>OX403618.1:25237251-26558736 GCA_948107695.1 Meliscaeva auricollis
AAAAAAACACATTTTAAAATTAGAGCGCGATTTTGATGCCCTCATCTTCAATTGGATATCGAAAAATTCTTTTGCCCTCTGCTTTATAAGGTTAAGGGTAAAAAAAATGTTTTCAGTCTGAAATTAGAGAAGCCTTTCTTCCGATCTTCTTATGAACCAAAAAAATTATAATGTTTACGATCTCTGTAAAAATATAATTCTCTCTCAGGGAAAATTAAATCCACATCTATCAACAAATATGTGGAGGAAAAGAATTTGGTAGTTTCTATTCAAATATACGAGAAACAAATCTTCAAAGACTTCATTACGACTATATTAATGGAATCCAGATTCAATTTTTAAAATAGTACATTTTTGACTGACGATGCAAGTTTAATCTTTATTTTATTTTTACGTTCCTTTACTCAATAACAAGAAATTTATCTTAATGATAGTATTTTCGGGATAATTAATCTTTATGACTCTTGGAAAAAGACTGAAAAATATAATCTTGAGGTTTTCCCTCAAAATTATAAATTAATTAATATCAATTCAACCCTAGTTTGTCATTTCAGCTACAAATACTAAGCACAAACGAACCAATGAAACAGCAAGATGGTGCAGAACATAATTATTTTTTATGATCTAAATATTGTCTTTACATAATATTATTTTCTGGATCCTAGTTAACATTTTTAGTCACCCACACTTTCACCCCTTTTTCTTTTACTACTTTATTTTTCTTCGACTGCAATGATATTTTACTTCAGGTTTATTTGCCGTCAGCCCGTTCTGAACTCTGCAATGTTAATTACTCGTGTTTCTACCGTAATTTTCCTCGTTTTGGCAATTTTTAATACATTTCTTGAACTTCAGATGACACTCGACTACTTTAAACAAAAACTCACATCACAGACCATTTACTTACGAGACTGCTTCCAAAACCATCAATTGCTTTTGTGCAAATAACTTACCCGCTTTTTTATCGTGACAATAATTCTTCTACTTAAATTCTGCTATATTTTACCGTTAGCACAATGATTATGAGATGCATTCTGAAACAATGTGCCAAGAATTCAGCATACGACTCTTGCATACCTTTTTATAAATATGAAATTATCTCCAATGACCTCCTGACAACAATTTTTTCCAAAAACGGATAATTTCCACACTTTATTACAATATTGTAATGATTTCAATGAATTTCTACAAGAATGGCAGGGGATATTACAATGACTGTGGACGTACTATATTTCATTTTTCTAGTGTTTAAAATAAATTTATTAAGTTAAAGAGCTTAACAGAATGCATCGCTCGTCGCTGAAAGATAAAATTTGTATGGACATCGCCAATCGGTAACAGAATGACGTCGCTCATCG
Organism: Meliscaeva auricollis; assembly: GCA_948107695.1. Lineage (NCBI taxonomy): Eukaryota > Metazoa > Arthropoda > Insecta > Diptera > Syrphidae > Meliscaeva > Meliscaeva auricollis. The sequence goes on from OX403618.1 coordinate 25,238,610, forward strand.
CTCAGCGAATCGCCCGCAGGTTCAAATGTTTTTAACTTTTTAGCGCGACGAATCTGACATATATCAGCGATTTCACTCAGCGACGAGCGATGCATTCTGTTCAGCTCTTAACGTAATTCCACTTGTGTAAACAGGCAATGCACACGTTTCAACCGTATTTTTGCAGGAAAATATTATTTCTTCTTGGTATCTTGGTACTTATTCAATGGCAGATGAGTGTTATATATTTCGATAACTCAATGAATTGTGTTATAAGCTTTAATTTACTTATTTCCTTAACACTTCCTTGCCTTTTTAAGTTGTGACATTTAGCTTTTAAGATTTATATAATAAATTAATTGTTAAGAATTATCGGAGTATTTTATTAAAATTCATAATAATTGTCGACGAAGAACTCAATAATTCCGCGTGTAAAATATAAAAATTAATCTTAAATCTTTAATTAAAGTAAGCAAAGGAAGCACAAACTTTTTTTTTTGTCATACGGTTGGTAAGTTTAAGTAACGTACAGCGTAAAGTAAATATAAAATGGCCCCATTAGTCGGGAATATTGGACCATTTATACCTGGAGGTAATTTTGAAGCCTGCGAAGACAGGCTTCGTCAATTTTTAAAAATAAATGTAATCCATGCAGAAGGTCACACGCCATTACTAACCACTGTAATCGGTACTGAGATTTATAAGATTCTCATGTCTCTAAGAGTCCCAGATCTACCAAGTACCAAAGACTTTGAAACACTCATCAAACTTCTACGTGCACATTTTCCGCCGGCAGAAAATAAAAGAGGAAGTACAAGTTTTACAAGTCGTGTCAAGAAAGAGAACCAATCGGAGAATACTCGTACAGTCATGCCAGTTTGGAGAATTTGTGGACAAAGAACGGGACGAAAAACCAAAGCTACAACTAACGCCACAACAGTCAGTAACCTTGGAAGATACAATTCGTGCATTTTGGATGATGTTTTAACCGATCGTTTAATCATCGGCCTACGCAACGAAAAAAATCCATTAATGTCTTCTGAATGATGATAGTTGCAATTTTGAAAAGTGTTGTCAAAAGGCTTTGAAGCGTTCTAAAGTCAAGTGAGACATAAAAAGCCATGCCACAGATGTGGTCGTGATCATCAAGAGTCGAATTTCCTAACTGTAGATTCCACCAACACGACAAATATAATATCAATTCAGGAACTTTAAATCCTCTAAATATAACCTAACGAAAAAGTTGGCATGACCAGAGCTTTTAAATTTTCGTTTGTTGCTGAATTACAGGGATGCGATTTTGCGAATTCGAACATTTTTTTTTTTTTTTTTTTGTAGAATAGAATTACATAATGTACTAAATTATTATTTTTTTAATTATTAGATAAACAAATAGGAAGTTTTTGGTAAAAATTAAATTTTTTCAATATTTCTTTGGTGGTGTTTTTCTATGACGCTATTATAAATGGAAAAATCGATCTTCAAGATTCATAGAGTCCTGTATTGAAACATAAATGATGTATTTACAATTTTTTTTGTAGATTTCGAATAAGTCGAATAATACGGAAGGAACAAAAAGTTATGATTGCTTTTTATTTTAATTTTTTAACAAATAAAAATGAACAAACCAAAAATGTTTAAATTGTTTCTTATAGAGTAGAGCATAAGGCTTAAAATATATTTGGACCTCATGACATTATAGTGCTTATGTACTTAATCACATTCCTCTTCACAAGTATGTCGTTTTACAAAGAATAACCCATATCAGTGGAGACATATTGGTGCATTCAATGTGCCATATCTCTGGTCTCCGGCGTTTTTGGGCCTTGTCACCATATTAGACATCAAGTACTAGTAATAAACTTTTATGTGAGATACATTTAAATTCTGTTGGATCTACACATTATGTTTCATACAAATTTTCCCAACATCCAAATATTGTAAGTTAATTTGATAAGGTATTTAAATAAAACTGTTAATCAAAATGTACTTGTAAATTATATACCTAATTTTCTACTGATAGGTTTATAGTCGAGTTTTTTTTGTCTTCATGAACAATCTAATCAGACAGTAATTGCATATTGCATATTCCATTGTGGCATTATCTTTGTTTGAACACATGCGTTCTGGATCTGCTATGTGCACGATCCCATTTGAAACCGAGGGCATGTGATTCAGATATCATTTTATGTCAATGGATAACTATGATGGCCTTTAAATAAAGAATTTAGTTACAACAAAAATTGTTTTCTAGTTATCAAAATTCAAAAAATACAATTCGATCAAATAAACTATCAACTCAGAAAACGAGACAAACTCGAATACAACCAGAAGATTAATAATATAAATGCAAATTCTTTGTTTTTCTTTGTAATAATAACTCTTTATGAATAATTTAATGAACATAAAACCCAACAAATTGGTTAGATACACTCAGCATCGGCAGTGTGCCCGCGTGTCGAGTGATAAGATACTTCCTGAGGGCATTCGCCTTATTCTGGTTCGGAAATTGTACCTACACTTTTCAAATTAATTCGCAATTTAATTTGATAGCGATGTAAACATGAATTCGTGTATATATTTTAAACAAAAGCACTTCAAAGAATTTAATAAATGTGCAATTAAAATGGAACAAATGTGATTCACTTTTAGTGGTTTTGCCGCAACTACTTCAAAGTTATGAAAATATTTTTTTTTTTAGTTTTCTTACCTTGCAGGGTCCAGTTGATTCGGATTTTCGACAATAATTCACTGGAGCCAATCCGGGTAGATAGAATTGATGACTTAAGTCGATTTGTTGAAGGAGCACCATCAACAAAATGGACAGCGACGACGACAGTGTATTCTTCCATTTTCGTGTCATTTTTGCGAAAAAAAATACTACACAAAAAAACACGTTGGTATCACAAATTTGTTAGTGGAATTAGCGATGTTTATTCACAATGCGGCGGATAGAGTTAAAAATAATTTTAAAACAATTAAACTTAGTTTATTTGTTAAATACGTGTAAACAAATTGCCAACTTTTTCATAAAATTCTATGGACGACATGACAGGAACGTCACCACCTAGAAGTTTTTTTTTTTGCAGATTTCTTTTTGTACGGTTCTCAAAATTTCCTTTTTTGACGATGAGAATGAGAAGGAATAGAAGGAAATGACTGTGTTCAGTCAATTTAAGTCGCGTTTTGTTTTAAGGCGTAGATCACACCTTACCACGAATTTAAAAATTAACAGTCATTGAACATTTCCGATGACAGGACTATCAGCCTGTCATAAGATAAGGCTATGGACTAATAATTAATTCAACATCCAATCCATGATCTGGTCATCGCAGTCTGGCTTTTTCGTGTGGATCAAATCATGTCATCGGATAAGTCTTATAAAATCATGTCTAATATGGAATTCGCAATAGGGGTATTCATGAAACCTGGTTTACTTTTCCATCTGGGAAAGTTTATCACGCATGTTTCATTAACGCCCCTAAAATCAACTTGTGCAAATGTTTGTAAATTATGTATTGATACTTGTATTATTTGGAGAAATCATTGTTTATTCCTTGTCTTCGTTAACTAGCTACATATTATAGTGGTTGGTTTTATCTAAAATGACCAAAATGAAATGTTAAAAGTTTCCACAACCACAATTTTAGATGGTAAAATTTTTAAAGATTCCCTATATAAAATTTTAGAGTACAATTACCAGATTTATCATTTTACCACATTTACTAGGTTTACTAGGTTTCATGAATACAGCGGTTTTCCATATATTTACCAGATTGACCATGGTTGTATGAATACTGCTAAAGATTACCATACCATGTTGACTTTGAATTTTTAAAAGAACTATTTTGCTTTTACCAATAATATACTCTTGAACTGTCACCATGGCTTTTTCACAGATCAGAATCAAATCAAATTTTCGTCAATAGAATTCATGGACATAATTTTCTAGAACTGCTCAAGAGACGGGTATATTTATAAGTGTGCAATTTTAAAACATCAAAAATTGATATCACTATAGTTTTTCCACGTTTGTTTTAGTAAAAATCGTTACTAAAATCAATTTTTTTAAAGCCTTAACTACAACGCCCACTTTTCTCAAAAAGTGCAGTTTTCAAACCCTTTTTTCCTGACAATTTAAAGGCTTGCCCAAACCAAAGTGCGACAGTGCGACACGACAACGCCAAAATTTATTTACACAGCGTCATATGAGAGTACCCACACCAAATGTGATTAAACGCAAAACGGCACTGTCGCACTTTGGTTTGGGCAAGCGTTAAAGGCTTGTGCAAAGCAAAGTGCGATAGTGCGACAGTGCGACACGACAGTGTGACACGACAACGCCGCCAAAATTTATTTACACATCGTCATATGAGAGTCCCCACACCAAATGCGATTAATCCCAAAACGTTTTTCATATAAAAATAGTGTCGCACATGTCGTGACGCACTGTCGCACTTTGGTTTGGGCAAGCTTTACAGCCTAAAATCACACGCCATTTCTACAAAAAAATAAAAATCATCACTGGAAAAATCATAGAATGTAAATGCTGAACTAAACACATAGGATTCTTTCCTTCACCTCACTTATCATTCCCTGCGTCCATAGAAAAAAGATCACCCCATCCCAACACTTTTACGGATAAATTGAGTTGCTTGTGGATAAACCTTAAGCATAAAATTCTTTGAACACATTTCATATCGTGTTTCCTTGAATGCATTCATTTTCATACTGAATTCCATTAGCTTGTTTTCCCTGAACGCAAACGAAACAGAATTCCATGTTCATCTTTCAGCAGCACCAGCAGCAGCACGAATAGACGTTAATTTTTTACTTCGAAATTTTTCTCAGTGGCTTCCATGTGGAAGTATCATAGCCGGTCCTCACTCGAAAAAAACCACAAAAAGTACAATTACAATCGACTTAAATTACATTAAAATATCTTTAAACCCAACGCAACACAAGTGATTATCGAGTGATCAAAAAAATCATTCAAATAATTTCCAATAAATCAAACTAATTCAACAATTCAAAAGACCAAAAAAATAAAAATTAAAAAAACGAGAACAAAATCTACACAAGCAAAATGAATATGCAAGTGAACCTGCAACTCATACAGATTTTGGAGCAAACCATTTCACCTGGTAAGTATTTTTAATTTTTAATTTTAATTAAATTACCATTTGTTAATTATTTAGGAATTAAATTAAGTTATTTTGTGAAAGAAAAAAATGTATTAACAAGAAGAAAAAGTGCAAACCACCATTCGATTCGAAATGCAAATCCAACTCGAGTTGGCTTTTCTCTCCTTTTTGCACAGAAAAATGACATTTTCAGTCAGGGTCGCCTCGCCATCGCCATCATCGTCAATCGTCTCTCTTTCTGCCTCGCACCTCGCACACCACCTTTCTGCGGAACAATTTGTCATGTCTCTTTGGGAGGAAAAGTTCGAGAAATGGCTTCCATCGACTCGCAAAAAATTTTGAATTCACGACGACAGCAAGTCGATTGGGGAATTTCTGATTTATGCAGATCGTTTAATGGAACTTAAATTTTCATAGGTTAATTCAGTTGTCATGAAAATGTATATATATGCATACATTCTTGTACATTATGTATGTGTAGTTATCTATTTGAAGTATATATGTAATTCATTTTATCATTCGCTTTCCAAAAGGGTGGGATTTATTTTATTGAATTTTCTTTCAGAAAATCAGGCGCCATTGTCGATTGTTTTTTTTTTGGCGCTCTTCGACTGTAGCATCTTCATGCAAAACGTCTTGTGCGTTATGTAAAAATCTATCTTGTGTTATGAGTCAGATACGTAACCTAGCACAATTTTTGTCTCATAGTAACACAACAGACAATGATTTCTTCAAAGCATTTTTCTTTGAAACAAAAATGGAAAAAGATGGGATTTTATACAAATTTTGTTTGATATTCAATAAAAGAAAACTTTTTTGAATATATTTTAATGCTAGTCATTTTTTTTTAATTTCTGACCGAAGAAAGTCCTAAAATTAACAGTAAAAAAGTAGTTCTCCTAGATTTTGATATTCGGAGTAAATTACGAACACAATCTTGTTTGATAATTTCAAATAGTTAGGGAAGAGTAGCGTTCGGCGACTCCTGTAATATCTTATAAAATACACTGCAGGTCACTTGTATAAATCCACTGCTTTGTAAAAAACTCAATGTTTCATTTTATTCGTAAAACAAAAACAAATTAGAATACTCAGCATTTTTTGTTGTTTTTGTTTTGTGAATAAAAGCAAATACCGAGAAGCTACTTAGTGTTGAATAAAACACGGCTATTGTAAAGTAATGACATAAAATAATGACATTTTGTCACTCTCATAAACCCGGAATTTCCCTACTATAAACCTGGGTGTTATACCCAGGTTTATAGTAGGGAAATTCATTATGTGAGCTACACTACATTTGACATGCTCGGTGTTCTACAATGTTTACAGTTTCATTTTAAGCAGTATTATATCTAAGATTTTTCAAATATCCACATGTTGTAAAGATGCGCTCTGGCATTGTTGTAAAATATGCTATATATAATGAAAAATAAATGTGATCTTCACTACATGCTAAAGGAAGTAGTTGAGAAGGTTTTTTTTAAATTCAAAAATCTTCTTCTTTAAAGGCTTTGTAATTTAAAATTGTATCTCCAGCCAAAGTACGTATAAATGGATTAATGGAAAATGGTAAAATAAAACACTTTTGTTGTGAGAGTTTTGTTTTATTAATAATTATATTAGACTACAGGCCAAAACGTGAGGTACACTTCCATCACTTTCAATTGTACAATCATACTGTTATTTAAAAAAAACCTTAAAAGTAAAACTACGGAACATAACAAAAGAACTTCAAAACTACTATTTTTATGAAAAAAATACTTTAAATTTTCTTAAGATACTGTTAGAAAAGGTATAATAGTTTCTATTACACTAAAGAATCATACTGGGAATTGGATAAAGAAGCTTATTTGGAAACAAAGGTGAAGTCATTATGGAGAAAGAAACTAAAATTGAGTGGATTATTTCAAAAATGTAAGAAAAAAATAAGAAATAATAAATTTAAGAAAAAACAAATCGACGACATTTTTGACAAAACAAAAAGTATCGATTTATGTGCTTCAAGTTTTATGTAAATAAAAATGCAGAAGAGATGAAAAGTTCTACTACGAAGATCCAAGAAGAAAAATTAGGACCCTCCGATTCCTCCAATAGAAGAGACTGCAACTTAAGCGTTTGGTAAAAAAGGCTTTCATTGAAAAGCTATTATATGTAAAAGCCAAATGGAATTTTCCTTCTAGTCTTACAATTAGAAAACGAAGAGAAGTTGTAAATGCATGAATCCATTTGGAAGAGAAATAGATCCTAACATGAAAGTCGCGTTTTATTATCCTCATGATACCTATGAGCTGGGGGATCATTCCGTAATTCGATTATCGCCGAACGATATCGTCTCGACGATGGTGTTGATTTCCGTAACTCTCAATCACTATCGTCTTGACGATATCGTTTCAACCATTGGAAATATGCACACAAAAATATTTATTTTAATCTATTTTATATTTGTAATATTTTAATGTTCAGCCATAGACAAAAAAAAAAACAGTGCAAATTGTCATTTTTGATAGCCCGATGACATTTCAACCACAGTTTAAGAGAGTGTGTCGCTCTCAAAAAACGAGACGATAGCGATGGAGTTACGTAGAGCAAATCTGCGACAATCACGTTCACGACTATCGTTTCGACGATTGTCGTTTTAGTCTAAAGTCAGAAGTTCATACAATCCTTAAATACAACAACAAATACATCATATTTTTTTAAAACACAATTTGACTCTGACTTTGGAGAAATAGATGTTTGCTCTATCTTATGAACAAGTACTGACTGACTGCATCTGACTGTTTATCTGACTATCGAAAAACTGGGCCTAAGAAAAACATTTTTGTTTTCGTTATTGATGGAGTTTTTTTAAAAAAATGTAATATCATTCTAAAATGAGAATTGAAAATGCCAACTTTTAAGGGCACTTGCCAAAACATCGTAGTACATTTTTTTTTACACTACAATCCATTGGAATAGGGTCACAAAAAAAAATTGAGTCAAAAAAGTGATAATTTCTTTAAAACTGGCTCAAGTGCGTTTATGTTTTTTAATGCAATTGTAGCAAAACAATAAAACAAATTGACAAAAATTAAGATTTGTGGTTTGACGTTGACTTTTGGGACATGCTGTATGCGCCCTAAATTTCGTTAATAAGCGCCATCTATCAGAAACGTTTGCAAGTAAATTCGTTCCTCAAAGTGTTCGAACACGTTTAAGGCGATCATTTTAAAAGTTCAAAATTACATAAAAATATATAACTAAAAGATAGCGCTGGCAAAAAAATATACTGGCAAATGAGTCTAAATATTATTGCAAATAAAAGTCTTATAAGTTTTATGAAGTTATAAACACTTGTAAGTTGATAAAACGGTATGAATAAAATGGAAGGTCTCACAGCTGTAACGGACCAAGTAAAAAAAAAAAAAAAAATCCAAATCTAGTGCCAAAATCTGCGTAAGGCTTAACTCTATAAAGGTCTGTCATTAGTTTGGTCAAAAAGTTTTTCGTTTCAAATTGTCATTTGTTGGAGAAAAACATTCACCATAAGATTCAATTGCAGCGTATTTACTTTAATTCGTTATATCTCCCCAAATTCACTTTTTGTGACTTAGTTCACTTCAGCCTTTAGCCCTCCATATACATATGTATGGTTCATCATGCAGATATATTCCTTGTGCCATTTTTCCGATCTATCCATGTTTTTTTTAATTGTAAGTGCCCAATGAAAAACTACTAGGGATACTGCTTAATTACTTTTTACTGGAACGTGTAATGAAAAACAAACAGCTTGCAATACCTTTTAATACTTTTTAGATGTACATGTTATGAACAAATGAGAGTACATCGTAGTAGACGAACACATTATACCAACAAGGAGTCATGTATGCATCAATATAACCCAACAACAACAAATGGTGATAAAAAAAATTGATTCTTACTGAAAACTCTGGCTTCAGTCATTAATTAGAAGTTTTAATTGAAGCTCATGGGCCTGGTCAGGAGTTTGCTAAAAGTAAGTACATATATGACATGTAGTGGCACTTTTTTCGACTTTCAAGAACTTTTCCCGAAGGAGAGAACTTCTAACAACTGGTATACATCCTTGGTCAGAAGGTGATTTTAATAAAGGCAGAAATAGAATTTTAAAGAAGAAAAAGAGTTGCATCCGTGAAGGCTATAGAAAGTATGGTTGCTTCCATAGTAACCTAATATGACAAGCGAATTGCTAGCTCTGAAGTTTGATTTTACAGCAATAAAAAAAGCCTACAAAAATGTACCATATCCGAAAGCAGTATTAAATGCTCTACTTCAATACTACAGGATACAAATTACACCAACAAAATTTGGCACCGTATATTTTACCTAATGATCGATATAGTGGCTTTTTTTTGTCGATAGCTACAGCTTTATGCCACGCAGAGAAGACAAGTTAGAATAAGGGAGACCTTCTAGTATAAGGAAAGCAAAAAAAATTTTAAATTTAGACCAAGTAAATATTAGATAATTTAGCTGCTTGGACTTATAAACAACGGTGTAAGGTTCAAAAGTGCAATAGAAGATTTCATTTGGAGTGACGAAAATGTAATGTAAAGCTTTGCCTCAATGAAAAAAGAAACTGCTATACCTTATTCTATTCCACATAATTTAATAAATTGATTCAATTTCCATAAGATATTTGTTATCCTTTTCTGCTGAATTTGCCATTTCCATCCAAAGCGAAAAAATCGAAATTTTCCAATTTTTTTTCTATTTTAATAAAAAAATCCTGAAGTACATATTTTTTTATTCAACATTATCTATCACATATATTTTTTTCATACAAAAAAATCATGCAGTAAGGATTTAAATTGATGTTCCGATTTTAATATTTAAACTCACTTCACAGACAAAAGTGAACTGCTATCGGCGAAGAACTTCCTGGAGCAGGCAGCCGAAACAAATCTGCCTGAATTTCTCAAGGCATTGTCAGATGTACTTGTAAATGTTAGTAATAGTGCTGTGGCACGTATGGCAGCTGGTCTGCAGTTAAAAAATCATCTAACCAGTAAGGATAAGGCAACCAATGTGCAGTACCAAGAGCGATGGCTTCAATTCCCAGATGAAACGCGAGAATATATTAAAAAGAATGTAAGTTTTTGTTTTTTTTTTCATTTCCTCTTTCTTAAATATTAATTTTTTTTGTTGTATGATAGATTCTGTGTTCCTTGGGTACAGAAAATACTCGACCATCTAGTGCAGCGCAGTGTGTTGCATATGTTGCCGTAACTGAACTTGCTAACGGTCGATGGGGAATACTCATTAGTACTTTAGTGAATAAAGTTGTTACCGAAGGTTCCAGCGAAACGGATAGAGAAGCAGCTCTTGAAGCAATTGGTAATTTCTTTTGAAAGGTCTTGTTCTCATTTCTCAAGATGATTCTAATGCGTATATTTTTGTTATGATCAGGCTACATCTGTCAAGACATCCAACCTGGAGTACTTGAACATCAGGCAAATCAGATTCTCACAGCAATTATCCATGGAATGCGTAAGCAAGAATCTAGTAACCACGTTCGTTTAGCTGCCACCACAGCTCTACTCAACTCATTGGAATTTACCAAAGCCAACTTTGAAAAAGACACCGAACGTAATTTCATCATGGAAGTTGTATGTGAAGCAACGCAGTCCCAAGACACTCAAATTTGTGTTGCCGCCATGCAATGTCTTGTTAAGATTCTCTCGCTTTACTACCAATACATGGAGCCATACATGGGACAAGCTTTGTTCCCGATTACACTCGAGGCTATGAAATCCGAACACGATCAGATCGCATTGCAGGGCATTGAATTCTGGTCAAACGTTTGTGACGAAGAAGTCGACTTGGCGATAGAATCACAAGAAGCTATTGATGCGGGCAAGACACCAACACGTGTCTCCAAGCACTACGCCCGCGGTGCATTGCAATATCTAACACCAGTGCTAATGGAAAAATTGACAAAACAAGATGAGTGCGATGACGAAGATAATTGGAGTCCATCGAAAGCGGCTAGTGTCTGTTTGATCTTGCTGGCAACGTGTTGTGAGGATGAGATTGTCCCTCATGTGCTTCCATTTATCAAGGAAAATATCGAATCACCCAATTGGAGGTTGCGTGACGCTGCCGTTATGACATTCGGTTCAATTTTAAGTGGTGTTGAGTCGAATACCTTAAAGACACTGGTAGAACAGGCTATGCCAACTCTCATTCGCTTGATGTACGACACGAGTGTGGTGGTCAGAGATACAACCGCCTGGACTTTTGGAAGGATCTGCGATGTAAGTATTATTACCCGATTCTTCAACGCACACCAAATGATGATTCCTATTTTTGTTTTGTTTTAGATTATTCCAGAAGCAGCTATCAATCAGAAATACTTGAACACTCTGTTGGAATGCTTTATCAAAGGTCTGAAAGCCGAGCCACGTGTCGCAACAAATGTTTGTTGGGCTTTCATAGGACTTTCTGATGCGGCTTATGAAGCAGCAGAAGGAGCCGATGGCGAGACACCGCAAACGTATTGTTTGTCCCCATACTTCGAATACATCATTACCCAATTGCTGGAGACAACCGATAGGGCGGACAGTGCACACTCTAACTTGCGTGCGGCGGCCTATGAGGCTCTAATGGACATGATTAAAAATTCCCCAGTTGATTGCTACGTTATAGTTCAGAAAACAACCATTGTTATCTTGGAGCGATTGAATCAAGTTCTACAAATGGAAGCTCATCTATCGAATCAAAATGACCGCAGCCACTTCAATGACATTCAATCCCTGCTATGTGCAACTTTGCAATCGGTTCTGCGTAAGGTGCGCGAAGAGGATGCTCCCAAAATTTCCGACGCTATTATGACTGCAATTTTGACCATGTTCAGTTCATCGTCAAGTAAGGTGGGTGGTGTTCAGGAAGACGCATACATTGCCGTTTCGACTTTGGCTGAGTTACTGGGTCTAAAGTTCCTCAAGTACATGGAAGCATTCAAGCCATATTTGTTTATGGGTCTGAAGAACTACCAGGAATATCAAGTATGCTGCGCAGCTGTTGGCTTGACTGGTGACATATGTCGCGCTCTTAAAGCTCACGTTATACCATTTTGTGACGAAATTATGTCAACTCTGTGTGACAACTTAAGTCAACCTACCCTGCATCGCTCTGTAAAGCCACAAATTCTATCTGTATTCGGTGACATGGCATTGAGCATTGGCACTGAGTTTGTGAAATACCTTCCAGTTGTTTTAGAAATGTTGCTTCATGCCTCTCGTGTCCAGGTTGATCAGAACAGCTATGATATGTTAGAATACTTGAATGAATTGCGTGAGAGTGTATTGGAAGCATATACTGGAATTTTGCAAGGTCTTAAAGGTGCCGATCATAAACCAAATCCTGAAGTTCGACACATGGAATCTCACATTAGTCATATTATTGCGTTTATCAAAGCCATTGCACAAGAGGGTGATATGTCTGATTCGATTGTGGCAATTTCTGCTGGTCTGATTGGAGACTTGTGTACGGCTTTCGGACCTCAGTTGTATCCTCTGCTTGAAGATATGACAATAAATCAATTCCTTGCCGATGGCAAACGATGCAAGGCGTCCCGCACAAAATCACTTTGCAGTTGGGCGACCAAGGAGATAAAGAAACTGCGTGACGTCCCGCCGACCGAGTAATCTGTGTAAATTGGTAAGTACGACTTTTTTTTTTTTTTTTTTTTATATGTCATCAAAAGGAAAGAGTGTCAACTTGATGTTTTAAAATATTAAATTTGTGGTGGGAACTAAGAACGTCAAGGGGCGATTGTAATTATTGGCACATAAAACACTTGCTCTTTTTTCACTAATAGTGTCAACTAATGAGTCCTAGTGAGACCCACCTGGACGAAACGCCAAATTTTTGTATGGACTAAAGGCCGTAAAAAAGCTATTTTAAATCAATAATTTAACAAGTCCAATTAAATAGTGCTAAGTCTTCTACTTGGCTGATTTATTTATTTATTTCAGTATAGTATATAGAATTTGTATTATAAAACCTTCATTCTTTTTGTATATATTTTACGGAATTAAGGCCTTTGATATAATTAGATGTACCTACTTTAATAAAAGAAGAAGTAAATTAAAATATTTTTTCCCTTTGCGACTGTTCAGTGTGCAAGTTTGGAGGTGCTCAAAGCGAGTGTACAATTGTTCAATAGGCCGATTACAGAGAGTGCAATGGACTGCCTTTTGGGGAGCATTTGCAATTTCCAATGGCCAGCTTGAAGTTAAGAGTAGAAATGTTAAGAATTAATTGAAGTGAAATTGAATGAACTGAAAAAATAGAAAAAACGTCATCTTGCCACATTGTCTACTCTTTTTAATTACATATTGCCTTTAACCAACCCTCCGAATGAAAAAAATATTTCCAGGGAAATAAATTTTCTCTGGAGATTCCCGATAGGGCCCAATTTGTTGCAACTTTTTTTTCAATGCACATACTTTTATTTTTTAATCGTTGTCCATTTATTTAAGTCCTACAAAAAATATGATTTGTGAAAATCATATCTCTTTCGGTGATAACTTCCTTATTCCTTATCCTTTCCTCCGAGCCGTGTTTTCATGTTGAGAAAGAAATCGGAGGGTGTCAGTTCAGGGGTACTGGTGGGGCAGCGACAATTCTAATGTTTCTGGTGAGTTATCGTTGAAAATTAACAGTTTTGTTTCCTCCAAATTCTTCTCGAATCGATTCTATGTATTTCAATGTAGAACTGCCTCTGATAGATTTTCCTTTCTCCAAAATGTCAATGAGGAATCATTCTATTCAAGTCCCAAGAATTTTGTGGCCATGACTTCCGGACGATGCAATCTTCAGCGTAAATTAATTCGCGTATTTTCCTTAGTAGAAGCGCTCGGTGGTTGCGAATAAAATAAAATGTATTTTTTTTCAGTTTGATTTGGCAAAATACTTAAACGCTATATAATCGATTTTTGTCACGTCTATCGTTTACTTCAGTTTCGTTGATTTGTCGCTCGTTTTGTAATAATGTCGAGCCCTAAGCGCCAAATGACAATTTTACAGGAAACACCTTTTTCTAGTTTTTCCGAGTTAATTCTCAGTATTCAAGTTTGTTTTTGTCATTGCAATTACGTAGTATTAAAAAAAGCACTGCAGTTGTAAAATTAACGCATTTTTTTGCATTTTTAGCGTTTACGATACTTTTGAGGTTCATTTATTACGAATTCAAGTGCGAAAACAGTAAGATTTCAGAAATTATATTATAGAAGCCATGTAAGAGAAGCAACCATGGCTGGGAGGGTTGAGGCAACATATTCGCGCACCTCAAAAATCTAAGATGCTAAAACTGGCAAATTTTTTTTGTAGTGAGCAAATGGTTCAAGAACCTACCGAAGAACTAGACCAAGGTGTAACAAAATGTAAAAAAGTTGGTACCATTAAAGGCAATTAAACTCGTTACAAAACACGTTTTAAAATCGCGATATCTTTTAAGAAAACAAAAAATGTCATAACATGTTTTTAAAAAATCACAAGACCTCCAAGTATTTTTTGATAGCTTCTTCCGTTTCAAAATTAAATAGGAAAAACCAAAATTTTGGACATTTAACCTTGAATAGCTGTTTATGCATACATGTGACTTTTGGGGACTTTTGACAATTTAATTCTACCGATGTTTCAATGCTCTTGATCAATTTTCAGCTCTATGCGAATTATTGTTGGCCTGAATGTCTATTTTGACCAGACTATATAGTTTCTTCATCGAGTAGAATCCAAACACGTACTAGTACAACTATCTTTCTAAATCAGATTATATTTTCTTAAGGACACACCACGTTCCTGTAACAAACACAATTGATCCAATTTGGTTTAAGATTAAGGATTCATTTATAGACTTCAACCAACATACAGTGGTGGTCATAGAATTAGAAACGACAATCTCATAATAATGTAAGCGTGGCTAACTTAATCCAAAGAAATTTCTTGAGATTGATAAGTGGTTTGACTAAAAGCCCACTGTCTAGAGTACAATTTGAATAGTTAATAAAAAATATTAGCATTAAATGTAGCTAGAAAAAAATAAATATGTAATAGACCCCAATTTAGTGTGGCCATACAATTAGAAACGCAAACGAAAATCCGGCGTTTCATCAAAAATTTATCATAATGGTAATATTAATATGTTGTAAATAACCCTTGATTTTATACAACTGCACCCAGTTTTTGTTGCAAACATTCGACGAAGGCGTGAAATATTGATGGTGTTTACCCTCCCAGACCTTCTCTATATTTAAACAAACTGGAAACACTTCGTCGCAATCCATTTTTTTTTTAACTTCAATCCTATTTTAGCATTGGTTTTGGAACATTGAAACTCTCAATCGAAAACCAATAAATAAAAATAAACGGGACCAAAAGGTGAAAGACTAATATGCAGAATGAATTAAACCAATCTTTTCTTAAAAGCTGCAAAAATAAAAGATCTTCTTAGGCTTTAAATCAGTCAGGAACTATTAGCTAGGACCATAAGGTGTCTTCCTTCTTCCTTTACAATATGGTTCATGTGGATGGCTTATAAAAATTACTTGAGGGCAGCTTAGAAGAAGTGAATCGTTTCCTTAACATGTGTTGTTTTTCTTATAAGCCATCCAAATTGGTTTTTGATTGATTGTACCAATTTGAATAAAATAGGTTTTTTTTTTTTTTTTGCAAAAATGAGTTTTAAATTATGACAGTCTTCAAATAAATGAGCGATATGTTTTCAGTTTAGTTTCAACTAGTTGTTCCTAGTTACAAATTTGTTTTTTTTAATAAACGGGACTGGTTGACCCCTTTTTTGGGTTCTCAGGATTTCAACATTCGATTTGTCTCAAGTATGCTCACCGGTGGACCCAGGGCCGTCATGAACTGTTTATTTTTTTGATAAACACTACTGATGTACGAGGAACTGGTTTAACATAAATTAGCTAGTTTATATGCGAAACTAGTTTTGCCTCTAACTCTAACTTACTTATTAGGCTGTTGACCTTTAAAGTGTCTGTCGAATAGTGAACTTACAAAAAATAAGGAATTCAAAGCGCCCTTTACCATCAAAACACCTAAAGTCATTTTCTTAAATTTTTGAGTCATTCCCATTTCTACTTCTACTTACATCTTGCTTATTGCTATTTTCCACTCACTGTTAATTTGAGACTAAAACATCAAGTTGATTGTCTTTCTACTCCCCGACCAATCGAAAAATCTTGTTATTTACATTTATTTTATTTATTTTTTCAGATTTTTCAGAAATTACAAACAAAAAAAACAGAAAACCAATTTCGAATGCATTATACAAAAAAATGAAAAAAACACTCACAAAATGCATCTCTCAAAACACACAATGTAATTACTTCCAAAAAAACATCGTAGAAACAAATTGAAAAAAAAAAAAAAAACATCAACAACAAAATGGAAGCAACAACAGTGTGTGTATTTCGGTTACAATTGTACAACATCTTATATTCGTCATAAGATCGACGATGTGTTAGGTTTATTTTTATCATTATTATTATTTTTTTTTTCACTTAGCTTTTAGTTATAATTGTTTGATTATTATTATTTATATTATATTATTATTTTGTTTCTTTTCATCCAGCAATTTTATTAAATTGCAAGTAAATTAACATACATAATTTGATAATATTTCTCCTTCAATGCCTTTCCCAATTCCTTTTCCGAAAAGATAGAATGTTCTCGCTAAATCAAAACAAAAAAAAAAACTTAACTAGAAAACAACACATAACTTATAGATATTTAGATAAACAAATTGTAAATTAACTACTTATCCCTTTTTTAAAAACAAAAAAAAAAAACCAAAAAAGAATAATTCGAAAGCTTTGAAAGCTTCTAATTAATTTTCTTTCCTTTTGATTTTCCATTTAATTTACACTTCAAGAAAAACAAGTAAAAAACATACAACTTAGAACGAAAGAAAAGAAAAAAAAAACAACAACAACTAAGTTAAAACAAAAAAAAAGATAACAATTATATTTAATCATAATTAAATTTTTAAGCAAAATTTTAAGATAAATAATAATTAATATTAACACCTTTTGTGTGAATGTTATTATCACGTGCGAATTTATCTGCCATTTCTCTTTTTTGTTTGTTTGATTCTTTTTTATTAATATTATTTTTTTTTCACTTCTACGAAATGATTGCAACGATTTTCTGTTTCTTCTTTATATTTTATTTTATTTTATTTTTTTTTAGATTCTTACTCTAAAACATTCTTGGGACGATTGTGTTTGATGAATTTATTTTGCGTTTGTTTAATTTTAATGTGTGGTTAAAGTTATGGCTATGTTGCTTTGACACATGAAAAACTACAAAAAAAAAAAACAAAAATTACCAAAATGTATATCATTTTCCATATAAAAAAGTAAAAAAAAAGAAAACATTAAAAGTAAATGTGGTTTACAAAACTATATAAATTTAAAATATGAATGTGAGACTGATTCTTTACAATTTTCGTATGCCGTTTTAAGCGTATGTGTGTTTACTTGTATGAATGTGTTTGTTTGGGTGTGTGTGTGTTTCTGTTTGTTTTCTATTTCCTTTAGGTGTAAATGTGTGAATGGAATCTTTTTGAATGTTTGTTGATAGGTTATTGATTTGTGTGCATGTACCTTTTGTAAAAAAAAGTGAGAATTAAAAACAGTGTTTTTCGGGGGTGGAAGTGTTTCCTTTGAACGTAGAACGTGTTATCAATGTACATAATAAACCTGGGAAATATTTCAAGGAGAACTTAAAAGGAACAAAAATACTTAAAATATAAACAAGTGCTTTGAGCTAATGATGTTTGCTTTCGACGCCGGGCGCCATATTTAGCAAAATTCTATATATTGTATTGGATTAAAACAAAAGATACGCTTTGTATTCAAATGGAAGCAAATCCAATTCATGTTCCATAAGAAAAATAATCTCTTTTTAATAAACCTTAATAGTTTGGTGATCACATTTGGCGGCATTATTATTTTTGTTTTTCAGTTTTAACTTATTTATCTAAATCTAATATAATAATGACGTAAATACAAACTTTGAGGCAAGAACAACAATGGTAATAACAACATAATGATTAAATACAATTCAAACCACTGGTTTTTAATGATCAATCAGTTTCCTTTTTTCTATATTTTTCAACGGAGCAATTAGTTCAGCTGTAGATTTCAGTTAAGTGTTACAGCTTTAGGTTTGCAGCAGGTTTTGGGCTAGCAGTAGGCTTCGCCGTGGCTTTAGATTTAACAATGCATTAGCTTTGGGTTTAGCAGAAGATTGTTAATTTGCTTTTTGGGATCCTTCTCGTCTGAAGCTGTTAATTTAACAGAACCTGCAGCACCTTTCCCTGTTTATTTTTTTAGTACTAAACTGGGGGCTATCGCGAATATAAAATTCCTTGGGAATGTATCTATTGTAAGAAATTTGGAATCGTTAATACCGAGGGAATGTTTCCCTTGGAATTGATTGGCATCGGGAACATTATTTCCAGGTTAATTTGTTTGTTTCCTGGAAAATGATTCCAGGGAAGATTCACGATCGCTGAAAAAATGTAGGTTAAATAAAATATTTCCAGGGAAACAAAATTGCCCTTGAGTTTCCCGATAGGGCCCATCATTACCACTAATGACAATTTTTCTTTAACAACATTGTAATTGGCTGCTATTTATTTCTTTGTGGTCCAAAACAAATAGCGACCATGTGAATTTAATGTCTTTATAGTGGTACCCACCATTTTCCGAGTAGGAGGATTTTGTATTTAAACTTCTGGCGACAACTTTTATCAGAAAATATTATTTTCGATAGGCAAAAATATAAAAAAAAAACGAGCAAATCACTTTCTCCAGACGAAAACAAAACAGGGGATCCAGCGCGTTACTTGAAACAATCAACTTGAGTCCATACAGTCAAGCATTGACGCCATATAACTTGGTTCAGTCGACTGTTCTTCATTGAAAACATTTGATTGAACCATAAAAATAGGTCGATTCCATCGACTGTACTCGATTGTTTCAAGTTATGTAAATGCTTTGCCCCCCAGAAATATTGCAGTTTAAGCTTTAAAAAGTGATCAATTGCTGGATCGCGATTAATGTTTTAAATAGGCTCGCGAGTGTAAAAGACTCAACAAAAAAGAATTAATGCTTTGAAGTAAGAACTTTCTTAAATCAATTCATTCATAGTGATCTTTATTCTGATTAAAATTATAACTTTTGATTAAAATAAATAAAAAAAAAAAAAAAATACTAAAAGAAACACTTCTTTCCCCAAGTGTAGGTGTTAATATAGATAGTGTATGAATCAATGTGGAATTATGACTTTTATAATGAATTTTTGAATGTAAAGTGTGAATCTCTGTCTAATTATCATTATTTGTGACTGCGATATTTAAAACCAAAAGCAACAAAATAATAATAATACAAAAATAATGAATTCATAAAATGAATGAATGTTTGTGATATGCATTTTTACCTACAATTTATGAATGTGAAAATCATTAATTAAAATTTTCTTCAATAATTATTGATGATGATTGTTAATAAAGTTATATTTTTTTTTTCATCTTCGACAAAAAAAATAAAAAAAACTGAAAAAGAAAAAAACAATAAAACGATGACAAAATTTAAGAAGAAAAAATAAAAAAAGAATTTAGAGCAAGTGCTGTGAGTGAACTTAGTATTGAGCATATTTTTAATTAAAAAGTAAAAAATAAAAATAAATTTGATTAAGAAAACCAAATAAAAAAAAAAAAAATGTTAAAGATTTTAAACGGAATTGACAAAATATAAACACATTTTTTTTTTTAAATCTTTTTTCATTCCTACATTTACATACACGTGTTAAATTAATTTAAAATAAAATTCTAACGAATAAAATATATACGCTTAAGAGACAAAATACAAGAAAATATTATTCAGGTTATACAAAGACAAAACACAACACAATATTATTAATATAAAAAAAAATTACATAAAAAGAAACAAAATAAAAAAATACATACTTAATTATAATAATAAAAAAAAACAAATATACACAGTAAAACCATTTAATTATTAATACGAAGTCATAATGAAACACATGACCAAATTGAACTAGCCGTTTAAGATCTTTAGTTATCTTTTTTCTTCAATATTTTTTTTTCACTATACATTTATCTCAACGAAATATATATTATATAGATTTAAGTTTTTTTTTATTTTGGTGGTTGTATTTGTTGTAGAAAATGAGAAATAAGTAAAAAAAAAATGTATCATATTATTATTCAGCATCACAAAGTTTTGACAATATTTGTCTTTAATTTTCCAGTGAAAGCGTTTTTCATTTTAAAATAAATCTTTCTTTTTTTGGCTGAACCCTCCTTCTGGCAAAAATAGGAGTAATTGTTTTCTTTGCCATTTCTGATTGCTTCCGTCTAATGATTCACTGTACTACCGCACTGTGACAGTTGCAATAGTCCATTTTTCCTAAAAGCCATGAGTATAATTCCAATCGAAATACAAAAGATAAAAAAACTTGGGGCCATGAGCTTTTCTGCCTATGCTACGAGGTTTTCTCATACATTTTTTCCCCTAGAGAATATTTCCAGTTGAATTCACGATCGCTGAAATAATTCCGAGGGAACTTAATATTTCCAGAGAAACAAAATAACCCTGGAGATTCCCGATAGGACCCATAGTCAACTTATTGTTTTAACCCTGTTTCAATTTTTGACATTTTTTCGGACGTTTGACGTCACAAACCAGTCGAATGAACTGTACCATGGTTTCGTATCACATTCGTATCAGATGGTAGAAGAACATGTAAAAGAAAAAATTTTTAGAAATTATTCAACTCCTTTTTAAGTTCCAAATGAAAAAATTTGCATCCGAAAAACTTGCAATTCTCTAATCTCTAATTCTTCTAATTTTATTTATTTGTTTTTTTAAAGTGGAAGCTCATAAAATTCCAGATGAACAATAATATTTCACGTGAAAAGTATTTCAGGCAGTTCAATAGAGCTGATCGATTTTCGTTTGGCATAAATGCGACTACCATTTTTAACATAAAATGGTGTTTCTTGACTACTTTAACCAAATAGTCTAAGCTATTTTGGGAATGGAGATATAACCAAAATCTTAAAGTTTTGGCAGGTTAATTTTGGGGCCGGTAACGACTACGCGGAGTTGAATAACTCAATTTTGCTGTCTTTCTGCCTAACAATATAATGGTTCATTAAAAAAACTTATTTCTTGAGTTCTACTGACGAGATTTTCAAGTTTTAAGTCTCCAGACTCAGGGAACATGACAGAGCATAATGTCAATTACTTAATATGTAAATTAAAGCTAGTCCCGACTTCACACAGACAGCAAAATTGCATTTTTTACTCCGCGTAGTCGCGCTCGGCTCAAAAATAAACCTGCCAAACATTTAGATTTGGCATCAGGATGCATGAAAGCTGTATGCTTATATTCCCAAAATAAGCTGTCGGCTCTTGTACTATAATTGTTGTTTTTTTTTTTTGGCATAATAGGGTTTCGATCAAACAAGGAAACTTACAGATCTCTTCGTTCCGCATCTGCCTCCCCATAAAAGTCTGGTCGTTTAACAGTAATGTTAATTTTCGTTTTTAGACCCTGGCGTTTTAGTACATAAGCCTTACGGAATATGGGCATTGAAAGTGTAGGCTTGGTCTTCCTTGTCAAATTTAGGCTTGAACTCGAAGATCCACTTGAGAGGAACCTATGTTCTCCATTCACTCGATATGGCCAAGCCGAAATTTTCGACGTGTATCTTCGCATTCCTTGGCTCTCTTGTAGGGATGTCGACGAATAGATTTTGTTGGCGGGATTGGATATCAATCTCCTAAAAGTGATTCGCTCCACCATTTAATTTTAATTTTTTTTTTTTAAATCTTAATGAGGAAATGAAATAAAGAATGGAAGCTGGAAATATTTGCCTTAAAATTGAAAAATGGTGGCACATGAATAATGATCATTTTCGTCTAAGTTGGCTTTTTGGAATAACTCGGTGAAAGTGGTCAAATTAGAGTTGTCTCTTTCAATGCTATATCCGTCGTGCTTTTTGGAATCGGTCTACAATTATAAAAAGCGCGGCGAATTGCCTATGTGGGCAGATTTTTATATTCATATTTATTAAAACAATTCGCTTTCCTTGCACTATTTTAATTTTAAAATTCTAAAGAAACAAATTAAGAATTGAAGTTACTAGGAAATATTCGACAATTAAATTGAAAAATTCAAAGTTATTAACATTTTCGCCCAGGTTCGCAATTAAGATTGACCTTAAGCGAAAGTGGTCGAATTAGAGCTATCGCATTTAATGCAACGTTGCTGCTATCATTGAATATTATGCATGTTGGTTGAAAGTTTCTCCTCATTTCCTTCGAAAGCAACAAGTTTGGACTATTGTTCAACCGGAAGGAGCTCATTGATAGCTACTGATATGATCTTGCTGCCTTACTGTACATAGAGAAATTATCTCTTGGAATTAACTTGATGTCCAAATCAAAGGGTTAAATGATTTATATTTTTTTTTAGAAATATGTATTGTTTCTTTTATGTTTCAAAACTGGTTAAGTCTCAAATTCTTTTTCTTTTCTGTTATTTTTTTTTTTAACATTTACATACCAACAAATATATCCACCAAAATGTAAATCGATTGTAATTTTAACTTAAAATTGAATTTAAATTTTCCGTTAAGATACAATGACTCTATATAGGAAATAAGAAGGATGTCTGTTATTGTTTTTTTTTTCAGTTTGTTTGTGTATAGATAAAAATGTTCTTTATGATGATGATGATAGAAACTGTTTTCTGAGTCTTAGAGTGTGTAGTATTTGCTATGAAATTTTATTAGGATGATGATGATGATGATGATGATGATGATGAGAATGAAGGTGATGGTAATTATCACAATTAACAATGATGATATAACTAACGAGATGCAGAAGAGATGACGATTATTACTATTACGACGTAGACAACACAACCGACTGACCGTGTGATATACCATATAAGTGTAAGTATCATTAGAATAATATAAAATATTAATTAAATTGATCTTTACTGAACATTCATGCTAAAGAAAACTTAAAAAAAAATATATAAAACAAAAAAACAAAAAAAAAACATTTTTTACAGCACAAAAGATACTCATTATTTTTTTTTTCAAATTTTTTTTACAGGTGTTTTTGTGGATGTGTTTTGAGAATAAATAAAAAGAAAAAAAGAAAATACTTTATTTAAGTAGCTGTGGTATCATTCCAAGTGTGACCAAACTCTGTGAGCGAAAGAAGTCGTTGTGAACGAATTTAGAATTAATTTAGTTTTAAAATAAAACAAATTAAAAAAAAAATAAAAAAATCATTTTGTTTTTAACTATTTCATTGGAATTGTAACCCAACAACTTCAACTTCAATCAAATGGTTAAATCACAAAAATGTAACCAAAAAAATAGAGAAACATTGAAAAATAAAATAATTATGAATAGTACGATTGTTTAAATGAAATGTGTCTGTGATTACGAGAAAGTTTCTTGCGAAATAAGTTTAAAGTTAACTAAAAAGAATAAGTAAAACATTTTTTTCTTTTTTACAATTTTACTAAAAGAAAAACTACTATTAGGATATCCAAAATATTTTGTAATAAATAAATAAAAAAAAGAAATTAATAAAAAAAAGAAATGCAAGGAACTTTTTCAAAACTCTAGTATGTATTTTACGATAAAATAACTTAAAAAAACAACAAAACAAAATTATGAACATTATAAAATGCTGTGAGTTTTGTGTGTAAATGTGTGAGTGAGAATAATTACTCTGAGCGCGCGCGTATATTATGTGTGTGTGTGGGAGAAAGAGAGCAATTGTATGTGTGTTTTTTGTGAGCAACAAACATAATGTAGATGTTTAAAAAAAAAAGAAAAACAAAATCAAATCAAACAAGCACACAATATTAATTAAAAATAAAATAAATCGATAATACAAAACTTAAAAACTATAAACAGAAGAACTCTTAAGGAAAAATATAAAACCATTATAATTAAGAAAATCAATTGCGTGTTTTTTTTTTTTTTTAATAAAAACAAAGACAAACCAATAATAAATAATAATCGATAAATTCTTGTCACTTAAATAATAATTTAAAAAAAAAAAAAGATTATCTAAACAAAAAACAAAATGTATATTCCTTAATCAGAGGTATGTATAAAAAAATACATAAATTAAATGATAATGAAAACATTTTATTGTATGACTGATAGTTTGTACGAATTTTGATGTGTGAATAAAATATTTTTGTTTTTTTTTTTTGAATGGCGACAAAAAGCTATGTATTTTGTTTTATTTTTTATTTTGCTGCAAAAGTTTCTTTTTTTTAGAATAGGTGCTGAAATAAAAGTAAGTATGGATTGGTTTGTAATGTGCCCGGATTGTAAGTACACAAAATTTAATCTTTAAACCATGCTTTTCTATGGTTGAATATTCAGGAGCCTTTCTATGTAAAGATGCTGCTTTCGGATCTATTCGAAATTTAATTTTGACTGCAGATTCCACCCCACGACAAATCTTATATCAATTCAAGAACTTCAAATACAGATAACCCAACGAAGAATTTGACCAGAGCTTTTAAATTTTAGTTTGTTGCGGAGTTACAGAGATGCGATTTTGCGAATTCGAACGCTTTTTTGTAGGATCGAATTACATAGTTAGGTCCCAGTCTAATTAGGCCATCGCACACTGGTGTAATTGAACCGGGGTAACGCAAAGGTTGTGATAGAATTTCATTCATTTCATTCGCCGACAACCTTCGTTTAATCCCGGTTCAATTATCCCAGTATACGACGGCCTAGTGTGAGTTTCACCTGAAGAATATTCTAATATTTTATTTTACTTTATTCCACTTTTTTTTCTAAACAACGAGGAACGAAACAGAAAAATGAGCCAGTTTAAGGGTATTTGTAAGAAACACTCACACATAGTCATGAAATGCGTTTCGAAGTGTTTTACGTGATTCGAAGTATAATTTTATCCAGACAAAACTCACAATCAGCCCTATTCTTAACAAAAACTCATAGGGAAAAGTTTTCGGAAGCTCCCAATCCTATTATTCCCGGATGGAATATTTTCGTTGTGAAACTCGCAATGCGGAAAGGGAACGAAATCGCTAGCAAATTTTCGATTAGGAGCCTTTCTCCCAAAAACATTTCCTTTCTCGGCTTAGTAAATTTGAACCAAACGTTTAAATTTGGCCTTACGTAACTTTTCTATTGTGTAATAAGCAGTGGCGTAGGATGAAGGGGAAGGGTGGGCACAGGCACCAAGCGGCATTTTTCTAGGGGTTGGCAATTTTTGAAACTATGAAAACCAAAAAAGATGTTAGTGTAAAAGTTTTTACTTTTCTATGCACATAGTTAGCATTTACGGGATCGCAGAGAGGCAAATTCATCAACCTTACCAAGGAAGGAATCGGCTAAGGTGATAGTTGACTGTTCCGACTGTCAATTTTGTTGTTGTATAAAACAGATTTTTATAGAAATAGGTTTGAATAAAAATTCATAAATTTAAATTTGTATTGCAATAATGCAACGAATTTTCTTTAAATTTTAGCTCAAAAAAAATTGTTGTACAGTGAAAAACTTCTTTCAACTTTAACGGAAGTTATAGGAGGAAATTTAAATACCAATATTTCGGGAGGCCCTTTATTAAGTTACTGTGACATGTTCTCCAGATAAGCAATTTGAAATGCCTCGAAAAATTCAAATCCGCGATATTTTTCTAAAACATTTTTAAATTTTGGTTTTATTGTTCTCTAGCTTTTGGTGTATGCTGAAAGTAGAAGACCATTTGATGTTAAAAACACCAAGTCAGCTTTTATTTCACCACGTCGAAGTACATAATGCAACATATATTTTTCGCTGTTTTGATACACAGCAATTGATGAAAAAAATGACAGTCAAAAATGTGCTAAAAATGCTTAAAAAAGGAAAAATATGCCCCAAAATTTTGAAATAGGATCTAAAGAATGAAATATGCTAAATTTTGAATTATTCCAAAATATGCACAAATATGCCCCAACAAATAGGGCTCAAAATGATTAGTTTTGTTTGAAACACATTTCTATATCTTTATATTTCTGATACGACCTCCCAAAATAAAACAAAAAAAACATATTCAGCACTATTGTGAGTTTCGCGTGAAAAAGATTCCCGAATAATTTCAATTAAACTTTACCCCAATTATGATCTGGCAAAAAAATAATGTAGACGAACAAGAAATCTAGTGAAAATTTTGAATTTTATTAAAAAAAACAACACGCTATAGGTATAACAAAAAACCGCCTCGAAGCCTAACAATTTTTTTTTCAATTTTAGCGGGTACACTGGGGCGTATGCGTATTTTTTTAAATTTAATAAATAATGCCTTCAATAAGTGTAGCTGTAGGGGCTCATGTGTCATAAAATTAAAGACTATATATGTGTATATACTTTATTATGGATTAGTAAAGGGAGTCAATTTAAACAGGTACGTAATTACAGGGTTGCCACCTAACAGTTTTTTTGTTGGCTTCGATTTGTTCTATGAAATAATCAAAAAAAGATTGAAGAATTTTTCTACCCTGTATGTTTCAACCCTATACCTATGTATGGATGTGTATCTTTCGAATTAATTGACACATAATCATGGATTGTCTTTGCAATGACTCAAAACCTTGGTCAACGCATCACAATGGAATGTAGCCCAATCGTCAGTCTTACAACATAGCTAGCATAATTCATCAATGAACAAACAAAAAAGGGGTTGAACCTATGCACCACCCCTTCCATTACCAACAAAACCCTTAACATTCTTCCAACGTCTGTTTTCCAATGTAACACCTGAAAGGTTTCATTTATTCACTTAACTTAGTCCACCGCAAAAGTAGTTGGTTCAAAACATTGCCTGGAAGAAGTGTTGTCACTGTGATACGTCGCGATGCAAGACAACGGTCTTCACTGTGAAACGGACGATTCAGATTGTGCGGACAACGATGATGTAAAAATATAATTAATTTGTGTAAAAAAAACCTAAACAAAGGATAAAACCCTTCTCCTATATTATATATAGGAACCTTTTGATCTGGATGACTTCTTGCCAGCAATTGGAGAATTTGGAAAATATCAGAAGCTTCTGGTTTTTGGAATATGCCTACCAGCATGCATTCCTTGTGGATTTTGTGCCTTCAATCAGCTATTTATGTCGGATGCACCTGATGACTATTGGTGTAAGGTTCCGGAATTGCTAGATCTTCCTTTGGAACAGAGAAAGTTTTTGGCTATACCCCAAATAGTGGTAAGGAAATGATGGAAATTAGTGATTTCAGCAATTTATTTTGCAATAAGAAGCCATATTGGTGCAGTTTCTCAGACTATATCGATTGCAAGAAGTGTTTTTCTTCATTTTTTTTTGTTTAAATTGTATCGTGAAAATTTTATGTTTAATTTAAACCTTTAACTACAAAATTACTTAGCTCAGGAAAATCATATGATAGACTTTTAGTTTTTTAATAAGTTCTCAGTTGCACATTGATAAAAGTCAAATAAGAAACTTTTGCATTTTGAAATTGGGTACCAAGAAGGAGGGGGGGGGGGGAGGAATACTTAAGTGCGGTCGTAGCTAGGGGGCAATGACCTACCTTAAAATGTCAAATGTCTTTCCTTAAAAAATGATAAAACCAAAATTTAAAAATAATGCATTGACCAGTTTTCGTAAAATGGATTTTTCAAAATCAAAAAAATTGAAAGAAAATTTTCATCTTAAATTTATAAAACAAAGTCGTCTTAGTTACACAATTTATACCTCAAGATATGCTGGACCGATTTTAATGATATCTGGAATAACAGAATAACTTTTTAAACTTCGGAAAATCATGGTGTCGAGAAGTTTTCCCATGCATTGAAAAAAAAGGAACAGAGCACAGAATGCTAGGTTGGAAAATGCCAGCAGATGTTCGTATGCATTATACTTTGAGAGTTAATTCAGTTGCAAATTTCTTTCATTGCGTACAATTAACTTATTAGCATTTTTTTCGAGTTTTCGATAATTATTTTATTTTATTTGAATTCGATTTAAATGAAGGTCATGGAAGGTCATGAAAAAAGAGATTAGATACTACCGAGAGTAAAATACAGCGCAAAAACAAAGAAAGTCTTAGAAAAAAGCGAGCAAAGTCGTGGAAAATAGTGTAACAAAGGAGGAAAAACATGTGAAATAACCGTTAAAAAGTTCGTGGAAAAATCGCATAATACTGGTGGAAGATCGTTTAAAACTTTGGAGAATAGAGTAAGATAGGTCACGAAAAAGGGGTGTAATACCACGCAAAAAAGCGTAAAATATCGCGGAGAAATTCTTAAAGAAGCTTAAAAAGTCGCGGAAAAAAGCCTAATAGGTCGTGGATAAAAGCGCATATTACTGGTGGAGCGGTGAAAGAACCGGTAGTCACGCGGCAGCCACGTCCGTTGTTACCAACTTGCGGCTACCTCGAGGGAGCCAGGGAGTATTCTCGCAGAAGTCACGCTAGCTGTTGGCTCGGGGGAGCCACACGGTTTTAATGCGGGAACCACGCAGCTACCTCGCGAAAGCCACGCGGCTACCTCACGCATTACGATGGTAGAGCGAGTCCCCATACTAACCTCAAAGCAAGACTGACTTTTTAAACTGCCAAGAAGAAGAACGCGCCGTCATAATTGAAAAAGATCTCCTTTGATTGAGAAAATAAAATCCTTTGTTTGTGCAATTTATGTAATTAGTTTAATACTTAAATTATTTTCATAATTTCAGGATGACGGTGTTAAAGCATTCAGCAAATGCACTCGCTACTCAGTGAATTGGTATGACCTACTCAAGGGAGCAAATGTAAGCAGCCTCACTCCAGATTCTTCATGGTCAGTCGAAAAATGTCTCGAAGGCTGGGAATATAATTTGACAACAGTCAAGTCTTCTATTGTCATAGATGTATGTAATGTGTCCCAAAATATTCGAGACCAAATCCAAATCACAATCAGTTATCATTTAATACATTAGAATTTCTAGAGCTAGACAAAAGATTATTGTATATAGGACATCAACATCACTCTCTTCATCAGCTTTTCTTCAGTTCATTGAAAAACAAAAACAAAAAAAAAACATCATCACTTTCATTCCGCCAAGCAACGGAAATGTACATCTTGTTTAGTTCGATTTAGTATGCGACCAAGATATCTATCCCACAATTGGTCTGGCGGCCTTGAACACTGGCGGACCAGTTGGAGTTTATTTGTTTGGTCTGCTCAATGACAGAGCTGGTCGAAGACTATCCTATTTCACATGTCTTGGCACAATGCTCCTGGGCTCATTGATCACATCGATTAGCACAGATTTCTGGATGTGGGCATTTAGTCGGGTTATAGTTGGACTCACCATTCCAGCTGTGTACCAGATTCCATTTATCATATGTAAGTACCAACACGAACTATACAGAACAGATTCGTGATCAATAATTGCTTTAAAATAAATTTTGTTTATATTTCACAGCCCTAGAGCTAGTGGGACCGAATTATAGATCTTTTGTGACAGTCATGACGTGTACGTTTTATACTTGTGGCATTATGATGTTAGCTGGTGTGACTTATATGATCCGGGATTGGGTTAAGCTATCATATTATACTTCAATGCCATTTTTAGCATATTTCTTGTATTTATTTGTGATGCCAGAGTCTCCAAGATGGTTGCTGATGCGTGGTCGGTTAGAAGAAGCTTTGACTATTTTGCAAGAGATGGCGCGGGTGAATGAAAAACAATTCCCGCAAGCATTCAAATCTAAGCTAGAAGCACGAATATTACGTGAGAAGTTCAAAACAAAAAAGAAACAAAAAAATGTCGGAGTATTGGATCTTTGCAGGTAAGTACTGCAAAAGTTTATAATAATTTTCCATGCAATTGGACGGAAATATTCTTTGCAATCATCAGTTTTTTTTTAACTGTGTGCTAGATTTGGGAGATACAAAAGAACATTTGTTTTCGAAATTCTGAATATTAAAATGGTAGACAAAATATAGAGCCGGGTAATGCAAGAAATATTTCTTTCATTTGAGAACGAAATCTAAATATTTGGCAACGTCATATTTTCTTGTCATTCCACAGGAAAGGTTGTTTAAAATGCTTATACGGGGGCAGAAAGTTTCATGACATATCAAAACTTACTTTATTATTTACTACGATCCTTAGATTACGTTCGTATTGATCTCTTTATGGGACATAGAGCATCCAATACTCCTAAGTGTCATCGTGGAACGTTTCTGGAGATGTAGATACCTACTTAAGTTCTCTCCAACTCTTCATTAGTTTTGCAGATTGCTCTAGTTTTGTTCTGCGCGCCAAGTGCCTCGTGGCCGACCCATCCCTCTTCTTTCCTGCGTAAAAGGGTTCCACTACATCGCTTGGCTTCCAATGTTTATTGGATCTTCAGTACATGTGTTCAACCCACTGCCGATGTAAGCGGCTTGAATACATTTCCAATGGAATAAAATTAAATTTTGTATAATTGTTTGATCGAACTTTAAACGTATCTCAGAACTATCTTATGCAACTTATCATTATGGCTGTATGAATCGAACATGCATGGCCAAACATAAAGGTGTATGATAGACTATCAATGATTGAACAAGTTTGAATAAATATTATCGAAAGACCTATTATGATCCAACATGCACCAGATGTGTGAGTTATCTTCAGATGACTGTTGATTTTTTTCATCAGTGTTCAAACTGGAACTCAAGCTAATGACAGAACGGGAACTAAGCCTGATTTCAGGAAATCTGAAAGCTCTATTAAAAATATGTCTTCCCTGAGGGCGTATGCAAGGGGAGGGGCGAGGGCAGAAAGACACTTGTCGCCCCTTAATTTTTTATTCTTCTACATTTGTGCTATTTTTGTTCTATAAAACTCAATAAGATTCGTTCTTGAATGAATTTGGCACTCTTCCCCCTCCCCCCTTCCCCGATGAAAATCCTATATACGCAATTGTTCTTCGATAATTAAAATTTAAACAAATGCAAAAATCTTTATTAATAACTTTTTTTTAATAATTTTTTATCGATAGGACTCCCAATATGCGATTGAAAACAATCCTCATAACTTTGAGTTGGTTTGCCAATGAAACAGTTTACTTGGGTCTCAGCTACTACGGACCCTCTTTGGGAAGCAATCAATACCTCAGCTTTCTACTGTCAGCTGTCGTCGAGATTCCAAGCTATCTCTGTTGTTGGGTTTTAATGGACAAATGGGGTCGTCGCTGGCCTCTAAGTTTATCAATGATTTTGGGTGGCGTCTTCTGTGTCATTACAGTACTAATTCCCGATGACGCTGTCACTGAAACTTTAGTATTATTTCTTGTTTCAAAAGCAATGCTGTCTGCATCATTTCTAATCATCTATCCGTTTGCTGGTGAGTTGTATCCAACTCAGGTTCGAGGTATTGGTATTGGAGCATCAAGCTATATTGGAGGATTGGGACTTATTGTCATTCCATTTGTGACGTATTTGGTAAAATTTCCATTTTTATGAAGACAAAACTATTAATTTCTTCAATTTAGGGCAAGGAAAATCTCAAATTACCATTGGTAATTATGGGATTTGTGTCGATGTTGGGTGGACTAACAAGTTTGAGGCTTCCTGAGACGTTGAATAGTCGACTTCCAAATACTATAGAAGAAGGTGAAGAATTCGGCAAAGAATGGACAATGCATGATTGCTTACATTGTCTCCCAATGAAGTGGGTTTTTCTTCTCACATAAATATTATTTTTTGTTTGAACATAAACTTTATGAATTTTCCTTAACAGAGGTCCACCATCGCAACAAGCGTCATATGAAAATCTAGATATTACATCGAATGCTTCCGATGCTGCACTCAATTTGAACGATACCAGTGGCAGTGATTTACCAGGTCGTTCATCTGATATTGGACTATCGGAGCGCACACCTCTAGATAATATTCGGCCAAGGAGGTCTTCCATGAAACGTATTGTTCGTCAAATGAGCGTAATGGACACACAGAAGTCACATGATGGAAGTATTCAGTTAACTTATTGGTTTTGACTATTAGAGAAAATCAATGATGATAATTTTTGAACGATATATTGTGGATGTTTTTTGTTTTTTGGCTAAGCTAAGTGTCAGTATTCAAATTAAATTAAATTATTTAGGTAAGCTTTAAATTTATTTTGTTTATTTATTTAATTAAAAAAAAAAAAACAAAGGATTAAATATTTTTCAAAACTTAAATTTTTGTTTTTTTTTTCTGAAATACTAAATTGTTCTCAATACGTTGAATAAAACCAAAAAATACTCACAACTATGCTGCTCAAAAACAAATTAGACTAATCAGCATTTGTTTTGTTTTCGTTTTGGAAATAAAATGAAAAACTGCGTAACTACTCAGTGTTAAAAAAAGGACAATTCTCAATGACAAAACAAAAGATTTGAGGTAAAAACTTTTCAGATTACTAAATTTAGTCTTTGAAGCGTGTTGATTACTATGAGTTTTTATTAATATGTTTATAAAATTTTATTATCTGCGATGTCAGAACTTGCTGATCAAATGTTTGAATTCAATCTCAAGCTCCAAAAGTCTAGTATGTAGTTACAACTTGCGAGATATTTATTATGTATAAGCAATAAACATGGAAAATTATTGCTGGTGAGAGGTACACTTTTAGAAAATTTCGTATACGATAGGATCCAACAAAATGCTATAGGGTGAGTCAAAGTAACACAAAAATTTTGTGAGAAGGAGAAGGTGAAAGTGGTTTATGTAGGTCAATTTGAGTTCCTGGGTGTTCTCGGATTATTCTTAGACACATCGTAGGTTAACTTGCAAGACTCAGCCAATCCACTGGCTCAACACGATAACCTATTGTGTCATCCTCTCGAGGCCTATCCTGAGAACAAACGAACTCAAAATTGTGAGTGAAAACCAGGAATGGTTGGGATTGAAGGGGAAATAAATACACTTCTCGTCAACTCCTGAATACGAACAAACATTTTTGAAGAAACATTGATGGTTATTGTGCCTTGATGCTAACTGTTCTTTTAAGATGTTATGAAAAGAATTCCAAATGAATTTATCAAAAATTAACCGCAAGTTTTTCTTTGCTCCATTTGCTGAATCAACTTAATAGATACAACACCATTTTCTTCATGGTTTATGAGTGTGTCTTGAAGTGCTGTACAGCTTAAATCAGTTTTCAGTATGAAATTCAATTCTTTATTTAAAATTTAAAGAAAAACAAGTAGATCTACATGCCTTAACAGTGTTGAAAAAGTTAAAATTGATTTGATTAGATACCAAGGCCTATCTGGATCTTCAATAGCTGATAAAATTGACAAAAATTTTAATTGAAAAATAAAGATTCGTACGGAAGAAAAACATGATGAGAGGTAAGAAAACCGCAGCAATAATTGTAGCTCAGAGACGAGAAAATAAGTTAGGCATCAAATTCTTCTGATTCTGGGGCAAAAATAAAAGAACAATTCGGGGTTAACGCAAGTCACTCAATAGTTTTAAGAATAATCAACCATCAAACAAAAAAAAAAAAACAGCCACTTGACGAGAATCTGATGGTTCGACTTTTATTTTTATGATTTGAACAAAAAAAGGTTTTAAAGTGCCATTATAGTCATCAACATGATAACGCGGCTATTAACTCGACGGGAATTAGAAAAACTTGGACAGTTGCGCAAAATGTGCAGTTGCTTCACTGGCCGACGTACTCACCTGATCTAAACATAATTAAAATCATCATTGGTCGTCAGTTTGAAGACAAATAATTCTTAATTTTTGCAATTAAGTTAGCTTGGAGCGAAATTTACGAATTTATTAAAAATAAAGGTTAAAGTACCCACAACTAAACCATTTCCATTTCAATACCAATTTTTAATTTTTACCTTTTCTGCTGACTCAAAAAAAGAAATTGAATCTTTCCTAGTAGAAAGCTTTGTAAGTGATCGAAAGAAAAACTAGTGGTTGTTTTTCGAAAACTATTTTGGAATTATTTTCTTAACATCTCAAGGGAATTGTTAGCGTCAACAGACGGCACCGTAACTATGTATGTTGGGAAAAAATGGATAAAGCATATTGAAAAATGTTTGTGCGTATTCAATTGAAGAGGAGTGTATTAAGAACGCGACCATGACTAAAAAAAACATAGTCCGTAGAAAGATTAAAAAAAAAAACATTTTCAGAATGTGTTTTGTTTCTGTTAATCTTACCGTGCATGGTACTGTTGCAATGATATTTGGAAATTTAGCGTATTTATTATTTTGGGACTTCGAGGGACAAAAAATGGGGAACGATCCCACAAGAAAGTGGGAAATTTGTTTGTACGTAATCATTCATAAGTAAGAAGATTGATCTCATTTTGAAGGTGGGAAGAAAAGTTGGGTACAAAAATGAAAAGACAGATCTCAGATCTACTGAGGGACTGATTTGTTTGGGCGCTATTGAAGTAAGTATGTAGTAGTATTAAGCCATCTTGGATTTAATTGTTACCCTAAAATATCTCAGTTTGTGAAGGAAAAAAACCGTTTTATTTTTTTTAAATTTTATCAAAAATAAGCAAGTTTTTCAGATATTAAATAATATACATAATTCACTCCCGGAGAGTCAGCGTAATTTGCAGGGATCGCATTCGCATTTAAAGCAAGTAAAAACTTGCCGGGTAAACATTTATATTATCACACTGTTTAAAAAAAAATACAGTTTTGTTTAATGTTTTCTCGTAAATATTTTGACCTATTAAAAAAAAAATAGGCTTAGTATTTTATTTACTTATCTCTAAAAAACTTACCTTTTTTTGATAAAATCTAATATATGTATATATCTCTAAATATTAAAAAAATAAAACGGTTTTTCCCTCGAAAAGTGACATATTTTAAAGTACTTTCCAATCATCTAAAATTGTTGTGGATTATACTGAGCATTATTCCTAAACAATCCTATGAATTTCCCATAAGAAACTGTAGGCGCCTACAGGGGGTATATGGCTTGAAAATAAAAATCTGATAAAATTAGAGGATTTCTCTAATTATTTGGAAATATTTTTACCACCTTAGAGCTTTCTACGATATACCTACTATATTTTTTCTGCCGGTTCATCTCATACCGGAGTTCATGGGTTTTACAATTCCCCAGAATTTCCCTATGTACCGGCATCTAGAATAGGTGAATATTTTGAACTGTTTGGCCATATCCATCAAAGACGATTAAGAGTTTTATTTTTTTAAATAAATTCTTTCATTTCATAATTTCTTTCATATGGGCACTATACTTTTTTCTCAGGAGAGGCTATTTTGTATTTTGACATCCAAAAGCTAATATTTTTATTCGGATATTTTTCATCGTAATGTGCGTTTAGGAAAAACAAAATATTAAAACACATTTTTTTTTTTAACTGGAATCCAAAATCATTTTTTAATATTTATTTTTATCTTAAAAGAAATCAATAAGTACACAATAAGTAATAGGAAACAAAATACATTATAATATAGTTTTTTTTTTATTATCTTTTTTTACATTTATGTAATTTGTGTCTTAAGAATATAATAATAATTAGAAAGTAAACAACTATTTATAATAAAATATGAAAAAAATAAAACAAAAACATCAATGAATACAATAATAATAATAATAATAATAATAAAAAAACAACATCTACATGAATTACATAGAATTAATAAAAAAAAATAGTTGATACTTGTACAAAACAATTATGTATTATAAAACAGATTTTGTACAAACAAACAATTATAAACAATTTTAGGGATTTAATTTATATATATATAATTATAATTTATATATATATAATATTTTTTTTCTTTTAAATCTTTGTATTAATAAAATTAAATTCTAGAGGTTTTCTTCGTTGGATTTCTATTTTTTTTTGTTTGAATGATGATATTTTAGTTTGTTTTATTTTAGGTCGGATTTAATTTTCTTTTTTTTAAACATAATAATTAAATATGTTCTTTAGTTGGAAATTTATATGAAGGGAACATTAATGCTATCTAAGTTTTAGAATAAAGGATGGATCTATAAAATTAAATTCTCATATGAGCCGGTGTAGGAGGCCTCAATTTTCACTTACAAAAGTATTTAGTTTTACATTATAATTTTATTTGTTTTTAAGGACGTACATATTTAATTTGAAGTTAATTTTTGTAAGGTTAATCTAATGCGCACTTAAAAAGGAAACAGAGAATTATACTTGTTTTTTTTAAATACAAAATGATGATCATCAATGAAATACAAAATAATAAATAAACATGAATTAAAGTTATAATTGAATTATATTAACATTTTTCTTATACATTTAATTTAAAAGAATAATTATAATTAGAAATACACGAAGACATTTCATAAAGTTGTGATTATTCAGCTTTTCACATTTAGTTTAGGTATAAAATAAATTTGTCTTAATATATTTACTTCTTTTTTTTATTTTTAAATACATTTATTAGAAAAAGATTTAATTTTTTTTTTCTAAATATTTTTTTTTTTTCTTTAAAAACAATTTATTCTCTGTGCAAAATAGTTTAATGTGACACTCACAACATTTACAACACATACAAATACAAATTCATTCAAGATTTAGTTTTTTTTGTCATTGTTTAAATTTTGGAACACTACAATCTTACAGTTTAAGTACAGTTAAAGACTTAATTTGTTTAAGGACCGATTCGAAAACGATATGTTCAGTTTGGATGTTATATTTTTTTTCTTGAGGAAAAGAAAAAATTAAATTAAAAAAAAACATAAGAAGTAAAAATAAATAAAACACGAATAACACTCAGAATACAAGTTAAGTGCTAAGGTTATTGTATTTTAACATTAAGGCGTAGGTGTGTAGTTTTTTTTTATGTTTCAATGATTCATGTTTTTTTTTTTGTTCCTAATAAAAATGAGTATTAAAGGCGACCATTTAGTAATAAAGTATATTTATATTTTATTTGTAGGTATTTTTTTTTTTATTTAATTTAAAGTTCTATAAATATATTTATGTTTTGATCTATAAGCATTTTTGTTTTTGTATAATATTATATAAATAATATTAAATATTTTGTTTTGTATAATATTTATCCATTTAAAATAGATTCAATATACCTAAATTACCTATCTACTAATATTTTTTTTTTTTAAATTTTATTTTTATTTTGTAGTTTTAGTTTTAATTTTTAATTTATTTTTTTTTTTATAAAACGATATAGTGAAAAATTTGGAATTTTGAAATAATTTTTATTTTTAAATTCATTTTATTTGTTTGGAACTATGTATAAAAAAAATGAGAACAAAAAAAAAAATGTTAAAAAAATGTAGAGGCTAGGCCTTTCCCAGTTACTATGTATTTTAAAAGCTTTTTTTTTTTGTTATTTTCTATTTCTATCACAATTCATTTTGTACAACACTTTTGTTTGGTTGTAAATTCGTTCCACTGATATAAACAAATAACAAATTAAAATAATTAAATAGGACCAACAAAAAAACTTAAACAAAATAAAATTTACAAACAATACATCGAACTATGTTAGATGTGTTTTTTTTTATATTAAAATTTAACATTTAATTAGTTTATAATAATTACTATAATTCATGGCCACTTAGGGAAAAATTTCGAGATCCGATTTAGGTCCAAATAAAAAACAAAAATATTAACATGCCAAATTTATTAATTATAATTTTTTT
This sequence comes from Meliscaeva auricollis, assembly GCA_948107695.1. Classification (NCBI taxonomy): domain Eukaryota; kingdom Metazoa; phylum Arthropoda; class Insecta; order Diptera; family Syrphidae; genus Meliscaeva; species Meliscaeva auricollis. The sequence goes on from OX403618.1 coordinate 25,276,503, forward strand.
TTTCTAATTTGAAACAACAATATAAATTAATTATGCAACAAAATCTCATAATAATAGTTATTAAAAACAAAAACTGGCAAAGTTGTATAAAATTTTATAATCACAAAAAATTAAACTTAACAAAAATTTTACAAACAAAAAAAATTAATAAAATAATAACTAATAGCTAAAACGACTAGAATTTTTTATTTAAAGCTAAACTTTAATTTTATTTTTTTTTTTTTTTGTTATTTTAATGATTGATTAAATAAATCAATCAATTGATATTATTTATTTTATTTGTTCTTTTTTTGAAAAAAAAAAAAATAATAATAAAGACAACATTACCACACAGCGCAAGAAAGTATACTCTTTTTATTTATTTTTTAAATGCATAAAAATCAATAAACATAAATATTTAGACAATTTTTCACTGCACATTCATTGCGCTTAATTTTTAAAGAAAGGAAAAACAAAAAATAATTCTCGACGTTTGGAGAAAAAAAAAACTATAATTACAAAGCCACACGAAAGATAATAATTTTACAAGGAGTGAAAATCTATAAAATTGTGCTCCTTTTGTTAGTTGTGTTTTTTTTTTGTGTTGAAATATTTATTGGAAATCAATCTCAATGCATTGGACAAATTGTCCAATTTGCCTGACAACATGCAGAGATTGACGACAGCTATATGGTTAGTAGTTGTGAAGGGTGAACAACCAAGCTCGCAAATCAAACTCTGATGAGAAACAAAGTTAAGTCAAGGATTTAGACAAGTCACGAAGGTGCGATGACGTTGTTGATGATTTTTTGTTTTTTCTTGTGACGACACGCAGACGAAGGATTTTAGTTCTAATTTTCAAATAAATAATTAATTTGATTCTTTCGACAATATAGGCGTACAACAGAAGGTACATACATAGGTATAGTTTGTCAATTATTCTAGGCAATATTGTTGAATACGATAAATGAATTGATTTGACACATGAAGTGTGATGACTTCCTAAACACATTATTTAAGGACTTTTTGTATGAAATAGAGGGAAAATTTACTGTGATTAGTTTTATTTTAATCGCAATTTTTATTTTTCAAAGAAATAAAAAGTACACCGTTTTTGATTACATTTTTATTTACATTTAAGCAAAATCAATTAAGAAATCATAAGCTCGCTTTTGAAATAGTGAATTTTGAAAAAAAAAAAAAATTGTAATTGTTTTTAAGGAGATTTACTATTAGTTTTTTTTTTAGTTTTGCTTTAAAAAAATTATTTTTTTACTACCTAAACAAAAAAAAATTTAAATTTGCTGTGTTAAAATTAGTTCTTAAGATAAGTAAACAAACTTCTTAAACATTTTTAAACTTCAAACAAAGTATTCTATTTGATTTCTTTTAGAAACATTTATTTTTTGAAAAAGAAAAAAATATTTTTTTAATAATATTTTATACATTTTGCTCATTGATTTTGCATAAAAAGTAAAAACCGTGTTTAAAGTTTTCTCGCTATTAACTGAGAAAAGATTATTACCAGGAGATTTTTCACAATTTGTAGGATGGTAAAACAAATAATTCATCATCATTATTAGTTCAAAAAATACCGTTTTTTTTGAGTTATGGCAGTATTCAAATGAGCGATATATAATAATTGTCAAACATCATTTAAAAAAATGGTTTGTCCTTTTCAAGGAATTTACAAGACATAAAAAAAATCAACTGTTTTTTTTTTAATACATTTTTCAGTCTGTATGTCCATCTCAACGAATGTCTTTTTATATGTTTGGCAGTGTGCATGTTTTTTCCTGCCTGTAATCATATATTTCTGTATGTCTATTTGTTTGTCTTCCAACACGTCTGCATGTCTCTCCACATGTCTGGTTGTGTGCCTAAGTCACAAAATATATTTTCTAAAAACTTTGTACTAAAGTTTTTTTTTTTGTTGAATCCCTTAACAGAAAACCAGATCATTTCTTTCTAGCTCGTAAACTGGCATAAAAAAACTTCTAAGAGAATCATTTCTTTTTATTTGTAACATCTTCGTAAATGCTTCAAGATGTTGTTTTATTAAAAAAAATTAAGGTTAAATCGCAAATAACACTATTATTAGAAATCAAAGAATTTTTTGTGTGTCCATGAAGCTTCAGATGGTAGTTTTATAGTAAAACAAGGTTTCACATTGGGCGCCATTTAAGAAAATTCTTGTTAATTAAGTTGTTTTATTAACTTTTCATTCAAAGAAGAGTTCTCAGGAAAGACTATATGAGTTTAAATTAAAAATTTACCCTGTAAAGTTTTTTTGGAAGACACACTTTCAAACAACAACAAAAAAAACTTCTAAGAGAATCATTTATTTTAATTTGCTTTTTTAATATTTTATTATTTAATATTTTAAGGTTAAATCGCAAATAATACTTTTATCAGAAATCAAAAAAAGGTTTTGTATGTCCTAAAAGCTTAAGATGTAAATTATATAGTAAACCAAGGTTATACATTGGGCGCCATTTAAATAAAAATACTTTACAATTGAGTTGTCTTATTAATTTTTCAATCAAGTGATTCACTATTTTGTCGAGCATTAATTAGAAATGTATTTTGGTTAGTAACCGCAAGTTTTATAAAAAATGTCATCTTCTTTCATTTATCTGGAATTTATACCTTGAAACGAAACAAACTGATCTCAAAACTGAAGATCGCGATACTCAAGGCTCCTTGAGATCTTTAAATAACAACATCACTAACACAACTTTCAATAAAGTTTAACTGAAGCACAATTTTATTTTGCATCTTTGTTTTTTTTGTTTTAATCACATTGGACATAAAATTAAATAAAATGTCATCGCCTTACATAAAAAAAAATTGCTCGTAACAATTTTAGAGCTTCTTGAATTCATTAATTTAATTATAATTTACCAAATTTTATTCGACGGATTTTGATGAAAAAAATTTTGATTAGATCAAAACATTTATTTTTACTTAATCATCACTTCTAATCGATTAATTTGTTTCCACCCTTATGAATATGTGTCACTACAAACACAAAAACACACACATAACAATTAGATTGAAACAGAAACAAAAAAAAGTTAAAACAATTAGAAATAATTGACACATTTAAAAATAATAATAATAATAATTAATAATTATAATTATTCTATATTACTTAAGTATTTTTTGTATGTAATTTATGTATATCGTTATGCAGGTCTCTGGTATTTATTTTTTTGTTCTTACTTATAAACTAATTGTATACACATTTTTTTTATTTAATATTTTTTTTTTTATTAAATATTATTAAATTGAACTTATTTACTGGATTTGTCTTGACAAAAAAAAAAAAAAACAAAAACTTAAAAACAAATATACATTTATATAATTAATAAAAAAAAAATATTTTTTTATGTAGTAGATTTTTTAATAAAATGGTATAAATTTGCATATTCTATATTTATAGTGTAATAAAATATATATAATATATAATTATGACATTTATAATAGTTTTTTTTTTTTATAAATTAAAAATCTAAAATGGTAAACTTGCCACAAACATATTTTCTATGAGTGTTGGGGCAGGTACTAGGTCCTCTAGCTTCAGGTAGAATATTCTTTGTAGCCCTTGTACGCTGAGGGATCGCAATTCGGGCAATTTGCCCAATAATCGACTAAAGTAGTGCGGTTTCTTTTGGGCTTCGGCATTGTAGGTAACATGATCGCGCAAACTGCCAATAATTTTCATTTGCAGTTGTTCGACTTTTTTCGGTTCACGGAGGCCATGGCGTTCTAAAATTAATAAGAACAAGCAAAAATAAAAATTAGAAAAAACCGTTAAATGTCAAATTTTGTATAGTTATCTCTTACCAGTTATAAGTGTGAGAGCACATAAGCAGGCAAACGCTGAAATATCAATTTCAAGATTATGTAAACTTTTGCTGAATTCAAGAATGCCATTCAGCCAATCACCAAACGAACGTTGACATTGAGTTCGATTGAGGACCACACCATTGCAGAATGTCATTTTGGTGTCATCGATACGTGCTCGATAGGATAGCCGCAGAACAAAGAGCTCGAGTGATGCCGATTGAAAGAGTAATTCCTGATCTTCAGCACAAAACTCCGAATAGCCGGGAATTTTGTCAGCAAATTGCTTAATCACATCCACCGATGTTGTCAGCAGCGAGTAAAATTGTTGTACTTTTTCAGCTTCTCCAATAACAGGTTCATTGAGTACTGGCTCCTTGTATTGAGAATAATCCAAGCATGATGGATCTGGAGTTGTGTCAACATGTCCCCGCACTAAAGCCGTTATTAATGAAACAGGTGGACTCGGTGGGGATTCTTGAGGGGATTTCGGCTTAGACGGTAGTCGACCACGTCTTCCTTTTAAAGAGTCTGTTCGCACTACTTCTTTGACCATTCCCACTACCAAACATTTTTGGAATCTACAAAACTGACATCGATTGCGTCGTCGCTTATCAACCGGACAGGATTTATCGGCAAGACAAACGTATTTCGAGCCCTTTTGTACGGTGCGTTTGAAGAATCCCTTACAACCCTCACATGTACGGACACCGTAATGTTGGCATGCTGCGGTATCACCGCAAACAGCACAGAGTTGTGATGGTGATGGATGCATAATGCGACTGCTGGTTACTTCATTGCTTGAATTACTGTTATTTTGGCAGCTGGGTGAACTGGATGTTGAGCTGGGTGCACTGGTCATTGCCTTGAGAATACCCATTTTCGGAAGTTTCGGGCTGTGACTGCTTGCCGGGGAGTCAGAGCGCTGCATGGGAAGGGATGCTCGACGGAGTGGAGCCGCCGATGCATGGAGCTCAGAGATGGTGGGGAACGTTGGAAGTGAGTAGCGTTCATGGGTTGAGCTGTAAGCCTGTAAAAAAAGAAATAAATATTTAATTTAGCTATGCTATGCTTATTTGAAGCGTTTATTTGACTTAAATAATTAAAACAAAGTTTTACATTGGGCGCCATTTAAATTTTTGTATGAAAATGAATTATTTAAACTTAAAATGATTCTAACAAGGGCAAAAAGAACACTCAGTTGTCTTTGAAGTTTAAAATAAAGTAAATTAATAAAAACTAGGTTTTGCATTGGGCGCCAATAAACCACTGTTAATGGATTGAGTCATTGAGAGTCGTATTTATAATCATAAAAGCTTTGCCTTTCCTTAAAGCTTTAAAAATTGAGTTAAGAAATAAAATAATTCTCTACGTTGGGCACCATTTAATAAATTGTTATGTAAATCGAATGAATTACAATATGCAAAAGAGAAACCACATAAAATTTAGCTGCTCTTGAAGCTTAAGAATGGTTGAGGGTATTTAGTTAGTTAGTAGAGAAAGTAAATTTACATTGTCTTCTTTAAATCAACGAATAGTGGAACTTCATAAAACTTTGAGACAGTGTTTTAATAAATGAAACAAAGTTTTGCGTTGGGCGCCATTTAAATTTTAATATGGAACTGAATTATTTAACCTGCAAAGGTTACCAATATCAGAAAAAAGAACTTCTATCGGTCTTTCAATTTTAGAGATATAATTCAGCAATACAACTAGGTTTCGCATTGGGCGCCAATTAGAATTTGTAATAGATTGAACCATTGTGAGAATGTAGAAGCTTTGGATTTCCTTGAAGCTCAAGAATATCAGTTCAGTAATAAAATAATTCTCTATATGTTGTGCCATTTAATAAATTGTAAGAGTAATCGAATAAAGAAGATGTGCCAGAGAAAGCCCATAAACGTCGACTTAAATGAAGCTTAAGAAATGGTTTTAATGATTACTGTCCAAAATATGGAGGTCAACTAATTATTGATTTGATAATGTATTGAAAAAGTCTTTCTTGTAGAAGAGAATCGAATGCATTGCAACAAACTTTGAAAATAAATCACCAACAAAAAAATTCTTCATTAAGTTTTGATTCAGTTATAAAATTTTGCTAACAAGAGCCGCTATCAAATTTATTTATCAACTTATCGGATTAACATTAAAAAATTCAAAGGATATTGAAGGAGAACAAGTCACGAAATAACTTGACGAAACTATTAAATCAAATTGAATTATTTGGAGAAAATAGGTTTTCATCACTCACCTGTGGTGTTGGCTGTTGATATTGCTGGTAGAATCCTTCTGCTGAGTATCCTTGTTGCTGCTGTGCTATTTGCTGCTGCTGTTGTGCGCTATACTCGTAAGAATTCAAATGTTGCTGGATATTCGCCGTATTGGCAAATGATTGATGGTAATACGCTGAGATCGTTGTTGGTACTCCTGCAGGATTGTGCGTTTGATTGGCTTGCTGTTGTTGCTGCTGCTGCTGAAGTTGCTGTTGCTGCTGCTGCTGTTGTTGCTGCTGCTGTTGTTGTTGTTGCTGCTGTTGTTGTTGCTGTTGTTGCTGTTGATGATGATGCTGTTGATGGATATGATGATTATTTGATGGTGGATGTGATGCAGCGGTGGTAATGTTAAAACAGTCCTCATCCATTTTCAAACTCAAATTCGGCATTGGATTGTACTTAAGTGAATAGGTTTCCTGAAAGCTCGGCAAAGAGCTTCCGCATGTAAGTTGTGCTAATGGCGGAGGCGTCGACAACAGTGCCAATGGCTCCAAGCTCTCACTCGCTTGCACAGCTACTGCTCGCTCTTCGAGACTATGCAACGCTATTGCCGGATCACTACTCGATCGCAAACTTAGCAAACCAATTTCCTGTGGAGTTGTTCGATCAAAACACAATGAATCCGGTGACAAAGCTTGTTGTTCGGGTATCGATGATAATCGCTTCTCACGCGTCGGGCACGATAATTTGGCGATATTCTCGATTGAACTGGTAATATCTTCGGCACCGCTACCCAAGAGTGTCTCACTGGTTGGTGAGAACTGCTGTTTGTGTAATCCTTGCAAATCTTGTGGACTACCGCCAAAGCCTGCTCCTAAAGTATCAGCCTGAGCTTGTGTATCCACACACGACGACAACAATGAATTATTTGAATCTGCCGGAAAAAATAAATCCGATATTTGACCAAAAGTCGAATCGATCAATTGAGCTTCCGAAGGCTGATTACTACTATGTTGTTGATGGTGGTGGTGATGATGGTTGTGATGATGATGATCGCTCGGCGACAAATGCGATTGTTGCGAAGAGAAATTATCAAAGGGAGAGAGAGAACTAAAGGAGCTCTGTAACGATAAAACACAAGTTACCGAATGAACAACATAACAATTATTATACAAATTGAAAACTCTAACTGATAAAATATTAAAAAAGCAATTTACAATAAAAAAAAAGAAGGGAGGTATTTTAGCAATTGAATGAGGTTATTATGAATCAAAACATGCGCCGGAAACGAACCAATCCCAACACAAAACACCAAAAATCTTTGTCAGTTTATACAAGGTTCTGTATAACAATAGGATAGAGTATAGCAGCACGTGAAAAAGTCTCGCATGGTTCCTTAGAGTTGCGTTCTACAATAGACTATACCCCACAATATGACGAACTCATCCCCGCAAAATTGGACACGGAGTAGGTATAGTGTAGCTGCCCTTCCAATCCTGCCATACAATCTAATGTTTATGTGCGGTGAGTTCTAGGAAATGGAATTAGAGACGTTAGTCATGGTACTTCATTGGGTTTCTATGATGCGTTGGTAATGACGTAGGGATAGGGACATTCGTAAATCGAGGAGGCAGATGCTCTATCAAGCTGAATTGGCGTATCGGATCAATAACATTTTTTTTTTTTTTATGTTAATGCAAGTAATGTGTGGTGTGTATTTGTTTTTGTTTGTTTGTTGTTTTGAAAATAAAAATGAGTGACAATTTATTAGCAAGTCGATAATTACGTATAAATAGATTTTAGTAATTTTTTTTGTTATAACGATACCCATTTTTTTAAATGAAAAGGGGTGAAGGATTCAAAGGGGATTGTCCTCTATGAGAGGAAAAAAATAACAAACATGAATGGGAGCTATTTTAGGAATTTTTTTTTTTTATTATTTCGGATGATAAGGTTGATAAATATTTTTCTATTTTTTTTCTATTACTCTGTGCTGACGTAATGTAAATGTGACGTAAGTTTTGTTTGTTATCTGTAAGTGATTTGATTGAGAGGGGACCATATGGAAGAACCATGTGGAAAATGTTGTCAGGTGGAAGTTTTTGCTTGTAAGATTTTGACAGATTTGAGAAGGCGGGTTTACTTGTTGTAGTTTTATGTAGGTTTATGGAAAATTTAGCAGAATGTTTTGTTTATGTTGTGGGATATATTTACGTGTTATTAGATTGGCCTTTAAAAGTTTAATAGTTAAATGGTATAGCTACGTGTGGTTTGACATAAAGCTTAGAGTGTCAAAAGGGCAATAATAATTGAAATGATTTTTTTTATGATTGTATCAGCCATGTAGTCAATTGTATGGAGACGGTTGAACAGGGTCAGTTTTGATGTTCAACTTATTTTGAGGGCGGATTGATTGTGTGGTGTGAATTAACTCCAGTAGAAAATAACTGATATTATTCAAAACTAGCAATACCGTAAACGTTGCTTAAGGAAGATACATGGCTGATGTTTTCTTCTTGTTTTCGGGGGAATATGAGAATATTTTGTGTTTCAGGGTGTTAAACGGGAAAAAAATATAGTGGATCTGCTTCGAGGGATCCCAGGATTTAAAATCCCTGTTTAGGCATCAGTCCTGCTCTCGCAACTTTATAGCTCAGTATTTAAATGAAGAGACTTTTTTCTTTATTAAGCTAAAATCAAACCACATAGCACGAGAAAGTATAAGGTTGTACATAATAAGGCCATCTGAAAGTACGTTATTTTTTATGTTTTATAACTATTTCAAATTTAATTACAAAAAAAAACTGGCAACCCTAGAATTGAAGAAACACTCATATATAATAATATAATTATAAAATATTATTAGACTTGTAATTATAAACACCAAAATTGCTGAATTTTCATTACATTAAAAACTTTAGGCTCGTCTGGCAGCCCTTCGGAACATGGCAACCCTTCCAGGAACTGTTTTTTTTTAAACTTAACAAGTACCAAAGCAGCTGTATACAACATTTTAGCCTAGTACCAAATCAACTGTCAACTAAATTTCAGCCTTGCGACTGATTGGTTAGTCAAAGTGGCTGCTAGCTCTTAGCTTGTAATTTGTTGTGTGGAAAATATAAGGGTTCTTTGTACACAGCACAACATTAGTGGTGTCCAAGTTAATGAAAGTGCTGAAGAGTTAGCTAGAATTGAAACACCTTACCCTGTTGTCTGAAACTACGTCAGTGGTAGCAAAGTTTTGAGAACACTGAACAAGTCAAGGAGTTAACTTCAAAAAGCAGAAACGTATAGAACCATACAATTAAGTAAAAATGTTGTATTTTATGTCCCCACTACCTATGCCATTCTCCTACACTCTGGCCTTAGAACTAATTCCTAAGAAGATATTTCGTCAATGACTTAAAGAAGATTTCTGACATTTCAGCTTTCAGAGTCTTGAAATTTAGAAACGCTTCCAAATGGCTTAAGATCCTACCAATTTTGATAAGGAAAATTGAATCTCATTCAGATAACATTAAAAACTTTTAAACACCTGGAAATATGTTATCAAACAGCAGCAACATCCACACTGGCGATGTGGTTGTAAGGAAAACAACAAGAAATTCACGGTTTCTGCCTGTAAAGGATTCTCAAACCACACAAATTGCCTCCAATTCTATTTAAACAGAGGGTGATATAAATAAAACTGAGCACTTGCTCAGAGTAGGTACTCAGCATATAAAAGTGAGTAGGTGCTCAAGAAAATGTATGTCTTCAAGAATTGTATTCATACCAAATGGTGTACCTGTTCCGAAAATTGGAGATTTGAGTAAGTGCTCATTTTTCTGACTAAACTGAAAACACACATGAACCAACCAACATGTTCATAGCTCCAGAAATGTTAGAGGAAAAGGGCACGCTCATACAAAAAAAAAGACCACATGTGATGTATTTCACATGACTACATGTGATGTATTTCTTCCATACTAGCATTTCAGGAACAGCCTCTTAATTTGTATCATAGGTTTTCTTGTATGAGACAGAGACCATACCCAGGGTAAAATAAATTGAGCTACATTGATCTAGGTTTGACCAACTGTCATCGCATTAATCAAATCTTACCTAAACTAGAAATCAAATGACCAGTGCCAAGAGATCGAGGGAAAAAGTGTAGTAGGTATCAAAAATCATTTGTTTGTGTTTACGATTTCTATCAAAAGTAGACCTCCTGTCGAAAAAAAAAAATGAAATCTCTCTTTACCACCCCACATTTTCGAACACCCAATCTGTAGGTTGGAAATTTAATTTTCCCCTTTCAATTACTATTTTTCGTAATTTTTCCCACTGCCCTAATCTTGCTAATAATTTTTTCAACTTTTGCCTTTTGAAAACTGGATTGGCACTGGTCTACTACGACCCAACTGAAACTAAGATTGATTATTATGCAGCATAAATATTCCAGCCTGGTTCACTGCCAACAGGCAGCTGTCAAAACCTGTGAACTAGTTTTCAAATCAACATTGGATAAAGTTGGTTTAACACTTTCCCGGGAGTTTTTTGTCGGTTTAAGGTTTAAATACAAAAACGGTCATATATTTGTTTGGTTTCTGAGAATCTATTTGAGATGAAAACCGGGCTAACCGTTATTTAGGTGTTTGTTAAAAGAACCGAATGGATTTATTTTTACTATAAAATTTGAAATTCCGAGAAATAAATTTTGCTACTGAATGGGCTCCAAATCGTATTTTTAAATATTTTGTTTTTAATTTTAGATTTATAAAAGAGTTAAAAAAAAGTAATAGAAATTCTGACACTCCTATTAATTCAAATTATTAAAAATCTACAAAATATAAATATCTGAAGACAGGATCTTAAAACTAAAATTGTATTCATTTCTTACATTTGGTTGCAAAAGTAACATGCTTGATGAGGCTAAAACTCTTGAATTGATTTTATCGCTGGTAGGCGATTCTATTTTAATTTTATTTGGTAGTACTTTTTCCGTATTTCCCGCCAATGGTAAGCGTGATAATAAATTTGTATTGAGTAATCTGGAAGCACCTGTAATTAAAAGAAAACAAAAAGAAAAAATTATTAATAAAATTGGTAACTTTAATGAATCTTGTAAAAATAAAAAAGGAGTATTAATGTTCTTTTCGGCATTTGATTTAAAATGACAGCAATTAACATGAACACCCCCCTAATGGTAAAAATAAAGAGAAACTATTTCACAAGAACAAATATAAAAGAATTCATGCAAAAATAAAAAAAAGAAATCAAAAAGGTCCTTAGGGACCTGTTTTATGATGTTCATTGGCATTTAAAAAAATGTTTTGGTAAAATTTATAATTGCGTTTGTGGCATTTTGATTTTTACGTTACGGTACATATGCTTTATAAGACTTATCATGGGTGGTTAATTTTTTCCACCTTACCCTAGTCAAAATGAGCATTCATACAATGGACCTATTATAATAGATTCGTAATTGTTTTAACGAAACATATTAAAGGCTAACGATGGGGTGTTACTGGTTACGCTTTGTCTGTTGCAATTTATTTCTCGATACCTTACAGCTATACAAACAGTTATACTTCTGCGTAAGATAATGAGAATGACACTTAATAACTACCCTCCCTGGTCAAAGTGTTGATGTTACTGTTGATGCAAAAAAATGTAAAACAACTATGAGTTATGACAAAGGAACATGTGTGTTTGGAAACGACCTTGATTGATTTATTTGATTTAAGGGGTCATCTTTAACCCCTTAAGATCATTGTGATTCCCACTTTAGCTTGCTAAATTGGTTGCTCATGCTGCAATTCTCCGCCTCTACACTTAATTCTTTTCAGAAATTTGAGGTCTTGAAGTATTTTCATCGGACTTAATTGTTTTTCTTCGGCCTGTTAGTAGTCTAGGTGTTTTAATCTTTGGTGTAATGCAACCCCCCAAAATATGGCTGGTCTTTCTTTGTATGCACTGCAGAACTGCAAGTGACACCAATTACTATGCCAAGAAAATGTCTTCTCAATTTGCATAAGTGACTTATAAGGAGAACTGTGAGAGTACTGAGGTTAAACCTACTCAAGCTTATATAGGACTTGAAGCATTTCCCCTGCCTCATGTTTTGGTAGTTTTACCCAGTCTAGTGTTTTTGTGGATTTTAGCTTGACAGAAGAAGGATCTGCATAATATGGTTAGGTACTCTTTGATTTGACTCAGTTTGAAAAATTCATAGCTTAAATACAACCCAATTCCCTGGCTGGGAATCCTTCCAAATAGGCACGGTATCACGACCCTGAATTAATTGGACAGTTTGTATTCGTAACTCATCAAAACTAATGCATTTAGGTGGATGAGGCTAATCCAGGAAGCAGCAGAAGGGAGAAGATGTCCAAGCTACTACCGATCGACATGCTTGCATTAGATTGACTAGCTCGTTGGCAGGGTGAGATCTTGCTGAGGCCAAACTGTATACTTGCCTTTGCCTGTCATGTCTTATAACAGCGTAATGCAACCCTAACACATAATATGTGTTAGCAGCGATAGTGATATTAAAAACAACAAACGATTTGCATCCACGTTGGGCGCCACTTGTAGAGAAAAGATGTTTTATTGCGTCTTACTCCTAAGGGATCGTATCTATATAATCCGTATATGCCATTTAACCACCCAAATTGTATTATCAACGAAAAACGGACCCGAAAAGTTTTCAAATGATACACTGAGAAACCTTCTAACAAAAGGAATGGAAATTATCAGATATTGAAGATAAAAAAACATTAATTCCAATATTACTCTTTGAGTTTTTTAAGTATCATGGAGGAAATGTTGTGCGTAGTAAAACTTTTTTCTGTAAAACTGTATATGATACCATCAGATCGCACCTTAAAATCAATCGGAAATATTTCTACGTTGATATTTTAACATATTTTTTTTTTAATTTCAAAATTAACAATCTTCAATTGCAATTAAACATTTTTCTTAACATTTCCTGTGAACAAGATGTTATTTTTTCTTAATTTCAAATATTTACATTCAATAAAGCACGATTTGATGTTGTTACATTTCATTGTTTTTTGTACAAAAAAAAAAAAAAAACAATCCTAACATTGCGCTTTGCGTGTACCAATTCGCACAAAGACAAACCAATTCTCAGCAAGTATCGATCGTTACTCGCTCCATTACTACATATTATTTGCCTTCGAGGAAAAATTGGATGTTAAATGAAGAATACTTTTATCCCGCACAATCAATTTAATTAGCATTGGATTTTCTTTTAAAACATTGTGGTTGGTATGTGTGCACTGTGTGTGCACCTTTAAAACGATCCCCCCATTGGTTGTTTTTCTTAACTGTTTCTCATCACCACAGAGACTCTTGGTTCGGTTCGAATCCTCAAAGTATTTAGTAGAAACAAAATCTTCGGGTTCATTAATAAACTTCATCGACAAACTAAAAAAAAAAAACAAAAAAAAACAAAACAAAGTGGAAGTCATCGTGTAGTTCAACAAAAATGATGATGGTGGCGCGGTGGTTGGTGTTTGTGCTCTGGTGTAGCACCTAATGTGGCATGAAGCTCGCATTTAAACTGCATGTTTATCCCATGAACCCGGCTTCACCTTCGCGATTTTTTTTTTATCACAAATCGAGATCGGTCTCGTCGTTGTTTTTGTTCTTGTTGTTGTTGTTGGTGTTGTTGTTTAGTTGTTGGTTATTGTGGCTTTATGGTTGGCGGTTGGCCGTCTTCGGTTTGGCGTCTGCTAGCCTAAACGATCCCACAAAAGTACATATTTTCTTTTGCTAAGTTGTTTTCGTATTTGAGCCATGGCCGGATTTGTCATAAGGATCGAAGAGAAGTCTTCAAAGAGTCTAGAAAGGGGGTTAAACTACAAGACTTGTTAGAGGGATAGTTGCTAACGAGAAGGGAAAACAACCACTACTTGTGGAACAATTTCTGGTCTAAGTTATGGGCCGCAGTTCACAGCTGTTTCCTGCAACTTTAAAGTGAAATCTTGTTTAAACAACTTTGCCATGTGCCATTTTTTCAATTTAAATCTTCTAAAAAACGAAAAAAATCATCAATACTTCTCACACTTTGATTTTTTGATATGCTGATAGGAAGTCATTTTTTCAATTTAAATCTTCTAAAAAACGAAAAAAATCATCAATACTTCTCACACTTTGATTTTTCTGCAAGAGGCCCTCATTTTCTCTTCGGTCCTTAATTGCCTTTGATAAACCAAATCCATCCCTGAACAATGACACCAACCTACATCTACTTTAACTCCAACTTTATCATTTAATCAGTGGATGCAGTGGTTAAATAATATTTAAAATAGTGTTTAATTTATTTCATTTGTGTAGAAAAAAATGTAGTCCGCGTTTTATAAGGTGATGCGCACACCTCATCTAGCTTAATGGTGTGAGCAGCAGGCGCACAAAGGTGATCTTCTTACAAACACAAAATTACTGCTTTAGTTGATTTATTTATAGTGTGGAACTCCATCACATTATATAGGGGGAAAGAAGGGCTAAAAAGTTAGTGTTTGAATTATCCTGACGTAATGATTGCTTGCTAGTTGATAGTTGCTAGTAGGTAATTATTTGCATCAACTGATATCATCTGTAAATTATTTTTTTGTTTTTTTATTTTTCTGTTCGATAATTCGATTTGAATATCAATTGGACTTTCCCTTTTGATTGAGAGGAATCCACGATTATTGTCCAATACGAAATTGACAATGCTTATGCTTCCGGGAGTAGACAGAGACAGAGAGCGGCGGGTGATGTGATGGTGAATAAGCAGCATAGTGTAATTGAAGCCTGATGATGATGACAGCAAAAGGGCGACATTTAAATGGACTAAAAAAAGCAAAAGTAAATAATTTGGAACCACAGTAATATGTCTCTTTTTTTTATGTTTGAATATCTGATTGAAGGACTTTGTTTAAAGTCAACGAAGGTGTTTTATCTAAATCTACTCAAAAAATGGTTGGTTTGAAGCATAAATTAAAGTTGGTCACACGGTTTGAGAAGTTAACAGTCACACTATCTAAACTAAGATAGTTAGGGAGGATAATCTTTTTTATCAGATTTAACTGGAATTAGAAGACTTTATTATATAATTAAGTTTCTATTAAGTCTTTTTAATCGATTTGAAATATGTAGAATATGACTTTCAGATAATTGTTTGGGTCATAACTATCCAATGCATAATCTACTGTAAAGGGGACGTTATTTCGTTAGAAGGTTGCTCACATTACGTTACATATTTTGGCACAATAAGCTCAGGAAGAACGAGTGTTTTAACAGGTTTGTCTTTTCTTGAAAGAGGCAGTACGCCTAAAAAAAAACAAGGTTTCATAGATTGTTAGAAGACCGCTTAATTGAAATGAAAAAAAGAGGGTGGGTGCGACCAATACTGGTAACTTCCCATTGGTACCCTTAGAAACAAGGTGCTTTGGTAACTATACAGATCTAAAATTCAAGATCTTAAGTAAGAGTTCAGTATTAAATGAAGCGAAGACGTTTGTTGTTTACTTATATCAGTTCTGAACAGTTTTGCGGTGGGTTGGGTATAGACCGACTAAAGACAACTCGACTCCGTTTATATCTTGATTCGTTCTCGAGATATGTTGAACGAAAAAATTGTCACGAACGTAAACACACACACACACTTCTTTTTAAAAACGACGGGTTCAGACTCTAGTGACCACAAAACGTCGAGAAATGTCTAAATTTTCACTTCGACAAATCGTTTAGTTTTAGCCCTCCGGTTTTTTCTGTAGCACCGCATTCTGTAAAACTGGGTTGAGGTACTCCTTGCTGATGTTAAAAGGCTTTTCACTTATTGGCAACAGCCTATCTCAGGCTTTTTTTTGTTATCAAGCAACCATCTTTGTCTTTTCTTTTTCTAACTTTGACAGTTTTTCTCAGCTGGTGAAAACGTAAACAACTGACATTTCTTGAACAAGCAAAGTGTGTTTCCTGTGTCTAATGTTTTTCCAACCAACGATTACAACTTTTTTCTGCTCAAAAATGAAAATAATCCAATTTTACATCCCGGTCCCTCAACGCAGGCATTTGACAAAGAAAAAAAATCTTTAGTGAGAGAGAGAGAGTGAGAGAAAGAGTCAAAAAGAGTGTCAGTTGCCTACTGGAATAATGAAAGACCTTTAACGATTCATCACTGTGTCACTGATGTCACTTTTAGGATGTTAGTAAAGTCTTAACTGGTAACCAGCCTAGTAAAAAGGGGCACAGTTTTTAAAATTAAGAAAAAATGTTTAAATTGAACACGAAAATAAAAAGAAAAACGTGACTTCAGCTTGTTAAAAACAATTCCCTGCTGAAAATGTAACCTACGCTTATATACAGCTTTCTCAGGGCCTACACGGTCCTGATTGCTATTAGGGTCTCATATATGCAAAATATAAACATCATAATGCACCTAGATCCCCAAAAAAATATTACCAAACCTTAATTTTGAGACAACCTCTCCAATCCCCCTCTTCTTTTGTATTTTAACACAGTTCCCACCGATGATGAAAGCATTCAGCCTAACCAACAACAACAACAAAAAACAACAACGCATTCAACGCTTTCAATTTAGCCTGCCAATTAAGAAAACCCCAATAGAAGAGCAGCGCACTAAATATCATCTTCTTCATTTGTGATGTGGTATTTGCATCATTAGCCGCATCCATATGCCACCGTTAAAGCTTCCAATGATGATGGGGCTTCCTTTAACTATTACAGCACACGGACAAACATCAAAGTATTATAGAGTTAGCAGCAGTGCCCCCAAAGAGGACTCTCCACACAATATTACAATAAGCTACTACTTGGCTTTTTATTCCCTACTGTAATGATGCTAACAAGCACCAACTAGCCTAACACTATGTTTGTTTTATATATTTTTGTATCTCAGGTCTCCAATGGATGAACGTTTGTCTTAACTTGTAGTAGGTTAGGTTTATATAGGTAGGTACTTCTATATCTTAACACACCACCAACATAAACGGGGCCAAAAGTCAACCACTATAAAGTTTCCGATTGCGGCAGCATTCCGGGCTCAAACCGTTTACGTGACGAATTTAACGAATTTACATCGCGTATAAAGTTTGTGCATTTAATTGTACCTCGTTGAATGCTGCCACTACCAAAACATAACCAATATAAAGCTGTCAAATGCGGTCGTGAGATTGGGATTGTAGTACACAATAATCTCATAAGTTTTTCTTTGCACAATTTATGAATAACGGTTCTTGAAAGAACATCTTCATTAATGAAAGATTAAAAATAATATTGTTTATGTTAACACCTTAGTGGAATAATAATAAATGATCGTTATATTTTTGTTTCGTTAATTTTTAAAATATGGAAGAATTTTTGATGTTTGCACTGCGCATGTTCTTGATCGCCTTGGAAAATGGCAGTTAATTACTATGCACCAATTAGATATTCAAAAACGAAAAAATAAACACAAAAATTATGTCCCCATCTAGAACACACACAATTATATATAAACACCTCATTCACTTTTTATGAGTTTCAAAAACTAATAAAAAAGTTAGATTCGATAAAATTTATGCTATTTTAGCTATGATTGCTATTTTTGTGTGTTTCCTCTTTTCGCTTTAAGGTTGTTTACGCTGAGAGAAATCACCATTTTTTTTATAAATAGAAATTAAATTATTTTTGTGCAACAACATTAACCTGATTCTTAGTGAAGTTTCTACCCCCTTGCCTCGAAAGTAAAGGTATAGACGAAAACTGAACGAAAAATAGCAATGCGTCGTTAATGAGACACCATTAATGATTATTCCTTCCTATTGTTATCCCTTAAACTCATCTAATGCACATAAGCTAGGTTATGTCAAAAGCACAACGAAAATTTGCTTATGTTTGCAGATTTGTCCCGCAGAATATACGGTCGTATACAAACAAACTAATGCAAACAATTTCATGAGCATGCCTATAATAGTGTTTTCCTACTTTAAGTGGAGTTTTCGTTAAGTTTTCCTTCTGAGAAGGAGAGCGGTCTTCTATACATTCCACCTTTACATTCTGTCAACATTTTATTCTTAGTTATTGATGTTCCTTCTGTCAAACAAAAGCAAAACAGCAGATTTCTATCAGTTTAGTATTGACAATCTTTGTTCAGTTACCAAATTTACCTATGTGCCAAAGGAATGAACGAAACTTAAGCGGTCGTACAAAACTAAGCGAATACAAACAATTCAATTGCGTTTTCCTACATTTCGTCCATTTTTCGATAAGTTTTGCTCAGAGGTGGAAGTGTCATGCGTAAGAAAGTTGGCAATTGTTGTTACACAGAGCTAAATTTACTTCAAATCATCAAGTTCATTCTGGGAGACGTGTATTTTTGTTTTTTCGTAGATCTACAGTTGAATTCTGTCCATTATATTTCTACCTTTATGCGTGCATCGTTATCTGTCACATTTTATTTTCAGCTGTTAATGTGCCGTTTTGTCATACTAAGGCAAAATAGCTACACAGTTTTTGTGTATTTTTATGGAGGATCTTTAGTCAGCTGTCAAATTCACTAAGTGACTGAACGAAGCTTAACGAATCGAAGCTGAAGCATGCGTTCATATGAATAACAGTATAACAGAACAAAAAATCAATATTTCTGTAGAACTAGGACGCTTTTGTGAGCTACGTGTAATGTAATCTTCAATTGAAATAAAGAAACTGTTATACCATACTTCCTACTTTTCACTGTATTATAGAGATCAGTGAGTCAGGTGGTGTAACAGCTTTTCCACACTACCTAGATTTGACAGCTCATTTGAAACAACTTGATATTTTATATCTTTGGAAGTTTCACGATTGCAATTGCAGCCAGCTTTCCATATTATATATTCTCCAAGTTCTGTGTACATGCATTCTTTGTATAACAGTATAACAGAACAAAAAATCTAATCTATGTCTCTTTTCTGTAGAACTAGAACGCTATTGTGAGCTACAAGTAATGAAATCTTTAATTGAAGGAAAGAATCTGTTATACTTCCTATCTTTTCACTGTATTATAGAGATTAGTGAGTCAAGAGCTATTCCACACTACCTAGCCTTGACAGCTCATTTCAAACAACTTGACAGTTCATATCTTTTGTTATCGAGAGTTGAATGAATCTGTATCAGGCATGTATGCATGCTTTATGTGATAGTGTGGAAGACGTTTGATACGGTTTTTTAAAGTTTCAAGTATCTAGCTTAGCAGACTAGATTGCAAATATAAGTTAAAAATCGATTGCGAAAATGTTGCAAAATAATTATAAATAAGTTGCTAATTAGTTTCAACTCCGTTACAAACTAGTTAATATTATTTCGTTGTCAATTATTTTTCAAGTCTTTTGGTCATCGATGCGCACTTAACTTAAATTTTTCTCTCAGTGTAGATGAGGATGAGAAGAAGAGCTAAAACTGAATCTGGCAACCATCAGGGGGGAGGGTGCTACTACTTCTTGCGTTTTTGCGATTGCAGATTTATTGAAATTGGTTTTCTTGTTTGCAACATATAATATAAGCACACACATAAGCTCTCTCAGGGACCCATTAAGATGGTCAAAAGAAACAGAACTTGTTTTTGATTATTTCTTTTTTTTTCTTTAAAGTCGTCTTCATCTAATATAATAAAAGTATAGTTATATCCGTTTTCGATATGCGCATCGTAAATCGTTTAATTTATTATGCTCATGTGAAAAATCACGCGAAATCTTATTCTTGTTTTTTCTTCTTTTTTTTTTGTGTAAGTCCATTCAAAGCTCATACAAAACCCACCGTCAACATCATGTGTGTAAGATACAACATAGTTGTGATGCTGCTGCTGTTGCTTCTGGTGCTTTTGGCGGGACGGGACATCTATCTTAATTGTGCAAGAGACAGTTTAATTACTTGATATCTATTGATCTTAGCGTGCACATCGGCATCGGTATTATAGGCATCACCAGGCAGTAGGTTGTATATGCAGTAAAGTAGTTGCAATTGCAGTATCTTTTGTATTTAATTTGCATTATTTATATTAAATGTTTTTTTATGTTAACTGTCTCTAATGGGATTTGACATATAAACAAAAAAAAAAAACAATATTTATATCATTAAATGGCGCTTACGGTTATTTTATGATAGTCTTGAGATAAAAATAACTTAATGTTGTATTTTAAATTAATTAGTGATTCCGAACAAATTGATTATTAATTTTTTAATTCGTTTTATTTAAGGTTTTTTTTTATTTTAACACGCTTTTAACGTGTAGCATTAATTATTATTATTTCTAAGTTTTGTGCAAACATAAAATGCCAACCACTTTCATTCTTTCAAGAAGCAAAGTAAATGACATACAACAGAAGTTTTCTAAAAATATTCTTATCTGTCAAAAATACATTAAGAAGAAACTCATTAGGTCTGTTCCACACTTTTTTTGCATTAAATTAGGAAGACTGTACAATTTCTAGGAGTGGGAAGAAAATTCCCTGAGAAAGAAATAAAACACTGAAAAACTGTGAAAATTTCTGGAACTTGTAGAACAAAATTGCACCGATCAAATACGATTCACTTCAACAATTACGAGCGTTTGTTTTTGCCCACATGGCGCATATCAATTTATCATTTGACAGGACTCACATTTCTGCCGGAAGAAATTCTTGGGACTAAATTTGGCTGCGTGGGGAAATTTCGTACTCTCCCAAGAGCGCTCTCTTTTGCAAAAAACAGCACAAAATAGGACTAAATTCGGCAGTTTCAGACCGAGTGTTGAACAAACCTTTGACTGGAATAAATAATTTTTGACAGGACTGTTATACAAAAATGAGTGAATTAATAGCGAAGGTGTAATGGATCAAATAATTACACATTAAAAAATGTAAATTGATGCCTTTGGCATGAACACTATAGTTATTCTACCTGCGCAAATGTGTTAATTAATCAGCTGTTCGTTATGCGTTAAGATCAATTTTGACAGGGTGATTCTACGAGGGTTCAAATTATCTGACTTATTCCGAGTTTCCACGTAGGGTAAAAGCAATCAGAGTCGACCAAAAGAAGTCAATATTTACATTGAGCGTTCGACAAGAGCACTAGGAGTTGCCATTGAGTATCAGACAAGCGCAGTCAGAGTCGGAATTGAGCATCAGCCAAGACCATTCACAGTTGACATTGATTTTCGGGCAAGAGAATAAGAATTGAATTTGATCGTCAACCAAAAGCAGTATGCATATATTTGAGCATCGGCAACAATTAAAACTGGGCATTGGTCGAGGGCAGTCAAAGTTGACATTGCACGTCAGCAAAGAGCAGTCAGAATAAAATTTTAGAATCAGAACAGTCAGAGTTGGCATTGATCTTCAGGCAAGAGCACTCAGAATCGAAATTAGTCAGTCAGAGTTGAGACTGAGGGCCAACTAAAAGCATCAGTCAATTGTAACTACGCATCAGGCAAGAGCAGTCAATATCAAGTTTAAGCACCGGACAATGGACATTGGGCGTCCTCTTTGAGCAATAGCAGCCGAAGTGAAATTCAACATTGGTTAAGAGCCGTGTGCAGTAGTCAATCCCTTGGCATTATTGAATAATACAGTCCAATTATTTCAATAAATAAATAGAAAATAATATTTTAGAGCTAAATTTGTTAGTTATTTTATTTATAAGCTGATTTCTCGAATAGAGGTAACAGGTTCATTTTTTCAACGTTTTGACCAAAATAATGGCAAACTGCTAGTTGTTTGAAATGCAATTTGATCTAAGAAGACTAACAGTACACAATTTCTATTACGTTTTATAATAGATTATACTAGTTTCTTTAATAAAGTAAGCGAACAGAGACAACAAAATAATGATAAGCATTAGGTGTGTTTTATTACTGTTGGCAGCGTTCAACGCCTATGTTTCTTCAACTCAGGCTGCATTCAACACCTTCTTTTTTATTGGAGATTTTCAAATATGAGATGCGCTACCGATGGAAATAATAATAAGAACTGTTCCAAAAGAAAATTGGAACCGGTTTGCTACATATTTTATTATGAGCAAAATTCTTCTCGAAAGAGTGAAGTTCGAAACAAGAACTTAAAGTAAAAGTGTGATATTTGACCTCGTAATCGATTTGATAGGACTTAGAACCTCAAAAAAATGGATGCAACTTTGTCGTGGAACACATCGTACATAGATAGGCAACTGAGAAGTAGTACTTCGGAACTATTAAATTTGATCCAGCTTCGATAGGAAGTTTAACACGTCATGTAGATTCGTTCAACTCATAAGATTCAGCTCCGAATTTTCTGTAACAAAGTTCTTAGCCGTCATTTCGTAGAAAGGGTGAAACTTATTTCTTTTGAAGTTATTGAGGACATTCTCATATAGATAATATACATCAATCCTGATACCAGCTAGTTATTGAAAGCGTTTTGGTCATATGAAGGAGCAACCGCAACTGCGAATTCTATGGTGTATAAAAATCATTAAAGCCGAAACACATCGACTTTACTGGCATTAAGTTTTGACATTAATTTTGCCCTTAATCAGCTAGCAATTTGCATTTCAAAACTATCAAAATCCCATCAGATAAATCCAATTGAATTTGCCACAATAAAAAATGGCCAATTTACCCACACTACATGAAACCAATGATACTTATCTGTCCATTTGACAAATCTTAAAAAAAAAACAATAATCCATGGGATACCAGTGAGTCTGGCTATTATCAACATTTTTTATGAAAGAACAAAAAAAAAACACTCAGGCTGGGTCCGTAACCTTATAAAACTATCATAGCCACCTACAACCATTCTATATTTTTGAAGACCTCTAAGACTATCCCAACCACCGCACATCATCAATTCACTGGATCGAATGTCTTAATTAGATAGCCTTGCAACTCGTCTCGTCTATATATCTACCGTGCATCATCACTACACCCATCACCACAACGAACGCCATCACAACCATCATCATTGAGCACTTGGGGCAAATTAGGCGAATAATCGAAATAAATTGCTTTTTTGTGCGAAGGTATCAATTGGGAACTCTGGTGCTGTTATTGGTGGGTAAAGAGTTTGCACGAGCGAGCGCGCTGGTTGCCGCGGTGTTGATGAATCAACAAACAAGACAACATGTGGAGATTCCCTCAGTATGTTAACTTAGCTGCTAACGTGTCTTGTACATCTTGGACTCTTAAGCTTCGTTCCATTGTTGGAATTTTTTTTTGTTACCAAAGTCTCTGGTAAAAAAAAAACTCAAGAAACGACAAGACTTCACCCAATAAGCTTACAGAGACCTTCTCAAAGTTAATACCTTATTATAACTTGTACCTATACCTCGCTGTACTTCCTTCCATATGGATGGTTCTTCTTTCGTTGGGTGTTTTTTTTTTTTTTGTATGTTCGTTTATTTAATTTTTATTTTTATAGCTTTGCCATTGCATAATAAAGCAAATCGGCTAAATTCAAAATACACACAAGCCTACGAGTGAGTACAGTGGAGATCTTTCCGAAGGAGAATAAAAAAGCGGGACAATGTTGTTGCGCATGCGCTTATAATGCAGCCAGATCATGTTGCATGTGGTTAAAGGTTCAATCTTGGAAGTCGTTGGCTAGTTGGCCTAGTCTCCTGTTTTCCTTGTTGAACACTACTTTAAGTAGTCATCACGAAACGGCTGGCTTTGTGTTTACGAATTCTTTCAGGCGCTGTAATTCAATTCGGGCTCTGTTCACCACGAGAAAGAACACAAAAATTGTTTGAAGGTAACATTTTGAAAACGAGGTTGTAGTTTAAAAAATAAACATTGAAAGAACTTCGCTTGGGCGCCATTTTCTATAACTCTAACGACCTTATTTGGATTATTTAGATCATTCCCAGTTGCTATTTAATTTATACTTGACCTTGACTTAATAAAAGTTTTGAGGTCAAATAAATGAATATGCTTCATATCATTGCACTCGGGCGCCATTTAGTAATATTTTGTAACCAATTATTTTATACTTCGAGCTAATTTTTTCAATATTTCTTCATTTTGTTCACTTTCTTTCATTCTGGGATCAAAGCTTTATTAGTGATTTTTACAATAATTTAAAAGAACATTCTTAAGAGTCGTTTGGTTTTGTGATTCGTGATGAATATTTGCCAGTTTGTAAAAGCAAAATAGGTTTTTGAAGGATCAAAGATAGATCAGTATATATACTAACATCGCTCCCGAGTGCCATTTAAGTTTGATAAGTTTTGTTCACTTTGTTAGGTACCTCAATGCCCCAAGGGTCTAGTACAGACTCAATCAAATAAAAAAAAAAAAAAAAAATTATAAATTATTATCTTTCTTAAAAGTATGTCTTGATATCGTACCCTGGCGTTATTTAGTTTCTGGTTTGTGATAGTTATTTAAATGTTTGCTCCTTTTTGTTCACTTTCTTTGGGACCTTGAACCCCTAAAAAATGACACTGACATCTCTCTCGGGCGCCATTTAATGAATTTAGTAAACTTTGTTCACTTTGTTTGTTAGTTTAAGACTCAATGATCTTTTTAGGGCCTCAATAAAAACCCTATTACGCCTCTGGCAGTAGCCTGTGCTTAAGAGTAAACATTCCGTGTTTAGAGGTTTTCCGTACGTTTGTCTTTCTGTCCGTCCAAGTCCAACGATCGTTACTTGACAATCAATGTTATAAAAAAGGAAACAAGATGAGCGCGTGTTTAACTCATTTCTGTGACCAAAGCCGCATAGGTATAGGCAGACTTATAAAATTTTATATACCATCTCCCTAGCACTCTTGAGGTGTGCAACTAAATAAACTATAAGCATTGGAATGAGAGATGCTCTTACATAACTGCAAGACTCCCCATCATTACACACCTTTATAAATTATTTGTTTCAAAATTATTACCAAGAAGAAGGCGAAGTAGGAGATAACAAAATAGTAAGTCATTTTTTTTTTTAAATAAAACTTCACAAATATTAACGGTACCTTAGTAGTATGGTGCAATAAGCGCATAGTGCAAATAAACGTTTTGCTCGTCAAATTCTATGTTTATTTTTGAGGAGGTAAGTTGATCATAAGCCCAACAGGTAGAGCTACACACTGTATTCATTAGTTATAGAGAGTATTGGCTATGTTGTATATCTTAATGGATACGCACGCGTTTGTTCATTTTTGTGTCGTGTCATGTGTGGACGGGAGATGTTGTATATAGAGATGTCTTGGAGAAATATGAAATATGAACAACGTGTTGGAAGGCTTGTGTGTTTATCTATGATTAAGTGAATAATTTGAGGTCTTTTCGATATAACTAGAGTTCGTTGGCCATGATGACACATCATGTCTACCATTTCTTTGGGTATTTGGTCTTGCTTGCGGTCTCTTGAAGATGAATCTAGGAAACCCAGCATGAAGTTAATGACCTAAATTTGACATCTTATTTAACTGCCATGCTTTATCTTAATACAAATTAAGTGATATGTTTAGATGTAGGTTCAAACATTGTATGTATGGCTTAACGTTTCATCGGAACGTCATAAAAATAATGAAGAAGTATCTTACTTACCACTACTCTTACACCACCTAGTGTGAAGTAGTAGCAATAATAATAAAATTGACGAAATTTACAAGCGAAGCTTTGCACTATACGCACGCTGATGTTGTTACTCAGTCTGTCTAGCGAATTGAGGTTAAATGCATTGACCTGTGACTATAATGTTGGATAGATTATATCGCAATACGACAGTGCGTTGACTTTAAGCTTAATTGAATTTAACTGCGAAAGATTTATGATAGAATTCATTTTCACTGATAAATATGAAAATACACGAAGAGTTATCAATTTTATCTAATAGTCTATTGAAATTTAATTTTCTGTCTTCTGTGTTATTAATTATGTTGAGGTCTAACAGTGGTTAAAGGTAATTTATCAAAAGTATTGTAGTTTTTCAAAATAAGATTAATAGGAATTTCATGTTGGGCGCCAATTAAAGAATTTATTCATTGATTTTTTCCACTAAACTATTATTGACAATAGTAATGATTAAAATATTTCTGTAAGAAATAATAATACTTTAAAGGAGTTGATAACATTTTGAAATATAAGCTGCCTGCAGGATTCACGTTCTTCCTCAATACATTCATTTCTTAAGTTTTTCTGCAAAACAACAGATTAATAAGTTGCCCCGAATTTAAAAGTTTCTTTACTTCTATAAGTAAAATTATTCAATCATTTTAGTGGTGCCCAACGTGAATCACGCAATTTTTTTTTTGCATTTCATTACATTATAAGCCATTATGTACTTTTGTTCCCAGCGAAATGTAAAAAAATTGAAGATAAGAGCTTGAAAAAACGAAAATTAGGTATTCACGTTGGGCGACATTTTCATTTATTTACTTTGCAAAGACGTATTTTTAGTTTCAGTTGCGCCGAAAGCTGCTCTGAAAAGTGTCTTTACTTCAATAATAATATTATCAATCGAAGCATTTAATCACAGGGGTAAATTAAAAAAAGACATTTTTGAGTGGCGCCCAACGTGAATCATGCAGTTTTTTTTTTTATTTCACTACGTTTGAAGCCCTTACGTACTTTTGTGTCCAGAAAAATGTAAAAATTAGAAGATGTGATCTTAAAAAAAAAACGAAATTTAGGTATTCGCGTTGTGCGCCATTTTCATTGATATATTTTGCAAAGAGATATTCTTAAATAAAATAAGTTTATATGATCGATCATAGATTTTCTTGCTAAGAAACCAACATGAAGACAACAACATTTTTAAGTGAAATAATTTTATATGATCGACGTTGGGCGCCATTTATGAAAGCTTCTTTTTAAGAGAATTTTTCGTTTTGTTTGATATAGAGATTTAAAAAGGCATTCATGTCATTATCACAAGCCCTAAAATCTTATTCCTCCATTCCTTACCAAACCATTTGTGTTCACTAAGTAGGCCCTTTCAGTTATGTAATTTTTAACGACTATCTCAGTCCACATCAGAACAAACAACCAATAGATAAACATACAACTCTAGGAGCCTTTGGCAAATATGATATTTACTGAACAGTAATTCAACTCATTTGCAATCGAACCCATAATAATAGTCTATCTACTACTAACTATCACTCCTCCATTAATTCAACACATACTATATGTATTGGAATGGAGCTGCCAATGAGAGAGTCTTCTCCAACTATGATAGACAACCAACAGACAGCCACACATCATCGGGCCACGATAAACAAGTTCGTCCATAAAATGAAAATGAAATTTTAAATGACTTTGGATTCGAGATGATTCCCAGAGATAGCCTCGAATGAAGTAATACCTCAATGCTTTATGCTGGGTGCTCGCTCACTGTGATGGTTCTCCTTTTGGAGGAGGACTTCTCTAGGGAGAGTGAAAGTTCGAAAAATGTTCGACGTTCGCTGTTTGCCGCCGCCACCGTCATCAACAAATGAAAACGAAAAATACTTCTTCCTCAAATTAGATGCAAACTTAAACGTGGGCAGCGCATGCCCGAGCGTATTATAATACATATCCTCTAGATCTCTATACCCAGAGGCCGACCTGAGACGACCCAAACTCCTTTGACATCGTCTGGGCGCTGAATATTTTTTTTGATTCAACCAACAAGTTGGAGTATACTCTGCAAGTCAACCCATGGGTTCACACGAAATGATGCAAATAGATGCCTTAAGTTGCCCATCTATATGTACAAATTTGGCTTATAGCCCAAACAACGATCGATAATAGTGTGCTATGAGCAGCAGCAGTAACACAGCATAGAGCTGCATGAGGCTCATCATCTTCATCCATGAGGGAATAAAATAAAATAAAAATAAAAAAAACCCACCTTATTCGCGATGATCTTATGTAATTTGATTTACAAAGAAACTTCAAGAAGAGGAAGAAGAAAAACAGCACACAAAAAAAAAAGATGATCACCATTCTATGAACATATATACACATAATTTTCGATTCATTATAATAAATTCAAAATTTGTTATATTAGAATTGATTTTTCAATAAACTCCAAATGCAATGGCAGAATAGATGTATAGCCAAGCGAGATGCTATAACCTCCCGCAGTACAGGTACACAGACTATATAGACGAGGAAGAGATTGTCCTCGAATTAGGCGAATTACGCTGAATGTATTGTTTGTAACTTGTGAGTACCTTTTTTGAATAGTATTATTTCAGAATTAATTTGTTGATTGTTTTGTCGATAATAATATATGGGAGCGTAATAGAAACAAAATGAAAGGACATACAATTCCATTGATATTGAATTGAGGTTCGGTTTAAGATCCCTTCAAGTATGTGTAGACTTAAGAAACAGATGTTACCACTAATTTCTAATGAACTTCAAAAAAATAAGTCTCCCAAACAAAAAGGAACTGGATATGAAGCTGAGTTGAATGTACGTTGGGCGCCACTTTTCCTTACATTTTTTTGTGTTTATTAGTTATTGCAAGATATGACGCTTATCAATTTCTTCATCTTGAAATCTAATCCGGGAATACTGATGGTTCCAAAAAGACTCTGTCAAACAGAATTGAAGTTGATAAGAAATGGAGTTAAATCTATGTTGGGCGCCACTTTTTTTAAATATATTTTTTGTTTATTAGTTTTTATAACGATTGGACGATTTGTTTTTGCTTCTCAAAATCATCAAAGATGATTTCAACGTACTTACTAATTTTGGTGTCCTTGCTGGACTTCACTGAGCTAAATCATAAAGATTACTCCGTTTAAGGCAAACAAGGCGCAGGGTAAGCTGAACAAGATCCATGACAAGCCAAGGTCTACACGAAGAGTTTCATAATAAATGGCACCAAAGGTCTCATAACCTCTAAGAATAGCTCAGAATTTGAATTAGTAACGTACACAAGCTTGAACTTTATGTAGTCTGTTTTGAAATAAAATTCTCCGGATGAAGTGGAAGGACACTCAAGCCCATTAGCGTGAATAACTTTAGTTTGTTGGGTGAATAAGCTTGGAACTGACTTGCCACCCATAATTTACTAAGTTGATACCTTCACGAGCAATTGGAAATCATTAATATACAGAAACTCTTAAAAAGTCTAACATTTATATAAGTTTGTTGGGGGCCATTTATTGAATAGAATTATAGAGAGTTTTTGAATTTAAGCAATTTTTTTTTTTCATTTAAAACGAAAGCAAATCAAATGTTTCCAAGGAACAAACGATTTAAGCAAAAAAAAAAAGAACAGAATGCATACTTCTGCTCACGTTGGGCGCCAGTTAATGAACTACAACTTTGTATTTAAATTCAAAAACAAATAATAAGAAGACAAATTTGTATGTAAGGAGTACCCTGAATGACGATGGATTTCAGGTTTCTACACTGATTTCGAAATAAATACAAAATAAAGACACATTTTCAGTATCCCATCTTTAAAACAACAGAAATATAATCATTTCCCACCAATCAAATTCCCCATCAAATAGTCTTATCAAAAATGTATATTCAATACAAACAAATGCACAAGGAAGCTCAAGTGAATTCAGTTGGAGGAGCATTCTTCTTCTTCTTCAGTTTGTTCACAATCACAACCAGTATAATCTGCATCGAGTCCCCCTCAGGTTGGTCGTCTTCTTCTTATTGCAAGTTGTCTTTTTTAACTACCATCATCAGATCAAATAATCATTACGATAACATCATGCATTAAACTTCATTGCTTGATGGTGATGCATCTACGGAACACAGTGCAATGTTATATTTTATATGTATGCATCATTTTAATCAGCAACATGGCTGGAGAAGAACAAAGGCCAAAAGGGTATACGCTGTGCTGCGCTGGTTGAACACTAACCATAGTAACCTGGTGAAGCGATATCACAGCCTTTTGGTCTTTTTGCGCTGCTCCCTGGATTTCAATCTTTATACAGCCTTTCGGTATAGAGTCGCATAGTTCGTAGAGCATTTCGTAGAGCAGTGGAATTTCTCATCTATCTATAACTAACTTATATGTTGGTCGCTGCAATTTTTTTATGATTTATGTTTAATTATACGAGCACATTGTGGCAACATTAGCGATGGACATGCATCATCCAAGATGTGCCTATTCAAATCCTCGTGAGTAATGCTGGTTATCCAAAATGGAAGCTCTTTTGGGGGCTTTGAGGCCACGAAGTAATGCCGAAGTAAACTTATAATAAAAAGAAAAACAAAAAAAAAACTCATAAATTAAATTCTTTGATTTTGAATGCAATACATTTTCGATGTTTCGATAGACCTTAGGCAGTAAACACAATGAATGCAGGCGCGAGAAGGAGAAATGGAAATTTTGTATATTTCAAAACATTCAAACGAAACAGCCATCCGAAATAGTTGGAAGCTTTTGTGTATCGATCGATGTATCGTCTCCGCACCTCACACCATTCATCGTTTTTGTTTTATATTAAAGAGCGAGAGAGAGAGAGAGAGAGATAGACAGTCACCTCCCAGTACAGAGTGAGGTCGGAATATATCAAAGAATTCCTTGAGCCAAAAGATTCGCTCTTTATGTTTGGGTTGGAGCATTTTATGCTCCATGTTTATGGTTACCTACTGTTTATGATGATCGCGGGACATTTATTTCAATTGTACAAATTGCCGGAATGTTTTTTTCTGCATTTTTTTGTTTTGTTGTGTCAACTGAGGTAGAGGCAGTGTACATAGGATAAAATTTATGGATGCATTCTTGTGACAATAAGTATTCCAAAGAAACAAATCGGTTTTGTAACATAAAATCAAATATGAATCATTTTTTCAACACGACATAGTTTTTTTCGCAGATTTTTCTATTGCAACATTTTTTGTTGTTGTTGTTGTTTTGTTACGCATCAATTGGTTCCCTAAACGTGGAATAATCTTTTGAAATCAATTTCAATTGCTTAAGGCTTAGTAGATAAATATAGAAAGACTCAAGTGCAGTGGATATAATATCCCTTAACCGTGACCAATTATACCAAAATATGTTTGACAGTTCGGAAATGTTTGTGACAGAGCACCTAAAAGGGAACAAATATGTTGAGATTCTCTTATAGAGATTTCATGATAAAAGATTTGGTAGCAAAAACACGTTGAGGAAAAAGAAGCAGAAGTCAAGCTTATATGTAGTTTAAGCGAGTCAATCTGGTCATAATACTCCGTTGGGCGCCATTTATGTTCTTTTTTTTAAATATTATTTTCTTTTTTATCCGAGCTAGGCTACAGCAAAAGTGAATGTACATCTAAAATGAGATCAGAAATGATAAAAGCCTAAATACCTAGTTTTACCTAAAATTACAAAAATCTTTTTTTTTTAAAGGACCCACATAACATTTTGTGTGGGAAGTGGTCCTTAATGAAATTGTCTGACTATGGATTAGTTGGTCATCCGATTGGTTGAAGGGTGTGGGTACAGCCCGACTCACGACAATCCAATTCAGGAAAATTGAGATATGTTTGGGGGGGGGAGGGGAATGCTGCTTCCTGCAACCCCCCTGCTTGGGCCCAGTATAAAATTTAGGGTAGGTGCAAGGTTAAGTATATGGAAAGATTTATCTGTCATAACTCCTTAAAAAAACTTTACGCTTACCTGAGTCGAGATGTCGGGAGTCTGGCTATCTTGACCCGGTTAAGGGGCACGGAAAATCGTAAGAGGCAAGGGAACTCACGTTAACTAAGCACCCAAAAAAGACCCAGACACAATTCAGAGAGCTATTTTTCTGTAAAAAAAAAAGGTTTCAGATAGTCTTTGACAAAACCCAGTTATCTATAAAACTGTCCGTTTTTCGACTTCGTGTCGATGTGGACTTTTAATCAGGAGCTCCAAGGGAATAATATACTCCAATTTCAGACAATTTCATAAAAAGGTATTTTCCCACACAAAATGTAAGGGGTCAAAAGAATAAGTTTATCAACAACAGGCATACCAAATGACGATTGTATGTTTGATTTCCAAGACAGTTAATTAACTGTCATACTGTTATATTTGCAATAGTCATGTTTTCACCTAGTCAGCTGGTGTTTCCATTACGTCAAATAGTGGTGCAGTTCATATTTAACTAAGGGTGGGGCAATGTAGAGCTGGGTAATGGAATTGGCAGTTAGCTTTTCAACATAAAAGACTCGAGTATCACTTGAAAGCTTGCGACTATGCAACTGTGTGAATTGGGAAGATGACAATGGGGTATAACTTAGTGGGCAAACTTGTTTTTCGACTGTATTTCTAGATGATCTAGTGTATGCAAAGCAGTCCTTCATGTGGAATCTTGAGGGTGCAAGAAGTGTTAGAAGATCAAGAGCAATATGGAGGTCAACTGCAAATAATGACGCTGAGTCCCTTAAATTTTATACTTGGGCACAGCTAAGGTACGAACCGAAATAGAAAGAGGGAAATCTGTTGCTGCCTTATGCTTCAAAAGGAATTAAAGTGTTTCTACGAAGATGGTATTGACCAGAACACATATATACACAGTGTACACTTGCTCCCACAGATTATCTCTTTAAAATCTCAATCCGATAACTAATCAGATGCACCTGTTTCGTTCAATTATAGCCTTAATTTAATCACGTCGCGGTCAGGTGACGAGAACTGACTGAAAATTTACCCCCTTGGAGGCTTCTTAATGCGCGGAATCTGTCTTTGCATTTTCGGGACCGTCTCTTAGGAGTTGAGCACAGTTAAAAAAGTATTTCACTAGTATATTTGTTATCAGGGAGTCGAAGGCGTCAGGTTGCAGTTAGTTTTAAGTGAGTAGCCAAAACTCTAAAAACAATCAAAAACGCATTTCCTGGAACCTTGTCGTTGCCCGATGAGATGAATCCGGAGGTAACACTGAGCATGTACGGTTTTATTAAGGAAGAAATGGGGTGGGTCCAAATCAAATGTTTCTATCTTCGGTCAAGTGCCACCTTACTGTATCAGTAAAGGGCCTAATTTCTATAAGACCGATTAAACAGCAATTGACGTAAGTTATTCTTCCTACCATTAACGCGCCAACTCCGGTCTTATACATAATATCTGGATTTTTTGGGTAAAATTCCCTCTGTGATGTGATACCAATACTTCACCACAGATGCACTCATTTCTGAACACAACATTCATTCATCACCTACTTTTCCACATAAATCGTTTAGGTTTTCTCATTTCAAAATTCCTTTCCCTTAAAAAAAAAGAAACTCAACTAAACAAACATTCGTTCCCACACAAAATCTATCACCAATGTCTATACTCAAAAAATACCATGGTCTCATTAGATCGCTTTAAAATACTATTAATTGAACACATTTCTAAGAATCCCACCCTTAAAAACTTCATTTTCAACATCTTCCTAATTCACCATGATTACCGAGAAATTGCTCTCCCAAACCGTCAATATATATCTATGCTCATAGTGCTCATTATCTCTCATCGAGATGACAATAAATACACGTCTAATGGATGCACGACACCATAAATTCCCTCGCAATTAAGTAAAGCAAAACTTCAACTCCTCCAACATTGCGCTTTAAACACCCAGCCCTCTGAGCACCCCCCCTCCCCCTCCCAACAACAACAACTAACCAAACAAAACCACAAAGGCACTTCCATCTCATCAAAAAAACAAAATTGCGATCACCAAACCAACCAACGAACAAACGGTTTTGTAGTATGGATTGGCAATCTTTTTTTCTACGTGCGCACAGGCCCAAGCGCAGGCGCACACCTTCCTCCACGTCGTCGTTGGATGTGTGAAAAATTACAATAAATTAGTAAATAATCCCAGTTCCCACACGATTCAGATTCGGAATCAAATTCGAATTCGGACACATAGTGGATGTTATTCGGGCTGCTGTGTCCCTGGGTCTTATAGTTGGTTTGGTTGTGCTTGCGAGATGTGCCGGATGGGATGGTACACCATAAACTATTGTAGAATCATCTTCTCGCTCCAATCGAATGAGAATCAAATTATTTTTACATAATTCACTCTCGTGCAACACGACGTAAAAAAAATATACAATTTTTTTTACCAAGAGCCACTGTGCTCCATCGAATCGAACTGTTACTCTCCGCTCGATTAATCTTTTACAAAAAAAAAAAAAATTGCAATAAAAACCCAACGGTAGACAGGGAATAAGCAGTCTTAAATCCTTATCGAACTATAATCCACAGTGGGACAAGATTAAATCCTAAAACCACTCAAAAGCATGAGGTTAGTTTGAAAAAGAAAGATTGAACCATGAGTTCTATGAAATGTGTTTGTTTCCTACTGAAGACTGTATAACACTTTACTAAAGAGTGTATAATACTTCATTTTCCAAATTATTTGTGCATTAAAAATGAACTAAGACCTTAAAACTCAAATTTACAAGAGCTCGTTTACAACTTAATTTTTTATTCATTTTCCATGCATTGAAAATGAACGAAAGTTTTTATATTTGCTGTATAAAACTTCCTACCAAAGAATGTAAGTCCCTAAAATTCAAATTCACAAGAGCTCATTTAATACTGATTTTTGCATTTTCCATGGATTGAAAATGAACGAAAACCTGCATTGAATAATAACAACGAACTTAGCATTAAAATTGACAACAAACACATTGCGAATATAACTCCAATTATATTTTTCAGTCGCTGGCAGCTTTATTTTGACATTTTTTTTTCACTAGGTCACAGAGTAGTACTGCATTTTATTAAATTTTTGCACTTTTTCCTTTTTAATGATCTGTGGATACTTAAACATGAATTAATGAGAAAAAAATGAAGAAAAAATGAAAAGTCATACGGAATACTTTTCTTGTTTGAAATTTATCACAGTATATTTTGAGCTGCCCCCACTGTGATACAGTGCCACCACTGACTATTTACTGCAGAAAATGATGGCGTGAAGAATGTGCATAGTGAAAAATTCTATAAATCAATGTGCGCCAGTTGGCTCAGAGATGATGTTGCCAAAGACCCCAAAATATATACATTTTATTGAAAAAAAAACTGCACCAACAACAATATAAAATGAAAATCGAAATTGTGACGATTAAATTGCACACTTTTTTTTAGATATAGATACTTTAATGGGGAGAGACAACATACAATAAGTAGTTGTAGTAGAAGTCACGTTGCAGGGCGAAGCCTTCACCAAAACCAAAATAGCGCCTTGGGGAGAGTTAGTCTCGAGCTGAACTTTATAATTGATTAAATGTGGGTGTGTGTATTTTTTTTTGAAATCAAACATTCCAATCGAGGATCTTCGGATATGGATGGTTTTTTTTTTGTATTTGATTTTATGTAAACAAAATAATATTCAGGGTAGAAATGTGGGTCAGTTAGTTTTATGTTGTATTATGGTTATGGTTGATGTTGAGGAAGCTCAAGGCTGTTGCAGAATATTCTTACGTCAAGTGGTGTTTCTTTTTGTTGTTGTTTTTTTTTAAATAAGAAAAGTGTGGTAAAATAAAATGAAGATTTATTTTTCAAATCAAGATGGAAAATGGTTGGTTGGTTCAAATGGCTATTAAACAGTATATTGTTGATTGTGTTGTTTTAAAACTTGTTACTCAGAAGTTGATTTTTTCAACGAAACTAGACAAGTTGAAAGAAATCGCTTTTATGACGGGAGTTGCCTTTTTTTTGGTAAGCTATTGATACACAAATAAAACGAGTTTACTTGTTCGAAAATTCAAAAAGTTTTATTGCGCTGCTAACCCAACAACCAATAAATCACGCCTATTGACACACTACAGAGATAAAATAGCTACTACTGACAAGACTCAAATTTTTGTACCGACGACGGGATCTGGAAATTAGGACAGTGAAGCCGACAATCAAAACCATCGACGACTTGATCAAGACAAAGTATAGTTTATGTCTATTCAATTGTATTGGAACAAGAAAATTCGGTTCGTAAATTTAAGTATCGGAACGGAGTATGTACCGAAAATTAATAAGATTTTAAAGAAGAATGATCAAAATTACCTTATGGGTCTAAAGGTTCAGTAGACAACAAAGAACATAGAACTACTTCTGAAAGAAGTTATAGATGGCATCTTCGGCGACGACCGACGCACATCTTGAAAATTGAAGAGCTACAGGAGAAAATGAAGGCACTGGAGACTGCTTTCCAGCAAGAGTGTGGAAGTTAAAGGAAGAATTAGCTTTAAACTTGACCTGGAAAATAGGGATCTACTTCATCACTTCAACCTTCGTAATGACATTGGAGAATGCCGGTCGGGAAACCTTGTATTCACCGGGTTTAATGAAGAGCAATTGGAAAACGCCATCATCGCTAAGCAAAATGGGACTGGCATTTACGTAGCCCCTAAATGAAGACAATCTCACCGTGGCTTGTGAAAACAGGATAAAGTCTGACGGTGACCACGCCAGACTCGCTGCCATAATACATATTCCAAACGAACTTTTGAAGTTTGAGAAGCATGTCCTTATGAAATGCACATGCTTCACCAACGCCTTATCAAGTGAGCTACGTTACATGTATAATGTGTACAGTAAAAAAAATCATTCACCAGACTAATTGGCCCATGGGCATGGGATACAGGTCTTTTCTTCCCAACTTCTACCTTCATAATAACATTACGTAATGGCTATCGGAGAACCTTGGTTTTACGAGGATTGAATGAAGAGCACTTGGCAAACGCCATCATATCGCTAAAAAACTTATTTGAATCACAGGTAGGTGTAAGTATTATTCTATTCAGTCTCTATAAGACACACGGGGCCAGTAAAAAGAATGGAAAGTTTTGCATTGAAACTGATTGCGGGTCACATTGCAAAAGCAAATTTCTCGGCTAACAGCTCATCGAATACCCTGCGAGGAAGCAGGGTTCTCATTAAATCTAAAGAGTCTATCTCCATCTCCAGTCTTCTTATTAAGACACAAAATATACTTTCTTTTATTTTTAATGAAATGAGGCAAACTATAGTTCAATTGCTGTAAAAAGCTTCATGTTTAACGGATCAATTTAAAGTAAGCAGGGAATTCTTCTATGCGATCCGAGCGCCATAATGACACCAAAGTCACTGACTTATAATTATTGCCTTTATTCTTCGATTTTCTACCTGTGCCGCCACATTCAAGTACGAGTTCTAAGGAAGATTCATCATTCTAGTAAAAGTAAAAGTAAGAGGTCCAAACCGAATGTGAGCCAAATATTTCATTATTGTTGTTAAAAGATATTTAATAATAAAAACCATCCCCATTCAATTAGTCACCGCCCTCAACAAAATACTAAATTCGTTCCATCAATTTTAAGAGCGACAAAAATAAAAAAATGCCTGAGGACACCAATACTCCAAAACCAATCCCACATCTGAAACGTCAAGCAATGTGAAACACCCTCTCTCAATTGCCAATTGCCATTAACAATACCTACCACATCAATGTCCAACTGAGAAGTGCATACTTTTTTTGTTTTGATTTTTTTTTTAAAAAGACCCCAAGATGAAACTATCGCACCTAGTTCACCCATATTTTTTCTCAAAAAAAACAAAAAAAAAGTTAAAAGCCTTAAAATGGAATTCTCTTCTATAATACAACAACGTATTTTGCTTTTAGCCTGATACTGTAGGGAATCGCATAGCAATCTTTATAAGAAGTTGTACAACATGTAAGCTCTCATAACACCCATAGACGAAGTGAGGCAACATGATGATGGAGGCTCAACCAGACTTGAGAGCAAAATACACCACTCTGGTGAGACTCTATACCAAAGAAGACAGTGGTGGTGTGTCTGTTTAGTGGCTTATGGGTGCGTTCGGTGAACCCCACGATTATTATTAGCTCGGCATGCATCCAATTGTCGAATTCTTCCTTAGCTCCGACTCCGACGACGACTCGACGTGACGGCTCGACGTGAAGACCGACGATGAAGACGCCCCGTCCCGCTCCAATATAGCATCAATATCAAGAATCGTCTTCTTCTAAAATTTCAAAGTGTCTCTGTGTACTCTGTTAGGTATATGCGCTTAGCATCTCCATCTGAGTGTCGATTTTGGCTCAAAAAGATGCTTACAATTCGGATGCCGCGCAGTCAAATGCACCACCTCGATATCTGTCTTGTCTATATAATGTACCTGCTTGATTCCAAGCCAAGCACAAACTTGCAACAACAACAACAAGAAAAAAGACACAAATAATAGTAATAAAGTCGAAGAAGTCAGGTCGGAGTCTTTGATTGTAACATGGATTACCTTTTGGAGGCTTGAATTCCCACTTTGGCACTGCCACATAGTCGAGCCTTAGATATTGATTAGCTAAAGATGCAAAAGGGGATTCAGAAATGGCTGATGGCAGTCTCAGGTATACATCAAGTAAACGAGGGTGAGGTATTCCTCCACACGACACAATGGCACCCTGACTCTATAACAACCAACATCGCGCAGCGCAGTGTTTGCTCCAAACTCTGACAAGAAGAATAAGGCATGCCCCGCATGCTCTATAGCAGAGGTATGTGACTTGAATTAGCATTGTTTCAGGCTTTGTTTACTTCGAATTCTTTCGGAGTGAATTTGGGTCTTCCATTGTGGGAGCGAGTGGCAGAGTAGTTGTGGCGAGGCGACACACAGAGCATACAAGGGTCACCTGTAATATGCTGTCGCTTTTTTTTTTTGCTGGCTTGCCATATCACAGCTTGCCACATAATGAGGTGGGTTCTGGTAATTTTTCTTCATCTTCTTCATCTGCGTCTGCAGTATTGTCCTCTCGTTTGCAGAAGCTCTGCTATGTATAGTTTTGCATTGCAGAGTCAATTTTTTTTTTGAAACAGACACCGCCACTAACTAACTTCGAGCTTGAAGCTTCACAAACAACCATGAGCTAGAGATGGTTATTTGAAAACAAATGACGTCCATGTTATGCCAAAAGAGCCTCAAGGCGTATAGGTAATAGCAAGGGTCGGGGTGAGGGGTAGGTACATTTTTATATTATGAATTCATAATTCATTTTGGCACAAGTGCATGTTGCTAAGAGTGAAACTATGTTGCTTGGTCGTGTTGCTAAGTGATACTAAATGCATCTATCATGTCGAGGGGCATTTTTTTTTTGTGTCTTTTTTTTTACATTTTTTTTTCTAAACGGGAGGTTTGTCCATTTAATTGGCTTTTTGAATTAATGATATTAAAAGGGATTTGCATAAGTTAATGGTGGTTGTGATATTTCCCCTTAACTCCCCTCTTTTCTTCTCCTTCCATGTCAGCCCATAAAAATGATTGGTTTCGACTGTTGTTATTTTTTTTTCTAATTTTATTACATAATGCCTTGGAGAGTTTTTTTTTTGGTTTCGGTTTTATTTTGAGGTGAAAGATCCTGGCGGATTGAGAAGATACATACGGTCTGAGCCAAAATTGGTCACAAACAACATTCATTTGCCATGAGGCTATATGGGCTCTGATGCAGTTGTGTTCAGGGTTTAATATTTTTCAAGACTTACTTTGGCAATTTTTTTTTTTTTTTGTTGCGGTATGCTACATAAAAAGTGACACGAAACGTGTGGTATTTTATGTTAGAGAAGGTCCTTATATGGTCATTGAGCATCTTTATTTTTATTTTTTGTGTCGATTAATATTGAGAAGTGGTGCCCGATTGGAATATTATTGATTTTTTACAAGAAAAAGTTTGGAGTCATTTAGAAGTCATGACTTAAGCATTTTTAAGATTGTTTTATGTGTGCTTAGGCTTACTGTAGGTGCCAGAGGTGATGAGAATAAACTTCCATTAAAAAGTTTTTACACGTAGAGTTGTCAAAAAAATAATGGGTAAAAGAGATAAAGATAGTGAAGGAATGATACGGTTTTTGTCAGAAGACCTTAAACACTTCACGCAAAACAAGCAACCTCAACTATAATGTATTTAAAAAGAATTGGGGTGAAATCATTAGAGCCGTTTTCGAAAATAAAGTTGTCTTTCAAAGACTTTAAAGAAATTCATTTCAACATTTAAGACATTAGCTTGAGAAAAGGACAGACAAACATAAAAAGAGACAGGCAGAATTTAGGGTAGGTTGGGAGTTGAAACACAATCTTTGAGTCATTCCTTGGTGCTATAATATCACTCAGAGAAATAATTTATTTATTTCGTTTGCAGAAAATGAATTTTCTTTCAATTTAATTCAAAAAAATCATTTGCTGGAGAGTTAATACAATCCCCTCAACACTTTTTCATTCGTAGCACGTGTACTATATTTGACACAAATTGTAATTCTATTACAGCAAACATAATGCAAAACAACCCATTCGTTTGGAGCTCATTTTTATAAGTTAATTGCAGCAAATGAAAATATTTGCCACATCTAAACACCTTTTCGTTGACTAGAAAATTTTTGCAGCAAACGCATGAATAGGTTGTGAAAAACCTATCTAGAAAGTAGTTTGTGACAAAGAACTTCACTTTTGATGTAAATATAAGATTCATTTACAACAAATGACTGCAGAAAAGAAATTTTCTTAATAATTGACTGCATGATTGTGGTGTTCAAATGCATTCTACACAAAAGTTATCTATTTCATAGCACAATGGCATCAGCCTTGGTTCAAAATTGAGAGGTCACATATTCAATCACCGGTACTGCGATAAATTTTAGTATTTTTAAGAGTTTGCAACAAACGAAATTGAAGTCGCAAATTAATATCCAACAAAACGAAAAGTCTTTCAGTCACAGGTGTTACGCTGAACATTTTTTTTTATCGCTCGCAGAAAGTGTTAGACCCAAACAA
The DNA here is from genome assembly GCA_948107695.1 of Meliscaeva auricollis. NCBI lineage: Eukaryota > Metazoa > Arthropoda > Insecta > Diptera > Syrphidae > Meliscaeva > Meliscaeva auricollis. The sequence goes on from OX403618.1 coordinate 25,317,208, forward strand.
AATTTACCAATTTCCAAGTCAGCATTTGGAAGAGCGGAAACATTCGACAGCTATTTGGGAAGAACCATCAAGTCCATCGACGGACCCAAAGTTTTTGGACGAAGTAGAATAATCGATAAGTATAGGAATTTCTAAGGCCAAATTTGGAAGGAGTACGATTCAGTGGCAGTAACCCTGCAACTGACCCCACCAACCCTTAAATGTGCGATAAGGAGAAGATAGCAAAGATCGTTGCCAAGTTCAAACCAAAGAAGTATCGTGACCTGTAAAGATTCTCACAAACAGTAATTTACTGTTTCTCGCAATAATCCAAACAGCTGAATCAACAACTGCTATTTTCTCCAGAAGTGGAAAACATCAAACTGTTTCAAACTTCAGTTCGATATTTCTTCTAAGCAACACCAGCTAAATACTGGTGAAAAAGTTACTCAGGAGGTGCTGCAGCGAAAATGCATCCCCAAAATGCAGTTTGGTTTTTAGGAAGCACACTTGACAGTGCATCCCTTTCTTAAGATCCAATCCAACCACCATAGCGCCTAACAGAGTGAAAGCAGTAGCTTAACATTTTATTTGGAAGCTTATACAACTTGTGGTACGGGTTTTCGGCAGAAACGAAATACGAAAGCAAAACCTTGTCCTACATTTACTTTGGCTTGCCTTATCATTGATAAGGGCTTATGGCTAGAAGATTATACTTTCCTCCGTGCTACAAAGGCCCGTTAACAAAACTGCTGACACTTGACTCTATATCTACTGTACTGCTGCTACAGTGCTACATTTGCTTGTCTGCGTTAAAGTAAGGGGCTGTTATTATTATCTGGTTATCTATTTTTTTTTTGCCTTTTAAAGGCTCAAATTAAACACTTTAATAATAAGGCCTGAGTGACGCAGACGTCCTTAGTATGACCGATTCCACGATAACTCAAACATTTAAGGTCCACATAATTCTACTCTAAGAGACCTGACAAGTAATTAATTTAGAACACCAATGAATACCAAATAATCCACTCAACTCGTCAGTATGAGAACGACCCAACTAACATTTTAGTTTCGGTAAAGGTATTATCGAAGCTACATTTAAGCTTCGGTACAGCTTCGGTAAGGCTGTTAAGCATGGCTAAAGAAGACGTTCTACAAGTTCGCGCCTGTATAAAAATGTCCATATAAGGACTATATAAAGCTTAAGCGAAGCTGTATTGAAGCTGTGAGCTTTAACAGATAGCTTCGAAAGAGATTCTATAACTTTTTAATGTCAGTCTAACCGAAGTTGTTAAAAGTCTGAAACGATCCATACCGTTCTATTAGTTAAACGTTTATGTAAAATCAATAATTTTAAAGGTCTAACATAATTCGTACCTCTTCAGGGAAGCGAACTCGTTCTCGAATTCCTACAATATTATAAGGTCTTACCGAAATATTCTACATAGTTGCTCAGAAACTGTTGAGGAAATCTTTTCTCAGTCGGTGCTTCCTTTTATTCCTATAAATTCACTTTCCAAAGTCTTTGCAAACGTCGGTACATTTTTTTCTTAACTTTTAAACTGCTTTGTACGAGCTTTTAACGAAAATACGACTTCTATAAACCAATAAGTTCCAATGATAGGTTTATAGAAGCTTTACTTTTGAAGCTTAGCCTAACTAGTGAAACCAATTTATTAATAAAGCTGGTGTCAGTTGGGGAAGGCTATATACACGGCTGAATTGTCATTCTTAGTTATGTATACAATTTTGTAGGTCTCTAACTCATCGGAAAGCCGGAAAAATTGAAACAGGAAGACCGAAAAGAAAGCAACCAAGAACGAAAGAATAAACCGCAACTTCGACTTTGCATGTTAAATAATATTTTTTTTTTTAATTATAAACCAAAAGGTGAACTTGAAATTAACAAAATATCTTTATTAATGAACAAAAATAAACGTGATCCATAACATAAATTTGAAAATAAAGAAAATTAGCATAATTAACATTCTGAACATGAAAACTATTGATGGATAAAACCAAAGATGAATATTAGTTATCGGTTGAATAAAACTACGACAGTATTGACAGTCTATCAAGTTGGTTTAAGAACATTATAAGTATTGGGAACTTCATATTGATCTGATAGTAGGTATAGAGAAAAAATAAGTTTGACCCTCAAGTCTTTCATTTTGGTACCGCACTTGACTGATTGCCATCACAATTTTTCATCAAATGTCCATAACACAAAAAGTTGACGGCATTGATTGATCTTCACAAACTTTTTGCAGAAAAAAAGAAGATGTTTACACGCAGATAAGAGAAAAAGTTCCATTGAAGCCCAACCCAAATCATCCTTGAGACTGCAAATCAACTATATTTTCTTGCAAGAAATTCATCTGAAGATCCCTCCTTCTAACCCTTTGGCTACCAACCATCAGGTCAGACTCATCAGCAAATTTGATGCCAATGATCTTCCTATAAATCAGTCAATCATTCATCCAATGGACCACAGCAAGCACACTGATCGCATCGATTGAATTCCTTAATAGTCGAAGAGAATCTATAATTATGGCTACTTTTAGCTAGATGCATTTTGTACGGAACAACTTTTTTGCTTTAATTATTTTATTGAAGAAGTTTTTTTTAGTATTTTTTTACCAATAGTGGCGCTCATTTAGTGAATTGAGACGAACAAGATAATTACTCGCCAAATAAAGATGACGAAGTGTTTTTTTTTCTTCTTCTTCTCCTTTTTGATGGACGGTTTGAGTCTCTTAATTAATGCGTAGTGGTTTTAGTGGATATCTCTAGTGGAATTATTTTTATATAATATATGTTTTTTTGTTTTTGGTTCTTGTGTGGTTTTAAGCTTAAAACAAAGATGGATGACTCGTTGAATGGATGGTGTCTGGTTTGAAGTTATTTTGACAGGTAAACATGACCCCAAATCATGTTGCAACATGGCTTTTGTGACATGAAGAAATTTAATGCTTTTTTTTTTGTTTTGTTTTTCAATTTATTGACTGTCAATCATAAAGATATATAAGAAGGTTATTGAACTTTTATTTATTTGCTTCTTTAATTTAAAATTAAAAGTAAAGATTATTTGGCAGCACTGAAAACAGTCTATACGAAACAGGACTGAGTTTCTTTAAAAACACACAGTTCACGAACAGATCTAATCAATCTGTTCGTGTACTGTGAATTTGTGTGCACTTTTACGGTTTTCGGTCATAGATGGATTTACAAACCGCACTAGGTTTCTAAGAAGATCTTTAACAGTTGAAAGTGGTCGGAACCTAATGTCAAAATAGAACTTAAGCTAGTGATTTTGAAGCAATATGTACGCAAACTTAGGAGTCAGCAAGAAGAACGTCCGCATCGTAATTTTCTAGTTCTTCAACAAACAAAAGACGATTCAGACTGTCATTGGCCCCACCACCCGCCTTAATGCCCGACGGCAACATTACATCTTTAACATCAAGCATCAACCGAGCTTACGACAGGAAATCCCAGAAAATGAGTTGTGGTCCCAAAAATAAAAGTCCGAGCAATACTGAATTTTGGCATTAACACCCCCAGTGGTGTCCAATTAGGTCAAAAAAAGACTCTAGGAAAAATATAATCACAATACTTCTGAATTGGACGTACTGTTGATCGTAAAAGTATGGTGTCTGACCCGGCCCTCAGAGAAGAAACTGTGGAGCTCTTCATCAAAGTCGACTGGGATCGGGATGCCCGTTTGCTCGAAGAACTATCAACATCCCTGATAGTCTGCCCCAAAATCTTGCTGGAAACCAGAACAGTGATCAATAAATGGCCGGGTGTTAAGCTTTCCCAAATCGTGTCTTCGACCTTTAATCACCCAAGCTTGCTTTTTAGCAAGGAAAATCTCTATAAGACTTAAATCATCCAGGTTCTGTTGAATTTGGCCAAGTTATAAGTTTGGGTTTTCGTTTAAGAACAAATTTTTTCGAGTGTTTTTTGGCCCAGTGTGTCAAGGGGCCAACCCATAAAATCCATCACGTCCATTCCGTCAACGAATCCGTTATCCATGAAGTTAAAAGTCGGGCTACTTTTTCCGTCGCATCCGTTCTTATGGGTCGGTGAAATGGAAATGCCAGTTAAAAACGTCGACGTAACGCACGTGACGGATTGTATGGGTTGGCCGCTTTAGGCTACGAGATGGAAGCTTGGAAGAAGAAAAATATCTCTTCTAATGTAGCGAACACCACTTGAGAACTGATTCAACTAACTAGGGACCAGTCGGGCTGTAGAAGAGAATTGGTTGAGGTCATTCTGGATTGTAAGCGTCATCTTCTTAGTATGACCTCAACCAATTCTTTTAGTAAGTTGAAAATGAATAAAGTGATAAACTACAAGACTACCAATGCATTAAATGGAAGAATTGGACCAGAAGCCTTCCAAAAAAGAAGAGTAACTCTTTGTTATTCTTGCTAAAGATGCTAAAGAGCTATGAATAGTAGATAAACCTAGTAGTCATCTTGTACCACAAACGGCATCTTATGAAGAAAACCTACTTCTAGTCAATGGGAAGATCCAGATCCACATCCAGCTCCATTATCCAGTGATGCGACTAGCGATGCAAAGATACAGCAGAACATATTAGAAAATACTAGGTTCCTTAAAAAGAAGAGTGACTTGTCTGAATGAGTGGAAGCACTTAACTCGGGACCTTCCTCAACGTCACGAGGTTTTCAATAAATTCATTCACACACCTGTATGTCATGAATGAACTTATTCATTTGGCTACTTTAATCCATTATATCCAATAACTTTAAAGATAACATAACTGTTGAGCCCCTAGATGCTCAGTAATTAAGTTTTTTGTAATAAATTAACATGGACTTCAAATTTATGTACATAAAATGTTTTTGTTGAAACATAATAAAATCGTATGCAAAAAAAAAACGCTAAAAATATAATTTATTGACTTGAAAAGGTTGACATAGCAAAATACTATGCGTTTCAAATAGTCACGCCTTTCAACGACAACAAAAAATTGACATGTTGCATAAACATTTTCCAATTTAGCATCTTGTCAATAATTTTCGTCATTTAAATTAAAATTTGCAACAGTTAACACCCCTTTAATTGGCAATTATGTTTTATGATGCGAGTTTTAAATCAGTCTTGTGTGAGTTTGCTCTCAAATGTTGCTGAAACATATGTAATTTGGGATTTTTGTTCAAACAAAGTTCCAGAAACATTTTGTTGTTAGTCCTTTTCTTGTAAAGGAACCGCTAAACTTGCTAAAAAGTCTATCCACTGATCCCTCCTTAAGCATAAAACTTACGCGACCAACTCACTGCTACAATGTATTAATTTCAAATTGTTTGAAATGTTGCAGAAATGTGAGGCCACATATAGTATAATGAATCCTCCTTCTGTTTGATTTTAACCACAAAAAAAAACTTACTAATGTGCATTTGTGCAACAATGTTGTCGTCAGGTGATTAAGTGTGTGTAGATAGTTAAATAATTTTTTTTTAATCTCGACTCGGCGAAGTTGAGCTCTCTGTGACCGCAAACAATAAGCCATTATTATTTTTGGTCTTTCTTTCATAGCTTGACCGGGGTCTTGGTAACAGACTGTCCTTCTGCACCTTTTGAGTTCTTCTAGTATTTCAAGTCAAATTGCATCAATGAAGTTGTTGGCACACAAAAATGGAATAAATTTTTCATACGGTTGATTCTTTTTAATTTTTTTTTTTTTGTAATTTTATTGCTATTGGGCTTGGATGATTATTTTTTCTATTTAATACTTGCGGTATAAGCATCTTTTATAAAGGCAACTTAAGGATTTTTGAGAAAATCGTATTAAAAAATATGTTACTATAAAAAAGACATACACAAGCTTTTAAACTACGTTTTTTTTGTAGAGGCTACAAAATTTTAGAGCATAAGCTCTGAGCACATACTCAGAAAATGAGGGTGAAAATGCATTTATTGAAATAGAGCGTAGTTTTAAGCAGGTACTCGGTTTTATTCATAGTATTATCCATTGAGTAGGCTCTCTGAGCACATGCTTCGTTTTTATTTATGTCCCTTATTTACTGTTTATTTGACCTTGAGATTTGTGAAATTTTTGTGTATTTACAAGTGCTCAAATCAGTATGAAGAGTGTTCATTGCACACAAATGCAGGGTTTGCTTAAAATTACGATTCATTACGAATTTTATTCATATAAGAATTTTTTTCATAAGAAATAGAGTAGAGTTTTGAGCAAATGCTCTCTTTTATTCATTTTGGGTAAGTACTCTGAGCACATGCTCTATTTTTTATTATGTCGTTTATTGATTGTTTATTTGACTAAGAGATTTATGAGAATTTTCTGTGTTTACGTGGGGTATGTATATACAATGTAAGTACTCTGAGCACATGCTCTATTTTTTATTATGTCGTTTATTGATTGTTTATTTGACTAAGAGATTTATGAGAATTTTCTGTGTTTACGTGGGGTATGTATAAAATTGAGCATATACTCTCATACATATACTTCATACAAGAATTTTATTCATACAAAATGGAGTTGAGTTTTGAGCAGATGATTCGTTTTATTTAAATTGAGTAGGTACCCTGAGTATATGCTCCGTTTTTATTCATATTGCTTGCAGTTTTGTTTGAGCATTTACTGTGTATACTGTTCACGTAAATCCTAGCCAACAATAGAAGCGAAAATATAAAAAAAATATTTCGAATTTATCGCTTTTCTTGAAAAAAAATTTGTGAATCATAAGTGATGAAGTGTAAAATCATATTAGATTTAAATAATTTTTATATTGCAAAAGTTGGTGATGTGACATCCTAAAAGCAATGTGTTTTAGGAGCAAAAACAAACGACCCCTTTAGCTTTTTTAATTTAGTTTTTCAATTCTTTTTCAATGTATGAAGGTGTCGTGCATGCCGCTTGGACATTAATCGCATATAACGGTATATTATATGCCTTAGCGACGACCCCATACAAATATATACACAAATGAAAATAAAAGTTGCTCGTTCAGGTTATCAGATACAAAAAAGAAGATACAGCAGCGACCGGATTGTGTATGTGCGGTGGATTGTTCACTTCAATAAGATGCTTAAGCTTGGTCAGCATAGATGTGAGGTTATGGTTATCAAATAGAATAACCCCCCACCAAACGTCACCGCCGCCACCACCGCTGCTGCCGTGGGCTTTTCAAAGAGCCAGTTGCAAGTTTGTAATTAGCCAAGTATTTTATTTCGATGATTATTACACTAATAGATGCAAACGTCTTGACATGCACTAAACTACGAGTATTTGTGATTTGCATTTGGAGTGTGCAGACCCGCACGATGCACAGAATGTTGGGAAATAAGCAGCGCATACTTTTCATTATTTTTTTGCTTATTAAGTGGTTCTTACCAAAATTGAGGGTCTTTCGGAAATGAAAATTATATAGGCAGTGTCTAGTGTAGTGTCTTGGCCGTATAGTGGATATATCTTCGTTCGATATGGGAGGCAAATTCATTTGCTTTTGGGATATAAGTAAGATGTGAGGATGATTTTTCATTTTAAGATTTTGGCATTTTTTGCAATTTATTATTGAAAATCGAATAACAAGTGGATTTGGAAACAATATTTTGGATAGCTTGAGGCGGGTGTTTATATTAGTTTTTTGCCACAAATTGTTGAAAGATTATGTTTGGTACTAGAGGGGCTTCACCTAAAAATAGCAAACCTAGGTTTATTGAATTGAAAAATTAACTTAAAGTGCCTAATGTAACATTGTATAGATACATTTAAAAAGTAACAAATCCGAAATTCTCAATGTGTCTCAGCTTTTGGTGAACCAGCGCCCTTGTTTTCCATTAAGGTTACTAGATTCGTTTTCACAGTGAATAAGTTTTTAACAATTTGAAACCCAGAACAATTTTCGAACAACTTTCAATCTTTTTAGAACTAAACAAAGCTTAGCAAATATTTTGTTTCTGTAAGAGTGTTTCGACTCTGTAGGCTTCTCATTTACGGAGTATGCCTTTATTCCATACTTCAATGCCTGTATCCAATACTGTAATTGCATGCAGATGACCACTTCGGATATCAGTCGATGATAGACAAACGCCTTCTTTTTTATCAGAGAGACTGTCAACGGCCCTATAGGAGCCTCCTTGTCGTCTGGTAATGAACATCAATTTCCATCGTGGAGAATTTCAATTGATGTAGAGGCTTATTGCAGGCGTTCATCTCATCCATTCTTGGACAGCTTTTGTTGAACCATATCACGCTTACAGTCACCTTATATATATCTGCACTCCACTGACTGCCATAATTATTTTATTTTTCAGTGCATTACTGAAGGAAAGATCAACAGGGAAGATAAAGTGTATGCTGGTGTTCCGCACTTTTGGGCGCTTGTGTTCCAAAATTTGTAAATCTCTCGAGAGACCGTTGTCACTTTAACGGTCTTCGGCATCCTGGATCTAGTCACAATCATTCCTCAATTTATCACTGAGTCCCTTAAGGATCCTCCTAGCATTTCGGATATCCCGAATGCATTTGATGTTATTTGGGGGAGAGAGAGAGGTTGCTTTATAGTGGTGGTAGAACCCCTGTGGAAGAATTGTTAATCACAACTTTTGCACTACCAAGAGCACTTGGCTTACATATTAGTCATGATAACGCTTGATACAATATGGTGGATGGTTTGTCGCTGGGCTCCAAACTAAAGAGGGAGAGTTTGTTTTAAATGCATCATTTTCATGGGATTTATGGTTACACGGTGGGATTTCAGTTCTTAAATTGGATATCACCAGAGGGTAGTTCCTCGTGAATTTGAAGTTTAACGTTAATAACTATTATGTTGCTTAAAAGGATGTTTAGGCATCTGGAATGAGATGCAAAAATGTTGCTCAGTACAGAGATTGATGTTGAACTTATTATGCCGAATATGAATCGCATGGTATTATTCAGTACCTCCAACTTTCGCAAACTATTCATTTCTTTGCTGCAAACTATTCATTCATTTGCTGCAAACAATGGAATTGTCTAGTAGGAACGAAAACGTGTTTAGATGTGGGATGAATTTTGGTTTGCCGCAATTAACTCATAAAAATGAGCTCCAAACGAATAGGTTGCATTATGTTTGCTGTAATAGAATTATAAGTTTGGTCAAATGTAATACAGTTGCTACGAATGAAAAAATGTTGAGAAAAATGTATTAACATTGCAGCAAATGATTTTCATTTAATTTAAATGATATTCATTATATTTCTCTTAATGGTAAGAAGTACAATTCTATTTATTGTGACCCAATTTTATCCCTTTGGTACCTATGTTCAAAAAATTCTCACTAACCTACGAACCTGTTTGGAACTTTATAAGAATATTTCAATTCATCTTAAAATAGCACACAAATTTATTATTTTCTTGGTTTGCATTGAATAAAATTACATGATTAATGTATTCATTAAAAAAAATGATACTTGCTATTCTAATCATTTAAATTTAAATACATAATCTTATGCTAACCATAGCTGACACGGCTAACAATTCATATTCACAAAAAACTATACACAAATCAGATATAACTTAATATGCACAAAATAAATGCAAATACAAAAATATTAAAAAAACTACAAGAAATATATCTACATCTTTTGAAAATAAAGACAAAAATTGTCATGTTAGCCAAAAAAAAATCTATAAAAAAAAAATGTTCCATCTATTGCGAAGGCCATCTTTGGCCAGAACGGCATAATATGAACTATTCCCGCAGTCGCAGTCTCATACCATGGCAGAATATCATCTCTATCAGCATCGTATCATCATCATCATCGTCGTCACACCGAGCGACAATACCAGTTCGGTTTTATTTTATATTTATAAAAAGATTATGGAAAAATTATACACATGAGTCGGTCGCATGGACTTACTCTCGATTTGAATTGACGAAAATTGGCAAAAAATGTTCAAGTGGATTCAATGACTCCAAATCTTTGTATTGTGGTGACGCTGACGGTGTTTCAACGTTAACTTCCAAAAAGCCACCACAACCATCACTCGCCCCCCTAAGGGGGCCATCTTTCAAATAGGTAGACTGGACTAAAGACCAGATACTTTCTATTTCTCATGCTTCTAGAATCTTCGTATCAGATCAGATTACCAATGTCAAGGCAGCTACAGCTAAATGAGCGCCTCAACATTTACGTCACCAGTGCCACTAACACACCAGTAATCCCCAGGATGATCATCAGGCATAGAATAGAATATACTGATGAAGATTATCAAACTAAGGTTACTCCGTTACACGAATGCAACGACCCAGCAATATAGGAGTCTTGGGTAGGCGCAAGGATCCAGGCGAGGTGCCAACACCCCAAATTAAACACTTGCTAGTTCATTTCCACCATGCTATACACCGATTTTATGAACGTAATAGCACCCATGTTTCCACGAGCATTGATATTAACACTTCACAACAATTTCACTATCTATCAATTCTGTGGCGTGTCAGCCGATGCCAATATATCATCCCGACATCTCCATGAAGTGACCACTAGCAGCCAAGGCATTTATGGAAGATATCTTGGATGCTTGGTGATCTTGCAGAAGACAGTGCCCTTGAATAAAAAAAATAATAAGGTGGCATAGGATGGGACTTGAACCCAGACCTCTGGCGTGACAGTTTATCGCACTAATGATAACGGAAAGAGTTTTATAATCCTTGGCACTGCTGAACTATGTTTTGAAAGGTCTTCAACAAGAAATGATGACCCTCCTCACAATTATCATAAAAAAAGAATTGCGATTTACCCTAGAAGTGAAGAACATCAAGGATCGTGGGAAATATTAAATAAAATTCAAAGAACATGATTTAAAACTAAAGGCCTCAATTCCTTTTCGGCAAAATCAACTAAATATTAGAAGAAGTGATAATAGCATTGATGCGGTAAAAAACACTAGGCACTGCTTCCATTGCTACAACTTCAACACAACCTTATCACCGTTTATGGCTTTCCAAACTTCGAGACAAAATTCAAGAAAACAAGAAAAGACAAATTAATGAATAGAAGAATTCATTCTTGATTATAACTGGTAACATTTACCTCCTTTTCTCACTTGCAAAAACTTAAAGTAAGGATTATCGTGACGAGAACTGGGTTCGATCCCCCAGTCCCAGCCTATCTGAATCCGAATCTAAAGTTCTCCAACAAAATTTCATGGCGCTAAATGGTCAAAATGCAAAAAACCGTGAAATTTTCAATTATTTTGTAGTTTTTGAAAAATTGTACCCTGAAGGATTAGTTTTTGGGTACGTACTTTGTACCTTAGTGTTCAAGAAAACTGGATTAGCTAAGATTTGAACCCCTAAAATCTTAATTTTTAAGTACAAAGTAGTTGCCAAAAACTAATTCTTCATTATAAAATTTTCCAAAAACTGGAAAATCGTTGAAAATTTCGTTTTTTTCGCATTTTTCACTATGTTGCGCCGCGAAATTTTGTTGGCAAACATCAGATTCGGATTCAGTATCCCCATAAACATTAAGTATGATAGAAATCACAACTACTCCAAAACTTTCCTAGTATAAAAACACAATTTGACTGGATTGTTAAGTTAAATTTAGCATAAAACTGGTAATTTTTTTTTATACAAAAACAATACTGTCCCATCGAACAAAGCACCACACTCCAAGTAAGTAAAAGATAAATACAAATAAATAAGATACATAAAAACAATAATAATAATAAAAAAATGTAAAAAAAAAAAACAAAAAAACCTCTTTAAACATCCATAAAACTTGTTAGCACGATTCGCCCCCGGGTAAGTTATAGAAGAGATGTTCTTTAGATGCAACACTATGTGTGGACAAGTAAGACAAATGGGTTACAAATCAAAATATGGATACATGTTGCCAATTGATTTGTTGAACCGGCTTAAAACTTCAGCAGACAAGAATCCATTGGAGATTCATTAAAAAGCAACAAAAAAAAAACTTATTATTTTTCTTCATTTATCTATCTCTTTCAATTTGTACATTTTACTATACAAGACCCTCGCTGACTTCTCGAGAGACTAAGTCATTTTAAATACAATTATAAGTTTTGGAATTTGAAGATGCTGCAAAAGTTGATTTATGTTTAACTCAACACCTTGTATTGGGCAAAAAAAAATTATATATACACGACACACACAGACTGCTGGTCGCTCGCTGGTCAGTGGACTAACCAGCAGTTTTTTTGTTTGTTTGTTGTTGTTGTTAATCAACAATCTTGTATCTTTGTCAAAAAGTAACAAAAAACTAAAAATAAAATATAAATAACAACAAATGGGAGGGTAAAACCAACACATTTTAGCAGACAAATTTTGTTGCACAATTTATTTAATTTTTTTTTTTACTTAAAGCAGAAATAATTTTAACGTGCTTCAAGTCAAATAACCATGTGCGAGTGTTAGCGCGGAGAAGGGGGGAAGAACAGCGGGAAAGTTAATAATGCAACATGAGGCTGGCTCATATAGACACACGGTGTTAAGTTGATGGTAGGTGCGCATTCGAGTGGTTTCCTCATCACCCACGTTATTTTATTTTTTTTTTTTTTGTAACTGGGCAAGCTTTTGGAAGTTAAAAAATATTAATAATTAAAATTAAATTGAGTTAAAAATTGGGCATTGAAAGGAAGGTGGATGGAAACTGCTAGGAAATGTTGCTAAATTATAGAATTTATAGGTAGCCAAACAAGTTTAGAAACACTCTTATTGATTGCTAAACAATGTTGGTAATTTATTTAAGAAGACAATTATTGCAATTGAATTTTTGATTTTTTTGATAAAACGGTTAATTAATATACCCACATTATTATATAGTTACTAACTAAGAAATATTTTCGAAACAATCAATAGTTTTTTCTACTTGAAGAAACCCTTAATAATAGAAAACATCTATTGCAATTAGTCTGCAGTTTTGAACTATGCATCAAGGAAGTCCAAAACAAGAAGATAATGTGTAACTAATAAATAACATGAAAGAAGCGTTTTGAAACACAACGTAAAACTGCAATAATTTTAAAGATTTCAAATAAACAACATCTCCATCTTAACTACTGAGATTTTAGTACCGTAGATCTAAGCAAAAATAAGACCTAAAGGTCGAACTAATTCCCACAAAAATGATTTACGGAGTTCTTTATCGCCAAACATAAAATCACCATTTATATTATTGGGACAAATATGGTTTTTGACTCTTAACCCCCCAAAAAACTTAGTCATTAGATGTCAGTTTCTTATTTTAATTTCGAAAATGGCGGCCAAAAAAGCCATTTTGAAAATATTATCGATTTTCAAAAAAATACTTTAAAATACCCAATATTATAGTCAAACGAACGATGTTTTTTCAAGGAAGAAGAATATTTACTAATTTTGAATTTTTTTTTCGAAAATCGACAAGATGGCGGCCGAAAATCACAATCTTAAAAATCTATTTGATTTTCAAAAAAATACATAACACTCAAAATATGGGTGTCCAATTAAAGGTATTTCTTTACTGAATTGGAAGTTGGTCTCCTTTTTGGTTTTAGTTTTTGGAAAAAATCACAAGTTGGCCGCAAAATTTCATTGGAATAATCGAATTGATTTTCAAAGTTCGTTGTTGATCATCACTCCAACTGCTGTTCATTAATTTTGAAAAAGCGTTTGCTAGTGTCAACAAAGAATTTATTTCAGATAAATGAATTGCTATTATTAAATACTCTTACGAAGGATGCAAATTTCACGTTTTACATAAAGGAAGGTTGTCGGATGAATTCGAAGTCCAATGTGGAGTCAGACAGGGTTGCATACTATCGCCAATACTTTTCCTGTAAGTGATAAGTGATGTGCTGCGTGCAGCCCTGTTGAACGAAAATGGAGGAATTCAATGGAATTTGACATCCCAACTAAAACATCTGGACTACGCGGACGACGCGAGGTATATTACTCTCTCTTAGCATCATGGATCTACATCAAATGACAACAAGAAGACTTACAATATCTTGGGAGTTTTGTCTCTATCAAAGGCGGAACTGAACAAGACGTCGGCAGCCGTAATGGCTGCTTTCGGAATGTTGTGAAAAATATGGAGAAATAATGCCATCAGTTTAAAGACCAAACTAACATGGAAAATATCTTAACTACTGTCACAAGTAAGCTGATGCGATTTTTCGTGAATAGATGTCTACGAATCATCTTAAGAATTTTTTTGGCGGTTTTTTTTTTTGGTAGGTGCACTTTATGAATTCTGGTTAACTTAAATATTACATTTCTAAGAAAAATAGTAGTAACTTGCGAGAAAAACGGGATTGAGAAACAAATTTTAAAAAGAAACTGGAACGTAATTTACTTACAAATACTTTCAGCTGTTTACATTTCATGAAATTTTATATTTGTGTAAGGTGTTTGAAACAAAATTAGTTCACGTAAACAATCACAAGATTAGGTTTATGGAATTAATTTTAAATACACAAACAAAAAATAACCAAAATCGTTCGTAAATTTATATGAAAGATCTTTCATCTAACAATAATTTAAGAATCATTTTCTTTTTCATTTCACATCGAGATTGCTTCGATTTGTATTGCACAAAATCTTCACAAAAAGGTTTTCCTAAAATTATTAAAAATTTAAAAAATAACACTTTCAAAATTTTGATTGCTTATATTGAAATAAATTTAAAAAAATCAAAATAAAAAAATAAAACTTTTCAATTTTGTATGGATTTTAGTTAGTAAATTAAATTTTTATTTAAATTTTGTGTTATTTGCAAAACCAATTAATCACCACTTCAGAAACTAAAACAAATATGGGTATTTTTGGAAAACTAAACCGAACACCATAGTTGATTTATAAATTTAACCATCGCAAATAAACAAAATACTAAAAAAAAAACATGTGTAACCGAAAACCGCACTTTGAAGGAACTAAATTTTTGTTCATCCAAAAACAACCAAAATACAAAAAAAAAAAACTATTTTGCAAATTAATTCTTAAAATAAAGATTTGAATAAAAAATACAGATAAAATTAAAATAAGATAAACAAAAATATTTAAAAAAAAAATCCAGTTCTCCCATTTTAGGTTTTTATTGTTTTTTTTTTTTTCAGAAAACACAAAATCCAGTTGAAGCTATTATACCTTCATACGTATGGATGTCTCTTATAGGTGTTTCTTTTTTTTAAGTTTCAATTTCAATTTCAACCAAGAGCATCACGATGTGCTAATTAGTTCGCCGTCAATAATTAATTTGCATGAAATTAATTCACCTCAGCTGTGTGTGCTGAAGTTTGATGATAATGGTATAGTATATGGTAGCAGTAGCAAGTAAGGTAGTAACACATCGGCATCATCATCAACGGTAATCACTGTAACCGATCATTGTCGCTGACGATGACGATGACAGGTGCGTAGCTAGGATTTTTTCTCACATAATGAGAGGGGGTTTTATATGAGCTTTCATAGGATATTTTGTGGGCTGTTGTTATACAAACATACGTAAGAAGTGATTTTCACAATAAACCTTAAAATTAAAAGGGGGGTCAAGAGCCCCTCAAAGTAGTTTTCGTTACTATTTTCCATGAAAATTCAAAGAAAACAATAATTTTGTATTGAGATGAGTTATTGAAGACCTTAGAGTATTATTGAAATACTGTTTCTTCCCTTTTCCCCTTTTCCATCCTCAACCAACAATTTCATTTTATGAAGGAATTCCATTTTTTGCTTCCTTCATTATGAGAAATTAAGTATTATCAGGATATACGGTGCGGTAAAGGTCCTAATATCAGCGGAAAAAAAACCCAACTCAAAAAAATTACTTGTGCCCAAAATACTCTAAAAGTGCTTCTTGTGGGAAATCAAGTAGTTAAAGGAGTGGAGAGCTGTGTTATATTTTGGAGGTCTTAATATTCAGTTTTAGAAGCAAACTGAGAAGCCACTAAAAGTTCCTCACTCACAAAATAACTTCCGATTTTGAAAACTATTAGATCATTCGTTCCTATAACGCTCCTTAAATACTTCATATTGGAAATGAAGTAGCTATAAGAAGTGATAGCTTTAAGAAGTTCTTTAGAGGTCTTAGTATTAGTGCTTCAGCAACAAACTCAGAATAAAGCCAGTTATCATTATGGATTCACGATATTACTTAAGATTTTGAAAACTATAAATCTATTTGTGCCTATAACGCTCCTTAAATGCTACTTGTGAGCATAGCCGTGTTATTCTTTGGAGGTCTGAATGTCAAAACTTCAGCAGCAAGCTTAAAATGTAGCCAATAAACATTGCTGACTCATAAAATACACTCAATTGTGGCTATAACACTCATAAAACTCTTCTTATTGAAAATCATGTAGTAACAGGAGTGATAAGGTTCGTTGGGGGTCTCAATATCAGCGATTCTGCAGCACACTCAGAATGCAGTCAATAAACAGCCCCAATTCGTACCTTAAACCCTCCTAAAACGCTTCTTATTTGAAATGAAGAAGTTATAGGAGTTATAGCTAAGATACACTTTAAAACGCTTCTTATTAAAAATGAAGAAGTTACAGGAATTATAGCTAAGTTATACTTTAAAGGTCTTAATCAAAAATTCAAATTTAAAAGATTCATTTGTACCTAAAAAGCTCCTAAGACGCTTCCTGTAAGAAATTAGTTAGTTACAGGAGTGATATTGTTTAGTTATTTTCTAGAGGTCTTAATATCAGCGTTATATGAGCAACATGTAGGTTTTTCAAAACTGCCCATAAATAGTTTTAGGGAGCATTACATCTTTATAGATGTGATATTAGAAAAAATACCAGAACTAATTGTTGCTATCATATGGTCTCAACACCCATTCCCGTCGTTCAACCTGTTTGTATCCGCTCCTGCTAAATCAAGATAAAATACCTACAACAACAACAAGAAACTAAACTAACAACAAACTGAAGATGGCGTTTCGATTGCAATCATCATCTGAAGTGAGAGTGTGTGGTCAACAACTTTATACTCGATTATACCTGCTATGATGCAGCAGCATCGTTGTCGGTTGTTGTTGGTTGAGATTAAGACCGACATCGCACGTCCACTAGATGGGTCTGTCGGTCATTGTGTCGTTTGAAGAAGAAGATATAGCTACGGCGGTGCTAGCAGCGTAGTCAGACGTCTTGTAAGCGTAAAATTAAAGCACCGTTGCTGCTGTGACCTTGAGCAACTCTGATTCGCACACGTTCCATGTATGAATGTGTATGTGTGTGTGTGTGTATGGTATCTGTGTATAATTATGTCAAGCGGACATAAATGCAAATCGATGCGAGATAATGTATAAAAAAAAATTGAATAAATTATCTGATTTTATGAATTTAATTTTTTTTTTGCTATTTTGTATCGAAATGTATTTTTTCCTCTTCTTTTTCTTCTTCGTCTTCTTTTTTGCGGCTATAAAAATAAGAAGATCTCATAGCAATGGATTGGATACATCTTCAATATTCCAACAGAATGGACCGTTTTTCTTTATTGAAGAGTGAGAGTACAAATCGTGATTAGCTAATCAAATACTTTGACCAGGTATGGTCATTCATGTAGGGTGTGTGATGGGGTCTCCGGGATGGTGGGGGGGGGGCAGAGTATCTGTGTGTTCTGATGGAGATTCTTATGAAGATTCTCAGGCATCTAAATCTTGACACAAAGCGTGGACCGGTTATTTCACTTTTACTATCTAAAGATTGTAACAAGTGTAGTCCGGGTAACTACATGAGCTTAGCTCATCTCATTTTAGCTCAGCCAGCGGTGGCGGCGCAGCAGCAGGAGCAGTTTTTTTTCGTTTTATTGATTATTCTTCTTTTTTGAGCTTGTGCGGGCTTGAAATGTTGTTTTCTTTATTTTATGGCGAATATGGTGTAAGTGGTTTGTGGTTTTTTCTTGGATCTGATGTGCTTTGGCTATCTGACGCGAAAATGACCACTCGGTCTGCTATGCGCCGCCGCTGTGTCGTGGTGCCGCACCGGTAACGTTAGTCTTTGGTGTGTGCTCATCACACAGCACATCAGCATCAGTATAACAGCACACCACATAGTGGTGGTGGCGGCATTATTTTCTTTTCACCTGCAAGGTTATAGAGGAATATATTGGTTGAGTGTGGTGGCGCGCGGCTGCGCACAATGTTATGATGGGTCACATCAGGAGGGGGCATTTAGAGATCAATTGATTTATTTTTATGACCGAACACATTATGGAATTACCGTTTTTTTCTTTTTCTTTTTTTTTTTTAAGTTGTATCAAGACTGGTCTTTGGTGTTTTTGTTGTTGTGTTGCTCATTGCTTTGTCTTGTTGTAGGTATATGCACTTTATTGTACATCCGGATCGCGGATCTACATGCTTCTAGAACTGACAGGTCTTGTTTTTGATAGGTTTGTAATAAAAAAACTTTTAATAACAGGTTGAACAAATTATGTATGTCTTCAATGTAAAGCATAGCTACACGTTTGACGCCATTTTTTTTTTTGGAGGTTCTAAACTTTTGTTTTCTTTTGGACTCCTAAAATTTTGTATTCTGCCAAATAGGGTACCTAGTCAAACACAAGACTGGTTGAGGTAATTTATTTTTGGATATTCTTCAAAAGAATGAATGTTCTTTTAAATTCAAAACGATTCAAATGCGTAGGTCTCAAGTGAATTCAGCATATGCACTTGATTACTCATTAAAAGGGCAGCACTTAGGTTTTCCTCACAGCAGACCTTTTCTTTCATATTGAAGCAAAGAGTTAGGATAGAAATATCCTTGATTGAAAGTATCTGCTATCTCCCAGGGTCCCAGGATAATGATAAAAAGATAAACTCAACTAATTTTGGCCTTCAAAATTTATCATTTAAACCGAATATCAACACTTTTTGGTTTAATTATTCAATTTAATACCTTTGAAATTATGTATAGGGGTCCTATCGTAAGTAATATTGAAAATTAGTGCATTAGTGTAAGAGAAGAAGAATGTGACTTAATTAGGTTATAGTAAAGTACTTTATTTTTGTAGGGTCCCAATTTCAACAAAAGCCTAAAAGTTGATTCTATTTTTTATTGGTGTACGTATTATATAAATGAAAGGATACAATCAAAACTTAAATAATTGTAAAAGCATTTTGTTGGTTTTCTTGGCATTCTAGGTTGACCTCTGAATGTAAAATTCAGCGACCTCCTTGTGCTTTAAGTTAATTACTTCTTTGAAAATTCTCACAAAATGCACATAAAACACTGCTATAAAAATCAAAAAAATACTTGTTGCTTTGATTACAAAATTTTGTTAAACCCCCAAAATTTGGATTGGCCCGAAAAACATTTTTAAGAAAGAACAAAAATTCAGACTTTTCCAACGATGTATAAGACATGTGGGAACCTTATGACCACAAGAACTTTAAATATTTTATTTTTCCTGCTCATTTTCTTAACTCGATTTAAAGCATTTTGTGTCGAAACATGAAAAAATATTTTTTGTGAACTTTGCAGCCCTCTCACTTTTGTGGCACTAACTTCAATAGGGCATTCTATTTCTGTTTCTCAGCGGCTAAAATAAATTGTAATACATCGATTTGAAAAATGAATGAAACCTCTTCTCGCGTTCCACAAGGTTTCATTCTAAGCACCTAACCAGAGCAACATCGTCTGCTTCAAGAACTATTTACAGGAACTTTAATCACCGAATACCTACGGTAGAGAGCTATT
Organism: Meliscaeva auricollis; assembly: GCA_948107695.1. Taxonomy (NCBI): domain Eukaryota; kingdom Metazoa; phylum Arthropoda; class Insecta; order Diptera; family Syrphidae; genus Meliscaeva; species Meliscaeva auricollis. Next base: position 25,336,871 of record OX403618.1, read on the forward strand.
TCAATAGAAAGAACTCATCAGCGCTAATAAGCATCGTTTTCAAAGCTTTAGTTGAAATTTTCAACCTTAATTTCATACCCCACAGATTCGATCTTCAGCAAATTTTGTAATTTATGTTAGAGAAGGGAATTAGAAGATATTTTTACCATTTTATTTTATTGCAGTATGCCCAATTTTGGAAGAAATTTGTCGGTTGTGTTTTCAAGAAAGTTTTTGTCTATGAAATGATCTCTTCAAATTACAAAATAAAAGTATTAGTATTTCTTTAACTTAAAATTACTTTCAGAGCTCCTAGAAGAAAGAGTCATCGAAGTGTGGCAGTTCGTTTGACTAGAATTTTAAACACAATAGTACAAAAACTTTCTATTGACTAGAAGACTAAAACCAGTCATAAAGTACTGCAGTTAATTAACTTTTGGTCAATTAACTGCTATCTTAAACTGTTCAGTCAGTATTTCAGTACTGACTGCTGATTGTAGTTTTACAGTCAAAGTACTTTTGTAAGTTAAAAGATTTAAGAAATTTAGTCTTTTTAGTCAATTTACTGTAGTACCGAAAAGACTGCATTTTTTACAACTCTGCCACGTATACATATTCGATAAATATTCTAGTTCTTGCAGTATAAGTGTATTCAAAAGATTTTATTCCTAGGTAACAGATCGCTCAACAGTCTGAATTTTCAAAAACAAAAAAAAAACTACAAAAAACGAAACTCTAAGACTTTTTTGATGTTACAAAAAACCATCACTGTGCAAAACTAAATTATCACATTTTAATGAAACCCGTTCGCGTATAATTTTTTTTTTTTTAATTACTTGATTATTATACCTTGCTGATTGCTTCCCAAGCTATAATTTCTATTCAAAACCATCAAATAATGTTTCGAAATCACCTAAAGACCGCATCAGCTAATCATGATGCGTGGTCCAATGGTCGCATCTCATCTCATCTCATTTCAATCTTGTGCTGCTTCTTTGTAGCTTATGTGTTTTTTTTTTTGCAATAAAAGTCGTCTAACAATCTCATAAATGCAGCATCTAATTCACCTTGTTTCTCTTCCTCACAATAATATAATATAAACTACACAAATAGCTTTATTTTTTTCTTTTGCTTCGCTAATTCATTAGGTTGTCAATAGCTCCAGCTCAATCGGATGCAATTAAAGCAGTAAAAAAAAACCTGAATTAAGAATTAAATAAAAATATCTGCGATTTAGTGCAAAGATTTTATTTTATTTAATTTTATTTATTTTTTTTTTGCGGAGATCTTTAAATGCGAATGCATATACAATACATCGCATTGATGTTTTCACGCGCACATTTTTTTGTCATTAAAAACTCGACCAACCTTGAGGGAAAGAGTTATTGTTGTAGGAAGTGAAATCGAAATAATATTTTCGCTAAATCGATTCGTTGACTATATTTTTTTTTCTTGTAGTTTTAATAAATGCCTTTATTTAGCAACATGTTGTTAAAAAAAAAAGAAAAACAATGCAACACACATAATTGGTGATGTTTTCTGTAGAAATTTCTGGCTTCTATAGAATCAGTAATTTTGCTTTTGAAAACGTCCTTGAAGGGAAATATAAGAACTATTTTTATGTTTTTTATTACAATTTATTGTAGTAAATGAGGGGACAAAATATTTATAAGATTTTTTTTTGTATAAATATTTTTCTTGACACGCAAAATGTTGCTCGTTAACAGGTAAATCAACTTGAGGGGGGGAGAGCGCTCATCTATCTATATCTCATCATCTGCAACATTCACTGACGCAATTTATTCAAACTATAAAAATGCAAGTTATAAAGAGAGGAGACCTCACTATAAGAGTTCGCATATGCAAATACATCCTTCAACTAGTTACGGTAAATTACTTGATTTTTTTGTTGTATTGAAAAGTGAAGACACTGTTGGTTTTAACGATGATGCAGAGAGCTTATTCATATATTTGTGTTCGAGAAGACATTTTTGTATCGTTAATTCTGTGTTTTTTGTTTAATAATACTGTTAGATAGTTGATAGGAAATTGTGGTCCTATGGCTCTTATTTATTCTGTTTTTTTTTTCTATTTAATGTTTAATTGATGAGCAAAGAAGTTGATTTTTACGAAATAAAAAAAAAACTCTTCGACATAAGTAGTTGCATTTTGCAAGAACTTGAATATTAGTCTTTTATATGTATACTTAAGTACGAGACCCGAATTTGATGGCGTTTTTAATTTTATTTGAGGTTAAAGATTACAATTTTTGATATTTTCAAATTCATTAATTTTGCGTAATTTCAAATCCTCACTTAAATGCATTTGGTAAAGTGAAGTAAGGATAATAGGGGTACTCATGAAACCTGGATAACTTTTCCATCTGGTTAAATGGAAAAGTTTACCATACATGTTTCACGAACGTCCCTAAAATTAACTTACGTAAATGTTTGTAAATTATGTACTGATAATTGAATTTTTTGTAGAAAATTATGGATCATTCTTTGTCTTCGTCAACTAGCTACCAGCTTAGTGGCTGGTTATATCTAAAATTACCAAAATGAAACGTTAAAAGTTCTCCACAATTACCATTTTCAGATGGTTAACCTTTAACAAAAAAAAATTGTGTGAATAAGTTGACTATATTTTGGTAGAATTTCTTATAGAAAATTTCACAGTTCAATTACCTACCAGATTTAGAACGTTAACCAGGTTTACCAGATTTCACGAATACCCCTAATGTAGTTTCACTGCAGCCAAAAAATAGATTTCAATCTAAACCTACTCCTGTTATTACCTTTTTTTGTACCGTAGGATGTAATCAGCAAGTTTGTTGCTGATAAAGTCTCACATTTGAACAAATTTTTTTTTGTGAAATTTTGTTTTTCCAAACTCATTTAACTTTCAAAAGATATATCAAAAAAAGTACATTAATTCCTTTTTTTTCAAATTAAAAGTTTATTTACAGTGCACAAAAAAATTGATGGACAAAAAAAAACCTAATTTTTGCAAACCAGTGAGAACAAAATTTTAAAAATCCTTACGGCCAATTTCTTGACAAAGTTATAAAATCAGTTACAAACTATTATTTTTAGCCTTCAGTTTTTCTTATGGAAAAAAATAAAAATAAAACAATTTGAGTTCTAATTTTTCCTTAAACTGAGTTTTAAGAGCTAGAACTTTGTCAAGAAATTATCCATTAGAGTCTTTAAAAAGGAAATCATTTTTGGATGTATTTACATATGAAAATTCTCAAAATTTGTTTAAAAAAGAACTTTTTTTTTGAAAATTTTGATATCAAACAATACAAAAATTTTTAACATACTTTTATGTAAAAATTGTCATAAAAAAGTCGGTTACGAGAAAATTGAAAAAAAAGAAGAACGGTTTTACACTGAGAGAAAAAAAGGCACGATTAATTCAAGATTTTTTGTATTCTTATTTTTCATATCCCGAAATTTGCACCTTTCATTCAAGAATTTTATTGTTACAAAAAATTTGTGTTTCAAAATTAAAAACAAAAAATTTGACATTTGGTAAAAAATCAAAAAAAAAAAAATCAATAAATTGCCCCTTAAATGCCAATATACCTATCGTATTGCAAACAACTTAACACTGCGACCGCATTAACCATATAAATACAAGTTTCATTTCAAAAATAAACAACAAAACAAAAAAAAAACAAAAAAAACATTATTATTTTCTCAGACTCTCCATATTTAAAGGATATGTCTACAATACAGTTTCACTTCACAGCACTTCGCCTTTCCACTTATTTCATAATGACGTTCCTTCCTATACATACTTCGCAAAACTCACTCACATACAAAAGACCTATACATCATCGCATAAAATAAATCAATTTTTAATTATCCACCAAAACAAAATAAATTAATTTAATGGCATAACCATTTTTTTTTCTCACACCCACACACCTTGGCCACCCACAATAATTTTTTATTCCACGCTCCAATCTGAGAATTATGAAGTTTATACCTCGTGCGTCGCGTCGTCGTCGTCGTGCGTTCACTGGAATTGCAAATCCCATCACAAAAAATTACAACTGTAAGTTGGATATTGGAGGGGTTGAAGCGTAAAATATGAAACTAATTTCACTTTAATAATCCACATTCGCGTGTTCAAGGAATTTGCTGTGTATAGTTACAATGCTCACTCATCACCATATCAGAATTTCAAAAAGCAACCCTCCTTTCTCCCTCTCCCTCTCTCTCTGGCCCTATCATCAAACTGTCAATAATTAAGTAAATCAATATTTCCTTTCAATTGAATTCTTTTAGACCGTGTATATGTCTGCCATCATCATCGTCACTGATTCACTTAATTGCCTTAAAATATTAATATTGCACACGTACCTATACGGGAGAATATTATACACCCACAACACATCCCGTTGGAAAGTGCTATACAAGGGCGAGTTAAAAAGGGGTACATCAATCGCTACATTCTCCCAAGTTCTCGCTTATAAATTATGAACGTGTGATGAGGCAATCAATATAGTTTTTTTTTTTTTTTTTACAAATGACGTCATGGACGAACATTCGTGGGTTTGCCTTGTTACGGTAATTTCTTTTGTTCTTGTCTTTCTCCTCTGTTTTTTTTTTTTGTTTGTTTTGCCCATAGCTTACACACATACCTACTACAGTTAGTTTTTTTCTCCTTCAATTTTGTTATTTCCTTTTCCATACGACCAGCACCATCAGCAGTTTATAGTTTTGTCCAAGGTCGTTCTGACGCCATACATTTATGAGAGGAGAGGCAAGGAAACAGAGAAAGAGAGAGAAATTAAGGAAAAAAGAGAGAGTGCTGATGCATACACAACACACATGCAAATGCTCAATATGCACCCATCCACACCACCCACATTCACTGTACACATTATTTAAGTTGGGGAGACAGAACCATTTTCTATTCTACTGCCCCCGAAAATTTTATCGTAGGTAGTTTTTTGTTGTTGTTGGAGGAAGTTGTGTTGATTTATCTTTACAAATTCCGTTATAATATGAAGTATGGCCACATCCGTGTGTGGTAGGTTATGTTGGACAGTTTTAACTAGGTATTGCCAGGTGAACATATATTTTTTTGTATTTTGTACAAATATGTAATTGATTGCTTTTGAAAAAGTAATAACATTTGACTTTTCTGAAAACATAAGAGATTTTAATTGATTTCAAATGGGGGCATTCACATGGCAACCCTATTTAAACGAAGCAAAGGCTATATCACCTTATTGCTCATAACTATTTATTTTATTTAAACAAGAAAATGTTAAGTATGCCTTTAAAACAAAATTCTAATTTAGTGTAAATTTCTTGAACGTGGTGACCCTGTTCTTATATAAAAAACACACCAAAATTTTCCTTTTTAATCAAAAAAGTATATCTTAAATAAATCGTTGAGCAAAAACTAATTTTAGGCTGTTTTTTTTTTGTACTGTAAAAGTCTAAAATATACATACAATTTTATCTTGAATGCTCTTCTATCTTTAAGAATTAGGTGTCATTTCAAAAACAAGAATAAGAATGTGGCAAATCTATTTTAATGCAGAAAAACACTAAAAAACAAAAACAAAAAATCGTTGCATTTTACCATTTTTACTATCACACGATATTATTTTTAGCTGATTGAAAAAGTTAAGTAAAAAATATTAAGTTTTCTAGATTTATACACAAAGTTCCTACAATTCACACCTATCGGGAATAACATATCGAGAGGATTTTTTTTTTGTTTGGGGGAAAAGGCTCTCAATCAAAAATTGCTGGGAAAATCGATGCTTTTCATTTTTCTGCTATTTTATATACCAGAGTAGCAAATAACGAGCGAAAACGGAACAAAATTCCTGGAATAATTCAATTGGGAGCCCTTTTCCAAAGAAAAAAATGCCCCCGGGAAATTTCGTTCCCGATAGGGGTGATTATGAAATAAAAAGTGTAAAAATAATAAATAAATAAATCTCTTGTAAAAATGCTTAAATCAATTCTATAGCAGTTTTGAAATATAGTTTAATAATCTTCATAACCCACAAAAATTCTCAATCTTATAACAAGATCAATGTAACCTCTTGTAATTAAGCGTAGAAACTTCCAACTTCAAAAGAATCTTATTCTGAGACTATAATTATGTAATTTATAATATTGAATCGATACAAAAACAAAATCTTAATAATTAAACATGTTTATGAACGTTATTTCGAAAGTGTTACAAGAGTCTTATAATATTTTCATAACATTTGGCATCGCCATTATAACACAAAAAACACTCATTACAATAATAAAACTCCCACTAGAAAACTATAGCTCTTATATGTATATAGAAATCCATTATTTTGATTCAGTTTAACCCTTCTAAGAATCTTACACTTATAAAAATCGTTTCACTCTTGAAAATCAGTCTTGTAAGATTCTTATGCTTAAAAAATTCTATTAATAATGTACTCATAAACTTTTAACTTGGCAATTCCTTATCTACGTCATTAATAGAAATAAATTTACAAACTGACAAAACATTTCGTAATTAATATAAAGTGCCAGCAAAAATTCCCACACATATCGTGCCTCCAAATCTCATATGAGCACTTCCTCTCCTCAAATACATTGGCACATGGGTCCCTATGGAGGGATGGCCTTCCACGTGCGTTAATACTCTGTCATGGATGATAAAATACAAGGTTTTTCCTTATTATTTTTTTTTTTTTTGGGATATATAGGAAACCCTTAACGCACGCATATCCCATGAACAACATACATATTTGTTCCTTTTATTGATTGGCAGTTTTTTGTTGACGTCATTCATATCATAAGTTTTTAAGAGGAGTAGGTTATCGATCCACAAAGAGGAATCGTAGGGTATGAAGATGAACATTCAAACAAACTCCAGCCTCTAATATTTATATACACACACACAGTCAAACAAATTAGTAATATATATGAGGTAGTAGCGCAACATTGTTGGTGTGTGGCAAGGCAATGGCGGAGGATTATAAAGGAACAAGGACGTCATCGTTTTGAAGGCAACAAAAAACCGGAAAGATGTTTACCCAAATTGGTGGTGGGAGTATAGAGAGGTACCTATCTTATTTGTTTCTTTAATTTTCTGTTCGTATAATGTTCCTCGCACAGCAGGGCTATTATATGGATGAGGTTTTGCGGCAATAATGTCATCAATAATATTAAAGGGGCGACAAAGAAGATGTTTTTTCTTCGTTCATTTCCTTTTTTATCATTTTCCTTCTAGGTACTCGTATTATGTGTGTCAATCAAAAACTGTCCTTCGTCGTCAGGTCAATGTATGGTAGGTTTATTTTAATTGTGTTGTTTTATTTTTGTTTCTCGCCTTATTTCCCACAGAAGCCTAGGTGATGCCGTCATAGAGCTTCTATAATTTATCAGTAATTCAGATTGCTTGAAATTTACGTATCTCGCTAAGGATGGAGAGAGAACACTTTTTTCTGTGTTTCAATGAGGTGTGATATAATTATTCCGGAATAAAATTAATGACGTATTCTCATTTTGGGTCGATAAGAAGTGAATGTGTCTGAAAGAGTCAAAAAATGCTTACGTACAGAGAAAGTAGAGAATTTTCAATATATCGGAAGTATCTCCTATGAACCCAAAGGCTGTTTTTGGGATGTTGTCGAAAATATGCAGAAATAATTCTTTCAGTATAAGAAGTAAGCTATACTGCTCCTATTGTGGTTCAGCTAAATGTAGAATCCGTTCCGAAATAGAGTGAAAAAGGAGATACTACAGTATCCAGTTGTAGGGTAAGTCACAGAATAAATACAATTGTGAAAGTTCGACTTTAGCAACTTTGGTAATTCAAAAAGTTAAGTACATGATTCCGACATAAAAACTTTAAAATATTTATTTATAGTTGCTAAATTGCTCTTAATATTGCTGTAGTGTAAGTCACGAGTAGAGTAAAAAAAACGATATCACGGATTGGGTTTATTTTGGAAATAGTTAAACAGTAGCAAAGAGAAAGTTAAAGAATGTAAGAAAAACAATCTTAAAATCGAAATTAACGTCGAAATTTGGTGAAATAAACAGCAACGATCGATTAACTTCCAACTTAATCTCAAAACTTCTTAATCACAAACTTGTATGTCAGAGATCGTAAAAGTAGTCAAAGTCTAACCATCAAAGACAGAAAAAATCTATTACTTTTGCGAGTTGTTTTTGTTTGTTGAATGATGACATGAGCATGTAGAAGGTAGATTCTTTTGGCTTTGTAATAGCTTTTCCATATAAGACTGTTTTAGCAAACGGATAAGTTACAGTCTCCTTTTGCAGATATCTACGGGTTCTAACCATCGTTAGTTTTTCTGAACTTTCTTCTTACTACTTCTTGTCTCTTTTGTGATTTGTTTTACGTAAGGCTGCAAGCATATCGATAACTACTGTTTAGTTCTCTATTTCAAACTTCATTGTCGATGTCTGTTTTTCGCACTTCTGAGCTCATCTAATAAAAATTTATTATACATTTTCTTAAAGAAAACTTCAATTTTTTAAATTATATTGAAAATTAATTCTTTTGGACATGTAGTGTAAGTCACATTTACTTTTCATTCCACAAACCATGTTTTTCCACATTATTTTTAAAACAGAAACTGTAAAAAGAGTAGTATTCGTATAACACAAGAAACAATCAAACGCCAATCGTGTCAAAGATAGTGTAAGTCACATATGTTATTGTCTAAACGCTGATGTCTACAGCGTTCAACAATTGACATCTCGTTCACATTCAAATTCTCCAATTTGGACCAACACAAACTTGTTGATGTACGAGTTTATGAATAAATGGGTATTGTCAGCTTTCATCTAGCGAATACACGTCGCTGTCTATGACCAGTTTCCTTCAGCTCCTGATGGTGCGAAATCGCTTACTTCAAATTCTCCTACAACCTCTCACAGACAACGGCCATATTTATGGCCGATCTTGCCTTTGTTGACGTTTAACATTGACTGAACTAAATATCTTAAATTTGCCTCCTAAACGTTCAGTAAATTGATTGTAACCTCTACCGATGGAGAGAGAAATAGCAAATACGTTAACGTTCACTCGTTTTCGTATGCGACGATTCGGCCCCAAATATTTTAGAAGCCATATACTGTGCAGTCATTAAGAAGCTTTCACATCTAGAATTTTGTCTTAAGCTGATAAATTATCAGCGCTCTTAATACGCTAAAAAAATGAATGGCATGGTACTGTAATTCCTTCCCCAATATCACAGATGGTATTATTGCCTCCGGTACGACTTTAATGATAAGGTTAAGGTATAGTTCTGACTGCTTGTTGAGCAGCTGGAGATTATCTCACGTCTAGTTTATGACAATAACCACCAAAGTGCTTAGCGACCATGCTTCAGTGTCTATTTATGCACAACCATATTAGCCAGCAAGAACCCCTACAAGGGGGCCAACCTCAAAAAGATACACTGAACCAAAGAACAGAAGCCTTCTATCTCCCGAAGTACCAGAATTGTCGTCTCTGTACTGATTGGTCACTGCCTAGGCAGCTACATTTAAACGACTGCCTCTACACTTGAGTTACCAATGCTCAAAATATGCAAGTTAACAATGCAACTTTTTTCATCAAGATGATGCAATAACAAAAGCCTCGATTTTCCCAAAAAGAACGGTGAATATGAAGCAATTCTGGATGCCGCCCATCATTCCTGACATTTTACTTCATTGATAACTCTTCTTCGGGTTTTTCTTCATAGTTGTGTGTACAACAATGGGGCCTCTTCGAGTCTTGTGGGTTTGTAAATAGTTGTATTGTGCTTTTTACTGAATATTCCCTTCTTCCCTATTTTAATAATCCAGTAGCCAGTTATTTCAAAAGCCCATTATACCTAAATATTTGATCCGAAACTTAACTTCTTTACAACATTTTTCGTGGTATTCTAATTTTACACATCGTTGTTGTTTGCTTTTATATTAGAAATGTTTTATAATTTCTAATCTATTTTAGGAATGATTGATTGGCTCGTGGGGTTTCCGAAAATGATTGCGCCTACGTATATTTTTAGAAAAAAACATCACACTACTGACCCTACCTTTAATTCATGTGAAAACTTCGATCTAAATTGAGAGAACTATACATTGCACGTCATTGTGTTGTCAAAAAAGGATATGTTTGGGTCTTGAAAATAGATAAATATACCCACGGGCCGGACCGGGCCAAATTTATAAACACAACAAATCTGATTTTGATTAACAAGTGCAATGTGCGCTTGAAGCATTGCTTCGTCATAACTATCATCATCATCATATTTTCCCAATCATCACGAGGTAAAATGCAAGCGTCGTCGTCGACGGTCGACGACGCGACGATGCGGCGGCGGTGGCGGTGAGACATAGTCATGTGAGATCCGTTTTTAGCTATCATCAACTTGAGAGCAATGGTTATAATTTTTCTCGTTGAATCTATACGACCGCGCGGCGCTGTCTAATTTTAATCGCATTTGATGCAGCAACGCGCACCACCAAACAATTCGATCATAGAGCGAATTAAAATCTCGCGCTAAGTACTTTGCTAATTTTAAAAATCTCAATCGAATATGTGTGCCTGAGGTGCGCGCCTCCTGCTGCCGGTTGTTGCCGCCGCCAGCCGCCGCAGGTATGCTTCGCGGTTCGGTTTGGTTTGTTGTGTCGCCAATTTTAGTTTTGATGATGTCGAACGAAGTCGATGTGCTTGCAATTATTTTTCAACAATTGATTCCGCATAACACAGATTTCTTGCAAATAAGCATCAGTGTATGGTCAGTAGTTGCAGAGAGTTTGTGTGAAAAGTTTGACCCCGCATACCACCCTGCAACGACCGACCGTCTGTGTGTCGGCAATAGAATCATAGAATCCTTTAAGTTTTTTAATTAGATTCTTTGGGCTAGGATGGACTATTTTTGATGATAGAAGAGTATGCTGCACTTGCAGTGACGGTTTTTTTTTTTTTTTTGTTGTTGACGGCCCCTATTTCTGTTTACTTTTAATAGCTGAACCGAAACATAAACATCTCGTGCCAATTCGGATAAACAAAGTACCCTGATGAGGTATGTAATTGTTTGTCACTGCGACAGCATAACAAACAACATTAAGGAGGTACATTCTTGGGCGGGATTTTCAAATATAGAGTAAGGAAGATGTTTTTCCGGGAGTCGTTTTATTTTTATTATTTTTGTTGATGTTGACTAGAAAATAGGAAGGTTTTTTTTTTTTAATTGTCTTGAAACCCCAACATTTTTACTTTAATTGCTTAAAGGGGAACCTTAATTGAATCATCACGTCTGAGGTCTGAGATCGAATCTAGCGTATACCATCTTATTTCAATTTTAGGTTACTGTTATTTACAGAGAATATCTACGTTCCTTCTATTTCTGGTCCTTCACGAATAATTGAGCAATAATGGAGAAAGTTAGAAGTTAGACAATTTCAAAAATCTAAGCAAGTCAAGTATTGCCTATAAATGCAAGGACCTTTAAAAGATTGTATCATGGGCGGGTTTTGTCTTATTCTTTGAAGAAGAATGGCTTTAAGAATGTGTCTTCTCTTACTTTGTACCCCTTTTTTTCAAGACCAAATGTATTGCTGATGTTTTTACCGTCCTTGACGGAACAGTCAATATAGTCCTTTTTTTGTGGTATATTGCCCAATATAGTTCGTTTCTTTAAAACAGATGGTAAATCAAATTTCTTCGAATGAATAAATGATAAAGTTTTAAATGGAAAAGTGTGTTATTTCTTCAAAGCGAAGCATTGTTTCGGTTTCCTAGAAACGTGTCCCATTGAAACTTAATAGAAAAGGTTAAAACTAACGAAAAAGTATTGGCTAAAGTTCACATAGTTAATTGTTGATGGTGAACAGGTATATCAGCTTCTATAAGTTTGGTTAGAAGATTAAAAATCGATTCTCAACAACCTTGGAATACGCTTCTGAAATAACTGATACTCATTTTATTTATTTCAAGAAGGTTTTCAACGAAAATAAACATCATCTTCATCAAACACACTGCAGTTCTACTTTCGTGACCTCTGCTTTCTGCCCTCAACAATCATCACGTCAACCTCGCATGCTTTTCTGATTACAATCCGTAGCGTAATGGCATGATACTTGGTTCGCAAGTGAGAGGTCACCAGTTTAATCACGCGTGTTACGTAAAATTTTTTTTTAATCGTTCGCAATAAGTGTTTAACCCAAACCAATTTGCTGCAGACAAAGCCGAAAACTATCGCCAAGTAAATACAAACTTGTTGAAATCAATAACTGATGAGCGATAGATGACCACTTTCTCCGCTTATAAGACATTTCAAAAGTTTACAATATTGATTTTTGGTATTAAAAAATTTAAAATATCATCTTGAAGCGTACTTTATAAGATTATTATAAGATTCTTTGAAGAGTTGAACAGTCCAATTATAAGAAGCGCAATTAATTTTAAAACAAGAGAATGAATTTCTATACCTACAAGAGTTTGAGTTTTCTGATAAGAGCATTATTTTCATAATAAAAGTTTTAGTGTTATAATGAGGTAACACCAATATTACTTAAATCATCTTATAAGATTTCTAGTAACATTTAATATTTTGGTATAAGAGTGCGCGTCTTTTATACAATAAGCTTTGCTAACAAGAGATAAAAATACATTAAAATTAAGAATAATAAATAAGTTAGGCACACATTTTTCTTCTTTTATAAGATTATAAGCAATTGTGTTCTTATAAAACTCTTGTTAAAACGTTAATTACTTAAACTGTTGTTCTTGTATCGTTTTAAGATTATAAAGTCTTTAAAATAAGATTCTATTAAGTTTGAAGTTTCTATACTTTTTTTAACTGATGTTTAATTCAATCTAGTCTTAAGATTGAGATTCTTTGCAAAATGTGAAGATTATTAATCTTTAATCTTAACTTCTATAATACTAATTTAAGTTAAGTTTCCAAAAACCTATTTTTGGAAATTCTCTAGAGTTAAGACGAGTCATAAGCAATTAAATTGAAACAATGAAGTGTTATACAAAGCTTATAGATGTAAAATTATAAGTTGTGTGATACTGAGAGGAGAGCGGTGATTTGGTATCCGCAATGATAGCAGCAAAAACAAAACACAATATTTCATTATAACGATCGCAGCGCTATAACCATAGAAAACAATTAGAATTTAACACTCTCCTCACTTCTTGCATCTCACCTTTAAGACTGCACTTTTGAAGAAACGTCAAAAACATAAAAAAATCTTACACACCTACTTTATTCTTTTAATATTGTGTGTTAACTAACAATTAAGTTAGCAGTTTGACACTTCCTATTATCTACCAATTAGTTGCAAACTACATAATACATAAATGTAATGATCTTGACTCTGATCTACAACAAATAAAATGTTTGAATATTACCTCATAAGAAAAAAACTCGATTCATTTAATTGCATTATAAAAAAAAAAATAGAACTTAAATCTCATATATACCCACCATATAGCCAACTCAATTGCAAGACAATATTTCAATAATTTTACCTCACCATCACCTATCATAAAATTAAAAAGATTCCATCCCAACCTCAAGACATGCCAATAAATCAAAATCAATAAATTAAAAGTAAAAAAAAAAAAATATAATATAAAATCTGGTGTGTGATTAATCGAGTGTTTCATTGCGCCATTGTGTGCGCCCCAACCAACATACAACTAACAACTATACTCTCCTTGTCTAAACTATCCATGCCACATGAGGCACACACCTCGCTGAGGTAATAATAATAATAATAATCGTTCAAGCTGCACTACAGAGAGCTTGCTTTCTCATTAACATATTTATGCTGATTTTGTTGTTTTTGTTTTTAGTTTTAATTTTTTTTTTTTGAAAATTACATAATCACCACTTTGTCTGCCAAAAAGAGGTGAACACCAAATAACTCACCTAATTATCTTCGATGTTCTTTATGTACAATGTGAATCTATAAATAAGATTTATTAATCAAATTGAATTGTAGATATAAATTAAAAAAAAAAACAAGCAGGAAAACTAAAAGGACTTGAAGGTCTTTTAGTTGGCGCTATTGGAGATTTTATACAGTGGACCTAAATTACTTAGAAATTGACCAAATAAATCCAAGAAATTGGAACTTATGGTGAAAGAAATTTGTTTTTACACCAATTTAAATTTAAATTGTCACACCAATTGTTATGTCAATTGTCAGACCCAATTTCAAGCCCATTGTCACACCAATTGCCACCTAATTTAGCAAAATGTAGGGTATAGGACGCAATCAACTCAATGCCTAGTTGTGCTCTGTGGTTATGTAAAGCCACGAAAAGGCAAAACTGAACAGCAAAACTTGTATCAGTTTAGAGTTTAGATTGACCGGGTGCTTGATAGTAGTGAAAATCAAAACTTTTTTCCACCAGAGATAAGGAGTTTCATTAAAAATTAATAGTTTGTGTATCCAGCAATTTCTTGTTACCATGACCGTGGTAAAAAGTTATAGATTAAAGGCGATGTCAAGTTTTTCATTCCACCAGGTGCCATACTAACACGATTGTTCAGATCCACCAGACATATTGCCTACTTTGGAGTGGCGTGCCTCAAGAGGCCGTAATAATTTCTGTTGATTCACCAAAGTTAATGCCTGCTGTTTCTTGCACCACCAGGGGCCGTAACAATTCCTGCTGATTCACCTGAGCTAATTCCTACCGTTGTCACCAACTGCCGTTAATATTCATGCTAATCAGACCTTTTGCTTGCCATTTCTCATGCCGCTAGTAGCCGAAATAATTCCTTTTGATTCACCAGTACTAATGCCTGCCTTTTCTTGTACCACTAGGGGCCGTTATAATTCCTGCTGATTTACCAGAGCTATCACCTGCCATTTCACGAACTTACAGGTGCCGTAAACATTACTGCTTACTGACCAGAGCGAATTTTTGCCGTTTCTCTTGCTGCCAGAGGCCGTTATAAATTCTGCTGATTCACTGCAGCTTTACCTACTTTTTTTGCCACCATTAAGGATCTGCTGATCCAGCATTTCTATTGCCTATGGTTGGCTACTTCTATGGTTCCACACAGTTTCTTATTATACTGCGGCATGCGAACACACACAATCCTTTCAATTCTTCCGGTCAGGCCAATGTGATTGAAATGCTTCAGTCAATCCGGCAGTAATTTTCTTTCTCTTTTAAACCTCAACGAATTTAGAGCAAATTTATCAATTTTGTTTCGAATTCGGCACAAGATTACCACTGTGCCCCGGTGTGACGTTGGTGACACTAAAAACCAATGTGCGACAAATAAAACCAAACAAAGGCACAGCCAACACAATCACCACCAACTAAAGAGAAAGAGACCAACAACCAACTATACAAAAAAAAAGGAAAACTCGACAAAAAAAAGAGAAAAGTAAAAAGAAAGAAGAATCATCCACGGTGGGTCTTATTACTATTTTTGGATTCTGCATTCTGACGTCGTCATTGCCATCGCAACCGCCATCCACCACTATATTTCACCTCCACCTCTACTCGCTGCTCCTTCTCTTCGTTGCCAAGTGCAACAAAAATTTGCAAATTATGACAGATGCAGCCGCCCGATTGATGCAGGCAGACAAACCGAATCGAACGACCGACGACGACAACGAAGCTACTGCAAGCTGCTGCAGCTACAACAGCAGCAGCAGCAGCATGCTTTGCTTAGTGTGCTACTATTTAGTTTTGTTTGCATTTCACAGATGGGGCTAACAAAAAGTGTATATATAGGGGAGACCAATAAACGACATGCCAAGAGCACACAAGGGACAAGGGGCTTGAATATACGCGCGCTCACTCGGTCGGTCTTTCGTCATCTTTGGCACTCGCCAGACACTTTGCCCGAGTTATTACGTTCAAGTTCATATGACTAGCGGTCGGGGTTGGTGTTTTTTTTTTGTTATTTTGTTTTGTTTCTGGTTTTTCTTTTTTTCTTATTTTTCCATCATCCATAATCGACTCGCCCCTCTTGTGCTTGTTTTTGTCTCTCTTTTAGCCATGTCTTATTGTGTGTTTATCCTTATTTTTTGCTGCTAAGCTCTTTGCCCTCCTTTCTTCTTTATGTTGGGTGGGAGGGGGGAAAGGGGGTTGTTATGGGTAAATACGACAATATCTTGTTTTACGTCAAAGTCTTAGCGTTGGTATAATTTTAGGATTTTATATTTTTCTTTTTCTTAATTTTTATTTTTATTTTTATTTTTATTATTATTATTCGGGTGAGTGTTTTTCTATAAAAGATATAAAAAAAAAACGTCTGTGTTTTTGTATGAGAATTTTTGCATGTTTGCAGCAATTAGCTATGACAAGATTTAAGTAGAAAAAAAGGATGGATGAAGAGGGGGCGATTTTAATTTGTGATAGTTTTTTTTTTTTTAATTTTAATTTAAGAAAACTCAAATGCTTAAAAAATGTTTTCCTTAATGATAGAAAATATTTATCTTAAATTTGAAATCTAAACAATAGCAGTCCTTTTAATATACATAAGAAGTGAGCACTTGTTTCTAACTTGTGAGTTAACTTAACCCTTATCTGGCTCTCGTACCGAACCATAATCTAGATTTCGTGCAAAAAGTACGAAATCTCATCGAAATCTACTGTAGATTTCCCATACATTTTCAGTTTTTGAAATCTTGGCTGTAATCTAGATAACGATGAAATCTCCTACAAAGTCTACCTGATTTTCCTAGCGGGTACACAGTTATAACACTAAGTACTCTTTTGTATAACAGTTATAGCATCTTTCAGCAGCGAAACAAAGGGAAATGTGAAACAAAATCTAGTTTATGTGCGGTGTGAACGGATTCAACGGATCAACGAGATTTTGTAATCTTTTTTCGAAATCTGGTTGGTGTGAAAAGGCAGTAACGCCTTAATGGAAAATTATAATATACTCGTACAGCCAAAAAGATGGCGCTGTAATAGATTTAACAAATATCCACGAATTTTCGTCTCTAGGAGCATCTTTTTAGTGAAATAACTTCATGACAATTCTGGAGCAGCTTTTCTAAGTCTTACAGCTGTTCTTGAAGGAGAATTATATTTCTATATGGCTGCTGATTAAAAAGTTAAATCCCAAGGTTTATTTAGGAGTAGAACTGATGAATAGAAGACGCTATTGATCAACGTCTATTTACTTACTTACATACTTATTATTTATTTACGCAGCAAGATTTGAGAGAACTCACACTAATTTGAAAAAGCATTCTGTTAAGAAGAGCATGAGCAGCATGAAAAAAAGTGATCAGCTGTTTTCTTATTTTAAAGCTGTCGCCGTGTTGGAAAAACTTTTGGGGTAATATTTACTTTAAAAAGCATTTCTAAATCTAGTTTATAATATAGAGTAAAAGATTTAATTTTTAAACTAAGGGAATTAACTGTTTGGTTGCATATAGAACATGAAATCTCAAAAGCTGCAGAAAAGAGCGTAAAAGGAGCTCTCAGTGACAATCGTACCAACTGCCAACTATTAAATTCGAGGCTGCTTGATTTAACTTCTGCCGTTGTATTTATAAGACGTGTAAAATTATACTTTATTGGTGAAAACTTTGCAAAACAAAACTGATATCAAATATACAAAGAACTTGACCAATGAAACATGCACTGAAATGCGACTTTTAACAAAATTCACAGACAATAAAGAAGACTACTCACAAAAGTAAGAGTCTTTTAGGTTTTGAAGATTCAGAAAAATATTATAAACTAGTGGGTTTTTTAGATAAAAATTGTATACAGGGTGTTGCTTACACAGTTTTAGTTACTTACAATAAATAAAATACAATACAACAGCATGGATTGCATTGAAATTTTGAAAATAAAATCATTTTGATTTCACCATTTTTTCAAAATTAATACGGATATTCACACAACTGTGTAAAACAAAAACAAGGTCCGTATTATTTTACTATCGCATCGCGATTGGTTGGTGATTATAGTTGTGAATTAAACCACATTTTGTGTAAGGAGCATTACAAGTTAATGAAAATCAAGAAACAGCCATTATAGGCTCCAGTATTATAGTTCTCCCTTAAAACGTGAATTACGCTTCAAATGCAACTGTTGTCTTATATTTAACATTTTTTATTGTTCCGAGACATTTGGAACCGATGTCGCCTTAGGTCAGGAGAGAAGTTCTCCATTTTAAAATAACTTCGAATCTTTCAAACATCTTTGATGTTTATTACACAGCAACTATTGCGTAAACTTATTTTTTTATACAAAAGATAAGCTTATCTCATTGTATGAATATTCTTAATGTTAATATTTTTTTTTTCTTTCAAATCGAAAAGAAATTTTAGCACTCGGTTTTTAACGTTTGACTAAAAATTAAAACAAGCGCAAAACTTTTTTTTTTCAAAAACTATCAACTATATACTTAAGCAATTTCATTTGCAAGAATTTTGAAAAATATATTTCTGACTAAAAAAAAATAATAAGCGTTATATTTTTTCTTGCTTTCAACATTTTATTTTTTTTTTGAAAATTGGTCACTCCCGCTTAAGTGGAGAGAAATAGACTCTCCTATTGCATACGGTTGTTTCTTAAAAAAAAAAGTCCATGCGAATCATTATTTTAATTCTAAAGTTTTGTCAACAAATTAGACACACAAAAATTCAAAAATTAATTTGAAACGAAGATAAAATAATGACCTTACAGTAAAAGTCTCTCTTAAAATTGAAAAGCGGGTGTTTCAGTAAAAATGTGAAAAAGTCAAAAATTAGAATTCCGGCTAGGGCAGGGACTCTTAAGAGAAATTTTAAAGCTAAAAAAAAAAATTATTAAAACCATCAAAAATCTTTGAATTAGATAAACTTAGGTTGAGTTCGAAATTTTGCCATTTTGAATAAAACCTTCTAATACTTTTCATACAAAAACCTTCCAAAAATGTCACTATTATATGGGAACAATGTTTCTGATTTTCAAAATACTGGAGGTATTCAAAAACTTTAATACTCAATTTTCAAAAGTTTTGCTAAAAATCAATATTTTACACTATTTTGTTAAAAAAGGTTTGGGAATTCGAATGTAATTCATATTTTTTTTCCTTTCGACTTTTGTTTTTCAAAGCATTTTAACATAATTTATCAAAACCAACAGCATCAAATGAATTTCTTCCCTGTTGATTTTGACAAATTTTAGGAGTCCTGATACCTGATAGACACATTTAAAATATTATTGTTCTAATTTTACAAATAAAATAAAAAAAATGATAAAATTGTCAAAGACTATCGCTCAATACTCCTAAAAGTTATCGAAATCAAGCAAAATTTAACGCAATATTCTATTCTCATATAAATAGGGCCTGATTAAGTGAAGCGTTTAACTTTTACTTTAAGGGCCACCCACAATGGCAAATTTCTAAAGTTCGATAGTGATCGCTAAAAGTTTTCAAAATCATATAAAATCTTACACAATTTTTTTTGGTATTTAGAATACAATTAAGAATTGGAAGATTGCATTTTTCGAATTCTCGATTGCAAGACAATCAATAAACTAAAAATATGATTATTCAACACTTTCTGTCAACCTGCTGAAATTATAAGAAAATCCTTAAACAAAATTGTTTTTCTCTTCCCCTTATTACATTTTAACTTTTCTCTTGTTTTCAAATGAATTAAAGCAAAGTGTTTTTTTTTTTTCAATTACTGATTGAGATTTTTTTCCTCCAATAAGAAATTAATATGCAATTTTTAGCTTTCAATAACCTGCTCTTAAGCAAATTCTTTGCTTTGAGATTGAATTTTCAAAAACTTCACTTTCGCAAAATCTAAAAAAAATATGTCATCTCAAAATTATTTCAAATATTTTATTCTAAAAATCAATCTACCCCAAAATATTTCCACCACCACCTTCAATATCTACATTAAAAAAAGTACTACTATACCCCATCGAATATGAAAAATACACCATCACCAAGAAAAAAGCAAATTGTATCGAAAAAGAGAGGAAGCTAACAATAAAAAAAAAAAAATGAAGGTACATACACTTGGTATCCTGTTGATTTAATTTATCATCAACATTATGGCCGTCATTATTATTAATATCATCATCATCAACATCATTACGAATATCATCAGCATCATCAACATCGTCATCATTTAAATCAAATTCATCATCTATTTCGCATTTAAACAACCGGCTCTCATGATTGATTTCATCATTGTAACTATTTAAAAAACTATTACCACATCCAACATTATCACTTGCTTTATATTCTAACGGTATAAAATGTTCATAATTATTATTATTGTTTGTTGTAATATTTGATACCGCTGTTAAATGGTCCTCAGAAACTGCTGGTGTTGTTGAATACAATCCAACATTAGCAATCACATTGAAACAACTACTATTATTGTTCTTTTCAAAATGTCCACGAGTATCATCTAACAATAATAAACTAGAACTAACTGTTGTTGTTGTTGTTGTAAAATTACTACTATCTATTCTATTGTTGTTGTTATTATTATCGTCCTCTTCCTCCTCCTGTTGAGTGCTGGTGATGGCTGATGCATTATTTCGTTGATATAATTGCTGTTGTTGTTGTAAATGTCTGTGTTGTTCAAATTCAACACTAGGTGGCGGTAAATTTGTTATTAATCTACAAATTCCATCACTACTACTCTCTCTACTGCTGCTACTACTACTAATAGTTTGTTGCGTTTCTTGCTTAACAATAATTAACGAGGCAAGACGATTTCGCATTTCGCACACAGACAGATCCTTTTTTGCATTTAATATTTAATAATTTTTGTTTTTTTTTTTTTATTTTAAGATTCTTTATAAATTTAAATGTAGGCAAATAAATATATCGAGCAGAAAAGCAGAGTTACATAATATTAATGTAGTCGTGCAGTTTTCCAGGACATATAAATGAAAAATGTGCAAATGGAAATGATAATTCCATTTTTTTTGTCCTTTTTTTACAAATTAAAATGCAGATTTTATATTAACACACAATCACAATAACAAAATTAAAATTTGAAAAAAAAACGAAAACGAAAAAAAAAAAAAACACCTAATAAACACCTGTGGAAGGTTCTGAAACCCTCTGGTGCGGGTTGGTTTGATGCTCCAGAACGGCTGTGATTTTCACTCGGATAGGATTTTCTTCTCCTCTCCTTTTTGTTGTAATCCTTTTTTTTGTTTATTTCTTCTTAATTTATTTTACTTTTTATTCAAAAACAACGAAAAAAAAATTCACTTTGAAAAAAATTGAATGTTTTCACACTTCCTTGCCGCCGCCGGAGAGTCCTTATTTCTTTTTGGACAAACAATTGAAGGATCAATTTCAATGAATAAACTTTGATGCACATTGGTTGCCATTAAATTTACTATCGAAGGACTTTTTTTTCTATATATTCCACACACGCATAAATTGAACCTTTATACGAAAGAACAAACAAATAAAAAAAAAGTGAAATAAATCACTCATACGCCACAGTGCACTTTTTTTTTTTTTGATTTTTTTTTTGATTTTGTGAATGAAATTCTTTTTCTAAATAGATTTTTCCGATAGAATTTATTTATTAAAAATTCTAATATGCACACTAAATTCGCTCTAAATAACTGTATAACGGTTAAATTGTATCCTTATTAGATTTCTTCAAGTCATCAATAATAATAATTACACTTTGCGAATATAATTTTCTTACTCGTTAACAATGCGGCGTCTGTGACGCGACTGAACTTATCTTTACGGTTTCACGGGACTATATTGTGTTTGCCTTACCGTTGCTTTTGGCTTTTTTTTTTTTTGTTTTTGTTTTATTTTTGTATCTACTCCGTTGCTTTGCTCGAATACATATATGATGTGCTGCTGATGATGAAGAAAAAGAAGAAGAAGCGAGATGCTAACTGTACTGTGTTGTAGAGCACACCAACGACGACAACAACGACGTAGGACAATATGACGGTATAGATGATGATAGCTCCGCTGTCCGTTTAGAGGGCTGCATTCTATATAGCCGAAACAACCCCTCTAAATGGCGATTTGTTTGTATGGGTTGCGTGCTTTTCCGAATTGATTACGTCATTGGCTTCACTCTCGTTTGACACACTAACATTACAGTTAAGGCAGAGCCGCGCTTTTGTTGTAACACTAATTTGTGTAGAGGAGAAAATAAAATCAATGACGTCTTCGATATTGAGAGTCGGCGCAGTTTATTTTGTGGGCCAATTCTTTTGTTTTTTTGCTTGTATTAGTGGGTTATATTCGTGTGGTGGCATGGCATAGCGGTAAGGCTGTTGCTGGTAAGAAATATTTTTGTTGATGCCATCCATCCCATAAGGCACGTTGATTGTTGAATCAATTCGTTTGCGTCACAGAAAAAGCTCGTGGTTTCTCTCCAATTGGCAGTGGCACGGTGGTGACGATGGCGACGCACGACAACGACGGCATGAATGCATTGGTATTTGCAAACAAATACGTCCTCGTTGTTGTCGAAAATTTTAAGAGAGAGAGAGAGAGAGAGAATCAAACTACAGAGAATATGAATAAACCGGTAAACATTATAAGTATCCAACCAAGTATTTCCGTTGCCTTTTCTCATTCAAATCCATATTGTGCACATGTATAGCGTTCTGTATACCGTTTAACACGCAAAGAGCGCATATATTACGGTATACCTAACCTATATGTGTGTTTAGTAGAGATATAGAATTGAATTGACTCTTCCTTTCGATTGTTTTTCCCATAATGCTTTTTCCTTCTTCTTCATCTTATTTGATTTTTTTTTTTTTCAAAACAATTGAGCGACTTGACCTCCCCACGGCACACCGAGCGTTTTATATGAGAGAGGCACTCCTATATTCTTCTAGCTTCATCGTTTGTCGTGCGATTTTTTTTTTTTGCATTTTTTTTCTATTTTACGGTTTTACTCGCAAAGTGTAGGTACCTCCTTTGAATGCAGTTTTGTAGTGATATTTTTGTATCTAACGGTGCGGTGGCGGCACCTTTTCTAGTCATCGTCGTTTATATTTGAAAAATTGAAAAAAAAAATTATAATAAAAAATTTTCTATAGCATGCATTTAGTTGAGGGTTTTTTTTATTTTTTTTCTTGCAAGCAATGAATTGGGGTGAGGAGGCCAGGTTGATTTTGTTTTTTTTTTTTTTTGTTGGGGCTGAGAGATGAACATTTTGGAGCTCTGAATTTGGTTGTTGTTGTATCTATAGAGAGGATAGATACCTTTAATTTTGTTTGGTATGGATTAAGCGCCGCGTGTTAGCCTACAGGTGAGAAACACACGATGACGATGGTAAAATATGGTGGATGGCATGGAAAAAGCTTTGTTTCGGGTATGTTTTGGATTTTTTTGTTTTTGTTTTTTTTATTGGGGTAAAGCAAGCATACAGAGTATCTATAGCAAGTTCCTACCGCAATATTACTTGTAGAGAGATCATCGATTTTATATACCTACCTCTACTTTGAGTGAATGTTTGTGGGTGTGATGGGATGGAAATGTACGTGCTTATGCATTTTTAGTGGGAGGTTTTTTTCTTAAATGTTTTCTTAATGAAAACGAAAAAAAAAATATTCATATAATAGAAGAATTTATTTGTTTTCCGGAAGAACGAGGAAATGTTTTTTTTTTTTTGCAGTATAAATTATTTGTTTTTAATTTTTATTTTTTTTTTACTTTGTTATCGCAATGTTTTTTCGGTAAGAGGAGTTTGGCAGCTATGATGTTTTTTAATAGTTTTTTTTTTTAATGATGACTTCTCACAAGTTTGTTATTATTTTATCGTTATTTGAAATTTTTTTATTTCTTGTTAAAATTTTACAAACAAATCATAAGAAGTTTAAAAATTCTATTCTATTCTAATAAAAAAAAGATGTTTCATTTTCAAAGTGATAATATCAATATAAAAAGGGAAAAATAAATCGCCCTCCAACAAATTAAAAGAAAGGTGTAAAAAAGTGGGGTGGATGTGTAAAAATGTGTTTTTTTACGGTTTCTTTCAAAAGTAAACCTGCTTTGGAAAAAGTTTAGTACAAAAATTTTAAATAGTAAAAATATCTAGAATTTTTGTAAATATAATTTTTTAAATATATCGCTGATTTACTTGAAGATAGTCATAACTCAAAAAAAAAAACGAGAATTTTAAGTAAATGTTGCAGATGTATAAGTCTTATCATCTTTCATATTATAAAAAAAGATTTTCTAGTTATAATCTTGTCTATCTTCCTATTATAGAAGCGAGAAAATGCCGGTAAATGATAAACAGCGATATAAAAAATATTGCGAAAAAAGCAAAAAAAAAAAAAAAATACAATATTTTGGCTTTTCATAAGAGACAAAAATAATTGGATTTTGATGAATCTATGATATATTTTTTTCGACGATAAAGAATGATGAAAGTTTATTACTAGTCCTGGATTTTTAATATGGGGATAAGCTCCAAAAACGCCAGAGACCAGAGATAAAGCCCATTGAATGCACTGGTTTTATCTTTTAAACTTCCCATAACCATACTCAGTTTACGAGATATGACCATTTGAACTCATAAAAACGGGATAAAAACAAAAACAAACAATATCAAACGATTTGTATCTCTTAAACTGAGCATGGCTTTGGAAAGTTTTATACCTTTTTGGAAGCTAAAAACAAGCTTTTTAAAAGATAGACCAGTGCATATAATTTCTACACAACTCCACCCACCCCCTCTTCCAATCTGTTGGTGGGCAATTAATTTTTCCCCTTTCATAAACGTACCATTTCCCCTAAATTTTGTACAATCCATATCCTGCAGACTGGAAACTGGTTCGAAAATATTTTACGAGAATGGCCTCCAATCAAAAAATTTGCTAGGAGTTTCGTTTTTCCACTAAATTTAGGCAAAAAGGGAACAAAACAGTGCCAATATTTCGGTTGGGAGCTGTTTTCCCAAAAGTATGTTGAATTGGGATGGAAAAGAATACTGCAATGTATTTATTCAGGGTTGGAATTGCCACAAACGCAAACGAGAAACATAAATGTGCTGACGATTGCTGTCTTCTACATAATCTATACAAAAATTAAGGCAGAAAAATTAAGAAATATACTAACGTTCACTTGTTTACGTTTATATCGATTAAGTCCCTAGGGTGTCGTTAAACTCCTGTCTTCCAAAGAAAATAACACTGTTTTAGTACGGCACTAAGCGCAATGACTGATCTGATAAATCATCAAAAATGTACGACTTTATATGTAGAAAATAAAACACTTTTTGCCATCACTTACACGATTTAATGAAAAAAGTTATTTTTTGACCCAAAAGTGACTTTTTAGATTGAAATTTCAATGCACTTTTTAATTTTTGTTCAAGTGAATCTTCTTCGCAATCGATAGAATTCATGGTCGAGAATCATATTGAAAAAAAAAATACTAAAAACAAAAAAAGTGAATATGTCACCTTTTGTTTCTAAGCTCATCATTTTTAACTGAGCTGAAATTAACTAAATAATCTTCAGATTCTATTTCTCATATAATAGTCCATTTAATAGACCCTTATTTCTAGAGTACTAACAAAATAAATTCGTTCAAGAGTTTTTATTGCTGAATATGATTCCTTGTCGCCAAAGTATGCTTCAACCAAAAATGCTAATAAGTCCATTGGTGCATTTCTGAGAAAACGGCAACACTGGCCAAGCCTTATCCTGAAATGGTATAAGAACACTTTTCGGAGAAAATTACATTTCCAATCAAAATAATAAAATATTTTTTTAAATAAATTTTGACAGAAATTCTAACCTAAAATCAAAGAACAAAAAAAGTGAAAATATTGAGGATTTAATTTTTTTTCCTAAATCACTCGCAATTTGGATTATGAACCAGACACGTCCAAACTTTGTTCTAATATAATAAAGTAGAGGTTAACCCCTTTCGGAAATATAGTCAGTCAAACATTACTATTTTTTCCTAATCTTTGATTTCAAAGCAACTGTTTTAGCTGCGGTAAAAATGTATTAAAGTTTATTTAAGGGTTTTAAATCCTTAATGGGATTCGTTGGGATTTTTAGTACATATATGATTATGACTGAGAGCATTGCTGCCAACAATTTTAGCCAGTAAAACTGCTACAAAGTGTTTTGTCCAGCTCTTTTTGTCTAATTTCCCTGAGTTATTTGTAAACTATTTTTTTCAAACTTCATAGACATATGTATCTTATGGAAGGTAATTCCAATGATTACTTAAAAATAATACATAAATCAAAATGCGAAAAAACTGGGTCCCGATATTCTGTCTGTCCGTCTGTCTTTCTATCTGTCCGTGTATACCTCGAGCTATAGCCTTAACCGCTTTACCAATTTTCATTCCCTAGAGGGGAAATTGAAAGTTTTTTTTAGGACCAAAACTAACGGTACCTGTCATAAAACAAAAGGAAAGGTTAACTTTTTAAAAACGGCTATAACGATTTTAATAACATATTTTGTGTCTCTTTTTGTTAGTATGGGTCATACTTTTGGAATAAAAGATATATTTGTAAAAATTCCACTAACGATACCTCCCATGGAACCGTTTTTTTTCATTTTTGACTTTCTCTTAAACGACTCAACCAATTTTGATGAATTTTCTTAAACGTCCACAGCAACTTTTGCGATCCATTCGTGCATTTAATTTTTTTTCTAGACTAAACTTTCAATATACACAATTTGACACATAGAGAGAGTCATAAGAATGCTTTTGTTATTGTTGGTTGATATTAAATCAATGCATTGCATTCACTTTATTTTAAAAGTCCAAAACTAATCGTTTATTAACTTTTTGCAGCATTTCAAAAAGTTGCTTTGAAAAATTTGATAGAAAATGAAATTTTTTTGAAAAGCGTTCTTGAGATAAGGCTCGGTTTTCCAAATAAATCCAAAACAACTAAAGAGCAAATAGTGTTGCCGTTTGCTCAAAAATGCAATAATGGATTTATTACTTTTTCCATCAAATCATATTTTGGTGACAACGATTCATATTCAGCAATACAAACTTTTGAACTAATATGGTCTATTTTTTACTCCGGAACATAAATGATAATTTTCGATAAGTTTTTCATTTCAAACCGAAGGGTCGAAGTAAGTAAAGGGAGACTGCGACTCAGATGAACACTCAATTGGTTAGGAACTTCAAAAAACTTAACGGTAGCGTTTTTAAGAATGACGCCAGCTGGGAAGTTCGTTTGTTGAAAATATCACAAGTGTCAGAAAATTTTTTTAATAAAAAATGTCAGTTTAAACGTATTCTTCTAGGAATGTGCCGCTACATAAATAGGTGAAAGTGCAGAACTACCCACTCTAATATCACAAAGTCGTAAAAAAATAGTATTTCTATTTGCTTTTAGTTACTCTGCTGTCAGCCCGGCAGGTGCAGTATAGGAAATTTTATTTTTAGTTCCTTCCTTGTTAAGTTAGAGTTAAAAATTGTTTATGACAACAAAATCAGTGCTATTTCAAGACATGCATGCATGTGACCATTGTTATTGCTTACATTTATAACTAAAGTCTATATTTGAAAGCTAAAAGAAAGGACTACCCCATGAAGTAGTCAGAATTATTACTTTTAAAGCAGAAAAATGTTCCGTGTGATAAATGAACGGAGTCCCCATACAATTTCTTCCTCTATTATACTTATTAGTGAATATACCTTACCTATCTATAGAAACCAAAATTCAAAAAACTGTGTGTGTGTGTGTAATGTTATCCTTGAACAGAGTCAGTACTCACGGTGAGGGTTAAGGTCGCTCGATTTCGTTTTGTATTCATTCTCCATATCCGCCATATAGTTGGTTTTCAAGTAGTGTTTTGCTTTGCGTGTTTTGTATGATGTCGGCATTTTCTTTTTCCACCAAGGACATATTCACACACATACACTAACAACCATAAAATAAGGCAAACAGAAAACAAGAAAATTTCTCCATTGTTGTATTTGTAATTTTGGAATTCCGATCGATATGGCACACACCACACTCGCATTCCTCAACAAAAAAAAAGAAAAAGGTTTTTCTAATTCAATGTAGGAAGACAATGGATTTTTTTTCTTCTTCCCTTTTCTAGCAATGCCACTGTTGGAGAGCTGACCCACCCTAAGTTTCAGAAATATCCTGCCCTAATGTACATCCACTCATGTAGGGCTGAAAAATTGATAGCGTCATCGATTTATCATCAGAATCTAAATCGGTACTAGCAGCATGGACGACAGGTGTACAACAACGACGACACGTACCAAGAATTGTTGGTGTGTGGTGTGCCTTTGACCTGTGACTATGATATATAGATGCGTCAGGACCTCCTGGAAATTCTGTCAATATTTCATTCACAACATAAACATAATTTTTGTGTAGGAGAATGAGTATTGGGAAAAAGTTCTCCTGATGGTTTCCAAAGAAAACAGATTTTCATATTTTTTTTTTCTTTCTTTCTTCTCTATTTTTTGTACATCAGGTAAAAAGTTTCATTGGTGCGCAAAATATGCGGTTGGGGTCTTACGTATGAGGATGACAAAACTGGGTTGCTTCTGGTTCTAGAGATTTCTGACAGGTGTGCTCTTACGAATATTGCACAGCATGATAAGACAACAAATTGCGCATCTGTTCAATAAATGTGAGGCGATATTTTTTTTTCTTCAAATTCATTTCTCTAATGGATTATGACATTTAAAACAAAACGTGCGTGATGGGGGGAGAATATTTGCGTGATTATTTCAAAGTACAAATGTGTACCTACATAATTTTTTTTTGTTATGACGCCAAAGAAGCTGTATTGCTGTCTTTTAACATCCTACATTAGATCATCACTACTAGCCAACTAAAAGATTATATCAATTACGTTAGACTTGGTAATGCTAATCTGAAGAGAGACGTCGATGAGTGATTCATTTTACTTTTACCCAACAGGAACCCGCTTAACTTTGAAATTCACACCGCTTTTTACAGGTTTTCAAGTCAGAACCAGATGGATTTTAGAAAGTTTAACAGGTTCATCGAATATCACAACCGCTAGCAGTCATTTAATAATGGCGAAAAAGACACTTTGGAAACGCTTTCCAACCTTATCCACCCTACGATTCCAGATTTTTAGTGGCAGCGTAAGCTAAGCTATTAACAAGTACAGTCTTATCAGAAGCATGCTAACTTAAGCGGCAACAATCTAGCCTGTAATCCAGTTACCATCACAGAATTCTGAATTTCTGAGGAAATCTAGAACATTATTCCCAGCATCCATTCTAAGAAGACAGCAGGACCTGATAAGCTTTGCTCTGTAAGAACTACCCCAGTCAGTAATGAATTTTCTGGCGATACTATCTTATATTCCATTGAAACCATGCTAAGCTTCCCGGGTTTAGTTCAAAATCCCGAAAACCCAAAATCCCGAAAAACCAAAATCCCGAGAACTCAAAATACCGAAAACCCAAAATTCGGAAATCCCAAAAGCTCAAAATAACGAATCAGAAAACGAAAATACCGAAAACCTAAAATCCAGAAAACATTAAATCCTAATCCAGATAACCCAAAATCCCAAAAAAATCAATAGAATGACAATTTTACGCAAATTTTATATGATATAGATATTCTTTTTTGTTACTGTTTAATAAAAGTTTCAAAATTGGAGAACTGACATATTTTAACAATTTTTTTTCAAATTCAATTATCGAATTTTGGGCTTTAAGTTTTTGGGATTTTCGGTTTATGGTATTTTGATTTTTCGAAACCTTGGGTTTTCAGAACTTTGGGTTTTCGCGATTTTGGGTTTTCTGGGTATTGGGCTTCCTGGATTTTGAATTTCGGGATTCCATCCGTCTCTCTCTCTCTATCCATCGATTTGGAAAAGGAATTAGGCCAGCCAAAGGACTTATAAACTGCTTGACATTGACATTTTTCAGCATTTTTTTTTGTTTTAAGTTTAATTACTGGTTTTGGGGCTTTCTGGACTTTGGGTTTTGAGACTTCGGGTTTTGGTATTTTGGATTTTAGGGATTTTGAGTTTTAGAAACTTTGGGCTTTCAGGATTTTGGGTTTTCGGGATTTTGAGTTCTCTGGATTTTGGATTACGGGATTCTGTCCATTTTCCGATATGGAATATAGGAATGGGGTCAGCCAAAAGACTTATTATAACGCTCATCTCTACAGCGGGTTCTATAGTGTACACGAACGAGTTTGGTATAAAATGCAAGGTGTGTAGTATTCTGTCACAGGTTCTGGCTATATTTTGGGTTTAGCGAAAGATCTGTTTTCTTGCAACAAAGTTACATATTTCATCGTTATCTAGAATTATTCATGATTAAAGATTCTCTGATTCCAAAGCTTTGACTAATGAAGTACTTCAGGGGTGAATATAAGGACCAATCTTATTTTTGTCAATTCATAAATGATCTTCCAAAGGTTTGGTCAAATGTTTCCTTTGCCCCTTATGTAAACGGTTGCCAGATACATCTATGTCGCCCTATAAGTTTGACTAGAGATTAGACTGTCAGATTGAATGAAAATCTTTCAAAAAGACATGTGGTTTTTGTACCTTCACTGAGAAAAAAAGGACGTAGAACAAAAAAAAATACTTTAAATCAAAGTAAAATAAGAACCATTTGGGACCAAACACGGAAATTTAAAAATCAAAAACGTTCCACTGTCAATACGCAAAAAGGGAACAAAAAATAAAGTCATGACATGCACCAGTATACGAAATAGCTTTTCTTGAGGTACCTGTCGAGTATATCTTATATCATGCTATAATCTCTGTTAGAAATGACTTGTATTTGAACCAACTTATCCTTCAAAATAGAAATAAATGTATTTTAATTCAATATGAGCTTATAACATTGAGTGTACTCGTAAAAATCAATTAAAAAAGTGATATATTCTTAAGCTTGATGAGGATTGTAGGTATTCTTGTTCTAAAATTCCAGAAAATGGTAAATCTTTTGCAGTAGAAAGAAAATAGATTATTATTTATCAGGAAATATGTAGTTTTTCTTCCAAACCGGACTTTGTATCCAAAACTTTTTTCATTCCATCAAATTTTTGTTAACAAAAATAGTTATGTGAATTCTATTCCTAGAATGTCCATTCTATTTGTAGAAATCTTTCAGGTAAATCCGGAAAAAACAAATAAAAATTGTATAAAGAAAAACAAAATTAATGACGTATCTGATGCGACAGGAGGTCTTCCCAAGCGGGCGCGATTAGTCATTAATGTGGCAATAATTACTTTTCATTTCTCCAAAATCACCCAAGGCAATTTTAAAAATAGAACTTTCTGAAAATGAAAACATGTAAAGACTCATTATTATGAAAATTGGTTTATTTTATTTAATAATAATAATCAAAAGGCTAGAAAATAATATATTTAGCTTAACACATGTTTTTATGTATAAATATGACCAATGGTGTCTCATACAACTGAACTTCAAGTTTAATGGTAGGTTATAGTATCTACTGTGTGAAATAAATACGAAAAACTTATATATGACAAATTATGTGTTAGTTTATTTATACTAACACGCAAACTTTTGTACAAAAACATGACCAACAAGTCCTTTCGGACTTTTTAACTTTTCAATTTTGGTTTTATAATGTGTTTACATTCGTTCAAAGAGTACTTAATTTTAAAATGTTGAACATTTCATACTTTTTCGAAGTAACTATTTAAAAGTTACTATTTTAAACACTTTAAAAGAATTTACAGAATGCATCATTTGTTTTTATTACTTTCATCCGATACATATGCATATTGAATGTTTTTACATTATTAGATTTTAGATAGGTTGGTTCATAATAGCGGTAGAAAAAAAATTAAAAAAAAGTACGCATACGCCACAGTGACCCGAAAATAACAAAAAGCTACTAATTAACATACCTAACATAGCATTATTGTATTATGTGTGTTAGACCATGTTTGTATAAACGTTATTAATTATTAAACTTCACTTCAACTTTTCGACGGATTTGTAATGCAATTCGGTAAAATGTTCTTTTGTGTCATAAATTAGGACATTATTAATAAAAAAAAGGGTTATAATTTCTGTTTGAAGCATTTTCAATCAGGATATTTTTTTGTAATGCTGTCTTTAGTTACGAACTCCAAGCTGAAACTGTTTTCCACTTGCACATGGCACTTTTGTTGAGCTCTTCTTCTATCTACTCTAGTACCTAGCATTTTTGTAGATTTAACAGTTTCCAAGATACTGCTCTCCTGAATACAGCTTTAAAAAATGTAGGTTCCTATAACAAAAGCAGTAGAAATTAAAAGTATATTTAGAGATTCTGAATTTTTCCCATAACATGAATGAAACTAGTAGAACGTATTGATTAGGTCAAAAAATAAAAAAAATTGTGAGGGGTGAGGTGTCTATATCCCTTCTTTCCGGCAGGAACGGTAATTTATTTTAAAAAAAAAGGCTTCACATGTAAAAATAACTATTCACAGACAACGCTAACCCTCAGAAAATATTGCTTATCTAAGAGCTAGAAATCTATTCTTGAATTTTATTTTAAAGTACAGCTAATTTTGCCGATAGTTTGTGAACAACTTATTTTTAAACTTGGCAATCGGCAAAAAATATTAGTTTTTTTGGATTTAAGCTCATATCTTCAAAAATCTTACATAATCGCATACTGATTTTATTTTTAGTTTTAAATATTCCTACCAATTTGAAGACCATTACTGAAAACCAGATGCGAAAAAGTCTAAGTAAAAATAACAAAAAAAGACCTGAAAATAACGAGAATGTTTGAATGTCTGGTACCTCACCTGTAAATACTGATGAAGATCTCCTTATTATAGTTTTTTTTTATTTAAATCTCTATAAAAATTTACTTTGAACCAGTAGTCTGCACCGTATAGTCTTTTTCAACTAAACATTGGTTAATAGTTTGTCAAAACTTAAACTAGTTTCAGTCAGGTTGAACTACTTATTAAACCAGGAACATCTTATATTGACTACTTCGGTGTAATTAGAAATATATTTTGACATATCGTCTTTGGAGTCATTAAAGAACCTGGCCCTTCGTTTACAAGTTTGATGCTTCAAATATTTTAGTAATTGGCAAACGTAGGAGTTATGTTTAATAAAGAAAACTTGAAGAACGAGCTTCATTAGTTTACCAAAAAACAAAAATGTTTTGAACCTTAAGTCCGTTATATTTTGTTCGTACAGATTTAAGCATTGCACCGAACAAATATTTATGAAGAGGTTTTCGATGTATGGTTTTTAAAGTTTTTTAAAGTATTAAATCTGAAGCGGCAAAAATGGGATTGGCTGTTAATGAAGACAAAACGAAGTACATGCTATCAACGAGAAGGGAATCTCAACATCGCAACATCGACGAGTTGGCCAAAACATCAAAACATCACGATGGATAGTTATAACTTCGAAGCAGTCAAGGAATTTGTCCACCTGGAATCCACTATAAACTCAAACAATGACATCAGTTCAGAGATCAAACGGAGAACTACTCTTGTTAATCACTGTTTCTTCGGGCTGAGAAGGTATTTAAGTAGTATAGTCCTCTCTCAGAGAACCAAGGAAACGTAATACAAGACCTTAATCATCCCAGTCCTGCTGTATGGGGTAGAAGCATACGCGTTAAAGGATTTGGATTAAAATTTACATGGTTGCTTCTTGAGAAAGATTCTTCGAGTTATTTTTGGTCTTGTGTGACGAGCTTTTCGGGGCGACGTTGACCTGGTCAAGAAGCTGAAAATGCAGCGGTTGAGATGGCTGGGCCACGTGGATCGTATGGACAGCAACGCACCAGCCCGACGAATCTTCGAATCGAACCCTGATGGTGTACGCAGCAGAGGGAAACAACGTAACAGGTGGCACACACAAGTGGAAAAAGATCTCAACCAACTTGGCGTGCATAACTGGAGTCGGCTAGCTAGGAACAGAGCTCTATTGAAAGGCATGTTGGTTGAGGCCGTAATCCATCCTGGTTTGTAAGCGTCATGTTAAGTTACTAAGTAATGTACACTATTATTTTAAGAGACCATCAAAACTTTTGCTGTCGGTCTTAACCTGAATCTTTTGGAAAATGCACCAATAGCACCATGTATAGAAGAACAGTTAAATCATTGCCAACTTGCTTTCATTAGTGTTGCCTCCGATCTGCTGATTTTCAAAAGACAACCAAAGAGAAACGCAGGCCACGAATTCTATGAATATAAAAGAAGTTCCTTTTTAGAAAGAAGAAGAGGAACCAAGAACGGCAAATGATACAGTCTATTGATGGTTGCAACGTAAAGTTTTATGCTTGAAAGTTCTTTCAAAGGGTGAAACGATCTTCTCAAGGATAACAGCCTATCACAGTAGCCTCTGTAATGATGAATTACAGCAGGAGACATGAAACCAAGACAGCCATCAACCATCCGCTATTATGCAGAACAATCCATTTGACTTGGACAATGACGGTCAAAATATCTGTACACCCGATTTAGAAGAAGTAATAAGAGACTGATATCCAAAATTAAGGTCGCATTTGGCAGCTGGTTTATAATGCTGCAGGAGATGATTTGGTTAACCGTTTGCCAATGGCCTAATCAGACAAAGTATGTTTTTTTACAAAGTTCAAAAAAACCTACAATAAAGAAAACCATCAGATATCGAAATGAAAAAGTTGCTGAATTTCGAGATGTCACAATTTGAACTCCTTCATAAACATACAATAAGGTAAAATATTGCGCCTTAAGTAAAGGTTTCTTAAGTACTTTAAAAGTCGAAGTATAAACTGCTTCATGAGTCATAGGAACATTAAAATTATTTTACCAATCTGCCTGTCTTCTTGTATTTGACCCCAGGAACTCAATAAAATAATGATATAATAAAATGATTCCGGAAATTATTAATACTTTTTCACTAAATTCAAATTTAAAATAGGAAATACACGCCAAGGTGTCTGTTAAAAACTGCTGCTTACTTCATTAACTTTCAATAAACACCAAACCAATGCATCACCAGCAAGACAAGCGTCGATTATTCCAATAATGGAAAAAATAGAAACAAGAAAACTCTGCTTCCACACTTCCTATTCCGTCTAAAATTCAGAATAAATATTTTCTTGCGGGTACACACGACTAGGCATAGTATGCGGATATAAAAATAGGTGTATAAAGTATATCCATGACGTCACATAATTGATTGTTTCGTTAAAATATAGCCTAACAATGCTCGAGTATAAATCATCCCTTAGACATTGACATTGTAGATAACAATGACGTCATAAGTGTGAGAACAAAGCGTAGGCATCACACAGTCCTGTCGTCCGCTCCCGTTTGTCCCCGTTTGTAATTATTTAAAGCTTTTTCTCTATTTCTCACGACACGCATAGAAAATTGATGCAACGCCTTACATCGCATCAAGATATTGCACTGCGCAAGCGCTGTAACTTTCTCGAAATACTACGGCCGCAAATTAATGAATGAAGAAAGATTATGAATGAATGAGTAACATTTATATACCCTCAAAGCTATCCTAGTCACAGATGGAGGGGGGTGATGAGAGGCGGAAGAAATTTTATGTGTGCTTCCGGTAGAACAGCCAGAAGCTCCTACACTGGTGAAGGGTTGTATCTGAATCCGAGAATAGCACGTGTCGCAATGACGTCAATTCAAACCTGGCTACATTTTTAAGTGCATTGCATCAATGACGTCACACAAAGAGGAGGCCACAATTACTTCCCGTTAGACTTCAAGTGCGATGGTATTTGAAAAGTTTTCTTCCCCTTTTATTCGGGTTGTTCTTTGGGGGTAGTTGTGTGTGGGGGCACGAATGTATCTATGACATCATAACTCAGATGGTTTTTGTTTCGAAACAACGTCGATGTTGTTTTCTTTTGTATATTTATTACTGTCACCGAGAGGGCCATCACATATATTGCGTGTGTCGGGCTTGGGGTTCATGTCAGTCTAATTTTGAAGTAGGTTGCGGGGGTAGATGTGGGCATATATGTATATGTCATCAAACAAAACAGATGCATATAGGAACTTTCGTATTATGAATGCTTCAGGGGAGGTCATGTGCGACCATATATTTCAATGTGACAGAAATGGCCGTGAAACCGTTTTGTTTACTTTATTTTTGGTAATAGGGAAAATATTTTTTGTCGATGTATGACAGCAGAGTTTCTTTTTTCAATGGCAGAGTATGATGAAGGTGAAAGAGAACTCCTACCTCTTTTTATAGCTGGAGGGCTTGGAAGGGTAGGAAATCAGCTTGACGACGGCGGAAAGTGCAAGTGTAGATGTACCTTGTGTGATGTACCTCTTCTGTTAGAGGTTTTTCTTTTTACTTTCGTTTTGTTTGAGGTTGTGTGACAAGTTTTGAAAACTTATATAAAACAGGTGCACACAGTGGTTATTATTATGGATTGTGATTATAGTTATTAAAGTTAGGGGCGGTTTGGTATTGATTTTGTTTAAATAGCAACAAAAAAAAATTATAATGGTATTGTCTGAGGGCTTTGCAAATGATGAAGACATTTTATACACCTAGTTAATTCTGTACTAATAGAAGGAATAGGGTAAGAAGCTTTTGTAATAGAATTTCTAAATAAGATTGCTTTTGCGGTTTTTCTTAGAATGAACTTTTTGTATATTTTAGACTTAAAAATATCAGAAAAATTGCAACTGATTTTGACAGTAAGCTAAGGAAGCAGTAGTTATTTTAACCGGTTGATCAGGTTGAACATTTTTTCGAGGGGCTTCAATTGAGACTTACAATTGAAAATATTGCAATTGTTGATAAATAAAGACTAGTCAAACAAATTATATAACTTACGGCAACTAATAAATTGTTCAATATAGGATTATTTATTTTTTTTTTAAAAAGGTCCAATGGATTCAATAAGAACCATCAAAAACAATTAACCGTTACAGGAAATTATCAGTTATTTAGTGTATGTGTCAAAAAAATGCTCGGTAAAACAAAAAAAGAAAGAGTGCACTGTGGCGTATGAGTGATTTTTTTAAACTTTTTTTGTTGTTTCGTAAAAAAGTTAATTTATGTTCATAGAAAGTAATTCTTGGGTGATATTATAATGGTAGCCAACGTGCATTTCAGTAAAACTAGTTTATAGGTCAGATTGGCTTTTTTCATTGGACAAAGAATTTCGAATCTGTACATGAAATGTCCGGATCTTATACTCATCATCATCATCGGCTCGACAACCGGGGTCCGGTCCTGGCCTCTTTCAACAAGTCTCTCCACCTATCCCGGTCTCGAGCCAACGCCATCCAGTTGCGCACCCCAAGGCTTCGGGCGTCCTGGTCTACGCCATCTCTCCAGCGCAAGCATGGTCTACCACACTGCCGTCTACCATAGAATGTACCTCAAAAGACTTTCCGAGCAGGTTCCTCTTCGCTCATACGAGCTAGGTGCCCTGCCCACCGGAGTCTACCGAGCTTAATATTTGTCACTATGTCTGCTTCAAGGTAGATTGCGTACAACTCATGATTGTACCGTCTCCGGAATCGTCCTTCCTCACATATGGGGCCAACAATTTTCCGTAAGATTTTTCTCTCGAACGCGGCGAAGAGGTCACAGTGCCTTTTGCTTAGCACCCAAGTCTCGGATCCATACATGAGTACTGGCAGGGCCATGGTCCTGTACAGCAGCAGTTTTGAAGTTATGGTTAGATTTCTGAATTTGAATAGCTTTGACAGACTGTAGTAGGCTCTGTTGGATTTGAGAAGCCGCCCGCGTATTTCTTCTTCTATGTTGTTATCGGCTGCTAATGTTGACCCAAGGTATTTAAAGGATTGCAAAACTTCAAATTCGTGCTCCGCTACCTTGATTGTTTGACCAACTGTTCTTCTCGCATTCGACGCCACCATGTACTTTGTTTTACCTTCACTAATGTGCAGCCCCAGATTTTGTGCCGCCTGCTCGATCTGGATGAAGGAATCGTGTAAGCTGTTCGGTTCTTCCGATGATGTCGATGTCGTCTGCGTAAGCCAGTATCTGCCTGGACCTACGTGCTTAAACAAACAATCTGATATTACAGTCATCAAGGAAATGCGATGTGATGGAGAGGGTATATGAAAAATGAAATCCTGCGGTATCTACCCATATCTATTATGAGAAGTGCTACAAGGGACAGGGGCAGCAGCTGTTTGGATATCGTTTTGTGCATTTAGGGGGGCGGGTGTTATGAGGTTTAAACCTCCCCCTCCCTCAAATTTATTTTTGAGATTAACAAACTTACAGCCTATTTCTCCAAAGAGTCATATCTTAGCACTAGGACCGGTATTAGTACAAAAGTTGGATGTCAATTTTAAAGTAAATATGCTGCAAACAGTACTCAAGCTTCCTAAGATCCTGGAAATAATAAATTTCTTGGCTGGTTCACATCATATTTACTCTCAAGTAAATATGCAAGTTACATACATATTTTTCATTTTAAAGCCCGTATGATACTTCTTCTTTTTCTTCTTATTTTTAATACTTTAAATCAGCTTCGAGTGAAAAAGAAAGGACGTTTTTTTTAACAAAACAAATCAAATCTCAAGTCAATCAATAAAAAAATAAAAAAAAAAATAAACAAACAAATTCTATAATGTCGAAATTGTGTTGTAAGAAAAATTTAAATTTAATTAAATGAATCAATTAAAAACATGCCATACGGCTCTGTTTTCTTGTTTAAAATATTAAAAATACGAAAAAAAGAACTTTCATACGGGCTTAATTTTTCTTTCCCACACCATTTTGAAATTTGTTAATTTGTTTGTTTTGATTTTTATTGTTTTATTGATTAACAATTATTAATATTTGAGAGTACACAGACTGATTGTTTCGTTTCAGAAAAACGTTCTGTCTTTTTCACACGAATCTGATTTAAAGTATTAAAAATAAGAAGACAATATCGCAGGTAAAAAGAAGTATAATACGGGCTTTATCAATTTTTTTCCAAACTTTTTTTTTTAAATTTGAATGCACAAAAGTCCAAGAGATGATAAAAAATGTTTAAAAATTTTGTTTTTAACATATATGTATATAATTGGTTGAACATTGGTATGGCATTTTGTTAAAATTATTTCAAAAACTAACTACAATTGAAAACGTAAGTGACATTTTTGCAAAAATTTAGTATTGCAAATATGTTTGGATGTGAAGTATCTAACCCTTAAAAAAAACATATACAATTTAATATGAAAAAAAGAATCACACATTAATACTCCCAAATTTATCCAGTCTGTTGCCAGAGATGTTCGACACAAAAGCGCAAATAGATTTCTATTCTAATTGCATTTTTGTGAAAAAAATAATTAAAAATAAATAAACTTTCGTTCTTAAGGGAATGAATACGATTTATCGTTAGAAACAATTTAAAATGAAAAAAAAAAACAAATAATTTGTCCAAATTTGTAATTTTTTATTTGAAAAGTGAAAGAGGGTTTTATAGGAAAACGTAAAAAATTGAACGCTAAGGGTCAACTTTTGGTATATACAGTTTTAATTTGTCTTGGTCCTTACACACGTTACTTATCGTGTTTACAAATCCAATGACGATAACCTCACGCGAACAGTAAAATTTCTTAAAAACGTATTTCTCTTGCGACGTCTAATGATTGATTCTGTATCCAATACACAGTGGATTTTGAATTGAAACCCACAGTGAACCAAAAGCCTAAGTCAACCTGAGTAGGGTCTTTTAAATACTAAATGAAAAAAAAAACAGACCAACTTACTTTAACTTAGCTAAACACCGAACTTAAATTGGGTTGTTTTTGTTATTGTTTTTCTCAGTTTATAATTTTGTTATTTTTTTTTTTGCTAAAATAATGAGATAAACTTTGTTCACAAGTACATACTTTTGGAATAATAAGATAGAGCGAAGGAATAGCTTACAATTGCTCATTTGTCATTTTATAAAGTACTTAAAAGCAATGTTTCAGTAATCAGAACTACCGGAGTAGAAAAACATTTAATTAAAATATAAAAGGGTACTGTGGCGTATGAGTGTTTTTTACCTTTTTTTGTTCTTTCGTGAAAAAGCTGAGAGTACTATCATCAGCGAAACAAAAATGATGATTTAGGAAGGAGTTCATTTATAAAAATGAGGAATAGAGCTTCAGGCTTGAATTCATCCAATATGACTTGTATTAAACGATCCGAAAGAAATTATCTAATTTAGCGAAGAAAGGATTCATCTACACTAATTGCACACATTTTCGATAAGCGACCTTTATGCCAAACTCTATCAAACACTTTTGAAATATTAAGTGCAACAACCTTACTTTCTCCAAAACGGTGTAAGGATTTGTTCCACTGCTGGGTGAGATATACCATCGATCATCAGATCACCAGTGGACCTATTGCTACGAAAACCGTATTGCCGGTCATAAAGAAGTTTTCGTTCTTCGAGATATTTTTTGAAAAGAAGAAAAAGAAAAAGAAGAAAAAGGAGAAGGAGAAGAAGAAGAAGAAGAAGAAGACGAAACCTAGAAGATGTAAGAAAAATGCAAAATTCTGTTGTTTCCAAAGATGGCCTGATGTTCATATCCAAAATCTTCAAATCAAAACTATTTCAAGTGTTAATATAAAGATAAGAGACTGCAAGAAGTACCTATACTTATTATCGTGGAACGATAGAAATCGGCCTTGTCTGAGACGAAGACTCTTCATAGGTTAAAATTCCAATAAGTAATAAGTAGTCAGACTTAACATAAGTATTGCACTTAAAGCAAAAAAAAAAACTCCAAACTCAATCAGAAAAGTAGAGTTTACAGCACATTATATGAAGCAATCGACATTCTTTGACGTAAACCAGATATCTTCTTTTAATGAAGATATCGAATAGCAATAATAGAAATCCAAACAACAGCAAAGTGCCAACTACACCGCCATATTTAATAAACTTAGAATTATTCTTCATTTTTTTTTTCAAAACACAAGCAGGTGGACAATGGAACTTTAAGGTCATCTCTCTCACAAAACATAACATCGAAATCGAACAAAAATTCCACTTTAACCTATGAAATTCCTATCCACCCCATACCTACTGCTCTCTCTGCTACCATCTATAGATCTATAAGAACAATGCTTCCAACACCTTATGCCGGCCGCGACAAGAAAATCATTTGTCTGCCGACATAAAGCCGGCTCTTTTTTATTTATTTATATGAAAAAGCTCACCCGCCACTGTCTGTCATGAACTCTCATGTTCGTCGATGTTTCATCATAAAACCGAATAATTTGCAATTTATAAAGCTTCCATTTCACAGGTCTTTTGCATATGGCGGCGGCGCGGTGGTGGCGGTCTCAAGAAACATGCTTCCATAAAGTTAAAGTCAGAACCAATCTTTGTCTAGCTACATGTTAGTGATAGAGCGAGCGTCTCTTGTGATCAGTAAGACTTATACCAGAGAACACACATCGCTTGCACCAGCTCTTATAGCTTCCCAGCGACAGATGATGCTTTCAGCACGTTTTCATATTCATAAACCACCACCATGCTGCACCGCACCGCACTATGGGCCGATTCGAATCGCTCAATATTAAATTTCACAGTTCTGGGAATTCTTTTGTCCGCCAGGTACATCGTTTACCCAGTTACTAGCTAGTTGCACTCCAGCTAGAAGACTAGAAGTGGTCAAGTTCTGGTACACCAAACAGATTTCGCAACATGACAATCTTCTTTAGTATAGCTTGGAGCGGGATCTCACCTCTGTATGCCGTGTGCTGCTGCCTCTCCTTGTACCGATTCACATGATCGTTTTGGAAACCTTTTTATCTTAACCATCTATTAAACGAGATAACTATTAACTGCTGTTATTATTTAAGACAGCATTGGAGCGCGTCTTCTTCGTGACGCGACGTGCAGCAGTGGTGCCGTCCGCGCAACCATATATATATTCTTATGAGCCGCGCTTTAATTTGGCGCGCTGGCTGTCATACACATCGACGACATGCACTGACGTCTTAAAAACACATCGTTTTCATATCGTTTTCGTATCGTTTCGTTATTTAACTTAATTGTACAGATCGTGACAACTTATTTTAGAAGAAAAGGAAGACTGCATCGAATCGAATCAAAGGCAAAAAGGTGCTGGTGGTGTTCGGAAAATGCAAGCAAAATATTTGGGGAATTATTAATACACATCGCATCAGGTACTCCCGCCACCACCACCGCGCGCCGCGCCACCATTCACCGTAATTTTACTTTGTTTTTGTTTTGTTTTTTTTTTAATCGAATGGGTTCGGGCAACGTTGGTGCTGATGACGTTCTTCATTGTTTTTAGTTTTGTTTTATATGTAATTTTTTTTTTGTTAAGACACACTAACTCTATTGATGTTGTTTTCGCTAGTTATGGCCTAGCTACAGGTTATGGGTTTGGTTAATGGATAGCAAGATGGAAGTAAAGTGATGTAGTTGCAACAAAAGACAAGACAGCCGGCAGCATTGGAGGTCCTACCCCTCTTGCTTCGGTTTTGTTGTTGTTGATGGAGGCGGGCAAATTGCTTATTATTATTATTATTATTGTGCAGCAAATGCCGGTAATGCACTGGTAACATAAGTTTCTTAAGTTTTTTTTTTTTTTTTTATTAGGTACCTTATCTTATAAAATAGCTTATAGATAAATTTCAGGAGCGGCCTGCGGTGACACTTATCTCAATTCTCAGATAGACACAGCTATCGATTTACGGGACAGATACCGACATCTTTTCGCTTACATCCAGAATCTACCACCACAGACAAAGGTAAAGGAAGCATCTGCAAAGGATTCATCGAAGAGAGCTAAGTGCCCCAAACGATGACTATCAGGTCATGCTGAGTGAACTCAACTGTGTCAACATCATGTTCAGGAACTCCGTCCAACACTTTAATTACACCAGTACTAGAAGAGACTCCAGGCCATCAAACAAGGACCTGACGCTTTCAGGAAACAGGCCTTCTATGCCAACAATCATCACAACCACCGACTGTGGGGCTACATGCAACTAGGACAAAGCAAATGCCTTTGCGGAATCCTTTGAAGACCATTTTCAGAGCAACCCACCTGCCGACCCCGGATTCTTAGAGGAAGTAGGCCTATCCATCCAGCATGCGCAGTCGTTCCAGGAGAACAATAGGTTTAGTGACAATAATCCAGCCAGTGATAAAGCCTTGATTCCAACACCGAGCTTATCGAGTCTGCAGGCCCAGACAAGATCTCCAACTTTGTGCTGAAAAAACTTCCACAATTGGTGATGATTTTTCTGGCAATACTTCTGAAAAACTGTATCAATAACTACCAAATGGAAACTGGCAAAAAATGTCCTTAGAAGGACAACTTCTCCTTGGACGGCTAAAAACCTTCTCCAACGACAACAACATAATTCCTGAGAGACAATTTGGATTCCGGGATAAACACTCCACTCTCCACCCCCTGCTAAAACTCCAGCATGACTTGGTCCTTTGGCTAAACAATCACCAAGTAACTGTTGCATGCATTCGACAGGGTTCGAATACAAGGACTTATACACAAATTGTATAAACTC
Organism: Meliscaeva auricollis; assembly: GCA_948107695.1. Lineage (NCBI taxonomy): Eukaryota > Metazoa > Arthropoda > Insecta > Diptera > Syrphidae > Meliscaeva > Meliscaeva auricollis. The sequence continues at coordinate 25,380,315 of OX403618.1, forward strand.
CAATTTCCAGATATTTTAATCAAAATCATTTACAATTTCCTTCATTCCAGGACTTTTTTCGTCCAAATAGGAAACTGCCAGTCAACAACATGGATAGTAAAAGCTGGAGTTACGCAAATATAAAAACTAGGACCCATTCCTCTTCAACGTATTCACCTCGGACCAACCTCCTCCCGAGAACGAAGAGAGCGTCCTGTTTACTGACGATTCCTTGACATACGCCAAGTCTATGTTCTTGACGATAGCTGCCAGAAGAGTAGAAACCCACATCCATCGCTTGTTTGAATTTTACTAGCAATGGGGTTCAAAGTAAACTTCGCCAAATCGGAACTCGTATGCTTCAGATGACCGTGTAAACCAGGAAGAGAACGCTCAAATACCTTGCAAATACCTTGCAGTCAAATTTAGCGAGCTATTCCGGTTCAACCTCCACGCAACATCCGTTTTTGGAAAGCAAACTTAACTTTACCTTCCACCGGATCCACCTACTGAAGAGGAAGAGGAAGCACAATGAGAAGCATATGGTCAGGATTCAGATCGGCAATGATGGAAGGAGCAAAAGTGACTAAACTGCACATGTGTTTATAGAAGGAGTGGCAATTAACGGAGAATGGGCACCTCACCGTAAGAACAGCAATTGCCGCTCTTGCGGTGAACATCAGGGTCAGTAGTAGCGTCAATCAGAAAAGATCCTCTTGAGGAAAGGGACATCCCTTATAAACTCAACTCAGCTAACCGATACAAACGGAACAGACCACACACATAACCCACTGAACTATCAAACTTCTCTGCCAGACGTTGTAAAGAGCATCCAATATGACTCCACTGCCACGGGGCTGGTTGAAGGAAGAGTTTTTTCAGTGCGGGTAAAGGAAAGATTCACATCCTTAAAATACATGTGTCTTCTTCTCCTCAGCTAGGAGATAATGTACCGACAGATTTATAATCAAACAGACAGACTTATAATCAAACAAACTGAACAATGCTCGTATTTATCGTAGGAGTGACAACTAACGGTAAGTGGTCACCGCGTATTTACGAGCGTTTTTACTCGCGTATTTACGTGAATTTTTACGCTTGTATTTACGTGCGTTTTTACGCGCGTACGATCGTGCGTTTTTATGCGTGTATTTGCCACCCTTGCGGTGAATATCAGCGTTAGTTGTTAGGGCCACCTCTCTCTAATACTGGTAAGCATTTTCCTAAAATACCTGGGCTCATGGATAACTCGAAGCTGGTGGTTTTGTTTTGACCACCGAAAAAAGATCACAGTGCATATTTGGATGTGCCCCTTTCTGATTTCTTTTTGTTCACAAAACTCAAAAACAAATACCGTTAGTTTAATCCTTTGAACCAGGTTACTCCAACCCTGTCAAGGTATCAGTCATATTCGCCTTCTTACGGGATTGTCAAAACTTTTCCTTGCGGGAACTAAGAAAAACCAAGTAAAAAAAAAAAAATGCAAGCAAATGAATGCAGACGAAAAGATCGCGATCCGACCGATAGATTCTTCACAAAGATATTGTATTTCAGTTTGAATAGAGGAATTTTTGCACATCAACAGGTCTTCACGAGATAACACACAGGTCGTACCTTGCTTTGCTATAGCTTTGGCTCATAGAAACATACCGATGATGGTGGAGGCGGCAAGAAGAAGACTGGGTGATTCTGTCGTCGTCGTCGTCTTCACTTTTGTTTGGCTTAGATTTAGATGTTTACTTTTTTTTGGGGCATTGTGCCATTGTTGATTTTATTTTATTTTTTTTTTTTGTTGGCTAGGTAGTGCGCGGGTCTATCGCTTTATCAAACTCTATTACCTCTATGTCTTCCAAAATGAAGATCTAAAGAAAACAATTCAAACAATCTATAGGCGTGATAGTATCGCCTACAATTCACGTCCTTTTCAACGAAAACCGACCCGACGCGAAGCTATACGTTGTTGTCGTCATTCGACAATCAAGTCGATGACGACCACGCTCTCTGTGGGTTTTGCATGAGTAAAATGAATTACAATGCAATTTTCGTGAATCTAATTCATTGTGGATTGTGGATTGGGATTGGATATTTCTGCGTCCATTTCGATCTAGGTGAAGGGAGCACCAGAGGATGTTGTTATATAATCGATTTTTTGTATTTTGTTTTGGTTTTGTCTAAGATTATAGGCGTATGGATTAAAACAAAGGAGCTTTGCGAGAGAGGAAAAAACAAATATATCTGGGCGCGCAACTGAGATGTTTAACGGAAAATGAAAGTACGTGGAGGTATTGGCTTTTGACTCACCCCATAGCAGGTGATGTCTGTCGGTGGCAAGTGATCACCGTGGGGAAAAAATTCTTATTGATTTTTGCAATCGTTTTTGTTTGATTTTATGGGAGAGGTTCCTTCTGGCTGATGAGAGTTGATAGTTTTTTTTCTTTTGTAGGATTTTGGCAAATTTTACTTGATCTTAGGGCAGACAAATGTGCAGTTTTTTATGAGACATTTTCTTTTAAAAGAATGCTTCTAGTCTAAAAGTCACTCTATAATATTATGTACCTTACTTACTAGAATGGCGCTTGCAGTTCAGGATGGATTACGGTCTCAACAGCCGGGTCCTTAGCTAGCTGCAAGCAGTTACGCAAGCTAAGTTGGTAGAGGTCAGTCTGGGGCACCACCTGGCTACGGTAAACTTCTCTGATTTTCATACGATACTTAGACTCTAGCTCGTTTTTCTCTACTGCTGGAGTACCTATCTGCCATGCGAGCTCGAAGTTGTTTTCTTGCGTTGATCTTTATCCTGGATCCTGGTATCCTTTCTCTTACCACCCGTTATGAAAACATTTTTCACATAACACCATTGGTCTTCGATGGAGGAAGGCTCACTGCTATGGATTGTTCTCAGTCCTTGGGAAAGATGGTCCCCTAGTTGTTGGCGAACTACGGGGTCCTTTATCCTATCGGTATTAAACCTGAGCATTCGAGTGTTTGCTTGGGATCTCCGAAATGCAGCTGTGCATAATCTTACGAGAGCTACCATCAGATGGTGGTCCCGGGCCATTCACATATCTGCCCCTCTTCTGTTCCTGAAGTCCAAGAGACTACATCTAAAACGTTGGCTGATCGCAAAGTGGTCAAATTGGTTGGATGTTGCTTGCCAATCGTTGCTTATTTTGAGACACATCTTGTGTTCAAACATGGTGCCACCAATTACAAGATGGTTGACATTTCAGAAGTCCGCGAAACGTTTGCCATTGTCGTTGCAATCGCCAATACCATGCTTTCCAATAACACGCCTCAGTCCTTCGTTGTTATTGCCAACTCTGGCATTCAGATCTCCCATAAGCATTATGACGTCTCCGCGTGGTGTATTTTTGCAAGCAGCAAGCAGCATTCAGGTGGTTATAAAAAAGCGTCTTTTACTTCAGGACGTGAGGTATTTGTTGTGGCATAACACTGTAAAATGGTGACGCGACGTACTCTAGTCCAAAACCTTGCCTTTAGTATCCTGTCTCCGGAGTAGAGTAGAACAGTGTTACGGTTTGGAGATCTTTATTTGCCCGAGTTCAACCATCGAACTTTGCTTAATACAAAGATGTTCAATTTGCATCACATGAACTCTCGTTCAAGTTGGAGGAATCTGGCGTTTGGGGCCCTTCTTTGTCGAGAAGGGTACACAAATTCCAGAAACCAATCTTTGTCCTGGTACAATAGCCAAAAGTCGTCACCGTTTGATCAGTCTTTATCCGAGGAGTAGTTTGCTAGCCCCCGTAACCTTTCCTAGAAAGCTAGAAGATTTTTATATTATAGTGTTCTTAGTTTCTTTCGTTCAACACTCGCGCTTATAAGTTTAGCAGGTCAATTCCGGTTGGACGAGACCAGTACCCACGAGGAGGTACAATTGATATGTAGAAAAAGTTACGGATCACTGGGAGCCACCAACTTGGCCCCGATCAGTGATATCTACACACCTAACCACCAATTTCTGCACCAATGCTGTGGAATGTAATTGTGGATCTCAGACAAATAAAGTCACTGACTGCTTCGAAGTTACTTGTCATTCGAGGTGATACTTCTGATGGCAAGTTGACAATGTTTGCACTGCTAGCCTATAATTGCTTGGTGTGAGCTGGGATTTCCCAAGCAACTGTGGAAGACGTGGTCAGCAAAAGTTCTAATAGTCTCTTACAATACAAATTTACTAACGTGCAGTGAGAGAACAAATCGGTTGCGGCAAACGAAATGCCCGAAACGAATTTTTCGTTTACGAAATGCCCGAAACGACTTTTTCGTTTGCTGCACAATTTATCGGCTTCGTTTGCAGTAAATTGCAAACTTGCGTGCAGCATAGAATGCATAATGAACACCACAAGCGTTGAATTAATTATTAAGAAAAATTGTTTCCTGCAGTCATTTGCTGTAAATAAAATATTTACACCAAAAGTGAAGTTCTTTGCAACAAACTACTTTCTGGAGAGGTTCTTCGCAAACTTTTCATTCGTTTCCTGCAAACAATAGAATTTTGTGGTAAACGAAAAGGTGGTTAGATGTGGGAAACATTTTCATTTGCCGCAATCAACTTATAAAAATGAGCTCCAAACGAATGGATTGTTTTGCATTATGTTTGCTGTAATAGAATTACAATTTGGATCAAATATTATACAGTTGTTTCGAATCAAAAACTTTTGCAGGCATTGTATTAACTTTCCAGCCAATGATTTTCATTTAATTCAAAGGATATTCATTAGCCGCAAACGAAAACAAAAATACTATTTCTCTGAGAGTGGGTATCTAAACCCGAACTCAAGCTACTACCAGATAGTGATTTTAATCTAAAAGTTGGTTCCTGTACACGTTTAGACGAGGAAGATTCTGGATGAACGGCTGGCGTTTGGTGCAGCATGATCAATATGGTTGACAGTTCGTTGATATGGAGATCATCAAAACTTGTGAGAATATTGAAGAGCAGGAATCTGTTCATTTTGATCAATCCAATTTAATCAGTCCTTGCAACAATCGAGCCACAAGATTCCATTCTCTACAATGATGCCATACTTTTGGAGACACTTATCATGCTTCTATTCGAGAAGCTCGTAGAATACTTCCTTTGTTGAGTCATCTTTTTTTGTTGGAGCGTGTTGAGCGTTTGCACGTGGGCTGTTTAAGGTGCATTGCTAGATTCATCAAAATTTTCTACAGGTAAGGTAAGATGTCACCAGATGTGGTCTTTAGCGACTTTTTTATTATTTCCCAAGCTTAAAGAACAGCACTTTTTATAGAATAAGGAGGCCATCGCATGCATAAACTCTTTTTCTTTTCGTAGAACAAAATCCCAAGTACGTACTATTTTAATTTAGCAGACAAGTCTCTGATGTAAAATTTAATCTATGGATAAACAAGTTTCAACCTAACTCATTCTTCAGAGTATTCCTTCCATTTTGTTTTATTTCAAATAGGTACATCAAAAGCTCATGCGATGTTTGGTAAGAACTACAAAACAACACCACCAGCTGTATCAACTTATCCATTTGACAAATCTTTGCGCGTCGATCTTGAATGCTGTCGTTCTTCTCATTTAATTCAATATGCATCGTTGACAAAAATAAGTGAAAGAAACTTGAAAATCTTATATTCAATTCACTATAAAAGTTAGATTTAACTATCATTATGCAAGGTGCACTTCTTTATTTACTAGTTTTTTTTTTTTTTTTTTTTTGAATACATTGTACATTTAACCATTAGTACTTCTGTGACCGCATAGAAATATCCATATACTGCGCTCATACTGGTCAATATCTTTGATGCATTCTTTTCGTTGTAGTCGAAGTCGCTGCTACGCGACAGATGTCTGGCAATTGCAAATCAATGTCATGCGATGGAACTTCATTCGACAAGATCATGATCTTGTTCAAATTGGATTAAAATAAGCCACCAAATAGATTTATTTTAAATAATGTACGAGTCGTTTTTATTGTTTTTTCTTTGCTAGCTATACATGTACAATTGACATAAGTATGTTTAAAGCCTACAGAATACGTATGAGGCCTTAGATATTCAAAAGAACTTAGATTTGTGTAAAACAAAATAGGTATTATAAGATTTTTGTTGAAGCTCCACTCTTTTATTGTAAATTGTATCTACCTTCTTAAATATTTTAAAACTATTTTATTGGATAAGGGACCTATAACACAGAGTAACAAGTAAACTAGTAAACAATTCGTTGCTCAACTGTGCTTGTTCAACAAGAGAAGATCATTTTTGTATCAAACACCAAGTAAGAAATGTTGTAAATCCGCTGATTTTGTAACGAAAAGCAACAAGAGTTGAAAAAAATAAAATATACTTGTTGGCTTGTTCAAAGCAACAAGTTAAAAATGAAACTTTGTTTTATGTGTTAATTAAATGATAGTAAAAGAAGAGTTATACTTACAATATATATATAAATATTAAACATGAATAAGTATTTTTTGTAAATACAATTAAAAGGTTTTTCAACAGGGACACTCCTGTTTCCTGCCGCTCTTTTGACATTTTTTTTCAATAAGGTTTGCCATTTCATGATGGAAAGATATACGAGCCAACAACGGGTCGAAATTATTAAAATTTACTACCGAGATTCGGAGTCAGTAGTCATAATCGTAATCGTCCTAGCAGATCAACAATTGAGCGTCTAGTGTGAATCCACAGGCACAGTACAAAATGTTTCCGTGCCAGTGAGACAAAGAAGTACCCGTAGTGTCGAGAATATTGCTGCCGCTGAGGCTTCAGCTGCAGAAAGCCTAAATGTGTCTCTCACACGTCGTTCTTAAGCGTTGGGCATCTCTGTGACGTCGTTGTGGCGAATTTTGCGAAAAGATCTTGACCTACATCCTTACAAAATTAAATTGACGCAAGAACTGAAGCCGCTTGACCACCAGAAGCGTCTTATGTTCGTGAATTGGGCTGAGCAACAACTTGAAAATGATTCGGATTTTCATCAAAAAATCATCTTCAGCGATGAGGTTCATTTCTGGGTGAATGGCTTCGTCAATGAGTCACTATTGCATCCCGAAAAAATTACGGTTTGGTGTGGTTTATTTGCCGTGTGCTCAATCTACAAGAAAGGAGGTGCTCTGAGCTTTGCCAATTACAGAGCTATTAGTCTCCTCAACAAAAGAGAGACCCAATACCATAGACTGGGTAAAAACGTCGCCATGGGCAGTTATAACTTCGTTGAAGTCAAAGACTATATTTAACTGGTTTCCACTATTACATCGCCCATCGCTATCAGTGTAGAGATCAAACGAAGAATCACCATTGCCAATCGCTGTTTCTTTAGGCTTAGAAGACATTTAAGTAGTAAAGTCTCGAATATTTTTCCAAAATCAATAAAAAGCAATTGAATTGGTGATCGATATGCAATGTACTGATCAATAATGATCTGATATAGTTATTAATTTGGTAAATGCAGGGTGATCTAGCATATTCTGCGACAAGTTTGTCTTCCAAGTGTTCTTAGATTGTCTCTATAATTTATTTTTTGGCTATTATTCTGTGCAACCGCAAGCAGCAAACAAATAAATATATGTTCAGTTTCCATACTGCATCAAATCTCATTATTTCGGGAGCTTGACAATCATTCCTTTTTCCCACTCTTCAGGAATTATTAGAAGTTGGTGCTGCACGCATACCGTCGCGTCATCGGTTTCAACCAACTTATTGTTCTTCAGTGTTTTAGTGGCGGAAATCATCACTTCTTCTTAATACTTTTGGCCTTAACACCAGTGAGCTCGTTAGTGATCCTACAATCGGTTCTGCTGCCGCACCGATTTGTGTTTTCTTCTTCTTCTTTAATTTTCAGCTAATGCATTCAGGAAGTTATATTTTCCATGTCACAAACTGCAATAATGTGACTTTTCTTCCAATAAAATTGATCTTAAAGTGCACTTTTACTGGCTTTTCTTATTCTGACGCAATCTTCAATTCCATCAACAATGTATGCAGAAATACTTTAATTGGTATAAAAATGCTCGTATAAGAGTGATAATACCCAATTGGTATTAATTGGTATAATAATTGCGCACCTCTAAACAAAAATTAGTAAAACATCAATCACTCTGGGAAACAAGAGAACACATTTCTAGCTGCTTTACATAACTTGTGTTCGTTGGCGGATAAATTAATCGAAAATAAATCCACAGGTGAACATCATTAACAGTTAAATTCCCCGACAATCCTCCGAAACGAACTCATCCAATCACGGTTGTTGGTGGCGGCGGCATTTAAATTTGTAATTCTCGCGCGCACGATTCGAATAAGACCACGTAAGTCATGCGATCTATCGGAATCAATTGGCCGATAAGCATCCAGGCCCCCAGCACCCCCCACACTTATTCTAGTCTTCCCCCAGTATTCTGTCCAAAAGTTGGCGAACTTGTTTTATACTAAATTAAATCATAAACTTAGACCTTAAAGAATGAGAGATATTCTCGGTTTAAAAGATAATCTTTTCTTTCGTCTTAGGCCAGCGCAGTGCAGTGATGCATGCATATAATATTGACGATGTACGCGTTCGAGCATGGAGCCGGAGTTGGATGGTACTGATGGTACGTGATCTTCTCCATTCTCGATCATCGATCTTCTTCGATGACACCGATGACGATGGTGAATGATACAGCGCGGCGCGGGGTTCGATAGTGGTAGTGGCGACACCGAAGACTGCTTCGGAACAAAATGTTATTAGAGGCACATCTCATTTAATTGTCTCACATTGGAGATGCATTGCAAGTATTTCGCAATCGAATCATGTCCTAGGTTCAGAGGCAGAGACAGAGCTGCACATAATAACCAGCGAGCGCAGCGCACAGCAGGTCTTGGATTGGAGCATGAAACATGCTCCGGATAATCGGAGGCATGTCAAGGTGTAAGTTGAGCGAGAGTGAGTGGCTTCTGGTTCTCAAATACTCGATGTAAGAGTGCGGGTCTGCATTAAATGTGGCATAAAGATTTTCTTAACTCGAGAATGGATCCGTGTTTGACCAAGTAGGTGCGCATCCAGAGAGGTTGTGGGTGATGGGGACGATCCACCGCTGATGCTGGTTTTGTTTCTTCTTCTGCTAGAATAACATGTCCATAAATAACTCAGGCTTGAGGCTTTTTTGTAGATCGTAACAATAGATAATGCAAGGTTCATTGAAGAGGTGCCGTGCCGTGCAGGGTGCAGCTAATTTGCTTGTTTAGAATGAAATTATTGATTGAGGCACTTTAGTTATGGATGACTGAATAGTTAGTTCTGTTTTTGGATTATGTGACTTTTTTTTGTATATTTTTTAGACGATTAGAAGAGATATTTGTGTTTAAGGTAAGAGAGTGAAATAAATTAGGTCACATCATGATGCATACTTTGCAGGTCGCAAATGTTAAAGGCTTGCCTATCATTGAAAAAAGATTTGTTGGCTCATGTAGATCGATTCAAGGATTTGATTATATTTTTATTTTTTTGTTATATTCTCAACAATTTATTAACTTTATATAGGGGGCTTTTGTGTGGAACATCTTCGTTTTTTTACATATAGATTGGTGGTTGGTCGGTCGGCCAGTAATAGTCTTTCTCAGAATTGAGAGCTTACTGCCTCGCCGTGGGAGTAACCTCGTATTATCTTCGCTGCATGCTCTCTACATAGCCTGTTTACTCTAAAAGTACGATCCTGGCTTTGGGGCTTGACTTAGACAGCAAAACCGGTCATTTATATGAGATTTAGACCAGAAATAAAGCTAAACCATCCATTTGGCTTTATTGAAGAGACAAATCGAAGCTTATACGGTGGCGGGCGTGGCGATTTCTTCTCTGATAAAATTAGAGCTATTCGATTGTGGAACGTGTTTGTGCAGAAGGGGCGCCCCTTCTTCATGGTTGACAGGTCAAATTGGAGCAGATTGTTGCTACTAAATACCTCCGCATCAAAGAAGGTCACGATGCGTATAGCGTCACTAGGATCTGGCCTTCTAGATTAAGAGTTCCTGACGCTGGAGTAACTGCCTGACTTATAAGTGATATTTATGGTTATTAACCAATTGCCAGACTTTCTAATATAGATGATCCATATGTTAGGGACCCTAGCAAATGAAACTTGAACAAAATTAGCGAAGAACCTAGGTAAAAACGAGCACCTTGTCAAAATGCTCATCAGGGCCTTATTATAAAAACATAAGGCTTATTTCCTCACACGCCCCAACAGAAGAGAAAGATGACACAACAAAGTAAGTATTCTACCAGCTTCTTGAAAAGACGTATAATAAGTGTTTGAAGGTATCCTGAATGTCCAAACATAAATTCAGATCAGAGAACCTACTTGTAGCTAGAGCTCGGATGCAAATATCTATCACAGCAAAGATCGGGTAGTGGGATAGAATTCGACGTAGCCAAACTTTTATCGTAAGAGACTTTTGCTGACCACCTTTAGCTCTATATCTCAGAAAATCGTGTAACAGCACCAAGCATAAGTAGACTAAAAGTGCAAGCAATGTCTTCCGAAGTGCCACCTCTGATGTGTTGAGTTTGGTAAGACAACCAAAGAGAAAGCCTTGGTTCGATGAACAGTGACGGTAACTTTGAGCACAAGCAGCCAAGGACGATGCCTTTGAGTCCAAAATTTTGTAATCTGGGACCAGAACTTGTAAGAAAAAAGCCCTATTACTATTTTCAAAAACGAATAAAGGAACACCGAATTTTAAGATGGAAGAATAGAGAGCGGGAAAACCAAGCGGTCGAGCCTATTTCATCGCAATCAGGTTAAACGACAAAAAAAACAGTCATCCCATGTTATGCAAAACAATCCATTCAATTAATGGTCCCTATCGGGATTCTCCAGGGTAATTTTGTTCCGCTGGAAATATTTTTTTCTCCCAGAATTTTTTAGCGATCTTGAATTTTCCCTTTAATTATTTTATAGGGAACAAAAAATGTATGAAATTACAGACAAGTTTCCCAGAATATTATTTTCCCCGATACCAATAAATACCGAAGGAAACATTCCCTTGAACCCTTGCTATTTACGTTCCCAAATTTCTTACGAGAGAAACATTCTCAGAGAATTTTATATTCACGAAATCTACCAATGACTGATATCTGTCTACCCGACCTATTTTTTAATCGCGAAGAAAAGCTCAACGCCCAACAATATCGGGTGGGGAAAAATGTCACAATGCGATGGGTAGATATAACTTCGAAGTAGTCAGAGACTTATAGTTAACCTAGAATTCACTATTACATCTCAAAATAAAAGATGATGTTTTGTCTATTGTGCAGCGTTGGAAACTGGAAAGTGGAGAAGAAAATTCAAGGACGAGTTCTATGAAGAGCGTAGGGCACCGAAGCACCTGCAGGTTTTCGTATCCAACTCTAATTGACATTTTTGCAGAGAAAGACCCCAGTTTTGGTGGCAAGATCATATGCGGTGACCGACCTTAACTAACTTGCTATGCACCAGTTTATGTTCGAGAAGCTTTAATAGTTGAGGGTGAGATCCACCCTTGATTTTAACTGCCATCTTCAATACAAAAGTAACTAATGTCGTTTTCGATTGAACATCCAGAAAAGTCCCTAACTATCCATTAGCCTCTGAAACTGTTTTATTGGCGCAAAGATGACAGATATATGTCATCACAATAAAACAGTTTCAGAAGACTTCTGGATGATTCCAGACTCTTCTGGATATCCAATCGAAAACGACATAAGTATAATGTTAGAAAAGTTTGGAAAGTTAACATCAGCTTCATGTCGATACCCAACACGTTTTGGACACCCTGGTAGATCCAAGCAGTAGGGCATATTGGGTTTTACCCTACGTTACCTATTGGAGACAAAAACCATATCATCTCAACTCACTATACACTTCTAATTATTGTTAATTTTTTTTATTATTTACAACCATCATCATCACCTACACGACATTGAAGATATATAAATAAATTTTTAATTTCCTATTTCCCTAAGCTTATTTTTTTTTTGTTCTCGTCAAGGACAATCATACATATAATGTTCACGCATTGAAGAAAACTGTCATTAATAGATTGACTATAGGTAGATACATTTATCTTCAATAAATATTTAATTTTCCAATAGATTTTGATTTGTGTAAAATATTGATCTGCTGAATGATTAACCGTCAATGCTTCCTATATGACATACAATTATTGGGCGTCTTACATAGTATCGAACAGTGGGACAATCAATATAGCAGAGCTAGCAAAAATCTTTAAAATTTTGTTGCAAGAAAATTGGTGAAGTATTCAAATCTATGAACTGCTGACTTCAGGGGTAGTGATTCTTAACAATCCCAAATTGCATTTTTGTCAGCAGAAAGCTCGTACATTTCTATAGAAGGCGACGGAGGTTAGAATCCTCAGTTATTTAAATTCATCCCACTAACGAAACCGACACGATATCGAAAGTTGACGACTTTTAGCTATTGTAAAGATCAGGGCACAAACAAATTTTCAATAACGCATCTCACCTTTAGCAGAAAAAAACACTGCCACAATCAAAGCACTGAAGAACAACAAATTGGTAGAAATCGACGCTACGGTTTCACTCATAGACAGACCTTGCAACTCCAAATGCTTGCACGAGGAGTAGAAAAGGGAAATGATCGTTAAGTCTTTGAAGAATGCAGCTTCAAGTTAATTTGGAATGCTTCGAAAAGCCAACGCTTGCTGGCAGTTCAAGCCAAGCCGATGTTGTAAAAACCGCAAGTAAAAAGTTCCAGAGAGGTTTAATTTGCTCACATCTCTAAGAAACCGAGCTGATGGCACGAAGGAACAGAACATAAAAGGCTTGGGAACCTAAGTAAGTTAAATAAGTTATCTTTGGATTCAGTTCGGGACTTGTTCCCAGCGAGGATCTTTTTTACCTTTAGGTTTTTTTTTGAAGATATCATGGATAGATCAGGTCATTAATAGTTAAACTAGGGATTAACCTACGTTTTGAAGATATGTACTTGAACTTCAAGACCGGTTGCTATTTTTTTTTTTTTCTAACGACAAGTCGCAGATGTAGATGCATATTGCAGTTTTTTATCTTATTTTTGCCCGTACTTTGCCGTCGTATATATTGGATTTCGGTTATATCTGTCTTGTAATAATCTAAAACAGTTTTTTTTGGCTGCCATTGTTTGATGAGGGACCTATCATTTGACTTTCAATCCCCAATCCGTAGAAAATTTCTCTTTCATTCAAGATTACGACAAGATTCCTTAAATATGTTTGAATTCATTGGTTCTTTGCAGGATATAGCTCCGTGTGAATATTTCATCAAAGATTGATCTACCTGGTCGATTGACGCTGATATCTAGTATTCAAAGTACGGGTGGTATTAGAGCGAGGTGCCCGTCCCCGAAAGATCAGGTATTATCAAGCAACTTGGTGGGATTGATAAATTTTATCAATTTCTTGCTTAGAAGCCCAGAGAGTTCCTCAAGGTCGTTAAAGAAGAGTCTTCCGACGAGCTTGCCTCTCAGATAACACAGTGCGGGGCAGTGGCAAGGAAAATGCGGGGTAACTTCAAGCATCTCCTCGTCACCACATCCTCTACATAAGCCGCCCATACTGAATTTCATCTTTTTCTTGTGGTAACCCAGTTGGTTGTGCGCAGAGAGACTTTTTACTCAGATGAATGACGTTGTCGATCTTTTGTTTATAAAAACTAGGCCATAATTTTCTAATTATAACGCAGAATTCAAGCGAGCTCCATATTTTGTTCGGTAAGGCAAGCACTTTCTTCTCGATTACAGGATAAGATCTGAAACTGATTATTCTGCCTGACTAAGATCAAGTAATGATCCCATTCTCGCCAGGTCGTTAGCATTCGGAACTATTCGTGACAAGTCACAAGCTTCGATTTGATTTCAATTTCAGAAATCACTTTAATTGCCCCTTGGCTATCAATGAAAAAGGGAATATCAGCTTGTGATATTACCATTATTGTGGCTTGTTTAACAGCTTTCTTTACTGCCAGAACCTCAGCTTGGGAGGCAATGCTATAATTTGGAAGTCTGAAAGAGCTAGCTAGTCTAAGGGTTTCATAGAAGAACCCTGCGACAACGCAACGTCAGCATCCATATTGGAACCGTCGGAATATGTAGCTATAACATTGATTCCCAAGTTGATGGCTCGTTAATCTGCCAGTCCTCTCTTCTAGAAAAGGCAGTCGTAAACTGCTTATAAAAGTCTAAGCAAGGAGTTATGTAGTCAGTACATACTTTATTTCCCGTGGTATTTCAGTAGAATCAGCGCTTGACCAATGTGTCTCCAGCTGCTGGGCTGTGTGATTGGATCTTCATTGGTTGTGGCTTCACTTTTGCCTCTTCTTTCTCCCTCAATCTACCGCCTAAATTTATCTAGGCCATATATTTCCTAAGCTTCGGTCACTAAAAGAATCACTAGGTTAATTTATAAATTTTCTGCAAAGCTTGCATTCCGGTCTAAGGCACAGTTTTTCAGTGCGAGATCATGTGTGCCAAATCTAGTTCATTGAAGTGAGACCTTATCAAAAACACCGTTTCTACAATGGATACCTAGGTGGAGCCACTATCTAAATCTTCATTCTATTTCAACGCCACCTATGTATGTGTTTAATAACGGAAGGACAATTTCCATAGTTTCGCACTAAAATTAAATAGACTTCTGATCCCTGATAGATAAATTTAATCCTCCACTGAAAAACTGCAGAGTTAACGCGGTTTCAAAATACCTTAATTGATTTTATCCCAATTTAGTATTAATTTTGTTCCGGTGTTCACCAACAAATCGATTAAAGGAAGCCGTGTGCCGCACGAAAGAATTTGTAATTTTAATTACAACGCGCTTGGAATTCCAAATCTAATCCAAAACTGGCTTTGAAAAAAACAAGCAATCAAGTTTGTGAAGAAATGGTGAACAGCGTTTGTACTAGTATGAACGCAGTATCACGGCATAGACAGAGACACACTCGTATGGTGGTATACCTCCATTGAGTAGACTCATACTGGTCCAGCATAAATGCGGTGGTATCACATAAAACGCAGTCCGCACCGCATAAAGTCGGTGAGTAAGACCAAAGCCAAGTGCAACGCATCTGGAGCACACAATTTGCGGCCAACATGTCAATTGCTTGGTGCTGCTGCTGGCTGGCCTGTGGGACAATGGCTAGCCTATAATGGAAGACCTTGTGACTTCCTTAAAAAGATTAGCACCTAACCTCGAGAATTCAATTTTCGTGTCTAATTGGTTTCCGATTGGATGACGTGGCAATTGCATCGGATTGTATCGAACTCCATACCCAGACTTAGTGCTGCTACACTTTCAGTCTTTACTGTGACTAATTGGCTGTTGCCCGAGAGACTTAAAGCTGAACTTTATTCGGTCGATGGTGATGGTGGCTGCAAATAAAATGAACGAGTGGTGTCGCTTCATAAATTAATCAATTATGTCTTCGTTGCCGTCGTCGCGTCGTCATTGATATTATTGGTCGATTGGGTCGTCGGCAGCGTTTGGGAGCAAAACTATGCGACCTACAACGATAAAATTTAATCGATCTGTGATCAATGGTGACGATTGCTACCATTAAGTGAGCCAATTTTTTTTTTTTTTTTAAGTTGCATTCTAATGATGAGATGACCATTTAAGTCTCTTTGTCTTTTGGCGCACTCAGTCTGAGTCCGAGAATGATGTATGTCTTGACTTTCGATATTCAAAACCTAGACACAGAGAAGCTGTAAATCAGGTGCGCAGGAGTCTCTGTCTCCAATTCGATGGCAAATCCAATTAATTCTCAGAAACATAAAAACTAGATTCTGAGTTATGTGTTCCAGTTGGTGTTCTAATGGTTTTATTGGAGTTGGAGATGTTACATCTCATCGTCGCTTCGTTTGTCTTTCGGTACCGGTGCAAAATGTAGAGCAATGTTATGTAAAAAGTTGTGCTCTAGCTTCGATTGGAAACAATCGATTGTGTGTGTCCCTTTTTGCATTAGAAGGCAAACACTCCTATAGCGAGTGCATCCATTAATGGAAAGTTGACATTTAACTAAATGAAAGAAGTAGTGTGTTTTGTTTTTTGCACTTTAGATCGGAAAATTTAAATCAACTGGTTATGGCCCTGAACTCAACTGATACAATAAACACTTACTAAACTTGTTAATAGATCCGTTTAATGTGTAAGCAGATTTTCCAGATAGAGATAGGATAAGCTGAACAACATAATGTAAAATTCTTTAAAGGCCAAGCTTTATGCACATTAACTTAAACCCTTATGCCTGCCTTACACGACACAATATTATTGCGCAATACTCAGCAATGTGCAAATAATATTGACCGTGTAATATTGAGTGATATTTACAAAAGTTTAATATTTTCTGAATTTTTCATTTCCACAACGAGGCAGACACAATCACTATTAAATATATCTTTCCTTCTTTAACAAATTACTTGATGGTGATGAACTCCCTCAGTCTGGGGATCCAAGATCATGGTAAGAAAGGTTGGAATATTCTGGGGGTCCAGCACGTAACTTGAAACAATCGAGTTGAGTCGATAGAATCGAGCATTGCCAGCATCTAATTTGATTCAATCGAGTGTTTTTCATGCAAAACATTCGATTGATCCAATTAACGTGCTGTCAAAGCTCGATTGTATCGACTCAGCTCGTTTCAAGTTACGTGCTGGACCCCCTTTATAGCTAGATTAGTCATACTTTAGGATATCGAAACAGTTCTTTAGACTAAAATGTATGTAAATAATGTATTGATGTATCTATTTTTGTTATTTCAATTTTTGTAAATCGAAATTATATAAATTTATTGTTTTTTTTTTTTCAAATGTATGGAAGTTTATTGTATCAAAATTAATCTTTCTATTTGTTCACACTCGGCAATGCCAATTTCAGGCAGACGGCAAGTTTTTTTGCTATGAATTTATAATAATAATAATAATAATAATAATACTAAATAACTGTTTTTCCTTTAACAAGCAACTCGCTGGAGGTTCAATAGGCATCTTAGTATCACAGACGCCCTACAGAGCTACTCGCTTTTGGGTAAAGGTTTACCTGGCAGGAAACCAAATCTGCATGTATTTATGCATAAAAATACCAATTAGAAATAAATAAAACACTTGCTTACATATTATTTCCTAAGTCAACATCCATTTTAGTTCTCCATCAGGTGTTGTTTTTTGTTTTTCATTTTTTGTGTACGATTTCATTTTTGCGAAAATAACCAGCTTTGATTAATAACGGTTGTTTAGTTCTCCTATTTACGAAGAAACTCAAAATTTTGGGATACATGACCGTTGAAACACTGTTAATTTATTAATTTGTAAGTAAGGTTGGTTTTTAAGACTTTTACGAGCTGGAGAAAAATTAACTTTACAAATACTGTACTTACCACAAGTATCTTTTTCTTATCAATATTCAATCTGAGTGGCATAGGTTACTCTTTAAAGTTTAAACAATAGACCAAAAACTTCCCAACGTTGCTATTCCAATTGCATTAAAGATAGCAAACACCATCATTTGTATTTTTTGTGTCACTTTATGACTTTTATTTCAATTAAATCGAATCGAATAATATTTTACACATTTTTAATATCATAGTTATAATGTATAATTAAATCCTACAAAACAAAAAAAAATCTATTTTAAAAATGCACAAGTAAAATATCTCCTTGCACATCATCATCTCAAAGATTTTATTTTTTAATAAAACTTCTCCCACCAAAAAAAAAAAATATCATTCAAAAAAACACTTTTCGATAAGAAGAAAACGTTTTTATTTACGTATTTTTTCCTACCATGTGTGCCTGTTTTGTGGTGTTTGTTGTTGTTGTTGTTGTTTGTAATATAATTACATTTAAATTCATAAGATTAAAAATAAAATTAAAAATTGGAAATTGAAAAAAAAGAGAAAAAAATCCCTAACATTATTATATTTTAATACTAAATTCATTATTGCAATAGATTTCTTTTTTTTTCTTTCTTTTATTAAAAAAAAACATAAATAATAATTATTAAAAAAATGAAAAAAAAAGATCAAAAATACTTTGAAAGTATCTGCTCGAAAATGAGTTTCATCTTTGTATTTCTTTTTGTCATTTTTCGGTTTTCTTTCTTTTCTTTATTTTTTTTTTTTTTTTGAGTGAGGAGGGATATTGATTAAAAGACGTATTTTTTCTAAGGATTCAGTGCTAGTTGAAAAAAAATTTCATCCCATGAATGAAGGAGCACCCGATGTAAGCTGAAAAAGAGAGTCAACAAGTTAGTAAATAGAATTTCAATCTTACCTTTAGGAATTTCAATATTGTCTTTCATAATTGCTCTTCAATTGGATTGGATTTGTTTGCTTTTTGGTTAGAGATTTCGATGACGACCAAGCCAAGGAAAGCTAAATTGAAATGTTTATATTATATTTCTTGTCTGTTTTTTTTTCTTTTTCGTTTGAAGTGTTTTTTATGACCCTTTGGAAGAGATTTCATTGAAAATTCTGAAAGTCTTTTAGTTCTTGTTTTTTTTTTTTTGTTCGATTATGCATGTGAAAACTTAATTTTTCATTTTGTCTTTCTACTTTCTACTTGACTTGTGTATATAATTGCTCTCCATCTCCCTGCCCAACAACAACACGCGAGTCAACTTCATTCTCTGTTCAATGTGGTTTGTTTAGTATTTTTTGTATGAACGACGGTTATTGTTCCTGTAGCCTCCTCCTCCGCCGCCACCACCGCCTCCTGATCCATTTCGAGCTCTTGATCGGTTTTGACCATAATTTTGCACTTTATTAGAATATTTGCCTGAGGGTGGGACGTAAACTTTCTGGTCGGAGCTTGATCTTGGTTTCTTATCATCTGCGTTTCCGTTTTCCGATTTGCCATCGAATGTTATGGGTGCATGTCTCTTTGAGCTGAGTTTGTTCTGTCATCAAAAAACAAAATACAAAAATTGTAATTAGAATAGATTTGTGTTTCTTTTTTTGTTGAGAAACTTACATTTTTCCTTGTTACCCAGGAGAGTTGTATGTCTGCCTTGAAGCTTGGCGGCGAATGGAAGAGATCACGAATTAATGTACTGATGTTTGATGTTGTTTTAAGGGCGGTTAATTTGATTTGATGTTCGTCTGATTTGAGTTCCTCTGTTGGTTTTCCTTTGATTGATTCTTCCAGTTTCTTGATGTATCTGAGCAAAGAAAAGCAAAATTCGTAAGAACATTTTTTTTTTTTTTTATATAAAATAGCTTTTTGTATAGATCATAGTTGCCTATCTGATATTAAAGAAAAGAATTCAAAATTTTCTGAGAGTTTTTCAAGTTTTCCCTGACCAAGTTGAACCCATTTAATA
This sequence comes from Meliscaeva auricollis, assembly GCA_948107695.1. Taxonomy (NCBI): domain Eukaryota; kingdom Metazoa; phylum Arthropoda; class Insecta; order Diptera; family Syrphidae; genus Meliscaeva; species Meliscaeva auricollis. The sequence continues at coordinate 25,399,632 of OX403618.1, forward strand.
GGGTGAGCCATAACGAGGTGATGAAACTTTCATATTATGGAAAATAGTGAATGGACAAACTCGAGGACTATATTTCCATCAATGCACTCTCAGGTCTCAACAGAAAAGATGGTAGCAAGAAAATTCCTTAGATGGACCACAAAATTCACATCACTATCTTCATTTACATCAAACTTTAGATTTACAGGTGTAATTTCTAGACCTTACAAAGCCTTCGTGCGCATCCGAGCAATTAATGAAGAACATAGATAAGTTCAAAAAGAAAATCACATCGAAGAACTTTGGGATGGAGAAATCATAGAAAGATGAATTCCCATATCTGATGTAAGGAGAAGGTCTAACATGGCAATTTAAGCGAGTGCTTTTTACACAATGCCCATCCCTGCCATACTTAAACACAATACTAATCTGTGTCCACGACCCAACAGAGAGGAAAGATGGACCAACCATTAAGAAGCATTTTACGACTTTCTCGAGAGATCTATAATAAGTGCATCCCAAATTACGAAAATTGAAACGGAAAGATTGGAAAGGAATGCAAATTTGGTTTGACGGGAGTAATAAAAAGGCTGTACGAAGCTTTGTGCGACGTCTCCACCGACAACGGACTCAGGTTGATTGTCTTTGTGGTCGGCGCACCGGCGAGAACGTGGGGAAAAATTATATTAGCAGTTTATTCGCGACTCATTTTCTCACAAAAGGACTTTGCGGTGTGTATGTCAAAGAAATGTCATACAGCGAAATGTCATACAGCGATTGATGGAAAGCTATCTTTAAAGTGTCTTGGATGCCCGAACTTTCGCTGTAAAGCCCGATCCCCACTTTTAACTTATACTTAACACATAATTCAACGCATAGGTTTTGATATACTTAGCACATACACATAAGTTAATACACTGTAAAACAGTTTTTTTTTGTTTGCAATTTGTTAGTTTGGAACGTTTGTTGACCGTATTTAACATCAACCAGCTATTTTCGCCAGATTTGATCATCGCAATCGTACGCGATTTTTCCGAAGACCCAGCATCGAGGTTATCAAACCCGTAGACTCACAATCAAGGAGCATAAAAAGTGACGTAATTAAGTGGGCTTCGATGGTATTCTGAGCTCTTGAAAGCAGAGCCAACTACATAGAGCGAGCTACTGCATCCACTTATAGAAAAACTTTCAGTGCTTCCCGAGCAGTAAAAACAGGGGATGATAGTCAAGCTAGATGAGAAAGTAGAAGCTAGGTGGTGAGTGGGAAAAGGAAAGGAAACTAGGTTTTCTGAAGTTGCCAAAATAATAGCATAAAATATTTACGAGTGAATACAAGAACACCTAGAAGGAACAATCGAGGCCGAACAAGAAGGTTTCTGCTCTTGATTCTCCTGTATGCACCATATTAACACTCTGCGGATCATTACTGAGCAGTGCGTCGAATATCAATCACCAATTCTTCTTCTTTTCAAAGATTTTGAAAAGGTGTTCGATAATGTCAACAGAGAGTTTATTTCGTTTGTCCTAAACAGGAGGGAGATATTATCAAATCATTGGCAATAGATGCAAATGACATGTTAGTTCTGCCTAGAGGATGGTTATCAGATGAATTTCAAGTCCAATGTGTTGTCAGACAGAACTACATATTGTTTTTGTTAGTGACAACAAGCTATGTGCTGCTCGTAGTTCTACTTACTTTCTAACTTAGTCCTGATGAACTTAAAAGGCGGGATTCAATGGACTCTGACATCCCAATTAAAAACACTGGCCTGAAGTACGTACATGGAAGTCACAAGAAAGCAATCAAAATTCGTAAATAGGGAAGGGTCTTTAAGGATTTTTAGACCTAACCGTATATTTAATGATGAGTTTCATAAGAGAACGGGTCAAAAATCCATAGAAAGTAGGAAGTCGATCGGTCACACGCTTGGAAAACGCAACGATTTCACTGCTCAATCAGGTAGGGAGACTAGTGGATCAACCGATAATCTGCACAACTAGGGATGAGTTGGAGAGAACTGAGATACATTTCCAAAGCAGTAGACGATAAGAGTAGTGGAGGCCCTAATGGACATTTAAGGTCTGAGGACCTAAGCAAGTAAGTTGTCGAGTTATCAAACGGGTAAATGGTGGCGCGATCAAAAGTAGTGACGGAAAGCTAACTAGAAACCCGGCTTTTTGGTGACGATTGTTGGTGGAGGTCTTGTTTCATCAAAGTTAGAAGTTATCAAGTAGCAAATGTGATTTAAATTAAAAATTCATTAAAAAATTACTTACCCTTGAGTTCCTCGTGCCAAATATTGTAATCTTGATCGAAAATCTTTTAATTTCTCTGGATCGTTGACAAAAGCCAAACCATCTGGATTCTTTCTACCCAACATATGTAATGCATATAGAAGACATTCTGCATGCGAGAATTGGAATGAGGGTGGGGTAGCTAAATCATCATCTGTCAATGATGGTAATGGCATATATTCCTTAAAAATAGACAAAAGAAAATAATTACGTATATAAGAAAAAGTCAAATAAAAAATTCTTACTCTTAAAATAGTATACACAGCATCGATTCTGGCTGGTGCATTTTCCAATGTATCGCAATATGCACACATCTCAGCAAAAACTTTCAATAGACGCAACTGAACTTGATCCTGTTGCACTGCTGTTGCAATCATATTCCATGTACTCAATGGAAGCAATTTGTCACACACAAATACTACAAATTGTGTTGATTTTATTTGAGACTGAGGAAACACAAAATAATAATATTAAAAATACTTTACACTATAATATATTTTGTGATGAGACTCTTACCGAAAAATATGGCATTGCATGCGTTGCACATTGAATAAAACGTTCGACAATTTCATCTTCAATTGTAATGGCATCGATGTCAGCTCCAAGTTCGGCTTGTTCCGTTGCCAAATCCACTAATTCTGTGTGTCCTGTGATGGTAGATCCAAGTTTTGTTGCTCCTAATATATTCATACACAAATGAAATTCGTCAGCGCTTACATCCTGGAATGGGAAATTTTTGAGTCGGTTAATAAATTGTTGAAAATTAATCCTGGTAGAAAGGGGTAGGGGTTTTTGTTTGTGGGTTGGGGTGGGGGCATATTACATGTCACTTTTTTGGTGTACCTATATTAAAAAGGTTTTTTTTTTCTCAACGTAGTGGTAACCCTACAATAACAGTGCAAGTGAACAAAATAAATAGTAAGACCTTGAATAGGCACATATTTTCGTGGCGTCACACTGAAAGAAGAGTATGCTTATTTTATAAAGGGAAGGATAATGAAAGGACCCCAATCGTCACCGTAGGCCAATGAGTACTGACCAATGTGTCAGCAGTTTTGTCTAAGACAAACTCTGAACTGAAGAATGCTCCTCTCTATCTTTATATTTGAACAAGATGAAGATAAAGTACAGACACACAACTTTCGAGATGGAATTTGTAGACATGATTTACGAACAAGATAATTATACTTTGCCAAAATTTATTATTTCTATAAAATACCACATCTCACGCATCAGATCAACAATAAGGTAACTAAAAGTCATTCTTTTTTTCAGATTTGAACGCAGGGCTTCCATGAATCCCCAAGTAGGCCGGAAAAGCCATAACTAAGGGCGTGTTGGCTTCCAGGGCCTGATAAAAAAACTGGAATTTAACCGCGTGGGCAGGTTTAATTCTTTCAATTCTAATCCATTGCTAATACCCCATATGAGCACTCCCCATTCTTTCATTACCAAGGTTTGGAGCCGAGCGCACTATCTTAAACGACTGGCCCCCAAAATATCACACTGGAGGAATACCGAAAACGGATGGGAATCCAACTACAAAAAGAACTGAGATAAAACCCCACCGCCGCCCGACCCGACCGAACTTAGTGCAGTCCACCTGAAGCTATCTTCAGTTATTTTTGTTATTTTAAATATTTAGTGCAAAGAATCAAATTGGGGATGAAGTAAAGATTTTTTTAGTTTATTTCATAAAACACATTAGCAATTATTTTTTTACAGTTAACATTTTTTTGTAAAATCTGAAAACCAGATAATTTCAAGACATTCAGTATTTTGAGAAATTAAATCTGTGGTTTTTGGAGAGAAACATGACAATTCCTAATTTTTCAGCAATGGCCTTTAAGTATTAATTAAATCATTGTTAATTAAAAATAATGGATCACATAATTAAATTGATTTCTTGTACAGTTTTTATTGTTTAAATAAAAAACGAAAACGCAAGCAATTCTTTGTTGAAGTTATAATGTTTCCCTTGACGACATAGATGTCTTTTAGGTTATATTGGCCAGGAGAATTATTTAATTACAACATAATCATTGAGAGATCTCTAAGAGTCTTGAAATCAAGGCGAAAGTAAAATTATACAATGTAATGTAGCATGTACCTACTTAGATTTAAAATTGAAAGAGCTGTCGTTATTTCTTAACAATCATTGCATTTTTTATTTGTTCAAAACTATAATTAATAAATAGGCTTATTTTTCTTTTTTTATTATTTTTTTTTATATTTTCTCTTTTTTTATATTTTCTCTTCGTTTTTATATTTTCTCTTCTTTTTCTTTTATATTTTCTCTTCTTTTTCTTTTATATTTTCTTTTCTTTTTTTATTTATTTTCTTCTTTTTCTATATTTTATTCTATTTTTTATTTTTTTGATAACATTTTATTCTTTTTTCTATTTTTATTTAATTTATTTTTATTATTATTTTTATTTATCTCTTTTTTATTCTTATTTTCTCTTTTTTAAATTTGTATTTTTCTCTTTTTCAATTTTTTTTTTTTTTTTTATTTTCTCTTAACCAGCCGTACAAAAGGTAAACACATAATTAGCCTAGATTCGAAGTTCTTTCAAATAAATGCATAATTTTTGAGAAGAGACTTTTCAAAGGGGGATAAAAACACATCGATCACAGAATTTATTTTACATTATGAATCCGTGTTTTCACCTGTTTTCAATATCATTTTTAATGCGTCCATTTTTTGTAAGCTAACTCCAAAGCGCTGAATTGAGCATTGAAATGTGACCTTATCCTCTTTTGAAAAGCCACTTACCAGTTCTAGTACCTAAAAACTTTTTCCAGATGTCAGAATATAAACTATTAAATCACAAAAAATACAATTTTTTTTAATAAACTATTCAATTTTAACATTATGGTTTTCCAATTGAAAATATCTAAACACCCATTCAAAATATAAAAAGATCAACATCTGCACTCTTCGAAGTCTTATGTTAATCTTGCTATAGGGGAAGAAAAAAGACACCACTGGACAGTGGATATGAAATTTTCTCCCATTACGACACCATTTTATCGTCGGATGACCCACACAATGGGGTTGTAAAGGACGACATATTTCGGTATAATGGTGTTTTGTTTCTTTCTACTGAAGAGATTGCGGATGTTGATATTTTAAATTTCTTTAATTATATATTTTTTTCTTTTATGTTTATGTTTATTTGATTTTCATTTTTTATTTTCATTCTTTTTTTGTATTTTTTTTTTCTCTTCAAATTAATTTTTTTACTTTAAACTGATTTTTTTCTCATTAAATTGATTTTTTTTACTCTTTAGATTGATTTTTTTTTTTTTCTTAAAATTGATTTTTTTTTCTCTTCGAATTGATTTTTTTTTCTCTTCAAATTGATCTCTTTTTCTCTTTGTTATTTTGTCTCTTTTAGTTTTAAAAAATGTTTAATTATTAAAATTAACAGAAATGTTTCGGTAATTTTACTTAAATTTAAGAAAAAAACTTAATCGAACTATCACTACTAGATGGCGCTTCTGTTATGTTATGAACTTTTGAATGTTTGAAATCCATTGTATCCAATTGTGTATTATTCTTGCGAAGACTGTGATGTGAATTTCCGTGTAATTAAGGTTTCCATTAATTTCATATCGTTTTTTTTTGTTTTTCTCATCTTTTGAATCAAATATTTTGAATATTTTTTTTTCAATTTTGATTTTAAGGCGAAATCGATCCCTGGCCAACTATTAATTACAGTATGGAATCATTTCATTGTATGGGCGCTTCAATGATTCAATATTTGGGTATCCAGTTAAGTTATCCGTTATTTCCAAACCAGACTATTATTTGTAGTTTAAATGGAGATCTGGACACTTGAAGCGGACCATTTATCTATGGAAATGATGTTTGTAATGCTCTTTTTTATCCAAGTTAGTTTGGTTTTTGCTTAATGAGCATGGAGAGCAGAGTATTATTTGAAGGTCTTTGGTTTATTTTGGAAAAGTCTTCTATTGAAAAAGGCTTGTCAATGGTTCTTCAAAGTGACTCCATGACTTCGTGTCGAAATCATTACAGAGGCTGGGTGATCATGTCATGATGGCCGAGCTTGAATCTCTAGTAGCATTCTGCTAGTTGAATCAGTAAATGAATTTGTTGGCGTACCACCAAGTAAGGCTTTTGATTTAGACTTATGTTTTTGACTGCTGTATACAAGTGGCCAATCTGTCTTCTGGGCGCTTTCAGGGTCTCAAATCACATTTAATGATACGTGACTTGTTAATGAATGTTCATTTCGAGTCATGATTTTCAGTTTCCGCAGCTGTTACGACGAATTTTGATTCTTGACATCTCTAATGGCTTTTGATTTTCTTACAGTGAAAATACGGCGAGATTTTTGACGGTCAATTACTCTACACTTATACACTCGATAGAATTGACAATACAATACACTCCAGTTCCGGGTAATATTGTCAAAGGCCGTAACATTCGAAAGATTTTGTTCAAAAAGTAGTCAAAATCAATTCGATTCGTTCCTTGATTTTTGACACTTCAAAGAGTAAATTTTGTTGATATTGAAGTTTCGATGAACTCAGTCTATCCTTCGAGTGTCGAATGAATGATATTAAGAGGTTAAGTACACTGCAACCTAATGATCGATTGAAAGTGTTCTCTACTAGAGCAAAGTGTTTAGTTCTCTTTTAGAGTAAAGTGTAGTTCCTCAAAGTTCTTCCTCCAAATCTGTAACTTTGACGAACCTTGGAATTTTTGGAAAAAGATAGACAAACATCATTGTCTTGCAAGCTTTTGACTTTTCATTGGTCCGTTGGTTCATTTTATTTTTTCTTCGAGGGTCGATTGAATGGATGAATTCCTTCGGTCCTTCAAACTAATGATCGATTCTTAATGTTCTCTTCTTCTAGAGTAGATCGTAGTTTCTCGCAGTTTCCAATCAGTCATTTAGAAAAACTTTATGAGTTTTGAAGAAATGTATTCCAAGTATTTAACGTTGGTTCACTTGATTTTTTTCTTCAAATATCAAATAAATGGATGAATGATATTGAGAGATCAAGTGCACTGCAATCTAAAGTTCGATTGTAAGTGTTTTATTCTAGAGTAGAGTGTAGTTCGTCACTTTGACGAACTTCAGGATGTTTGGAGATAGGAAGTGTCTTAGATATTTTTGTTGTTTGTGCCAAAGTGCGGTATCTACTTCTGCGTAGGTCGTTGCTGCGAGGTTTATTTATGTTTGATGCAGAATAATGTGTCTGTTTGCTGTTCACTACCCCACGGATATTTAATTTTCTACACAAGTACTCAGTTGCCAGTTCCCTCATTCCTTTGAGGTAAATTTTTCGCCGATAGCATCCACACTTCATCAGTATTTTTAATGCTAACCCACTTCTGAGTAATATGTAATTGAGTATGGAGTCATTAGTTAAAAAAAAAAACAGTTATTACTTTGTTGTATTGAGGATGAGAGTGTAGCAACTTTTTTTCTCAATTTCGGAATGTTTATCCTTATTAAAGCTCCTTTTTGGTCTTCCACAAGTATTTTCGCCTTTAGTGTTTAAATTCTTTTCGCCCTTTTTGTATGTATTGAGTTAGAAGACTTTCTAGTTACGTGTCTTCTGTATCAGAAGACACTGTTGTTTGTTGTCGGTTGCATCCATGAATCAAGATGTGATAGTTTTCGATTACTTTGAAGACTTTTGACTACTTGTAGTTCTATTCCTTAAATAACTAATTATAATAATTAATTCTTTTTTATTTTATTTGATTTTAATTTAAAACATAAATAGAAAAAAAAACATAAATTTAACAAACATATCTTTCTATTTTTTTTATAAAGAAAGGAGTTCAGTATGCAAGTTGGTACATGCACATCATATGGACAAACTTTTAATGCTTTGAATAGTACAATAATAACAATAATAATAATTTAATGCTTTTATTTAAATTTTATTTGTATACTCCCTCAATGACATCTCTGCATTTGGCAATTCAATTAATTGGTTTTCAGAAATTAAATAAAAAAAATATAGAACTCATTCAATGTTAAGTGAAAAAATTGATTTTTTTTGTTGACAACATTGGGGAAGAGGGTACATACAGTGACTATTCGTGATCACCAATTTGATTCAATGTAAATATGCAGAACAACCAATATTCAGTTGTGGAAATATTGTGCAACAGGGACATGCTACTACTAAAGAGTTTCAGTATAGTAACCGACCCAAACAGTTACGAGTACCTCCCGATATTAACATTCCTGCAGTTTTAGAAATATGTATTCAAAATATAACTAGGTAAAGCAGTACAATTCAAGCCGTAGATGACTATATTGCCTTCCTCAACAAAATGGATGAAATTGTGAAAAAATTCAACATTTCTACTATGATGGAGTTAAAAACTTAGGTACTAGTTTTCAAAAAAACGACATGTAGAAAATGTTTAACTTTGCCAGTCGCAGGTAAAATCATCATCAATTGACTATGACAGCCCTGTCGCTTGAAATATAAGTTACAGTTACACAGCGTTTTATGGGAATTCCTACAACAGCGTCACCAGACAAACTACCGACGACAACGACAAAATTGCAGCGTCGCGCTTGTGTGTGAACTCTGAGTAACATAAATTTCAAATTTAGTCCTTGTCATGTCGCATAGTCGCGCATCAGAGCGCAATTGATTTGAGCAAGCCTTAAGCGTTGTATTAATCGAACAGCATAAGTAGGTGTTCAGCCTTAATGAAACAGACGAAAATGGAACGAAATGAAATGAAATGCAAAATCAGACTGTCAGCTGTCACTCACTTTGAAATTGAAAAAAATTGTGGAAAATGGTTGAGGTAAGTTGAAAATTAACTTTTTATCCAATAAATATTTATTATTATTCTTTTCAGGACATGTAAGAAATAACGAGATAAATGCGCAAAATCCAGTACAAAATTTTAGTCCGTAATTATTGTAGTTAGTGAGAAATTAAGGAATTTGGGTAAATTTGAAAACTTTGACATGCAGCGCATGTCAAATGTAACTCACAGACATTGAAGAGTTTCGGTGGAGCACGAAAGGTGGGATGCTGACACCAGCAAACAGTGGGAGCTTCAGCGATGTTTGGAGACGCCGACCGAAAACCCCAGTAATGCTGGACTTTCTAGATAAGCAAACTACATCCAACTTAGAGCAAGCGATAGTGAACCGCTCCAGACCAACATTGCAAAGCTACAGCGAGAAGGCGCAGAAAAGTTCTTGACATAAAATAAACGAGTGTTTCATTAAATTACTTTAAAGTTAAAAATATTATATTTTAATAACCAGGAGCCGTATATAATTTAAATGAGAGAATGTATTTACAAACATTTTTCGCAGTTTGTCAAAACAAACTAACAAAACTTGATTGGATCTAACTTCGCCTGTGTAATCATTTTCACCACGCTCATTCCCAGTGAAAAGTGTTAAAAAAAGTCAGTGAGGGCATAAGAAAAGATTTTCATTTTAGGCGCTACAGGCGGCGCAGTGGATAATCTTTCCTTTTGGATTTATAACTAGCTGAAGTGATCGTAAAATCACCTTAGCGACGGCATTTTCAGATATTGCAGCTACATTATTAGATAGTGGAAAAACAGCACATTCAGCTTTTAAATTACCACTTAATTTAATTAGAAATGAAAATCCAGTTGTTGTAGGAATAAACAAAGCGATTTGACGAATGATTGTATTCCAAAATGTGGCAAAGCTGTATTTCCAGCTCTAAATATTTGGAAAATAGTGATGGTCAAGCCTAGTCAGAGAGAAATTGATGAACACAAGAGAAATAAAAGATAGGTAGTACAATTCAAACCATAGATGACCATATTGCCTTCCTCAACAAAATGGATGAGAACGTCCAAAAATTCATCATTTCTACTTTGATGGGGTTAAAAACTATCCAGTGTTAAAAAACGACAAAGTGGATCGTAAACATGCTACAAGATATATTATCAGGAACTCGGAGAGTTTTTTTTATAAGGATAGATAGTACAATTCAAGCCATAGATGACCATATTGCCTTCCTCATCAAAATGAATGAGAACGTCCAAAAATTCATCATTTCTACTTTGATGGGGTTAAAAACTGTCCAGTGTTAAAAAACGACAAAGTGGATCGTAAACATGTTACAAGATTAGCACCATACACCCAGGAGAAAAATTTCAACGCTGGTGGTAGCAAAACATCACAAAGATATGTGGGAATTCCCAGAGATCCAAACCCTAGCATTATTCTTTAAAACCTATTAATATATAAATAAAGAATCTAAGAAAGTATTCTTTTCTTTTAACACTCCGTCTCTGCTCTTCCCGTTCGACTAAACGGAAGCACGGCTAGCGACGTAACATTGGAACTCAATGAACAGCATCGGTACAAAATGTAAGATTCATAAAGAATCAAAATTAAATATGAAATATGATCATAAAATATATACATCAAAATCTGTAAATTTATATATAAAATGCCATTTGTATCGAAATTGTAATTTAAACAGAAACAAATCAACCATTTGTGATTGTCCATATACCTATATTAATCGAACAGTAAAGAAGGTGTTCAGCCTCCATGAAACAGACGAAATTGGACCGAAATGAAATGAAATGGAAAGTCAGACTGTCAGCTGTCAGTCACTTGGAAATTGAAAAAAAAATTGTGGAAAATGGTTGAGGTAAGTTGAAAAAATTAACTTTTTATCCAATAAATATTATTATTATTCTTTTCAGGAGGTGTAAGAAATAACGAGATAAATGCGCAAAATCCAGTACAAAATTTTAATCCGTAATTATTGTAGTTAGTGAGAAATTAAGGAATTTGGGTAAATTTGAAAACTTTGACATGCAGCGCATGTCAAATGTAACTCACAGACATTGAAGAGTTTCGGTGGAGCACGAAAGGTGGGATGCTGACACCAGCAAACAGTGGGAGCTTCAGCGATGTTTGGAGACGCCGACCGAAAACCCCAGTAATGCTGGACTTTCTAGATAAGCAAACTACATCCAACTTAGAGCAAGCGATAGTGAACCGCTCCAGACCAACATTGCAAAGCTACAGCGAGAAGGCGCAGAAAAGTTCTTGACATAAAATAAACGAGTGTTTCATTAAATTATTTTAAAGTTAAAAATATTATATTTTAATAACCAGGAGCCGTATATAATTTAAATGAGAGAATGTATTTACAAACATTTTTCGCAGTTTGTCAAAACACACTAGCAAAACTTGATTGGATATAACTTCGCCTGTGTAATCATTTTCACCACGCTCATTCCCAGTGAAAAGTGTTAAAAAAAAGTCAGTGAGGGCATGAGAAAAGATTTTCATTTTAGGCGCTACAGGCGGCGCAGTGGATAATCTTTCCTTTTGGATTTATAACTAGCTAAAGTGATCGTAAAATCACCTTAGCGACGGCATTTTCAGATATTGCAGCTACATTATTAGATAGTGGAAAAACAGCACATTCAGCTTTTAAATTACCACTTAATTTAATTAGAAATGAAAATCCAGTTGTTGTAGGAATAAACAAAGCGATTTGACTAATGATTGTATTCCAAAATGTGGCAAAGCTGTATTTCCACCTCTAAATATTTGGAAAATAGTGATGGTCAAGCCTAGTCAGAGAGAAATTGATGAACACAAGAGAAATAAAAGATAGGTAGTACAATTCAAGCCATAGATGACCATATTGCCTTCCTCAACAAAATGGATGAGAACGTCCAAAAATTCATCATTTCTACTTTGATGGGGTTAAAAACTATCCAGTGTTAAAAAACGACAAAGTGGATCGTATACATGTGTAGTGTAATACAAGCATTCTTTCTTTTCATCAACGTAAAATCATTTCTCATTTCTGATTTCTCAAACGTAAACAAAATCACATGTAGTATTCGATCGACACAATTAAAATAGTAATTTCATTGATATTCGAAACCATGAAGCTAAGAATCAAATTTATTTATTTGTTTGTTTTTGTCAAACGAAACTGAGTGTTGTGCTCAGGGCATTGCCACCACTTGGGTGCTATATCTGGAATCCTGGCAACGCTTTATACGAACATGAGAAAAAATGCAAACAATGTTGAAGGAAGAAGAGGGAATACCCAGGGAGACAGACAAGCTAGGTATGGGACTCGAACATTTACTATTGATGAACTCAGGCTAGAGTACGTTGATAGTCGTGGCTATGTTGCGTTTAATTTTCGTATTGCTACTCCCTTGGTGGACCTACTGACTGCATTTAAAATGTCATATGATGAAGTTAGGGTTTCATGCTCTAAGTTTACCGTGCGGAATGCAGATGGACGAGGTTCTTCTGTTAAAACTTTGGCTATAACATGAAGTGTTATAGAAGTATTTTGTTACACTATGTTCCAGATTCATAATTTCATTGAGACTATCTCAACATATTGTATATATTGAAAAATTGAATGCTGATGCAGCACAAAAGTATTTGTAATATAGTTCTTAGGCATAAGTGGGGATAACCCAATGATTTTTAAGTAGTATAAATAGCAGTGAAATATGGTTTAATAAAACAGTTGAAAACAGTTCAAAACTCAACAACAATTAATTTCTTTTTTTTTTATAATTGCGGCTCATTAGCCAAATTAAATAGCGAGCTGCGCTTTAACTAGCAAACACAGGGTTTTAAAATAAAGAAACAATACACATGTTACAAGATATATTATCAGAAACTCGGAGAGTTTTTTTTATAAGGATAGATAGTACAATTCAAGCCATAGATGACCATATTGCCTTCCTCAACAAAATGAATGAGAACGTCCAAAAATTCATCATTTCTACTTTGATGGGGTTAAAAACTGTCCAGTGTTAAAAAACGACAAAGTGGATCGTAAACATGTTACAAGATTAGCACCATACACCCAGGCGAAAAATTTCAACGCTGGTGGTAGCAAAACATCACAGAGATATATGGGAATTCCCAGATCCAAACCCTAGCCTTATTCTTTAAAACCTATTAATAAATAAATAAAGAATCTAAGAAAGTATTCTTTTCTTTTAACACTCCGTCTCTGCTCTTCCCGTTCGACTAAACGGAAGCACGGCTAGCGACGTAACATTGGAACTCAATGAGCAGCATCGGTACAAAATGTAAGATTCATAAAGAATCAAAATTAAATATGAAATATGATCATAAAATATATACATCAAAATCTGTAAATTTATATATAAAATGCCATTTGTATCGAAATTGTAATTTAAACAGAAACAAATTAACCATTTATGATTGTCCATATACCTATATTAATCGAACAGCAAAGAAGGTGTTCAGCCTCAATGAAACAGACGAAATTGGACCGAAATGAAATGAAATGCAAAGTCAGACTGTCAGCTGTCAGTCACTTGGAAATTGAAAAAAAAATTGTGGAAAATGGTTGAGGTAAGTTGAAAAAATTAACTTTTTATCCAATAAATATTATTATTATTCTTTTCAGGACATGTAAGAAATAACGAGATAAATGCGCAAAATCCAGTACAAAATTTTAGTCCGTAATTATTGTAGTTAGTGAGAAATTAAGGAATTTGGGTAAATTTGAAAACTTTGACATGCAGCGCATGTCAAATGTAACTCACAGACATTGAAGAGTTTCGGTGGAGCACGAAAGGTGGGATGCTGACACCAGCAAACAGTGGGAGCTTCAGCGATGTTTGGAGACACCGACCGAAAACCCCAGTAATGCTGGACTTTCTAGATAAGCAAACTACATCCAACTTAGAGCAAGCGATAGTGAACCGCTCCAGACCAACATTGCAAAGCTACAGCGAGAAGGCCCAGAAAAGTTCTTGACATAAAATAAACCAGTGTTTCATTAAATTATTTTAAAGTTAAAAATATCATATTTTAATAACCAGGAGCCGTATATAATTTGTATGAGAGAATGTATTTACAAACATTTTTCGCAGTTTGCCAAAACAAACTAGCAAAACTTGATTGGATCTAACTTCGCCTGTGAAAAGTGTTAAAAAAATCAGTGAGGGCATAAGAAAAGATTTTCATTTTATGCGCTACAGGCGGCGCAGTGGAAAATCTTTCCTTTTGGATTTATAACTAGCTAAAGTAAGAAGTGATCGTAAAATCACCTTAGCGACGGCATTTTCAGGTATTGCAGCTACATTATTAGATAGTGGAAAAACAGCACATTCAGCTTTTAAATTACCACTTAATTTAATTAGAAATGAAAATCCAGTTGTTGTAGGAATAAACAAAGCGATTTGACTAATGATTGTATTCCAAAATGTGGCAAAGCTGTATTTCCAGCTCTAAATATTTGGAAAATCGTGATGGTCAAGCCTAGTCAGAGAGAAATTGATGAGCACAAGAGAAAAAAAAGATAGGTAGTACAATTTAAGTCATAGATGACCATATTGCCTTCCTCAACAAAATGGATGAGAACGTCCAAAAATTCATCATTTATACTTTGATGGGGTTAATAACTGTCCAGTGTTAAAAAACGTCAAAGTTGATCGTAAACATGTTACAAGAAATATTATCAGGAACTCGTAGTTTTTTTTTATAAGGATAGGTAGTGTATCGTATGCTGCCCGTACGAGGAATTAGGAAGAGAAAATTATTACCCCTCTATCCTATTTTTCCCTCTGACAAGATGGCAGCAAGAACAGTGAGTCAAAAGGAACATATATATGCGAGCAACATGCAAGTCAAATAAACATGTATTGTGAAATATCTTGTTATAATTAGTTGGTTAAAATTGCGAGCTCGACCAGATCGGTCAGAGAAATAAGTTTTCCAGACCAACATTGCAAAGCTACAGCAAAGAACCAAGAAAGTAGTAGTGATGAAGAAGACGAAAAAGAAGAGGAAAGCAACGGAAGAAGTGAAGGAAGCGAAAAAATTGAAATTAGATGTGGATGCAGAAATGAGGAAGGCAACAACTTGCAGCCCAGAAATAATGACTCATATGTCTCTGTTATCACTGCTCCAGATAATATGGACGAAAGAATTTCTGATCCATTCGATTACGATTATAGAGATTTTGACCTCACTTTCTTGGAAAGCCAAGATGTTCGAAGCCAATAAAATTCTGTATATGTTGACGGAATGTATAATGTATTGCGCTACAGGCAGCGTAGTGGAAAATTTTTCCTTTTGGATTTATAACTAGCTAAAGTAAGAAGTGATCGTAAAATCACCTCGGCGACTGCATTTTCAGGTATTGCAGATACATTATTAGTGGAAAAACAGCACATTAAGCTTTTAAATTACCACTCTAGACAGTTGTTTAAAAGATATTTGGAATAACAACAAAGTTAGGATTTGCATTAATGCTGCTTTAAATTGAGTAGTAGTTTTGTTAATACATCTGTGCATGGAAACAAGAATTATTAGGTTGTTGCTTTAGACAGAGACCCTGTCAGTTATTCCCAAGGGAGAAAAATGTATCGACCATTACCGTGAAAATATGCATTAGCGTGACAATATGCATGCAATGCATTTAAATAAGTTCCTTTGGGAACATTTATCTACTGCTTAGTACTTAAAACTACTTTCAACTACTTTTGCTCTATTGAAAAGTAGTTCAAAGAAGCTTTAAGTATTAAGCAGTAGATAAATATTCCCAAAGGAACACAGCTAAGGAAACAAGAATAATTTTTACTTTACGTACGCGTTATTTGAAACAAAACTGACATTACTCACATATAAACTCCATTTTTTTACAACATACGCGAACGTGAACGAAAATAAACGAAGTGTTACCTTTTATATGTGCACTGGGCATCAGACAATTCACACCAAAACGCATTTTTAATTAATTATAATGTTTCTTTTTGCCTCTTCTTCTTTCAAGTGAAAGAATATTTGATATTTATGTGTGCTGGACACACATGTGTTCATTCAACTGAACAGACCATCGATTGTCGTCTGAATGTAAAGTGTAAACACGCCATTAATCTTACCATTTGACAGCTGGTCTGTCAGCTAAGTAAGTCAATGTGTAACCCCAAATCAAATCATTTAGAATTGAATTCTCGTGCTCATAAAACAACTTAATTAGTTGAAAAAAAGTTTCAAATGGATTACGAAACGAACAAAGATGAAGCCATCACCGTCGATACAACAGTGACTAACGAAAGTGAAAGCATCGATGGATCACCATCACAAAGTGTTGAAAACAGCGAGGAGATGATCCCAGTCACCACGGAAGAAGGAAATATCATCAACTTTGAGCTGTTTTCACATGACGCCCTCCAAAAACTTTTAATGCAGATTGAACCCAATACCATCGCCATCGCTAACTCCAACTCCAACGTCAACGCATCCCAAGAAGTTGATGAACTTTCGGCACTTCTAAAAAGCTGGAATCAGGAGGAACTCATTCAACATCTCAAAGGTTTGTGATTTTATTTGAATTTTTTATTATATACCTGTGGTGTTTGGTATTAATATGATTAAAAGAAAAAATTATTAAAAGATTAATAGGTACCCTTATTATTAATAAATAAATCGTCGGCGTAAAACAAAATTGTCCTTAAGAAATCCTAGGTACTTAGAACAATTTTGCTTTACGCCGACGAAATATTGCGACGAACGTACGTTCAGAAGTGACTAATTATTTACCTAGTTCATTGCATCCATAGGCAATATTTTAATAAACATTATAGGAGTTATCATGTGTATGCCAAACACCACACATGTGTACATTCGTATGTTGATAAAAACAGCTCATATAAAGGAGAATGAGCAGTTCTGTATGGGTTTCGTCCCATAGTTGTTAAACATGATCACTGGAAAGGTCTCCTTTTCTTCTAAGTTTAGTTAATTTTTACATTCACTGAGACATTTCCATTTCCAGTGATATAGGTCACTATGTGTAACAACGATGAGACGAAACCGCCTATTCTCCTTTCAATTTTTGCAATCAGAGCTGCTCCGATACTAACTAAACAAAAATTTTGTTTTTTTTTTTCCTAGATGAAGAAGTAGACATAAATGTGCTGAAGAAAATTGAATGTCACCACCTACCCCAACTTTTAAGGCCGTACACTACTGTCATCTCGTTTGAGAATAATTTGAGAATATGGCGAAAATCTATAGGAAAGACGCTTTTTCTATATACTCCAGTTACCAGACCATCATCGCCACCTTCATCACCGAGTTCTCATGCTTGCGCTGTAACACATATCAACTATTTTAAATAACAATGGGAATGCACTTTCACTTGCCGAAAGCTATGGCGAAACCAACAAATTTAATGAAAAACAGCGAAATCAGTTGATAAGTGTTATAGCGCAGTATTTCATTATGAATAAAATACATCTTGAACTAGGTGGTAGCTATAAATTGGAAAAAGAAATCGTTGAACGAAAAACTGGTAAGTCTTTTTAAAAGAATTCAATTATAGATATTTTTACTAACAAATTATACTTTTACAGGAGTACTACCCTGGAAAGAGGGGGAAAATCTACAATAAATATTGCAATTTAAAGTTCTCCTTAAAGGCAATGAACACACCAACGTCAAGTAAACCAAAACGTGAAGGAGACGCAGAAATGGCCAACGAAATCGAAATGGGTAATTTTTATCTAAAATAACACTTGTCGACTGTATCGAACCGACATGCAATACAAAACATTAATTATGAATGATCAAATTTCTGCAATCCCTACTAATGTATTGACAAACATCCGTAAAAATACAAAGGATAAAAGCTTTTTTGACAGTATATTAGATATTGAACTCAAAAGAACAGACCAAACCGGAGAAGGCATGAGTGGAAGAGACACCCCTGAAGACCCATTATCAAGATCACTCTCTAGACTCTAGAATAGACTCTATTCCTACCTAAGAAATAAAAGTTCATACGGGAAAAACATGAAAGGAGGTAAAAAAACGGCAACAACAGCAGTTGATCGAAGAACAATTTTAAGATGTGCTTCCAATTCGAGTGACTCTGCGGCAAAAATTAAACAAAAAGCCGGTGTAACTGCAAGCGTTTCAACAGTCCGCAGAGTAATAAACAGCGCAAATCATTTGAAACGATTGAAACTGCAAAAGAAACCACCACTAAACGAGCAACGAAAGGGTATGCGCTTAGAATTGTCTAGACTCCATATGAGCTGGAAAAATAAATGGCACCACGTCGTTTTTTCTGATGAGAAGAAGTTCAATTTTGATGGCCCTGATGGCTTTAATTATTATTTCTACGATATGAGGAAAGAAGAACGATTTTTAACGCGGCATCATAGTCGAGAAGGTGGAGTTATGGCATGGGGAGCAGTTAGCTACTATGGGACTGTTGACCTTGAATTTCAAACGTCAAAAATGACTGCAATTACCTACAAAGGAATTTTGCAGACAAATTTTCCTAAATTTGCGGATATTTTTGGACCCATTAACTGGACTTTCCAGCAGGACAACGCACCCATTCACACCGCGCGCATTGTCAAAAATTGGATACAGGGCCAGAATGTGGAATTGCTTCAATGGCCGCCGTACTCACCCGACCTGAACCTTATAGAAAATGTATGTCGATGGTTGGTACGAAAAGTTTATGAGTCTGGCCGTCAGTTTGAGGACAGAGAATCCCTAATTGCAGCTATTAAATTAGCCTGGAGGGAAATTTCGCTGGACTACTTAAAGAGCATGTACGATTCCATGCCGGACCGAATTTATGAAGTAATTACCAATAAAGGTGGCAGTACTCACTACTAGAAATAACAAATACAAAAAATATTTAAAGAAAAACTTGTTTCATTTCATTCCGTTAGCTTTAATTTCCAATTTTATTAGTTGTGTCTATTCAGTTGAAGCAAAAAAAATTTGCATTTTTCCATATGGAACGCTTTGCAATTTGAAATTATTCTTTCTGATTTGTTTTCTCAACATCACAAGCAAACGGTAAGCATCATCAAATGATACATTAAGGCTCAAAGTTAGGAAAAAATGGACAACATACCATACAAAATTTGTGTGCTTATTCAGTTGAAGCGAAGTGTACATACATCAAGATCTGTAAATTTAAATATAAAATGCCATTTGTATCGAAATTGTAATGAAACAGAAACAAATCAACCATTTGTGATTGTCCATATACCTATATTAATCGAACAGCAAAGAAGGTGTTTAGCCTTAATGAAACAGACGAAAATGGAACGAAATGAAATGAAATGCAAAGTCAGACTGTCAGCTGTCAGTCACTTTGAAATTGAAAAAAAAATTGTGGAAAATGGTTGAGGTAAGTTGAAAAAATTAACTTTTTATCCAATAAATATTATTATTATTCTTTTCAGGACATGTAAGAAATAACGAGATAAATGCGCAAAATCCAGTACAAAATTTTAGTCCGTAATTATTGTAGTTAGTGAGAAATTAAGGAATTTGTGTAAATTTGAAAACTTTGACATGCAGCGCATGCCAAATGTAACTCACAGACATTGAAGAGTTTCGGTGGAGCACGAAAGGTGGGATGCTGACACCAGCAAACAGTGGGTGCTTCAGCGATGTTTGGAGACACCGACCGAAAACCCCAGTAATGCTGGACTTTCTAGATAAGCAAACTACATCCAACTTAGAGCAAGCGATAGTGAACCGCTCCAGACCAACATTGCAAAGCTACAGCGAGAAGGCCCAGAAAAGTTCTTGACATAAAATAAACGAGTGTTTCATTAAATTATTTTAAAGTTAAAAATATTATATTTTAATAACCAGGAGCCGTATATAATTTAAATGAGAGAATGTATTTACAAACATTTTTCGCAGTTTGTCAAAACAAACTAGCAAAACTTGATTGGATCTAACTT
This sequence comes from Meliscaeva auricollis, assembly GCA_948107695.1. Classification (NCBI taxonomy): domain Eukaryota; kingdom Metazoa; phylum Arthropoda; class Insecta; order Diptera; family Syrphidae; genus Meliscaeva; species Meliscaeva auricollis. The sequence goes on from OX403618.1 coordinate 25,419,676, forward strand.
CGCCTGTGTAATCATTTTCACCACGCTCATTCCCAGTGAAAAGTGTTAAAAAAAGTCAGTGAGGGCATAAGAAAAGATTTTCATTTTAGGCGCTACAGGCGGCGCAGTGGATAATATTTCCTTTTGGATTTATAACTAGCTAAAGTGATCGTAAAATCACCTTAGCGACGGCATTTTTAGGTATTGCAGCTACATTATTAGATAGTGGAAAAACAGCACATTCAGCTTTTAAATTACCACTTAATTTAATTAGAAATGAAAATCCAGTTGTTGTAGGAATAAACAAAGCGATTTGACTAATGATTGTATTCCAAAATGTGGCAAAGCTGTATTTCCAGCTCTAAATATTTGGAAAATCGTGATGGCCAAGCCTAGTCAGAGAGAAATTGATGAGCACAGGAGAAAAAAAAGATAGGTAGTACAATTTAAGTCATAGATGACCATATTGCCTTCCTCAACAAAATGGATGAGAACGTCCAAAAATTCATCATTTCTACTTTGGTGGAGTTAAAAACTATTCAGTGTTAAAAGTGGATCGTAAACATGTTACAAGATATATTATCGATGGAGAGTTTTTTATATAAAGATAGGTAGTACAATTCAAGCCATAGATGACCATATTGCCTTCCTCAACAAAATGGATGAGAACGTCCAAAAATTCATCATTTCTACTTTGATGGGGTTAAAAACTATCCAGTGTTAAAAACGTCAAAGTGGATCGTAAACATGTTACAAGATATATTATCGGGAACTCAGAGAGTTTTTTTTTTATAAGGATAGATAGATTCAAGCCATAGATGACCATATTGCTTTTCTCAACAAAATGGATGAGAACGTCCAAAAATTCATCATTTCTACTTTGATGGGGTTAAAAACTATCCAGTGTTAAAAACGACAAAGTGGATCGTAAACATGCTACAAGATATATTATCAGGAACTCGGAGAGTTTTTTTTTATAAGGATAGATAGTACAATTCAAGCCATATTGCTTTTCTCAACAAAATGGATGAGAACGTCCAAAAATTCATCATTTATACTTTGATGGGGTTAAAAACTGTCCAGTATTAAAAAACGTCAAAGTGGATCGTAAACATGTTACAAGAAATATTACCAGGAACTCGGAGTTTTTTTTTATAAGGATAGGTAGTGTATCGTATGCTGCCCGTACGAGGAATTAGGAAGACAAAATTATCACCCCTCTATCCTATTTTTCCCTCTGACAGGATGGCAGCAAGAACAGCGAGTCAAAAGGAACATATATATGCGAGCAACATGCAAGTCAAATAAACATGTATTGTGAAATATCTTGTTATAATTAGTTGGTTAAAATTGCGAGCTCGACCAGAACGGTCAGAGAAATAAGTTGGATTTTTTGCCAGAAGGCTTTTTCCCAAATAAAATTAATAGTTTTTCATTTCAAAAGGAAATAATCTTCTTTTTTAGCTAAATAAGTCTACGGGTTTATACATAGAGCAAGCGATAATGAACCGCTCCAGACCAACATTGCAAAGCTTCAGCAAAGAACCAAGAAAGTAGTAGTGATGGAGAAAACGAAAAAGAAGAGGAAAGCAACAGAATAAGTGAAGGAAGCGAAAAAATTGAAATTAGATGTGGACGCAGAAATGAGGAAGGCAACAACTTGCAGCCCAGAAATAATGATTCATTGGTCTCTGTTATCACTGCTCCAGATAATATGGAGGAAAGAATTTCTGATCCATTCGATTACGATTATAGAGATTTTGACCTCACTTTCTTTGAAAGCCAAGATGTTCGAAGCCAAGAAAATTCTGTATATGTTGACGGAATGTATAATGTATTGCGCTAAAGGCAGCGCAGTGGAATTTTTTTCCTTTTGGATTTATAACTAGCTAAAGTAAGAAGTGATCGTAAAATCACCTCGGCGACAGCATTTTCAGGTATTGCAGATACCTGAACACCAAAATTGTACTTTTATATATATATATAAATTAAAGTAAAAGAAATACGAAAAACTATAAAACTAAAAGAAATACGAACAATTAAAAAAAACAAAATTAAACAAACTATAAAGGTAAGTGTTTCAGTTAATTTCTTTTTTTTTTTCCAGGAAAACCAAATTTGAAGAAAAAACTTTAGAAATATAACTTTTTTTTTCTTCAAATTTGTTTTTCCTGGAAACAAAAGTAATGTGCGACTAATTCATCGACTTCTGAACAAGCACGGCTATTTTCACATAAACAATTAAAATTTTATTGATATAAATTTGAAACAAAACTTTAGAACTTGGTTCACTTTTATATCTCAGTACTTTTTGTGCCAGCATAATTTCAATATAGGAGAACTTGTCTCTTTTTTTAACAGTAATGTTTTTTGTTGTGGTTATGTTTTTCATAGAAGGACATAAATCTTTTTTTATCCTCTCCAAGGTTGAATTTAAAAAAACAAAATGTCGGACATTGAAAAAAGCGATGAAGAATTAGAAGACATTATTGATGATATAATTGAAGAGGTCTGAGTTGAAGACATTGAGGACGAAGTCACCGAACAAAATGAAAGATCAGAAATAGTGTTGACAAGTTCGGTAGAAATTCCAAGACACTTTCAAAAACCAAAGGAGCTGCAGGCCCACCTGGTATTGGATTCAAACTTTTACCATCTGGTGATTATAACATAGAAAATAAACAGTTAAAAAATATTGCGAGACCTGAGGAACCACATCAAGCAGCCACTAAAGAATATGTTGATGATAAAATAAACCTTCTTATTGAAATTCGATGTTTTGAAACAAGTAAAAACATATGTTTTTCAGAAATTTGATTTTGGACTGGACCCAGAAATAAACCGTAAAATAAAATAAACAATGAACTTTTTCATCATAATAATTCTGACTTTTGCTGTTGCAACAAGTCCTTACATAATAAAACCAAAAAGATGTTTTTATAGAAAGAATCCATCATGTCCCATGCCCTTCAACTATTTAAAAATTGACAGCTGTTCCAAAACAGTTTTGGACATCAACAGACCTGGAGAGATTTGCAAGGAATTACGTTCGTGTAGCAAACCTATGACCTATTGGAAATGTGAAAATGGAAACAAAACATTGGACTGCAACAAATGCTTGACTTTTTCCTTCAAGAAATTACATTTAGATGAAAATAAAAAAGAATATGGGCGTAGAGTGATAAGTCATATGGTCAGTCCCTATAAAATTGTCGTTCTCTCTATAAAAACAGCTTTAATATTTTATTCCATATACCTTTTTTTCATTTGCATCTTCAAAAAAATAGAATTCATGAAAACCTCTAATTTTATCATAGTAAACATTTTCATGATAGTTACTGAAATTTTAGATATCATTTCAATTTACAATCACTATTATTCTTGAGCATAAAAAAGAATTGATGCTGCATGCCAAATATAATTTAAGTAGTGCAGATTCAATAAGACATTTTGTTGTCATAATGCCAAAAAAATTTTTTTATATTTTTATATTTAAATACCGGGGGATTTTTTATATTCTTTTTTTGGTGCCGATATACATTTTTTATTAAAAAAAAAAAAAAAAAAAAAAAAAAAAAAAAAAAAAAAAAAAAAAATTAATGATTCTAAAAATTATACGGAGGCTCTCGTAAAAACGTATCTTCACAAGCACATTAAAAAAAAATTATTGAGTTAATAGAAGAGAGAAAAATATTCTCCAATTCTATCAGGAAAATCCCAACATCAGCTATTGATACTATAGAATATTAGGCTTAATTTGTATAAATACATACAATATACATACATTTATAAATATTTTATTTTAGACATTTTAAATTTATTATTCATTCAAAAATTATATTTGTCAGTTAGCATTCAACAGTCTCATCATCAACATCCCATACAAAAATGGATTTCGAGTTATTATATAAAACTATTTGTAATTTTCTACAAACATACAAACATGAATTGCTAGATGAACATTATCAGGAAATTTTAAATTGTATCGGTATGCTCAAACAATTTGAAAACTCAATTTACAATGAGTCGGTGAACGGATTTCATTACTCTAATTGCTGTTAGTCATCTAATGATTGTAAATTGGGCCCAGATACTTGTGCATGCTATATTATAGAAAAACGTTTATTAAGAATTAAGAGACTTATGTTTTTGTAGCGTATAAATAAATTATTTAAATAAATTTAAACTTAAAAAAAAAATATAAAAATACTTCTTTTTATTTCATTGGTTTCATTCTATACTAATATGAGTAAGCGAATGGTTGTTGAAGAACTACACAAGACTGCACGCAGAAATTTTAAACGTCGCACAATGGGGCAGAATGGCCCAATCGGTGGCAATAAATCGAAAAATGAAATTGCCTGTATAGGGTCATTGTTATTTTTATTTGATAGTCAAATATCCCACTGTTAATATTGTAAAAGATTAAGACCGTTATCATAAACACATTTCGCATGACATGCATCGGCGGCGCAAGCCATTCTTGTTCACAGATATCTGGTGTCAGTTGTGAGGAAATTTGTAAGGTGTTTTTAATTGCATAAATAAAAGTAGAGTTTATTAAATATTAAAATTTTTGGAATGGAGCCTTCAAGTTCTGGTATGTGTTAAGCTATTTAAGTTTTTTTTTGTGAGAAAGTGCTTTTATTTATAAAAAACGGTAATTATCAATAAAACCTTTAAAATTTCATTTTTTTTTGCTTCTTTGTCCAAACATTGATCGGTTTAGTTTTGTTCCCAAGCAGTCCCAAGCTTAATTTTTACTGTTTCTGGTAGGTGGTGCTACCTTTTGTTACGAACTGTAAAATTTTTTTGCGGATTTATGTGGTTTTGATTAAAAATTTTCCTTAGAAAATGTGCTTTCTGATAAAAAAAAAAAAAAAAAAATGTGAATATTTCTAAGATTTGTTTTAACCTATAGGTACAAGTTTGAATACGATTTTTATAACCCGGAGGGAGCTTGTTAGTATAATGCGGTCAGCTGAAAATATTAATTTACTAGCACAATTTGTTTTTCTGGAAGAAGAGTTAAAAAAAACGAACACGAAACTTCGACAATAAAGGTTTAACGAAAACACTTTCTCGCTTTAAATCTGAATATAAATCTCGTTGGGAAAAGGCTTTTCGAAAATTCGAGACGTTTTCCAAAAAAAAACGATTCGTGGCTTGAGACATCTGTTTCTTTTCATTATTGCCTTGAAGAAAGGCTTAAGCGTGGTCGACCAAATGTTTCATTTGATGAAAGTACTGAACGTACAAAAAGAATGAAAACAGCAGAATTAAGAGAGTCTACATCGACTTCTATGTTGAGTTTTGCTACTCAAATGAGCTTGAGAGCAGTGGGACAGGTTAATGCTTCTGAAGTATTAAAGGAGATAACAACAACTACCCCTGACCGAGCAAAAAAATATATGACGTCATATAAAGAGTCACTCGAAACAAATAATTCTAAAATGTCAGGCCAAGAAGCTTTAGGGGTTGCAGTTGAAGCGCAATTATCTCGACATCAATATCAAATTATTAGAATGAGTGCACCAAAAAAATTTCCTGCATATAAGGTCCTACAAGCTGCAAAAAAAACAGTGTTATCCACCCCCGGAGTTCATCAAAGTTAGCGAAACTTTAGTAGAGGTTACCCTTCAGGCACTGCTAGATTTAACCACAAAGCGTTTGTTGGAATCGCAGAAGGAAGTTATCAATCTGCTAACAACCTTTGATATGGAAAACCTGACCTTATTTTGCAAGTGGGGATTTGATGGAAGTTCGGGACACAGCTCCTACAAACAAGCTTTCCATGGACTTGAGGCAACTGATTCTTCCGTTTTTATTACTTGTGTTGTTCCGCTTAGACTTTCTTCCAGTTCCAAAATTGTATGGCAAAATCCACGCCCAGGTTCTACAAGATACTGCAGGCCATTGAAAATAGAGTTTGCAAGGGAGTCTACAGAAATGTCTATTGCAGAAAAAAATAGAGTTGAAAATGAGGTCAAGAATTTGCAAAAGACAACAACTTTAATTGAAGAAAAACAAGTACAAGTCAGTCATACTCTACTTTTTACAATGATTGACGGAAAAGTCTGTAATGCTATCACGGGGACGTCATCAACACAAAAGTGTTTCATATGTGGTGCGTCTTCTAAAAGCTTTAATGATATAGATAGTATGTTGACAAGGGAAGTTAAAACAGAAAACTTAGAGTTTGGCCTGTCCGTTCTTCACGGATGGATAAGATTTTTCGAAAATTTACTTCACTTATCCTACAAATTGCCTCTTAAGAAATGGCAAGCTCGAGGGGATGATAAGATAGTTGTTGCCGAAAACAAAAAGAGAATACAACAAGAGTTTAAGGATCGTTGTAGTTTGATAATAGACAAACCAAAGCCCGGATTTGGGAACTCTAATGATGGTAATACGGCCAGACGTTTCTTTCAAAATCCTGAAATTTCCGCAGAAATTACAAAAATTGATGTACAACTCATAAAAAAGATGCACACTATTATGATTGTTGTGGCTAGTGGCTATGAAATTGATGTCGAGAAGTTCAAAAATTTCGCAATTCAAACTGCCAGATTTTATGTGGAAAAGTATCCCTGGTATTGCATGTCACCAACCCTTCATAAATATTTTATACATGGACCGGAAATTATAGCCCATGCTCTGTTGCCGATTGGTCAACTGACTGAGGAAGCTCAAGAGTCAAGAAATAAGGACTTTAAAAATTATAGAGAGCATCATTCTCGGAAATCCAGCAGAGAAAATACTAACCGAGATATTTTTAACTCTTTTTTACTAAGTTCTGATCCCATTATCACAAGTATGAGGAAACTGCCCGAAAAAAAGGAGCAACACCTGCCAATTGAAGCATTGGATTTGCTTAAAGCTCCTCCTGTTGATCATAATAATTCTGATACTGAGGAAGATAGCAGTGGTGAAGAAACCGAAGATTTTATTTTAAATTAATGAAATATCAATTTATTATGTTTTTTATTTGTATTAAATTTTGTTTTGCTTATGTTTTTATTGAAAAAAATCATATCAACTTATTTTTTTTATAGAAGATAATAAGTAAAAAGGATATAATTGATGGTAAGCGTATTTTTGGACAAATTTGACTACCCTCAATTTGGTTACACTGAAAAGGTCGGCATATTGATTTTTTAACTTTTTTAAAACTACAAAAAAGTGGGCGTTTCGGTGGGCGTGGTCAATGTTGGGCTTAGAAATATCAATAGATTGATTCTATTAACATTTTCAGAAATTTTCAGGTTCCTAGCTTTATGGGGTGATTTATTGCCACCAATAGGGTTGTTCTGCCCCAGTGTGCGTCGTCGCGTAATCATTAAAGGTTATGATGATTTATGGCAGGCTGACTTGGTTGAAATGATACCTTATAGTAATCAAAACAATGGTTTTAATTACTTGATGACAGTTATAAAGGGTGTTTTTTATTGAGGTATAGAACTTTAAGTTGGCATCACTTTTTTAACTGGTGGCCATTTTGTCAGCTGTCAAGTGATTAATATTTAGTTTGGTTTGCCATTTCATCATGAACAGGTTGACAAAAGAACAACACTTGCAAATCGTGCAAATTTATTTCGAAAATAATGGTTCAGTTCGCGAAGTTTACCGCAAGCTCCGTCCATTTTATGGTCGACATAATCGTCCATCAGAGCAATTAATTCGGTTAACCATGGATCGTTTTCGCACTACGTTTACTCTATGTGATAATACACATCCGCAGAGACGTCGAACAGTGCGCACCGAAGAAACAATTGCCGCTGTAGAGCAAAGTGTTGAAGAGGACCCGAATGAATCGATTCGCCACCGTGCACAGCAATTGGAGCTTTGTCCATCAACTTTATGGAAGATTTTGCGCAAAGATCTTGGCTTGCGACCTTACAAGATCCAGCTTGTGCAAGAATTAAAGCCGCGAGACCATGCAATGCGTCGTGATTTTGGTGTATGGGCCGAAAATGAGATTGATCTCGATGCTGATTTTCATCGCAAAATTTTGTTCAGTGATGAGGCTCATTTTTGATTGAATGGCTACGTCAACAAGCAAAATTGCCGCATTTGGAGTGAAGAGAATCCACATGAGACCCTTGAGACGCCATTACATCCACAAAAACTGAACGTTTGGTGTGCTCTATGGGCTGGTGGAGTCATTGGGCCATACTTCTTCCGAAATAATGCTGGAGAGTCAGTTACCGTTAATGGAGACCGGTATAGAGCTATGATAACCGACTATTTTGTTCCCCAATTGGATGGCATGAATGTGGATGAGTTGTGGTTCCAACAAGACGGCGCGGCGCTACATGCCACACAGCGCACGTCACAATCGATTTATTGAAGGAAACATTCGATGAGCGCATAATTTCGCGGAATGGACCTGTCAATTGGCCACCAAGATCGTGCGATTTGACACTATTGGATTATTTTCTTTGGGGATATGTGAAGTCGCTCGTCTACGCCAACAAACCAGAAACGTTAGGGGACTTGGAAGCCAACATTCGTGGCGTTATTGCCAACATACGGCCCCATATGCTCGAAAAAGTGGTTGAAAATTGGACCTGTAGAATTGGCTCTATTCGAGCCAGCCGCGGCGGCCACATGCCCGAAATCATATTTAAACATTAATGGCATAAAATTATCCTTCCAATAAAGCCAAATTGCTGGACATTAAAACAATTTTCTTGTGTTTCATTTCAATTCAAAGTTCTATACCTCTAAAAAAAAACACCCTTTAGATACATTTTCAAAGTTCGCATGGGCCATCCCTATCAAAAATAAAACTGGTCTCACTGTTACTAAAGCAATGGAAAAGATATTTATCCAATCATCTAGAACTCCTAGTCAACATAAATTTCAGTATAAAGAGACGTAATTTTCAGTCAAATAAATCAGAATAAGTTTTAGAATCAAAAAGACGTGTTCTCTCTTTGCTTTGTTCCCCCACCCGTGGTAAGATCGATTCAAAGTTACCAGGATATAAATAACGTGAACATTTATAACCAGGGATAGGATGTTGTGGAATTTGCCTTTTTTTCTTGTTCAATCCTACGACATTATAGATTGAAAACAAACACGTTTCACGTCCCCCTCGTTCCAAATATATGTATTTTATTTTGCCTTTTTTTTGCCTTTTCTTTCGTTATTGCCTTTTTTTGCCTTTTCTCTTGTTATTGCCTTTTTTTTGCCTTTTCCTATATTTTTTATCTTTTTAGTGTCTTTAAAGTAAAGCCTACACACAAAACACTCAAATATACAAACAAAAAGCCAACTTACTCAATATATTACTTACTCCATATAAATTCACACAAACAAAATTCGAGTGAAAAGATCTACCTATGCAACTTGTTTGTCTTCTATTGCTACCATTTATTGCCTTCTACGTTCTATTGCGCGACCGGCAACCCACTCGTATGAGGGTTCAAAAGCTTACTTACTCATGCACACACACCCATACCGGCACGTGTCAGAGTTCAAAATTGAGAAAGAAAAAAAAAACAAAACAAAACAAAAAAATATTAGGTACCTTCTTACTATGTATCCACTTACACTTACATGTTGAACAAAAAATTAAGTTGTCCTGATGTATGCATGTGTGCATCAACAAAAGAAAGAAACAAAACAAAAGAAGAAAAATCTTCCTATTTATCTACTTCTAGGTACATACATGCAATTTCGCATGTTCCTCTGCGGGCAGTCATATACCGTTAGGCACATTTTAGGAGAAATTTGTTTGCAGAAATACGTATATGTGTGCATCTTATTGTTTTATTTTGCATCATTAGCTCTTTAATTGTGTAGACGTAGAGTGTGGTTTTTCGTTTAATTTCGTCAGTTAAAAAAAAAGAGTTAAAATGCCTAAGATCCCGTGTAGAGAATCGGTAAAGTTACAAAGTTTTGTTTCAATGTTTGGGGGAGATTACTTTTCTACAGATGGCAAAGTCCTTTTTTGTAAATTGTGTGGTATAAAAGTAAGTCACGAGAAAAAATATTATATCGAGCAACACATAAAACGAGAAAAACACAAGCAAGCAGTGGCATTGAAAACTAAACAAAAAAATCAAACCATAACATCTCATGTGACTGGGATTAAAAAAGATGAATTCAGTGCCGATCTAACTAAAATGTTTTTGGCGTGTGACATTCCTTTATATAAACTCAACCGTCCAGAGTTCAGTGCATTTATAGAAAAATATGTTCAAAAAAAAGTTCCAGACGAGTCAACGCTGCGAAAAAATTATGTGGATGACTGCTATTTAGATGTACTAGGCAAGATCCGGGCTGAAATTGGCGAAGAAAACATATTTGTATCCATAGACGAAACAACTGATAAAGCCGGGCGATGCGTAACAAATGTGGTAGTCGGGCCCTTGCAAAAAGATGGTCGTGTTTATCTACTAACATCTGAGGTCTTAGAAAGAGTTAACGCGACTACAATTGCTACTTTATTTGACAATTCAATGCGATTGTTATGGCCCGACGACATAAAGAGAGAAAGGGTGTTGCTGTTTGTGACTGACGCAGCACCCTACATGAAAAAATGTGGAAAATCTTTGGAAGTTTTGTACCCCAAAATGATACATGTCACTTGCGTAGCGCACGGCTTACACAGAGTATGTGAAACCATCAGAAGCAGCTTCCCGAAAGTCGATTCCTTTATATCAAATATGAAGAAAGTTTTTTTAAAATGCCCTTCTCGGATTGCAGTTTTCAAAGAGAAAGAACCAGGGTTGCCTCTGCCTCCACAACCGGTAATTATGTTTAAAATAAACAAATAAAGCTTCAATAAAAATTTTATTTTGAACAGGTATTGACTCGTTGGGGTACTTGGTTGGCAGCAGCGTCGTATTACGCGCAGTATTTTGAAAAAATTAAAAAAATCATCGATGAAATGGTAGACGATGCAAGTTGTGTTAAATTTGCGAAGGAGTTAATCTCAGACAGAGAAGTACGAACGCAGTTAGCTTACATTAAAACCAATTTTGGGTTTTTAGTTGACCCAAAACAACACATTTTTGAAACCTTGCAAAAAAGAGGTAATTTGAAACTAATATTTTTTCTAAATTCCAACAGTACCTAGTTTTCTTTTTAATCAAGGAAATACGATTGGAGAAGTTCTCCAGATTTTGGATAAAATCAAGAAAGAGTTGGAAGCCGCAAGAGGGCCAGTCGCAAAAGATGTTGTTGCGAAGTTCCAATCAGTTTTTTCGGCAAATAAGGGACTCGAGAGAGTTGAACAGATAAATTGTGTAGTAAATGGGGACACAAACCAAGAGCTCCCGGAAAATGTTGAAGTGGGTGATGTCGAGAGCTTTAATTGGGCTCCACTCGTCTCTACAGATGTAGAGAGATCTTTTAGCTCCTTTAAAGCACTCTTAAGGGACAATCGCAGGCGCTTGTTACCTGAAAATTTTAAAAAACTCATGATTGTTCAAAATTACTACAATTAATTTTTATATTTCATTCTTTCGCTGAATAAATGCCTTTTTATGCCTTTTTGGGAGTTTTATTTTGCCTTTTTTTAAGTTTTTAGGTCCACAAGATCCTATCCCTGTTTATAACAAATTAAATAAAGTGTAAAATTTTGAAAAAAAAAAAAATCAAAAAGACGTGTTCTCTCTTTGCTTTGTTCCCCCACCCGTGGTAAGATCGATTCAAAGTTACCAGGATATAAATAACGTGAACATTTATAACAAATCAAATAAAGTGTAAAATTTTGAAAAAAAAAAATCAAAAATACGTGTTCTCTCTTTGCTTTGTTCCCCCACCCGTGGTTAGATCGATTCAAAGTTTATTAGGATTCGTTTTATCGGACCGTTTGATTAAATTTCTATCGGATATTTAAGAAATTATCGACTGTTTGTTAAATCACGAAAGACTCAAGTTGAGCCGTTATTATTATGAATAGGGTAAAACTATACAAAACGCCCCAGTTTACAAAACGCCCCAGTAGTCTGACACGCACACAGATGTTGTTATTCACTCACGACAAAACCTGTTCAAACCAGTTTTAGTCGTCCGCCAACTGTGTTATAGAGTGGAAGTTTTATCTGTGCCCTGTCGCGAAAAAAAATAAAAACAAGTTTTCTGGTGCAAAAACATATTGCGGTGAGTAGAGTTATAATTGTATTTTTTCAGAACATATGTAGGTTATATAAAAACTTTATACATGTATTGAAAGTAGATAAAATTGGCTTTTTAGTTCTTTTTCGTTGATTTCGCTAAGGCAGATTGTATTCCTATATTTTGGCTGGGGCGTTTTGCACTTTGAAATTTACAAAACGCCCCAAAAAAGTAAGTGCAATACGCCCCAATGATATATTGAAATAAAACACTTATCAGAGCTTTTTAATTTCCTATTGCTTATAGAAATGCCACGAAATTACGTAAGGACGACACTACGCGCATCATGGTCTGAAAAAGACATGGAAGAAGCGATGGAGAAGGTGATGAACAAAACGTTGGGAGTCAATGAAGCTAGCAGGGAGTTCAACATACCATCAAGAACTCTGAGAAGGCATATTCTAAAAGGCATGTCTAATAAATCGCTTGGTCGGTCAACAACTCTTTCGTTGGAACAAGAAAAAAAATTGGTTGCCCACATAAAGAAATTGGAGAAAGTTGGTTTCGCTCCTGACCGTAAAGACGTTAAAGAAATTGCATTTCGGTTCGCCGATCGTCTGGGAGTCGCACACCGTTTCTCTAACGTCTCTAAAGCGGCTGGTAATGTGTGGCTCAATGGATTTTTGAAACGAAATCCAGATATATCGACCAGGAAATCTGAAGGCCTATCGCTAGCTAGAGCTTATGGTATGAATCGAGGCGATGTTAAAGAGTTTTTCGACATACTCAAATCAATATACGAAGAGCATGACCTTCTTAAGAACCCTGGGAACATCTACAATATGGATGAGACTGAAATACAAGTCAATAACAAACCTGGGAAGGTTTTGGCATCAAAAGGAGCTAAGGACGTGTACACACTTACAAGTTCCGAAAAAGGAGAAAATGTTACGATCATAGCCTGTTGCAATGGGGAAGGGAACTTTTTGCCCCCCGTTCTAATTTTTAAGGGCACTTACACCAAGCCTCAGTTTTTCGATGGTCTCCCACCTGGTTCAGACGTGTACATGAACAAGAAGTCGTCATACGTTAACACTGATTTGTTTTTGAAATGGTTCCAGGAAATATTTCTACGCAAAAAAGCTCCAGGCAAAGCCTTGCTTATTCTTGATGGCCACAGCTCGCATTCCAATAACATTCAGTTGCTAGAGATGGCTGAACAGAACAATGTCATACTACTGTGCCTTCCTAGCCACACGACTCACGCTTTACAGCCGCTCGACAGATGTTTTTTCAAACCTTTGAAAACATACTTTTTTCAGGAGGCAAAAAATTGGATGATAAACAATAAAGATAAGAAACTAACAAGGTACGATGTATCAAAATTAATCGGAAAAGCTTGGGGAAAATCGGCGAGTGTATCAAATGGTATCTCTGCATTAAAATCAACAGGGATTTTTCCTTACGACCCAAGTGCTATACCGGATCACTTTTTTTCGTTTTCGGATGCATTGCATCAACAGAACTTAATTGAAACTAATCCAGACATTTTGGAATTTGATCAAAACACCCCTGAGCCACAACCGGGACCATCTGGCCTTCAGATATCACCAACAAAAATATTAGGTGAAGTTCAGCCGCAAGCAGGTCCATCAGGAATAACTCCTTCAAAAATATTGACAGAAATTCGGCCAGTCCCAAAAATACCGCTTATGAATTCCAAAAGGAAACAAAAAACAGTTGTTCTCACCTCACCAGAAAACATGAACAAACGAAGATTAATGGCTGAAAATAAGAAAAATAAAGAGGATGCAAAGAACCGGAAGTTAGAGCTGAAGAAAAATGCTGCAACAAAGAAAAAACCAGAAAAGAACAGAAAACTTTATTCTGATAGCAGTGAAGACGAAGACGGTGACGATATAAAAACCAGCGAAGATGAAATATCAGATGAAGGGGATAGTAATAAGTGTATTGAGTGTACCGAAAATTATTTCAAAACGCTTTCATCTGAAGACTGGATTCAGTGCATATCTTGCCAGGGTTGGTTGCATGAGTTTTGTACTATGTACTTACCAAATTGTAACAGCTGCGGCCGCAAAGCAAAGCGACAGGCCATGTTACAGAATGAATAACTAAAGAGACTTAATAATACGTACTTTTTCCTTAGGGGCGTTTTGTCACTGACGTGGGGCTTTTTCCCCAATAACTGAGTTACAAAACGCCCCACTTAAACTTTTTTTAAAAAATATATTTTTAATGTATGCTAATTTTTTTTTGTTTAAATTGAATTGCCAAACCAATAAAAAAAGACTATTTATTTTTTATTTAATAAAATAACTATTGTTTTTGTTTAAATTTTTGTTTTATTGAAGATTCTAAAAAAGTGGGGCGTAATGTATAGTCTTACCCTACTCAGATTAATGACGAAATTTCAGGGGCGGAACCCCCCTGCATCCGGAGCGAAACGCTTCGGTCAACGACGACGTTACCAGGATATAAATAACGTGAACATTTATAACAAATCAAATAAAGTGTAAAATTTTGAAAAAAAAAATCAAAAAGACGTGTTCTCTCTTTGCTTTGTTCCCCCACCCGTGGTAAGATAGATTCAAAGTTACCAGGATATAAATAACGTGAACATTTATAACATATCAAATAAAGTGTAAAATTTTGAAAAAAAAAAAACAATTATGTGAAAAAATTCGCCCATGCTAACTCGCTAAAAAGGCATATGAATTCTGTTCATAAGGAGCAGGTTCGTATTGAATGCCCACAGTGCCAAGCGATGTTTTCAAAGGATGCCATGCTTAGACATACTACGCAAGTGCATTTGTCTAAAAGCAACATTGAAGGTGTAAGTGGGATCGTTGTGAGCAACATCGGAAACGCTCAGCATGTATCCAACAAGAGAAAATCCATTGATGATACCCCTCATTGCTCATCGAAAAAACGTAGATGCGACGCTTGTCAAATGGATGTCGAAACTAGCGAATGGCCAGCACATTTAAGAACCAACAACCATAAGAGCAAGAATATAGTACCAGTACCAAACACTCCCTTCATGAGGATTCGCCAATGTTTTGGAGGAAATGTTGAAACATTCATGTTGGAAAACAAACTTGAAGATGTTTTAAACATTAAAGTTTTTTTTGGACAAATGTAAGCCAGATGTATTGAATCTAATTCAAGATTCTATGCTCAGCAAAGGGAGTGTTAAATTCAGCATTGAATTGTTTGCCGAGTTCATTAAATACTCGATGCTATCTGGAGGAGAAGAGCATGCTGATTTAAGCATTAAGTCCTTTAAAACTCCTATGGTAATAGCTTTGGATGGACAGGATATTGAAGGAATTTTTTGTAAGCTATTTGAGATTATTGATGAAAAAAGTGAAGTGTTTGAGGCCCAAAGCTCTGGGTGGAGCCTTTTTTGCATCAAACACTTAGAAATCAATATTAACGAATATAAACCATTGAGAGGGTCAAGCTATATTAAACTGCCAAGCTGTATAGAATCAAAAAAGGCATGTGTTAATATTCAAAATAATGACAATAATGAAATAAATGGTCCATCATATCAGCACTCCATCCAGCCAATCTTCACGTAAATAGAACCAGCTCTTATTCAATACCTGAAATATCCGATGACTTCATAAATTTACCCAATGGACTTCAGCTCAACTTTACAAATCTCACTTCCCCCTTGAAGCTGAAAGATGTATCGCTCTTCGAAGAGCTCAACCCGAGGATAAGTGTTAACGTCTTTGGCATTGAGCCGAAAAATATCGGAGACAAATATAAAGTTGTTGGACCTTACCATTGAACAAAGAACGTCAAGGAGAATCATATAAATCTGTTGTTCATCCAAGAGGCTAGTCGCAGTCACTTCATCTGGATAAAAAATATTTCAAGACTGATCAGCATGCAAGCAAATCATGGGAACCATTCTATAAGAATGTGCAGTTCTTGCCTGCTTACATTTAACACGGAAAGAGCATTTCAACAACATCAAAGAGAATGCAACAAAACAGTAACTGAACTACCGAAGGAAGATGCCAATATCCTTAAATTTGAGCATAACGAAAGATCTATGGAGGTACCCTTCGCAGTCTATGCCGATTTCGAGTGCATGCTGGAAAACATTGAGAGTTGTCAACCAGACCCGTCAAAGTCTTCAACGACAGCAATAAAGCTGCATGTACCGCTAGCAGTCTCATATTATTTGAAATGCTCTTTTAATTCATCATTGGACAAGCTGTTCCAATACACAGGTAAGAATGAAATGAGTTTAAAACATGAATACAAATTTATTTTTTTTTTTTTTTTTTATTGCAGGAAACGATTGTGCTCGAGTGTTCGTAGATTCTCTAATTGAAGAAACGAAACGTTTGTACCAAAAACACTTGAGCGTAATAGTACCACAAATTGCAACATTTGAAAGCAGCGAAATGTTTACAAGGGCCACCAATTGCCATATATGTGGTAATTATCTAGGACTGGACAGAGTACGAGACCATTGCCATTTGACTGGAATTTTTAGAGGTGTGGCTCATAGCAGATGTAATTTAAATTTTAAGGTACCAAAATTCTTTCCTATATTTTTCCATAATCTCACTGGATATGATGCCCATTTATTTATTAAGGAGCTGGGTAATACCATAGGGGATATTAAGATAATTCCTTTGAATAAGGAGAAATACATATCTATATCAAAAATTGTTCAAATTGATAGTGAGAAGAGTTTCGAGCTAGGATTCTTAGACTTATTTAGATTTTTGCCTTCTAGCATTGATAACATTTCAAAAACCTTAGCAAAAAGTGATTTCAAAATTTTGTCTCAATTTTGTAACAATAATGAAAGATCCTTCGAACTTATGACACGCAAAGGTGTCTTTTGTTATGATTATATAGATTCAGTACAGAAACTTTGCGAAACGGAATTACCTCCTATATCAGAGTTCAAAAATTCATTGATTGACGAAAATTGTACCCAAAGTGATTATGAGCATGCTAAAACAAAAACCTTTATACGAATATCCCCAAAAAAGCAACAAAGGTCCAAGTTAAGTATATCTATCAAAATTTCATAATTTTCAATTTTGTATATTAATCATGGTGCTCGATCCGTTCAAAATTGTATCTATTAAGGACGATAGTAAGTCTGTAATTGTTAGAGAAACAAACGTAATAAAAATAATTTCAAATGTTCTTCCTTAGCCCAATATCTTGAGCATTATTTGATTACAGATGTTTTGATTTTAGCTGATATTTTTGAAAAATTCCGTAGAGATTCAAGAGCTATATATGGCCTAGATCCATGCCATTGTTATACATTGCCAGGGTTTTCATGGAGTGTAATGCTAAAGAAGACAAAGGTTAAACTCGAGCTTCTCACTGATATTAATATGTATAATTTTTTCAGTAAGGGTATAAGAGGGGGATTGACTCAGTGCAGTCTTCGACACTGTAAGGCCAATAATAAGTACATGGAAGAATATGATCCAACAAAACCTTCTGAATATTTAATGTAGGTATGCCATTAACCTTAAAGTTAAGTTAAAGGTATCCCATTAATATGTGGAATATTTTTTTTTCAAATTCTTGAAATTCTCCACATTCGTTTCGTTAATGTCCGTGAGTGCAAACCTTTTCAAAAACTTATAGAATTTATCAGAGCATAGTAGTGATCTAAATACAAAAAAGTGATACAAATTTTAACTACGTATACTACATATTTCAATCGAAAATAAGTCAGGTAGTATTCCTTACTTTAATTTTTTTTTAAATAAAAGGTTTTTAAATGTTTTTTGCTAATAATTTTTCAATAATCTAAAATTCTATAATATCAGACGCCGCCAGAGTCCCCTTATATTTTCATGGTACGAATACCATTAGTGAACAATTTTAATAGTATATAGTATACAGTTCCCAAAGTGTGTTCCGCGGAACCCTGGGGTTCAAATATTTACTATAAAATGTAAGTAAATATAATTATTGTGTCGAAAACA
The DNA here is from genome assembly GCA_948107695.1 of Meliscaeva auricollis. Taxonomy (NCBI): domain Eukaryota; kingdom Metazoa; phylum Arthropoda; class Insecta; order Diptera; family Syrphidae; genus Meliscaeva; species Meliscaeva auricollis. The sequence continues at coordinate 25,437,732 of OX403618.1, forward strand.
ACAAAATCGTGTCCAAATATTTATTAATCAGTTTTCGTTTTGTCAGACTCCTGCCTGAAACTTAAATAATTATGGAAAACAGGCTTAAGACAGGACGCCTTTCGCAACAAACTTCAATATCAAAAACAGTGGCTGAAGATGGAGGAGCAGCAAAGTCTTCAGAAAATATTGATTGTTCGGTGAGTAAATAAATCAAGGAACATACTGGCGATTTTGACTTTCACCGCCGGTCATTTGAAAAGGTTCAATCATTTTGCCACACTATTCTTCTTCTCCCATAAATCGGACATTTCTCCCTTTGTGTTACATATATATTGAAGGGCCATTTGTGTAAGCTCAGTTTGAGATCTAAAATCAACTTGGAAAATGCATTGTTATTTTGATATGCTGCTTTGATAAGATTAACAAAAAAAATTATCCCATTTTTTTTTGCGCCACTTGAATAGGTTCAGTGCCAATGATTTAAGCTCACGTCAAACTGAGCTCGCTAACCATCCTTATTTGTTTGCCAACCAATTGTTGGCATTGTCTTTAACAATAGGTTTCTAAAACGGGTTGTGGAAAGCCCTTGATTGGGGAGGAAAAACTGTAATTCAAAGCATTCAGTGAATTGATTTTTAAACATCGGGATATCGCAGGAAAAATATGGTGGAAGGCATAAAGTGGTAAGCAATAATTTGCAAAATAAGTCTGGCTATGGGAAAATAGTAAAAGCTAATCATTGCACAGTAGCTACGAAAGCCAGTAGTTAAACCAACATCAGAGCTGCACCCAACTCTCACCACTTTGCTAAAAAAAAAAAATTCAAAAGACGGTGTTAACTGCAACTTGGCTACGGTAAAGTTTTTTATTCGATTTTCAATTCTATCGAAATAATTTGTAGTGTAAAATCTAGTTAGAACGTTTCGTTTGGTCCGATAGTAAAGAAGAAAAACAGTTTTGCTTCCAATAAGATTCGGTGAATCGTCCTGGCACTCACTTCAACTAGTGTTTTACGTGTCAAACCTTTGGTGGACAAACATCGATTTTGTTTAGCTTTCCTAACCAGGATTCTCTTGTTATTAGGCATCATTTTAAACAGGTATCCCTTGCCTCCAGGAACTTTTCTAGCTTGGAATAAATTACCCCCGTGGCGTAAGACCAAAAGGCTTGCACCTTGAGCTTCAGCGAAATGTTTTTTTTTCTGCCCATAATGTTCGTTAGTAAAAATTTTAAAATTTAGGTAAGTAATATTAAAATATCAGGGCACTATTATTTACCAACATTTTATTTGTCACAAGACCAAAAACTCGTTTTAATTAGATTTACTTTCGATGTTCCATTTTTTTGGATATTTATCTTTTGGATTTATTCCTGTTGGTAGTTCCGAAGAACCAGATGCCTTATGCCTTGTTTGCAAAAAAATATTAGTCAATAGTTCTCTCGCACCAGCAAAACTAAAACGCCATTTCGATACGATTCATGAAAATTTGAAAGAGAAAAACATCAGCTTTTTTCAAAAAGAAAAACAGATGTACGAATCCGTGGTGTCAAACTTGACAACATATGCAAAAACTGACAACGAAAATGCAACTGAAGGGTCTTTTATCCTAAGCTACAGAATAGCTCGATCTGGAAAGCCACACACTGTTGCAGAGACTTTAATTAAACCTTGTATGATAGATACAGTACGCTGCGTACTTGGAGAAGCCGCGGCAAAAAAAGTTGCAGCAGTTCAATGTTCAAACAACACTGTGTCTGATAGGATTCACAAAATATCCGACCACATTGAAGATGAACTCGTTCGAAGATTGAATGTTTGCCATGCAACTCGATGAAAGCACGGATATTGCTGGCCTTTCAATACTTCTTGTTTTCGTGAGGTATCCTTTCGATAAATCTATTCAAGAAGATTTGCTCATGTGTACACCTTTGGAAACAAATACAACTGGCGAAGAAATATTCAAGGTCATAAACTGTTTCATGAGTAAACACAACATTAATTGGGGAAAATGTATTGATATATGCAGTGACGGAGCCGCAGCAATGGTGAGAAAGGTTAAAGGAGTTGTATCAAAAATTAAAAACATTGCTCCTAGAAGTACCAGCAGTCATTGTATTTTGCATCGCTATGCACTTGTTATGAGAAGAATGCCAACTGATTTAAAAAAAGTTCTCGATGAAGCTGTGAAAATAGTAAATTTTGTAAAGAGTCGTCCTCTACAATCGAGATTGTTTAAATTAGTGTGTAAAGATATGGGCAGTCAGTACGAATCGCTTCTTCTTCATACTGAAATCCGATGGCTTTCCAGAGGGAAAGCTTTATCCAGGTTATTCCAACTCCGTAATGAGTTGAATGTGTTCCAACTGGAAAAAAATATGTCATCAACTGCAAATCTCTTCGATGTGTTGCATGATGAGCAATGGATTACGAAATTAGCTTATCTTGCAGACATTTTTGAAAAGATCAACGAAACTGCTACAACTTTGCAGGGAAAATCTATAACAGTATTTTTTGCGAGAGACAAACTGGCGGCTTTGAAAAGAAAAATTAATTTCTGGCTATCGTGTGTACAAGAGAATATAGTTGAATGTTTTCCAGTTTTACATGAATTTTTGCAAGAAAACCTGTTTTTATAAACTAGTAGTAGAAAGTATAAAAGAAAGTGTTCGATTGAAAACCCTTTTCTATTATTATTTATAAAAAGCTATGGATCCCTGTGCACTTGGCAATTTATTGCTTATTGAAATTGAATGCGAAGTAGAAAATGAACAAACCATACATGTGGAGGGCAGCATTATTCTCGATGCATCATCTCTTGGAATGCAAAACAACGCAAGCGAGCAAAATGAACTTAAGGAATTAATTTGCGAAAAATTTGGATTCGACGAAATTGTGTTTAAGCGTGTGGCAGGTACCTTCAAAACTATTCCCAAATTTTTAAAAATAAACTCATTTCACATGCATTTAAGCCTTTTGGTTGCAACTGAATCGGAAATAAACGAGTTATTTCCAGCTCCTCTCTTAGGCACAAGGGCAAAATTTAAGTATCATTTGAATTTTTGGAGAAAGAATGTATGTACAATATATGTGAATGATATTTTGATTTGAAGCTTAATTTTTTTTTTAATTAGCCACCGAAAAATATTTCTGAGGCATGCAAGAACTGGATTGAGTCAAATAAATAAGAACCGAATTCCAGTTCAGTACATAGTAATAGAAGTTCACCCTCATCTTCACATCGATCCTTTGAAAATGATTCGATCCCTTTCGACAACAACACATTGAAAGAATTGTAAAGCCAGACAGAGAGGGGTCAAAGCATACTTAACTTTTATGATGAAAAAAAGCATTTAGATGAAGCAGCAAAACAAAATTTGATATCAATTATTGTTGACAGTTTCTCCTCTAGGAACAAAGGCATGACAATGAGGGATATAGAAGTTTCCACAAATGAAATTATTAATATTTTCCCAACCGAAAAAAAAGTATGTAATATATGTATGTAGAGTCATTTGGGGTAAGATCGCTCAGTGGGTAAGAGCGCGCACTGCTTATTTCTCTCTTTGTGTGAAATAAAAATGAAAACGAAAAATGAGGAAATCAGTGCTTTGTAAGACGTCAAGGAGTGACGACGTCCGCGAGTGTGTGCGCAGCTGCATTTAGTCATAAAAGAGGGGTGAAAAAAACCGGTTCAAAACAAAAAAAAAAAGTGGCGCGATAAAAGTGTGTGGCGTCGCCGTAGAAGCAAAATATACCGTAAGTAGCATATATTATTCAACAGGGCATATTTATATTTGATTTCAGTTAAAAATTTTGTAGAATTTGTTTTATTTTATTATAAATTTGTTAAAAAGAAAAAAAAGTAGCTTTGTGGGTAAAATCGCGCAGTCCACTTGTGGGTAAGAGCGCGCATTTCTTTTACATACTTTTCTTTTTAATTTTTTGTCCGCGCTGAATACATTCTTCAATAAAAAAAATTCTCTAAGTACTGAACGCATTCATTTTTGGAAAATGTTCAATCTGCTAGCATTGAGCCGTAAGCCGTTAGAATATATAAGTTACACAGTAATGGGTAAGAGTGAAATAAACATATTATCGAGCGAGCTTACATTGATTCTTAAAAAAAAAAAAACATTAAGGTTACCGTTACTGCTGAGGACGCTGAGTTTGATTTCATTAAGTTGTTTTTAATCCAATTTAGTGCATTTTTTCTTGAATAAATTATGGACAGGTAATGTATTGTATTTATATTATTCTTAATTTATCATACAATTTCAATCTTATGAAATTTGTATTGCGGTTAGGAAAAGGGGCTAGTAAAACTACCGAGCCCAAAGATGGAGTCGCCTCCTCCATATCTACTACCCAAAAAACTTCAACCCCACAGACATCTTCAACTACAAGTAAAATAAGTCATCGCCAATGGTCATAGAATCCGAATCTTCTTCTGCATCCTCCGAATCCGAATCTTCTTTAAAACATTTTATGTTTATTTCAAAATGTCGACATTTTTTTGGTTGCTCAAGCTGTGTGATGTATTTCGAGTGACTGTCGTGTTATTTTTATTATATTTTGACACTTTTTGATTGGGGCCTCTTTTTTTATAAAAATCCTCTTTTTGGGCCTCTTTTTTAAAATTTACGAAGGTAGCCCTGATCGTGGTTGTGGTTCGCGTCAGTGGTTGAAAAAAAAAAAAGTTCTTTGTTGTTCGCGTCAGTGGTTGAAAAAAAAAAAGTTCTTTGTGGTTCGCGTCTAGTCGATGAAAATAAAAAAAAGTTCTTTGTGGTTGGCGTCATTAAAAAAAATTAATAAATTAGGTATGTTTTGTCAATATTTTATGAATTTTATTTTTTTGTATAATTATTTGCATTGCACAGGTAGGCAAATTCTTAAGATTCATTTTGTTTTCGTGATTGTGCACAAAAGTATAATGTACCTATGTGAATTTATTTCTTTTGCATTATACTTGCACGTTATGTTTTTATTAACAAATTAAATCATACATTCTTGTGCACAAAAGTATAATGTATGTGAATTCATTTCTTTTGCATTATACATTATCAAGATTTAAGGGGGTGCTAAGCGTCGGCGTCGGTCTATGCTATGTACATCGATAGATAGGTACCTAATTTCATCATATAGATGAATATTTATAATACTTCTTCATATTGATGAATGCGTTCATAATAGTTCTTCTTATTGATGATTAAGTTCATAATTGTTCTTCATATTGATGAAAACAAGAACAGTTTTGTTTTGTTAGGTATATTTTCATTTACTATTCAGTATATGTTTGAGATTGTTAGGAAAAAGATAGTGGTTGTGGTTTTTGAAAATAAAAAAAAAAAATTTGTGGTTGGCGTCATTAAAAAAATTAATAAATAACTTAGAGTTTTGAAATTGGAGGTATGTTTTGCACTTGCACGTTATGTTTTTATTAACAAATTAAATCATACATTCTTGTGCACAAAAGTATAATGTATGTGAATTCATTTCTTTTGCATTATACATTATCAAGATTTAAGAGGGTGCTAAGCGTCGGCGTCGGTCTATGCTATGTACATCGATAGATAGGTACCTAATTTCATCATATAGATGAATATTTATAATACTTCTTCATATTGATGAATGCGTTCATAATAGTTCTTCTTATTGATGATTAAGTTCATAATTGTTCTTCATATTGATGAAAACAAGAACAGTTTTGTTTTGTTAGGTATATTTTCATTTACTATTCAGTATATGTTTGAGATTGTTAGGAAAAAGATAGTGGTTGTGGTTCGCGTCTAGTCGTTGAAAATAAAAAAAAAAAATTGTGGTTGGCGTCATTAAAAAAATTAATAAATAACTTAGAGTTTTGAAATTGGAGGTATGTTTTGCACTTGCACGTTATGTTTTTATTAACAAATTAAATCATACATTCTTGTGCATAAAAGTATAATGTATGTGAGTTCATTTCTTTTGCATTATACATTATCAAGAATTAACGGGATGCTAAGCGTCGGCGTCGGTCTATGCTATGTACATCGATAGATAGGTACCTAATTTCATCATATAGATGAATGTTTATAATACTTCTTCATATTGATGAATGCGTTCATAATAGTTCTTCTTATTGATGATTAAGTTCATAATAGTTCTTCTTATTGATGATTAAGTTCATCATTGTTCTTCATATTGATGAAAATTTAACTAGCTTTATGAATACAAAATTGCACTAAAAAGTTAGTGAAGATTTTTTAACATATTTAGTCTATGTTTTCAGTTTTGTATTTTATATATAAATATTGCACGCTTAATTTCTTTTTGGATAACTTGAGTTTTTAACGATCAGCGTATTGTGAAACGTCAAAATCATTGTCTACTAACTTTGAAGCTGAAATTTTTGCACTACGTCGGAGGGGAAATTTCAATTAATTTTGTAGTTGATTTCAGCCAATCAGATGAGTTGACTACGTAGTTCCTAAATTAGTGAATGGGCCCATTTTCGATTCAGTATATATTTGACATTGTAAGAAAAAAGATTCAATATTGGCGTTTTGAACTTTTTTTTTTATTTTCAGTTCAACAAATAACAAAAACAACATAATCTTTTCTTGTATCAAATAAAGAAAATGCAGTGTTTTTAGTGTCGAATCAGTATAGATAACGTCTTTGCATTAGGCAAACATCTCAGAAAGATACATAATTTGGCACAAAACAGCACATTTATTTGCTACGTCAATTCTTGCGCTCAGTGTTTTACAGATCTTTCAAATTACAAACGGCATATTTTGAGAATACACTGTCCTACTAAAAGCTTTAAATGCATGGAAGAAGAAAATGTAAATTCATATGCTTCGGATGAAATTTTACCAGAATCATCAAATATTAGTTTTGATACAAGTGGCAATAAAATTAATAGTTCTAATCAAGAGGCAGAAGAAGAAAATAAATTTGTACGTAATGTTTTTGATGAAGCATTAAAATTTTCAACTCTCATGCATGGCAGTCATAATTTTTCTCGAAAAGATGTTTACGAAGTTCAGAAAAACGTCATGACATATTTGATAGACCCTTTGCTAGATCAGTTCAAATCGTTTGCACAAGACAATCTTAATAATAACATTCAGGCTCAGTCCGATTTGCTCAGCATGGTTTTTAGCTACCGAAATCCCTTTAAATTTTGTGCCACGGACCATAATTTATGCCAAACACTTAAAAGAATAGGGTGTATGGATGACATTAAAGAGTCAACATAAATTTCAGTATAAAGAGACGTAATTTTCAGTCAAATAAATCAGAATAAGTTTTAGAATCAAAAAGACGTGTTCTCTCTTTGCTTTGTTCCCCCACCCGTGGTAAGATCGATTCAAAGTTACCAGGATATAAATAACGTGAACATTTATAACAAATCAAATAAAGTGTAAAATTTTGAAAAAAAAAAAATCAAAAAGACGTGTTCTCTCTTTGCTTTGTTCCCCCACCCATGGTAAGATCGATTCAAAGTTACCAGGATATAAATAACGTGAACATTTATAACAAATCAAATAAAGTGTAAAATTTTGAAAAAAAAAATTAAAAAGACGTGTTCTCTCTTTGCTTTGTTCCCCCACCCGTGGTTTGATCGATTCAAAGTTTATTAGGATTCGTTTTATCGGACCGTTTGATTAAATTTCTATCGGATATTTAAGAAATTATCGACTGTTTGTTAAATCACGAAAGACTCAAGTTTAGCCGTTATTATTATGAATATTCAGATTAATGACGAAATTTCAGGGGCGAACCCCCCCGCATCCGGAGCGAAACGCTTCGGTCAACGACGACGTTACCAGGATATAAATAACGTGAACATTTATAACAAATCAAATAAAGTGTAAGATTTTGAAAAAAAAAATCAAAAAGACGTGTTCTCTCTTTGCTTTGTTCCCCCAACCGTGGTAAGATCGATTCAAAGTTACCAGGATATAAATAACGTGAACATTTATAACAAATCAAATAAAGTGTAAAATTTTGAAAAAAAAAAAATCAAAAAGACGTGTTCTCTCTTTGCTTTGTTCCCCCACCCGTGGTAAGATCGATTCAAAGTTACCAGGATATAAATAACGTGAACATTTATAACAAATCAAATAAAGTGTAAAATGTTGAAAAAAAAAAATCAAAAAGACGTGTTCTCTCTTTGCTTTGTTCCCCCACCCGTGGTAAGATAGATTCAAAGTTACCAGGATATAAATAACGTGAACATTTATAACAAATCAAATAAAGTGTAAAATTTTGAAAAAAAAAATCAAAAAGACGTGTTCTCTCTTTGCTTTGTTCCCCCACCCGTGGTAAGATAGATTCAAAGTTACCAGGATATAAATAACGTGAACATTTATAACAAATCAAATAAAGTGTAAAATTTTGAAAAAAAAAATCAAAAAGACGTGTTCTCTCTTTGCTTTGTTCCCCCACCCGTGGTAAGATAGATTCAAAGTTACCAGGATATAAATAACGTGAACATTTATAACAAATCAAATAAAGTGTAAAATTTTGAAAAAAAAAATCAAAAAGACGTGTTCTCTCTTTGCTTTGTTCCCCCACCCGTGGTAAGATCGATTCAAAGTTACCAGGATATAAATAACGTGAACATTTATAACAAATCAAATGAAGTGTAAAATTTTGAAAAAAAAAAATCAAAAAGACGTGTTCTCTCTTTGCTTTGTTCCCCACCCGTGGTAAGATCGATTCAAAGTTACCAGGATATAAATAACGTGAACATTTATAACAAATCAAATTAAGTGTAAAATGTTGAAAAAAAAAAATCAAAAAGACGTGTTCTCTCTTTGCTTTGTTCCCCCACCCGTGGTAAGATAGATTCAAAGTTACCAGGATATAAATAACGTGAACATTTATAACAAATCAAATAAAGTGTAAAATTTTGAAAAAAAAAAATCAAAAAGACGTGTTCTCTCTTTGCTTTGTTCCCCCACCCATGGTAAGATCGATTCAAAGTTACCAGGATATAAATAACGTGAACATTTATAACAAATCAAATAAAGTGTAAAATTTTGAAAAAAAAAATCAAAAAGACGTGTTCTCTCTTTGCTTTGTTCCCCCACCCGTGGTTAGATCGATTCAAAGTTTATTAGGATTCGTTTTATCGGACCGTGAGATTAAATTTCTATCGGATATTTAAGAAATTATCGACTGTTTGTTAAATCACGAAAGACTCAAGTTGAGCCGTTATTATTATGAATACTCAGATTAATGACGAAATTTCAGGGGCGAACCCCCCCGCATCCGGAGCGAAACGCTTCGGTCAACGACGACGTTACCAGGATATAAATAACGTGAACATTTATAACAAATCAAATAAAGTGTAAAATTTTGAAAAAAAAAATCAAAAAGACGTGTTCTCTCTTTGCTTTGTTCCCCCACCCGTGGTAAGATAGATTCAAAGTTACCAGGATTTAAATAACGTGAACATTTATAACATATCAAATAAAGTGTAAAATTTTGAAAAAAAAAACAATTATGTGAAAAAATTCGCCCATGCTAACTCGCTAAAAAGGCATATGAATTCTGGTCATAAGGAGCAGGTTCATATTGAATGCCCACAGTGCCAAGCGATGTTTTCAAAGGATGCCATGCTTAGACATACTACGCAAGTGCATTTGTCTAAAAGCAACATTGAAGTTGTAAGTGGGATCGTTGTGAGCAACACCGGAAACGCTCAGCATGTATCCAACAAGAGAAAATCCATTGATGATACCCCTCATTGCTCATCGAAAAAACGTAGATGCGACGCTTGTCAAATGGATGTCGAAACTAGCGAATGGCCAGCACATTTAAGAACCAACAACCATAAGAGCAAGAATATAGTACCAGTACCAAACACTCCCTTCATGAGGATTCGCCAATGTTTTGGAGGAAATGTTGAAACATTCATGTTGGAAAACAAACTTGAAGATGTTTTAAACATTAAAGTTTTTTTGGACAAATGTAAGCCAGATGTATTGAATCTAATTCAAGATTCTATGCTCAGCAAAGGGAGTGTTAAATTCAGCATTGAATTGTTTGCCGAGTTCATTAAATACTCGATGCTATCTGGAGGAGAAGAGCATGCTGATTTAAGCATTAAGTCCTTTAAAACTCCTATGGTAATAGCTTTGGATGGACAGGATATTGAAGGAATTTTTTGTAAGCTATTTGAGATTATTGATGAAAAAAGTGAAGTGTTTGAGGCCCAAAGCTCTGGGTGGAGCCTTTTTTGCATCAAACACTTAGAAATCAATATTAACGAATATAAACCATTGAGAGGGTCAAGCTATATTAAACTGCCAAGCTGTATAGAATCAAAAAAGGCATGTGTTAATATTCAAAATAATGACAATAATGAAATAAATGGTCCATCATATCAGCACTCCATCCAGCCAATCTTCACGTAAATAGAACCAGCTCTTATTCAATACCTGAAATATCCGATGACTTCATAAATTTACCCAATGGACTTCAGCTCAACTTTACAAATCTCACTTCCCCCTTGAAGCTGAAAGATGTATGGCTCTTCGAAGAGCTCAACCCGAGGATAAGTGTTAACGTCTTTGGCATTGAGCCGAAAAATATCGGAGACAAATATAAAGTTGTTGGACCTTACCATTGAACAAAGAACGTCAAGGAGAATCATATAAATCTGTTGTTCATCCAAGAGGCTAGTCGCAGTCACTTCATATGGATAAAAAATATTTCAAGACTGATCAGCATGCAAGCAAATCATGGGAACCATTCTATAAGAATGTGCAGTTCTTGCCTGCTTACATTTAACACGGAAAGAGCATTTCAACAACATCAAAGAGAATGCAACAAAACAGTAACTGAACTACCGAAGAAAGATGCCAATATCCTTAAATTTGAGCATAACGAAAGATCTATGGAGGTACCCTTCGCAGTCTATGCCGATTTCGAGTGCATGCTGGAAAACACTGAGAGTTGTCAACCAGACCCGTCAAAGTCTTCAACGACAGCAATAAAGCTGCATGTACCGCTAGCAGTCTCATATTATTTGAAATGCTCTTTTAATTCATCATTGGACAAGCTGTTCCAATACACAGGTAAGAATGAAATGAGTTTAAAACATGAATACAAATTTATTTATTTTTTTTTTTTTGATTGCAGGAAACGATTGTGCTCGAGTGTTCGTAGATTCTCTAATTGAAGAAACGAAACGTTTGTACCAAAAACACTTGAGCGTAATAGTACCACAAATTGTAACATTTGAAAGCAGCGAAATGTTTACAAGGGCCACCAATTGCCATATATGTGGTAATTATCTAGGACTGGACAGAGTACGAGACCATTGCCATTTGACTGGAATTTTTAGAGGTGTGGCTCATAGCAGATGTAATTTAAATTTTAAGGTACCAAAATTCTTTCCTATATTTTTCCATAATCTCACTGGAAATGATGCCCATTTATTTATTAAGGAGCTGGGTAATACCATAGGGGATATTAAGATAATTCCTTTGAATAAGGAGAAATACATATCTATATCAAAAATTGTTCAAATTGATAGTGAGAAGAGTTTCGAGCTAGGATTCTTAGACTTATTTAGATTTTTGCCTTCTAGCATTGATAACATTTCAAAAACCTTAGCAAAAAGTGATTTCAAAATTTTGTCTCAATTTTGTAACAATAATGAAAGATCCTTCGAACTTATGACACGCAAAGGTGTCTTTTGTTATGATTATATAGATTCAGTACAGAAACTTTGCGAAACGGAATTACCTCCTATATCAGAGTTCAAAAATTCATTGATTGACGAAAATTGTACCCAAAGTGATTATGAGCATGCTAAAACAAAAACTTTTATACGAATATCCCCAAAAAAGCAACAAAGGTCCAAGTTAAGTATATCTATCAAAATTTCATAATTTTCAATTTTGTATATTCATCATGGTGCTCGATCCGTTCAAAATTGTATCTATTAAGGGCGATAGTAAGTCTGTAATTGTTAGAGAAACAAACGTAATAAAAAAAAAAAAAAAAAATGTTTGGAATAATTTCAAATGTTCTTCCTTAGCTAAATATCTTGAGCATTATTTGATTACAGATATTTTGATTTTAGCTGATATTTTTGAAAAATTCCGTAGAGATTCAAGAGCTATATATGGCCTAGATCCATGCCATTATTATACATTGCCAGGGTTTTCATGGAGTGCAATGCTAAAGAAGACAAAGGTTAAACTCGAGCTTCTCACTGATATTAATATGTATAATTTTTTCAGTAAGGGTATAAGAGGGGGTGCAGCCTTCGACACTGTAAGGCCAATAATAAGTACATGGAAGAATATGATCCAACAAAACCTTCTGAATATTTAATGTAGGTATGCCATTAACCTTAAAGTTAAGTTAAAGGTATCCCATTAATATGTGGAATATTTTTTTTTTAAATTCTTGAAATTCTCCACATTCGTTTCGTTAATGTCCGTGAGTGCAGACCTTTTCAAAAACTTATAGAATTTATCAGAGCATAGTAGTGATCTAAATACAAAAAAGTGATACAAATTTTAACTACGTATACTACATATTTCAATCGAAAATAAGTCAGGTAGTATTCCTTACTTTAATTTTTTTTTAAATAAAAGGTTTTTCAATGTGTTTTGCTAATAATTTTTTAATAATCTAAAATTCTATAATATCAGACGCCGCCAGAGTCCCGTTATATTTTCATGGTACGAATACCATTAGTGAACAATTTTAATAGTATATAGTATACAGTTCCCAAAGTGTGTTCCGCGGAACCCTGGGGTTCCGCGGGAGAGTTTTCAGGGTTCCACAAATTTCTTGAAGTATAAAGAGTAAAATACAAACGATAAAATAAACAAAAATTAAAATTTCCACAAAAAAAGTTTGAAAAATTTTTTTTTAAGTTTATATTTTTTTAATTGAAGTGTGAACTAACCATAATTCAAAAAAAAAGCAAACAAAAATGAAACAATAGCATCCACTTTCCCAAGAAAGCTATGAGCCACAACTCTCATGAAGTATGCATGCGTGTGAGTAGGTATAGTTCGCGCGTAGCATTCAAAAGGTTCCACACACTCTCTCACAGAGAATGAACATTTGACTCAAAAATGCATGCGTGGGGGTATCGTTGACGCACAACTGTTATACAATTTCTGCATTTATCTCACAAAGATTATAAAAAATTTATGTACATAGTCAGAATGACATTTAAATCAAATTTCAAATTTGCGCCTTGTGTGTTTTCTTCCATATTTTTCGGGAATGTTCAATGTTAGCTTCGAGACCAGTGAAAGTGAAATATATTTATTATAAAATGTAAGTAAATATAATTATTGTGTCGAAAACAACAAAATCGTGTCCAAATATTTATTAATCAGTTTTCGTTTTGTCAGACTCCTGCCTGAAACTTAAATAATTATGGAAAACTGGCTTAAGACAGGACGCCTTTCGCAACAAACTTCAATATCAAAAACAGTGGCTGAAGATGGAGGAGCTGCAAAGTCTTCAGAAAATATTGATTGTTCGGTGAGTAAATAAATCAAGGAACATACTGGCGATTTTGACTTTCACGGCCGGTCATTTGAAAAGGTTCAATCATTTTGCCACACTATTCTTCTTCTCCCATAAATCGGACATTTCTCCCTTTGTGTTACATATATATTGAAGGGCCATTTGTGTAAGCTCAGTTTGAGATCTAAAATCAACTTGGAAAATGCATTGTTATTTTGATATGCTGCTTTGATAAGATTAACAAAAAAAATTAGCCCATTTTTTTTTGCGCCACTTGAATAGGTTCAGTGCCAATGATTTAAGCTCACGTCAAACTGAGCTCGCTAACCATCCTTATTTGTTTGCCAACCAATTGTTGGCATTGTCTTTAACAATAGGTTTCTAAAACGGGTTGTGGAAAGCCCTTGATTGGGGAGGAAAAACTGTAATTCAAAGCATTCAGTGAATTGATTTTTAAACATCGGGATATCGCAGGAAAAATATGGTGGAAGGCATAAAGTGGTAAGCAATAATTTGCAAAATAAGTCTGGCTATGGGAAAATAGTAAAAGCTAATCATTGCACAGTAGCTACGAAAGCCAGTAGTTAAACCAACATCAGAGCTGCACCCAACTCTCACCACTTTGCTAAAAAAAAAAAAAATTCAAAAGACGGTGTTAACTGCAACTTGGCTACGGTAAAGTTTTTTATTCGATTTTCAATTCTATCGAAATAATTTGTAGTGTAAAATCTAGTTAGAACGTTTCGTTTGGTCCGATAGTAAAGAAGAAAAACAGTTTTGCTTCCAATAAGATTCGGTGAATCGTCCTGGCACTCACTTCAACTAGTGTTTTACGTGTCAAACCTTTGGTGGACAAACATCGATTTTGTTTAGCTTTCCTAACCAGGATTCTCTTGTTATTAGGCATCATTTTAAACAGGTATCCCTTGCCTCCAGGAAATTTTCTAGCTTCGAATAAATTAAATATTATCGTTGAATATCATTTAAGTGCTTTTGCATTGTTTTGGATGGACTCACCCCCGTGGCGTAAGACCAAAAGGCTTGCACCTTGAGCTTCAGCGAAATGTTTTTTTTTCTGCCCATAATGTTCGTTAGTAAAAATTTTAAAATTTAGGTAAGTTATATTAAAATATCAGGGCACTATTATTTACCAACATTTTATTTGTCACAAGACCAAAAACTCGTTTTAATTAGATTTACTTTCGATGTTCCATTTTTTTGGATATTTATCTTTTGGATTTATTCCTGTTGGTAGTTCCGAAGAACCAGATGCCTTATGCCTTGTTTGCAAAAAAATATTAGTCAATAGTTCTCTCGCACCAGCAAAACTAAAACGCCATTTCGATACGATTCATGAAAATTTGAAAGAGAAAAACATCAGCTTTTTTCAAAAAGAAAAACAGATGTACGAATCCGTGGTGTCAAACTTGACAACATATGCAAAAACTGACAACGAAAATGCAACTGAAGGGTCTTTTATCCTAAGCTACAGAATAGCTCGATCTGGAAAGCCACACACTGTTGCAGAGACTTTAATTAAACCTTGTATGATAGATACAGTACGCTGCGTACTTGGAGAAGCCGCGGCAAAAAAAAGTTGCAGCAGTTCAATGTTCAAACAACACTGTGTCTGATAGGATTCACAAAATATCCGACCACATTGAAGATGAACTCGTTCGAAGATTGAATGTTTGTGATATGTTTGCCATGCAACTCGATGAAAGCACGGATATTGCTGGCCTTTCAATACTTCTTGTTTTCGTGAGGTATCCTTTCGATAAATCTATTCAAGAAGATTTGCTCATGTGTACACCTTTGGAAACAAATACAACTGGCGAAGAAATATTCAAGGTCATAAACTGTTTCATGAGTAAACACAACATTAATTGGGGAAAATGTATTGATATATGCAGTGACGGAGCCGCAGCAATGGTGAGAAAAGTTAAAGGAGTTGTATCAAAAATTAAAAACATTGCTCCTAGAAGTACCAGCAGTCATTGTATTTTGCATCGCTATGCACTTGTTATGAGAAGAATGCCAACTGATTTAAAAAAAGTTCTCGATGAAGCTGTGAAAATAGTAAATTTTGTAAAGAGTCGTCCTCTACAATCGAGATTGTTTAAATTAGTGTGTAAAGATATGGGCAGTCAGTACGAATCGCTTCTTCTTCATACTGAAATCCGATGGCTTTCCAGAGGGAAAGCTTTATCCAGGTTATTCCAACTCCGTAATGAGTTGAATGTGTTCCAACTGGAAAAAAATATGTCATCAACTGCAAATCTCTTCGATGTGTTGCATGATGAGCAATGGATTACGAAATTAGCTTATCTTGCAGACATTTTTGAAAAGATCAACGAAACTGCTACAACTTTGCAGGGAAAATCTATAACAGTATTTTTTGCGAGAGACAAACTGGCGGCTTTGAAAAGAAAAATTAATTTCTGGCTATCGTGTGTACAAGAGAATAATGTTGAATGTTTTCCAGTTTTACATGAATTTTTGCAAGAAAACCTGTTTTTATAAACTAGTAGTAGAAAGTATAAAAGAAAGTGTTCGATTGAAAACCCTTTTCTATTATTATTTATAAAAAGCTATGGATCCCTGTGCACTTGGCAATTTATTGCTTATTGAAATTGAATGCGAAGTAGAAAATGAACAAACCATACATGTGGAGGGCAGCATTATTCTCGATGCATCATCTCTTGGAATGCAAAACAACGCAAGCGAGCAAAATGAACTTAAGGAATTAATTTGCGAAAAATTTGGATTCGACGAGATTGTGTTTAAGCTTGTGGCAGGTACCTTCAAAACTATTCCCAAATTTTTAAAAATAAACTCATTTCACATGCATTTAAGACAATGGTTTCGACTTGGAGAGCCTTTTGGTTGCAACTGAATCGGAAATAAACGAGTTATTTCCAGCTCCTCTCTTAGGCACAAGGGCAAAATTTAAGTTTCATTTGAATTTCTGGAGAAAGAATGTATGTACAATATATGTGAATGATATTTTGATTTGAAGCTTAATTTTTTTTTTAATTAGCCACCGAAAAATATTTCTGAGGCATGCAAGAACTGGATTGAGTCAAATAAATAAGAACCGAATTCCAGTTCAGTACATAGTAATAGAAGTTCACCCTCATCTTCACATCGATCCTTTGAAAATGATTCGATCCCTTTCGACAACAACACATTGAAAGAATTGTAAAGCCAGACAGAGAGGGGTCAAAGCATACTTAACTTTTATGATGAAAAAAAGCATTTAGATGAAGCAGCAAAACAAAATTTGATATCAATTATTGTTGACAGTTTCTCCTCTAGGAACAAAGGCATGACAATGAGGGATATAGAAGTTTCCACAAATGAAATTATTAATATTTTCCCAACCGAAAAAAAAGTATGTAATATATGTATGTAGAGTCATTTGGGGTAAGATCGCTCAGTGGGTAAGAGCGCGCACTGCTTATTTCTCTCTTTGTGTGAAATAAAAATGAAAACTAAAAATGAGGAAATCAGTGCTTTGTAAGACGTCAAGGAGTGACGACGTCCGCGAGTGTGTGCGCAGCTGCATTTAGTCATAAAAGAGGGGTGAAAAAACCCGGTTCAAAACAAAAAAAAAAAGTGGCGCGATAAAAGTGTGTGGCGTCGCCGTAGAAGCAAAATATACCGTAAGTAGCATATATTATTCAACAGGGCATATTTATATTTGATTTCAGTTAAAAATTTTGTAGAATTTGTTTTATTTTATTATAAATTTGTTAAAAAGAAAAAAAGTAGCTTTGTGGGTAAAATCGCGCAGTCCACTTGTGGGTAAGAGCGCGCATTTCTTTTACATACTTACGCTGAATACATTCTTCAATAAAAAAAATTCTCTAAGTACTGAACGCATTCATTTTTGGAAAATGTTCAATCTGCTAGCATTGAGCCGTAAGCCGTTAGAATATATAAGTTACACAGTAATGAGTAAGAGTGAAATAAACATATTATCGAGCGAGCTTTCATTGATTCTTAAAAAAAAAAAAACATTAAGGTTACCGTTACTGCTGAGGACGCTGAGTTTGATTTCATTAAGTTGTTTTTAATCCAATTTAGTGCATTTTTTCTTGAATAAATTATGGACAGGTAATGTATTGTATTTATATTATTCTTAATTTATCATACAATTTCAATCTTATGAAATTGTGATTAAAGGTTTGTATTGCGGTTAGGAAAAGGGGCTAGTAAAACTACCGAGCCCAAAGATGGAGTCGCCTCCTCCATATCTACTACCCAAAAAACTTCAACCCCACAGACATCTTCAACTACAAGTAAAATAAGTCATCGCCAATGGTCATAGAATCCGAATCTTCTTCTGCATCCTCCGAATCCGAATCTTCGGTAAAACATTTTATGTTTATTTCAAAATGTCGACATTTTTTTGGTTGCTCAAGCTGTGTGATGTATTTCGAGTGACTGTCGTGTTATTTTTATTATATTTTGACACTTTTTGATTGGGGCCTCTTTTTTTATTAAAATCCTCTTTTTGGGCCTCTTTTTTAAAATTTACGAAGGTAGCCCTGATTGTGGTTGTGGTTCGCGTCAGTGGTTGAAAAAAAAAAAAAGTTCTTTGTTGTTCGCGTCAGTGGTTGAAAAAAAAAAAAGTTCTTTGTGGTTCGCGTCTAGTCGATGAAAATAAAAAAAAGTTCTTTGTGGTTGGCGTCATTAAAAAAAATTAATAAATTACTTAGAGTTTTGAAATTGGAGGTATGTTTTGTCAATATTTTATGAATTTTCTTTAGATTCATTTTAAATTTTGTTTTCGTGATTGTGCACAAAAGTATAATGTACCTATGTGAATTTATTTCTTTTGCATTATACTTGCACGTTATGTTTTTATTAACAAATTAAATCATACATTCTTGTGCACAAAAGTATAATGTATGTGAGTTCATTTCTTTTGCATTATACATTATCAAGAATTAACGGGATGCTAAGCGTCGGCGTCGGTCTATGCTATGTACATCGATAGATAGGTACCTAATTTCATCATATAGATGAATGTTTATAATACTTCTTCATATTGATGAATGCGTTCATAATAGTTCTTCTTATTGATGATTAAGTTCATCATTGTTCTTCTTAATGATGATTAAGTTCATCATTGTTCTTCATATTGATGAAAATTTAACTAGCTTTATGAATACAAAATTGCACTAAAAAGTTAGTGAAGATTTTTTAACATATTTAGTCTATGTTTTCAGTTTTGTATTTTATATATAAATATTGCACGCTTAATTTCTTTTTGGATAACTTGAGTTTTTAACGATCAGCGTATTGTGAAACGTCAAAATCATTGTCTACTAACTTTGAAGCTGAAATTTTTGCACTACGTCGGAGGGGAAATTTCAATTAATTTTGTAGTTGATTTCAGCCAATCAGATGAGTTGACTACGTAGTTCCTAAATTAGTGAATGGGCCCATTTTCGATTCAGTATATATTTGACATTGTAAGAAAAAAGATTCAATATTGGCGTTTTGAACTTTTTTTTTTATTTTCAGTTCAACAAATAACAAAAACAACATAATCTTTTCTTGTGTCAAACAAAGAAAATGCAGTGTTTTTTGTGTCGAATCAGTATAGATAACGTCTTTGCATTAGGCAAACATCTCAGAAAGATACATAATTTGGCACAAAACAGCACATTTATTTGCTACGTCAATTCTTGCGCTCAGTGTTTTACAGATCTTTCAAATTACAAACGGCATATTTTAAGAATACACTGTCCTACTAAAAGCTTTTAATGCATGGAAGAAGAAAATGTAAATTCATATGCTTCGGATGAAATTTTACCAGAATCATCAAATATTAGTTTTGATACAAGTGGCAATAAAACTAATAGTTCTAATCAAGAGGCAGAAGAAGAAAATAAATTTGTACGTAATGTTTTTGATGAAGCATTAAAATTTTCAACTCTCATGCATGGCAGTCATAATTTTTCTCGAAAAGATGTTTACGAAGTTCAGAAAAACGTCATGACATATTTGATAGACCCTTTGCTAGATCAGTTCAAATCGTTTGCACAAGACAATCTTAATAATAACAATCAGGCTCAGTCCGATTTGCTCAGCATGGTTTTTAGCTACCGAAATCCCTTTAAATTTTGTGCCACGGACCATAATTTATGCCAAACACTTAAAAGAATAGGGTGTATGGATGACATTAAAGAGTCAACATAAATTTCAGTATAAAGAGACGTAATTTTCAGTCAAATAAATCAGAATAAGTTTTAGAATCAAAAAGACGTGTTCTCTCTTTGCTTTGTTCCCCCACCCGTGGTAAGATCGATTCAAAGTTACCAGGATATAAATAACGTGAACATTTATAACAAATCAAATAAAGTGTAAAATTTTGAAAAAAAAAAAATCAAAAAGACGTGTTCTCTCTTTGCTTTGTTCCCCCACCCGTGGTAAGATAGATTCAAAGTTACCAGGATATAAATAACGTGAACATTTATAACAAATCAAATAAAGTGTAAAATTTTGAAAAAAAAAATCAAAAAGACGTGTTCTCTCTTTGCTTTGTTCCCCCACCCATGGTAAGATCGATTCAAAGTTACCAGGATATAAATAACGTGAACATTTATAACAAATCAAATAAAGTGTAAAATTTGAAAAAAAAAAATCAAAAAGACGTGTTCTCTCTTTGCTTTGTTCCCCCACCCGTGGTTAGATCGATTCAAAGTTTATTACACTGAAAATAATACTGTACATAAAAATTATAAAAACCGTTTATTGACTCATTTTTCATTGTCCCAACAAACTTTTCATTGTCCCAATAAACTTTAATTGATTTCAGATTTCCGAAATCAATAAACTTTTTATTGGGACAAACAATCCGAGTTTATTGATTTCGAAATCCGGTAATCAATAAACTATTTATTGTCGCAATAAACTTTTACATTGTCCCAATAAACTTTTTTATTGAATTTAAATTTTGAGCCGAAATAACTCGTTTATTGTCGCAATAAACAGTTTATTGATTACGGAATTTTGAAATCAATAAAATATTTAATAGTTTATTTTCTAAATCCCAGTTGTAATTCTATGTATAATAAACAGTTTATATGCACAATAAACGAGTTAAAAACTCGAATAGATTTCTTTAACAAAAAAAACAAGAATTGGTCCATATTAATAATGTCTACTGGTATTTTGTCTCTAATTCTAATGGATTTTTATTTAAAAGATTTGATCTTGAAATAAAAAGTTTAAAATCAGAAGTTTTTTACTAAATTTAAAAAAACAGTTAACTTTCAATAAACCATTTATTGTCCCAACAAACAGTTTGTTGTCCCAATAAACTGTTAATTGATTCTCAAATCTAAATTTCAAAAAACAGTTAACTTTCAATAAACCATTTATTGTCCCAACAAACAGTTTGTTGTCCCAATAAACTATTAATTGATTCTCAAATCTAAATTCCAAAAAATAGTTAACTTTCAATAAACCATTTATTGTCCCAACAAACAGTTTGTTGTCCCAATAAACTATTAATTGATTCTCAAATCTAAATTCCAAAAAATAGTTAACTTTCAATAAACCATTTATTGTCCCAACAAACAGTTTGTTGTCCCAATAAACTATTAATTGATTCTCAAATCTAAATTCCAAAAAATAGTTAACTTTCAATAAACCATTTATTGTCCCAACAAACAGTTTGTTGTCCCAATAACCTATTAATTGATTCTCAAATCTAAATTTCAAAAAACAGTTAACTTTCAATAAACCATTTATTGTCCCAACAAACTGTTTATTGTCGCAATAAACAGTTTATTGTCCCAACAAACTGTTAGTTGTCGCAATTAAATGTTTGTTGGCGCAAACAACTATTTATTAGTTTACCCAAGCGCAAAAGAATTTTCTGAATAAACGATTCAGTCTGTTCTTCGTTCTTGTGCTGAGTAAACGTCCGTTGTAAGTTGTAACAAAGTGTTAAGAAAAAGTTTTAACAAAGTATTAAGACATAAATTTTATTCAATTAAGAATATTGAAATACATTTTTAATTGAAACATATGCTTAATAAATGCATAGAAAAATTTTATGTGGAGTGGATCAATTCAATTTTATATTTATGTAAGTATTGCATTTTTTCTTGCATCAGTGAAGTGTTCAATAATAAAATTGATTTAGCTATAATTATTTCCGTATTTGAACTTCTTTTGATCAGAGAATGTTTTATTGAGAGTTTGTTTTACTTTTTATTAAATTTCTTTTCAATAAATGGTTTATTGTGATTTTTTTAATATTAAATAATTTACTAATATAAAATGGTTCACAAAACAACGCTTAAGTTTTAATAAGCAATTAATTCGCAAAATAAACCATTAATTGGCACAATAAACTGTTTATTGATATTCCAAATTTCTATTTCAAAAAAACTTTCAATAAACTATTTATTGTCACAATAAACTATTAATTGCCGCAATTAACCATTAATTGTCACAATTAACTATTTATTGATCCATCTTAAATAAACATATCTGTCAAACAAACAAAAAGATACATTTATGCATTTTTTATCTTTCAATAAAAAATATTTTTCATTGTTCGAATACGTTTTTACCTACCAATGTTTGTTTGTTTAACCAGACATTTTTATCAGACGTAAGAAAAGTCGGCCCTTGTATTTAATTTTTGTTTACTTTTTGTTTTTTTTGTACTCTTTTTTCATATTGTGCCAACAAGTGAAATTAATTAAAACTCAAACTGTTAGAGAATTTATACAACTCAGATAAAACTCGGATAGTTTTGAAAACCAAGGTGCCACCAAAGTAATGAAATAAAAGTCAAGCTACAAGAGGATTGATACAACTCATTACTCAGATAATTTTGAAAAAGCAAGGTGATTCATAAGTAATAAAATATACAAATTATATATACAATAGTCTAATGTCCCACTTGCATGCTTTCGAATTTCAAAAATTGATGATGATTCGCATATTTTTTTTAAGTCAACATATATTTTTTCATTCTTTAAATTATCCCTTTTTTTTCTATAAATCTTTGTTAAGATCTTGGATATGTCAAAAGTTCAAAGCAATATTGTTTGATCCGTTTTAGGTTTAATACAAAAAACTTCAAAATTAAATCAATAAAATCAATTACAAAAAAAATTATTACAAAACCAAAATGATTTGTTTTGTTTGCAACGCAAAATTTAATACTACAAACACACTTATACAACATTTAAAACAAGAACATTATTTAAGCTCTTTTAGCACTTTTCGGTGTAGGGAAAGTTTGTGTACGCAGTCATTTCAGAATTTAAGCAGCTATAAAAAACATTTAAGTAGAAAACATATTCAGGACTCCGGGGTTCAATGTGCTGACCATAATGTTTTCGGTGAAAATTTTCAATCCGATAATATTTCTAATTCTAGAGTAGTTCTAAATGATGAAAAAAGTTATTTTAATAAGAATGATCTTAAAAAACCCTTACTTAATGATGACATAGAAATGGTAGCACCTAATGTTAAGGAAAAAATAAATCTAGAAGACCGTCTGAAGGTTGTCTACAACTTCGCAATTCGGTTTGTCTTGAGATTGCATGACAATAACAGCTTTTCAAGAAAAAACATATCTGAAATTCAGGAGCTTGTAAAAAAGTATATTTTAAGTCCAATACTTGATTTGTTTACATCGTTTTGCGAAAAAAATTTAAAACAATGTAACATTGAAGTTCAAAACGAGATGTCGAGTTTAATATCGAGTTGTCGCAATCCTTTCACGTATTGCAATACAGACTATATGTTATTTGAATGGTTGAAAAAACAAAACCTTATACAAGACCTACAATCTTTTTCTTTAAACAATGAAGTTCAAAGAGTTTTTAAAAATGGAAGCCTTGCATATGACGCTAAGGAAATTAAAGCTATTTTAATGCCTTTAAAATTTCAATTTATGCAATTTTTCGAAAAAGGTGATACCTTAGATAAAACACTTCGCTATATGGAAAAAATAAATATTTCCAACGAAAATAAGTCAGATTTTATACAAGGTGAACTTTGGAGGGAAAAAGTTAAAATGTATCCTGACAAAATTCTTGTTCCATATTTTTTATACACCGATGATTTTGAAATCAACAATCCGTTGAGTTCACATGCTGGTGTTCACTCAATGTGTGCTGTATACTACTCATTTCCTAGTCTCCCTTGGAAAGAGTCCAAATTAGACAACGTGTTTTTAGCAGGTATTTTAAAGTCTTCAGACATTAAATGTTTTGGAAACAATATATGTTTTCAAACTTTGGTACGAGAGTTACACAGCCTCGAAGTTGACGGAATCAAAATTAGATTAGAAACCAATGTTTCAATTCAAGTTCATTTTATTTTAGGTCTTATTTTAGGCGATAATTTAGGTTTGAATTCATTTTTAGGCTTTAACAAATCTTTTTCTAGCAACTCTTACTGTAGGTTTTGCAAAGTTAAAAAATCAGAAGCTCAATCATTATCATTGCAAAAAGTTGATTTGCTTAGAGACCGTTTAAATTACAGAAACGATATTCTTTTAAATAACTCTTCCGAAACAGGAATACAAATAGAATCTCAACTTAATCAAATTCCATCTTTTCATGTTGCCGAAAATTATTGTGTTGACCTAATGCACGATGTATTTGAAGGAATATGTCACTATGATATCTGTCATGTCTTAGAATATTTTATATTTACAGCAAAATATTTTTCTTTACAAACTCTTAATTTAAGAAAGCAATGTTTTGAGTACGGACCAATTGAAATTGATAATATGTCGGGTGAAATAAAGTTGAATCACATACAAAGTAAACATCTTAAAATGACAGCCCGAGAAATGATGACTTTTATTTCATTCTTTCCGATAATGATTGAGGACCTTGTACCCGACGATGACGAGATTTGGAAATTTATTCTTAATTTTATTGAAATAATAGACTATTTGCTTCTATTTGAAGTTAATGATAGCATCATTTCGATTCTAGAAGAGAAAATTCGTGTGCACCATGTAGATTATGTTCGTCTTTTTAGAGATACACTTAAACCAAAGCATCATAATCTAACGCACTACCCTTATATTATCAAAAAATCAGGGCCAGTTAGAAATATGTGGTGTTTTAAGTTTGAAGCAAATCATAAAAGTTTCAAGCTCTATTCACATGCCATTACATCGCGGAAAAATGTTTGTTTGACATTAGCAAAAAAATACCAACTTAAAACAGCATATAAATTTCATTGCAATGAAAATAAATTAAATTGCTTTGAAATAAATGATAAACACAAGATAGATAGTAATTTTAGTAGCATTATAACTGGAATGTTAAGATTACCTACATCTAAAATAGAATTTTATTCAAAAGCCAAACTAGAAGGTTACACATATAAGCAGAACTTCTACATAGCATGTTTCAAAAATGATATGTTTTTTTTTTTAATATTAGAAATAGTTGTTTCTGAAAAAGCAAATGTATTGTTTTTTTGCCAAAAACTTAATAAAGTTCATTACAATCCTCATATTCTATCTTATGAAGTTGATGAAAATGAGTTAGGTGAATTTTCTTTGATTTCACTAAAGAATATTGTTGGTCCACCAATTAATTTAATTAAAACTGCAAAAGGTAAAACAATTTTAAGAGTCAAAGAATATTTTTGTTCTTACGATCATTAAATGGCTGCTTACACGGAATAAGTTGAAAACACATCAGTTAATATAATTAAAATCATTCTTTCAACGCTGCCATCATAAACAGAAAACAAGGTATGCTCATTAGATTTTTAGCAGGTTTTCTGTGACGTCATAGTCATCTTTCTCATGGGCAGTTCGCCCGAACTTCAGTTATGGATTTTGAGAAAACATTTTTTTAATTGAAAACAACAACAATGAAACTGAAAAAAAATTCGATTGTCAGCATCGGAGATGACTACTACGTCATCAGTTTTCCAATATGGCGACATGGCGCTCATAATAAGCATACCTTGTTTTCTGTTTATCATGAACGCTGCAACACTTCACATAAGTAGTTTTTTAAATTCATTTTAAATACTTAAGCTCATAAATCATAAAAATTTGTTTTACCTACACCACAGATTACACCACACACGACACACCAGTTATACACATACATAACTACATGGTATGTATAAAACCAACCACAATCCAGCGTCAATAGACTTATTTAGCAAACACACCAGCAGCCATTTGGTGTGATCAGATGCAATTTGATAATGTGAACACCCAAACGACGCACGGTCTATCCGTTTTGCCTGACGGACATGCAAGTCGATTGGACAACATGTCTATCCGGCAGAATACCATTTTCTTTAACTTGAGAGAAGAAGAGCATTAAATATTAGCTGAACAATGGGTTTTCATGAAAATTGTCTTATGAGTGTGAACGCATAAGACCATCAGAACATATTTCACTTGACGATCGAGAATTAAGGGTTTTCATTGACTAACTTACCGGGAAGGCAGACATTTGGTTGGATGATTTTTCGCATTCACATTCATCCGACACACAGTACACATGTAAAAGGTAATATATTGCGAAAAGAACTTTATGTGAGGAATGTCAAAATTTAAATTTGCATTAACCAAAAACAAAAAATAAAAAAAAAAAAAATTTAATGTAAATTTAATAGTGTCAATTGCGCTAAAAATAGTTTTTTTTTTCATAAAATTACAAAAGCTGCGTTCCTTTGGGAACATTTATCTACTGCTTAGTACTTAAAACTACTTTCAACTACTTTTGCTACATTGAAAATTAGTTCAAAGCAGCTTTAAGTATTAAGCATTAAATAAATATTCCCAAAGGAACACAGCTAAGGAAACAAGAATAATTTTTACTTTTTTTTTTGAAACAAAACTGACATTACTCACATATAAACTCCATTTTTTTACAACATACGCGAACGTGAACGAAAATAAACGAAGTGTTACCTTATATATGTGCACTGGGCATCAGACAATTCACACCAAAATGCATTTTTAATTAATTATAATGTTTCTTTTTGCCTCTTCTTCTTTCAAGTGAAAGAATATTTGATATTTCTGTGTGCTGGACACACATGTGTTCATTCAACTGAACAGACCATCGATTGTCGTCTGAATGTAAAGTGTAAACACGCCATCAATCTTACCATTTGACAGCTGGTCTGTCAGCTAAGTAAGTCAATGTGTAACCCTAAATCAAATCATTTGGAATTGAATTCTCGTACTCATAAAACAAATTAATTAGTTAAAAAAATGGATTACGAAACTAACAAAAATGAAAACATCACCGTCGATGTGACTAACGAAAAAGAAAGCATCGATGGATCACCATCAACATCAACAAGTGTGGAAAACAGCGAGGAGATGATCCCAGTCACCACGGAAGAAGGAAATGTTATCAACTTGGAGCTGTTGTCACATGACGCCCTCCAACAACTTTTATTCCAAATTGAACCCAATACCATCGCCATCGCCAACTCCAACTCCAACGTCAACGCATCCCAAGAAATTGATGAAGTTTCGGCACTTCTAAAAAGCTGGAATCAGGAGGAACTCATCCAACATTTCAAAGGTTTGTGATTTTATTTGAATTTTTTAGTATATACCTGTGGTGTTTGGTCTAAATATGATAACTCCATTAAAAGAAAAAATCATTAAGAGATTACTAGGTACCCTTATTATTAATAAATAAATCGTCGGCGTAAAACCAAATTGTTCTAAGTCCTTAAGAAATCCTATGTACTTAGAACAGCTCATATAAAGGAGAATGAGCAGTTCTGTATGGGTTTCGTCCCATCGGTGTTAAACATGATGACCTATATCACTGGAAAGGTCTCCTTTTCTTCTAAGTTTACTTAATTTTTACATTCACTGAGACATTTCCATTTCCAGTGATATAGATCACTATGTGTAACAACGATGAGAGGAAACCGCCTATTCTCCTTTCAATTTTTGCAATCAGAGCTGCTCCGATACTAACTAAACAAAAATTTTGTTTTTTTTTTCCTAGATGAAGAAGTGGACATAAATGTCCTAAAAAAAATTGAGTGTCACCACCTACCCCAACTTTTAAGGCCGTTTAAATATACTACTCTTATCTCGTTTGAGAATAATTTGCGAATGTGGCGAGAATCAATAGGAAAGACACTTTTTCTATATACTCGATCGCATTTTGGTTTAAATGACGATGGTCCAAGTTCATCCGCAAGATCTTCTCCCTACCCAGTTTCCAGACCATCATCGCCACCATCATCACCGAGTCCTCATACTTGCGCTGTAACACTATCAACTATTTTAAATAACAATGGGAATGCACTTGCACTTGCCGAAAGCTATGGCGAAACCAACAAATTTAATGAGAAACAACGAAATCAGTTGATAAGTGTTATAGCGCAGTATTTCATTATGAATAAAATCCATCTTGAACTCGGTGGTAGCTATAAATTGGAAAAAGAAATCGTTGAACGATTTCCCAGTGAAAAACTGGTAAGTCTTTTTAAAAGAATTCAATTATAGATATTTTTACTAACAAATTATACTTTTACAGGAGTACTACAGGTCTGGAAAGAGGGGGAAGATCTACAATAAATATTGTAATTTAAAGTTTTCCTTAAAGGCGATGAATACACCGTCAAGTAAACGAAAATGTGAAGGAGAAGTAGAAATGGCCAACGATATTGAAATGGGTAATTTTTAACTAAAATAACACTTGTCGAAATACACTGAATCCAAAAAAGTCTCCGTATAGATTCAACTTTTATTTTGTCACCATTATTGGGGTCAAATTTTTTTTTACATTTTGATGTCCATCTGATTTTATATCACTGTACGGAGACTTTTTGCATTCTGTGTATATTTTTTTAACCTGGTGGGACCTGTTTCTCATCAACTATATCAATTGCATCAACGACTTTTAACAATATTATTAAACTTTACGAAGTATTTTCCAATTTTAATGGAGCGAAATTATTGCTTTTTGAAATCGTTGATGTAATTTGATGAGAAACAGGATAATCTTGTTTACTATATTCGGTTCAGTTTATGCTTTCTCCTGTGACCGAGTGTATACTTAAATGTCCTTGTCTTTCAGTTCCAGAAGAAAATGCTGATAAGTGCTATCAAGCACTAAAATTTGACAATCTCAGTTCCGAGGAGTTCGATAAATGCTGGAAGGCGTGTTCAAAATCCAGACTCACGGATATAAAGAACTCCACAGCAACATCGGATATTTTAAAGAAATGGCCCCAGTATAAACTTCCTACTGGATTTCGATTCGTAAGTCAAATTTAAGTGTATATTTTTTTTAATTTTCTTTCTTTAAATTGCCAACTTCTGAAATTTTTTAAAATCCTTTAAAAAACACACTTATAAATAAATACTTATAATTAATTTTTAAATTTTTTTCTTAAAGTTGGACATGGACTTCGGGTATATGTTCAAAAACCACAACTCTCTCCTTGAACGATGGGAAAACCTATGCTCCAAAATCCGAGAATTCCTAACAACGGAAGATCGAGTTAAAGAAAAGTCGATCAAGGACGTTCTGGATAAAATGCAGTGTAATAACACTCCAGAAAGTAAGTTGAACATAATTTTGTCATATCCAATTAATTTTTAATTTAAGTAATTGATAATTATATCACACAATTTTATATCCACGTTTTCATTTATATTTTTAGACTGTCGGGATGCTGCTCTCTTGTGGGCACTTCATGGGTACCTAGTACCCACATTAAAGTCTGTGCGAAAGGACCGAAAGGGAATGAAGACAACATTGAAACCAACCATCAAGGACTCCCAGGAGTCGTTTGTTTTTGTTGCAGCATCTATCCAGAACGTTGAGGACCACATCCAGCACCTTCAACAAAAAAAAGATAACGTCCAGCCGTTTATAATTGTGGTTGGTAAGGATGTTATTAATTTTAAGGAAATATTTTTATATTTCGATGGGGTAAAGTTTCCTTTTATTAGTTTCATCCGGGCGGTTGATATTTGTTTTAAAACGTTCTTCCTTTTTAACTTAGAATTTCCTAATCCAAGTTCCAACTTTTGGAACTTTATTCAGTCATTGTATTTTGATGATAAAAAAAAATGTTGTACAAAAGCACACATCCTTCTAAACGCAATTAATGAATAATTTTTATTTCAATTTTTTTTTTTCTAATTATTTTGATTACTTTAATTCAAAGGGTCTAGGTGTCTATTTTCTATTATTCACACTCTTCTAAAAAATGTCTGCAGTGATTATAATAATTTTTTATAACGTATGCACTTCTTTATCCTTTTCATTCCTATCATATTTTTATATTTCGATGGGGTGAAGTTTCCTTTTATTGGTTTCATCCAGGCGGTCGATATTCGTCTTAAAACGTTCTTCCTTTTTAACTTAGAATTTCCTAATCCAAGTTCCAACTTTTGGAACTTTATTCAGTCATTGTATTTTATTAAAGAGTTTTCCTTTTTTAACTTAAGATCTACTTTTCCAACTTTATATATACCTATAGTTCAAAAAAAAAAAAAAATAGTTTGTATTTCTTAAAATAAGTATATGTTTGATACATAAATGTTTATGTTAATTTGAAAGAAATTTCAATTGCAAAAAATTAATAAAATTATAATGTTTACCTAACTTAAATGTTTAATTTTTGAACTTAAAACTCTTACAAATTTCAGAAAAGGTTGTGGATAGAAAAAATAAAATGTAAGTATTTTTAACATGTCATATTGCCATATAGAAATTTTATAAATATATTGAAAGTTTAATTTATTTATATGTATATATATAAAATACATCAATAGTTATTTATATAAATAAATAAATAAAATTTTTAATATTTTACTAAAATTTTTAGCAATATGCTTTTTGTGACAATAAACTAAGTTAATTGCGCCAATTAAATCGTTTATTGAGCCAATAAAGTCGTTTATTGGGCCAATAAACGGAGTTAATTGTGCCAGTAAATATGTTTATTGGCTCAATAAACTCGTTTATTGAGCCAATAAAGTCGTTTATTGGACCAATAAACGGAGTTAATTGTGCCAATAAATATGTTTATTGGCTCAATAAACTCGTTTATTGAGCCAATAAAGTCGTTTATTGGACCAATAAACGGAGTTAATTGTGCCAATAAATGTGTTTATTGGCTCAATAAACTCGTTTATTGAGCCAATAAAGTCGTTTATTGGGCCAATAAACGGAGTTAATTGTGCCAATAAATATGTTTATTGAGCCAATAAACGAGTTTATTGCGCCAATAAACGAGTTTATTGTGCCAATAAACGAGTTTATTGCGCCAATAAACTCGTTTATTGAGCCAATAAACTAAGTTTAAGAATCAGACTTTTATTTCAATTAACCGTTTATTGCCTCAATTAATCGTTTATTGTGGCAATAAACGGTTAATTGCGCCAATAAACTGAGTTAGTTGAGCCAATAAACTCGTTTATTGCGCCAATAAACTCGTTTATTGCGCCAATAAACTCGTTTATTGCGCCAATAAACTCGTTTATTGCGCCAATAAACTCGTTTATTGCGCCAATAAACGAGTTTATTGCGCCAATAAACGAGTTTATTGTGCCAATAAACTCAATTTATAATTTTTCTTTAAATTTCAATTATTTCAATTAACCGTTTATTGTGCCAATAAATCGTTTATTGTCCCAATAAATCGTTTATTGTTCCAGAAAAATATTTCAACTAACTGTTTATAAAATCAATAAACAGTTTATAAAATCAAACAACAAATTCAACTAACGTTTATTGAAATCAACTAACAGTTTATTGAAATTTTATGGAAAAAATAATTCAATAAACAGGAGTTCATTGTCCCAACAAACTTGTTAGTTGGACGAGTTTCAATAAAAAAGTTTATTGGGACAATAAACTTTTTTATTGATATTATGTACCTTTTTGGTTCAGTGTAGGATTCGTTTTATCGGACCGTGAGATTAAATTTCTATCGGATATTTAAGAAATTATCGACTGTTTGTTAAATCACGAAAGACTCAAGTTGAGTCGTTATTATTATGAATACTCAGATTAATGACGAAATTTCAGGGGCGAACCCCCCCGCATCCGGAGCGAAACGCTTCGGTCAACGACGACGTTACCAGGATATAAATGACGTGAACATTTATAACAAATCAAATAAAGTGTAAAATTTTGAAAAAAAAATCAAAAAGACGTGTTCTCTCTTTGCTTTGTTCCCCCACCCGTGGTAAGATAGATTCAAAGTTACCAGGATATAAATAACGTGAACATTTATAACATATCAAATAAAGTGTAAAATTTTGAAAAAAAAACAATTATGTGAAAAAATTCGCCCATGCTAACTCGCTAAAAAGGCATATGAATTCTGTTCATAAGGAGCAGGTTCGTATTGAATGCCTACAGTGCCAAGCGATGTTTCCACGGAAGGATGCCATGCTTAGACATACTAGGCAAGTGCATTTGTCTAAAAGCAACATTGAAGTTGTAAGTGGGATCGTTGTGAGCAACACCGGAAACGCTCAGCATGTATCCAACAAGAGAAAATCCATTGATGATACCCCTCATTGCTCATCGAAAAAACGTAGATGCGACGCTTGTCAAATGGATGTCGAAACTAGCGAATGGCCAGCACATTTAAGAACCAACAACCATAAGAGCAAGAATATAGTACCAGTACCAAACACTCCCTTCATGAGGATTCGCTAATGTTTTGGAGGAAATGTTGAAACATTCATGTTGGAAAACAAACTTGAAGATGTTTTAAACATTAAAGTTTTTTTGGACAAATGTAAGCCAGATGTATTGAATCTAATTCAAGATTCTATGCTCAGCAAAGGGAGTGTTAAATTCAGCATTGAATTGTTTGCCGAGTTCATTAAATACTCGATGCTATCTGGAGGAGAAGAGCATGCTGATTTAAGCATTAAGTCCTTTAAAACTCCTATGGTAATAGCTTTGGATGGACAGGATATTGAAGGAATTTTTTGTAAGCTATTTCAGATTATTGATGAAAAAAGTGAAGTGTTTGAGGCCCAAAGCTCTGGGTGGAGCCTTTTTTGCATCAAACACTTAGAAATCAATATTAACGAATATAAACCATTGAGAGGGTCAAGCTATATTAAACTGCCAAGCTGTATAGAATCAAAAAAGGCATGTGTTAATATTCAAAATAATGACAATAATGAAATAAATGGTCCATCATATCAGCACTCCATCCAGCCAATCTTCACGTAAATAGAACCAGCTCTTATTCAATACCTGAAATATCCGATGACTTCATAAATTTACCCAATGGACTTCAGCTCAACTTTACAAATCTCACTTCCCCCTTGAAGCTGAAAGATGTATGGCTCTTCGAAGAGCTCAACCCGAGGATAAGTGTTAACGTCTTTGGCATTGAGCCGAAAAATATCGGAGACAAATATAAAGTTGTTGGACCTTACCATTGAACAAAGAACGTCAAGGAGAATCATATAAATCTGTTGTTCATCCAAGAGGCTAGTCGCAGTCACTTCATCTGGATAAAAAATATTTCAAGACTGATCAGCATGCAAGCAAATCATGGGAACCATTCTATAAGAATGTGCAGTTCTTGCCTGCTTACATTTAACACGGAAAGAGCATTTCAACAACATCAAAGAGAATGCAACAAAACAGTAACTGAACTACCGAAGGAAGATGCCAATATCCTTAAATTTGAGCATAACGAAAGATCTATGGAGGTACCCTTCGCAGTCTATGCCGATTTCGAGTGCATGCTGGAAAACATTGAGAGTTGTCAACCAGACCCGTCAAAGTCTTCAACGACAGCAATAAAGCTGCATGTACCGCTAGCAGTCTCATATTATTTGAAATGCTCTTTTAATTCATCATTGGACAAGCTGCTCCAATACACAGGTAAGAATGAAATGAGTTTAAAAAATGAATACAAATTTATTTATTTTTTTTTTTTTTGATTGCAGGAAACGATTGTGCTCGAGTGTTCGTAGATTCTCTAATTGAAGAAACGAAACGTTTGTACCAAAAACACTTGAGCGTAATAGTACCACAAATTGCAACATTTGAAAGCAGCGAAATGTTTACAAGGGCCACCAATTGCCATATATGTGGTAATTATCTAGGACTGGACAGAGTACGAGACCATTGCCATTTGACTGGAATTTTTAGAGGTGTGGCTCATAGCAGATGTAATTTAAATTTTAAGGTACCAAAATTCTTTCCTATATTTTTCCATAATCTCACTGGATATGATGCCCATTTATTTATTAAGGAGCTGGGTAATACCATAGGGGATATTAAGATAATTCCTTTGAATAAGGAGAAATACATATCTATATCAAAAATTGTTCAAATTGATAGTGAGAAGAGTTTCGAGCTAGGATTCTTAGACTTATTTAGATTTTTGCCTTCTAGCATTGATAACATTTCAAAAACCTTAGCAAAAAGTGATTTCAAAATTTTGTCTCAATTTTGTAACAATAATGAAAGATCCTTCGAACTTATGACACGCAAAGGTGTCTTTTGTTATGATTATATAGATTCAGTACAGAAACTTTGCGAAACGGAATTACCTCCTATATTAGAGTTCAAAAATTCATTGATTGACGAAAATTGTACCCAAAGTGATTATGAGCATGCTAAAACAAAAACCTTTATACGAATATCCCCAAAAAAGCAACAAAGGTCCAAGTTAAGTATATCTATCAAAATTTCATAATTTTCAATTTTGTATATTAATCATGGTGCTCGATCCGTTCAAAATTGTATCTATTAAGGACGATAGTAAGTCTGTAATTGTTAGAGAAACAAACGTAATAAAAAAAAAAAAAATGTTTGGAATAATTTCAAATGTTCTTCCTTAGCTAAATATCTTGAGCATTATTTGATTACAGATGTTTTGATTTTAGCTGATATTTTTGAAAAATTCCGTAGAGATTCAAGAGCTATATATGGCCTAGATCCATGCCATTATTATACATTGCCAGGGTTTTCATGGAGTGCAATGCTAAAGAAGACAAAGGTTAAACTCGAGCTTCTCACTGATATTAATATGTATAATTTTTTCAGTAAGGGTATAAGAGGGGGATTGACTCAGTGCAGTCTTCGACACTGTAAGGCCAATAATAAGTACATGGAAGAATATGATCCAACAAAACCTTCTGAATATTTAATGTACTTAGATGCAAATAACCTTTACGGTTGGGCCATGTCTGATTATTTACCACACTCAGGCTTTCAATGGGTAATAATAAATAACGAAGTCGAGGATCTACTTCGGAGTTGGAATTTAGGACACCTTGCCAATCGTTTTAAAGGTAATTTTGGTTTAAATAATTTTTTATTACAATTCAAACTATACAATACAAAGTATTTAATAAGTTATTTTTTCTATTGCGATATCTTTTTCCTTAAATGTTTTTTTTTTTATTTCTTAGAACAAAAAATAAGCATGGACATACTGAAAATCATAAAGCAAAATCACATTGCTATGCTTTTTAGAAACGAGCCAATAGGTGATTTGGTTTTGTTTGAGCACAAACTAATGGAATGGCGCAATGCTAACAATTTTATTTCTAAGCCTTTGGAAATTGATGAAACACCCCACTGTTCCAAAAGTTCAACCCCACCACCATCTTCGCCGACCACTTCCCCGTATTGTAGTTCCCCCGAGCCATTTGAGATCTCAGCCACATTAGCAAATATATTGGACAACAATAAAAAAAACTTTGACATTGGTCGAATTTTATGCTCAAAATAAAAAACTTTTGGAAGAGCATCGGCAAACATTGATAAATGCTATTTGCAATCATTTTTTGGAAAACGATTTACATTTAACACTAAAATGCAGCTACGGGCTCGAAAACGAGATTTTAATTCGGTTTCCAACTGAAAAAGCGGAATATTACAGAACCGGCAAAAGGGGAAAAATTTATACGAAATTCTAAAACACATTAATAGCCATTGTACCCAAGCGGGTACAGAAAAATAGTAATTTTCAAATTGCCGTTAGGCCGAATAGAAAAGAGTTTTTTGTTTGATTCTTTTCTTGGGGCAAAAGGTAAATATGGTTACTGCGTTGCATGGGAAGTCGGAACTTGAAATTTTCAAAACTTTATTTGATGAGGAAGTAGTAAATTTGATCGTTGAGCAGTCTCGCGTTTATGCAGCACAGTCTAACGCGCATAGTTTTACATTCACCGAAGACGATTTGAAAGTCTTTTTGGGTATATTGCTTTACAGCGGCTATCACTCTATGCCAAGGGAGAATATGTACTGGCAAACAGATGAAGATACTCGTGTACCGATTGTTGCTAACAATATGTCCCGAAATAGATTTAAGGAAATCAAAAAATATCTCCACTTAGCTGACAACAATAATTTGGTTCTTTCCGACAAAATGGCAAAAATAAGACCTCTAGCAACCCTTCTAAACGAAAAATTCTGCCAGTTTGGCTATATACATGAGAAACTTTCGGTTGATGAGTCGATGGTCAAGTACTACGGCAGCCAATCTTCGAAGCAATTCATAAGAGGCAAGCCTGTCAGATTTGGCTTTAAAAATTGGATGCTGACGAGCAGTTATGATTATTTGTACCAATTCGAAACCTATTGTGGAGCCAAAAACGTCACTATGGCAAAACAGCAAATGCCACTTGGATCCAGAGTTGTTGTTGATTTTTTGGACAAAGTTCCCTTTCCTTCAGATCACATTGTATTTTTTGATAATTTTTTTACGTCACATGATCTGCTTGTTTTGCTGAAACAAAAAGGTTTTCGAGCTATCGGGACTGTACGCGAGTCTAGAACAAAAAAAAGTCCGCTAAAATCGAATGCAGAGTTCAAAAAAGAAAAACGAGGTTTCTATGATCACAGATACGATACTGCCAATAAAATACTTTTCGTGAAATGGAATGACAACAGCGCTGTGAGTGTTGGCTCAAACTTTGAGGGTATCGAGCCGATGCATTCCGTTAACCGATGGTGCTCGAAGGAAAAAGCTAAAGTCAGTGTAAAACAGCCTAAAATGATTGCAGAGTATAATTCGGGGATGGGAGGCGTGGACCTTCATGATCAAGCCATAAACAATTACAGAATCAAATTTCGCGGCAAAAAATGGTGGTGGCCACTTTTCACTGTAATGATGAATTCTGTGATGGTCAATGCTTGGAAGTTATATAAAATAGTCTACAATAGCAACATAGACTTATTGCAGTTTCATCGTACTATTGTTCGCCACTACTTGCGAAATTATACGCAACCCTCAACCTCAACATCCAAGCGTGCAGTAGTTCCTTCTGCAGCAACTACTGGTGGAAACCATTTTCCGAAGCGAATAACGAAACCACTACGCTATCGTCAATGTCATAACCGAGTAAGATGGGCTTGCGAGCAATGCGACGTAGCACTTTGTGTAGAAAAGGAGTGCTTCAAAAATTTTCATTCATCATAAAAATGAGCATGTATTGTGCTATTGTACCCGCTTGGGTACATTCCCAAAAACCTACTTTGCATATATTTTTTTTCTTGTTTTGTATATTTTTAGGTACATTATGTGGTTTTCAGTAAAATAAACAAGATTAAACTTAATATTTTTGGTTTTAAAGACATTCGGCTCTTAATGGGTTAAAGTCGATTCGTAACCGATCAAGTACGCCCGAAGTTGTCATACCAAAAGAAGCAAATGCAACATGTTTGCAAAACATAGAATTTTGTAAGATTTACCAACATTTTAATTTATTCCTTTAAGTATATAAATTTTTTTTGTAGCAAACATTATCTGCGTTCCTTTGGGGGAATTTATCTACTGCTTAGTACTTGAAGTTGCTTTCAACTTTTATTGAAAAAGTAGTTATAAGCAGCCTTAAATACTAACTAGTAGATAAATGTTCCCAAAGGGGCGATTTTTTATGTTCAGATCTTTCCTCATCTTACTCAATTTTGTATTGTTTATTTCAGCTCCAGAACCTGATGCTGCAGAATATGTTTCAACTATTAAAAACGACAATTTGACAATTCCGGAATTTGACAGCTGCTGGCAGGCCTGCAGTCAATTTCGTTTGCAGGGAATAAAAACATCAACATCATTAATGGAAGTATTCAAGGCCTGGCCAGAGTATAAAAAACCAACTGGCTATCGATTGGTAAGTTGTATCTTTTACATTATTAGTAAGAAATTGATTTTTTTTAAATGTAAAAACAATATATCTTTATAGATAAACAAGGATTTTGAGGTCATGTTTGGCAAACGACCAGGAGTGGTCACAAGATGGCCCGAACAGGTCCTCAAGATCAAAGAGTTCCTTCTTCAAGAAAACCGGCTGAAGGATAAGACTGCACGATTATTGATGGAGAACATCGATGATGTGACAAAAGGTAAAAATTAATTAATACAGCAACGAGGGCGAGAGAGTGCATCTTCCGCAGACGTGCACACAGAGGAAAGAGTTTTGGGATTGGTCCGACGAAATCCCTCCCTTAGCACAAGGAGGATAGCTACTATGCTTCATTTGTTGGCTTGGTATTGTTGGACAAACAGTTATTGGACCCAGGTTCCTGAGTTCAGTTATAAATGGAGAATCCTATCTGCAGTTACTACGAGACCTTCTGCCCGATTTGATTGACAACGTTCCATTGGCCATAGCAGACAATTTAATATACCAGCAAGATGGAGCTCCAGCACACTACAGCCGCATTGTAAGGAACTGGCTTGATGACCATTTTAGTGACCGTTGGATTGGAAGAAGAGGTCCCACAGAATGGCCACCTAGATCACCAGATTTAACTCCGTTAAATTTTTATGCTTGGGGATTCATGAAGGGCTATGTTTACGAAAAGGAAATAGAATCTTTGGCTGAACTGAAACAACGGATTGAAACGGCTGCAGTCAAATTACAAGAAAATTTATCAGGTATAAATTTATGTGCAGCAATACGTGCAGCAATAAGGCGCTATAGTCTTTGCCTTCTTCAAAATGGGGATCATATGGAAATTTTTTTATAATAAGCTTAATAGTAACTTAGTATTAGCTGTGCCTCCACTCATATCTTTTCCCCACTCAAAAATGTGTGAAGAGGAGTGTTGATGGCAAATCAAATGTAAATACACAGTCAAAAGCTCCCAGGAAGCCTTCCTATTTCAAGCCAAAACTGCACAGGAACTAGACGACCATATAAAATTCCTGTTGAATAAGCAAGAAAATATCCAGCCATTTATCATGGGAATAGGTGAAAGTTTCATATATGAAAATAATTTCGTTTACCTAGATGGTATTAAATACCAGTTTAAAAATTTTATCAATGCTGTAGATATATGTTTTAAATGTTTCCATCTTTTTAATCTCGAATATCCGCCTGCATGTTCGCAGTTTTAGACTTTTATAGAGTATGTACAATTTTTATGATATTAAGACCTCTAAAAATAGAACACCAAAAATGTACATATTATGCGAATATCTTAAACAGATAGATATTTAATGTAAAAATAAAAGTTCATTTAATTTAATAAAATAAAATATATTTATAAAGTTTAAACTTTTCTTTTATTGAATAGACAATTCAGAAATTATGAAATAATTCATAGATTTGATGATTATTTTCATAAAATTTTAGCAAAATTTTCTATACTTTTTAACGAAAGTAATGAAAAAAAACATAAGATTTAAGAAATATTTCATAAATTTAATGATTTAATTCATAAAATTTATGAAACATTACATATACTTTTTTGCGAAAATTATGAAAAAATCATTAAATTTAAAAAATAATTCACTAATTTAATGATTTTTTTCATAAAATTTAAGAATCATTTCATTTACTTTTTTCAAATAAAAAATTAAAAAAAATAATTAAATTTAAGAAATGTTCTTTAAATGTAAGAAACTTTTCTCAAACTTTGTTCTTAAATTTTAGAAGAAAAAAAAAAAGATTATGAAATAATTCTTAAATTAAATGAACATTTCTTAAAATTTAAGAAACTTTTCTTAACATATTCCAAAATTTTTGAATTTTTTTAAGAACAAAATTCATAAAATTTAAGAACTTATTCTTAGTTTTTAAGAAAGATTCATTCCCTTATGAATTTGTTCATAAAAAGATTCTTAAATTTAATGAATTTTTACATTGGCTCATTTGCCATGAATTTTTATATTAATTTAATGTACAAATTCATTAATTTTGTGTACCTTTTTGGTTCAGTGCAGACAACTCAAAATAACATGCACATGCACAATTTTTTTCATATTTACGCTAGCAAAATAGGCTAGTCTACCTTTAAGATAAGCAGGTTCAAACGGGCGCAAGCGCTAGCGTAAACTACCTGATTTAGGAAATTTTAACACAGTTTTTTCTCTTGGTGTAATAAAGAATGTTATCTGCAACGTTCTTAAGTCGCGCCGGTACCACAAATGGGATTCTGTCCATCCTAATAACAAAAATCAACACGCGAAACGAGCAAGAGATAATGTGACAGTGTGAATATAAGAATACACAGCGGCGAATCACTCTGTGCGACGCGTACAAGTCAGTTCAAGTTCAGCATCGAAACAGAAAAGTTTGTTTTTTTTATTTTTTTGATGAAGGATAATCAAGGAAAAAAAATACACCATTAAAGATTCACAAGAAGCATTCCTCTATGTCGTCAGATTAACTCAATTAAAAAAAAAATGTTCCACAAATTGCAGTCCGATGCTTTTTCAGTCAGTTCAAGTTTTGCATCGCAAGGATAATCATGGAAAAAAAGTACACCATTAAAGATTAAGTTTATTATTACTGTCTAGAATTAAAAAAGTCAGTTCTTCGTAGACACTGATGTACACATACAGGGGAAATCGGAGAAGTTTACGATTGATGACTCCGTTTCAGCGTTCACCTAAGAGGCGAAACAGGCAGCTGACATAGACAGTCTTTTGAACCAAAGAAGAGAAGAGTGCATTCAGAAAAAAGGAAGACTTCAGCCTCTTATTAAAAGTTCCATTATAAAGATTTTTATGTTTCAATAGACAACGTAAAGTATAAAATGCAGTCCTATTTAGAAAGCATCGATTTTTATTTAAAACTGACTTACGTTCTAAACATTTAATATCCTCCACAACGTCTTTTGGTGTGGACATTTATATATATATATATATATTTTTTTAATTACCTATAGGTAGGCTCAAACGGAAAAGTTTGTTTTTTTATTTCTTTGATGAAGGATAATCAAGGAAAAAAAAATACACCATTAAAGATTCACAAGAATCATTCCTCTATGTCGTCAGATTAACTCAATTAAAAAAAAAATGTTCCACAAATTGCAGTCCGATGCTTTTTCAGTCAGTTCAAGTTTAGCATCGCAAGGATAATCATGGAAAAAAAGTACACCATTAAAGATTAAGTTTATTATTACTGTCTAGAATTAAAAAAGTCAGTTCTTCGTAGACACTGATGTACACATACAGGGGAAATCGGAGAAGTTTACGATTGATGACTCCGTTTCAGCGTTCACCTAAGAGGTGAAACAGGCAGCTGACATAGACAGTCTTTTGAACCAAAGAAGAGAAGAGTGCATTCAGAAAAAAGGAAGACTTCAGCCTCTTATTAAAAGTTCCATTATAAAGATTTTTATGTTTCAATAGACAACGTAAAGTATAAAATGCAGTCCTATTAAGAAAGCATCGATTTTTATTTAAAACTGACTTACGTTCTAAACATTTAATATCCTCCACAACGTCTTTTG
The DNA here is from genome assembly GCA_948107695.1 of Meliscaeva auricollis. NCBI lineage: Eukaryota > Metazoa > Arthropoda > Insecta > Diptera > Syrphidae > Meliscaeva > Meliscaeva auricollis. The sequence continues at coordinate 25,478,913 of OX403618.1, forward strand.
GTGTGGACATTTATATATATATATATATATTTTTTTTTTAATTACCTATAAGTAGGCTCAAACGTAAAAGTTTGTTTTTTTATTTCTTTGATGAAGGATAATCAAGGAAAAAAAAATACACCACTAAAGATTCAAAAGAAGCATTCCTCTATGTCGTCAGATTAACTCAATTAAAAAAAAATGTTCCACAAATTGCAGTGCGATGCTTTTTTAGTCAGTTCAAGTTCAGCATCGCAATAGAAAAGTTTTTTTTTCTGTGATGAAGGATTAGCATGGAAAAAAAAGTACACCATCAAAGATTCACAAGAAGCAATCCTTTATGTCGCCAGATGCACTCAAGGAGTCGAAGATCATCTTGAACATTTAAGGAGCAAGTCAAACAACATCAAATCCAGCCACTTTAGGTTTTGTGGAAGATATTACTTAATTGAAAGAATATTTCGTGTATTTCCACGGTATTGAATATTCATTTAAATTCTTCAATAAATAAAAGTAATAATTATAATTTATAACATGTTGGTCCACATTGGTGCATGGTGCAACTACAGAATTTTAATATTGGTCGTTGTACCTAACAACAACATAATGCAATTAAGTTGGTGAGTTTTGTCGAAATGCAGAGAAGAATTGCTGAGGCGGAGGCGAACTATTTCGATGCTTACGCAGCGCTGTAGAGCAAAGTGTTGAAGAGGACCCGAATGAATCGATTTCCACCGTGCACAGCAATTGGAGCTTTGTCCATCAACTTTATGGAAGATTTTGCGCAAAGATCTTGGCTTGCGACCTTACAAGATCCAGCTTGTGCAAGAATTAAAGCCGCGAGAATATGCAATGCGTCGTGATTTTGGTGTATGGGCCGAAAATGAGATTGATCTCTATGCTGATTTTCATCGCAAAATTTTGTTCAGTGATGAGGCTCATTTTTGGTTGAATGGCTACGTCAACAAGCAAAATTGCCGCATTTGGAGTGAAGAGAATCCACATGAGACCCTTGAGACGCCATTACATCCACAAAAACTGACTGTTTGGTGTGCTCTATGGGCTGGTGGAGTCATTGGGCCATACTTCTTCCGAAATAATGCTGGAGAGTCAGTTACCGTTAATGGAGACCGGTATAGAGCCATGATAACCGACTATTTTGTTCCCCAATTGGATGGCATGAATGTGGATGAGTTGTGGTTCCAACAAGACGGCGCGGCGCTACATGCCACACAGCGCACGTCACAATCGATTTATTGAAGGAAACATTCGATGAGCGCATAATTTCGCGGAATGGACCTGTCAATTGGCCACCAAGATCGTGCGATTTGACACCATTGGATTATTTTCTTTGGGGATATGTGAAGTCGCTCGTCTACGCCAACAAACCAGAAACGTTAGGGGACTTGGAAGCCAACATTCGTGGCGTTATTGCCAACATACGGCCCCATATGCTCAAAAAAGTGGTTGAAAATTGGACCTGTAGAATTGGCTTTATTCGAGCCAGCCGCAGCGGCCACATGCTTGAAATCATATTTAAACATTAATGGCATAAAATTATCCTTCCAATAAAGCCAAATTGATGGACATTAAAACGATTTTCTTGTGTTTTATTTCTATTCAAAGTTCTATACCTCTAAAAAAAACACCCTTTATATCATTATATTGGAGTAAAGGTAACTTTTATAAAAATACATACATACAGTTGTAAAACACAATTAATGGTGAACGGTCGTCGCATTTACGTCCGAGTGATTAATAATAAAAAAAAATAATATTAAATAAAAACAATAAAAACTGTGAAAAAGCAAAGTGCTGAAGTGCAGTGAAAAGAAAAGAAAGAAATTGTACAGAAGAAAAGGTTTTAAACAAGAAAAAACATACGAAACAATTAGTCAGTCCGGAGACATTTGGTTTGATAACCATATTTCAAGCAAAACTGAGGCTGGCCACTCTAGAGGAGGGCTGGCTTAAGTATCAAAATATGGCCGACGATTCTCTGGACGTGGTCAGCTAGAAAGACCTGCCCAAATTCATTGCTAGTGTTCGATGAGCATCTTCTGGGTGTATGTAATGTCGTAAATATTTACCAACTAAAAGTCGTAAATTATTTCGAAAATATTTTTTAACATGAAACTTATTTATTTTGACAAATATTAATATCTCTGTCTCTTTTCATATCGCATGCGAGGTGATTTACAAAATAATAACGTTTCTTCATCCTACAAGCTAAGAAACTGAAGACAAAAAACCTACATCTTTGGCCCGGGGAGAATGTTGAAAGCAACACACGTGAAATTGACCCATCTGGATCTCTCATCATAATTTACACCAATCGAGCCCAACTTCACCCAAGATAAAGATTTCTACAAAATGTCAAACAAATGTCATCAACGTTGTCAAAAAAAAAAACCACGAACCTTCAAACCGGCAGCAACAATAAATTATATATAAAAATCAAAGTGTGTCGTGTATTTCATTTTTCGTTTTTATTAGTAAAATAATTAAAATAAATTAAAAATAACTTAAAGGCTTTACAGCCAAACACAATTACTTCTTCACCGCTGCTGGTGGGGCACTGCAGAAAAAAATAGCAGAATCCACGCAGCAGGAAAGAGAGGGTACAGATAGTACAGGTCGCGATAATCACCAAATCCAGGTAGAGGTCAGCATGCCGTTCTAGCAGCATGACCTACAAAACACCTGGGGAGAATTCGATGGGACTTACACCAAGTGGATAGGCTTCCATGACAGATTCAAGGCGACCATCCACGACAACGTAAAGATTTCACAAGCTTTTTAGTTCTCTGAAAGGCTCTTTAATAGGTCGTGGTGCTCGAGCTTTGGGAGAATGGAAGCTTACTGAGGAGAACTACAATGAATCAGATTGGAATGACACTGAAGTTAAGTACATGGGTATTGTGAAATATCCATCTATATCATTATATTGGAGTAAAGATAACTTTTATAAAAATACATTTGTAATCATCCCGGTCCTACTATATGGGGCAGAAGCACGAGCGTTAAAAGATTCGGATGAAAATTTGCTTGGTTGCTTTGAGAGAAAGATTCTTCGAGTGATTCTTGGTCCTGTGTGTATGGAAGGAGTATGGAGAAGAAGATTCAACGACGAGCCTTACGGGCTGTACAGCGACGTTGACCTGGTTAAGAAGCTGAAAATACAGCGGCTGAGATGGCTGGGACACGTGGAGCGTATAGACATCAACGCACCAGCCCGACGAGTCTTCGAATCCAACCCTGATGGTGAACGCAGCAGAGGGAGACCGCGTAACAGGTGGCGCACACAAGTGGAGAACGACCTCAACCAACTTGGCGTGCGTAACTGGATATCTCAAATACAAGTTTCTTAGAAGCTGAAAGAGTGATATTGCACCTAAAAGATGAACTTGAAAGCAAAACTATCAACAATCAAGTTGTGCTTGACGTTATTCGCCAGGCCAAGCTAAACATTTTTGGAGTTTCTGGTATACCCGAAGACATTGAAGGGACTTACGAAGTTGCTTGTGATGGGACATTATTAAGAGTACCTCAACCCTAGACAGTGCATCCTTACAAGAAAAATTTCCACAGGATTACGAAACAGTCATAGGTAGCTAAGTATAACTTATAATTATGAATCTGCTTTTTTTAATTTTTGATTTTTTTTTTGTATAAGTTACTATGGAGCTGGAAATAGTGAATGATAATATTTTGCAAGAAATTCCTTCCCAAACTATTAGGGAAAATACACTAACTATGGGTAATTTTCATGCTCCATTTTTAAGGTCTTAAACAAGTTAAAATTATTTCTTATTTGTATTATATTTTGACAGAACCTCATACTTCAAAAAGCGCTAAAACCCATACGTTTTTGAAAAGTATCTTAAGTATCCAAAACCTATACAAAACTCCGTCAAAAGATTTTTTAAGACTCAAAAACCACCTATGTCAATCTCATCTCATGGGTGAATAATTATAATTCAAAAAGTCTTATACTAATTTTCCTAAACATTTTCTTAAACATTTCAGATTCGGATCAGCAAGGCACTTCGTAGTCGCAGTCGCAGTCCATTGAAAGTCTTCAGGCGGAAAATAAGGCAGCCTTCCAATCCATCGAAATGTCTCTAGGGGAGCTAAAAGCGGAATCGGGCCACCAAAAAAAAACTCCTCGAGGAGTTTATAGCTAAAACTGAGGTTACGCTGAACACGATCATCGACAAACTTTGTCAGCGAAGGGAATCGGCGGGGGAGTTGAAAATTCCCGAAAATTTGCTGCCGATTTCAACTCAAGACCAATTGGACTCCCTCGAGGAGAAAATTGGGACCGATCCCGCTTTTAGGCGGTCGTTGGTAAGTTATTAAGTCTTTTAAACTTTAACATGTACTTCCTAACATTTTTACTATTTTTATTTTTACAAATGTACACAAACTATAACTAAAATATCTGTTTTTCTTTCTGCTTTTTTTTTTTTTTCTTTTTTAATAGATCCGTATGCTGAGCACTTTTGCTACAAACTTATTTTTGCGGTGGTGGTGGAGGCGGTCAGGGAGAGATTCCCTTCATACAGCGACACCGAGGGAGCAACTTACATGAAAACGTACTTGAAACAGGCCCGTTTCAGGCAGGGCAAAAACCCACTGTAAGTTTTTCTTTTTCTTTTTTCTATTTAAGTTATATATGTATATATATAGACATATTTTAAAGTTATATACGCGTATTATATAGCGCATAATAACTTGATCTAACTTTTTTATTCATATTCTAATTAAATTGTATTTAACTTTATTTTCAGCGACGACTCAACAGCAGCAGATTAATTTTTTCTCTTTCTTATTATTATTAACTTTATTTATTTTTGTTTTAGTTTTAAGTTACATTTTCTTTATGTATTTAGTTTTAAGCGTTAATCTTTAGTTTTAAGTTAAAGTATGTAATATTTTACTTTTTAAATAAAAAAAAGGAAAAAAAGTAATTTTTTAACCCGTTATCTTATTTAAAAAGGAACTTCTATTTTCAGGTTAGAAAATTACTATTTTTGGAGCATAATACTGGGTTTTTTTGCAACCCAGCTCCAACCGGAGCGAAATAATGGGATTTTTTATTACCTCTCCAGAACCTCCAAACAGGTATCAAAATTACCGACGAAAAAGGTTTTCCTACTACCTACAAATAACCGGTAGTGAAAATACGTCACCATAACGCTTCGAAATAACGTTTATGGAGCGTTTTTTTTTACCAAGAAAAAACCCAGGCTCGTCAGCGGTTAAAAATCGACTGATAAAAACCGTATTAATATTACCACAAAAAACCCAGGTTTCAAAGTTACTGACCAAATTGGGTAAAAAAGCGGTTTCTGGAACGTTTCTACACCGTGTTTTTTACCAATTTCTAACTTTTGGAGGTAATTACCTCGGGTTTTAAGCCGGTTTATTTACCGACTTTAAACCAAAAATTGTTGTCTGAATTAAATTTAAGGATTTTTTTATTTTTATTCTTAAGCCTCAAAAATGGAGTTAATTAATTTAACTTATTTTTTTATTTTAGTTCTATTTCTTTTTTTTTCAAGATTAGTTACTTTTTTTTTAGCTTTTCTATATTAAAACGTTTTAATAAAAAATATAAAACAATTCCTGGAAATAAAAATAAAGCTGTGACGAAGACCAATTTCTGTGAGCTTTAAAAAACGGTGTTAGATAGATCAGACATGACGGAAAGCATGAAAAATGCTTTTCGAAAGTGCGGAATATTTCCGTTTAATGCAGATGCTGTCGACTACACTAAATGTGTCCAGAATATACTTGAGAAAATCCACGAAGCTCAACCGGAAACAGTAACAGCTTCAAGTTTCTATGAGACAAAAAAAGTTCTGGCTTTGACAAAGGATGCTTTTGAAAAAAAAGGAATCGATTTTTCATTTCATTTCATTTAATTTTATTTTGTTTCATTTAATTTCATTTTCTTGGCTGGACTATCACGCACACGACGTTACTCAAAGACTTTAACAATGATAGACGAACTACTGCAGAACATTGATGTACAAAAAGAAATTATGATTCAGAGCTCACCATCGACTTCCTCTGCAGTAAGCCCTGCTTTCAGAAAACACCTTTATTATCCCGAAACAATACCCAAATCCAGCAAACCTGTTCGCGAAAAACGGCCAGCAAATATTACCTCAAAAGCGTGGAAAGATTTCTACGACAAAAAAGCGCAGGACAAGGCCAAAAAGACTGAGGAATTGGAGATAAGGAAACGCTGTCGAAAAGAAAAGCGTTTGGAAGCTGAAAACAAGAAACTAGCAGGAAAACCAAAGTAAAAAAAAAAAAATAATAAATACCATGTTCCTACTGTGAGGAAGATTTGATCTCAGATGTTGAAGAAAATGAGGTAAAGAACGTTGGGTGTGATTCCTGTACTAAATGGTTTTATTTAAAGTGTACACATTTTGCCGGACGAGATTTCAAAGACATAGAAAATGAACTCTTTTATTGTGAAACCTGTATTAAGTAAATATCTAACTAGGTATATCTATTTCGATTTAAGTTTTTTATTTACTATTACTTATAAGTTATAACTAATACCTACAGATGTACCTGTATGTCAAAACATACATAACTATATTGAAGTTGATTTTTGAGTTTTTTGTTTAATTACTTTTTATATATATGTACAGGGTGGCGCACGAATAGTGCTACAAAAATAGAACGTAATAACTTTTTTTCTGTGTGAGTAATCGGCTTATTTTTTTTTTTTTTTTTATTTGTAGGTTACTATTTAGATTTATAAAAATGGATGCTTGCGATACGTAGAAAAGAATTTGGATAGTGCAACGGATACTTCATGACGATTTAAACTTGTTTCCGTACAAAGTCCAAATTACTAGCAAGTTAAACCCTCAGGATTTGCCTGTTCGCCTGGAATTTTGCCAAAAAATGATATCAATGGCCGAAGAAGACAACACATTGATCAATTGTTTGTTCATGTCTGATGAGGCCCATTTTGATCTTAACGGCAATGTAAACAAGCAAAATTGCCGTATATTGAGCCGTATGTTTCGAATGTAAGCTCTCCACTTACATACATAATAAAATGGCTTGTTAATGACTTGAGAAAATTCGGAAGCTTTGATGGTTTTTCAGTCAAGAACACATTCGATTTTGTTGACAAAATAAGAGAAATTGAAATTGAAGACGACGAGATTATGATCTCATTCGATGTAACTGCCCTTTTTCCATCCATTCCCGTCAATGAAGCAGTCGAAGCAATCAAACAACATTTACATAAATTCGATTTATCACCAGAACAAGAAAAAGCTTACATTGATTACATCAACATTTGCATGAAGCATAATTGTTTTCAATTCCGGAACTTATTTTATTCAACCAACTTCGGGTGCAGTATGGGAAATGGCCTCTCACCATATGTCGCAGAGGCATTCATGTGTAAATTTGAGTCAGATTTACACAAAGAAGGTAAACTACCACGTATCTGGTATAGATATGTTGATGACACCTTTGCTGTGGTGAAAAAATCTGAAGTTGACCAGGTTCTCACAACAATCAATAATAGATTTCCCAGCATCAAATTTACTTTTGAGAAGGAGGACGACAAACTTCACACATTACCCTTCCTCGACGTTGAAATCAAACGAAAAGAGAAAAGAGTTGATTTCAGTGTTTACAGAAAATCCAAATCGACAGATCGGTACATAACAAAGGATTCATATTGTGCATATAGTCAAAAAATTGCAGCTTTTCATTCCATGGTTTACAGATTATGCCGTCTTCCTCTATCTGTTGAAAACTATATGAGAGAATACCAACAAATACTTCATATAGCTTTATATAAATTAAAATTTATATTTTATTTATTAAAATAAAATTTAATTTTCTAACCAATAAAAAAAAATAAATGAAATACATCGATTAAAAAAAAAGTTATTTGAATTTCTTATTGTAGCACAATTGGTGCGCCACCCTGTATAAGAAAGTGCTATAGTATGTAAGTACCTATTTTACAATTAATTTTGTAATAAATGTTTAATTGTTTATCATGGTTTTAATTATCTTGGTCAAAAGAATGCAAAATATAGAACTTAAAATTTGGGGCCGACTACTGAAGACTTATGTGGCCGACCTCTGGAGTTTATGGGGCTGACCTCACCAGATTCACGGTTTCATTTCAATTTTTGATAATTGTTTGTTTTTCATGGCAAGTCCACTAAAAAAAATCAACAATTTTAAAATTTAGACATTCCAAATAATCAAATAAACTAAATTTTATATCCAAATGTCTAACAACTGAATTTTGGGGAACGTTCAAACATAAAAAAAAAGTTAAATTGCCGACTACTGGCTCCATCACCCTATCAAAAAGTAGACAAGGCTAAGGCTAAATGAAGAGTTTTGTAGGAAATTACTTTAAGGGGCCGGCTACTCTATTCCTAATTGCAAATTCCTATTTGTAAAAGATGTATTTATTGGACATTTGATGTGTTCATTCAAATCCCATTTTAAACAATAAAACATAATTTCATCTTCTTCTAACTCCACCTTATTATTGTCGTCTAATAAAGCAAAACTTTTTGTTGTTTTCTTCTAAAGAATGTCATAAGTTGGTTTAAGTTTCTTAGCAACTTTTCAGGCAATTTATCTTGATTTTATTAACGAAGTTACCAAAGTCCATATATAATGCCCCCCAAATATAATTAGAACGGGTTGGGTATACCAAATCTTAAGCACAAAATTTTCTTTATATAGACAAAACCCTCAGAGAATTGCAGGGAGATTATTATTATTTCGGTTACCAAGACAATATTAACAACAATTTATTAAAAAACCGACTCACCACTAAAATTTTCTTGATTTCTTCGATGAGATACTCTTCGACTTCTTTGGTTACCACTTCCGATCCCATGGAAAATAGTTTGGCTGCAATGAATTTAAAACATCTTTCTCGTGTTGTTTCATCGCCAGATGCGATTTGCGTAAAGATACCTTGAAGGGCTCCTTTAGCGTCGAGCTAAGAAAATTAAATACAATTTAATTTTTAATAAAATATATTTTTTATTTTTTTTTTGTTTTGTTGTTGTAATTTACCTTCAAAATAGTCTGAAGTGATGCATTTACAGTTTGTAATTCTAGAGGATCATCGAGAATTAGTAATTGAGCAAGGGTGTCGCCTACTTTTGGTGTAATGCCAACCGTGTCCAGACAAAGTTTGGGTAAATCTTTAATAGCTTGTCGGCGAATCTTATCGAGTAAAATTTTATTTTTTATAAAAATTATTCATATCTAGTTTTTTTTTTTTTGTTAATTTTTTGTTTGCTATTAACTTACTTGCATATCATTATCTTCACATAAATCAAGTTGTGCGTCGATGGCTGAATCGGCCAAATCGGGGAAATGCTTGAAAAATTTGCCAATAAATTGGGACGCTAAACGTTTTTCCTTTGATGATCCCTTGACGGCTTTTAAAATATCTTTGTATTCGTTTTCATGCTAAGAAATTATGTATAACATTTTTTAATTTATATTTTTCGCAGAAAACAAAAAAAAAAAAGTTTTTATGCTGGAAATTTTTAAAACAAACCTCTTTAATTTTTTCACCAGCCTCCGACAATATATCATAGCACTTGTATAAATGTTCGATATTATCCATTTTGTTTTATTTTATAATATTGAAGTTTTTTTTATTTGATGAAAATTAATTTTATACTGTTGTGTGCATAGAATTTTATTTTTATTTTATATTAAATAACTTAAATATACTATATTTTAGAATAAAGATAACACAACGATTAAACGCGAAATGAAATTGATGAATATATAGATTTTCTCTCAATGGTGGCTTTGATTTCCGCCGTTCGTCCGTTGGTGTGGAAAAAAATCGAACTGTGTGTATTTATCTCTTTTTTTGTGTATGTTTTTCCCACTCTTACTAATTGTAAAACTTGGTTTTTTGGCTGCAGCATGCAGCTACAAAAATTAATTATGGTTTTCTTATAATTGTTCTTAGAGGGATGTTAAAAAATTACCGGCGGAAACATTGAATGAGTGCATTCAGGTATTTGTTATTTTTTTTGTTTCTAGGGCGGTATTCACACTGTTAAAAGCAACAAAGAGAAATTAAAAACTATCACCCCTGTTAAAGAATCCGACAAATGCATTGTGGTAGGACTAGCACTTATTTTGGCCATAGTTTCTATTGTGGAACTCACAGGTGAGGAAATGTCTTAGTGACAATGGTAAGGTAGTTCCTGGGATTGGTGAAATAGTGCACCCAACAAGTTCATAATTGCCTTATATGCGAATGCGAATCACGCTTACTCCCCGTGCGTAAAGTATTGCGAATTCCAAAATAGGCATGATTATTTAATAAATACAAATAATTGCAATTTATAACTCATCAGTGATAAATAAATTCTTGCCAAATTAATTATTTTATATTTTTTTATTTGAAGACTGTTTCATACGTCAAAGTAGCACAAGAAAATTGAAAATGTAGGGGCTTAACGAAAACACTTGGCAGCATTGCGAATGAAATGACATTCGTTGCGTTCAATGCAAGGAATCTGTAATTATATACTGAACTAATATTTCTCAACTAGTATTGAAATTGGAAACCTTGAATTTTTTTGATATCTTTAGATCTGCAACATGTTTTTTCGTCAGATGTGATTACAAATAGGATGAAAACAAAAGAAATATAGGTATCTGGATAGCTTAAGATTATTATGTGAACGCACCCGATAAGCCTCTAAAAATTTCGGACTTAGATATGGACTTTGTGCATGGACGCGATGACTTTAAAATCAGCTGAATCCTTAAAATTAAATTAAAATGAAATAATTTGTAAGAGTTAAGAAAAATAAACAATTTAATTTTTTTTTTCTACGCCAAACCCCATCTTTTTGTTTTCATGTTCATACAATTAATCGATAATTTTGGTGTTTTTATATAAATTATCAATGATTTAACAGAAAAGTAAGTTGGTAGGTATTTTAACCCCTTCAAAAAGTTTAGCCCGAGAATTCTCGGGAGTTAGCTCTCTAGCCCGCGGGGTTTAGTTATTGTTGTTTTTAAAATGTAAAGTGCTTAGCCCCGAGAGCTTTTTTTTTTGTTCAATTTAGCCCGGGCGTACAAAAAAACACACCTAAAGATACACCACCACTATAATTATACTGAAAGTATGAACGATGTGAACACGCCATAAATAAAAGTGTCCTCATCATTTGACACTGGACTGTTTCATACCAAGTTTAAAAATTTTGTTGACTGCTGTAATAAAACCAAGTTTCAATCTTGACACTCCTTACAGTTTGAAAACATAACCTTAAAAATAATATCAAAACAAATATACAAAAATTATTTTAATATTTGAATCGAAAAAAATAATGTCAATTGTAAATAAAACACAAGGAATATTATAAAATGCAAACAAGTAAATAGTCACTTTAAATTTTTTTCATTAATATTTCCTTAAAAAATATTCAAATTTCATAGAGAAAACCACCAAAGATGCTGACTATTTTAAATCCATTTCTTGAATTTATCAATTTCTTGAAAAATGCAGTACACTATGTCCTTGTCGTTAGTTTCCTCATTGGAAAGGGAATGTTTGCCATCATTGAACAAATATTCACATTCTTTGGTGTATTTTTTCAAGGAGTCGTGGTTGTTCTGGACGAATTATGGTTGTTTATAAGGGAGCTCAATTTGATTGTAAACGACAGTGTGACTTACATCGAAACATCAACCAACCGTGGAGTAGCTGGCGTGCTAGATGGATTTTCTATGTTTGCCAGTGAAATAGGAAGATTCCTTACAAATGGCAGATTGCATTCCAAACTACTTGCATCGGCTGTTGGTAGATGGGTCACAAATTTCTTTGAAATTATCCGTGGAGGACTTCTTTTGATAGCTGACTCAATTTGGTTTGCCTTAACCATTATCCCAAAGACTCTGTTGCAATTGACTGTTGTCATGGGCGACTTTATTGCATTCGGAATTGGTGGATCTTGGAAGTTGATACTGCGCTTTGCTCAGAACGTCATTGATGAGCTCTTTAGATACACAATAGCATTAGTTGTAATAGCGTTGGCTTTTAGGAATCGAAGATCCATTTACAGGACTAGCAGACGGTGGACAATACGTATTATCCGAACTACTATAAATGTAAGTTGCAAACAAGTAGTGTAGAACATCTTAATATCATAAATTTGTGTATTTCAGTGGATTTTGAAGATCTATCGTTTCCTCTTTGTTCTGCAACCTCCTCGGCCAATACCTGCTCCAAATCGCATCAAACCTCGTTCTCCAATAAACACCACATCCGTCCTGAACAAGAGCAACGAATCCAATTGCTGTGTTGTGTGCCGTGATCGTCCCAAATGTGTCTTGCTTCTACCATGCAAACATCTTTGTATGTGCGAGGAGTGTGCAGAATTTATAGCCACCATGCGGCAAGCCTTCTGTCCACTATGTCGAAGTACTGTTCACAAACAATTTTCCGTCTATGTGTAGATAGCTTATAGAAATAGCCAAAACGGATGCTTCATATTCGACCAAAAAGTCTGAACAAATTTTTCTACTTTTTCTACCTAGCCCATGTGTGTATTTTTCTTTTTTTAGTTTTATTTTATGTATTTATCTTGTAAACAAATACAAATGGGTTTTTACATGAAAATTTTGATAAAGAATTTTATTGGCCTTTATGAGGTGACTAATAAATTTTCTCTAAAAGACTTATTTATGTTTACGAGATAAGATCTTGAGAAACATTAGTCAATCGAAAAATAGATACAAACAAAATAGACAGCAATAAAGGTGGGATGGCAGAACTCTTTACTAATTATGGGCAACCCCTGGTCGACATGTTAAATGATAACGAACCATTTTCTAGAAATGGATACACATTAATGATCCTTATCCAAAACAGTAGAAGTAACAATTGTAGATGGAGCGTGTGAAAGAGTCCAAAAAGTAGGCTGCAGAGAAATTTTAGTTAAGACTCAAAGTCCCAGGCCCGCGATCTTAAGTAGGTTAGTTCTTATTTAGCAACATTCTGCGATTCTCCTGAATGAGATTGAGAGTTTTATAATGAATAAAAAGCAAAGCGCGGGACGATGGAGTTATACCATCATAGTTCAAAGTGTAACTGAATTCTAAAAATTATTTCTTGATTGAAATGTTTAATAGTTGAAGCGCTTAACCTTAAGTGACGTATGTTGTATGTAAATTATATAAAAATTTGCGTCATCAGAGACTACAATTTTGTTTTGCTGCAACAACTGCACTAAATCTTAATGCCCAAAAAGAATTAAGAGGCGAAAAATAAGAATTGAAAACTTATAAGCAACATAAAGTTTTAATATAGCATTTATCTGTGAGATAAAGCAAAAATAAAAAAAAAAATAGACACACAAAAGTGCAACCCCAGAAATAATTCGCATAAAGTTGAAAATTATGTAGTTTTCGATTGGAAGTCCCGAAGAGTTCGGAAGCATCCAAAAGTCTTCTGAAACTGTTTTATTGACGCAAAAATGACAGATATGACACAGTAAAACAGTTGCAGAAGACTTATGAATGCTTCCGGACTCTTCTGGACGTCCAATCGAAAACGAAATTAGTACAGTACAGATCATTTAAACATCGATAAAAGTAAAATGTCAAAAGTTCCCAAAAATCCTATGTATTATTGCATAAAAGGTTATTCAAGGTTAAACGTCGAAAATGTTCGTTTTTCGTATATAACTCTGAAAAAGGAGAAGCTATCAAAACGAAGTATATAGAAGACTCTTGTAGGTTTTGTGATTCCGTAAAATACAGTTATGACACTTTTTTCTACGAGCAATCATTTAGAAGATATCGTGATTTTAAAATGTGTCAATGTCGAAAATAACTAAAAAACAGTTATTTTTGACATTTATATTACTCTTAAACGGTATTTGAAGAACTTGTAAATTGTGTGCTCTTCTATATAAGAATTTTTTTTTTTTTTAAGCTGTCATTAAAAAAGAATAAAATGTGATTAGAACTCAAAAATTGGGAGTTTTTGTACTTAATATTAAAAAAATATTTTAGACGGAATCACAAAACCAATATCTTCCATTTATACTTTTTTATAGCTTCCCCCGTTTTAGAGATAATATACGAAAAACCAACATTTTCGATATTTAACCTTTAATAACTTTTTGTGCATGCCCAATACCAATTTTCAGCTCTTTGCCATTATTTGCTGGGGCCTTACTATTTAATTCGATGCTTCTTTCGCATCCGTTCGAAAGCTAGTTTTGACTTTACATTCCACCCGCACTATTAATCAACTTACATTTCTGCGAACCTCGTTTCGTTAGTCAAGGCTATAATAACACCGCTTTTCCACCTTGTATGTACTCCGACAATTTTTTTACATATGTTTTGTTTTTAATTTTTGTACTTTGCTGATTTTTGAAAACTCTTTTACATCTGATTTTTCTTTTCTAAGTTTGCGCTTTCTTAATTTTATTGGCAATAACTTAATGGGTAATAACTTTAAGCTTTTTACCCTTTCAAGTTTTTTATTATAAATTTTTTTAAAGGTTTCAAATTCATTGGCTTCTGGCAACTCTTTGGATCCACCAACACTTCTGCCGATTTTTTTCATACAACATATTTATACTGACTCTAGTTGCACCAATTTTTACACCTGTATCTGTACAATTTTTTTTTTTTAATTAATTTCCTTAATTTTTCGATTTTGATATATGAGTTCTGGCAACCCTTTAACACCCACCCACGCTTCTGACCGATTTACTTATATTCTGATATTGACAAAACCTATTATGGTACCAATTTTTTTCAGCCTTGTATCTCATCAAGTTTATTTTTAATAATTTTTTTTTTGTTTGTGTTTGGTGACACCTGCCAAGCCTTTGCCCTTATTTATGCTTTGGCCAATTTGTTTTCCTCCATAGAATCATATAGACTTTGTTATCACAAATTTTCAGCTCTGTTGTTGCCCGCACCCTCCCTCTGCCCCCTACTTTCGACTTTTGCTAGGGGGATTTTTTCTTAACCAGCACTAGGGCTGTCGATTCCCGAAACATTTATTCTTGCACCTTATGACGTTGATCTTTCGTAGCTAGCTCTTAGACCATTACACAAAAAATTATTAAGGCATACCCAAACCAGAGTAAAATTTTGCATTTGCTTTGTAGTAGAGTAACTAAAGCTTAAAATTAGGCATTTACCTCGGAACCGGGCAAATCCGAACAAAATTTCCCACGTCTGTTTAAGGAAAACAACTAGTAAAAGTAGGGGCTACTTTTATCCGTTCAGATGGGAGAGAGAATTTTCTCAAAAGTTGTCCCGAAGCAGAAAAAAAAAATATTGGAAGGCAACGGAATTAAATACTAAAAGATTATATTATATGTTTTTTGATAGCTAAAAATATCTTCTTTTACTTACATTTTAAATCAAGTTAATCCAATGAATGGTTAGGGAAAAACAATTTTCAAACTCAGAATTTTGAAAGAAAAAATTCCATCAAAATTTGTAACTAATTTTTTTTTTCAAAATTTTAAGTTATATTCATGCCTCTTATTTAATTCGCAATATTCTGCTCCTGGGGAGTCAGCTTGAATTGCAGTACTCGTATTCGCATTTAAAGCAATTATGGAACTTTCCGGTGAACTATAATATAGCTACAAGGAACTACTTTAACATTTTCTATCCTGTCAAAGTCCATAATTGCTTTAAATGTGAATGCGAGTACTGTAAATCAAGCTGGCTCCCCAGGAGTAGAATATTGCGATAGGCATAATTTTCTTCCAAAATTCAATGGCCTTTGTTTTAGCAACCAAATAAAAAAAATTAAAATGTCTTATGTATTATAGTTTCTTAAAAAAATTAGAAGTTACTTAATTTTTTAGTAAAAATTTGAATGAAAACAACATTCAGTTTTGTATTTTTTTATATTTATCCTAAACTAGAAGACACATTAACATTAACCTAACATTAACCGAAAAAAATTGTAGGACTCCTTCATTCCATTACATTCGTGCTAACTACACGCACACAGGACATCGTTTGAGGCTCATAAATAAAGTCAACAACCGCTAGGAAGTTTAACCAAAATGAAGGTCCGGTTTTGTAGTACCTAACCACGTAATTCGAGTTAAACCCTACTCAGAGTTCTACTTCTTTCAACGGAGAACTAAAAAACTGGTCCCAATTACCCAAAACCTTTGAAATAAAAAAACATATTACAACTACAAAAATATTCTTGAATACCTTTTATGAATAATATTTATTTTTTCGTATATAATAGACTACTCGCAAATTGATAACAATGTGTAACATGAACACAATGCACAGAAAGAAGATAAAATAAGAACTACAATTCATTTTTTCAATTATTATAACCACACTGCCTCATTGCAAACTATACCACGTAAACATTGAAATTTCACTCGACGTCACTGCTAATTTTATTTTTAAATTTTCTGTTGTGATAGATTTTTGTTGAATGGAACAAGTGGAGAGGACAGAAAAGATAAGTGTCGTGTGTGGCACAACTTAGGGTTGCGGTGGTTGTCTAGAGGGATCATTGGCACCGGGCTGTTGGAGATTGGCAAATCCAGAGGCGGCAGCTTGGAATAGATTCACCAAATTATCGGGATCGCCCCCTTCTGTGGCAGCGGTCATCGATTCGAAGAGACTCATCAGTCGAGGATCGTTTCTGTTGATTTGCATGTTGGAGACGATATCGCGAAGAGCTGGGTTGGAGAGCACTGCACCGATAGCTTCAGATAGTTGTGGGCCCAAATTGAAGGCTGGGTCGGCTGGAGCTGGCCTTTGGTTCTTGGCCACTTCCAGGTTGGTTCGGTAGTCTTGGTTTTCGGGTTCTAGTTCGATGGCTTTGCTGTAGGCAGCTTGAGCGTCATCGAACTTACCCAGGTTCGAATAGGCAATGCCCATACGTCCATAAGCCTTTCCATAACGGGGATTGTACACAAGAGCCGATTTGCAATCTCGAACTGCTTTGTCATTCTCACCCAATCGAATAGAGGCTGCAGCACGATTGCAATAGAATATGGGATTCTTGGGATCAAATGTAAGTGCTCGGTTGTATTGGATGAGAGCTTCGTGGTATTTGCCTTCTTTCATCAGGCGATTGCCTTCGTTTTTAATTTGCTCGGCCATCTCCAGTGATTTTGGATTGCGTTCAATGAACAACGATTGAAACATCTCAAAGAGATCGATTTCATTTTCTGTCAGCGGAGCTGACCCAGACGGAGTTGCTTCACTTCCTGCAGCAACCGGCTCTGATTGAGCTTCTTCCTCTTCACCGATATCGAATGCAGCTTGAAGACATTGCACGGCAACTTCCAAACTTTCCAAGGCATCTGCGGCTAGCAGTTGTCCTTCGACTTGTGTTTTCAAATAGCCGATAAAGGATTTGACGAATAACTTTTGCACTGGATCAGACATTTTTAAATTTTTTTTTTTTTTATGATTTAATTTTATCTGGATCTTTTGTGAGAATATGAGCCTAATTTTTAAAAAAAAGTAGGCAAATCCACAAATTAATGCGTGTTCTCGTCAGTGGAAGTGACAAAGTGATAAAAAAAACGCGTTTTGACGTTTTCATATTTTCTCTAGGTTTGTTTGACTTGGTTTAAAGCTGGCATATGAAATAGGCATGTTTATTTTGGAGCTATATCTCATACTTTCAGTTCTGTCCTCTGTTGCAGGTTTAAGCAACAATCGATATTTATGTCAACTATGTAATTGGCTGTTTTAAGATATCGTATACGTCATCAGTAGCATTTGCCTAATGTATAAATTTGGGAAGTACAAAGTACATGGTGGCGTCGAATGCGAGAAGAACAGTTGGTCAAACAATCAAGGTAGCGGAGCACGAATTTGAAGTGGTGCAATCCTTTAAATACCTTGGGTCGACAGTAGCAGCCGATAACAACATAGAAGAAGAAATACGCGGGCGGCTTCTCAAATCCAACAGAGCCTACTACAGTCTGTCAAAGCTATTCAAATCCAGAAATCTAACCATAACTTCAAAACTGCTGCTGTACAGGACCATGGTCCTGCCAGTACTCATGTATGGATCCGAGACTTGGGTGCTTAGCAAAAGGCACTGTGACCTCTTAGCCGCGTTCGAGAGAAAAGTCTTACGGAGAATTGTTGGCCCCATATGTGAGGAAGGACGATTCCGGAGACGGTACAATCATGAGTTGTACGCAATCTACCTTGAAGCAGACATAGTGACAAAAATTAAGCTCGGTAGACTCCGGTGGGGAGGGCACCTAGCTCTATGAGCGAAGAGGAACCTGCTCGGAAAGTCTTTTGCGGTACATTCTATGGTAGACGGCAGCGTGGTAGACCATGCTTGCGCTGGAGAGATGGCGTAGACCAGGACGCCCAAAGCCTTGGGGTGCGCAACTGGATGGCGTTGGCTCGAGACCGGGATAGGTGGAGAGACTTGTTGAAAGAGGCCAGGACTGGACCCCGGTTGTCGAGCCGATGATGATGATGATAAATTTGGGAAGGTCGTTTTTCTAGATTCTAGATTCAACGATTGAAAACAGTAATATAATCGGGGTATTCATGAAAACTGGTAAACCTGGTAAACGTGGTAAATTGTTATTCTGCTAATCGAACTGTCAAATTTTCTATAGGAAATCTTTACCAGAATATGGTAAACTTTTCAACACCAATTTGTTTGGTAAAAGTTTACCATCTGGAAATGGTATTTGTGGAAAACATTTAACGTTTCATTTCTGTCATTTTAGATAAATAACCAGCCACTAATATGTAGCTAGTTGACGAAGACAAGGAACTAACCATAATTTTCTGCAAATAATTCAAGTCATCATCATCGGCTCGACAACCGGGGTCTGGTCCTGGCCTCTTTAAACAAGTCTCTCCACCTATCCTGGTCTCGAGCCGACGCCATCCAGTTGCGCACCCTAAGGCTTTGGGCGTCCTGGTCTACGCCATCTCTCCAGCGCAAGCATGGTCTACCACGCTGCCGTCTACCATAGAATGTACCACAATTATAATAATTCAAGTATCAGTACATAATTTACAAACATTTACCCAAGTTGATATTTAGGGGCGTTCATGAAACATGCGCGGTAGACTTTCCCATTTAACCAGATGGAAAAGTATACCAGGTTACATGAATACCCCTATAATAAAGAAGGGGTACTCATGCAACCGTGGTAAACCTGGTAAATGTGTTACACATTTGAAAAATTGTATCGAAATGACAGTTAGTTTACCAGATATTGTACTTTACCACATTTTTCAAGAGTTTACGGTACTAGAGTATTTATGCAACAGTGTAAACTGAACGGTAACGTAATCATGCCTATTATGGAATTCGCAATACTTTACTCCCGGGGAGTCAACGTGATTCACAGGGTTCACATTCGCATTTAAAGCAATTATGAAGTTGCTGGCTGAACTATATTATCACTACGATGAACTCCCATACCATTTCCACTAAAGAAGTGCTCCCTACCTGTAAGTTAAACAATAGAAAATATGGCTGAAATAAGTGCGAATCTCGCCACAACGCATTCTTCGGATTCTGTGAATAATAAATTCGTTAATGTGGTAAACCAGAAACCAAACAGGACTAAAGGCTTGCCCAAACCAAAGCATCACAGCATCGAGTGACAGCTCGACACGACAACGAGACACGACAAAAAAAATATGTACACAGTGTCAAATGAGAGTATACCCATACCAAACATGACAAAGCATTTTGCTTATGCATTTTGTCGTACTATCGCATGACAGTGCGACACGTTGGTTTACGGTGACTTTTAATTTGGTAGTATCAGACCGAGTGTGGAACAAACCTATTCGTTGATAAAGCGACAAATCAACAAGGGCTTTTATAAAGGGATTTTATAAAGGTATACTAGTATGACTCTGTGCTGTGTAAATATATTTTTGTAGTTGTCGTGTCGCACTGCCACATGACAGAGCGACAAGGGCTTGAAAAACGCATTGTGCTTTGCCACATTTGTCTACCCGTTGTCATGTCGCACTGTCGTGTCACACTGTCGCACTTTGGTTTTTGCAAGTTTTAAAGCAATTATACACTTGCCAGAAGAACTATTTTATCACTACACATACTTCCTCACCTCCAAGTTTCACAACAGAAAATAATTGCGAATCCCTTCACAACGGATTCTGTAATAGGGGTGATTATATCTAATCTGAATTTTATGAAATGTGCTGCAAGACTCTACCCTTGATGCTCTTTTGCTTTAATATTTCTACCAACCAAAACAATATTCACAACAAACAGATCTTTTTTTGATATCTTTCGTATTGACATTCGCTTAACAAGTTTT
Source organism: Meliscaeva auricollis (assembly GCA_948107695.1). Lineage (NCBI taxonomy): Eukaryota > Metazoa > Arthropoda > Insecta > Diptera > Syrphidae > Meliscaeva > Meliscaeva auricollis. Next base: position 25,499,264 of record OX403618.1, read on the forward strand.
TTTTTTCTCATAGCATTCCATTTGTTTCAAATTCACCTGGGTTCCTTGGTTCAAGTCTCTGCTTAATACAAAAAAAAACAACAAAATAAAAAATAAACAAATAAATCAACTTTTTTTTGTCAATTTTCTTTTGAATTGGTGTTCTTTGTATTCACAATTCTATATTTTCTTTCAGTGTTCAACTGTTCGTCTCCCAGATGCAGGGCGTGGGTGCGTGCAACAAATCATGTGCTTCAAAAGTTCACTTTTAAATATAAATAAATTTACTCCATCTTCATTTTTGTGTACCTACTCTTTTGTTTAGTGTTGATTGAGTTAAATCAAGTGAAAGTTTTCAGCTTATTATCACCTAAACCCAACCCAGTGTTTCCAGTTTATACAACTGTAATATAAATAAATTGTGCAAGAGCCCCAAAACAAAGAATATCTTCAAAGCTGCTGACTGCTTTCAAATTCCATTAATCTTTACTTCCCATCCTAATCAGTGTAGACACAAAATAAACAAAAAAAAAAAACAAAATCCCAACTATGGTTCGTCTAACTAGAAAAGAACGTCAGGACAAAGTTGAGCTCTTGGCCAGCATAAACAAAGTAAATGCGAGCGATGACAACGAAGCCACAGACAATGGTAAGTACCTTCTTCCATCTATTTTGTGTATTTTAAAGTTTTACGTAATCAATAAGTTATTGGGTCAATGGAGGAAGAATCATCATTGACTTGCTGTACTTTTTCTCACACTTGACTGCTCATCATTTTGTGATTTATCTGACTCTAGGTCGAGATATACAAAAAAAAGATGAAAAAAAAACTCCAAATTGTTCCCAAAAATAAAAATCATTTCATATTTTTCTTCATTTTTTTGTTGTTGGCCTATTTCCATTATAAATTAGCTCCTCCTTCCTGTCCATGTCCACTCCAGACCAGAGGATTGTTTTTGCATGAATTTGATTTTGTGATTCACAAAGCAAAAATCAACAACATTTATTTTTGTGTGTTCAATTCTAGATGGATACAAACACTGCGCAGATTACGGTTCGGATTTCTCAGAGACGGACGAAATATTTCTACAAGGTTTACTATTTAGTAATCCTTCGACGCCACTCAAGGACAAGGTAAGTTCTATTGTTCTTCTTCTTATGTGTACGTACTAAGTTGAAGGGTTCTTTTGTGTGTTCTTCATTCACTTTATTGGAATAAACAAGAATCCTTTTGTTCAAATAAATGAGTTGTTAACAGCTGGAGTTCAGTGGGTTATTAGTTTTTTGGCAAAATTGAATTAGTTGTTATGGTTAATGGGGAAATTATGACTGCTGTGTGAAAGTCACGAAACCATTCATTAGTTAGGGGTGATTGTACCCTCTACCACCTACTTTGGGTTTCGTGTTACTTAAATATTGTGGGTTTTGTATTCGGATACCTACTTGTATAAAGAGCATAAATAAATGTGTGTCCGTTACTCTTGGTCTGCTGGCAATGGGGTCAGATTTCAATTTGAGAATAGGTAGGTGTATTTTGAACAATATAAAGTAACAAACGGGTTAGGTATGTGTTCTTATGTGTGCACCGCGCACCATTGTTGTAAAACTGGATCTTATATTAAGTAAAATGTTCGGTGAATCTACACGATACCTATTTTGCATGGTTCATAGTAATGAAGCAATCAAATTTTAGTTTTTCTATCTTCCGTTAAGATTATAATTATTGCTTGATTAGATTTCGATTTGATAACTTTTTTTTAAGATGAAACGAAAAATCGGTAGGCAAGCATGTAGGAGGTAGGAACCGAATCCTGTAATTGTTCTTATACAAAGCATAGTTGTACAAAATTGCAGTCTTTTCGGTACTGCAGTTAATTGACTAAAAAGAATAAATTTCTTAAATCTTTTAACTTACATACATACTTCAAAAGAAAAAACAACCGATTTCAAATTTAAGTCTTTTAATATTTTTTCATGGATGCCGTTGTCAAAACGGGACCAATTTAAAATGGGACCAAATGGAGACCACCAGCTTACAAATAAAAAAAGAATCATCAAATTCGATCCACCCAGTCAAAAGTTCTGGCACTCGTTGTAGTAGAATGGATGCACCAATCACCGAACAATTAACGGAAATTCAAAAGTAAAAACGTTTTAACAAATATGTATTGAGAAAAAAAAACAATTAAAATAAATTTATAAATAAGATTGAGTTAGTGAGTAACAAACTTTAAGCTATATAAAAAAAAAACTAAAAACTCAGGGAATGTGGTTTTCACCAACAACTCAAACACTAGGTGCCTCATTCCGAATTATGAGGTGCATGGATTGATTCCAAACACCATTAATTTGAGTCGGCTTGAAGTCTAATTAACGTTTTTTTTTCTGTTATGGCTAGTAAAATCAATCTGAAGAGTCGTTAGATGTGCATTCCAAAGGTGGTTGATTGGCAATTTCGAAAAAGTTCTGGGTGCACTTTGTACAGTCGACCGCGTTAAGGTCGAAATGCATATTTTCCAAATGCATTTTGAAATTTGTTTTTGTCACCGATTGTGCAACGGTGCCTTTTAAACTGCCCCATTCCCCTGCTTAAGCTCGGTAGTCACTTTTGAGCCCTTTGAGTCTGCATGATGTGCGTTGTATTCGGAGGAAGTGAGTGCACTATTATTTTTTTTTTCTAAAAAACTCTGACATGCAACGATAAATGTGATTTATGCCCATCCACCAAAAACAGGACTGGCCTTTGAATATTGTTTCTTTTTTAGAAGGCAGTTATTGAAATCGTTAGCGACATATTCATTAAAGGTCTCCGATCTCATCCATTCTGTTTCTGAGCGTCCGATTACCAAATTTGGTGGCATTGAGTTTACGACTTTAGCTGGAGGTAGAACGTAAGGGAATGCCACTACCCCTATTACGATTGTAATAACGCTGGAAATTCACAGTAACGTGACGATAATTATCGTCGACGTAAAAATATGGTCCAATAACGCCACCGGCATGCAAACCGCACCAAACTGTTATTTTTTGTGGATGAAGTGGTGTTTCTTGAAGAAAATTTAAATTTTCACCAGACCATTAACGCATATTTTGTTTATTGACGAACCCATTGAGCCAAAAATGAGCTTCGTCACTGAAGATGATTTTGCGATGAAATTCATCATCTTGGCGCATCTCTTCTCCAGAGCCCAATCGGCTTAAATTCTTGAGTCAGCTTGATTTGTATGGGTGTAAATTAAGATCCCTACGTAAAATACACCATAATGTAGTCTGAGCGATTTTTTCTACGGACGCCTGAACGGCAGCGATATATTCGACACATCTACCAACAAGTTGTTTCACTGGCACGGCAACATGACACAACGAATATGAAGACTCAAATTTTTGCATTAAACTTGTTAACGCTCTTAAAGTCGCGGTCACCGACTCCGAATTTCGGTAGAAAATTTTTATAATTTGCAAACGTTGCTCAGCCGCGTACTTTGTCATGATGAAAATGTTGAGTTTACTGAATAAATTGACAGTGACAGTTCGATGATTTGTGAAAGGGTGCGTTCACAAATAAAATCCAATGTCGTCAGCATGCAAAGCTTTTGAGATTTGGCATTCTTACAATATTTTTGAGGTTATATACATAGAAAAATTATCTGAACAAAAGTTATGGATCTTTTTATCACCTACAACTTTTGCGTTAAACATTTTTCGCTGCGAGGTCTACTTTAGATAGCAATTGTAAAAAAACAAGATTTTCGACACCCACCCCACTTTTGCACCCACCTAGCTCCTTTACCCCAATCTGGTGGTGGGCAATTTATGTTTCCCTTTTCCCTTTTCATATACATTTATCTTAAATTTTTCCATCGCCAAATAATTGTTTCAAATTTTGGCCTCCTAAAAATTGACTGGCAGTGCTCTATACTTTTAAATAAAATCAATTATATCTAAAAATGTAATTCTACATAAAAAATAGCTTTCACATTCAAAATTAATATTGCACAACGCACAAATCTAATTGTTCCATTTGAATGTCGTTTTCGCTTGGCTACTCATCTTCAAAATTCAATTCAATTATATACGAATCATCAGAAAGAACTCAAAAACCACTTAAAGGGGTTCTATGGTCGGGAAATGAACAAGAATCAATTTAACTTTATGACAAAGTCGACACACCAAGACGATATAAATGTAACAATATAACATAGAGGATAGAAAACATGCTATAGCTTCACAGCTGTTTTTACTTTATTTTCTGCTCTCTCCGTCATAGTTCCAGACAATTTCGTTTAATTGCCCATTCCGGATTATTAGTGAAGTACATAAAGGTCAAAGCAGTTAATTCGGTTGGAATCTTGAGTCACTAAATGAAGATCTTTGATTCGAGCAGTGATCTTTAAGGGCAATTATAGGTTAGTGTGGTCACTTGATTATAACAAAGCGAATCATCATCATGTATTGGGGATGTAGTGATCAATGTGGATCAATTAATAATGCTCGCAACATTAATCGAGGTCAGGAACGAATTATTGCGTGTTGACACATGGCGTATAGGTCAGTTTGTCTTGTTTGTACTTTAATTAAAATTAGTTCTATTATTCGGTTTCAATTTTAAAACCTCAAAAAAAAAAACTAGTTGAGAAAATGTTATTATTTTTTCTTCTTCATAAAAATAATAAACAAAATAGGAAAGATTAATTTATTCATAGCAAAACTACGTGAATATTTACCACAACAATACAAATATGATCCAACAATAGGTTCTATAATGTTCATAATAAAAATTTAATTCATCGAATGCAAAAATGCCAGTTACAAATTCTAGCGATGAATCATCACAATTATTGTGTGCAGGCTTGTTTAAATCTATTTTGCATATCTATTCTATATGCAGGTGAACGGAAGGAAGATATTTTTGTTGGAATATTAATATTCAAAGTACGATTGTCATCTCATAAAATATGCATGTGCAGTGCTGCGCTGTATCGTTCTAGAATGTTTAAATAGATAAAGTGATAAATTTGATTATCGTCTTATCTGACGCGTCATGACGGTTTGGACGTTCACCTAACTACACTTCATATGAAAACAAATACAAAAGGCTTTTGTTTTCACTTTTCTTTTATGTTTAAGGAGTCGCTGAATCCGAATTTCAACTTTACATAACGAAAATCGCAAAAATAAAACTCAAACATGGTTAAGGGTTTTTGGTGATTCCCTAGAGAGGAAATTGATTTTTTTTTGGACCAACACTAACGGTACCTGCCACATGACCATTGAGGAAAAGAGAACTTTTATCAAAACTGCTCTAACGATTTTAATAAAAAAAATTTTTCCTACTTTTGAAAGGAGAGAAATATTTAAAAAATATGTTAAAAACCGTACCGTTAAATCGTTTTTTTCATTTTTGACTTTCACTTTAACGACTGAACCAATATTTATGATTTTTATACGGAAGCTCTTTAACAATTTTAATATTATTTTATATAAAAATTTACAAAGACAAAATTTTTGGCTTTTTAAAAAAATTTTCAAAAACTGGTCACTGTATTTTATATTTTCTTATATTTACTTATAAAATTTGTTGTTTTTTGCATGCAAAAATCATTCAAAAAAAAAAACAAAATTGCATTTGTAGCCTCTGGTACCAATTGCTATATGAAAAATAAGTAATTTATGTATTGGTTACGGTGATTTGAAAATATATATTTTATATTTTCTTATATTTACTTATAAAATTTGTTGTTTTTTGCATGCAAAAATCATGCAAAAAAAAAAACAAAATTGCATTTGTAGCCTCTGGTACCAATTGCTATATGAAAAATAAGTAATTTATGTATTGGTTACGGTGATTTGAAAATATAAACATCAAAATATGGTACAAAATTATGCCCAAAACAGACTAAAATTAGCTTTGAATCTTTGTTTTTTTTTTACTTTGCACGCTGAACTGTAAACTAGCCTATGAGGCCTGCGATGCGACCCATTCGTGCATTTTATTTTATTTTAATTTTATATTTGTTCAAGTTTCTTCAGTTAAATTTCTACCTCTTTCAGTTAAATATTTTATAAAAGATGAATTATATTTGTTTATTATAGTGTGTAACATATTAATGTAGAGATTTTGAATAAAAACGGAAACCAAATAAATAACAAATATGTAGTTTTTACTTGCTCTATAGGGCAAGTGTTGGTTTCGTGTAAAAAAAAAATTGAGGTTTTAGTCAAAACCAACAATATGATAATTTTTACGTAATTCCATTTTTTTTATTTTTGAATATATCATCTAGAACGAATACCTCCCATATAACGATTTTCTTTAAACTTTTTGATATAATTTCTTCTAAAATTTTTTTTTAAATCTATCAAGCCATTTAAAAAAAAAAACATATTTCTTTTATTAAAAAAATTTCAAACGATTTGTAAAGTTGCTAGCTTTGTTAGTTGGTAGTTATTTTGTTCGAAGCGTGTGAGTGCTTTTGTGCATTTTTTTCTAGTGGAATTGTGTTTTTTACGATGTTTTTTACTATGGAAAAAAATCTACAACTTTTGTTCAGATAATTTTTCTATATTACCTTTCTTTATAACCTCAAAAATATTGTGAAAATGCCAAAAACGATTTTTTTTGTTTTGTATTTTTATCTTTTTTTAAAATAGTTAGATTTTGATGAAACTTGGTTAAACGTACATTGCAATGTGTTTTACTTATACAAACATTTTTTCTGCAACATTTTAGTTTTTGTGTTATTGACGAATATAAGAGGAAGTAAGAAAACCACACAGTTAATAGAAACCAAATTAAAATTTTGCAAAAGATTTTGATTCTCTGAACTCGAATATACGCGTAGTAGGTATCAGAATTGCATGCAAAGTTTTTCAGACATCAAATTTTTAACTTCGTGATGTTTTGGGTAAAGCTAGATTTTATTTTCAGAAAGAAAAACATGTTTTTACAATGTTTTTGAAGCACGAATAGTAATAAAAAATTAGACTTGTGATTAGTGCATCGAAAGTTTTACAAAAAATTTGGTCTTCTTTCTGAAAAGGAAATCTCACTTTACCCAAAACATGTTTTTGGGAAGTTCAAAATTCGATATCTCAAAATCTAACTACTTTTTGAAAAAGATAAAAATAAAAATAAAACAAATTAGGTTTTGGCATTTTTCACAATATTTTTCAGGTTATATAAAAAAAATATCTGAACAAAAGTTTAACCACCTACAACTCTTATGTATTAAACTTTTTTTTTCAATAGGAGGTCTACTTTTGATAGAAATTGTAAAAAACACGATTTTTGACACCCACTTCACTTTTTCGCCCACCCACCCTATTTCTACCAAATTGTTGGTGGACAATTTATGTTTCCCCTTTGATATACCATTTATTCTAAATTTTCCCACCTTCCTTATCCTGCTAATAATTTTTTCAACTTCTGCCTTCTGAAAAACGGCTCTAACGATTTTGATAAACAAAATGTTTACTTACATTTGTAAGTAAGGGCGTACATGTGAAAGGAAAGAAATATGTTTTGAAATGTTAATAACGGTACCTCCCATAGTACCTACCGTTTATTTCATTTTTGTTTTGTGGCGAAGCGTCTGAGTATTTTTGTGCATTTTTTGGTCCACAAAAGTACCTAAACCGACCTAATAGCGAGAACAGCACAAATATTTCAAAACATTGGGGCATGAAGTTTTTGAATAATAAGCCAAACTAACAAGAAATCTGGGTATTCCACAAAGAGTAGGTAATCAACTGGTCAAATAAAAATACAAATGACATATTTTTTTTGTAGGAAATTTTATGGTCTTAATTTTTATTTTCTCTCAATGTTCCTAATTGTATGACTTTTTCGCAAAACAAACACAGCTACTCGCAGGGAGTAGCAAAGTTGAAATTTGGATTCAGCGACCCCTTAAAACATATAAGGCAAGTGCAAAAAATACATCTGTACTGCAGCTCCCAGAAACGATTTAACTGAACTATATATGTAAGTATTAGTGGTTCAAAGTAACTTTTATCGGCTTTGAAGTTGAAATCATAAAGAAAATCATTAAACTTCTGTTCCAATCAAAATGTATTCATAACCTCGTGTTTTGTTACCTTGGTATATCATAATGATAATAGTTTTTTATTCATGTAGGTAAAATATAGTCATGCTTTGTTTGTTTAACTGTACAAAATGCTTTGAAGTTTGTTTAACCTTATTTATGTACATAATATCCACACCCGCAAAGATTCTTAAAAGTTGATGAATGGAACATTCTACCTTTAAAAATTACAAACACGAACCCCAAGTGTAGAAGTACACCTAGACAAAGTTCGAAGCACTTTATGAATGCAATCTAAAAATAAGACGTCGAGTTTTTTTTAAATTATATTTACGTTTTACCGTTTGTAAAAATTGACCAAAACGTAAACAATCATTGTATAAGTCAAGTACTCTAGTTCTAGTGATCCATTTTTGTAATTTTACCATCAAAGAAAAAAAAAATGACAAAATAATGCAACATAAAAAGAGAGAACGTGTGAGAGGCTTGTTTGTTCAGTTTTAGTGCGCGTCTTCTGTTTTGGGCTTTAGCTTGTTTTTTTGGAATTTTTTTTTTGTGTGTTACCTGATTCAAGGTGTGACGTGTTGGCATCCAAAAATAGTTTAACCAACACTCAAGAAGCGTAGAACCTGTTCTCTCATCGTGCATTTCAATTCAACCATAAGCTGCATTTTCGTATTCTGTATTCGTTTTCTGTTTTCTTTTTTTTTTTCCGTGTTGGTCATGCACGAACTAATATTTTGTTAGTTTGCTTGATGGGCAGCTAAAGCTTTATTTAAAAAAAGGGTTACCATATTATTTTGTTTAATTTGAAAACCGTTATATAATAATGCTGGATAAATACTTCGTTACCTCAGTTTTAGAGTGTCGTTCAGACAAAAACCTAGTTTAGAGAAAAATACGTTCAAAGTTATGATTTGGAATACTTCAAAAATCTTCTTCGAACAACTTAAAAAAAAATAGTGGCTATCAAATCATGAAATAGTGGCTATTGAATTCTACTTAACATTAGATTTTGGAAAAAAAAATTAATATTTTATAACGTAAAATTTTGGAAAAAAATCAGATAAAAATTTTTATTGAATTTTTTTTTTTTTTCAAAATTCTTGTGTGGTATTTGGCATGTTGCAAAGCAGTCGGCTGGTGTGGGAAGATATAAGAGTAGCACGAATCTTTTCGACCTCTTCTTTTATCAAACCGGATGCATCGTATATGTGCAGTGAATACACCCGGTCAGTCCAATCTGACGCAGGTTTGCCTCCTCGTGTATGGTATAGACTTAGAGGGTAGATTGCTAGCTTTCAGTAAAGTTATAACTCTTGATTGATTATTGTTTTAATATTATTGTTTAATTTATATATTTTCATCTAGTGTTACCGTTGGTAAATATTTTATTTTGTCATTTTTAGTCATATATCTGCCACCTAAACAAGATGATAAATCCTACTTCCTTAAATAAAAAATGCTAGTATTTAGTCTTTCTATAAGAATCTTATATAACTTTGCGGCGTTTAATGCCGGGTTTATACCTTACACGAGTGACAAATTTCATTATTTTTGTCATTAACTTTACATTAATGACAAAATAATGACAGCTTGTTCATTAATTAAAAGTTAATGACGAAAATAATGATATTTTGTCTTTCGTATAAATCCGGCATAAGTTATCATACCTCTTTGATGATTTTTCTTCTTCTATTTTATTTTTATCGAACTAACCACCTTTTCATCTAAAACCCTCCACACTAAATCTCAACACTGCTAATATCGTATATTTAATGTATTAAAATGCAAAGTAAATCAAGGGCTGATTTTGTCCAATTTTTTTGTTTTTTTTTTTGTGTATAATCGTAAAACTGCAATTAGCAAAGTGAAATTGACATCTAAGTAACTAAATACTTTATTTTCCAATTTGTGTTTGTTTGTTTATTTGTTGTTCGTGTTCCCTGGTAATTAACTTGTATTTATGGTAATAATAATTACAATGTTCCCTTCCATTCCAACTTACCACCCTGTCAATCTATAATCATTTGCATATTAGTATGTATTTTCAGTTGAATCGGTAACCCTAGCCACCGACCGAAGCTCACAATCAACCATTAATGACCAACCACTCACGAGTCACGACCATTCCGCTGGACAAAAAAGAAACAACAAAAGAACGGTTGGAAGGGGGCACCCGGCCATTATACGATTACAACAACATTCAGTTCTCATTACGAAACCAAAGTAATGACGAAGTCAAAGTCTTCACTGTGCTCTGTCTCTGGCTTTGGCTCTAGTGAGTGCTTCTGCTTGTGTTTCCATTTCATTTTAGCCCTCTTTGGCTTCACACTATAGTCACAGCTCACAAGCAGTCGCAATCGTTCGTGCTTAGTGTGTCGTCTTTTTATTAGAGAGATACTCTACAAGATACTAGTTTGTTACTCCCATATCATACAGGTTTCTCTAGATGAGAGCAACACACGTACCCGCACACGGTTATAGCTGTATATTTTGAGGTGAGTGATGTCACTTCACTCTTCCACTTCCAGCGCTAGTTAAATTCGAAATTCGAGATTCGAACATCGAAAATCTTTTAAGTTGAATTTATTTAGTTATTGTTGTTTGTTATTTCATGGAAAGAGGAAAGCCCTCTTAAACACCAACAGCACCACAGCACCACCACCATCACCAAAAAGCAAAAAAACCAATTGAATCCGGTTACTGAGGTGAGGCCCAAATCGAGCTTTCGCAGTCTTAATTCCAGTTTTCAACCACACGGATTGATTTTGTTCGTTTCGTTCAAAGTGTTTGCGCATTCAAGTTAACAGAGTGTGTAGTTTTGTTTCTTTTTAAGAAGCCTTTTCGGTCGGAATGTACTTTTTATTAAATTTTCAACAAAGTTCATTGGAAATAATCTATTGTCGTGTGAAGCAATAATAAAGTTTTTACCAATCAACCAGGTGTTAATCGATATTCGAAGTATGTTTATATGAATTTTTTTTTTGTTTTTCTATTGTTTGCTACCTTGGTGACACGTCTCTCAGTATTTTTGTTTGCATTTCTTTACAAGAAGTCTTAACATTGGGTTATTTGCAAGTCAATTTATTTGAATATCTCTTGTTGTGTTGTTTTTTTGGGGAGTGGCTCAAAAAAAAAAAAAAGAAACCTCGAACCCTTTGTTGTTCACATTTTGGTAAATTCAAGATACCTGTGTTCTTGCTTAATTGGGCGTTTTCGAAAATAATAAATAAATTGGTTGATTTATTTGAAGTGTAAGTGTAACGATATTCGAAAAAGAAAACTGCAAGCAGTGTGAGGGTGGTGTAATTCAGAAAAAAAAACCCGATTTGTGTATCAATTTCCTTTCCTCAAAAGGTGGCTTTTTATATATTCAGAAAAAAGAAAGAAAACATTCTCTTTTATTTTGTGTTCATCTTTTTTTTTTTGTTTAAATGAGGCCATTGAACTATCACCTCCGTGTGAAGTGAAGTGCACTTTTCCAATGCACTTTCTTTGGCTTCTCTCGTGTGATGAAAATTGAAACACAAAAGAAAAACAAATTGTTGAAGTGGAAAGTTCTACAATCGCGTGCGCAATAAAGCTGAAAATCTCATTAGTTTACTCGGAATAACAATGAAAAAAGAAAATGCCATTATTATTAGGTACTCAATTGCAATGACATAAATTATATAGCTTAGGTATTTGCAACTTTATTTTTTGTTGTTGGTATTTTTTCAAATTTTATTGTTGTCGTTTTGTGTGGGAATTCGAATGAGTAATATTATACGTACGAGTTAACTTGAGTGAACTACTGCAGAAATAGTGAGTAATACCTTACTTAGTTGAGTTTCTTGATAAAAAATTATAGTTTCTTAATTGAGTTTAAGTGAGACTTTTAAAAGTTTAAATGGAATAAAGACGTTCAATGTCAAATATTGTAAAACCTAAAAAAAAAAAACAATTTTCCACGCCCCAATGAGCTGTCTAATTTATCTTGAACTACTTGCTTAATTGCCAAAACAATGGTTTAAGATGTTTTTTGTACCTATACCTACTGTATGAAATGTTATTTTTACGTTACGTGTCTTATGTTATGTTGGTACGATAACCTACCTAGGTGTAAAAGTTTAACAACATAGAACACTTTACAGACAGGTACGAGGTCTACCTATTTTTTTTGTTAACAAAATAGGTTGTGTTGGAATTTTTATTTTTATGTGTGTGTATAGGGAACTAATAAAATTTACCATGCCAATTATACATAATTATTATTTTATTTGTATTACATTGAGACATTTGAAGTTAATAGTTGTAAACGGTTTTTAATGAAGAAGTTAGCGGAAACCTAATTATGTAATGAGTTGTTAAATGTTTTTAATTAGACAAATTTAGCTTGCTTCCAGAGTAGACATAGCTGATTCTAGGATTATCGTTCAGAGGTTTTATTCAATCTGGTGAAAGATTTTGTTTTAAGACACTTGGGCCTATCGGAAATGAAACTTCTCGCTGATTTTTTTTTTTTTGAGTAAAAGGCTCCCAATCGAAATATTCCAGGAAATTCGTTCCGTTTTCGTAACACCGCACCGTCCAAACGATGGTTAGTTGCAGGGCTACTAGCCTAAGTGCGGGCTAGTAGCCCTGCAACTAACCATCGAAAAGTCGTCTAGTTAACGAAAAACTGGCAATGGAAAGATAGCTCTCTTAGACTATTATTATTTGAAAACTATGGTATAAGGGTACTACAGTCCAAAATGACTCGAAATTACTGTGGCAGAACATGCTTGGATCCTATCATAAAGATCCCCACACTAATTTCCAAAATTATTTTATTTTACAAAATTAGTACAATTATCGGATTTAGTTGATTTCTTGTGAGAATCTTTATTTAAAAGTCCAGTACATGCAATAAATTTTATTTTTATTCTAACCGTTAGTTTTTTTCTGGGAGGAGAAAATAGGTAAAGGGGTTTTCTTGCAGTATTTTTTTTGTTACTAAATAATCACTTTTAAAGAAAAATGTGGTATGCAGAGTTGTAGCTTAAGTAAGTCATGAAGCTTTTTTTCATAAAACCTATTGTTTCAAGGGTAGAAGATGAATTATGAGCATCCAATTGCTCCGGAAACTCAGAGATAGCTTTTCACATTTACGTTATTTGAAAATATATATAGTATAAGAGTACATGAGAAATTAAAAAAAAATAAACAGTGAAGAAATAAATGGTTGTTAAAATATAAGCATGTGGCACATGATCCCCTTTAACAATTTAATTTAATCAAGCAGTACCAGTCTTGCTATGAATAATCACCAGTGCTGCCTCGAACCCAATTTCGGACGTGCAGTCAAGTACAGGGATTCTTATTTGAGCCGAACAACCCGAATATGGAATGCTTTACCCGATTCTGTATTTCCCCCACATTATGATTTGCAAAAGTTTAAAAATCATCGGTTTTACATAAATCGCCTTGTTGTACTAATTTTAAATAAAATTTCCAAATTAGTGTGTGGGAACCTTAAAATTAAGTTTTAACTATTTTTCACATCCAGAATTCTTTGTGTTTCTAATTCCTCATTTACCCTTATACCATATATTTTCAAAAAATAATAGTCTAAAAGAGTTAGGTATCATTCAATTGCCAGTTAAGTCCAAAAAGGAACTAACGTTGCAGGCTTAATTTTGTTTGATATTTCCATTTGTTTCGCTACTAAAATATGTTATAACTGTTATACAAAAAAGAACAATGTGTTATAAATGTGTTTCCGTAGATTTTGTAGGAGATTTCGTCGTATTCAAGATTTTGAAAACTAAAAATGTATGGGAAATCTAGTAGACTTCGATGAGATTTTTTTTTCTTTTTTTCACGAAATCTAGGTTCTGTGTGAAAGCCACATTAATTGATATTTTTTTTTTCAAATGCTGTTTTTATTTATATCCTCAAAAGATAATTGTTTTTTCTATTCTCAGCACTAAATAAAATTATAATATTCTCATATTTTATACATAGGTAATGAATTTATCAATGATTGAAACCAAAATTTTAACGAGTTCCAGACACTGATCTCTATAAAACACTGGATAGTGGATTCATATAAAAAGATTGACTCCAGTTAATAAGTCTATCCCATCTTTCTTTTTCCCATCTTTCTTTTTGAGAAGAGAGAGAGATAGAACTCTGCTGAGGTACTCTTGTCGGTATAACATTTGTTAGCTATAAAACAGTTTGTCTCTCCCTTTCGCTGTGTAGAGTGATATAGGACTCTGCTTTTGTACCATCCAAATGGTACCATTCAAATGTCATCTTCAATTTGACTCAATAAAACTGTTATACTTAGAAGTGTTTTATAGAGATCAGTGGCTCCAGAGCAGGCTAAATGTTGGAATCGGTATTCACCTCAGGAATGTCAAAATTTAGCCATGGGATCAAATTTAGCCACATTTAAACGAAATTGACACACGGCCTAAGTACAAGACTCAAAAACGCGCTGTTGAATTCTAATCTGAAGTCAGAAAAAATGTATGACGTCACGCTTTTGAGATAAAGTTGAATTTTCGTTAACAAATATCTCGGAAGGTGACGTCATAGATTTTTTTCTATTTTACATAAATTTAGCCAAAATTCTTTCTTAAAATGATTTGTTGGAAACCCGATCAGTGGAAAACGTTGCCTCTTCGTCCATTAAATTCTGATGTCTAGTTATGTGTTTCTCCATACTTTAAAGTTCTATTTTAACCTAACTTAATGTATAACATTAAGAGTAGTAAGCCAACGATCTATCGAAGCTATCTTTATTCTTTTCTGTTGGAAGGTATATAATCACAATATATTCGCAATGCCTTGAAACAAATATATTTTATTTTATAAGAAAAAGGGATTAAAATTATTTTATAACTTGTTTTATGTTTTTGCTGCTTTACTTTTGGAAATGTTATTCTAATAATTAAATTCAAAACATTTTGGAACAAATTCGAAAACGTTATTGACTGTTAAATGAATACGAAAGTGTAATGTTTCAACGCTTAATATCAAAACATTTTCCTCAAATTTTCAAAAAGGTATTCCAAATTTCCTTCTTATAAACAACCCTTTTAATCTTTCCCCAAAATATAAGCTAGATTTTCACTAATTCAAAACTAAAAAGCTGAGTTCAATTTAAAAAAAAAATGGCATCGCTTTACGATTATAGTCGAAAATATATGTTCTCTTTGGCTAGATGCTTTTTAAATATTGTAAGAGCGTTAAAACTAAAAAAAAACATTTAATTTATTTCTAGTTAAATTCTAGCGAACCACAAGAAATTGAAATTCTGCGACCTGCCAATCTTAACAATAAGACTATCATCGACGAAATAACCCGCAAATATTCCACAAATCGAGGTAGAGACGCTAGAGAACTAGCGGTACTTGTTTCAAAACCACATTTTAAGGTAACATTTTAAATATACTAAAAACCCAAATTAACAAAAATATATCTCAATTACAGGCCCTTCTCAAAGCCCACGATGAAATAGGAGAACTATTTGAAAATCGAATAGATAAAGAAGAAAATCGAAAAGGTGGTTATCTCTTTCCTCCCGATATACTAAATAGCAAAATGCCGGTCGAAACAATTAAAATGGTCGGCCTACGGCGAAATGTCAACCAACCCCTTGGTTTGACTGTCGAAATTGATGAACACAATCAATTGGTGGTAGCACGTATTTTAGCTGGAGGTGTTATTGATAAGCAAGGACTCCTACATCCCGGAGATGTTATCCTCGAAGTAAATGGTGTTCCAGTTCATACTCCAGAAGAACTACAAAATGAAGTATCTCGGGCCAAGGAGAATCTCACAATGAAAGTTGGTCCAAATGTTGAGGAGGAAATGAGATCAGCCAGAATGGCCATGGCCGGTGGACAGGTAAAAAAGGGACAAAATCTCGAACCAGGAAAGAAACTCACGGTAAGTGGTGTTGTAATGTTGTAATAGAGCTTTTTACTTTAGTTTTTGTTTTTGTTTTGTTTTTAATATAAATGACTTGCAAAATTATAGAATATTATTTTATTAATGTGGCATGATTTAGAATTTATGTTAAACGTTATAATTATGTAGCTGAAAAATTGGTATCCTTATTCTAAAGTTGATCTTAGTCAAAAGTAAGTAACAAAATTGAAAATAAAAAATTATCTAAAGAAAAAAAAAAAAAAAAAAAACGAAAACAGAACATAAGCATAACATACAAGTTCTAATTTGAAGGATATTCTAAATATTAACATTGATTTATTTTTTTTTGTTTTCCCCACTTTAGTGCTACATGCGAGCTTTGTTCACCTATATTCCATCGGATGATTCACTATTGCCATGCAAGGAAATCGGACTTGCCTTTAAGCAAGGAGATATTTTGCAGGTAAGAGTTTGTCCAAGTTAAATTTAAACACATAGTAATCAATCTAACAAAAATATCAAAACAATAAAGCAACGAAGTTCGAATTAGCACGCTATACTGGCATTAGGGAACAACACAAACACACTTAAGTCCTAGTGACCTGATTTGGTTGGAATTTTTAGATAAATTCGATAGAAAAAGAGTTTTTAGCGAAAGAAATACATAATGGAAACAACTGATTTCCAATCTTTCCATTAATTTCTTGTTATCTTTAATATCGATTTGATTATTGTATTAATTCGCTAATAGATGCGTTTAAAGAAAGTAGATTTTGTAATTGCACCTTTCACTTCCTGTGACCATGTGTATGAGAAAAGTAAAACCAATTAAAAATAAATAGCTTCCAAATTTTTAATTTTTACCTGAATGTCTCGCTGATGCATTCTTGTTTTTGGGTACCCCGTGACATTTTAACTACCAGAGGTATAGTTGGCTTGTGATACCAACTATAGCGTTGAAGATATTTATAGCTCATTTTTTACACTGTTCTCACACACAATAAAAATAATACACAACTTTTTGTTTATATTATTTATTGACTTTATAAATAAATTATTAACCAACAAATATAAGATAAATAGTACTCTATTGAGTTTGATGATCATTAGATGTTTTTTTTTCATGATTTTATATGAATTAAATGAAAATCGCAGCGATTGAGAGAGAGAATAGTAAAAGCCCTGGATTTGTATAGTGTTCAGTCAAAGAAAATGCTAGCTTTTTTTATGAATTCGTTTTTTCGAACTAACTGTTATTTTGGTCATTGGTAGGTCTACATACGTAAAGAATTTTTGCATACTCATCTCAAAATTGAGTTCTTTTGCTTGTACCATTCTTTCACTAGCCGATTCAATCAAATTCCCTAATTATTTGCGGCAAACTATTTTTCAGAACAAACGAAACAGTGAAAAAAACTTGTTTTTATTTTGGCTAATACAAGCCTCATGTAAGGCAGCAGTTTTTGTTTTGTTGTTTTGTGTTACAAGGAGATGATACAATCTTTGAGTCACGAATCGATGCAAAGGAAAGAGTATCGCTTAATAAGCGAGAGAATGCTAGTTCCATTCTCGTCGATGCACTTTCTTTTTTTTCCTGATAAAAGGGAATCTGCGAATTTTCAATCCCTTACAAAAAGGAACCCAATGGATGGAAAATTAAACCAGCATCCTCTCGCTTATAAAGTAAGACTCTTTCCTCTGCACCACCGGCTCATTTATTTTTGGGTTGCGTAGAATGTACATGAACAGATTGAAATTAAGAATTATACAATTTGCGACTGATCCTGAGAAAAGTGCGCCTTAATATTTGCACCTGTTATACTCCTGGACATAACCCACACATTGGCCAAAAATGAATCGAATCGGTAGTCGAAGGCAATTCTTGTGTAGTGATATCTAAACTTACAGATTGGCTCAGTCCCGCTTAAAGTAACTCAAGCCGTCAGTCTGGAATAATACTCTTATAAACGAATGGATAACTTTTAGACACTGTTATTGTTTTATAAAACACAGCCAAATGCCGGATTTTATCGTTTATTTTTACAAATGGCTGAGGTAAGCACACATTGGGAAAAAGTTTACTTTTTTCAAAAACTGCACCACTTTTTCATGATCTCTATTTTCTAGTGAAATTTTTTTTTTATTTGTCTTTATTAATTTTTGATTTTTGACTAGTCGATTCTACAAATGCTAAATGCGAAAAATTATTGAAAGACAAAGGAGTTGAATACAAAATCACGTTTTATATTTTTCTAAGGCCAGAAACAATTACATATTTTATTTTAATTGTCTTTCAATAATTTTTTTTTTGTTTTATGTCAACTTTGGAGAAAATTTCTCCTTTCCATCTCAACGGTTGTAAATACAACTCATTTCTTCACTAGTTGCTTACCTTAAACAGTCCTGGGGTCGAATCATCGCATACGAAAACGAGCGTACGTAAACGTATGTATTTGCTATTTCTGTCTCTCAATACGTTTACGTTCGTTTGTTTACATATACGACGATTCGGCCCCATGAAATTCCGTCCTAAATGTCATTTTCAAAGAGATCCCACAAGATTAGCATTTTTTAATTCATAAGTTAACTAAAGTATTTTTGAATACCAACATTTAAAAAAAAACTATTGTTTATTGATAAAAAAAAAATATTGTGACACGACTAACTCACGAAGAACCAAGGCCTAGTGATTGATATTCTGTGTGCGTATAGTAAGTCGGAAATAAGGGGACCAATTGTCTTCCGGTTTCTAACGGCTAAGTGAGATGCACTTTTCTTGACCACTAGTACTATAGGCTTTGTCAATTCCTCGCAAGGGACGGTACCCCTGAAAAAACAAGGTTGCATAGGCAGGTAATCGAACCTAGACCTCCGGCGTGATAGTTCATTACTAAGGGATGTAGGATTAATTGATGCTTCCTATAATTTTATCTATCGGTGCGAATACTGACCACATCTTGCATATTGGTTTCAAGTTTAGAATACACTATTCTTCGCTCTTATGCACTTTGAAAATTCAAAGTCGTTCTATAGTGAAATGGACGGTTCCATTAACATCTGTTTTTATTCTTTTAAGTTTTTTATTTATCGAAAAAAATACGAAAAATTATTTACGTCTCGAAACTCTCCATATCAAAGGGCTCAGCTTTGATAACATATTCAACAGGTTTTTGGAGATCTAGAATTGGTGACTTTCTCATAAAAAATACTATGATTTCTTGTTATTAAATATTAAAGTAGGCGGCGATATACATACAAAAAGTGAAAAAAGTTGGTACACATAAGTACATATTGCTCCTTTAATTTCCCTGTTAGACTTCTCTTCGGTTACCCTTTGTTGCTTTCATCTTAGAATCTTTGTGCCTTGGTTTGGTTAGTTATTATTTATTTTTTTTTTTACCAGATTATAAACGTCAAGGATCCAAACTGGTGGCAGGCCAAAAACATAACCGCAAACAACGATCAAATTGGTTTGATTCCATCTCAGGATCTTGAAGAAAGACGAAAAGCGTTTGTAGCCCCTGAAGCAGATTATGTGCACAAAATTGGAATTTGCGGAACAAGAGTAAGTATTTTTTTTTTCTTATTTCCGTGCACGTACTTCTTACTCAATTCAAATGGGTTTCTATTAAAGATCTCAAAGCGAAAACGTAAGACTATGTATCGTTCGGTGGCGAATTGTGAATTCGATAAGGCAGATTTGATGTTGTATGAAGAAGTAACACGAATGCCACCGTTTCGTAGGAAAACTTTAGTTTTAATTGGCGTCCAAGGTGTTGGTCGTCGTACGTTAAAAAATCGTCTGGTCAACAGCGATCTTGATCGCTTCGGTGCCGTTATACCTCGTAAGTTTTTTTTACAAATAATACTTTTCTAGGTTTTAATACGAAGAACTTGTTTATAACTTTTAGATACATCCCGTCCAAAACGAGCACTTGAAGAAAATGGTCGCACCTATTGGTTCCTCGATAGAGAAGACATGGAAGATGAAATTAAACAAAATAATTTCTTAGAGTATGGAGAACATAATGGAAATTTGTATGGAACTCATTTACAGTCTATACGTGATGTTATTAAACAGGGTTTGTATTCTTTCACCAAGAAAATGTTTTATAAATTTGTTTTTTTTTTTTACTAATTTAGAGTTTAAATTTCAGGCAAAATGTGTGTTCTCGATTGTGCACCAAATGCACTAAAAATTCTTCACAACAGCCAGGAGTTGATGCCATTTGTTATATTTATCGCAGCGCCGGGAATGGACCAACTTAAACAAATCTATAACGAACGCAGGGCCACAGGATCGAATAAGAATTTAACTGTAAGTTTTATGCAAAAACAATAATATTTTTTCATAACAAGAGCTCCATCAAAAAAAAAAAATCTGTGATGTCTATTCTGTTTAAGAAATGTATTGCAAATCACATCAATCCATCAATTTCTCTCAGAATTTCATCAATCTGATTTTTAAATCGAAAATTATTTGTTTCTTGTTTTCTTGTTCTATCTAACTCCGGTTTTTAAACTCCG
The DNA here is from genome assembly GCA_948107695.1 of Meliscaeva auricollis. Taxonomy (NCBI): domain Eukaryota; kingdom Metazoa; phylum Arthropoda; class Insecta; order Diptera; family Syrphidae; genus Meliscaeva; species Meliscaeva auricollis. The sequence goes on from OX403618.1 coordinate 25,519,720, forward strand.
TATATGACAAACAAAAGTCATATTAAATTGGATCATATAAAAAGTTTTAAGGTTTGTTCTACACTCAATCTGAGACTGCCAAATTTAGCCATATCTAGTAAGTTTTAGTCTGCTTTCTGTTCCCAACTTACAAATTTGTGCACTGTTTTTCGTAGAAGAGAGTGCTCTCAGGAGAGTAAGAAATTTCTCCACTCTGCCGAATTTAGTCCCAAGAATTTCTTCCGACAGAAATATTAGTTCTGTCAAATAATAGGATGCCATGGTGGACACATAAATAGCACACTTTACAATTTAGTTACTGTACTGCATACAAACATAACTCTTGCCTTAAGACTACGGGATTTCTCTGTTTCTTTAACTTAAGAGTATTTTCTAGTAAAAGCAAAAGCATATCTCTAATAAATCATTAACTTTTTCCTCATATAATTTTAAATAAAAGATCAAAATGAAAAACAATAAAAGAAATTTAAAAAAAAACCAAAGAAACTATTACATCGCTAGAAGTACATGGTAACAGCTTTACAAAAAACGAAGGACAAAGTTTGATTTCGTAACTCAATCCAATGGTAGCTAATATTACAGCAAGAGTACTTTAAACGAAAGAAAACAGACTTAGAAAAACTGAAAAACTTTGATTAGATATTAAACACCTTTTACCATGACATTTTCCGTGCTTTATAACAAAAATTAATGGTCCCATAAGTTTTTTCTTTTCCGACCCATTTATTATAAATAACTTCCAGCCGTAATTCCCTGGTGGCTAGTGCTTTAATTTGATCATATTATAATGCAAATTTATTATTGTAATAAATAATAATGATAATTAACCATTTAACAAAAAAATACAATTTAATATAAAAAGGAAATAGATAGGCATATCAAGGAGCTACTCAAGGCTTCACATAGCGAACAATTTTTCTATAAATTCGTTTTTGTTATAAAAAACCCTTTTAAGAAAATTTATTCCGCCAACGAAACAATAGCGCATGGCCGAATGCACTACTATTTTCGATCAGTTTTATTTCTTCGTCCTGCCGGAAGAAGTAGTGCCATTTTTCCCTGCAACAATCTTACTGCATAAGCAATGTAGTTTTAATACTGCAAGCTTTCAAAATGCGATCTCAATGAAATACTCTAAAAATAAAGGAAATCGCTGGAACACATTTTTTTGCATACGAACCAATGATGTGGTTTTATTGAGTCATTATTGGACTTTTCATTTCCAATGCTGCTTAAGTTTTACGACATTACGATAGAAAATTATCTATTGAGTAACTGATTATATTTACGTGACACAAATCTTCATTAAAGAGTTTGTAGGCTAATTATTTTTGACACATCGCCTTCTCACTTACTAAAAAAATTCAAATTCAAATAATGAGTGCTTCCGAGGGTGTAACTAGGACCTTAAAAAAAAAGAACCAGACATCCTACGGTTGGAATTATTTTCATTAGGTTTGTTCTGAAACGCATACAAAGTAGACGAACTTTTAACTTCATCGACAACGAATTCGTTGGCGGAACGGAGGCGACGGATTCTATCGGTTGGCACCTTCAGTCTGTTTTATTCGTTCGAAGTCAAAATCATGTTGACGCAGGCGGAGAACGCAAAAAAAAGGTTCCTAAACACAGTTAAATTGGTGATCAGTCAGATTTCTAACCAGCCATAACCATAACAGTGACTTTATTTAAAATTACAAACTTGGTTGCGGACATTTTGAAACTGCATGCTGGAACAGAGCTATTATATTGCGAAGGATATGAGACGAATTTTGTGTACTATTTCTAATTGCAATTCAATAATTTTTTTATTTTAATAATTTAATTTTATTTGCAGTGCATCTCATTCATTTAAAGTTAAAGTTAGGTAGACGTAGTAGCCACCAAATGGATAATGGCTAATGGCCACCTAAAGCCAATTTTTTTCTAAATGCCGTTTTGACATACGTTAAGTCATTCAAACGATCCGATTCCCTACAGGATGTAGAACATAAATATTGTCAAGTAGTTAAATAATCGCCATATAAAACGGAGAATTTCTTTTCGAAGTAATGCACTTCAAAAAATTTAGTAAAAAATACTAAGTGATGGCCAAAAAATGGAACTTGTATCTACATGTTTTAAAACTGATTTAAGAGTGAATAAATATTCTTTCTTATTGCCTCCATTTGTTTTATAAATTTGGAAACAAATTCATTATCTAACATACAATCCACAATTGTTTCGTACATCGCTTTAAATGAACTTGCACAGCTTTAAAATAAAAAACGTCACGTAAAATTAAATCAAAAGCATCATTAAAGTCAAAGAAAAATGCAAACTGTTTTTTTTTTTGTTGTTCCTTTTAAAGCTTTCCGAAATGTTTATCAGGGTAAGTATTTAGGTCTTGGTATTTTATCCTGAACCTATAGATTGAAACTCGTTTTGTATTTTCATATCATTTCCCCGTTACTTTAAGTCTGTTAAACATCAGAAAACTCAGGAACTGTACTAAAGTATGTAAGCCATATTAAAGGAAATATTTTACTCATCTTAATACAAAATGTAAAAAAAAATCACTTAATTTTGAATTTGTATTTTTTAAATTTAAAAATTTACTCTTTGAAAATTTTACTACTAAATAATCTTAAAACTATTAAAGTGCCTCCACACAATCTAACATAGTATAAACACATGTGAAAATACAATTGGAATGCGACACCATCCTACTGTCATATTTGTGTCACTAGGCCCGTCCCACCAACTAAAAAATCTCTGAGATATTGAATCCAAAAATTTGGGAATTATCATTACCTTATCTACCACTTCTATATACTTAAACTTAGGTATTTGTTGAAAGCTCCTACGTACCTTTATCCATAATTTTAGTATTCGAGTATTTGTTCCCCTCATAATTTTTGTTATTACTTATAATGTCATTGCAATTTTTATACAATTTATTAAAACAACTTATTGATCGTCTATATGAACTTATTTTGTTTGCAGTTTGATCGTCAAAGTTCCATTCGATACAGCTCAAGGCGAGCTCGGACATTAGAATCGTTAGCATCGCTCTATGAAGTAAGTGAATACCTTATCTATTACTTGTTCCATAATTCATTCGGTTCCATATCTTCTTTTTAGGATGACGATCTTGTTGCCACAGTAGAAGAAAGTTCTTTTGTTCAACGTAAATACGAGAAGTATTTCGATATGGTAATCGTGAATGAAGACTTTGATGAGACCTTCAGACAAGTCGTAGAGACTCTAGATCAAATGAGTCACGAACACCAATGGGTGCCAGTTAATTGGATTTATTAAAAAAATTTAACTTCTTCTCAATAAAAAAAAAAAACTAAAACTACACTAAAAACAATCAACGGCAGACGAATATTTACACAAGTGTCTTATTTTATTTAGTTAAAATCTACAAACAATCAAAGCTCGTAATATTAATTATATTATTATTATACACACACATAATTATATTTAAAATGACTATACAATGGTTATCTCATGTGTTTTTTTTTTTATTTACAAATTTCATTTTTTTATTAGACAAAGTCTTTTTGTTATAAAAGTTATTCATTGTTTCGATTTAAAATTAGAGTTGCATTTATGTGTTCTTCTTGTTTGTTTTGAATATTTTTTAAAAGTATTTTATACAATTACATTTATATGAAAAATATTATTTAAATAGAAAAGAAACAAAGGTACAATTTGTGTACATATTAAATATGTATTAAAACCAATATTAGTTGTTGATAGTTTTTATAATTATTATGTATTGTTTTTTTTTTTTTATTTTGTATACTTGTAATAATTGTATGCTTATAATTTTTCCGTCCTTATTTTAATTTGAAAGAATAAAAAAACATATTTAATTGGTTAAGATGAAAATGATAAGATAAATAGAGAAGAAGTGAAATGTATTTTTTATTCTTTAAGTTTTAATCAACTTCCATGGAATCTCTATTTCTAATAATTATTATTGCTTACAAACAAAAACAAAAAAATCCTGCCCAAACAAACTATTGTATGTTGAATAGTTAAAGAAACGAAGATTTAAATAAAACAACTTTAATGTATGTTATATTAAGCTCAAAACTATTTTCGCTTGAAAAGTGTTAAAAAATGTGTTTTTCTTTTATTATTGTAATTTTTTTTCGATGACCAACAGTTTTCAACATTTAAGTCTTTGTTGAAGTTGTTGATTGTCAATGAAAAGTAAATGAGAACAAGCAATGGGCAATTTTTAATAAATAATTATAAATAATTATCGATTATCTTATCGATTGGTGTCGATCAAGTTTTTATGGACGACCGACGCGATACATTCTGTTTTGGTTGTGGATATTTTGTTTTCTTTGATAAAATGGATGATTTTGTAATAATTCACCTCTATTAACGTTCGAGTTAAGTCGAACGGTTACATCCTAAACCGCTGAATCGATGTGGGTGCTTCTCTAGAGTGGAAATTGAAAGGTTTTTTAAGAACAACCTGTTCACAATTTGGTCAACGCTAGACGCTAGTTAAGTTTCACTTAACTGGTCTCTGTGGCGTATGCGTATTTTTTGTCTACTGAAAATTTTAAAGGTTATACATATACATACATTTTCTGGAAAATTGTTTTTTCCACTCCCCAAGCAAAACTCTGTTCAAAATATCCATCAAAGAATTCCCCTAAGATATGAGCCCTCTAAATTATTATTTTTTGGCTGTTGTTGCCAAATTTTAAACAAAACAAACGAACGACATAAAAATTGTGCGAGAGGCTACAGCAATTTTTGGGTGATAGTGATAGCATAAGATCACTGTGCTGTGTTAACACTTAATAAGATAGATCCTAATCCTCTATAATAAAATATGGAGTTCTTGCATACTGCAATTGGGACGTTACTGATTAATGCTTTACTGATTAGTGGCCAACATTTACATGTTATCGTTTTCAAAAAGTAAATGTCATGAATTCCTCACGTAGAATCGCCCTTTATAAAATCCAATAAGATAATAAAAACAAATTAAAGATGTGTATCATTTGTGTTGAGTGTAAGAACAATACAAATCCAATGAAGTCCAATGCCTTTATCTCTTAATATTTCTTGTATTCATTATATTTTTCAATATTTTCATTTATAAACATATCGGGAGACCAACAACCTTAAAATCCCCCATACCGTGTTTTGTTTTTCTGAAAACTAAAATTAAGAACTTGTACTGTCCTTCTACTCATTAATTATATCAATGTGATATCATTAATTATATCAATGTGATATCACAATAAAACATTTAACTAAACATAGAACTTTTTCTTCTGATAACGAATATGTGAGTCCAAGACCTTTTGCCTGCGTTCAAGACCCAATCGAAAAACCAAATGCAAAACATCGATTTTCGATTATGTATTCTATATATTTGTGATAATTCTTCATTCAAACGCAGTGCCTCTTAATTACAAGAACCAGGGTCCAATACCTTATAAATGCAGCCGTTTGGCGGCAAGACGTACCTACTTATAAATCTAAAAATAATTTTTTTTGTTAATAAGTCATGATCATTTCTATCAGTTTTTACATGCATATAAGGCGGTCCTCAATGTCTCTAATTTTTGTGAAAGCTTGTGAATTTCTGCAATGAGAAAGAACTATTTTGTAACAAACAACAATTTTTTTTTGTTAAAAGAACGTATACGCCGTAGTGTACACATTTTTCTTATACAGTTTTAAGTATACTATATGCGTCCATAAGCGCGAATTCTTGCAAACTTGCTTGGTTTAAATTGAAACGTTGTATGTATTTAAAAAATTCTTATACAAACTTGTATTCGTCTTATTCTGAATTTATAAGAGCCGTTTGCTGAAACGAAACGTAAGCATTTATAAAAACGAAGAGAAAAAAATAATAAATAATAAATTTTTAAATTTTAAGCGGAGTGATTGAATTAAATTAAATTTAAAAGTCTTAGTGACCTCTACTCCAAAAGCAATTATGTTCAACATAAAGTCTAATGTGACAGTCTACGCAGAGGAAAAAGTAGCCCCTAAGCGCTTAACGGCTCTAAAAGTTTTTTTTTTTACTAAAATACTCAACACTCAGGTCACTTTATGTTTTCTTTTTTTTTTTGTATTTCTAAGCTTGCGCAAGGCTATATGCAGAAATGAAATAGAGAAACAAAGGCCTTGGACCCTTGTTCTTTTTATGAAGCGGTTCTGATTCTCTATCGTTTGAATAAAGAATTATCTTGCTGCTTGAATTACAGATTTCGTAAATCAATTTTGTTCTTGTAGTGAGGAGAGAATATTCTATCATTGCACAGAAGAATTATCTTGCTGCACAAAAACATAAATAGATTGTTGATTTTTTGCAGTTTTTGACTGCTTCTTGCAAGCAGACGCCCCCATACAAAAGGTTTTGGACCCTCATATTAATATCTAGGGCACTTATCTCTGCTATTTAAAACTATGATTATACCTATTTAGTTCTATTTCGGTATTTTTAAACTCGTTCTTGTCCAAATCATACAAAATTGGATGATTGTAAACACAAGAAGGCCGCGTCCCCGGAACTTAACATTCCACCTACCCTTTCCAAACACTTCCTTACCCAAATTCCTACCTTATCCTTTTTCCTACCTATTCCTCTTACCGACACCTCCTCCAGTGTGTTAGATCCTTTAAGTGCAGTACGCCTCAGCTAAGGTATACAAGAACTATATCAATGGGAATCAGGATCTATGTTGTGGTTGTGGCTTTAAGAGGCGACAGCAAATTCTAGGGTGTGGATAGAAATAACCAAATTGTTTATTTTTACAATCCACATACATAATTCTATATGTTCATACATCCTGATACCAAATTCCAAAGTCTGGCAGTTTTATTTTGGATACGGATGCGACTAAGAGGTTTTAAAAGCAGATATTTTCGAATCTTTTTCTTAGAGACAAAGCAGGTTTAATATATTCCTTAATGTTTAATATCCAATCAATAGAACTCTTTTAGAAGATCCATTTCAGCTTATTGTTTGAGACATTTTTGTTTGAGTTTTTTTTGTAGTGATTGATTAAAAAAACGAGGCGAAACCGTTCATCTTAAGACTTTACAAATGTGTTGAAATCGAAGTTGATGCGTTGAGCGCTTTGTAGTCGAACGGCATAAGCCGAATAACAAGAAATTTCGGAATTAATTTCTGACCTTGCATATTTAACTAGTCCTAAAGTTTGATAGCTTTTCATTTTGATAGCTGAGTTCAAAAGGGGAAAAAAGCCTCAATGTTTTTGGGGAAATCCGCTTCATGAAACATCCAGCAAATGACTTCATGTTCCATAAAATTGACATGTTTTTGTATTCGATTTAGTTTTGTTTACATTAAGAATTCTTCATTACTTGACTCATTAGCGTATCTTTACTTGATATTTGGACAAATCTTAGGGCTAACTTCATTCGTTGTACAGACCTGACTCGTACTCGGATTAACTTTGAATTCCAACTAATTAATCTCGGCGAATAAGACAAGAATCAGTAGAGGTTGCAAAGTGTTGTACAACTGTCCAAGTTTCTACTGTTTCATCAGAAACTAGAAATGGTTAGGACACATTTTAGAAGGTTCATGTATTTCAATACACCCATTGGTGTAGGTGTCTCATCAGAGTTCCCGATTTCAATAGCGCGCTATCTTAACCTTACTTATTTTGTCGGTATCTCCAGTGCTGTTGATGTGGCCCAAATACCCTAGACTCTAATAAGTTATACATTTTGCTGCTCTTTCCATCTTCCAACACAAAAATAAAAAAAAGAACAAATCTTTTGCTTCGATTACCTCATTTTAATTTTAAACACATGAATAGCAATTGTAAAAAAAACCCTTTTATCCAAAAAAAAAAAGATTACAAAATTCCCATTTTCTTTTCGACAACTGCGTGTGGTTGGCGCATCACTTCACTATTCTCTGGGACACCAAGGAAGTCACCAAATTCAATTAGTTCATCACGTCCAAGGAGAACATCTTCCATCAAATTACTAAACAAAAGAAAGTTTCTTTGTTTCAGAGGAAGAGTTCCAATCAACACAAATGCAGACTATTTTTACCTTGACTGGAGGAATGGTAGACGACCAATTTGACGAGCTGCATGTAATTCCATTCCAAGTTTGAGTGGGGCAGCCAAACCTTCATGATTCCTCAACATTTGCATGGATAGATCTAGACGATGCTGGTCATAATTTAATTCGGAATCCTTCAGCCGATGAATGTGAGCAATTTGCATGAGGCAATTGGCATCAGATGGACCGGCGGCGGATGGCGATGCCTTAAGAACTGAAGGCTGGGATGGGGCTACTTTAATTGATTGCTGAAATTATGCATATTTCTTTTATTCAGTTTCGATGAAAGGATTATTAATTTAATAGTTACCATTTTATTTAATAAAAATTAATGATTTAACAAGGAATCAAGAATATTTTTTCACAAAAATGTATGTTCAATAATGATGACGGATGACAAACAATTCTTGACTTGACTTGAAGTTAGCTATGATTTATAACAAAAAAAAAAAAAAATATTATGAAATGTCAAAGTATGATGGTTCATGTACTAGCTTAACGAAATTTTGACTGGAATATGAACGAAACCGGATATGACACATTTTGTAGTTATTTTATTTTGTAAACTGAAAGTCTAGATTTAAATAACATATTTGAATTAATTTGTTTGCATTTTCGTTACATAATAATTAAGAAATTACACAAATACTTCTATTCAGCTGCCACTTTGACTAACCTGCTAGTCGCGAGGCTGAAATTTTGTTTACAGTTGATTTGGTACTAGTTAACTTTAAAAAACACGGTCTGACACACAGCCAAACCTCAATGGACAGAGAAAGACCTTATCTTAGGTGGAGCGATCAAGTGCTGGACGACCTCAATAACCAATTTGGTGTGCCAAACTGGTGGCAACTAGCTAAGGACCGGGCAAGTTGGAGAGGTTTGTTGGTTGATGTCGAGATCCATCCTCAGATTGTATGTGCCATCTAAAGAGAGTATAAGTTTTGTTCAATACAAAAAAAAAAAAACCTGGCAGGGTTGCCAGATATCGAAGTCCCTGCCATACGAGCGTAAAAGTTTTACTAATATAAGAAAGTTCATCACATTATTTTACTGCTTAAACTTGATTTTTTTTTAACTTTGATCAGAATCTTATTGTTGAGATGCGCAAATAAATAAAATGTCCTTTGTGATATTTTATAAACAATTTATTGTAAACAAATTAAAAGACTTATTTAAATGAAAGAGAAATTTGGAATGAAAAATATTATCAATCAGAAATACAAAACTAGTTGATAAGAAGTGATTGTGAAAATGAAAGTATCATAAATTAAAGTAGATAATTTGTATAAATACAACACCCACCCTCAATTTCACAATTTGGTATTCAGGAATAATTTAAAAACGACATTCCTAAACGCTGGAAACATTTTTTGTGAGCTGTTACTGCTAAGCATTTTGTTAGAGCGTCTGCCGGCATATCTTCTGTACCAATGAACTCAAGCGTAATTTTCTTAGCTGCAACTGCCTCTTTGACAAAATGGTATCTGATATCCAAATGTTTGGTTCGCCCTTGGATTCCCATATTGCTTGCAATCATTTGTGCGCTGCGATTATCGGTGAAAACTGTTACTGGTCCTTGGTGAAGTCCTAGTTCTTCAAGTATGTTTCTTAGAAACGATGCTTCTTTAGCAACAGAACTGAGATTAACGTATTCAGCTTCTGTGCTTGATGTCGTGACAATCTTTTGTTTCTTTGAACCCCATAGAATCGCTCCTCCTGCATAAATGAATGCAAATCCACTTTGCGATTTTCGATCGACATAGTCACTTGCCCAACTTGCATCAGCAAATGCATATAAATTCTCTGACGTCTTCTTGTAAACTATGCCAACATCTTTGGAACCTTGCAAGTAACGAAGAATGTGTAATGCTGCATTCCAATGCTGCTGTCGGGGATCACTGCTAAACTGTGATAACGCATTGACTGCATAAGCAATGTCTGGTCGACTGAATGTTGAGAGATGTAGCAAGCTTCCTATCAATTTGCGATACATTGTATTGTTTATTTTCTTGCGCTCTCCCTCGATTTTCGGTTCAAGTTCTAGCTTTAAACTTGTTGTCATGGGTAGACGATCTGGCTTACAGTCCGTCAGTCCATACTTTTCCAGTAGATTGTTGATGAATCCTTTTTGGCTAATGGATATAGTGTCATCAGAACGTTTCACTTCTAGTCCTACGCATAGTTCAGGATGACCAAGGTCCCTTATCTCAAAACAATCCATCAAACGTTCTTTCAGCAGTTCAAATGTCTTGGAATCATTAGTTGCCACTAGTAAATCATCCACATAAACTGTAATGATTGCTATAATGTTTCCATCAACTTTGTAGTAAATACATCTGTCATATTCGGAAGAAGTAAAACCAAGTTGTTTAAGCGTATCGTCCAGCTTCAAGTTCCAAAGCCTTCCGCTCTGCTTCAAGCCATAGATTGCCTTGTTAAGTTGACACACTTGATTTCCTTGCTCAAAACCTTCCGGCTGCTCCATAAATATCAAAGTGTCAATATCACCATTGAGGTAGGCTGAAGAAACGTCTAGATGATGCAGATGCAAGCCATTTTCTATTGCAATCGCCATCGTCAATCGAATCGAACTTATATTTGCCACTGGTGAATACGTGTCCTCGTAGTCAACACCTTGTATTTGGTCAAACCCTCTGGCAACGAGTCTCGCCTTTCTCTTTTCAATGGTCCCATCCACTCTGTATTTAGTCTTAAAAACCCATTTGGACTTAATCACCTTCCGGTCTATAGGTCTGTCAGCCAGAGTCCAAGTATGGTTCTTAAGTAATGAATCATATTCGGATTGCATTGCCTCTCGCCATTGGTTCGCGTCTTCCGAACAAATAATCTCATGAACGGTTTTTGGATCTGAAGTACGAATTTCATTTGAAATAATTTCAGCACTTGGAAAGTCTGTTCGCTCATTTGACGTTTCGTGAGATACATTCTGGCCATTGCAATCAGGATGTGCTGGACTTATAGCACTATCCTGGAACGAAAATTTGTAATAATTAGGAGTTTTAGATTCATTACCTTTCAGCTGTGATATGTTATGTTTTTGAAGAAATCGGACATCTCTGCTTTTGATGACAGTTTTCTTGCCTGATATCCACACCCTGTACGCTTTGGATTCTTCTGCGTAACCAACAAGGATGCCTTCTTCGGATTTGCAGTCAAACTTGCCGCGATTGGCGTCCTTCTTCAAGACATAGACTTTTGATCCAATCTGATTTAGAAAAGCCACATTTGGTTTGCTTCCACTCCACAGCTCTTCCGGTGTTACGTCTCCGTTACATTTTGTGGGACATCTGTTTCTTAAGAATGCTGAAGTGTTAACCAATTCTGCCCACAATATCTCAGGAAGTCCGCTTTCGTCCATCAGACACCTTGCCATTTCGGTTAGAGTTCGATTTGCTCTTTCAGCAAGACCGTTCTGTTCAGGTGTATGTGGAACAGTTTTTTGATGAAGTATTCCACTTTCACCAACGAACTTCTGGAATTCTTTGCTGCAATATTCCATTCCATTATCGGTTCGCAGCATTTTCAGTTTTTTACCAGTCTGCGTCTCAGCAAAATTCTTGAATGTCTTAAATGCTTGGAGAGCTTCACTTTTGTGTTTGAGAAAGTAGACAAATATTTTCCTGGAGAAATCATCGATGAACGTTATAAAATATTTAGCCTTTCCAAAAGATTCCGTTCGCATGGGACCGCAAATATCTGAATGAATGAGTTGCAGTCGCTGCGAAGTATTTTTCTCATTCTTGCTGCTAGGAAAGGGTAATTGAGTCTGCTTTGCTCTAATACAGGTTGTACAATTCTCAACTACGTCATCTTTGAACTTCTCTGGCAGTCCTCGAACCATTTTCTTCGACAATAGCTGCTTCAATGAATTCAAATTGACATGTCCTAGCTTTTTATGCCAATCTATCAAGGATCCATACTGCATCTTGGGTGTTTCAGTAGAATTTATGCTTACTTGTACTTTTTCATCACCAGATATGTAGTACAAACCATTTCTTTTCTCAGCTCTCATGATTAAGCGATCCGCTTTGTCCAATATGTTAGCTCCAGCACCTTCGAAAACTACTTTGTAACCGTGATCTGTTGCCTTACTGATCGAAATTAGGTTGTCCGCAAGTTTTGGCACTAGTAAGGTGTTATACAAGTAGAATGATTCCTTTGCATTCCGAACAGCGATACCAGATTTCACAGTTCCAGTTCCCATGACATCGATAACATGACTGTCAGCTAGTTTCACTTGGTTAGTACCTTCAGTTTTATTGAGAGAGACAAACCTTGATTCCTCAGCACACATATGTGAGGTTGCTCCACTATCCAGGCACCATAGTCGTTGGTTGGATCTTTCACATGTCACTTTTGCAGATTGTGGTGTAAACTCTTGTGCGATAAAACCATGTTCACATTCTTTAGTTTCATTCAGCTTTACTTGGCCCGCTTTACTCCAGCAATCCTTGGCCATGTGACCTCGCTTACCACATTTTCGGCAATTAAACTGAAAGTTATTGTTTTCAGTTTTTACCTTGAATTGGTTCTTCTTCTGAGGCATTTTGTGTTTAAAATGTTTCACACTAAGTACATTATTGTTCCAAATTTCTTTCTTCCTGTCACCAACTTCCAGCAATCTTGTGCAAACTGTAGAAACTTCAGGGTATTTTTCCTGGGCATCAAAAGCAGATCTGATGTTCTTGTAGTCTTCTGACAATCCATCTAAAAGTACTACAACCAGCAAGTCATCATCCAATGTAGCTCCCAACTCCTGCAGTCTGTTTGTTATGGTTTTGAACTCTCGAACATATTCAGATATTGTTTGCCCTGCACCCATTTGTAGGTTGGTTAACTTACGAAACTCTTCAGTCTTTTGACGTGGTCCTTTCTTGTCGTAGCATTCAGACAAAAAATTCCAGATACCCATTGATGTTTCCAGATGTGCTGATAAAGCAACTATGTTTGGTTCCATTGCTATTATCAGTTCCGCACGAGCATCTAAATCCTTTTCGTCCCATTTCAGCTGCTCTTCTCCAGCCATTTCCGGACGTTTTGCTCCGCCCTTCACATGTTGAAGAAATCTTCCTCGATGAAGCACGGCTTCCATCTGTGCCTTCCATGTACTGAAGTTTTCTCCATTCAGAAGAGGAATCCTGCCATGGACATTTGAGGAACTCATATTTTGTTTAATTTTTTTTTAAATTTATTAATATGAGATAATGTTTATCTTGATGTTATGGTCTGGGCCCATAACCTGTTGAGATGCGCAAATAAATAAAATGTCCTTTGTGATATTTTATAAACAATTTATTGTAAACAAATTAAAAGACTTATTTAAATGAAAGAGAAATTTGGAATGAAAAATATTATCAATCAGAAATACAAAACTAGTTGATAAGAAGTGATTGTGAAAATGAAAGTATCATAAATTAAAGTAGATAATTTGTATAAATACAACACTTATAATACATACATATATTAGGGTTGCCGTACTGCTAGGGTTGCCATACTTTTTTTAATAAAAAAATAAAAGGTATAACCACAAAATTAACGTACTTTTAGAGGCCATGTATTGTTGATATAGTTTATAACGTTATTGTTATAATTTCTTGAATTTTTGTTCATAACTAGTACCAAATCAACTGTAAACAAAATTAGTTAGTCATGTGGCTGTTGATGGCTCTCCAACTATTCCTTTTAATGTGTAACAGCCGTCTTCAAAGGCAATATGATAACCGTTTCATGAATGATAAATGAGGGTCAAGATAGCCGGACTCACGACAAATCAACTCAGGTAAGCGTAAATTTAGAATCATGACAAATAAAACTTTGTATACACCCAACCTCGCACCTACCCCAAGTCCTATATAGTTAGCCCAACTTTAAGTCACTTAACTGCTTTCATCAACTGTACAGTCAGTATTTTAGTTTTTACTGCTGACTTCTTATTTTACAGTTAAAGTAGGTACTTTATGGCAGTACACACATGCAAAATGAAAAAAAAAACATTTTTTGTTTGAAATCTGAAATAATTAATAGAAAACTCCATACATTTCTAAAAATTAATTAATGACTCATATTAATGTAGAAAACAACAAAATTTTTGAGGAATGAAATTGTTTTTGTTTAATCTTTTCAAGCAATCATAGTGCGTTGGTAAATAATAATTATACTATTGGTAAGTGTTAACTGTTAAATATGTAAATCAAATAATAGGTATCAAAGGCAATATGTTAACTGGGCCAAAAAGCAGAACATTGGGCAGAGTTTTTACTTAACGCCTTTTTTTTTGTTTACAAATCAATTAGCATATTCTTTAACTCAACAAAAGTGTTTTCAACTGTGTCGAAAGGCGGTTTGGCTGTCTACAATGAACTACTCATTCCACCGTTAAGATTGGTGAAAAAATAAATTTACTTTCAAAAGTTAAATACCACATAACATAGCTACGCACATAAAAAACAAACATCCAATAACAAAGACAAAAACTATAGTTTAATTAGTAAAAGGGTATTTTTGAGTGGTTATGACAGTTTGGCTGACAAAAATCTGTTAATTAATCAATTATTTAATCTTTGCATTTTGAATTTAGGTGACAGATCGTGGGACATTGACTTATTAGCACATTAGCGGTTTACTTAGCACAACAAAAAAAAAAAACACTTTCGAGGTGTTTTCAGATCGAAGATTGAATGGAATTCTTGCCTTGTTTTTGAAATATTATGGTGTTGTACATTGTTCCCAAATGTAATCTACTAATTTGTGTGGAGTTTTAAATTAATTCAATTAGTTGAAAGGTCCTAATGAAATGAAGTTAGGTACTTCGGGAATAGCTTCACTTTGAAAATGGGAAAAATAAATATAGTGGGCGATTGTATGTGACTCAATATTTTGAAGAACTATGATTTCAATGTGATGATGTCGAAGACGGTGAAAATAAGGTAGTTACTATGTATACAGTGCAATTCACATGGTTAGACGCACTGGAATTACATTTTAGATCTTGATATATTTTTCGTATTTGATGAGCCAATGAGAAAAAAAATAGTCAATTAAAAGGTGAATTAATACTGAATAGAACAAGCATAATTTAAAGTTATTATACTTGTTCTATTCAGTATTAATTCACCTTGAAACTTTAAAAACTGCAAAAAGTTATGGATTTTAGGGTTCATTTGATTAGCCGCACTTTCAAAAAAGCTTAATAACAGAGACACATTGAGGTTGTTTGGAATATTTTGTATAATTTAATCAATTTTACGCCATTTAAATAATATACGCAATCTGTAACCTTGAAAATGATATTAAAAATACACTATTCTTCAAAGAAACATATACAGCCCTATTCTGAATGAAAACACCCGGGGAAATGTTTTTGGGAGAAGAGCTCACAATCGAAAAGTTGCAACCGATTTCGTTATTTTTTCACTTTTACGTTATTCTGAACACAAGGGGAACAAATAACAAGCGAAAACATAATGAAATTCCGGGAATATTTCGATTTGGAGCCCTTCTCCCGAAAACATTTCCCCGGGAATTTTTGTTTAGAATAGGGCTGATAACATTTACAAATCTCACTAGTAAAGCAATATATGGAAATGTTTTTATTAGGATGGAGATCCTGCGAATGTAGCGGTCAGGGATGTATTGACATTTTTTCACTGACAATCCCAATCCATTCTTTAACATCATGTAAGATGTGTATTATGCACGTTATCAAAACATGTTTTCTACTCGTTAATTATGTCAGCAATAATTTTGAAAATCAGTACCAACCAAGATTTACTTCTTTTCATCAGATTTGTTGGATTAGCAAAATTAGGTGAACTTATTAAATTCATTTAGCCATTTACAATAAAACCTTATTTTAATTTTTATACAAAAATTCATTTTTGTTTTAACAATTCCATGAGGATTCATATTGATTTTCAAAATGATGGAAGTATCCAAAGAGCTATGGGCAGATTTCTTACGCGAGAGGTAACCGATTCATATTAATAGTTTAATTAGGGCCGGTCATAGTGATGATGAAACCGTTAGCCTGCCTGCATGTATTTGGGGCGTTTCCGAGAAAATGTGCAATAACAGAAATTTTGGTGCAAATTAGTTTGATAGCTTTATTCTACCTGAAATATCGCTCGAAAAGTCAAACTTCAACTGACTTGTAATGTAATGTAATGTAATGTACTGTTACTGTTTTATTTTTAAATTAATTTGAGAATTTTCTTCACCATTGAGCATACTGATGATCTCGGTTTCAGTAAGAGTTGGTTTACCAAAATGAGATACTCTAAACTCCCTCAGAACAGGGCATCTTCCCAAGAAATATTGGATATCTTCGCCTTCCCTTCGATTACAAAGGCTGCACAAGTCTGATTCACTACGGCTAAATCTGCTTCCGCTTAGTAAAATAAGGTCAAACCTGGCCTTGAAACTCCATTCTATTCTGCCAACCTCAAAATTATCTGTGAAGTAGTGTTGCCCTCTTGAGGGGTCCAAGAGTCTATATATTCTTGTCGAACTTTCTGCTGCTCTTCCTTCTCTGATGGCCTTCCAACTTAAGATGATGCATTAAGTTAAGACTTTTAACATTACATTCTTCTTTGGAACAAGCTCGCCTTCGTCCCAATGTAAGTCAAATCTGGATCCAATCACATTTAACTCTTTTACCCAAATTGATTTTTTCGAAGAAGAATTTTAGCATCAAGGCAGTCTTTCCACGTCTTATTCATAGATTGTTTTTTAGATATATCTCACATGTAGATCTAAAGTGTAGAAATGACCATCTTCGGCTCCAGTTTCTATAATGTCAGAGCGTAGTTTGGTGTACTTGCTGGCAGCATTAAAACTCGCTTTAAGAAGTACCGCTGCAGTTTGTCTACTTCCTCGAACATTCCGAAACCCCAAACTTGAGCTGCATAAGTTTGTATAGCTCTCTGCATGCTGCTTGAAAGAGTGGCAACTTCGCTCTCAATTTTACACGTTTCCTTGCCAAAAAAAACACTGCCAAAACACAAGAAGAATTCCCAAATACTTATAGTTTTCTGTTATTCGTTTTTCTTCTCCCTTAAAACTTCCATTATACCAATCAATTCAATCAAATCAATTCATGAATTATTTTTTAGACCCTAGGGTAAGTTGGGGCATTATGGCGCACCTAATTTCAATCTTCAATAATTTTACTAAGGACAACATTTTTTAC
Organism: Meliscaeva auricollis; assembly: GCA_948107695.1. Lineage (NCBI taxonomy): Eukaryota > Metazoa > Arthropoda > Insecta > Diptera > Syrphidae > Meliscaeva > Meliscaeva auricollis. The sequence goes on from OX403618.1 coordinate 25,537,007, forward strand.
TTTATTCAGCAATATTTATTAAATTTGTTAAACACAAAACATACAAAAATTAAATAAGAATAACAATTCAATGTTTTTAATAAAAAATAAACTTATTTAAAAATAGCCTTAAAAAAAACCATAATGACTATAATGAACGTCTGAAGGCAATATGGCGCACAGCTTTTCATTTTCATTCAGAACTTTCACATACATCACAAATGTTTATAAATGAAGCACAGGAGTCTTGAAACAACTTATCCCAAAGGACACTTTGAATCCATTCGCCATAATTTGTTGTTGTCGTGTAATTTATAAAATAACAGGGACAATTTTTTTCTCTAGAAGTTGGATGAAAAAAACCGATAAGGGCATTGGGCCGCAGTCACGCCATAATGACCTTATTAAGCATGTGGGAAATCGCGCCATAATGCCCACACAGCATCTTCGCCATATTACAGAAAGTACACAAGTTCACAAAAAATTAAAAAGAAACAAAATTTTCATTTCTTCAAAAAATACTTCGCGTTACACACGAAAACCAAAACAGTACCCTGCATTCTTAAGTTCACACCAAACTAGTGCACTGTATTGTTACCGAGATACACAAATTCGAAAACAATTTGAATTAAAGTAGCACCCATCAGAATCTGTAAATTTTAGTTTCCTATTTTTTTCTTCTCAAAACTAGTGGTGTCGACTTACGATCATTACTGACGAAGTGTTCGGCGAAGACAGAACAATTTGCATTGTTTTTATTTCTATACAAGAATTGGAGGTCTGTTATTTTTGAGGTGTGTCATAATTCCCACTGCGCCATAATGCCCAAATTTACTTTATCTGGTCTAGTACAACAATTGTTTTAGAATCCAAAATCTAAGATTTGTGACTTATATTTCCCAAGTTAAATAGTTTCGAAAATTAATTTAAGAATGTTCACTTTTGCTTTTTTACAAAAAGTGGCCGTTGTAGTTAAACTTTGTAATTTGGTTCGTTCAATCTCTCACGTTTTCTACTTCATTTTACAATTTGTCGGCTACCTTACCGATGCATTTGTCAGGCCCCTTCCTAAATCTCAGTATCTTCTGCAAAAGTAGTCATGATGGCGTTATTATCAACTGGAACATCCCTTTATTATAGATGATACAGGGTAGGTCGTAGGACACTTCCCTGTGGAACACCACCTTCAACTTTATTTTAGAGAGATTTGAACATTTGGAAAAAAATGTTTTTAATGTATTAAATTAAAAAGGTTATGTGACTTGCTTTCATTCGAATTATGAAACCACATCTGCCATTTTACTTCGCTGATATCTTGCGTGTCAATGTTTGTAACCTTTCTTTCCCCCTCAACATTAAGAAAATAGCCAACATATCTCAATTTCATAATTAAAATAAAATAGTATATTCCACCCTCAATTTCCCATTTTATTAAAGGATTTTCAGGAAAAAAATAGGTTTCTTCTTTCCTTAATTCTGGGTTCTAAATTCTAACTTTCGTGCGCCAGCCAGGTTTTCTATACAATAGGTGACTTTAACAGCCATATATCTTACTTTGCCAGATGACCGGCTTGCACGAACTCATGGAATGTTTTATTGCATTAGAATAAAGAATGACCAGCAGGCTATACATAAACATAAAACGAACAAACAGCAATGGCCAATTGAAGAGTTTTTTTCTTTTAATTCCATCCAGGCTTCTGCATTCGCCATTGGCTGAGTTCTCAAAAATGCCGACCGGACGTACATAGAAATCAACTTGCATTCATCTAAAAACCAGACAGAGTATATCTTGCATAAGAATCTCCATCAAGCTGAACAAGAGAAGAAAACAAAAATGGTCGAATACCTTCCAATACCTAATTGGTTCTTTTGCAGCATCTTTCGGCGAGTCGATCAGCCATGTTATAGTAGTTCGCTGTATAGGCATTGTCGGTCATCTTGCCACACTGTCAAAAGATATATAATTTTCATTTTTTTTTTTTTTTTGTATCTTATATTTTTTTGGCTCGAAGCTGATACAACCATGCGATACAACTCCATAAAAACTGAGGTAATAAAACAAAAAATTAACGAAGGTGGTTGAGTGAGAGGATAAAGATATATAGAAGAAATAACCAACCGAACCGACCAAATGTTGATGACGACTTCTTCGGATCAGAGGACAGTCATTTATGATGGTATCATAAAAAAAGATGCCTCTGAGGTGAGGCTGCATTGAGGCAAAGAGTGCGGGAGCCAATGTATCACTACAAAAAAAATGGCTCAGATGCTGTTGCCACTATAGATGCAGGTTGCGATCATGCACTATGGTTCTTCAAAGAATTGTTGATTCTCTCCTTATATTGTTTTTTGCTTTTTGTAACCCATGGGGCTATAAAAACATAAAAAATTTAATTTTTTTTTCTCGCTTTTTATTTAGTCAGAAAAAGGAATTTTAAAACTGGACACTAATAGAGATATAGGTTGTTTTCATTGCATGTAGGGGAGACTGAGGTATTTTTTAGAATGGGGGAAAGATTTAAATTAAAGATTTGAATGAAAAAAAGTGCTTCTTGCTGTTTAATATTAAAACCAAAGCAACTTTCAACTAACTTAACGACTAAAACCAGTAACCAAAAAGCAGGTACTGTATATCTGTAGTTATAATAAATGACTTTGAGTTAATAAACTGATTTGTTTAAAGCAAAATCTACAAATGATTGGTGTCAGCTTTAGACGAAGTCATCTTGCGCTTCTTTAAACAGAAACAGTTCGGCCTTCAGACCATCTGAATTAAAAGTCGTATGTGATTTAAGTTTGGATATCGCTGTTCTAACTTCTTAACTTACTTGCTGACTTAGATCCTCAGACCCTGAGGGGAATAGGGCCTTCACTAATACTACGCTTCATCGTGTACGGTTTTTGGAAATAAATCGCAGTTCTCTCCAACTCTTCCTCAGCTGTAGAGATTCCCTTTCGACTGACCGACCAGCGGCCCTGTTCCTGCCTGTGTAAGTGGGTTCCATTGAATCGCTTGGTCAGCAATGCAATCATTGCTTTTTCGAAGCGTATGCCCAATCCACTGCCACTTACGTCTGCGTATAGTATTGTCTATGGATTTTTAACCTGTTCTCTTATAAAGTTTTTCATTAGAAATACGGTTGGGCCAGAAAATCTTTAAGATGTTTCGCAGACACCTATTCACGAACGATTGCAGCTTACTTGTGACAGTGGTTAAGATTTTCCAAGTGCTGCAGCCTACAAAAGCACGGATTCAATATTGCAGCGGAACAGTTTTAGCTTGGTCTTTAAGCTTATAGAATTAATTCTCCATATCTTGGACAGCATTCTGAGAGTAGCCTTAGCCTTGTCTTGTTCTTGTTCAGTCCCGTCTTTGGTACTAAAAAGGATGAGTAACGTCCGAGGCTGATCATTTTTGTTTTTGCCCCACGATTTTTGCTTCTCCCTCCAGTGAGAGAGTAAGCATACGTCGTCGTCGTCCGCGTAGTCCAGATTTTGGGATGTCAGACTCCATTGAATTAGACCATTTTCGTTCAACAAGACTGCACTCAGCACATCACTCATCACTGTTCAATAATGATGCGCAAGGTGTTATTGTGGTCAACACAGGATGAACCAGTGCGGAAACCTGCTTGTTCGGCGTCGAGTGTGTCTTCTAGATGTCAGCGCCTACCCGATTTCTACACACCCAACCACCCATTTTAAAATTAATGAAACAAAATCATTTTATTCAAACTTTGGCAGGTTTCCCCTACAAATTTTCAAATGCATTATCACTTTGAAAGGAATAAAAAAAATAGATAACGTCTAACGAAAAAAAAACAGTATGGGGGCCAGCAAGACCAGAGTCATAAATGTGGCAAAGATGATGGATCTCTCTCATGAATCGATAGCGATGGCAACAAGATTCAATTATAAGTCAATCTTAGATCATAAAAGTCAACGTTAGCGCTGATGATGAAAATTGAGGTAACATAAGACGAATGATTTTGTCTAGATATAAATGTTTTATACATTTATTAGATTTTAGATTGGTTTTCGTTTTAAAAAGGTATCATTTACACAAAAAAAAATTTTCCCGACATTTTATTTTGAATTATGCATTTTATAGTTTGAAATATAAAACTGATTAGATGCAGAGAGTTAAAAACCTGTCTTTTCAAACTTCAAAGGCGTATTATTTTTTATAGTGTGATAGAATTGGACAAACTTTGCGGACATTTATATGTTGTCTATACATAATCAATTAAAAACGTTAACTTTAATCTTTAAAATTGTATAGAGCAACAATTTTACGCTGCAAAATAGTTTGATTATCGAGTATCTGAGCTCCCTTTAAATCTTTAAGATTTACGAATTAGTCTCAATCATGTATACAATTATGATGTAATCACCTAAATAATAACATGATCTTGGTGGCTTGGGAGGGTTTGATTCGCATGAGTCTCCTTTCAATACGCCATTGAGTAGGTATAGTTGTTTTATAAAAAATTACAAGTTAAAATGTATTTATGGTTACCAGTTTAATGGAAATATTGCGTTTTTTAACCCTCAGGAAACCATAAAATGCCGTGAACAAAACTTCCTGATTTTCGAATTATTGAGACGGTGTCCGGATGGATCAACTCAAACGGCATAAAGTTCACTTTATGACTGCTCTTCAACCGAAAAAGTATAGCTATCTCAAAATATGAGCATTTTTTCGATCAGTGCATTTTTAAGCTAAATAAAATATTGAAAAAGTTTTAGCATCTCGGGTATACAAAATGGGTACCCTAGTGCAATTTTTTAAAGAAATTGGCACAGTAAATAAAGATTTCAAAATGTTAATATTTTGTACTGTAGTATAGAGTAAATAGGTAATTATTATACTCTGTCCCACAAAGATTGTTAGTACACATCTTATGGGTAAAAAGGTTTTTTCAAGCTTTTTACACGCGATAGACTTATGTAATACGCTGCAACGAAACTGAGATGCAAACATCCTATTTTCTCTGTTACTGAAAATCTTTGTCGGACAGAGTATAGTGATAAATATGCATTTGTTTATGAAAATGTTTAACCACATTTTAGACGTGGTTTGTCATTAAACAAAATTCCAAGTTTCTAGGGTGATGGGAAGTTTTCCAAAATTTCGATGATCTGTCAGCAGTCAGTCAGTTACGGTTTTTTACAATTTTTTGAAGACCTGTATCTCATAAACTACTCATGCAAATTGAATGAAATTTGCTGAGCTGGGTGTTCTTGACTAGCTGAACAAATATATTTCTGGCCTAATTTATACAGAAGTTATCGATAGTGGCCTGAGTATGTTCCTGTCACTATGGGTGTAGTAAAAATGTTGCTAGAATTTCTGATTTTCATTCATAAATCATGAAACTTGATATTGGATTTCTTGCAAAAAATGTGAGTTACAATACTGTTTAAGGTATCACTTTACAGTTAATTTAAATTACTATAACTCATTTTTGAACCATTTTCCGAAAAAACGCACAGGTATGTAAGATAGCCAAATATATGCAAAAATGGCAGTTTACCCCCACAACACGAAGCAAAGGTGGACTTTGACCACCTATAACTTAGAACTTATTTCTCTCCTAGAGATTGTAAATGGATCATTTTTTAGATAGTTTTATTGTCAATTAATGCTTTTTGTTATTTTGTGTTAAAATGAAAGGCAATGTAGTAATTAAATAAAAACACAACCAACCTCCTTTTCTATCGTCCCAACAAATAGACCGAACACATTCCATAAAAATAAATTGTCTCCCGAAAAATGCTATTTCTATACACAAAATCGACTGAATTTAAAATTTTTTTTTGTAAATGAGTTTTGAATCAAATATCTCGAGAACATGAAAACGGGCTATGATATTTCCTGCCGGCAATTTTTGTTCTATTTAAAGTATCGTTCTTATATATCGATAGGAATAGGATAACAAAAAAGACTGCAAGCAAATTCCTGAAAATGGTGTTCCTCTCTTATATTTCAGGAAGTATATATTATATCGGTTCCAGTTGAATTTTCTTCTGCCAATAATGCGAAAAACATGAAAAAAAAACTAAATCATGTTTTTCGTTTCAAATATCTCGTTAACATACTATTAGTATTAGATATAGTGATTTTGACTCAAAGAAACAAATTATAACACAATTTTGACGTTAAAAAAAATACTAACAATTGTTCAAAACTCAAATATCTTAACACCAAATGCCCCACTTGCTAATATTTCTGAAGATCTTGAGTATTCTAAAAACCAAAACCATCTGTTTAATATCGTTAACAGATCGCAAATCGGGTCCGTTATAGGGTTAATTACTGGACACTGTCTAATAGGTAGGTAGACACGTGACACGGCTTGGAATTTTCACCAATGATTTCTGCAGAAGCTGCATGGACGAAGAGGAAAAGGAATCGATTCCCCATTTTCTCTGTAATTGTCCTGCTTTATCGCAAAGACGAAGGCTCTATCTGGGAGACTTCTACTATAACTATCCTAGCGTCTAGCAAATAAAGATATATTAAATCACGCTCGCTTTATAAGAAGCTTAAAGTGGTTCAACATTAGGAAGAAAGTTTTAATTAGATTCAATGTGGTATCACAATGGTGCAAACTATTGTCTAAGTGTATTATTAGCTCTCCTGCTGATAGCCAGGTAAACCGAACCTGACCTAAATTCCAGTTATAGCGACTAGGAAAAGTTGAAACTGTATGAAATTGAATTTTTTTTTCTGATGGTCGTTTGCAGCGACCAGGAAAATTATGTCTTTTTCCTGAAAATTATATTCTTTTTCCTGATTAAAATAGATACGAAAAAGTATTTCGCATGCAAATCTGTGAGTGCAACAATGGAAATTGAAATCAAATCATTGGAACGATTTGTTACATTTCGTTGGCATGAAAAATAAATTTGCGTCAGGAAAATAAAAAAATACATTTTTTACAATAAACATTTATTCCATAGTTAAATTAATTAGCACAACAAATTCTTTGAGTTATTTGTCATCGATTGGTGTAATAATTGTATTTCAAATTGATTGAAAACTACCTAAAAAATCCATTACAATATTTTTCATGATTCCTTTTCCTGTTCGCTATTACCGGCCCCTTAGTGATTCGTTTTCCTGTTCGCTATAACCGGCCCCTTACCAAGGGCACCAATGAAAAGTTGTTCGCAACCATGAGGCCGTGAGAGTTATAGTGGTCTTATTCGGGTCAAGATAGCCCGACTCACGACAACTCGACTCTAATGGGCGTAAATTTAGTATTATGACGGATACAACTTTGCATACACGCAAACTTTTTTTTTTTTTGTAATAGCTGAGCTATCTACTATAGCACATTTGAAAAAATGATAATTCGGATCCTTTCCGAATTCACCCCGGATAGACGACACAGTTGAAAAAGACTTTATGTGAGACACTCAAGTGGATGTGGGTAAAGGCCTCAACCAAACTTAGCGTGTTAAACGCCAGGGAGAGGCTTAAAAAGAAATCAGCAACAGTTAGTCATCATAAGTAAGTAAAGTATGTATGTATCTGTATTTGAATTTAATGTTTTCAGAGCACTATTCCAATCGATTGCTTTTATTACATTACCAAAAAGTGTGAGATGTTGGAATATCAGCGATTGAAGCGCATAGATAAACATCATTTTTTCAAAAAAAACTATAAAAATTATAGATTTAGGTTTTGTATAACAAAAGTAAAGGGTGATTTTTTAGCAGGTTTGGTTTTGGCAACACTGGTTTTGACAGCTGACGTGTGTTTAGTACCTTGTGTCACTGTCAAACAGCTTCAATTTGGTTTGCAATTTAACCATGGATCGTCTTACAAATGAACAGCGCTTGCAAATTATTGAATTTTACTATCAAAATTCGTGCTCGGTTCGAAATGTTCATCGCGCGCTGCTTCCATTTTATGGTCGGCATTCTCGACCTTCTGAGCAGTCTATTCGGAAGATTGTGACCAAATTTCACACCAAATTTACTTTGTTGGACATTAAACCATACCAACACGTTTACGTACTGTGCGTAGTGAAGAAAATATTGCGGCCGTATCAGTTAGTGTGACAGAAGACCGCGAAATGTCGATTCGGCGCTGTTCCCAGCAGTTAGGCCTTTGTTACAGCACTACGTAAAGCCTTTTAAGATACAGCTGGTGCAAGAACTAAAGCCAGCCGACCTACCACAACGCCGAATTTTTGGTGAATGGGCTCTTGGAAAGCTGGCCGAGGATCCGCTTTTTTATCGAAAAATTGTGTTCAGCGATGAGGCTCATTTTTGGTTGAATGGGTACGTAAATAAGCAAAATTGCCGCATTTGGAGTGAAGATCAGCCAGAAGCATTGCAACAGCTACCAATGCATCCCGAAAAAGCCACTGTTTGGTGCGGTTTATGCGATGATAACAAATTTTTTTTTGCCCGAAATGGAAGTTCTTGACTTGCATGATATGTGGTTTCAACAAGACGGTGCCAAATGCCACACAGCACGCGAAACAATGGCGCAATTGCGAGGCGAGTTTGGTGAACAGTTAATTTCACGTTTCGAGCCGGTTAATTGGCCGCCTAGATCGTGCGATTTGACACCATTAGATTATTTTTTGTGGGGGTATGTCAAAGCTAATGTCTATAGGGACAAGCCCGCTTCGATTGACGCACTGGAAGCCAACATCCATGCATTCATTCGTGAGATACCGGCCCATATGTGTGAAAGAGTATGCCAAAATTGGACTCAGCGGATGGGCTACCTGAGACGCAGCCGCGGTCAACATTTGCATGAAATTATCTTTAAACATTAAATTGCAAGGTTCAAACTATCGATTCAAATAAATATTTCATTCATTTTTTCGAATTATTTGTGTTTTTTTTTTAAAGTTCTAAACCTCTTAAAAAATCACCCGTTATAAGTACTGGAAATGCCATTATTTAATTAAGCAGGAGAAACCTTTTCAAAAAACTTGTGACGCCATGTTATACTTTTCTTTGTACATATGATACCGAGTAGTTAATTTGTATCATTTTCTACCTGTTTGCCGTCTTTCAATCACCTTTAATAAAAATTACTTTCCGTTGTTACACATTTTTTTGTTGCAACAATTTGCTTTTTATGAGTGTTATAAAAATTGATCCAGAAATACCTACCTTCCTCCTTTATTTTTCGCATATTTTTTTTTTAACTATCAAAAATACTTTTCTACTTTGGATTTTCCTTGAAGTTCTTAAAACCTTTCTGGAAACTATTATACAAAAGTATAACACATACAACAACAAAAAATGCTGCCTTTTTTCATTAAGTTTTATTACCGACCAAATCCGCGAATCCTTTTAAAATCTTTTGCAAATAAAAAAGTCTTTTTCATTATATTTGCTTTTGAAAATTCTATGACACTATGACACTAACTAATTACCAACATTTTAGAAATTAAAAATTTTCCAAGAATTCAAAAAAAAAAAAGGTGTTTTGCTCGAAATATTGCAAAACCTTTCGATAAAGGACTCAACGCCACGCCTAATCCGATCTTCTATCTCATACAACAGCCAGTGACCTGATGAAATCAACTGACTAATGGGCCAAGGACATTGTTTTGTTAATTATTTTCTCATTACCTAACTTTTCAGCAAGTATCCGCCACTGAAACTGCAATAGATATCGATATGCAAAACATTCACGATCTACTTTGAACTTTGCCGATAAGGTGCATATTTCTATGACGCACATGCCCCGTTCATGAAGGAAAACAATTCAAAATTCGGAGAATGTAATGAGAAGTAACAGAAAAACCGTGACTATTGTGTTTTTGAAACACGCATCCTTCCTATACAAAAGATTGCATGCTTCTCTGACGAGCCCGACATTAGAAATACGCGCTACTCCTGTTGAGATCATTGAAAGGGATACGAAAATATTTTGATGGTTGGCTTGGCATTGGCATGGAAACAGTAAGAGGTCAAAATTTCGAATTTTGAAATTAGCATTGGACAAGAGGGAAATGCACTTTGATGTGAATGCGCGATGATTCAATACAATTTATATCGGTTTGGGTATTTTTGGTATCTTTTGTTATTTGTACTGACGTACAACTGGTATCTTATTTTTTTTTTTTTTCAAAAAATCTTTTCACACCTATATGTTAAAATTTGACTTCTTTGTTTTTTTCTTGTATTGAAGCGGATATCTCGAAGTGTGGATAGTAAGTGCGGTACTTTGTTTTGACCTCGCATTTAACTCGCTTGGTTGGAATGCAATTTTGTATTGATATAAAAGCCTTCTCTTAGGACGTGCTATGACGTAAAGAGTTGAAATAATGTTTTTTTTGGGTGAAGCGAACGAATGATAACAAAAAGATAGCTCAATTTCATTGAGTTGTTGCACTTTTGTTGGAAAGTTCTGGGAACTGGCTCTGGATAAAAATGAAATCTATTTATTGTGTGGGAGATAGTTTTTTTTTTTTTTTAATAAATTGATTAGAAAAATGTCTTACAGTTTATTTCTTCACATAGTCCTAATGCTAAAACCGGTCATTGTCCTTGAGTTAGTACTCGAATTGATATTAACTCATTTCTTGACCCAAGTACTAACTCCTCGAACTGTCAATTTGGTACCTAGTATTAGTTAGAACTTGACATTAGCTAGGAACTCAAAATCGATATTCTAGCATAGCTATACTCAACCTGCGGCCCAGGACAACCTTAATTATCTTGCGATTTCAGAAATATGAGTAAAATTTATCGAAGAAGAAAAATGTTTATTTTTTACATATATTAAAGTTAAATTCATTACTACTGATTACGTTCAAGTTCATAATTATACCAAAAATATTCAGATTTGTTTCGGGAATATTGTATAACTCATTTATAGCCTAAATGCGTTCCCGGAAATGACGTTCCCGAAAATAATGTTTTGATCATTATTGTCGATTATTTTCTTTCTTACAAAATCAAACCAAATATTTTTGAGGTTTTGTTGTGGTCTCGATCATACATCATAAAATTGACATAAAATTATAATTTCATGTCTACCTATTTATACCAAAACAGGTGTTCCCAGAATGACGCTCAGTTGATGTACGCTCCTTATATAACAGATTGAACTTCAATTACCACTTTAATTTAATTTATTTATGCAAAATATTATTAAAGGAACGATAAACCAATTCCATGTCATTCCGAAAAGATCATTTGTAGCGCCATCTGAACTTTAAATGAATAAAAATTTGATATTTTGGCACTGTAACTACAGTGATTTATATATATTTCTTCTGACAACTTTTATTTAAATAGAAATTACGATTTTTCTCTTTTTTGAGGCACTTGAGAATTCTTTAAGAAAATTTTGCCTTAGGAATGCTAAGAGTATAGGTATCTAAATTTAATTGATTTTAGTGTTTTTGTTTTGGCCACTAGAATTTCAGGGTTTGAGTTATGAAGCGTTTCCGCAATGATTTTTCGGTTATATTAGATCGAATAAAACAAAAACTTACTCTGTTTTAAACAAAGTTAATACATTCGGAGATTCATCTCAATTATATTAATAGGTACGTCAGAAGTGAATTTCAATTTAAGGTTATTTTGGTTTTAAAAAAAAAACCTGAACATCAAATTTTTCACCTCCATGATTTTAACCTATAAAAAGTTGCATTGCATTTTTCTTTAAAAAACATTATAGCTCATTTCCCCTACAAGATACAAACTTGTACTCATAGAAAACAATTAAGTACTAGCCGCGATCTTTTCAATAATATAGGTCACGATGTGTTACAACACCAGGGACGAAAGAAATAGTAAAAACATGGAGATGGGGTACTGACCGCCTCGTGCATGTTTCTCAAATAATTACTTTCGAGCAATTTTAGGTTTGCACAAAAAATTAGCACTTTATTAGCTACATTTTTTGAGAATACATTTTTGGTTTCCACCAAACTAAGGGACGTGTGGGTTGTTAAAAACAAATAGAATTCGAACTAATAAGCTGGTGGAATAAATAAGGACAGAATTAGACCAATTATTTGGAATATTATTGATGTATTTAATTGACTCAATTCCTATTTAGTTGAATGCCATTATTACCAATAACCGGGTTCATTCGCACATAAAAATAAGCAAATGACAATAAATAAAAGACAATTACATTTCCCACAACATTCACCCAGATTGTTGGTAATACCAATAGTTTAAAAGATATAAATCGCTTCGCGTTTTCCAAAATGTTGGATTTCCCAAAGGGGATGATGTCCCGAAAATCAGAAATAAAGGACCAAACCCATAAAATCCGTAGCGTATGAGTGCGTTCCGTCAACGAACTCGTTGACAATGAAGTTAGAAGTTCGGCTATTATTTCCGTCGTGTCCTTTCGATTCGTCGACGCGTCGCTTATGGGTTACTTTATTTGTTCTCATAAGAACGTGTGTATTTAATCGAGCTGTCAGTTAAAAATGTCGACGTAAGGCACTCGACGGATTCTGTGGGTTGGCCTCTTTAAGCACTTCTAGTATCCTACTTTCAGATATGAAAAAAATCAGCCTTCCTGCTATTTTGTTCCAAAAAAAGGGGGATTTATGATTACCTTTACCGTACAAGTATTTGTTTTGTTTTTTCTGGGGTGCAAGGCTTACATTATGGAATAATAGCATAAAATAGATCAATTCTTGCTACAAACAAAACCATACTATTGTCTATTACGTTTACATTTTGGTTGCTCGGCGATACTGTAAGTTTGGAACGCGTAACGTACATATATGCTCAAAATTAGTTGGGTTTACTACCAATCATTCCGAATTAATTTGCCTTTTTATAGATAATCCTTTTTCTTTATTTCTTGGGCCTTATAGCAATAATGATGATGTAGAATTGCAGGTATGTTGTTCTGCAAATGATTCTTTATCCAATTCAATAAAATTTGTAATCACTTAATCCAATAAATAAACAAAATTAACCTTTCATTGTTTTGTTGATAAGAAAACAATAGTTCTCTTATATATTGGGCTAATAAATATTTAATAATGACAATGGAAAGCTTCAGTTTGATTTTAAGTTTAGGTACCTACAATTTACCTACCTTTATGTTACAAGTTTGCATGTATGCGTGTTTTATTTTTGAATGTCTTCTAGAATTGAGATTATCTTTATTTAAACAAGGGAGAGTTTATAAGAAATCATTATACAACTTTTTTTTCTTCATTAACCGCTAAATATTAATACACCATGTACTTATGTAGGTGTACATATACATCTACAGAACATGTATATACGTAACCATTTGTAGATTTATGATGCTTATTATGTTTTCATGAGGCAAACATAACTGTTGAAATAAATTGTTATCATAATTTCATTAATAATAATCGGTATATCTAAGAGAAACCTTTTGATATATACCTTACCTACCTATCATATAACATGACCGCGAGTGGCGCGTGTGTCCTTTAATTGTAAAGATTAGTTTTTTATTTCAGGCTCTTGTTTTACAGTGGCTAAGTAAAATTTAATTGATCAATATTGGGGACTTTAGTTTGATTTATTGATTTCAATTTTTTTTTTTAATGGACTAAAATCTTTCACTGACTAAAATAGGGTAAGATTTAAGTTTTACACCAGCAAACATAATGTCCCAGTAAGAGGTAAAATATTGGATAAGTTGAACTAAAGAATACTTTGTTGAACTTAGCCTGCCCTTTATTATCCAAAAATTATGGAACATTGAAGCATATCTTGCGATCAAAACAACACCCGACGGTTTTACAGTTTCATTCCATATCATTCCAAAATCCTCACTTCCCCCGCCCCCAAAGCTTTGTTTTCCCCGGTTCAAATACCCTAGGGTGCGATATCCCATTATGTTAGGTGTTAAACGCGGCAGAGTCTATTTTCACAAATATTATTTAACTACTGCGGATGACAGCGGATGACAGCGATACCACAGAGCTCTATTACATTCAATTTCTTTACTGAGCCAAGTAGTTAAAAACTAAATTAATTGTTTATACGAAGAACCAAGACCTAGTGAATAATAAGGAAGATATGGCCCACCCACGATAAAAACAGAACTGAGAAACTTTTAGCTAGATCCAGGCTTAATATAGGTAGGGTTGTAGCTATAAGCACGATAGGTGAGCATGCTCCAAAACTAGGTATACCATAGGATACACTATCGTAGTTGCAAGCAACACAAGAAAAAGAGACACTAGAGCTTTTCTCTGCTATTGTCCAGCCCTATCCCAATATAGAAACCAAGCCTTAGGTGCTCCGTTTCTAAGTGACCTTTTCAATAAGAAAATTAAAGACTTTTGTAACTTGCGTAAGCAAAACACAATGGCTCTAACATCAAGTAATGACAATAGAGACATAAGCGAATGATATCCGTAGAAACCCTTTTCAGTAAGAGTTTTCATCGGGTTTTCTGCTGAACCAATTAGCTCAATGTCCTGGGCTGCAGGGATGCTGCATAGGAACCCGACCTTAAGACAGCACCCTGTCAAACAAATTCAGCATCCCAATGTGTCAACGCTATAAATAGTAGTCTTAAGAGTTTTTTAAACCAATCAAAGACAATAAGGCTACAAGCGAGTGATGTCCACAAATAACCAAATAACCCTTTGAGTAAGAGACTTGCACATTGGTTATTCCGCCAAATGAACTCGCTTCAAGCTGTGTGGTGCTGGAGGGGAGCTGAAGCATAAGTTAGCAGGCTGTCAAGTAAACGGCGGTTATTATATGCGTGGGTTCACTTTCTGCATCGCTAATTTGTCAATGCTATCAGTTTTAGCTATTATAACCTAACATAAGCAAGAGACTTGCACATAGTGCTCTTCGTTAGATGAACTTGTTTGGGCTCTGAGCTGCTGAACGATAAGTCGGAATCCAAGATAGTGGCCGTCTGCGTGACAGATCGTTACGCGACGACAACCATTTTTGGCGGATGGTTAAACATTTAGTAACTTTGCTGAAATTTGAAAAACCATTTCATTACCAACCTAAAGCAGGTATCTAGCAAGGTAGGTTTATATACCAATAGTCCTTTTACTACCCCACCGATAATCACATAGTTTTTATCTTATACTTGATCAGAATCACACTGAACCCTCCACAAAATAATATAGCTCACAAGCAGAGGAGATAAGGCCATGGACGAGTGAAACTCATGGTAACCTTTTTGAGAAACAGGCTTGCACACTGGGTCCCCTATACTGGACTTACTTGTCTTCAGGCAAAGTACAAACGTCCCCCGGTGGAAATTCCAACTTCTTTTCTGAATACTTTTCCGCATTCGATCAATTTTTCCAAAAGCTGTATCTGTCAATGAATACTTGAAGCAATAAGGGAAACCACATCTTGGTAACAAATTTAAAGCTTTTACACTATTAAATTTAAATTTGTTACAAGATGTGGTTTCATAAAACACAATATTGAGTTGAATGTTCAAAAATAGTTCTGTCAAACATTCACCCCGGTTGACGGTAGTGTTTCACTATTTTCACAATGTGGGCAAACCTTGGTGTACCTACGATTTCCCCCCAAAAAAACCATTTAGTAAAATTCTGATAATACTTCTTTTGCACCTCAGGAATTCAAGAATTCAACGCGTTTTTATTTGTTTTTTCTGTCAAATATATTGCGATTTCCTTACATTTCTTTGGTGTGTTTACCTAAACTCACATACAAAAGTTAAGTAAGTAAATCAAAACACAAAACTAATCCAGTACACTAAATTTTATTGAACACCAACGCTCGGCTGAGATGTCATAAATATCTTTTCAACTGTCAAAAGTTCTTAGTCCGATTTATACAATTTTTTTATGATTCAAGAAACACAAAATGAAAAAGCATTGTCTGCCACAGTTCAAAGCTTCAATCATTCAGATTTGGATGTGAATAGATAAATTACCTTTTTTTTCGAATTAGTTTATGTCTGGATCACGGTGTTCAAAAAAAGGAGGGCCTTAAGCTTCTGTCTCTTTTTGAACCCTTTTTATTTACTCGAACCCTATTCATGTGCAATCATATCAACATGGTGTTTGTTGTTATCAATATTTGGGCTAAAAAAAAAAATTGTATGAATAAAGTGAAGGCCTCGATTTGTTTAATCCCAATAAAATAAGACTTTTGTATATTTACATACGATTAAATGAGTAACCCATCATAAGCAGCTTTTAATATAGGAAGCGTCATAGGGTCTGTTAGAAATAATGTTGCTATGATAAGGTTTAGGTTTGAATGCATAGTGTGTGGAGGGATATGATAAATGGACAGCAATGGCGGGCGTCGATGCGTCTATATCTAGCTTTTCTAGCACAATATGAAATCACAAAGAGAGTAACTCTTATAATTGAAAGGCACAGGCATAATCTTAGTTAAAATTGAAGATCTATTGAAGAAAAACACATCAGGGTCAAGGGCGTACGCAGAGTTTTGATCAGGGGTTGGGGGGAGGGGGGGGTCAAACTCACATTAAAGAACCAATTTTATAGAACAAAAATAAAAAATGAGCATTCAAAATTTAGTGGGGAGGGAGAGGAAGGCGAAACTGAAAATGTATAGGAAATCTAGTACATTTCTATGAGATTTCGTACATTTTGCACGAAATCTAGGTTATGATTCGGTGTAAAAGCCATATAACCTTAAAAGACCAAATACGTTTTTTGATAAATAGACAAAAATTCAATATTTACAGTAGACTGCAAAATTATCCCTAAAAGTTAATAAATTGCACAAGCTTCTAGTATTTTATTTTCACTTTCATAAAAACCTGAATAAATTAATGTGTTTGAAATTAAATATTACGCAATTTTCCCGATATTATAAAATACAAAAACAACATCAATTTAATATTTTAATGAAAAAATCACGAAACTAATACAATTTGTATCTAATCGTTGATAATTAAAAATGACAAATGCAAATTCAATTATAGCCACACATAAACAAAACACCAATCTAATCAAGATCAACGAATTGAAATACAAATATTAACAAATACATTTTAATTGAGTTATCTTTTATTTAAATTTATAAAATTAATTAACACAATGTTAGTCATTTTAAAATTTTTAATACCAATAACTAAATATGGAAACTTGAAAAAGCAAAAAATGCAAATTAAGAACAATAATTCACTTATGATACTCGTAGGTAAAAAAAATTAGGATGAGAATATACTTTAGGATATATACGTTGTTTTATCTTGAATAATGAATGCACTTTTATTTATGGTCTCATCTTGAAAAACCGCTTCAATAATGCAAATGTTTCTTTAGCTATAACTATTTAGCTAATTTTTTTTGAGAGATCATTTAAATGCCAAAACAATCTTATTTGTTAGATTAATCTTTATCGAGATCAAACACATTGTAATACGATTACTCTACAAGTTTGTATTATGAAAATTCCTGTTTTTAGTGCAACAGGGCTATTTACTTAGAAAATCCCCTTCCAATAATGGTAAAGCGATAAAATGTGGTATGAACTTTTCATTTTGTGGCACAGCTAGCTCACGTAGAGCTACAACCAAGACCTAGTGACTGAAACTCTCAACCATTTCCTGGTGTATGTGAAGGAATGGAAGGGACCTACAATTTCCCACCGGTCCGAACTGCTAGTCTAAATGCACCCTTCATCACAAGCAATGCTCTTGGACGTTTTGTCAATTCTTCGCAAAAAGGAAATTAAGAGTGGCATGGGCTGGGAAAAGAACCCAGACCTCCTCCATGTCCATGACTGTAAAAATAATGGTGGATTTAAACAAAAAATGGTATCTACCAAAACTACGATGTTCAATAGAATCAAGAATACAAAAATACCACATGCAAATGAGACATGGGCATTTTGACCTATTGATGTAATGGGTTGGGGTAAAAATCCCGAAAACTAAAATCCCGAAAACCCAAAATTCGAAATCCTAAAATCCAGAAAACCCAAAATCCCGCAAACCCAGAATCCCGCAAACCCATAATCCCGAAAACCTAGAATCCCGAAAACCCATAATCCAGAAAACCCGCATAGTTCCTGAAAACCTAAAATCCTAAAAACCCAGAATCCCGTAGTTGGAATCCCAAAAAAATTCATTTTTTTGAGTTTTTCGTGGTTCCGATTTCGGACAAATAATTTAATGTTAACAAGAAAACAAATTGAACATACAAACAATGAGAGGAAAATACAACTTTAAATACAAAAAAACATTGATTCAAAATGAAATCAATATGATATTGATTTGGCTTAAAGTTAAAAATCGTTGAAACAATGTTGACCAACTTTGAATTAAAAATAACATCAAGGTAAGAGCAAAAACATATTTAACCTGAAGAAGTGTTAAAAAAAACTTAATTTGACAAAATTGAGTCTCAAAATTGTCTACTTAGCCATAATAGTTTTCAAAATATGCGTCCTAAAATTGTATCAATTCCTGAGACCTATATGTTTAGTACTACGAGTATATGTATGCATGTATTAATATAGTTTAGAGCAATTTAACTTTTTGCACAGGAGCATTTTTAATTCCGAAATTTGCTAGAAATATTCACAACCATCGATATTACTGATATCTGAAAAGAGCGTAACGGCTAAGCTACATAGTTGTAATCAAAGACTGCAAAAACGTTGAAAACTTCGTGTTGTTTTTTGCGTTTTGACCATGTTGCGTCACGAAATTTTACTGGTGAACCTCAGATTTGGATTAAGCGCCCCCAAAAACGTAAAAAGTATGAAAGGAATCACAAATTTAATGTATCACTAGGGAAGGGCATCGTGACAAAATACTTAACTTCTAGGAGCGCAGGGGTTGTAAAAGATTAGGAACCACTGCGTAGTTACACCAAATGGCCACGCTCCAAAAGTGCCCAGTTTTTTTTTTGGTTCATCAGGAATATTTCTTTTTGACTCTTCATAAGAACAAGAATCTGCACATAGTAAAAATGCAATCACAGAATCACAGTTTTTTTTTTGTATGTTTGTTACCTCAGAACTTTTCACTGGGTGGATCGATTTTGATGATTTTATTTGTATTTGTATTTGTATTTAAAAATTGATGGTCTCTATGGGGTCCTATTTTAATTTTGTTTAGTTCTGACAATGGCATCCATTAGAAAATATTAAAAGTCTTAAATGTTGTAACCAATCAATGCAAAGAGCTAAGAATGGAATTTGTTATTTTTGTGCATGCAAAAATTTGTTGGCATGCAAAAAAAACAAAATTACATTTTTAGCCTCTTGTACCAATCGATAATGGTTACGGTGACTTGAGGTTCATTTTTTTAATAAATATGTGTATGCAAAAATGATTGTAAAAAAGCGATAACTTAATTCACATTTGTTCACTATGGCGTATACGTACTTTTTTTGTACTTTTATAAAAATACAAAAAAGGAGATGTTTGCTTATAGCGTTTAAACGTAGCAACCCTTCCATTTAAAACAAAAACCGATTAAATAACAGATGAGGGTATATTTTCTCCCACATTCCTATTTATTTTGACCTGGCAACATTTTCAACACTTACTTTTGGGTTTAGAGCAACTGAGTTAGAAGTGTCAAAAATCAGTTAATTTGTGTGTTTGGGATATTAGATTAGTTGCATACTTTTCATGCACTAACTTAGTAACTCTGTCAAATTTCTACTGTGAAAATTTCTAGAACTAGATAAAAACATTACACGCTCATGATATTATAAAGTTCCGTTTAAAGGACTCAACCAAATTCGTCAGCCTGGGAAAATGTTTTATTCTTTCGTGGGCGCTTTCTTTTACGAAAAACAACACAATATTTGAAATTATGTATTACGTTTTTTTTTTTTAGTTTGCTGAAAAAAAAAATTATCAAATTTCTATTGATTTCCTCAATATCCGTTCCATTGAAAATCAGTTCATCGATTGATGAAACTACTGGCTGCTTTAGAATAAGTTTTATTTGTTTACAAATTCTGTACGGGGCGGGTAATGTCCGTCCCAAACAGCTTCAAATTTGCACAAAGTTACACTTTATTCTAAATGCAAATGTCCATTTTGTATCACGCTGGAATGCATAATACATAATTATATTCCTATTGCCTTAAAAGTATCCCTCCAATTCAAATATGTCAACAACCCCAATAAGAGTGAACAAGGCCAACAAATTAGAAAAACAAACCATACCACCACTGAATTTTAGGATAAATAAATATAAAAAAAACACATTAAATTCCAATCATAATAATAATTATCAATTTTGTTTTATTGAATTTTGTCCACAATCAATAATAATACTATAAAAAAACATAATAATACAGATAAACTCAAATTATTATTACTATTGACAAACTGGTCGTGTTTTTATTTGTTTAAAGAATAATAATAATAATAATTATTAAAAAAAAGAAAACCAAAACAAATCATAAATGTTTGTTGTTTCTTTGCATTTTAATGACAAAATAAAAATAACTTATAATTAATTGTTAAGCTTTAAAATTTACATTATCGTTTAGCCATAATTTTAAACTATGTATAAAGTAGGTAGGTAAATATTTTATTATAAAGTAATAATCGTTAAGACTAATTGATATACACAGCAAGGAAATTTATTGGGGCGAAATAAAATCATAATTATAGATGACTTTAGTCTATTTACATTTTTGTTTTTTTTTTTTCACTTTTTGCATGCATTTAAACTTAAAGTTAAATAATGCTTTAAATATAAAAAAAAACAGAAATTTACATTAATTTTTAATAATAATAATAATAAATTGTTTCTAAGGTCTTTTATAGTTTTAAGTACATTTTTATTTAAATTATTTTCTTTTCACGTTTAATAAACGTTACATTTACGATTTACATATTTCACATTTTTTTTTCTTAAAAAAGAAAACGTTTCAGAATTGCACATTACGTTACGTTATATTTTACATTTATTTATTACTTGGGACGGCTGTTTTGAATGACACACGACAGTTGTTATTGTAGTTGTTGTTCTTGTTGCTAAGTTGGTATACACTTTCGTTAAAATTTTGACGAAATACGTTAATTTTTTTTTTATTAACGAAATGCTGCGCAAAATCACGTTCATTTTATAAGTTTTTAATTCAAAATAATAAAATAATTTAAAATCTACATTTATTTATTTGTTATATTACATGCTATAAATATGTACCATAAAATTATAACAAAGTGCTTGCGTTAAGTTTCGACCTGCAAGTCATTACAAATAAAAAAAAATAAAACAACACAAAACTATAAGGCTGCGTGCATACGCCACGCACAAAATCTCTTGTGAACTTTTTGACATTTATGACAGTTAAGACAGGAGTGATACTTAAGTGATGAGTGAGGTGCAAGGAAATTTCTGTCACAAAATTCAGTATTTCCAACTTCCAAACTAAACCTATATAAGCTTATCACATTGACAGCGCACCTACGGAGGCGGCTGCTGCAGCTGACATTTGTGAGTGCGTCTGATGTAGGTGTTGTGGTGCTGGTGGAACTGCCAATGGATGGTGGCCATGATGAAGCACTGAATGATGATGGTGTAAACTCATTGGCATATTCATTGCCATCGAGCTCATCGGATGTAGTGAGTGTTGAAGATGATGTAGACCTGGTTCAATTTTGGGCTTAGTGTCCATGTAGCTGGCAAGATCGGAATGTTGAACAACCGCAGACATTGGGTCGTCTCGTTTTTTGTTTTGCTTGCGTTCTTTAGCACGACGATTTTGAAACCATATTTTTACTTGTCGTTCTGATAATTGAAGAGATTGTGCTAGTTCGGTTTTGCGGCGGATGGTAATGTAGCGGGAGGTGCAGTATTCCTTCTCAAGTTCAAGACGCTGGAAATCGGTGTAGACTACACGGTATTTATCCTTTGTGCGAGTCTTACCTGCAAATAAAAAAAAGAAAGAAAGAATATAAGTATTTGTTGAAAAAGCAAAAGCCATTATATAAAAAAAAAATGTAATAGAAGTAGGTAGAACAATTTAAGCTTGTAATAAGTGCAACTCTATTACATTTAGCTAGCTGTCATCGTAAAAGTCAGCCCGTCGTCGTCGGTACGAATATGTATCGACTATTAAAATATAAGTTTAATGAAATAACAAACGAATATATAGCCAATTTATAACAGTTATAACCAAAGAGGAGCCCGAACTTCAGAGCCACATTTAAGGAACCAAAAGTTGTCACACTGTAGACATGTTTTAAGTTTTTTTTTCATAAAGTAAACGAACAATCGTAAAGCTAAGTATTAGTGACAAACTAAATCATCTTAATTCTGGTATGAGTACTTGAAGTTAAGTTTTCAAAATTGCGCTAATTTGAGCTATATATTTGGGCCTAAACTGCTGATCTCAATAATACACTGAATTGCGCTGATTCACATAAACGTTGTTACGATAACGTAATATTTAATTGAAGTCAAACGAAATATTAAGGGTATTCATGCAACCTGGTAAACTCTTGGTAAACGTGGTAAAGTACAATATCTGGTAAACTATCTGTCATTTTCATACTAATTTTGACATGTTTACCACATTTACCAGGCTTACCACGTTTACCACGGTTGCATGAGTACCCCTATTATACTTTTTTAAGGAATATTTCTAGCGGCAAAGGCACGAGTTACACCTAGCTGGGGCCAACCGCTGATATGTTACGCTGTGTTTAACATTAAAATCTGGCATGTTTAATTTTACCAACGGCTGACAAAAACTAGACGACTGACGCCATCAGAGGCAATTTTTTGTAATCACACCAATCAGTGCTGGTAGTACTGTTTTGACATAAGCTTTAAGCAAATTACACTTAATTCTACACTAACATAAGAAGAACACACGGAGTTCGGAAAAACGTTAACTATAGTTTTATAAAAACAAATAAGCACATACGGTAAAGTGAATGTTCTCTATGATAGACTGAATAATGTATTTATATACAAAAATTGAAAGTGTATAAAAGTTGCGCAGCAACGTAAGCACTTGTCTGCTAATACACATATGTATTTTAAAAAAGACATAGCCATTGAGTGTGAGACTTAATCTACCGTATAAACATTCCGCAATATTTACTGCGCATTTCGTCAATCATCCAATCTGTCAACTTAGTGAAATCAAAGTCACTATGATGTCACAACTCTGTCAGTTGGTATGCAATGTCATTCTTAAATGTCAGAAATTTGTAACAGAGATAAAACAAGAACACTTCTAGACCGCCACTCCAACTGCCTCTTCCTCTTTTACACAAATTTAAATTTGTGTGCAATCATTTACAAAAATAGACTTAAAAATTAAATGCAAAATTAAACAATTTTAATTTCTATAGGTACATAAAACGAATGCTACATTTTGTTTATACATGCGATCATATGCAAATTGAGTGAACAAAATGATGGCATGTGTGTGGGTATAATGTGTCTTATCATTTTACAAAGATAGATTTCGGCGAGTAAATAAAAACGTCAAATCATGATAAACAAAAAATATACAACTTCTCACCCTCAGGTTAAACGAAATATAGGTTTTGTTTGTATTTTGTGTACCTCATTTAAGCCGCTCGCTATTAGATACACTATAATATATCTTCATCTTATTTTCCAAGTAAAAAAAAATCTCATCTTAGGAATACCAAAATACATATACTACATGACTTGTATATTTTGTTGTGGCTGAAATTCAAATATGATTAGTGTTTTACAACGTTTTTAACACTAAATAAATAATTTACAATGTACACATTACGAATGGAGAGCAATCAAGTCGTCCGTCGACAACATCGACTACGGCGACGACAACCACAACAACTTTGATAAGAAAATTCTTAGTTTTCAAAAGGAAAAAAAAAAATAATAATAAATAAAGAACGAGCTGGATTTGAAATTGGGTGTTCTTATACTTTGTACTTTTTGAGGCTACACACACGACGAATAACATTATACCCATAGGTATAAGGTAACCTCCTTAGAAGGTTTTATCTGGGTACATAAATTTCGTATGTCATTTAGCAAATAATAGTGTTAAACAATTAAAATGTGCTTATCGTAGAGTTCGGTACATATGTTTTTAGTTTATTACTGTCCCGTAAAGGGGTAAACTGGAGCAAGTTGAGGGTGTGAAATTGTTTTTTTTTTTTTTGCTTTGTTTTTTTTTGTTTTTTAATTTATTGTGTCAGTCAGTCAGCCATTAAAATTGTGTCACATAATTTTTTTTTTCTTTTAATTTGAAACTAAAATTTATGACATTTTTATCGCATTGTAAGAAAAAAAAAAACAAAAATGGTTCAACAAAAAATGAACATTGATATCCTTGACAGATTTAGATATGCATTTTAACTTACCTACTTATCTCGCAGCCTTTTTTTTACAATTATGCAATTGATACAAAAAAAAAACTACATATTGACAGTTGTCATTAGAAAAAAAACAAACCTCGTTTATAACTTGACTCAAAAGATGAATTCAACTAGAGATTGTCAGTTAGGTAGATTAGATATTCATTTGAATATTTATTTAATTTATAATGATCTCATTTGCATAAGTTGTGTTTTCTGAAAGAACGAAGAGAATCAGTCGAAAAAATCCTTTGGGCCCTAGCTACTGATCTTTACAACACAAAAGTATAACAGTTTTTGATTCCAAATGAATTTGGCAGTTGACTATCTCAAACAATTTTTTTTCTCGAAGTTGGTACAAGTATATGTAGTTGAGAAAACATATAAGGTTTTGGTGCAAAAAGTACAAAATTTCATCAAAATCTACTACATTTTCCATAAATTTTTATTTGTCACACTTGTTTGTAATCTAGATTACGACAAAATGTCCTACAAAATCTGCTTGGATTTGTTAGCGGACACTAATTTATAACACGTTGTTCTCTTTTGCATAACAGTTATAACATATTTTAGCAGCGAAACAAAGGGAAATGTCAAGGAAAATCTAGTTTATGTGCGGTGTTAACGGTTCAACGAGATTTCGTAACCTGGTTGGTGTGAAAATGCTCATAAGTTTTGTACCTCACGCTGCGATTAATTCTTAAGAATTACTCGTGCAAATCAGAGTCTTCATCATATGAGCCAATATTAATTTATGTGCAGTTATAATATAATATAACATAGTATAACAGTTTAAAACCAAGAAATTTTGTTTTTTAACCAACAAGCTTATAGCCTTTTCACACTGAGCCCAAACTCGTTATCTGGTCACACCGAATATTTACAGTTTTCGTTTGACGTTTTAATAGTTTTGATTCTGCAATGCACATAAACTCCGCAAAAAAAATATAAATATATGTAAAAAAACACTCGTTTTCATTATATTTAATTGTTTTATTTAATAAATACAAAGAAACGCATTTATTAACTAATTTCCGGTAGTTAACTCCTGAAATATAAATTATGTGTTTTTTATTTGAAGGCCTTTTTCTAGTAGTACTTGAGAGAATTGAAAACGTATTTGTTTCTTGCGTTCTTTTGGTGTCATAAAGAAAAGAAAGAGATGAAGATAGTTTGCGAGTCAAAAGTGAGCGCTGAATTTTTTTACAATAGGGGTTTTGATAGGTTTTAGCCAAAAACAAGTGGTCTACAAAAACGAGTGGCTTAACAAAAATATATGCTTTTGAGGTAGTTTAAAATTTTTTTTTGTGAAAACCGGGGATTAGTTCAGTGTGAAAAGGCTATTAGTCGTAACCTCACTTAGCACGTTTCTTGCGGATTGGTGAAGCACAACTAGAATAGGAGACAGTCACAGAACGATAGGTATGGTGTTGCGGCAAGAATAAGGCAATGCTCATTTCTCAATTCAAAGTTTCACTTAAGTGTCCAATAACGACAACTTAAGTGCGACTTACCCGATTATTAAACTAACCCTTAACTTTCTAGTAAACATGGGGTCATACATTGGCCGGGAGTTGAGGTGGCTGCTGCTATCACCTTTGGGTGACCTCAAATGTTCGCCTTTGATACCGTCAACCCGTGACTATTTATCAGTGGCTGACATATGTCACACCTTATTAGTTGTCAGTAGCTAATTGAGGGACCCACTGCTATAAACTTCGTGTGGCCCCAAATTTCCTTTCTGAAAAAGTCGCAGATAAGCTCAACTGTCATACTGTACCCGTAATTCTGCTCCAACAAAGTATAGAAAAGGGAAATTTGTGAGATTTTACAAACTTGTCAGCAATGCTGAATTTTTGAAAAGTCTCGTTCATATAAATGACTCTTGCAAAAACGGACTATTTAAAAAAAAAACAAAAACATTGAGGAATTAGAAGTTGTTGAACCTATTACTATCACCCAGCAGATATTTTTTTTTTTATTAAAACACAAACATTTATGTAGTTGTCAAAAGCACCGAAAACTGTAGGCACTTTAAAAGCTATTCTATTCTGTTAAGTTAAGTAGATACTTATATCACATTAGTGACATTTTCATCTAAAAACAATCAATCAAAAGCGGCCTATGTAAACATATAATGTAGAAGAAAAAAAATATATTTTTGGAAAATTTTACCAACCCACCTATTATTTGGTAAGTTAACTTTGTCAGACGGTATGACGCTATTCTAGAGAACTAGAAAAAAAGTCATAAACTGACAGTCTTTGACAGAACTGCACTTCATAACGATGATGGATATCATTCCCCTTTCTATGATATTGACAACGTAGAAATAAAAAAAAAAAAAACTAAAACGATATCGGATCAAAATGAAACAGATCAAAGCGCCGCCTTATAAACTAAACTCTAATCCCACTTGATATAAAAATCAACAAATGTGCAGCTCATATTAATACAAAACACATATAGAGTGCATCGAAGTTTGAAGAGATAACACAGTGCTTGATGTGTCGGTAACCAACCATAGAAGTGCAACAAAAACAAATGTGTTGTAGAGTAGTTGTTGTCAATAAAATGAAATGAAACTACGAAGGTGCATTCGAAATAATGGGCACCATGTTTAGAGAGAAAATATGAATATACTAAAAATAACGGTTTCACGCCGCGCCGGAACTTAATACAAAAAAAACTACAATATCGTTCCAATTTGTACGCTAAAAAACTCTTTTTTTTTAATATGAGTAGGCCGATATATTGTACATATCTATAAAGAATCCAAGTGCACCGACAAAGGAACTG
Source organism: Meliscaeva auricollis (assembly GCA_948107695.1). Taxonomy (NCBI): domain Eukaryota; kingdom Metazoa; phylum Arthropoda; class Insecta; order Diptera; family Syrphidae; genus Meliscaeva; species Meliscaeva auricollis. The sequence continues at coordinate 25,564,062 of OX403618.1, forward strand.
AGGGCTTATGCTTGCATTTGTTGAGGATTTTCTTTTTAATTTTTTTCTTTTTTTTGCAAGCAAAGTAATAAAAATGTTAACGATAATCATATTGAATGGCAATAAATTCAAAGAGATTACACATTACAGTGTGTTGCTGTCATATTTGAAGTGTTTTTGAACTTTAGACTTTATACTTTTGTCATTTAGGTATACTTAGGTACCTACTTAATAAACGTTCTTTTTTGTTGGCTTTCGCTATAAATCACGTGCTTGGATATCTTCTGTTTTCTATTTGCCAATATGGTGTGAGGGAGAGACTTTAAAAGGTCAATGTTTAAATGGCAAAAAACTTTTCAAAACTGTAGTGGTTTATCGTATAAATCCGTCCAGTTTTGTAATGGAACGTACATTTAGAGCCAATTATCAGAGAAAAAATGGTAAGGCAGTGCATATTTTGTGTGTCACTAACCGGACTGTCAAACTGGATCTTTGTCAAATATGTTGGCCACTTGTTAGTGTTATTTATTGGACTGCCAAACTGGCCCTTAAGAAATCATTATGCGATTCTAATTAACTCAACAGAAAACATGTGTTGAGGGTGTAGTTGTACTAGATTGTTTTTTATTTATGAAAGAGTTCTTTACCACCGCCAATGGAACAGGGGTATAAGCTGTACTAACTTTTACTTAAGATGCGGCGATTTACAATCTAGGATGGATTACGGCCTCAACCAACATGCCTCTCCAGCCAGCTCTGTCCCTAGCTAGCCGCCTCCAGGTACGCACTGCAAGTGGGTTGAGGTCATTCTCCACTTGTGTGCGCCACCTATATTTGCTGTATTCTTTGGTTACATTTTACCCTATATATATTTCTATCCAAGTACTATAGTTTTGAGAGAATTCTTTCAAATGCTCTCTTAAAACAACAACGATGTACTGCTATTGTTGTTTTTCATTCACTTTTGTAAGTTATCGGAGAAGTCGAATTGACTTCTGAAGTATACTTATCATGTTAAATTAATGGTACATACGTTTTAATGCAAAAGTCGCAAGAAAGTAAAGTAAGAGGCTCTTAGCTTAAGTGTAGTCGAGACCACTTAAAAGTAACTATTTCATTCTTTGGTGAATAGGTTTGCAAGCCATTTAACTTATGAGCAATCGCGTGAATACCGGCCTAAATCCCTTTCAATTCATACCTCCATTGCCTTCAATTTGTTGAGTTGTATTTACATACAAGCATACTTATTTAAGATGATGCTTACAATTTAGGGTGGATCATATACATAGCCTCAACCAACAAACCTCTTCAACCAGCTTTGTCCCCAACAACTTGGTTGATGTCACCGTACACCACTTGCTCGCACCACCTAAGTTTCTTGAATTTGAGGGCCTAAAAGCATGCACCTTACTAAGTTACACTCCCGATGGTAATTTGTCATTTGTATATAAGACAAGTTATCCAGTTATAATACTGGATTACAATTTCCAAAATCTAAAGCGACAAATATCCAAACTGTTATACGTGCAATTTTCTTATGATTCTCCATGACAGTTTTACTTTAATACTATTGACACAACAATTGATTGGCAATTTCAAGAATTTCTCAATTTTCTTGGCAAAACATGGAAACGATTTACATACATTTGTTGTCTCAGAAATCTTCTCAAAATGTCTGAGATTTGTTGTCCCATTCAAAAATAACGGAGCTCTCACAAATTTTCGTTTTTGAAACGCGCCTATTATATTGCTGTTAACTAAATAACTTACCGGATGACCAAATGACAGTTCGCTCCCTAGAAAAATATCAAAATCATTTGAAAACCATCCGACGGACTGTCATTTTCCGTTTTGACTACTCGTCGTCCTGTAAGTTAGCCAGTGTGAACTCCCCTTTTGCCGTCGGTGAAAAATGTAGTCAATTTGTGTTATATTCCTTCTTCCCTACTGCTACTACAACAACTACTACTCCTATTAGAACTGTCATTTAAATTTGAAATTTACACCAAAAGTTTATCTAAGAACTAAATAAGAACTCCGACGGCCGGAATGATGGTGATGGCGACGACGGCATAACAAAGTTACTCGACAGGCCAAACAAAAAGTATTAACCCCAAAAAAAAAAAAAAACCAAAGCCAATTAAATCTAACGCCAGATGTAATAACAATAAAGGAAAAAGTACATCTTCATTTCCTGAAACAATGTCAATGCCACCACAATCAACAAAAATTTGTATCAAAAAAAAAAAAAAAACAAAACAGTTACACTCTTTAAAAGAAATCATAACCGTTCAACACCACATAATTCTCTAGAGACATCCAATTGTACAATGGCGCGCTGTCACTTATATTTATTATGATTTCATTCACAATGGGGGATGACAATTTTGTTGACATAATGGTTACAATCGGTTTGTCACTTTCTCAAAAACAACAACAACAAAAAAAGACTATGTAGATATCCTACCTTACCATTATGATTATCCATGAACAATTCTCCACCCGCAAAAAGGAATAATTTGCTAGTAAACGCTTTAAAGCGACATCATGCTGAGTTTGTGTGATGTTATACATTAAAAAAAAAAACCTCAGAGAATCTTTACCTTCAAAAACTTCTACCTACTTTTTCTTATATGTGATGGCTTTTTCTATGCAAACCAAAAGATGTGGTGGCAAGTTAAGTGTCCTGGGAAACATTTTTCACCACACAAATATCGTCCTGCTTTCTATTCGGTATATACCGGAGGTTTTATGCAATTCAAAACACGATACAGTTGTATAATTGAGACTTCATGGTTATGCTGATTTAAAGACCGCACTGTACTGTACTGTCAGACACTGCTTTAAGTGTCAGAAGCCAAAGCAAAGCAGCAGCAGAAGTCAGCACGTGGAGAGTATGGAGGAGTGATGATCCTTTGGGAATGCAGACTGACAAAACCCATCTTCACACAGTTGTTCTTAAAAGAATGGGCATAAACATCACAGCTAGCAGATAAACATGACATGTATAACTACCCCTAAATCAGAAGTCGTAATTTCGAAAATTGCACTCCAGGGATGTTTTTGTTTTTTTTTTTGCACTCAACAATTTGTTTCTTGTTGTGGTGGATGCTGTTGTGAATTGTTTTTTTTTTTTTTTTGAAAACGTAGATTTAGTTTTGCTTCTATCGGAAAGAACTTGGGAGACAAGAAAACTTTAAGCATATGTGTAGATGTGACTTGGTCTTTTACAATACATACTCATATAAGCTTCTTGACTTTTGTGGTTTGTACAAAGTATCATATCATGAAGTCTACAGATTCCTATGTGGTGTTGTTATATCGTAAATATTAGGGACAAATGACGTCATAAATGTGATTTTTATTTGCGCTTTAACGTTTATATCTTTTTTACTTTGCAGTATAATAGTTGATATTATTGTATTGTTTTACAGAAACTGTCCCAACGGGAAGGAGTTACAATGTCATATTGGCTTTTATGAATGATTTGATATTTGACATCTGTCAAATTGATAAGCTTAAGTCATAATATGGTATCTGAATTAAATCTTTGTTTCATGTAGAAATACTAAATTTGGAATTATGTTTATGTGCATATTTTCTACCAATTAAACATAAGGTTCATATATTACAAAAAAGGAGCCATAAAACAAAACAAAAACAACAACACTAACGCCATAAAAATGAACAAAACAAAATGGCCACCTCGCATGTCAGTGCAGCGATACAAATCTTCATTGCGTGTGGGTTAAAGAAAATTATTTTTAAATGCAAAAAGGAACAAAAAAATGGAGTTTCATTCTTGATTAACTAGTAAAAGAGGGCAGAACGAAAAGAAAAAAAAATAAATTTGTATAATTTCAGAGCATTCAGACATGCAATGTCAGAGTGCGACTACCAATAAAAAAAATTTGCCTTAATTATTATTTTTCCAAACGAATAGAGAAACTGAGGCAGAATAAAGTCATAAATAACCAACCAAACACGCAATCGTCTTTTTTTGTTGAATAAGTTAAAAGTTATTTTCATGCAAAAGTTAGTAAAAGCAATAAAACAAACAAAAAAAAAAAACATCCAATAAAATTCTGTTTTTTCCATTTTGTTTCATTTCTTTTAATTGGTAGGTAAGCGCATTCCATAAAAAAAAGTGCAAAATAAGACCAAAAATGAAAATCAAAGAATTTAGGTGTATTTATATAGTAAAAAGGCAAAGCAAACGTGTCAAGTTCTATACAAAAAAAACAAAACCTTTTTTTTGTTTTAACTAAATTCGCTTAAAAAGCTTATAATAATCTTTACATTGTGCCTACCGCTTGCCTCCAAAATGGTGGTGAAATCTTGTAAGCATGGTGCTGAAGTGCATATTTCATCGTCAATGGATCCTGAATTGTTAGCAAAAATATAAGATACACAAATATATAATAATTACTTGTAGGAATATTTTTGCATTAAATAATTATGTAGGTATTCATTAAAATGAGTAAAACAAATGTGAAACCAAAAATTAACTAAATCTAAATAAATATGAAATAAAATTACTTATAAATAAAATCCAAGCGAAAGCGTTGGGCGCCATTTTTAAGAGTAATCAATAACTAATGTTAAGTTAAGTCATTCTTACAACAGATTCTTATATCTTTTAATAGAAATTGGTTATCTATAAAACTCGAAGAATATCAAAGCGTCTGAGGAAATAATGACAGTAATAGTCGTTACATACGATTATAAGATTTATCAAATGAATAGCTTTTTTAATTTTTTTAATAAAAGTTTGGTTTTTGAAAAACTGAGAGAATATTGGATAAATTGGAGTTTGCATCTAAGGAAAATGTTTTAACAACCGATATATGATAGTAAAAAGTAGGTTCGTTAAATCATTAAAAGTTTAGAAGATTCATAAGGTGAAGGAAAGGTTTTACGAACATATTGGCTAACTTTAAAACTTTATCTATACGAGTAGAATATAGACAAAAAAATTTAGGCAAAACAAAACGAAGAGAGAGAAACAGAGAGATCTTCTAATTCTTGTTTATTAAACGATTCTTTGTTATTCAGAATTTTTTGATCAAGAATGAGGAATTTATTGTGTTATTGTTTTTTTTTTTGTTGAAAAAGCTAATTTGGATTTTGATAGAATCTAATATTTGATGAGAACATTGATAAAATAAATAACGATCGGAATTTCTTTGTTTAGAAGTTTTTTTTTTTTAATAAAAAGTTACAAGGCCAGAATGTCAAAGCTCCTTGTTCAACTTATAACAGGGTCGAAGAGAGTCATTTAAATGAACATATCAATGATTTGTTTATAATGGTAGATTGTTAATTTTTGATTGAAGATTTCTAACAATGTTAACTGAAAAACAGAAGTAAAAGCGAACTGTCAAAACTATAACAAACCTTGTACTTTGACTGCTTAGTCTCAGAATTGTTTTGTTGGTCATAAAAATTGTTCACAAATCTTTAGTTTTTGAGTAATAAAAATAGAAAAGTATTTTCGTATAAAGTAGGTTCCTAAGATAAAATTTAGTTCTTTTCATACAGAGTCTAATTGTTTTTATAATAAATAAGGATATTCATGGTACAGACCAGTAAAGACTTATTTCTAGTAAACAAACTGTAAAAAAATACTGTTCCCATACAATTTTTGAATTTTTGCGTTTATGCAGAGTTTACGTCATTGTATGATTACCCCTTATTTAAAAACAGTTTCCGTTTCTTGCCTAATTTGTACACACGCCAAACGTTGCCATTTGCTGGTGAATTTCAGATTTGTTGGAAATCTACTCAACCTGTCCATGCCCTGCACTAGCAGTTTATTAGCTGTGTGGCTTCAACAATCTATCATTTCTATTGCGAAGTACTTCCTGTTGACAGTTTCTATTGTAGGTAACATTTTCAAAGGCAAACAGAATTTTCCGAACCAAATTGACTTAATTGCGAATAGAAATTAAAAAAGCAGTACATATAGGGTGTTTGCTTTCTAGGAGATTCAAGCAAGCAAGCTTATTCAAACAAGTTTCCGAAAATATGCCAATGTTTGCAAAAGTACCCCAAATAGCCATAATGAACTTTTTTCTCGCAAAGCATCCTGTCATTGGAAAACCCACTTATGACAAAAAAAAAGCAGAAAAAGTTGCTACTCAAAATTATTTCTCCTTTCCCAACCCAACTTAAATTATACAAACAATTAAGTTATTATAATTATAAAAACATTTAGACTGGTATTCACCAAGTTATGAGCGTTCATATCAGAGTTTTCGGAGTCAGCGCTGTCAACATAAGGAGTAGCCAAGACCACTCAAAAACCACTAATATTCCTCCAAGAACTCCGATATGAGCACTCATAACTTAAGAGCGTTTGGTGAATACCAGTCTTAGTTCAAATATCATAATGGCTGACCTTGAAAGTCATATATTTTGATTTTAGTAGGTAAATAGATTCGCTAGATAACCTACATCGACTATACGAGGCCAAAAGTCATAGAAAGATGTCAAAATAAAATAAGATCGAGTTCAACAATGTCACGACACTCCTATTTAAATCTCTACCTAAAAATAATAAAACCATTATATAAATCATAAAATTTTAAAAAATGTTTTTTTTTCTGTGTTTGATACACACTTTAACCAATTTAAATATTTACTTCATAAAAACACAATTTTTGCAGTAAAAAATATCATAAATATTTTTCAGGTCCTGGATGTTATAGAGACATAACAACAGACCCAAAGACATCAAGAAAAAATATAAAACGGAACACACACGTTATTAGAGTCTAAATCTTAAACAAACAATTTATAACCTAAAAGATCAGGTTTTGCTATCTTGTGTCATGATGATATTTAATTAACAATAATTGTCTATGTACTATCTTCATCATAATAATGCAAAACAACAACAAATGTTATACAAAAAAGGTTTATATAAATGAGGTATTTGCATGGTAAACATTATTAAAAGAAACGTGTAGAATTTTATGTTTTGCTATCACATTACCTAAGTAAATAGTAATTCTTTAATTAAATCCAAGTCAAAGTGAAAAATATCTTTTAGTTTTTTTTATAGACGTACAACTTTTGAAAGTTACCTATAGGAGCTAAACAAATTTATGTTCTAAATTGTTAGGCAATATATAGGTACCTACTTATTTGCCTAAAAATACAACAAGTCCAATTTATAGTTGTAATTAATTTTTAATAGTAGCCATATCAATAAAAATAAAAATTCAAAACTACCTATAAATAAGTTAAACTAATTTTGACATAAATTTCTTTAATTTTGATTTATGACAAAGACAGCAGGCGTACGTAGCTTGTTTTTTTTTACCAACAAGAGAGGTAATTTGGTTTATAATAAATTTATGAATCGCGCAATTTATTGAAACAAATCACTGCCATCATAATAATATATTCTTTTTTTTTACAATTGAACAATATAACAATAAGAGTTATAACTACCTATACCTACTTTGTTTTATATGACAAGCTTCTTTATTATTATTTTTTTATATTCGAGCATTACCTGTCATAATTTCATAAATTATCATAAGAACTGTCAGAGAAGTGTATTTATATGTATATTGCACGGCATACACAATTTGCATCGAAAAACCGATACATTACAGTTAAATACATTAATAGTTTTAGTTTAATTGATGTAAGCAACCATAAAAGGTGGTATCTCAGGAACTGTCATGATTTGAGTCAAAACCCAATAGATTGATTTGAATTGACATTGAACAGAGTGAGCTGTTTTTGTTTTAGATAAGTGAACGCACCCATGTATGGTACAAGAAAATGGTTGATACACTATTTCCGTTTATCGTTTATTTTTGTTCTACAAAATGGCGCTTATCAAAAATGGCGTCTTCATAGATAAATCAAAACTATTCGAATACAGGCTCCCCTCACATTGTTTGTGCATTTTTTTCGATTTTTTTCTTTTTACTATTTTATGCGATGGTTGAACAGATAAATTTATGTGCACTAATAAAAGTGTATACATATTTCCGATTAATTAATGTTTTTTTGTTGAGTCTTAAAAATATCAAGCCTATATTGACAGGTGTCAATTGAATTTTAATGGATTTTAAATGTCAAAAACATATTTTTTTAGGCCAGACACAATTATTTTTTTATTATTTATTTTTCGCTTGTCATTCATTAGGGGGGTTCACATTGACTAACTTACCGGACGACTAAATGAAAGCTCTCTCCGTTGAACAATATCAAAATCATTTGAAAACCAATCAACTGATGTCAATCCGGCCATTTTGACAGTTCGTCGTCTGGTATATGTTGGTCAATGATATTTTATTGCAAAAAAAAAAAAGAGAAAAGGACAACAAATGAATGAATAAGAAACACCTTGAAAAACAATATAATTGTTTTACCTAATATTTTTTATGTGCGTCATTGTCGCTAGAGATTGCTTTATTTGAGGCTTTTTTATTACTTTATTATATTTTTATTTCTCCAATGGTATTTTATTGATACAATTGTAATTAATGGCACATTTCTTTCTTTCCTGATTAAATCAACTAATCTAATCTAAACCAGTTTTTAATACCACACCTTTGTATATACATATGACATATGTATATTGTAGGTATGAAGAGTAAAAGACGAAATGTCATAAAATTAAAATGAAAAATGTAGTCTAGAATCTAGATTAACCGATTATATAGAAAAACAACCTTTTTGTTTGTTAAAATACAAAAAAAAAATTGTATGAAATATTTATTTTTTCTAGAATTGTTAGATTTTTTTTTTTTTTTTGAATAGATGATTGGTTGGTTAGGTTAAATTTAGATTAAGGCGTTTACCAATAATGTCATATTCTATTACTTTTATTTTTTTTGTTGTTGTTTGATTCTGACATTATACCTAACTTTGATAAATTTGTGAAATTATTTTTGATATCGTGAAAGGTAATAAAAATAACCATGGAAATACCAACTTTGGTGTCGGTGCTTTTTTCTATAAATGGTTAATATTATAGATGTGATAAGAATCTATTATGGGCTTATCACTCTTGGACTTGGTGCACAGGTGAATAAATAAATAAGAACTATCGGATAAATTTATTTAACAAAGAGTCAATTGATATCATCATCAATATTATTATCTGATGAAATCTAATGCCTTTATGTTATCCTAAACTTAATTTTGAAATCTAGTAGTTTCTAGTACCTATGGTATTTTAATATGGCAGCTCAGTGTAACTGGGATGTAATCTGACTTTTCCAAACCCTTTTGTCAAATGAGAGATCCTCTTTATTTTGTTTACCAATCAAATACTTTTTGTAAATGTTAGAGTAGACGTCATTTTCGTCCTAAAATTGAATTTTAATAAAAACAAAGAGCTTATGCAGAAGTTATGATAGTTGCATGAAGTGGCAGCGTGACACAGTGGTGCTTTATATGAGTTTCAGCGACAAAATTCATTTACGTGACCATTTCTTGACGACTATTAATGAAGTAAGGCACACTTAGAGATTTTATTATGGAGAACACAAAAATTCTGTAAACTTTTTTATTTACAAAATGGTGGATCTAATATGGCGGCCGGAAGAAGCAATGAAAACGGTAAACTGAAACAAATCGTTCTCTAAGTTAGAACTTTGGCGAAATTTATGGAAAAAAAGGTCTCTAAATACTGACTGCGACGTAATGATAAATATTTCGGTGGAAATAGGGGCAAAAAAATAAGGAGTTCACAAAAACGAGACCATTTTAGCCCGTAATATATGTACACAAAAATATTTTGTATACTATTACTTTGATTTTTTGTTTGTCATAAGCAATTACGAGATCTTACTAATTAATCCTCATTAAAAGAATTGACAAATTTAAAGTTATTGTGTTGCCAACTTATTTTTAAGGCAACCACTCAAAAATACGAAATAATATGGAACAACAATGTTCAATAAAACAGATTATAATTTTTTCTGTAATCCTAAAATATATTTTTCTAAACGATTACAGACTGCTAAATGCGAATCGCAAGTCAGAAAAAATCTATAATGTCAGGTTTAAGAGATAAGGTCGTATTTTCGTTTAAAATTTAAAGACCTGTTTTGCATAAATTTCGCAAAATTCTTACTAAGCGAACGATTTGTTTTCAGCTTATTGTTTTGATGGCTTGTTCCGGCCACCATATTGGAGCCCCCTAATAACGCCAGTAGTTATCAAAACATTTACTTAAGCTGGTACTCACTCAGTTGCTCACTGCGCAACTCATTATACCGACAGTTTTAACATATTTTTAGATATATATTTTAGAGAATATGGGATATCCTGTCATTAGACAAGAGATTACAAGATTGATTAACAGAAAATTACAATACCCCAAAGCAAACCCGATAGCTTTGGCTACGCACCCTATTTGTGGTTCTGTTTGTTTTAAAATTTGCTAAAGCGCTTTCCACTAAAGCCGAGTAAGCTGCTGAAGCTTCACCGAACCTTTAATTTCAAGTTTCAGGTATATGAAGCAGCTGCTTAGTTGAAGTTAAATATAAACACAACATTGTTCATCATTAATGAACTTAAATTTAAGACTTAGATTCTAGTTTGATGCAAAATAAACAATGATGATTTTTATTTTACATCTCTAGATTTATCAACCGTACCAAACTCTCAGTTCTGTCAAATTGGGATCAAACCTTTTTCAAAGTTTAAACATAAAAACCCATAAGAATAAATGTAGCTTAATGCATTTTTATGTCATCAATGCTCTTAAAGCTTTTTTTATTATAAAAGACACGCTTTACAAAAAGTTTTTGTTTTTAATTCTGCCGAATAATAAAATAAAACGTAAACTGGTTTCAAATTTATAAATGGAACTTTTTATTGCAACGCCAAATCTTTGACAGACAAAATGTTTCAAAAGAATTTTTATATCTTTTCTTAAATTGAATTGAACGAAGAAAAATACAAAATAAAAAAAAAACCATATGGTGTCCATCAAACAGTATCCCAATTAAAGGTGTCAAATTGTTTGAATGGTCGTTACTTTTTTTTGTTCCTCAATCTCAAATACACAGAGTAACGTCATCCAGGAAACAAATAAAATGAACACCTATACTTAGAGAATTTGTTCATGTATAGAGTTTCCTAACCATGGCGAGTGCAAGATTTAAGATTGAAGTCAATAAATCAAAAAGAAGTCAAAACATTAAAAAAGAAAATATATACTAACCAATATCTTCGTCTTAAGCTGCACATACCTACATACAAAAAAATTTAGAATTACTCTGTCTGAAGAAATCAAAAAACACATCAATGTCAGTTTCTTTTGATTCATAAATCAATCAGCAGATGGTTCATCGATGCATCAGTAGGTATGAAGTTACAGTTTAAGGAAGAAAATATTTTCGAAATTTTATGTCTTCATATTGGACCAAGTTCTTTTTTTTTTTTATTAGAGTCAAGAATGTTAAAATATTATCTCTCACATCAATTAGCATGTTTAAATGGTCTAACCAGGATCATCTTTGAGTATATTGCGCCTTGAAATTATAGTTCAATTTTAAAAGATTATGTTTACTTTGAATTAGATTCATTTGATTGGATGGCTATCTTCTAGGTATTTATTCATGCGCCACAAACAAATAATAAAAATTCTTTTATTATTTTGGTCAATATCGAAATATCGAAATTTTCTGAATTCTTGTGCTTAAAGAAATTGTTTAATCTTGCGTTTGATAAGATTTATAATAGTTAATTTTGATTCAAACTAAGTACTATGTTTTAAATGGGATTTTATATATATATTATATACAATAACTTTCATACAAGTTTTAACGCAATTTTTTTTTTGTTCATTATGGCGTTGATCTTTTAAAGTGTTAGCGTTGGACTCACTCATTTGCTTTATTTTGGCGTCCAAAAAAAAAGTATAGCATCTGTTTCAGGATCTAAAATCAAAATGTAAGGTTTTTGACACATTCCTCATTCAGGTTTTTGTCCCAAAAATCACGCTTATTTTGTCTTTACGCTGTTGCTTTTAAACCAAATAAAACTATAGACGTAAGACCACCCCGTTGAAATTTGTTGTTTAAAACAGTACTTAAAGAGACCTAATATTTTATAACAGTATGAAATGTTTTTTTTTTTTTTTAATAAATAAACAAACAGAACTAAAATACAATACAACTGACATAAATTTCTCCGTTGCCTATATGTGCATGTGCAAGTTCGGTAAGTTATTTTTGTGCTTATGATAGGTTTGCATTCGTCAATTTCTAACTGACAAAAGATGTAATTAGAAGAACAGCGTGTCAAAAGATAATGAAACATAATTTATATTGAAAATTATTAATAAAGTTCCATGACATACCACTTTCGTTTAGTCAAATTGGTACAAGTATGTGATTTTAATGCGAGTTCATTACGTTATGCAATTTTTATAATGGCTATATCGGATATAAAAACTTAAACAATAACGTTGGATAAATCTTAATTAACCCCGAGGCCACACGTGCAAGTTCTGGCTTGCAAGTTGTCATACTTTCAAACATTTTTACTTACACATTCAAACTTTTGCTACTTGTAAGTCAACTTGCATGCATATTTTGAAGCCAGTGGACTTGCAAGTTGAGACGCAAGTAATCTGACAGATTTTATAAAATTATTCAAATACAAAAACCAACATCGTTTTGAAATTTGAACTTGCAAGTAGATTGACTTGCAAGTAGCGTGTTGCCTACGTCATGTCAATTTTACTTGGAAGCCAGTATTTGGATTTGCGGCCGCAGGGTAAACTTGACGTAATTTGTAATTTTTTTTTGTATCTAAATATCAATACCCACGTTTCTTTCGAGATGGTAGATTAGTTATGAGTTGATAAAAATCATAATCTAGTACTACAAGTACAAAAGAATTGCACTGACAGCGACACTCACGATTTACTCTGTCCACCTATGATTGCCAGTAATAGCGAAAATAGTTTGGTTGTAGCGTTTTGCATAAGTTTATCGCAGGATAAAATCTTGAAAAAAGCTTTCCCATAAGATGTGTACTGACAATCTTCTTTGGACAAATTGTGGAAAAGTTTATCAGATTCTGGTGAAGATTTCTTATAGATAATAGTTCAATTAACAGATTTACCATTTTACTATGTTTACCAGGTTTCATAAATAATACCCCTAGTATATCACTAACACAATAATTATGCTACATTTACACTAGTTAATTGTGTTAACATATTGGCAACTTTTATGACAAAATGACAGATAATTTAGACGATAAACTTAAAAATGATAAGGAAATAACAGAAATATTGTCACTCGGGTGAATGTTACATTCGTTTCGTCAAAATACTGGCAATTCTTCGTAACCTGCGAAATAGTAGACCACTTATGTTATGGACTGAACTGGTAAGAAAACTGCTGAAATTGTAACATTTTGACACTCGGGTAATTGTCACACTGACAACTTACTAATAGTTTAGCCAAAATACTGTCAACTTTAATGACCCAAGAAAAAAAGCAGGTTCATTCTTTTATGGTAGTTTGCCATAAAGTATCATACCATTTGAATGATAAACTTTAAAATGGTAAGCAAATGGCAGTATTATTGATAACTTGTCACTCGTGTTAATCTAGCTTAAATATATAATTTTGCTAGTCGTAAAAGTGCGACATTATATCAATATAACATATTTTTGCGCGTTTTCCCACTTTTATACTTTTTGAAATTGATGCAGGATTTGTATGATCATTTGTCACAAAATTTACAAAGTAATGAATTCAAGTAATTCTGTACCGACCGCATATTTAGATTTCACACGAAACGTCAAAAATTGTGACGATTTGCTATTAGTGTTAACATTTGGCTCAAAAAAAATAATTCAATAAAGTGAGTCTACATACATTCAGAAACATGGTAATGCCGTCGGAATGTTCATAAAAAAAATATCAAATACATATTTACACGACCGAAAAAGTTCTACACACGACATCTGTCATATTTTTAAGCTAATATATCGGCATAATCCAGTATTACCATTTTTAAATAGTGGGTAAAAAATAAAATTGCCTACAGTTAGTTGTGCAAACGTTTGACAAAACGTTAAGAATGTCCTATATTTTCTTCTAGAATTGTTTTGTCAATTTATTCATCTCAAGATCATGCTCCAATTTATCCCAAATGTCAAAGAGAACAAGAGGATGAAAAATGTCAACTAGAAAATGATTAAGGTGTATAGAGTTTTTTAAAGGATTAATTGCAAATCTTTCAAAAGATTGTCAACTGTGAGAATAATAATTTAAATGAATTAAAATAAATTAAAATTTAATAAAAACTATATTAAAAAAAACTTATGTAGTTTGTTTTATTAACAAATTAAATTATTCAAAAAAAAAAAAAAAAAAAAAACTTTACTAACCTGGTGTGGGTTGCGCTGTATACGACTGCTTTTTCATCCAATCATAGTAGGGACTTTTGACAGGTGACGATCGGATTGTGTTGTTGTTTATTGTAGTGCTGCCACTGGTATTATTGTTGTTTGTTGTGCTATTGTTGTTATTGTTGTTGCTGTTTGTACTCATATTAGCATGTGGCGAAGATGATGATGCTGGTGCTCCAGGACTTGAAATCTCACTTCCAGACACGGTAATCGGTGGCGATGGTAATCCATCGGCAATTTGTGGCTCCCCAACACTACTTGCTGAATCATTAAGTTGCGTCGCACCAGATTGATGTTGATGATGCTGTTGTTGTTGTTGTTGTTGCTGATGCTGGTGTTGTTGGTGCTGATGCTGCAACAAGTGCGATTGGGTGGCATTTTGAAAGTTCTCCGTCGTATGCCAATCTGCCGATGGATGATTACCAAACATGTGATTGTAATATTGAATGGGATGATGTCCCACCGAGTGTGGCGAATCAACATCGCCCAAGAATTGATGATTTGGCGGCGGATGATAATTCGATTGCCATGCCCATGGCTGACCGGCGGGATATGGCAAATTTGCAGCACTGTGTTTTTGCGAATATGAGAGTGAATTATAGTAAGAAACCATGCTGGATTTTAGATCAATTTTGTTTGTTTTTTTTTGTTCAAGAAATGAATAATCCTTTTAACTAAAAACAAAAAAAAATTGATAGGTTAGTACCTTTAACGACACGTGTAATATGAAAAAAATCACTTCACTTTTAAAACACTATAATCCAAAATGTGACTCAAATGCTTGCACTAATATAATTTTGTTTAACACGTTTATATGTTGTCTTAGAAAGATTTTATTATTTAATTTATGCAATGACATCTGTCAAAATATTTTTTTACACACCATACAGGATGACTTGTAAAATGTTTAATAAAACCGTTAAACCACCAATGAACGACGATATATTGATTAATAAAAATGTGTTGTAAATAAATTTTACTGCTAGGTATTGTTTCTTTTTTTTATAGGAAGTATAGTCAACAAAAATAAAATTATAACCGCGTAAAAAAATTAACAAATGTCAACAAATTTTTACCGTAGTGTGAATTTTCTTAACCGATAACCGTCCACCGAACTTGTTTGCCGCTAACTGATTAGTGACAGATTCTCAACAACCACTCTTCCACTTTGCAGTTTGTTCGTTTTTAATAATTATTATTTTTTTCTACCTTTTTGAGTGTTTTTCTTTAAAAACAACCAGCGGGCAGGCAGAGAATGTATGAACACACAAACGGAACAGAAACAATACATACAAATGTCATTAGAAGAAAAGAGACAGTGTGAATGGTTAGAAGAAGAATCAAAACCAAAATGGCTTTTTTCTTTCGTTTATGAGTTGGTTAGAAAAATATGATGAAGCGAGATAGCATACAAAATGAATATACATTTAGGGTGTGTAAGTCCCGCCTACAGCTAAGGGTTGGATAAGTAATATTTATTTTGTTTTTACAGTTAGAGAGAGAAAGGTGTAGAGATTCAATGACAGGTAGGTAGTGTAGTAAGTAAAGGTGCTTATTTGGAGGATTATTTTTATTTTTTATTTTTTCATTTCATATTTTTACCCACCTGTCTATAATACCTTTACCTGTGTTTTGGTGGATCATTAAGATGGATGAATGTTTTTTTTATGGGTGGGTTTCGTTTCAGAATATTTTGCTTTTTCATTCATTTGTATTTTATAGTTTAGTACACCTACTTTGGGGGTTATAGGTAATTAGACATCTCTCTCTCATATATACGAATTATTTGACTTCACATTTCCAAGTAGGTAGATAATGGCTTCTGCCTTGGCTGTATTGTGCAGCCCCCCATATTACGAGCTATTGTATTGATTGACTGACGATGACGTCTCCCATTTTTTCTGCATGGTTTAATTCACCTGCATGTAGGAACTTTAATAAGGGTTCTCGAAATACACCATTATGTTGTATACCCAGGTTTTTCGTTCCTTCCTATCTGTTGCTGTTGCATTAAGGAACATTCATAGGTAAGGTGTTCGAATGGTTTTCGTTATACCCAATGCAAACTAAAAAATATATACCTAAGCTTTTAAGGGTTAGATGATATCTTTTTTTTTGTTTAACTTTTACCTAATAGGTATACCTACTCTGTAGGTAATATAGAAATTTGTTTAAGGAAGTTAGAACCTTGAAGTTTTCCATATCTAAATTTTCATGAAAAATAGTTAAAATCTATATAGGTATATTTACAAACCTATGACTTTTAACAACGGATATTCTTAAAACACTGTTTTGTCATTTAATAAAACCCTCCAGTATTTTCTAGGGATATAGATAGGGATAGTTCTAATAGACTGTGGTCATATTCCCAGATTCATTTAATGTGCTTGTCGAAATTGATATTGGAGTTATTGAAACGTCATTTTCATACATTTTGAGTTAAAAATTTAGTTTTAAAGACAAAAACAAGATCTTTCTACCAAGAGGGTTCATATTGACTAACCTATCGGACGGCGAGCTGTCGAAATGGAAAAATGACAGTCGTTCGGATGGTTTCCAAATGATTTTTATATTTACCCAGGGAGAGAGCTGTCACTTTTTTGTCTGGTAAGTTAGTCAATGTGAACCCCCCATTAGTGTAATCAAAGCTGTCTTACCCCCATTATTGCAAAAGATATTAGCATTACAAGAAGTAACGGTCGTTTCAAAAATTCAATCAATTTGACTTTTGTATGAAATTATGCTGTATTTACGCACTGAGAAAGCGAAATCTGATTGCATATTTTTATTATTTTTTTAAATGTTTCAAATCAAGGTCCGAACCGGCCATAACGGTATGACGTTGATTGGGTTCACGATGCAATATTAGTGTTTGAATTTTTACCTTTTATACCTATGTACTTAAGTATATTAAATTGAAGTTATAAACTAGATTCAATTTGATGCGTCATTGCGGGAACGCCATTTTAGAACTTATACATAGGTCAACAAACTTTATTTTTATCTTCGTTCCAAAAACAAAAATGTACTTTTCTAAAGGTTGTTGGTATGCTTAACTCGAATCTGGAACAAGAATTTTTTTTTATCGCATCACGATCTTAAAATATTATATTCCTGTTCGAAAATTTAAAAAACACGGTTTTTTGAAGCAAAGTTTTTTGTAACGGTTTCTGAAAGAACTAATTTTTTTCTCCCACAATACATGTTTCAACACTTGGCTCATTCTCTTTTTGTTACGGAGAAAATGTATGATGTAAAATACCGAACATGTTACACTCAACTTCAGATTATTCGGAAATGAAAAGACTTACCAAATGGATTTAAACTGAGTCTGGGAGAAAAAAATTAGTGCTTTCAGACACCGTTACAAATTACGCGGGAAAAAATCATCCCGAGTTAAAACTTTGCTTTGCTAAATTTCAAGTTTGAATCACATTTTTTTCAAAAACAAAAAAAAATAAACTTTTCTTGAGTCGGTTGACTTCAAATAAGGCCATTGAATTTTAGAAAAAAAAAATTATATTTAATAACGTGAGATTTTGAAAATTCTGAGTTTGAAAATAATTTTATCTTAAACTATTCATTGGAATAACTTGATTCAAAATGTAAATATAAGAGAACGATTTTCTGACTACAATATTTTTTTTCCTGATTAAAGTGAACTTTTGAGAAAATTCCCACTCCCATCTGAACGGGTGAATATAGAGTCATATCTTTTCTAGTCGTTTTTCTTGAATAGAGCCGGAATATTTTTGACATAAGGTGTTTTTTTCGGCAAAGCATCTAACACGTATCACACAAATAACATCGTACCGCCGATAAAAGGAAAATTAAAATCCTACTGCCAATAGATTTTTGAGATTTTTCAAATTAATGTCAAAAATCTATTGGCGGCTAGATTCAACTTTTCTTTTAAAGATCGGCAGTTCGATACTGTTTGTGTGATACGTGTTAGATGATACTGTACTGCGGATAGCCTCTAAAAAAAACTCACCTATAATTTATTTTATAAATTTTGAACAAAATTTTTTCGATACAAAAATTTTTTTCACAAAAATCTTATTGTGAAGTTAAAAAAAAAATCGGCAAGAGACCAAAATGGGAGTAGTTTTGCCCAGTTCCGAGATAATTTACGTTAGTTACTCCACTATACCTATTATAAACTTTAGATTTTCGTTTTAAAAACAGTTTTTTTTCTCTTTTTCACGAACAAATATTTGTACAAATACTGTACTGCTAGTAAAATAAGCCAAAATGGCTAAAGTCCACTTTTTGTCAAAATTAAATTTATTAATGATGCATGAGGTATCATTATATTTAATGAGTACTAAAGTTATATGAAAAACTAAATTTTCAATTCCGTTTTAGGTACTTTGAATGGGTTTGAGTGGTCTTCAGCTGTTATTTGCCGACCCTCCAAATACTTTTACAAAAAAAGACTGATGTAGTCAAGTCTTAAGTCTTTGGATTTAACCGTTGTTCGGAAAAAATCTAAATCAACATTTTGTAACTCGCAACTCAAAGGCAACCAAAATCTGTAACGCAAATTGATGACCTGTACAAAAATTTAAAATTGTATAATTACTTTTCAAGATTCTTATTTCATTCGGAAATTTTAACAGTTTTCTGTAAACCAATAAAATTCAATTTTAAACATTTTTCAATGATGAGTTACAAAAATTGTTAACCTTGTTTAAGCCTATCAGTTCTTAAGTTATGAATCGTTGGAAAGAGTTATATCTAACATATTCTCCAAATAAATTCGTTTTTCTTCCTAATCGCCTGCTTTTTAGCAAGTGACAAAATTTGACGTTTTAAATGAAAAGGTTAACGATTCTCTGAGATAGAGAAACCCACTTTATTGCATTGTTCCAGTATTTTTCTTCCTTCTGTTCTAATCATTAAAATTAACGACTTTCAAAGTTTCAGAAACCGTTTGATGCTGTAGAATGAGTACCGTTTCGATTTTCATCGTTTCTCGAGAAATTTTATCGATTCGATCATGACGATTTGCTGCAAATGAACTTAAAATTGAAAAAAATTGTTGTCCATCAAACGATAAGTCGTGTAACACAAGCGCTTCGTTCTCTCATTTTTTAACAGAAACTATTTTGCCGATTCGCTGCAAACGAAGTCGAAAAATTGTGCAGGAAACGAGAAAGCCGTTTGGGCTACTTGCTCGTTTGCGCAAACGATTAGTTCTCTCAGTGTATATTAGGGGGACATAGCTGAAAATCACTATCTATCTCTGTCTTGTCTCCGGCGATTTTGGCTCTTGTCCCGATATTATGAAATCAAGTATTAGTGATAAGCTTTCATTTGAGATAAATTTCAATTCTGTTGGATCTATACCCATTTTTTCCATCATCCTTTCCACCACAGTGTCTTTAGTTCAATTATTCTTGGTGTCAATAAGAACTTTATTCGATATTTACCTTTTTTATATACGATTGAATTATGGAATGGACTGCATCACTAAATGCTATACCTACTTTGCTAATAAAATGCAATTTTTCAAAATACATATATTATGATCATAAAATCTATGCACCTCTTAAATAAGAGTTAGTAACATAGCTACATTTAGTCAAACTCCATCATTAGAAGACACACCAGATTTATTATTGCATTGTTGGTTCCCTTACACCGGCTTGATTATATAACCGATTGTACTACCAAAATTTGAAATGAGCTTGAAATGAGAAAAAAAAGAGCAATTTAGTTAGTTTAGGGTCCTGAAATATCGGAAAATTTCGTTTGTCAAAAACAATTGAACAAAAGTTAGAAGTTTTGCACAGAAACTGTACTGTACTGAAATTCGCTAATTAAATTTTCTGTATCTGTACTTCTAGCATTTATGTATTTTTATGACATTAATACAATTATTGCGATTCTGTTGCACATTGTGAAAAAAGTTTTAAAGAATAAGAAGAAAAAATTATCTCACTGGATTTGAATGGTGACGGCTCTGTTTGATCTGTCAGGGACGCTTCTTATGCACCGGTATACCTATACGACAATTTTTTTACCTGTCGCGTAAAAATCAACGGTTATAGCAATAGCTACATAATTATACCACTATGCCTCGTGAATTGTTTTGACAAAAAGACTTTGCAGGTCATAGATAACTGAAATATAGGATACCTAATGATTTCTGCGAAAACGGGTTTTTAAGAATTAAATTTAAGTATGATGCACAACTGTTATGTATGTAATAACCAATCCTCAAAATATGTTAAATTTTATTTTAAGATGGGTGTTTACTGTTTATGTTTATTGTTCTATTTTTGAATTTTATGACATCAGCCTTTGGACAAAAATCCTCTCTAATTACCAAAATTTATAGACAGGTAAATGCTTTTGGTATGTATCAGTCAGTAATCTTGTCGCCTCTTCAGTATGACCTTCGAAAATTAAAATAAGGTCTGATTTTGTTGGTAAACAAAATCTATTGTATCCCTTTGTTTAGGGTTTGTTCTCATCATACCAAACTTACTGCTGTTGATGAATTTGATCATTTTAAAATAATAAAATATTAATTGGATACTTTTATGCTGGATTTTTGTTTTCTTTGTTGTGTTTGAAACAAACCGCCACTGTGTGTTGTTTAGGTTGCAAAAGAACTATAAATAGTTGTTTTTGTTTTCCTATATTGTAGGTAAGGCACCTATACAATACATCACTATGGTGGTTTTACATTGGTGAGTTTTTGTTATAAACTTGCCAAGAATATACAGGCTTTTGTATTATTTTTGAATGAATTTTTTGTTTTGAAAATTTAATATTTCAAACATTTGAAGTGAGTGGGATAAAGGGCATGGGTTTTAATCATTGATAAAATGAAAGAAGAAACGAGAATTAATAAAAAATTTGAGCTCTTTTCGCAAGACTCAAATTAAATACCCTCGATTTCTTTGATTTTAATAAGTTCTCTTAAATCTCTGACTCAATTTGTATCCAATCTGTAGAGTCAATGCTGTCCACTGATTGAACTGTGA
This sequence comes from Meliscaeva auricollis, assembly GCA_948107695.1. Lineage (NCBI taxonomy): Eukaryota > Metazoa > Arthropoda > Insecta > Diptera > Syrphidae > Meliscaeva > Meliscaeva auricollis. Next base: position 25,585,449 of record OX403618.1, read on the forward strand.
TTCATGCTTTGACAAAACCTTTGGGGAATTCGAGAGAGATGAAAAAGTCACTTTTTTAACTTCTCTTAAAAACAAAACACTCTGGTTCATTTAATATTTGTAGCGATTCCAGTTATCCGTTATTTTGGTAAGCCATTCTGGAAAAATCAATTTTTGTTTACAGAATTCAATGAAAGAACAGAGTGGTTCTTGGTATACTTATTCAACAATTATTGATATTTGACTTAAAAAAAGACACATTTTATTTCTAAATATTTGTTTGTTATACTCTTTTGTTTATTATTTATTCTCATATCACATAAAAATTAATGCGAAAATGTATCACTGTAGGTAGCATTACCATTGAAGCATTTTTGGTAATATTTTATCAATTGTACCTATACACTGTTCTTAAAACTTATGTTGAAAAATGTATTGAACAAAAACTCAACAATAATTGTATTTTTAAAAAAGGCGTTGAATGCATGTAAAAATGTAGTATTTCTTTTTCATTTACTGAAATTAGTAGTCCTAGAACTATTCTACCCTACCCTAAACGAACAAAATGGCCCCTTTGGCACCAGTGTTAAATCGCAAAGTAGGTCATTTTGTACTTACCCTTAAATTTTTGGTTTTTTTAGAGGCAACATTTTTCGAAATACGAACGGTTTACTAATAGGTAGTCCTGAAGGGAGGACTCATCAAAAGCTTTAAATGCCGTCCAAAAACGGAAATGGACAGGAAGAAAGCATTGCAAACATTTCGGGTTTCAGAAACCATATACAATATAATTTTAAATGGCTAACAGATAGGTATGTATAAGGAGATTTAGGAACACATTTTATAAGCAAGTGAACAAAGGAACTCGTTCATCGGTATTTTAAAACTTGCTCATCAGGTGGCTGAACAAAAACACATTTTGCATGCCAGCATGCATTTTTACCTTGGCAATTTTGATCAAGGGAATTTGAAGACGCTTTCAAAATTAAAATTTTTAAATACTTTTTAGAACTCTTTGAACTTTTTAGAACTCGAAAAACTGTAAGAGTTATTATTGACTAAACAATTAATTTACAGGATCGAATAAGAAAGTTGATTGAAATTTAATTGAAAAGTTAATTGATTTTTCATACAATTTAGTTATTATTAAAAAGATTAAATAAATTCAATATTTTATAAAGGAGAAAATCTTTCTTAATAAATTAGTACTACAGTTTGAGATATAAATAAATACAACTGAGCGAATTTCGACAGTCTCGTTGAGAAATATTAGACAAAAGGAGCAAAGAGTCTATTTTCGCCTATTGTTGTATGGGGGGAGTTCATAAGGATTCCCAGTCCAAGCCTCTTATAGCAAAGGGTAAAATAGATAGATTTTAGAGTTTATAAACATATGACACATGATTTTAAAGTACTTTTTAATGCCCGATCCAATGAAACTAAAACAAAATGATAGAAACAAAAATGTTACAGTCATTTATACGTAGAGGCCGGGAAAATTAAACGAAAATGAGGCCTGACCCGGACAAAATACTTTACAGCATTTCTATTTGTGGAAATTGACATCTTGAAAAAACTGAATCAATGATGCGATTTTCTATTTTCTATTAAACTGATTGTCCTTGGGAGATCATTTAAATTTCAAACTAACCTTATTTTCATGCTGAATCTATTGAGATTAAAACCAAATCCAAAACGTTTACTTTAAGTGGATAGAATATAGTTCTTTTTATGTAAATTCCTATTTTCAGTACAACAGGGTTAATTTTTCAGAAAACCTTCTTCTAATACTTAGTGGTACAGCGATTAATATTGACATGGACGCTTCATTTACAATGAGAACCAAGAACCAAAGGAGTACATCGAAATATTTTGGTTGAAATGGTGTTTTTTTTTTAAGGGAGAAGGAACGTTGTGCAACGAGTAGGTACCAAAAGAGCATATGAAAATGTAGATTCAAAAAATAGGACATATATTCCGATATTCATTACAATCAATAATAAAGAGATCACCACAAGCATACCATGGGTAAAAGGCTACTTTTTTCAATCACACTGGTTCACTCACAATCAACACTCAAAAACACCTTCTATAGCAATTTCCTGAAATTTCCCATGTTGTAACTAAAACCTGAAAAAATTGAATGTAATATCATTGAAAAAAAGGACACTTTGACCAATAATATGCATCGGAGTATATCTTCCATTTATTTTTCAATCTACTATTATTTTCACAGGGTCTTTTGGTACTCAATGCAAAACGTTCCGTCTCCCATTAAAAAAAAAAAAAAACTTTCAACCAGCAGCTGAGCAGAAAAAAATTTGGATTCCATTTCCAGCTGCTGTCACGAAAAATATTTGAGATTTCAAGAAACCTGAACTGGCTAAATTATATATTTAGAAATTGCTTTGTCTTAGCTGATTTTGATACCAATTTCATGAGCAACACATAATAAACTAGAATTTAACGAAAAAGTCGTGTTAATCGCTTCTAACCTTAAAACAGCCTTTGTAATGAAACTGTCAGAGATAACTCTGATGTGGTAAAGACCTCTGAATTTTAAAATTAAACGTCCTTACCTTTAATTTGACACCAATTTTATCCAAATCTCAGAAATGGTACCGAATGCGTCGTACCAAGCCAATCGTGCCTGGATGTGGCCGGGAAGACCTGTAATTTTTCGTACAATACTAGTCACTAGCAAAAATCTTGACTCATATCATACAGTAAAAGAATATAATGTAACTACTAGTTTGTTTGCCTACATTAATCTAATCTAATGTCACAAAGCAAGTGACCTTAAAAATTACAATTTACTCTACCTACCTACTTAAAGTTTCCCTTATTTATAAATTTGCAATATTCCTTTAGCTGTGCTAGAATCTAATTTAGTTATTTGTGTGATATAATAAATTAATCAGATAAACACTGCAAAAGTAGGTAAAAGATTTTTTGTGCAATCAAAAAGGCGTTTGGCGACACCGCGGCGGCGTTCGTCGGCGGCGCCTGTGAAAGTTGTTCTTGCATTTTTTTTTGTCTTTTATGTTGCGCTATTGCTTTAGAATGGCGAAAAAATAACAATTATCATGATTGTTGAATGTTGATGGGAACGTGGAGTGTAAGATAACTATATCCAACCCCAATGGTGTGTTATCACGCCGTGGTTTATATGAGATGCAATAAATTTATTATTTGTCAATAACGTCTTTATAATCGGTTGTAAACGTTTCTAGGAGACATTCGTGTCAAACAGAGCTAAACAAAAAATTATCAAGGTGCATTTTTATTTTTAATTTCTTAATATCACTGGTCTGCAAATTTCCAAATAAAAATAAAAAAAAGAACCAATTAAAAACGCACGTAGACCATATTGCTAAAAAAATAAAAGTGAAGTTGATACTTAGCCGAATCCCATTGGTTTACAGAATGTCTATAAAACTAATGCTAGGCTTAGAAGTTTTCATATTTTTTGCCATTTTGTATACATAACTTGTCATAGAAAATTGCGACATCAGAATAAATTTACCAAACTTGCATTTAGACGAAACGGATGTAAACCAGAACTATCTAGGTACTAACTTGACTCCAAGTCCAAATCGATAATTTGTACAACAAACTCATGAATGGAAAGTTTCAATGTGATTTAAAGAAAAAAACTTTAAAAGATTAGCTTAACATGTGCCCTAAAAAAGTCTTAACCATCCCTGGCAGTCAAAAAGTTGCTGCAATGTTTGTATGTTTGATGGCATGGTATAAAGAAGACAAGCTATGTATATGATGGGATGAAGTTTCACTATTAGGTCCGTTTGGGTACTCGCCAAAACAACGAAGTTCTACTATTTTTGAGTCCAAGTCCTGTCAAACGATTCAAGAGATAGTGTACTGAGAGAGAAAATCTATTTCCCTCTTTTGGAAATTTCTGCCCAAAGAATTTCTTGCGGCTGAAATATGAATTCTGTCAAAATCATTTGATAATGCAATACAACAACAAAATACAAATTAGAAATCAAATAAAAAAACATGAAAATATATTTGAATATTGGGAATTTTAACAGAAAATTAAAATACATACAATCAAAAAGTGAATAATTTAAAAATAAAATAAAAAGTGGCATAGGTATATTTGTGATCATCTTGTTTCCGAGTATTTGAGCAGTTTTTAACCTTTATTGAGAGAATTTCATGCCCACTCTAAAAAATGACGGATTTCATATTTCAACCCAAAAAGTTTCCAAACGGAACTATTTTGTGTTTTTGTGTGATGTCATCGGAAGATGCGACAGTCAAATTTGTTGTTTTGTTTTGGTTTATCTGACAAACGATTGACAATTGAGATTTTTTTCTTCTGATGATACCACGAAACAGTCACCTGAACTGTCAAGTTTACCTTGTTTTCTTTATATTATGATCTGGGGACTTAATCACAAAACTACAAGTTCGATCCAGCACTCGAATTTCGAGCGCCAATTTATTTTTTATTTTATTTATTTCAGAAAATCACCGATAGATGCCTGAACTGAAATTTGTAAGGTGTAAATTACACGCTCTTTTCGTTTTCAGCAAGAGATGTCGCTAGTGCATGTGTGTATTCCTTTTCACTTTTTGAAAAAAGTGCCGATAGTAGTTAACGCTTAATGTTTCAAAATATTATTGTAAGAGCTTAACTACTAAAAAAACGAATAATATTTTAAGTTGATTCCTCATTTAGATAATTAATTTAAATAATTAAACCCAATGTTTTGTTAAAATTCAAATTTTTAATTTTTCTTCGGACCCAGTGTCAACACCTATTTCAAACCAACAATACTTCATGCTTTGAATTCGAAAAATGTTAAAGTTGTAATCAGAGAATCAGAAATGCTATCTATCTCCGAATTTTATTTGTGTATTATGAATTTTGAACAAATGTATTTAATCATTTGCTCAAAATTCATTAATTCCGTACTTGTTTATGACTAATTTATTTTTTTACTAATTCTGCTTTTACACTTATTTTGTACCCAAGAAGATTCACGTTAGAGTGCAAGGGACTGCAAAGAATCGAAAAGATGGGAAACAATTAAAGATTTTTGGGTATAATTGAATAAAGTCGTTTCATTTCTGTTTTTTTTTTTTGTGAAATGTCATGGATATAAGAAATTTTTGGATTTCGTGAGTTAAAAATGGAAAAGAAATGTCAAATACGAGTCATGGAGAAAACAGGATAATTTTTTTCTTAAAGAAACAATAGAAAATATAGTCAAGTCTGAAGCGTCATCGTGAAGTTGTTAACCATGACTTTTAGGTCTTAGATCAATTTTGACAGTACTCTTTACTTTGACTTCAAGCCGTGAGAGCCATAGTGCCCTAACAGATTTTTCCATTTTTTTTTGCAAAGTCAAAAACTAATGTTTACTTTACCAGTATTCGATTCTTTTTGAAAAAGTTGTACAATTGCATGATCCAAATTTTGTGACAACTACCCTTGTGAACAAGCTTCTCCAGCCTTTAATGTTGATAAATTAGAACCGGTTTGACTTTTATTCTGAGCTTACAAAGGTAAATAGCAGTATGCAAGTGAAAAAGGATCAACTGAATCCATTACAGCGGCCAATGCGGCGAACAATGTTTTTCTAGACCTATTGACACATCTTGGTCATTCCATGTTTTTGAGGTAATTAAACATAAGAGGGGGTGCTAAAAGATCTTAAATTACTTGATTTACTTCAAAAAATAAATAATAAGTATTTTCATAAAAAAAAATACTGAAATAATGGCCATTTTAACTATTCTAATGCAAAAAAGAAATGATTATTTTAGTTGATTTCAAACAAAATGATCTTAGAAAATACCGTTAACTTTTAGAAATCGATCCAAATCTGAGAAATAGTAGTATTGCCTTGTTGCTTACCAACAGTTGCATTGTAATAATACCAAAGAAATACAAAAACTGATAATTTAAAATTTTACTATAAGTGATTGGCTATTTATGTGTTACGGACTACATATAGATATATTAAATTTGGTATGTTTCCATACTTATGCTGTTTACCGTCAGTTTTTTTTTTATACTTTAACTTAAAAAATACAACCTGCAAATAAACAATTGTAAGTGCAAATAAAAGAAAAATATATTTCTTCAGCTTTCTTCTGATAACCTATTCACTAAAACTATAATATTTTTGAAGATATACATATAGATCGATTCGAATTTTTGAAAATGTTGGGTGGCGTCCCGGAAACCAGATTTCTAGAATTTCGAATACTCTACATTCTGATTTAATAAAGATCAGCCTTATGAAAAAGTCTAACTTTGCTGTAGTAATAATTTAAGTTTTGCGATTTCGATAAGCTTATTACATGGTGTAGGTAGACGTACAAAATATGGACCTATAGAAAGCGTATAAGCTACCGCTACGCATAGTCAACCATATAGCAAAGACTTTGGGTAAACTACTCGACCAACTCTGATTACAAGTACTTGCCCTCCCACCCAAACGAGGAAAATATAGCCATCAACCTCCAATTACACTTTTTTCATATTTCGCTTAACTTACCTCTGCCGTTTTTTTTCACATCTTATACAAACCACCCGGTATTTCAATATTTTCACTCGAGATAACAATCAGACATGTCATTACGATGATAGAGAATGCGTAAAAGTGGGTCCTGCAATTATGTCTGTCCGTATCTGTCTGTCTGTTTGTCTGTCTGTCTGTCTTTCTGTGTATAACTCAAGCTACAGCCTAAACCGCTTAATCGATTTTCTTGAAACTTGGTGATAAAGGATATTTGGTAATTCCCTAGAGGGGAAATTAAACTTTTTTTTTTGGACCAAAACTAACGGTACCTGCCATATAATAATTAAAGAAAAGTTAACTTTTTGTGAAAAACGGCTCTAACGATTTTGATTAAAATTTTTGTATCTAATTTTGATAGTAGGGTCATACTTCTGAAATGAAAGTAATGTTTGTAAAAATTTTATTAACGGTACCTCCCATAGAACCGATTATTTTTTCAATTTGACTTTTTCTTAGTCGTTTACTAAACCAATTTTGATGATTTTTTTTATACGGAAGCTCCTTAACAGTTTTAAAATTGCCTCGGTTGTTGTATGTTTAAAGCCTGCAACCATTTCGAAATCAATAATTCAATGCCGATTTTAAGGTCGGTATTCACCTAGGACATATAATTTATTAACTTCTAAACCAAGAAAAAAATAATATGAGTCGTCTCACTCTTTATTTTCTCAAATTTTCAGCTTTGACTCCGAAACAAAATCCGAACACATCTTTTGAAGTTATAAGCGCTCGGTGAATACAAACCTAAATAGAACATAGGTTTATATATGTATTTCCAATAAAATCAGTTTTTCACTGCAATGAATGGAAATTTTACACATTTGCATTTTTCCCACAAAAAAACTGTTGGAATTCATATTTTGGAAAACACACCAACAAAAAAAAATCTAATGATCTCACACATACAGAAAAGACTAACAGAATAATTTATTTTACATCTCATCTCAAACCCTTACGAAATACGACTTACGACCACTCCTTATACGTAGATATTATTTTAAACAAGGAAAAAAAGTTCCCTGCTATCTACCCACATATTAAAACTTGAAAACAAATATTTAACTTGATACCTTGAATATCTTCTTTTCTAAACAATTTCATTAAAATAAATACACTTTGTACAATACACTCGTATCACAATTCACAGAGCTTTCAATAAACTTTATAGCCTTATTATGATAGGAAATAAAATAAATTGCTTAAGCCCTCTTCAAACAAAGTGTATATTTATTTGGTGCCTATATGAGTATAATATGTGAACGGTATTCTATATATGACTTACAAAACGGAAAACTTTAGCGCCAAATCATGATTTTAAACTTTTGTTAACACATAATTATGGCAATATACAATTTAAAATAGTTTTATTAGACTTTTCAGTCATTAAAATAAATCAAACAACCATATACGATGGCTAAACAATGAACCAACAAACAAGAAATAAAAACAAAATTACAGACAAATAATCTTGTTTAAGCTATTTAGTTACCTACGGCGTTATTTCTTTTGAGGCTTTTTACCTTCATTATGTATTTGGAAAATTTTGCGAATGATCTGTTCTTAACATGTTCTAAATTAAACGAGTGTGTTGTTTGCAAATCTGAATATTAGTACCTAATAAAAAGCTGGTTTCCGGGAAGCACCACCCCTCCTCATAAAATATGTACGTCATTTTAGAAAATGCAAATTGAAATATATCTGAAATTCCGAAGCTATTGTTTTAGCGGTGAAGTTGTTCTTACTTACTTACTTACAATGGCGCATATACTATCCAGGGTGGATCTCGGTTTCAACCAACAAACCTCTCCAACTAGCCCGGACTCTAGCTAGTTGTCACCAGTTTCGTACACCACGCGCATTTTTACGAGCGTTTTTACGCTGGTTTTTTACGCGTATTTAAGGGCGTTTTTACGACCGTATTTAAGCGCGTTTTTACGCACGTATTTATGCGCGTATTTACGCGCGTAAGTTGGTTGAGGTGTTCCACCACTTGATTGCGCACCTAAGATGAGGTCTTCCTCTGTCACGTTGTTCATCGGAGTTAGATGCGAGTCAAGGCTGGTGCGTTAGTGCCAATACGCTCCACGTGACCCAGCCATCTCAATCGGTGTATTTTCAGCTTTTTGACAAGGTCGATGTCTCTGTAAAGCCCGTACAGTCCGTGGTTGTATCTTCTTCTCCATTCTCCATCGATGCACACTGAACCAAATATCACTCGAAGAATCTTTATCTCCCATACAGCAGGACCATGATGATTAAGGTCTTATATAGGGTGGTTCTTTGAGAGAGGGCTTTACTACATAAATACCTTCTAAGCCCAAAGAAACAGCGGTTGGCAAGTGTGACTCTTCACTTGATCTCTACACTGATGTTGTTCTGCGATGTAATAGTGTATCCAAGATAAACAAAGCCTTTGACTAAGTCGAAGTTATAACTGCCCATGGTGACATTTTGACCCAGTCGATGGTGTTGGGTCTCTCTTTTCGATGACAGCATATACTTTGTTTTCGTCTAATTAAAAGCCAAACCCATCTTGGCCGCCACCGTTTGAATATTTGCAAATGCTCCACTGACAGCTCGATCTGATCTGATCATCCTCCGAATCAAAATGTTGCTCTGAAGGTCTTCCTTTTTCTAATACAACTCCTGCTAATAGATGTCGATTAGAGATGTCCATTCCGTTTTGTGTCTGAAGAACTCGATTTCCCCGCAAACTTGCAATACGTATTTGCCCAGGTATGCATAGTTTGAGGTGCCATAGTAGCAAGCCACAGGTTCCAAATACATCACTGATTTTATTTGTAAGAAAAGCTACATTTTCGACCGATCTTCAAAGAAGACGAACAAAAATAAAAAAAAGAAACTTGCCAATATCCAGTCACCTTTTGGCATTTTAGCTCGTATTTGAACTTCACCATAGCGAAAGCTGAATGAATGCTTGGTTCGAATATTTGCTGATATAATTGGAAGTAAGATCTATGCGTGTTTGCCTTGTTTGACACATTCATCTTCTGCATGATAAACAGAAAACAAGGTATGCTCATTAGATTTTTGGCAGCTTTTCTGTGACGTCATAGTCATCTTTCTCATGGGCACAGTTCGCGCGAACGTCAATTATGGACTTTGAGAAAACATTTTTTTTAATTGAAAACAACAACAATGAAACTGAAAAAACTCGATTGTCGGCATCAGAGATGACTACTACGTCATCAGTTTTCCAATATGGCGACATGGCGCTCATAATAAGCATACCTTGTTTTCTGTTTATCATGCATCTTCTGTTTTTGTACAACTATAACGAGTATGAATAAAATTAGATCATTTAGAAAAATTATACTGTCTCATTTCTGAAACATGTATGTATTAAGTAGATTAGATAGTATACCCTTCAATCTTCAGAGTGCCAGTCGTCACTGTAGATGCATTGAAACCAGGAGTTTTCCATAGAAATCTCGGTTTAATATTCAGTACACCATTGCAAGTTTAAACAATTTCTGGATCATTTTGAAACGACACAAATAGAGTCCTCTGTGTTCCACAGAATATAAGCATCAATTTTCCAAACTTTTAAATCTAAGGACCGGAAATGCTCCTTGAATATAAGTTCACCTTTGCATACCGGTTTATCATTAAACCCTCCAAGTTTCCAGAATCATCATAATTTACATGATTTACTGAATTTTTTCGTAAATCTTAGAGATTAAAAGGGGACTCAGGTTCTAATTTGAATCCAATAAACAAAAAATAACTAGATTATGTTTATGGTATATAGACAGGGTAATTCGCATAAGATGTGACAAGACGCTAGAGAGCGTGTAGGACAAAGTTAAAACAAACAAAAAATCGTATGGTCTATTTGCTACCTTCACTTTCTTCTAATCTTGAAATAGAAAAATAGTATTAAAAAACTCTTCGGCAACATTTACACTTACTTCTTTTTGTATAGGTATAGCCAGAAAAAGAAATCCATTCAATTTTGAAGTTGCCGTGGGCCGAAGGTTTTCCAGACGACCCTACAAATTTCAATTGAAAGAAAATTCAGCACATATTTGACATGAACAGTTTAGAAAAAAAATTTATAATACATGAGGGCATAAAACATGAATGAAAATAACGTACTTGAAGAGGGCTGTGATGTTGATATGTACAACCTTATACTTTCTCGTGCTTTGTGAATATTTTCTTTGGGTTTCTAGCCTAAAATTATAAGATGAACTTTCTTATATTAACAAAAACGGCATGCAAGTCTAGCAAGTACTTCGGCTCATGGGCACCCCGCCAGACTCAATTGATTGAGCACAAGAAAGGATAACAACCTTATTAACAATAGAGGGCTGTCTCTAATAGTACGTTAATTTTGTGTTTTATACCTATTTAAAATGTTATTAAAAAAAGCATGGCAACCCTAACACCAAGTTAAATAATAATATGAGGAACTTTCTTATATTAACAAAAATATTATTATGTTCGTCTGGCAAGCACTTCGGCATCAGTCAACCCTCTCAGACTTTATTTTTTCTATTAAATTAAGATCAAAAAAAACAATACAACCCTCTGAAAGTACGTTATTTTCATATTTTATGCCTATTTTATATTTAATGTTTAAAAAAAGTATGGCAACTCTAGAACGTAGTGAAGAAACTTTTGCAAATCAAAATAGAACTAGATTGTTATTTTATTCCCCCCGTTGGATCAGATTGAAATGTGGTTGGTATTTTGTTGCTCATTAGTTGCATCAATTTCAATTTTGTTGCTCCTTTACTCCTTGGGTTATTCGGAATTTTCGCTAAGTTCACATGAAGTGCAATAGGGACTATTTTAAATTTTCTAAAAGACTCGTTGTACTTTAAAAATTTTAAGAATTATTCAGTACTGGAGGAAAATTTAAATTATTTTTCATAAAAATAGTAGTTTTGATATGCATATGTTTTGTTCTGTAGTTTTAGTTTTTAGTGTTTCTTTAAAACAACAGTATGATTCTACAATCGAAGGTAAGGGGGTGTGGCATGTAGTGTAACTCACGAACTATATTATTAATAAAACAAAAATCTAAAATAAAAGTGTTTATTTCCAATCTATTTCATGAACTTTGGCTGCTTTAAAGAGGAATATTTTTGTTATTAAAAAACATCTACGCAACTGACTTCCTTTGGCATGAAGTGTAACTCAGATTTACTTTTCATTAACATATATCATATTTTGCAACATTGCAAGAGCGCATCTTTACATGTAGATAGTTGAAAAATCGTATATATAATACTACTTATGTAAAATGAAAATGTAAAAATGGTAGTATTCGTAACATAAGAAAAAATAGAACGCCGCCGGCCGGTCATGTCAAATGTAGTTTACCTCACATATGGAATTGCCCATATGGTTTGCGAGAAAAAAGTATACTTACCTCTTTGAGGTTTTGTGTTTGGGGGTGTTCTTTTTTCTTTGATTGCATCTTCGCAAACATGTTTCACGGTAATGACTATCCGATTTTAACTTAATTTTTGCAGCATAATCATGTGAACTCGAACCGGCTCTGAGGATTGGTTTTCTTTCGGCGGATGGCGTGGCTTGGTAAGTCCGTCTTTGTTTTTGCAATTTTACAAATTTTTATAACAACGAATTGACAATAACAATTTCTTTTCTACAAATGCGTCATAAGTAAACTCAAATTGCATTTTTTTTTTTAAACACTGAAAATATTCAAGTGACCAGCAGTGTATGTGTTACTATCCCCGGGTCAAAGAACATCTACTTTAGTTCAGCTCAGTTGAAAGCCTCTATAGGCCAAATGTCACTTAATAAAAAAAAACTGAAAAATATAGATTCAGTGTCTCAACTGAATTTTTTTGAACCCGGGGTATGTCATACCTTAGCATAGGTACCAAAATTAAAATTTATTCTCAACAATTTAAAACAAAAAAAAACGTTATTTTTTGTATATTTTTTAATTGGAATTTTATTCCGGTTTCTTAATTCAAACTTAAAAAACAATTTAAAAAAATATTTTATTTTGTTTTTCTTCTTCTCGGTTTTGATTGATTTTTTTTTTGTTTTATTTTTTTTTTTGTTTTGTTATATCTTAAATAAAAAATCGTATTTACACAAAAAAAGAAACTATTGAGCTTGTCGAATGAAAATTCATCAAAAAGTTATAGCAAAAAAAATAAAAATAAGATTTTATGTAAGCTAATGCATATTTCTATTTTTTTTTTTGTTGTTGTTTGTGTTCGAGAGGGTGTTCTTCCTCCATTAAAAACAAGGGCGGGATATGGGCTGATCGTTCAGGTTCGGGTTGTGTATTTTGGGCGAGTTATACTGTTCGATGTATTACTTGCGAGTACATCTTATACGTTTCAGACAAAACTTTTCTCTCCCTTACTACTTTGTTAAATATTTTTCGTTTTTTTTTTTATAATTTGTATAAAAAATAGTATCATATTCTGTGAATACTTGATATATCATTATATGTACATTGGTTTACTTCCTAAATAATTTCATGCCTTTAATTTTTTTAGGCAGAACCAAGCAAAGTTTCGTTGGATATCATTTCTCTTGTACTGAGAGCTCCTGGAACCATCCTCGTTCGCGATCGACTTCTACTTAGTTGCGCTCTTCGTTCCGCTCCCGCAGCTGGTCGTTGTCTTCGCTTTTGTCTCTGGTCTCGATTACCAAACGCTGAGCCAGTTTGTAGGGCTTCCAATAAACTGTCCATGACACCTTCTTGCGTCTGTGCTGCATCCATATCGACCAGGGCCAGCTTACGTTGCTGTCGCTCAAGCAAATCACGCTGTGCATTTTCACGAGCTTCGGCCATTCGACGTTTTTTCTCCTCCTCTTCTCTAATACGTACATTATCCTGATGCGCTTGCAAGAAAGCGTCCTTGAAGGTCTTTATATCGCTGAAGAACTCTTCCATTGTGTATTTGTTGGGATCAAAGGCATAATACTCGCCAAGTTCTTTGAATAGTTTCTCCATTTGAACTTGCATTTTGCCCAAAACATCCACTTGCTGTCGACAATCGCTTGAAAATTTGCCCATCACTTCCGCGAATTTATCATCATCGCATTGTGGCACTTTGTTATTACTTAGATCGGCTTCTAGATTCTTTACGGCAGCATTTATCTGACGCATAGCTTTCTGAATATTGTCTAGATTTACTCTGGATGCCTTATCAACATGCGAAAGGTCATTGTAGAATGTTAAAGCATCAGGGAACTTAGTCTCCACAATCGATGCGAGGTAGTGCAAAAGAGTCTGTTTGTTATCCGCATCCTTAGTATTGGACAACTTTGTCAGATAGGAAAATTCAAAGCCAAACGCTTGCTCGTTCTTTGTTCCGGAATTCATGTAATTGCCCAGCAAGAGGATTAGTTCCAGAATTTTGGCAAATTTCTTGCTCGTCCGCACCTCATCGCATGCGGCCGTACCCGCGACAATGTCTGGCTTGATGTCAGATATCATGTCAGTGTAGTTAAGCTTGAAATTCAAGCTGTGCAGACGTGGACCGAGACGTTTTACCTCACCAATTGTTGCAGCAAACTGCTCCACTCCGGACAATGGTTCACCCTTGCCTTTGATCTCTTGCAAGCGCTTCAATTGCTCCGGCGGAGGCATGTACTGAATCAGCTGCTGAAGAATGTTCGACGATAAAATATCTGTATCGCAGCGTAGAAGACAGATTTTAATCTGTTCATAAGACAGGTGTTTTAGGGAACCACCCAGGAGAATGGCAATATTCTGAGCAGCTTTGCCATCCAGAACTTTCAGATCTATGTTTTTCTTAGTTAGTGTTGTTGGCTTGTCGACTGCATCCTTGTTGTCTTTCTTAACCGGCTTGGAGGAGAACTTTACAGAGAGTTCCGTAAGGAAGTCGTCGGAGGCCAATGAATCCTCTTGACATTTAATCCAGAAAGCTTTCTCGGACATCTTTTGCGGAACGATTGCCTTCCAATTGGCACGCTTCATTGGATTTTTAATTTCCCACTTCTTCTTTGGCTTAAGACCATGGGGAAGAGCATTTACGGCTGCCATCATAAAGGGTGGGGGCGGAGGACCTCGAGGGCCACCCATCATGCCCGGCATTGGAGGTGGTGGTGGCCCGCCCATTCCTGGCATCGGTGGAGGCGGTGGCGGTCTTGGACCACCACCCATCCCTGGCATTGGAGGCGGCGGAGGCGGTGGTGGTCCTCCACGGGCTGCACCAGGCATCGGGGGTGGTGGTGGTGGACCTCCACCTGGCATTGGAGGAGGCATTGGTATGTTTACTTTCGGCAACTTGTTCGGTGAACCCACAACCACTCCGGTAGCTTCCATTAGTTTAATCTTCTCTTCCAAATGTGCTGCTTTGGCTTCAGCCTCCTGCTTCGCACTCTCAAGCTCTTCGATTTTCTTCTCATATTCCTCCGTTTGTTTCGTTTCCTTTGCCTTGGCTCTTTCCACTATATCATCCAGCAGGAGGGATGTGTCTATATTGAAATTGCGATTGTCAAAATTCGGATCACAATAGCCCTTGTGAAAGACAATCTGTGATGTACATTCCTCGATGAGCTGATAATAGGCAGGTCGGAAATAGAAGTCATCCCGAATGAACAGCAAATGCTGCAGAATTGATAGGAAGTACTGCTCGGAGGATGTATCAACCACTAGATTCTTAAGTACATCGAAACAGTCATTCACGTCGTCCATGTCGAAGCGCACATTGTCAAATCGCTGAATGAATTCCTCAAAGTCATCCTCGCGGATTTCGTTGAAGATCTTGTAGTGTTTCTTTAAATCGTCATTGTTGCTAGTGTTGACGATTTCAGTGAATTCATTTAGTTTCTCATACAGACCCATTCGCATGATCTCACATCGCAAATGTAGACGGAAGTTCATGTCGCTGGGAGTGTTGGTGAGGGTATTGATGAATATCAAACTGTGACATGCGAGATCACGTTTTGTGTCGTTCTTTTCCTGTACAAATAATCCATCGACAATTGGTCGAAAGCGTTCACTACTCTTGTATGTGGACGAGGCGGCAGACGTTATGGCACGTAGTACTTTTTCATAGCCATTTCGTTCGGAGACGAGACAAAAACTGGCCAAAAGTTTAATTGCTTCACACATGGTATTGGGTTTACGTGGATCTAGACTCTGGGCTAGTAGAAGAACCACTGTGTGCTGTTCGGGTGTGAGGACGAGATTTAAGCCCCATGTGTTGTTCATGAAGGCTTTGAGGCAGCGAATGCATTCAAACTCGATGCGATCGAAGTTTCGTTCTTTCTTACAACGACGAAGGAGATTTACTATTTCATCAATGCCATTCTCACCAAATTCCTTGATCCAACTGATGGGATTGCTGGTGAGAGCCACTCGTAAACTCTCCACGCATTGATAGATTTTGTGTTCGGCGTGTTCTCCATTTTGAAGATATTCAATGTAGTCGTTGGGTTTTTCAAACTTCGAGTTGGAACGATGTTCGAGAGAATTTTTTCCTGAAAACAGAAACAAAAAAAAAAAAAAACATAAATTAATGATGAATGCTTTGCACACTAATGGAATATGCAGTTTTTCTATGATGATATTTAAATGCACATCAAACTATTTATTCATTAATTTGATTCTTTTTTTTATCTTGAAGATGTCAGTAGGTCAAAATAAATATATACATATATCACAAAAATAGAAAAATCGAAAAGGATTTAGTAATATGTTTTTGGAACTCAATTTATTATATTTATTTACTTTTACAATTAATCAATCACAAAAAAAAATCATTTAAATTTGATTTACTCAGTCTTACTCATTTTTGTTTAGATAAATATGAAAGTGTGATTTTTGTGTCTGTCCGATTGTACCTATTTATAGATCACACCAAAGCGGAAAACTATTGACGTTGAACTTCACAAGTGGATAATTCAATTTAGTAAGAAAATTTCAAATGCAATACGGTATGAAATGTATCAAAATAAGTTTGATGAACGATAAGTAATTACTATGTATGGCAATTCAAATTTGAACTGAATTATTGTGGTTTATGACATCGTTTAAACATTTTGCTGACAAAGTGCATTCTTATCTTGTAGAAGTACTAGTATCTTTTTAAACACCAACAACGAAATTTTCAACTTTGCATTCTTTAACTTACTCAGAAAGAAAAAAAATAATCAACATTACACTTTCACGACGTTTTGCGATCCCATATTTTTGTCTTTTAACTCAATTAAATAGACCAGTAGTAATTAAGTAGTCTCTTATTTAGCTTATTATATTTTTAGTATTATTGGGATTTTGTGTCGCTTTTAAATCTGCTAAACTATCAGAGCATATCACAAAACTTCCACGTAGTTTTGTTGTTATTGCTGCAGTGTTGAGAATTGCTCTTGCTTCAGCGGTGAAAATAGAAGCGGCATGGTCCAGAAATCCAATGGCCAAGAGGAAACTATCTTGATGCGAACAATGAGCTATATTGGGGGCTATCGTGAATAATTTGTTTCGAAAACATAATTTCCAGGGAAATTTATCTGTTATTTCATAAATTTTTTTTGTTCCCTGAAAAAAAATTTCAGGAATGATTAACGATCGCTGAAAAAATTACGAGGGAACAATATATATCAGGGGAACAATCCGGTCCGGTGGATCTTAGAGGGTCAGTAATATCGTCAAACAATAATAGATATATATTAGAAGAGGTGTTGTTTTTCTCATGTTCTGCTTTATCCATGATAAATGAAAAATGAAAAATGGGATATGGTGGTGAGTATTTCTCGTATTTTATAACAAATTATTCCTTGACTTGATTTTTTTTAGAGCGTTTACATCTTTATCGATGATAGAACCTTAGCGCTCAGTTTCCTGTATTTTGCGGAGATCTCTGAGACAAAAACTTGTTGGATTCAATTTCTCAGAGATTTTTTAGTTTTCTGAGACGGGCCTAATGTCACCGAAGGCAATTAAAAATAGCACGACTGAAAATGGAGATCCTTGGGGGATGCAATTTTGTAGAAAATAAGACTTTGAATAACAGTTATTTGACTGTTTTTTCATACAAAGTTGAAGATTTTGGGACCAATACCCCAAGTTTTAATATAAGGTAGGATTTGATGAATGCCGTTTTGCCGATTCATCTTTTCGATGTCTAGGGACCAAATGGTCACATAGATTTCCAATTTTACAGAACAATCGAAATCTAATCTTCAAATGTTAGATGATAACTAATTAGATTTGGTCAAAACTAATTAAAAACTGAATCAATATAATCATTTAAACCTTCCACAAACAGAATTACTTTTCTATTTTCTTATCGGTTGGAAAATACTTGAAAAATGTATAAACAATGTAATTCATTCAAGGCCCCACAACCAAAATATTTCCAGATATCTTCATTCAAGAGATAAACAAAACGTTGAGTAAAAAATGATCAACAAATACAAATTTCAAGAGCAAGAAATGAAAATCTCATAGTTTTTGAGATCTACATTATACATAAATTGATAAATTATGGAAGTGAAGAAATCATTTATCGCAAAGTAATTACATGTGCGCAAATCTCATATATAGCGACACCATCTGGAAGCCAAAATCGTATTAAGAAAAAAATAAGACACGAGTACCAAATACCCCTCTCCTAAATATATAAAATCCCAAAAACCATAACCAATCGTGGGAGTAAATGTCACACTTTTCTCAGTGGTGCTATAAATAAAATCCAAACACTTGTATGAAAAAAAAAACCAAAGACAACAAAAACAATAATTATAAAATCAGAAGACCGCGCTTATATGTACCTACCCGAAAAAAGAACAGAAAAAAAAAGAAACATGACTTTATGATTCATACCTTTCTAGAGAATTTTTACGCGATTTCTGATTATGACTGAATTTTATAAACAAACTTGTGAGTACCTACGAGCAAAAATGCAACTTTCATCAATAATATTAAATGACCTCACCTTTCAAATGCATGAAAATCATTTTTCTCCGATCGAGGATTGGCTTCGACAGCAGCGGTTCACGCTTGTCCTTGGGAATGTTCATGTCCTCGAGTATTTCCATGAACTTTGTTTCAACTTCGGACTCGCTCAGACTGCGAATCATCTTTTCCAGATCCTGCAATTCGGGAGCATCGCCATCTGCGGAAGTTGGCCTGCCCGATGGTGTATTATAACTGCTGCCCTTTGTCTTGGGCCGTCCGAACCAGCTCTCCAGCAGTCCGCCAGACTTGTTCTTTTCGTGTTTGGACATTCTAAAATTAAAGTTTTTCATTATTTACACAGCAAAGTGAGTTGTGGACAGGGAAAGGAGTTTATTTATTGTATTTGCCAGACTAACAAAAATAAATAATATATAGGAATCGTTTGGTTCCGAATGCAACACACAGTACAAGTGGATGATGATGGACGCAGCGCACATGGGGGTGCATTGTAAGCACCCAAACTCCAGATGCTTTTTCGTTGGAACAACTACACTACAATAAAAATGATGACTATGGATGGTGTGCGCATTGCATGATTCTCGCACCAGGAACGACGCGCGGGATGTTGATGGAAACAGGAAGAAGGGAAGGAAATACAAAACGATGTAATGTGTAGAAAATGGGGAAACGGGTTTTTGTTTACATTTGTAAAACGCCCCACGCCCATTCTTTTGTATAGTGAACAAATCAAAATTCAACAAGACGAGAACATTTTTTTCTTCAAAAATTCAATCTCATTGAGGTGATTCAATCGATTTTGTTGTTTGTGCTCAGCATTTTTATTTTTTTTTTATAAGAATGATTATCGCATATCCATAAATGTAAATTATTAAACAAAAATATTATTACCTTGCCCCCGGTTTACGTCATAGACGAATATAATACACAAGGTAAAATAATACTAAACGGCGCAGCTATTTTTCCAAACCACTTGTTGATAGTTGAGTTTAGTTTTTTTTTACTTTATTCTTCCAATTGGATAGATGGTCAAAATATTATTGATATTTTTCTAGATACTGTTATTTATTTACTTTTTTTATTGGTTATTTGATGGAAAATATAATTGGAAAACTTTTTTGGTGGAAATTTTCTAAATCCGTTTTTCTTGCTCGTAGAGTTTTTGCCAAAATTTCTTTTCTCGTTTTTGTCTATCTGTCTTGTCTCTTGTGAATGCAGGTTTTTTTCAATGTTTGACATTCAAGAAATGTCACCATGGTGTCAAATAGTGGAAGCTCGTGCATTCACAATAGTTGAGTGTGTTTTGAGTGGAAATTATTTTATGATTTTTATTTTGTGGCAAGGCTGTGGTTTAATTGAGTTATTAGGGATCTAATTTTCCTAACGACATGCATAATTTTCAATTAAAAGAGGTCAGCAATTTATTTTAGATCCAATTGACTTAAATTGGTTAACATTATTCAAAGTTTTTTTTTAAATTTTGTACTTTACTACATTTAATAATCAAGTGTGAAGAAGGCTTAAGTAAAAAATAATGAGTGCACCATTGTGAATCATTCCATTTCAAAAAGGGGGTTCACATGTGCGAGCATGCCGACAACATGCTCGCGAGCCAACATGATGTTATTTTTCCGTTCATACCCCGCTTCTCCATAGAGTAAAATCTAATAAAACTTCTCCTCCACAAATCTCATCCACAATTCAATGTTATTTTTACTGGGCAAAATATGTCTTGACATTTAGTACATTAGGGATACTCATGCCACCTGGTTAACCTGGTAAACCTGGTAAAATGGTAAATCTGGTTATTGAACTGTCAAATATTCTATGGGAAATCTTTACCAGAATATGGTAAACTTTTCCACACAGATTTGTTTGGTAGATGTTTACCATCTGGAAATGGTAATTGTGAAAAACTTTTAACTTTTCATATCGGTAATTTTAGATATAACCAGCCACTAATATGTAGCTAGTTGATGAAGACAAGGAATAAACCATAATTTTCTCCAAATAAAGGCTTGCCCAAACCAAAGTGCGACAGAGCGTCACGACATGTGCGACACGATTTTTATATGAAAAACGTATTGCGCGTAATCGCATTTGGTATGGGTACTCTCATATGACGCTGTGTAAATAAACTTTGGCGTTATCGTGTCGCACTGTCGCACTTTGGTTTGGGCAAGCCTTAATTCAAGTTTCAATACATAATTTACAAACATTGACCCATGTTGATTTTAGTTGCGTACATGAAACATTCAGTTAAGTTTACCATTTTACCAGATGGAAAAGTTTACACAGCGTCTAGGATAAAACACACACCAAATGTGACAAAGCGCAAAGGGTTTTACATATAAAAGTTCTTGTCACACTGTGCGACAGTGCGACACGATAACTCCAAAATTTATTTACACAGCGTCATATGAGAGTACCCACACCAAATGCCACAAAGCGCAAAACGTTTTTCATATAAAAATCGTGTGGCACATGTCGTGACGCACTGTCGCAGTTTGGTTTGGGCAAGCCTTTAAGTGCGACAGTGTGACATCGACAAAAATTTATTTAGGTACACAGCGTCATATGAGAGTACCCACACCAAATGCCACAAAGCGCAAAGTATTTACTAATACAAGTTTGCCCGCATTGTTGGGTGACAGTGCGACACTTTGATTTGGAAAGCCTTTTTATGCCTATCGAGTCTTATAGCCTGTTTCGACTAGAGCCCAAATGAGATAATTTAGCAAATCTGATAAAAAGTGTTTTTATTACAAATTATCTCATTTCGTTTGACAGCTCATTTGCTGCTTCTTATATCTGATTCTTCTTTCTTACACAACTCTTTGTTTATGTGGTGCTGTTTGTTTCATTATCTCCTATTGGGGTTTTACCCCAGACGTCAGTCAAAAATAAAAAAAAAATTTTGATGACAAAAAAAAATGGCAGCACTCTAGCTCGAAGCAAGTCAGTAGCTTAAAAATAGAAATTAATGAATATTTAGTGCTAAATCAGTTGGCTTTCAACTAAAAATTAACATAATAATACATTTAAACCATTAATATAAAAAAAATATACACCTTTTTGCGAAAATACTGAATTTGGTTTGCGTTTGTTTGTTTACATTCTTCGAACAAGATTTACCGTTTTCTTTCTTTTTTCTATTTTTGTGTGAAAGAGAAGCGACAAAGACAAATGCGTAAAAAGCCCAATACTGAACAAATTTGTGACCAATTCACAATGAAGTATGGGTATGTTCATAAATATTTGGATTAATTTCAGAGCTAATTTCGTGCAAATGAGGTGGAAACTATCTCATTTCGAGTTGAGAATTTGTATAGGAAATTATCTCCTTTGGAAGCTTATTTGGGAAATTAAATGAAATCAAAGGTATACCTTTGTTTAGTGAAAACATGGTCTTAAAACAATATTTTAAAAATTTAAAATCTCTATTGTGATCTTGCGTTTGCTATAAATTGACCTATTCAAAGTATTTTTTTTGTTTTGCACCATGCTGTGATTTTGACATTCTAGACGAAAACCAAACATAACAAAACTTGAAAACTTGCAAGATACCTACAAACACAGTACACAAAAATATTTTATTTAAAACTACAATAAATATAAATAAATAAAACACAAAAATGCATTCAAATAGAGGAAATAGACCTCGCGGCCGCCATCCGCCAGGACTTAAAGGCCGTGACATCGGCTTATATTATCGAAATTTAAGCAAAAACAACAAACCAAACCCAGAAGCTAGGCGAAATGAACTTGTAAGTACTTACATTATTTTCCAAAATAAACAATTAAATTTAACTGGCAAAATTCATTAACAAAAAAGGGTCCAAGTGTTACTCTGCCCGAGCGTACACTCTCCGAAATCGATCAATTATTACAAAAATATGAAAACGAATCAGATGATACTGAAGTTTCTAGAGAATTTGAGCAACGTTTTCATGATTTGCTTGGAAAAGACTTCCATGAATTCGTCAGCAGTAAAAGCAATTCCGAAAATTTAAAAATTGCTGATAATCCAGCTTTCAATGAAAAAGTAAGATCAGAATTCGAGCAACAGAAATGTCATGAAGTCTACCAAAATCGTTTGCAAGCAAGAAGATCTCTGCCTGCAACACAGCAAGAAGATGGCATTCTCAATGCCATCAATAACAATCAGATTGTCCTGATAGTGGGTAGTACTGGTTGCGGAAAGACAACTCAAATTCCACAGTTTATTTTGGATCATTTCATAGAGACTGGCAGAGGTTCCGTGTGTCAAATTGTTTGCACTCAGCCAAGGAGAATCTCTGCTATAACAGTGGCCGAAAGAGTTGCCTACGAAAGAAATGAAAATCTCGGAAAATCTGTGGGCTATTCTATAAGACTGCAAGGGTAATTGATAATAAGTACTTCTTAAGTCATAAATTACTCAACACATGATTCTTTTATAGCGTTCATCCTCGTCCAAATGCATCTATATTGTACTGCACTACTGGAACCCTATTGCGTCGTATGGAAAGTGATCCGCTACTCTACGAGCTTACCCATATAATTCTAGACGAAATCCATGAGAGAAGTGTTGAAACGGATATGCTTATGGGACTTTTAAAAAAGATTCTTCCCTACAGAAGAGATATCAAAGTAATTCTCATGAGTGCAACGGTATCACAGAGTGATTTTCAAAGATATTTCGATGGTTGTTGTACCATAAAAATCGAAGGTACGCTTTTTGATGTTGAAGATAGGTATCTGGAGGATGTTCTGCAAGAGACCGGTTTTAGGAATTTCGAAATGCAAAGAAAATCCACGCGTCATGGAAGGTTCTCTAAAAAGGTAAGTTCAAAATGAATAAGAAAAGATTTCTTTAATTTTATTTTTTTAAATTAAAAATGATGCCGTAAACTATTGGGGGTCTCTTTATCGACTTTAAAGTCTTCTATGATAGCGTTGATAGGGATGCGTTAAACTGTGTAATGTCATGATCTCTACATCCTGCCATATTTAACCGCTTGTGCAGGATGAAAATGGAGGGATCTCTGCGTTAAACTCCATTCTCACGCTGATGCCATTAATATCATCGGTAGAACAAAGGGAGTTGTCAATGGAACATTTGAAAGTATGTATTAAAATGTAGGCGGCGAAGATGGATTTGACTTTAAACAATACGAAAACAAAATACAATTTCAGATAACGTTAAGGACTAAATATTTAGTCAATTTTTGGATCTGTGATTGATCAGCTGTAAAAAAATCCTTCCATTTGAACAGCTGACCAATCATAGACCAGAAAATTGACTATATTTAGACCCTATCATTTCCTGAACCTGTCCAACTACTATGCTATCATTTATCGACTGAGGGCAAAACTTCAAGATGGAAGGTTTAAACTTCAGAGTAGTCAGTGAAGTGGTTTACCTGGGATTGTGATACACTACAACATCGCACAACGACATCAACGCAGAGATCAAACTAACAATAATATTTGCCAACCGCTGTTTCATTCGGATTAGAAGCTATCTAATCTCTTAATCACCACAGTCCTGCTGTATAAGGTCAAGGTCGAATAAAAATGAGCTGGATTTGTTTTGAGAGAAAGATTTTCTGATTGATATTGGTAGTATGCATCGGTCTACAATGAAAAAGAAGATTCAACGACGAGCCCTATGGGCTTTACAGCAATTTGCAGTTAAGTTCATGTAAAGCATTCACTATAGCCTTAGATCGTTAATGATTGTTTTATTACTATGCGTGATAATCGCTTTGATATTTTGTTAAATTCGAATTCCGATGTAAAAGAACAAAAAAATAAAAGCTTGGACTGGAAGAACTCGCCTTTAAAAAAGTTTTTGAGGTTTTCAACAGGCTGAGATTATGGAAGAAATGTTTGAACTCATCAAATATGCTTAGGCATCTCTCCAAACACTTTTGTTCTCTAACCATATAATCCCGCAATATTATAAATTAAATTTAGTACACCCTTCTGGATGTAAACAATCTTCTCCTTGAATTAGTGTCTTTGAAAATGTAATAAACATGTCTTAAAAAAATATGACCGTCCCAAGAAACACTCGCGAGCCATGAAGACTCCATGAAAAACATGAAGACCACGTAGCTCTAGACAAGACAATGTAGCTCTAATGAGACTTACTTCGTTTTCGATTGGACATTGAAAAGCGTCCGAAACTATCCAGATGACTACTGAAACTATTTTATGGACACAAAAACAGTCAAACGCCGAACCGAATTTGGTGTTTCAAATGGGAAATGATTTTTATTGATTATTCATCAACACAGATACAAAAAGTTAGGATTAAGAGAAAGCGATTTGACTAGTTTCAATCGATTTCAGAATGACCCATGTGAAATCACATTAATAGTCGACCCTCGTCGTGCTTTCGTTTTATTTAGAATTCGTCTTGATTTGTTTATACATTTAATCTCGAGTTCGATGGTTAAAGAAAATTTTACAATAATTGGCGCCCAATGTGGGTAAACATTCCGTTCTGATCAGTGTTATATTTTTAGTGACTTTTGCCTAATCGTACTTAATCAGTGTTGCCTTGTCTTATCTTAGATGAAGATCTTCATCGCAACTAAGTAAAATCCTACTAATCGACAACGAGTTCGTATTCGTACGATCTTTGTATATTAACGAAATTCTTTTTTGCTTTATTATCATTTCAGAATGATCATAACAAAATCATGGAATTCCAATCAATGATAGAACCCTATGCCCGAGCCATAAGAAACAAATACGACCGACATGTATTGGAATCTATTCGAAATCCAAATTCAGAAGAATTCAACCTAGACTTGGTGGAGAATTTAATATTTTATATTTGTGAGCGAAAACCTCCTGGTGCCATTCTAGTTTTCCTCACTGGTTTCGATAAGATTTCCAAGCTAAACGCAGCACTCCAAAATTCTCGACATTATCGTAGAAATAATCATGTTATATTCACATTACATTCATCAATGCCAACTTTGGATCAGAAAAGTGTTTTCAATCGTCCACCGCAAGGAGTACGAAAGATTATCCTTTCGACAAATATAGCCGAGACATCGGTGACAATCGATGATGTTGTTTATGTTATAAATTGTGGCAAAATCAAATCGACTGATTATGATGTGGAATTGAATTTGCAAACACTCGGTGAACAATGGGTAACTATAGCGAATGCTCAACAGAGACGCGGTCGTGCTGGTAGAGTTCAACCGGGAATTTGTTATAATTTGTACACAAGGTAAATTGAATTTCTTTTCATTATTTATGTTTTATTTAATTCTTAAATAATTGCAGAGCTCGTGAACGATTTTTAATTGCCGTCCCAACACCTGAGATAGTTCGTTCGAAACTTGAAGGTGTACTCCTCAATCTTAAGCTTTTGCACATCAACGATGTTGCTGGTTTCATGAAAACACTATTAGACTGCCCCAATGAAAAAGCAATTGAAATAGGAATCAGTTTACTCAAAAGGTGGATTAAAATATCCCTTGCCAAAAAAATGTTTAAATCTTTTTTTTTATAGAATCAACGCCTTAGATGAAAATGAAATAATCTCTCCACTTGGCATGCATTTAGCCCGACTACCAGTCGATCCGCAAATGGGCAAAATGATCTTGATGGGAACCCTATTTCGTTGTGTGGATCCAATTACAACTGTTGCTTCAGCAATTGCCTATAAGGATCCATTTTATTTACCTTTAGGTTTGAAATACAAACATTTAACACTGTAACCTCTAAAACTGTTTCCTTCCTTTCCTTCCACTCCAACAACAACAAAAAAGGTAAAGAAAAACAAGTTGATGCTGCCAAAAAGCTTTTATCCAACGACACAAAAAGCGACCATTTGATGATAGTGAATGTTATTAATGAATATCGACGTGCGCAACAGCACAATGAAGAAAGGCATTTTTGTTACGATAACTTTGTATCCCACTCGGTTGTTTCACAGTTGGAGAGGATGAAGAAACAATTTTGTGAATTACTTGAAGGTGCAAGGTAAATTAGTATACATTTTATCTTAGTTTTTTTTTTTTTTTCTTGAATAATGTTTGTAAATGTATTTTATTTTTGTTTTTAAAGTTTTGCTGAATCATCTGATCCTCGAGCACAAGAGTTAAATATTAACTCAAATAATTATACATTACTTAGAGCTGTGATTGCTGCAGGACTTTATCCAAATATTGCACACATAAGGTTTGCTTTTGATTTGTTTTTTTTTTATTAATTTATGTTCAAATACTTGAAAAAGACTTTTGGTCATACTTTTTTTTTTCTTGCTAAAGGAGACTGCGACAAAACAGAAATCGAGTTCAACCAGTAATATCAATGTCTACACCTACAGATCGCAGTGTTAAATTTCATCCCACATCGGTAAATAGTACCGAATCATCATTTGATTCACAGTAAGTTCACAGCTGGCAAGCTCGAAATTGCATATTTTAGAATAAAATTTTTGTTAATTTGGTGGATTGAGTGTTTTTGAATGTGCGAAACAGATTTTGTGTTTAATTAAATTTTACTTATTTATTTTTTCCAGTTATTTTACTTACTTCCTTAAACGAAAGTCAGCAAATGTGTGTCTATTGGATTCAACAATGATATTTCCAATGGCTTTGATCATTTTCGGTGATGGTATCAAATGTGGTGTCAATGAAAAAGGAAGTGCTTTTGTGTCAGTTGCTGATTACTTTTTGTAAGTATTTTTAATATTGTTTTCCTTATATTCTCTTAAATATAAAAAAAAACACTTAAGATGAACCTTAAAATATAGGATGGACCACGGTTTCAATCAATAAACCTCTTTATCTAGTTCGGTCCCTACACCATCATCCATCACTTCATTGTGCCATCTAAGTTCAATTCAATATTTTTGTAATGAAAATGATATTTATTTTATTGCGATAGGTACCTCGGCTTGATATATCCTTCCTGAAGGGTCATAATGGTCATCCTTTTAATCAATTGGATACTTTCAATTTTTTTTTTAACAGTAGTAGCATATAATTGTCTAGTGGGATGATTTTGACTTCTTCGTAGAGTTGCTGGCTGCTGAAGTGTTTCTGCAGCTATAGGTTGAAGAAAATTCGGCGCAGATCCTTAGAAATTTCATTTCAAACAGTTGGAGCTCATTTATTACCGTTTTTTAGATAATATATTTTAGACAGGTCTAACAAGTTGCATTAAATGTTTAGTTGCCTTGCTTAGTCCCGATTCTTCTTTTTATCAAGGCGTGCTCGAGATTGAATGCCAATTTGCCTTTCTTCCCCACAGCCTATAAGTGCTGATTGAATCTCAAAGGCTTGTTGAAGCTGATGGCTAAATACGAGTACTTGGCGTTGTGTTTGGCTGGAAATCTAGTTCTACCTGGAAGTGTCAGTTTAACGTTTCTACTATTAGCCCTAGGCACAATAATTCGAGAATCTAAGCGAATCATCCGAGTAGAGCTGGTTCTCACACCCACTTGCAGTTGGTTGGTCGGAGGTCCAGAAACTGTTCATAAATTGTCCAAGTTTCTAGCAATGAGCAACTTCAGCTCTGATACACTTCAAGTTTTTTGTTTGCGCCACCTAAGATGAAGCTTTTTTACGTCAAATTGCTCATCGGGGTTCGATACAATGGTCTATGTCCATACGCTCCACGTGTCCTAGCCATCTAAGTCGCTTCAACAGCTTTTTGTCTTTGTTGATATCGCTTTAGATTTCCTGAGATTTTGTTGTTGAATCTTCTATACCACTCTCCAACGATGAACAAGAGATAATTATTAACCTGATCTTTGCACTGATGTCGTGCGATGTAATGTGGATACCAGTTTAATAAAATTTCTGGCTACTTTATCCTTTCATAATTACATTTTGTGCAGCCGATCGATGGTGTTGGGCGCATCTTCTTGATGACACCATATACTTTTTTTTCGTCTCGTTAACAGTCAAACCCATATTCGTCGACTCCGTTTTAAATAGTCAGTTCACGTTCTAGCCTATTCATCCCTGCAACCTTAACAGGATTCCTCAGTAAAATTAACGCTGTTCCGTTTTCAGAGCTTTGTATCCAGGGGTTGACTTCAGATTGCCTAGTTTAGATATCAATTTCGTTTCGTTGAACTTTCGAGGTCTGAACTAGGCCCAAAAGAAGATGGTTTTAGATGTGTCTTTTACTTGGATTAGCACACGTTCTGAGTGGATCTCATAAGCATTACCATTCTAGACCCTTTTATTTAGTCCTTTTTGTAATAAATTTCTAATTTTTCTTTTCTAGTTTCAAAAGCGATTCCACAACTAATGATCTTATAACCAAACTTCGTAACTCGATTGGATTACTCTTACAAAAAAAAGCTCTATATCCATCGCCAATTGATTTCAACAGCAAAGATGAAATCTTAATACAGTAAGTTCCCCGAAAAGTATATCAATTCAAAATGTCTGCTAAAAATTTTAATTTTTTTGTTCGCAGTGCTATCAAAATATTACTTTCCCACGACGAGGCTATTCTATTCGAAGAGGAATTCGATGAGTTTAATGGATGTGATGATGATGAATTTGCAGATGACTAAAATTAAAATATGTAAGCTTCTGCATTTATTGTTTTCCTTTTTTTTCGTTTTTAAAAGAACAGAAACAAAACATAAAATTGTAAATAAATTATGAACGGAATGAAATTTGAACAACAATCTTTTCTTTGTAACTTTTGATTTTATAGTTTATTCATCTTCCAATAGAGCAAATACATTGCTTCGCTGCTTCGAGGTAGTTCCTGAACCAGAATCATCATCAGCGTTCATGCCATCCTCAGAGCTACTCTCATTGTCACTGTCGTCACCTGCTGTGTATTATGCCCAATATCAATACAATTTTTGTTAACAAGGAAACAAAACAAAATAAAACAACTTACATTTATCCGAGGAATGTACACTCAACGACTCTTCATTCAGTTCTTTGTCTCCTTGATATTTCTTAACTTGATCAATGTCTGGATGTTGTAACCAATTTTCTATAAAAAAAAACAAAAAAATCATTTAGACATCCGCGAATACAATTAAAAGAAAAAAAAACTGCATACCCCTCTCATCCAAGAAATTGGGTGGATAGAATTCCAATGTTATCTGACCACCTAAGCACATTCGGAGTAATTCATTTCCCGCCCGATAGCGATCAGGTCGAGCAGCTTTGGCTGTGAAATAACCTCGCTTTGCAGCCCAGGCCTCACATATTGCCACCGGTGACCACACATCATAATCCTCTGGAAGTGTTAGCTTAAGTAATTCTGGCAAATTAATATTCTCTGCCAGAAACTTGACGGGATAGATTTGTTTCAATTGGGCTATGGGATAGCTGCCAAGTAAAACTTGTAGATATTTTGGTGTTGAGGACGGAAAAACTAAACCAGGACAATCACATAGGCGTACTTTGTTCGTAAGGAATATCGTTTGAAAATGCTTGGTATGTCCTGGTGTTCGACTTACACTCACTACTTTCTTGCCTTTCATTGCATTTATAAATGATGATTTACCCACATTTGGGAAACCAACACAACCGATTGTCAGGATGCCATCTTTAAACATGATATGTTTTTCGAAATCAAAATCACTGGTATTAGCTTCAGAATGTACGATATCGTGTGCGCCGTATCGTTCATCTTCATAACAAAATTCTTCTCGCATATCTTCGAGGATTTTTTGTTCCCAACTGGAAAGATCGACATTTGAATCAGCGATTTTGTGACATTCTTTGTAGATATTGTGAACACCTTCAATGCTGCGCTTATGGGCCATTCGTCCTTTGGTCGAACCTAAAAATGATAGAACAAAAATTTATAAATAAAATTTGCAATTTTATTTTCATAGTAATTCAATGGCTTTTTTCTCCTAGATATTATATGCAAAAAGCGCAAATAACTGGTGAAAGATCGCGGAATATGGTGATGGATCGTGTAATACCAAACAAAAATACCATGAGAAGTAATAAAAAGGGAAAATTCCATATTATGCCACGGAAAAAAGCTTGGTAAGTCACGAAAAAAAATGTGCTGTGTTTAAATGCGCTCAAAACCATGAAAAAATCGTGAAAATGAGGTAAAAAGCGTAAAATACGGCAAAAGAAAGGGAAGAAATGTGAGAAAAGTCGCGTAACAAAGTGTAAAACGTCACGAAAAATATGTGCCGAGTACCGTGGATAAAGCGCAGAATACTGGTGGAATATCGCGGAAAACAGCATGGGAAGTCAGAAAAAAAGAGTTTAGTACCACCGGAAAAAGCATTTAATGAAAAAAAGCGTGGTAAGTCTAAAAAAATGTGAAAAGCTGCGTTAAAATGCGGGTAAGAACGATTAAAAAAATCGGGAAATATTGGTGAACGATAGTGAAATACCGCGAAAAATAGAAAGTCATAAAAAAGTATTTGGTACCAAGGTAAGAAGCATACAATAGCGTGGAAAAAGGGAAGAATGTGTGGAAGTTCGCGGAATAAAGTTTAAAAAGTCACGGAAAATATGTACAATGATGGTCGAAGTTGTAGGACGGAAAAAACGTTAAACACCCCAGAAACAATCATGGGAGAGCGGTTATTACCGGAAGTCTTGTATAAAAAGTGAAAGGTAGCTCGGGCTATAGCATAGGAAGTAAGCATGGGAAGTCATAGAAAAAGCTCTTAGTACCACGCAAAGAAGCATGGAAAGTGGCGGACAATAAAATTGCGTAAGACTTCGGAGAAAAGCGCAGAATACAGAGGAAAAGCGCGGAATACTGGTGAATGAACTTTGAAAAAACGCTTTTTCGGGATATTCCGCACAGTTATTTCCGGCCTCAAACGATTGACACACACTACAAAAGTATTCATCGCAACGCGAATTGCGTGGACATCCGCTGGTAAGAGCTCCCGTGGAATTGTAAAAAACTACAGGTACAGGTACTCTTAATTGGAGGTTTTCGCCCAACTGCGCTAACGGAAGAAAATTTTGGTGTTTTGTATTTTTATTTTTACCTCTTGATGGTGGTAGTGATAAAAAGTTTAAAAAATTAAGTAGAGAGAGGGTGGCGTATGTGTACTGGGTGTCCAAAAGTTCCGAGGAGCCATCGTAGACCCAGATATCATGAGACGTCAACAAACTTTTGACGGAAGAGACTACCAGAACTTGTGCTTACCGGGGCTCCCCCAATCTCTCGCAAAACCCACCAACAGCATCAAGTTAAGACGAGCAGTGTTGTGATGGCGACCAAATCGAAACCTTTGGTTCCATGAAGAAGAAAAAAGAACTGAAAAACGCAAACTAAAAAGGAAATTGATGAAACGCAAAAAGCAAGCACTGTGACTGTTGAAAGGTTTCATGGCAGTAGTTTTGCTCAAAAATACTATCGAGAGTGAAATGATCTAGCTAAAGATATTAATGCAGAAAAGAAGTCTGTGATGAAGAAAATGGCATGTTGTTGGTTGCTATCAACGAGAAGGGAATTCCAACATCGTCGACTCGACCAAAACGTCACGCTGGATAGTTATAACTTATAACTTTGTCTACCTAAAATCCAATATAAACTCAAACAACGACATCAGTTCAGAGATCAAACGGAGAATTACTCTTGCCAATCGCTGTTTCTTCGGGCTGAGAAGGCCTTTAAGCAGTATACCCCTCTCTTAAAGAACCAAGGAAATGCTATACAAGATCTTAATCATCCCAGTTTTTCTGTGTTGGGCAGAAGCATGGGCTTTGAAAGATTCGGATGCAAATCTGCTTGGTTGCTTTGAGAGAAAGATTCTTCGGTTTATTTTTGGTCATGTGTGTATCGAAGGAGTATGGAAAAGAATATTCTACGACGAGCTTTACGGGCAATACAGTAGCGTTGACCTGGTGAAAAAGCTGAAAATACAGAGGCTAGAGAACCTCAATGCGTAACTGAATGCCGCTAGCTAAAGACAGAGCTTGCTGGAAAGGCGTTGGTTGACGCGTAATCCGTCCTGGATTGTAAGCGCCATCTGAAGTAAAAAGTAAGGTGAAGAAAATGGGAAAAAGTAGGAAATACGTATTCTGAAAAGAACTGCCAGGACACCCAACCATCCACTGTTATTGCCAACAATCCATTTACTCGGGCGATGATGCTCAAAATATATATCCACAAACTACAAGAAGTTGGAAGGGAGATGGCCTACGCTCTGAATTGCGCTTATTTGAGAATAAATAAAAAAAAAAGAAGTATGCTCTTGTATTCGAAATATAAAACATTTTCAACCCAAAAAAAGATTCAGATGAATCGAAATACCAAATACGAATTAAATAATTACCTTTTAGAGCCTTTGCTGGATATGAAGCAAACAATACCACCGTGATACCTGGATAAGTTTTCTCAAAATAACTCTTCCAAGCGACAATCACTTCTGGAGAAACTAAGTCCACTTTATTCAAAACAAGAATAGCGTGTTTCTTCAATGTATCCACAATGTACTTGTACAAAAACGGAGGAAACATTAAAGTCTATTGAAGAAAAAAAAAAATTAAAACAAATCGATTAAAATGATGTTCCAACTGTAGTCCAACAAAGTAAATATACTTACCGCATATCTTACATCCGCAATAATCAATAGAACATCAGACATTTCCAAGACGCGCCACAATTGTCGCCAAGTTTCCAAATTCAATTCAAATAAACTCAACCGATCGTTCTCCTCAATGTGATTCTTGCGCAAACTTTCAACGTATTTCTACCAAATAACTCAGAATGATTAAATCTTATGATTCTATGAAACGGATTCAAGTTTACTTACCCGAAAGTAACTATTCTCATTCATATCTAGAATGTCCTTGGACATTTTGTAATTCCATTCAGGTCGTATGGGGAAATCGTAATTCCTAAAATAACTATCATCAACTTCGCGATCCTTGGGATTTGAATTGGCTAGCGGTTTGAATAGTTCCTCCATCATTTCCTTGAGTTCCTTCTCGGTTTCGTGATAGAATTTCAAGTTGTATCGATTGACATTCTTGTTGCGGCTGCGAGACGGTTGGGCATTGACCTCCTGCACCTTTTCAGTGTCTTCGGTAGTTTCATCGTCATCATACGAATCGTATGCGGTTTTGAGTAATCTTGGTTGTGTGCCTTTTGGTGTTGAAAAATTAAAAACAAACAAATTTAATAAGGGGAGTGTAACAATAAAACTATCGAAAGTAGGTTGGTATTTTTATTTTGCAAAATATACATATTTTTGTATTAAACCTTTCATTTGCCGCTTCATTTGAATTTGATCTCTCTTCTTTTTGCCACTAAAGGGCACTTTGCGTCGATTTTGTGGCATTTAATATGATAATTATTTTATTTAGATTAATCGCAATAGTTTATAATTTATTTTATTGATTAATTATTCACTTTAAACACACACTTTTCTTGAAATAAACTTTGTAATTTTCGAAGCGGATTTTACGCTATTTACTAGCTGGCTGGCTAGTTGTCAAAATCTGACATAAAAGAAAAAATGGTGGTTTGGAATGTCGACAGTGCAGTTCTAGAGAGTGATGCCAATAAGCTGAAATAAAAATGACAAATAGATAATAAATTGGGATTCCTGTTTTTTTTTTTTTTGTAATTTTAGATGTATTTTTAAAGCTTGATGGAAATTGACAAGCAAAAAAGATGTCGGGCTAATGATTAACTGTTAAATGCAAAAGCACTAAGAATTCATTTCGGGATAAATGCGTGAAAACAATTATTTAAGTGAAACTTCTATATGTTGTGGATAAGATTTTCTATTTTAAAGGTAAAAGCCAATAAGGGTATTTATGTAACAGTGTAAACTCTCGGGTAACTTCGGAAATGTGGTAAATGAACCAATATTTCCGTACAAATTTTGACATATTTATCAAGTTAACACAGAATTTTCTCTATGATTCATTCATTCAACAGCGAGTACTAAAAGGTGGCAATTATTGTGAGCATTTTGAGTTGAACGAAATTAATGTACCAATGTAATGTTTCGATTTTGGAGGTAAACACTTGAATTGAGACTGGAAATCCCAAACCCATATATACGAGCCGATTTCGATTCCATAATTGAATTGAAATAAATTAATATTGGTAGCACTGCACTTATTACTAAGCTACGTCACGTTAACGTTATGTATGTCAAAAATTTAATTCCGTGCACACGCTGATGCTGAGCCATGCCGTGTTTACAAAAATAAAAAATAAAAATACTTTAGATGAGTTTATTTCAGGAATTTAATTAATTTCCAAAATGAAAATAAACAGATTTAAAAAGTCTCAAAAGATTTTATCTTTCTTCACAACAAATTTCAACTATCATGAACCATATCAATTGTTAATTGATGCAACCTTTTGCCAAGCTGCTCTACAGGTAGGTACTTATTTTAATATTTTTTTTTAAATTTTTTTCTTAATAAAATCTTACTTGTCTGTTAAATTTAGAACAAAGTAATAATAGAAGAACAACTTAAGAAATACTTTCAATCCGAATTGAAACTTCTAACAACGCAATGTGTTATTTTGGAAGCCGAAAGTATTGGTGGCCCCCTCACTGGCGCAACAATGATTGTAAAGAGATTCTATGTGCATAAATGTGGACACGAAGGAAAACCAATTTCAGCTTCCGAATGTATTAAATCAATGGTAAGTTAAAAAACATTCAATATTTTTTATAAAAACAGAATTCAATATGAGTCAAATTCCTAGACAAAATCAAGTCGTTACATAGTTGCTACACAAGATAGAGCTCTGCAACAGAAACTAAGAAAAGTTCCTGGTCGAGCATTGTTATATCTTCATAAAGCTACACCTGTATTAGAAGGTCCTTCAGATGCATCGAAAAAGTATGTCAACAAGACGAGCAATCTTTTGCCGGAGAATATTGGAAAACAAATTGATAGTTTAAAGAAAACTGCCGGTATCCCATCGGCTGATGATGAGGCAAGCAAAGTGAAGAAGAAAAAAGGTCCGAAAAATCCAAACCCATTATCGTGTAAGAAAAAGAAACCCCGGCTCAATACAGAAAAAAAGGACTCATTGCATAAAGTTGCGACTAACAGCAGTAAACCAAAAAGAAAACGTGTTAAACTTGCAAGTCATGTGAAGGAGGTTTTGAAGAAAAATATCAAAAGTTAATAAAAAATGTGAATTTCAATTAAATTAAATAACAATCTTCCTATTATAAAAAATCATTAGTTACATCAATGATTAAGACGGGTATTGGTGCCAACATTTTATCACACCGTGCGAAAAGCAATTTATGATTCAACGATGTAAAGATATCGAAAAATTTCTACAAATAAGTGGTTTGGTTCGTTATGTCATTTTCGTTTGAATAACCCCACTCATATTTTTCATTATTTTTAACGCTTTATTTCGCGACTCTCCACAATGTTATTCTCTTTTTTCTGAGGTATATTAAGATTTTTACCTTGGTACCAAATGCTTTTTTTATGACTTATGCTATTTGCCGATCGTTCACTAGTATTTCCCCATTTTTTCACGGTCGTAAGCGCGATTTTTTTTAAACGGTTTTCTACGCTTTTTTCATGACTTGCCATGCTATTTTCCGTGGTATTCCAATATCTTTCACCAGTATTGCGCTCTTTTTTTGGTAATATTAAACGTTTTTTCCCGCGGTACATAGTTTTTTTTCAGAGTTGGTTTTATTAACTGACTGATGGTTTTTTAGTCCATTTAATACAAACTAATAAGCAATTGAATTTTATATTTATTATATAGATAAATAAATGAATCAATAAAATCTCCATCAGTTTTGGGTCGTCTAAACTTCAGTTACCTATCCGTTTGTGGAAGGTATGAAAAATGGCGTAAGAACTGTTAGGCTAAAAGTAGTCTGGGATGAAGGATGAATGTATGTATCCTTTTATAGGTGAAAACTAAAATCAAATGGATTTTTCACACTTTAATTTGTTCTGCTAAATATCGGACATAAAGGCGACTGCGATTTAACTGAGAAATTTGTTGTTTTTAAAGATTATAGGAGTGCTTTTAATCGGATTTACTAAATTGCGGTCTCAGACTCACTCAGTAAAATGACGGAGCATCATTTCTTTTATTTTAAATGTAGAATTGTAGTGGATATGGACTTCACATCAACATATTTGAATACACGGTGGCACCAATCTTTTAACAAAGATTCTAGATTCATCCCTTTCTATATCTATAAATGCACATGGCAAATTTGTGAATGTGCGAATTAAAATGTAAAGTTTTCGAAACACAAGATTCGATCACATAGAAATAAGACAAAAATCCTTTAGAAACTTATGCTTAACATTTTTTTATAAGAAACTTTTAGTAAAAAAATTAACAAAACAATAAAAAATAAAACAGAATTTTAACAAAACAAAAAACAAGACATTCTTAGTCTAAATGGTCTAGTAACAAATTACTTTCTTTAAGGCAATAACATCCACAGCCAGATGCACATAAATCGTGTTTCTATAAAAAATTATTATTATTATTATTATTATTAACATTATACTCGTGTTAATGTATATTTCTTGTTGGTACTTACTTCAAACCACTGCTGCATATGCTCAACATGTCCGCCATGTCCACATGCCAAGCAAGCATTTGCTGCTCCCTTCACTGGCAACCTACACAATGTACAAAATAACACCAACTTCTGGCATGGTCCACATGCAGCAGTTCGCTTCGTCTTATTGCAACCTGAACATTCTGTTACAAAGTCAACATCATGTGTTGGTGGTTTTTGGTACATTGTGTGCTTGAGGATCTGTAATATAAATATGAGGTGATTTTTTAATCAGTCGAAGTGTTATTCTTACCAAAGCTCTTTCGGTTAGAAGTTGCCAACTGAAGAGAATATCTCCGTATGCTTTCTTCAAACTATCAAACATTGGCATTTTAGATTTTCTCAATAACGAACATGAATAATTATCCGAATTGATAACATTCGAGTCAATACAACCCATCGGATCGGACCAAGAATTACTGCGCATATGCTTTGGCAGCATGCACATTCGATTTGAGTGCTTGTCAACTGGCAAAACCGTGTGATACGGCGATCCATTAGTTGTTAAATTCATTTTTGACCCAAAATGCGTGGGCTCAGTCTCAGGAGGACACTTATGAAAGACACAACATAACATTACAGCAGTTTGAAGATCTCCTTTTGTGGCATAATGATTTATTAGCGATTCTAAGAGGAACTTCTTGAAAGGATCTTGAAGAAATAACATTTCACAATTTGCTTCATTCGGTATATTTGGAGTTGCAATCATTTCGGCAAGTTTCCAAATTGGTGCTAAATCCGTACGTCCATGGTTTTCAACCATTTGTCTGTTGTGCTGGCATGCTCCAATTACATCAGTCTTACTAAGCTTGTATTCTTGTGCTAATTCCTTGTTAATATTGAGAAGTTTATGTACGTCATAAATGTGGACCACAGCATTCGTTGTTGCTTTCTGCAAACTACGGTTTTTGGATGATTTTGCAAGACGTTCTTGGAGATAAAATGACGCATTGCTATCGCGATGTGCATAGAGAACTGGCTGAGGACCCATTACATTGCCCAGCAGACAGCCCCCACTTATGGCGGATAATGTGCGTGGAGTGACATTTTGATTGCGAAGTGTCAGTCTTTTAGTGTTAAAGCTTTGTGAGAATGTGACCAGCAAACCGGAAGCATTGAATTTCGCTCCTGATGTACGAGGGAAGGGTATACACGCATCATGAATTGCTCCACTAAGAGCGCCTTCTAGGCGTGGCGACTGGAGACGCATTTGTGATTTATCACTTCCACCAATTGACTAGAAAAAAAACACACAATAAAGATAAAGTTTTTGTACTGAAAAGAAATTATACCTTTTTTAAAGCAGCAACTAAGGCACGAACACACTGCTCCAGACAAGTCCTGGATTTCTTAACCCTCTGGAGGGCATTTGTTTTCAGTACTTTAAGCAAGTACATGGAAAGATGTTCCGTGAGGGTTGTACCTTGACAAAACAAAAACTCAGGCCCCATATTTGGGCTTGGATATTCCACTGGAAAGTTTACCTTTTCAATGAAAATTGAAACAATTTAAAAAAAAAACCAAAATAATTTAATTTAAAAAAAAAAAATAGTTTACCCTTAAAACTACAACATATCCTGCAGCAGATACTTTGAAGATTGCATAACGTTTAATTGCATCGAGAACATCCACTTCAACATGTGGAATGTTTGTGTTGAATAAAGAAAACTCATGATGCAGAGAACAAGTTGGTTGATCCGTTAGTGATCTAGCTATAGACTCACTTTTTACAGGTGAACGTGCTATCTGCAGAGCATCCATTGCATCAACTTAAAAAAAGGTAATAAAATAATACAAATATTTATTCCAATTTATAGACTAGAGAAGTTGAAGTTGGCTCTATGAAAAAAATTTGAATTAATCTATTTTCAAGCATCTC
Organism: Meliscaeva auricollis; assembly: GCA_948107695.1. Classification (NCBI taxonomy): domain Eukaryota; kingdom Metazoa; phylum Arthropoda; class Insecta; order Diptera; family Syrphidae; genus Meliscaeva; species Meliscaeva auricollis. Next base: position 25,624,292 of record OX403618.1, read on the forward strand.
GAAATCAAGCGGCAGGGTAGTGCCCAGCCAAGTTTTCTAGCAACTTTGGCACTACATTGTTATTTACAGGAGCACACTCAAGCCATTTTGAACCCCTAATAAATTTTGTATAAATCGAATGTTTTTAATGCAAAACCAAGTTAGAGTCAATGTCTCTCCTTCTCCTTGATAATATTAATAAGCACGAGACTTGCAACAATTGGGTTAAGTCGATACAACCGAACATTCGCAGTGCCTAATTAGGTTCAATCGAGGTACTCTTCAATGAAATCCTTCGATTTAACCAAATTACAATGCTACCATTACTACATTATGTCGACTTTATTCGTTGATTGTACCAATTTACGTGTTGGGCCCCCTGAAAATGATCTTTAGAACGAAGTGCCTAATTTTCCCGAAAACATTGATTTCCTGACGAATTGATTTTTACTTAGCACAAACTATCCACCAGAAAGGTTGTGAAAAAAGAAAACAAAAAAAAAAAAACATTTTACATTTGTTTTTAAAAACAACAGGCAAGTAACTTTACAAATGTACCAATATCTCTTGACAAAAATGAAATAAATTGCTCTGATCCAGGTACTAGCGTGGCTAGACTGCCGACTTCGAAGTTCCACCTAAAATCGGGTCTTAACTAATACTCGGTACCAAATTGACAGAAGAATTAAAAATCAGAGATTCTGTGCATGTGAAGTTTGAAGTTTATGTATAAAATTGTACACGTGAATGTGCGTATGAAAGACGAACACCAAATTCAGTGTGTTTTCATCGTTTGAAGCAAAGATGATTTATTAATTACCATTATGTTGTGAGCAAGAGGAGCGGAGGAAGTGTCGGTAAGGTGAATGGATGTAGGAAAAAGGATGGGGTAGCAATACGGTAATTAAGTCTAAGCCTAACCTCGCCTGCAAAGAATAACATAAACCAGGCCGAGAAAATTAGAAGCACAACAAAATTACCGGACTGGAAAGGACATTCGGACGGACTATCGACACACCAAGGGCACTGCGAATGTTGTTGCATTGAGGCCGTTACCCACCCTCTCTGGTTTGAAGTTAAAAATAATGTTGGAACAGGGGGAGAACGCAAAAAGTGTGTTGGAATAAAGCTAGTAACAACATAATTTCAAACCACGAAAAACAGTATTGGCCTACGCTGACGCAGTTGCTATCTTGCTAGAATACAATTAATACAACACAAGCCAACTTACCTTCCTCTTCAATATCAGATGAAACAGGATCACATAGTTTCAACAAAGTATCATCTATTTTCCAAACTCTCAATGTTCTATCACGGGACCATGTCACAAGTTCCTGGTTTTTAAACAAAAAGAGAGTTTAAAAATAATGTAGCTGTGATCCCAGCAAGATTAAAACTTACAATTTCAGATGAGTCTTCATGATTTGGTCGCCAGTCAAAATCGAGGATAACATCGGTATGTCCAACAAATGAACACACCGGATCCGTTTGTTTGCTATTACTCCAAAGCAACAAACTGTTCTCACCTCTGCCAAGATGTGGCACAACTATACTCACTAAACCATTTCCCACAGGCTGCGGTATAAAACATAAATATGATAAGAAATTTATTTGTTTAGATCATTTATTATATTCTCACCGTGTATCTTGCCCTCCAAACTGGTGAAGAGGTGGTTATAATTTTCTCAGCTCTTCTTGGATTATTCACATCGAAATATTTTACGGTTCCATCTTGGCTGGCTGTGGCCAAGCAAGTTTCTCTCATATGACTCCAATTTATTCCATGAACTCTATGTTGGAAGAAATAAAAAAAATATCTTCAAATATGTCTCTACCAAATTGAATTCTACAGCCTGACCTATTTAAATGTGCTGTAATGTAATGAGTTGGACATGTTCCCTTTCGAATATCCCAAATCCTCAAATCACCATCATGTGCAGCCGCAAGTAAATTTCCAGAAACTCTATTAAATCCAACTTGTGTAGCTCCAGCTTAGGAAAGGATTATGATATTTTTTTTATCAAAACAAGTAAAACATGTGAATGAAAATCCTTACACATGCAAACAGCACTTAGTGATAGATGGGGCTTTCGAGCATCTCGCAGATCCCAGATATGTGAAAAAGTATCAATTGAACAGCTAACAAGTAAATTTGGATTTTTGGAATGCCAATCAATGTCAGTGACCATACGTGTATGGCCACGCAATGAGTGAATAAGCTGTGGTTCGGATGAGCCCCAGGTAACAACTTCGATAAGTTGACTTGTCTAAAGAAATTTTATAGAATTTGTAAATGAACTCAATTTGTACTTAAAACCACTAGTTCGTTGTTCTATTTCAAAATAAATCTTACCGCAATGGCGCAATACTCCTGCCTATGATGACAAATTGCGAATTCCGCGGACGAGACTTCATACTTCGAGTTTCTGTGGTATTTTCTTAATGTACTATCAACTTGTCCTAATCTTTGTAGAGCTAGGTAACGTCTGGAACAGAAAGTTAAGTTTTTTTGTATCCATATGCACAAAAAGATAAAAATAAAAAAATCAAAAAACATACCTGCCTGCCAACAAAACCCATTGTCCTGAATAATCTACTGACATTGCAGTGGCCAAAGAATCCCGATGCTCATAGGCATTGGTACTTTGTCGCATGATAAACGATTGCTCACGCATTGCATCTGATGAAGACATTTTTTTAACATTAAAAAGTAGTAAAGTCAAACTAGAAAAATAAAATAGAAAAATTGCTTTTTTTTTAATAAACTCTTATCAATTGAATAGATAAACAAGTAGGTAGTGCATTTTTATCACAAATAAAAGCAAAGCATGTCCAAAACAAAAAAAAAACAAAATAAACAGCTGATGAATACTGTCAATTTAATTTTTGTGGGCCAGTGTTGATGAATTTAGCTTGCAGCCAAGAAATATGCAATACAAAATAGATGTACACAACATAAAGTGAATGGCCGCGTTCACATAAAAATCTAAAGCTATCCAGATACCTTTCTGTTGTTGTAATCCTATGTTAACTAACAGCTGACTGAAAAAGATTCGCAAATATACTGGTAGCGAAGGTATCTTGGATAGGCTATCCTATGCGAATGTGAATACGGACAATGGCCGCGACGTTTGCTCCATACAAAAAACGTCATTTAAAAATTTTAAAGGCTTTTGGTTGGTGAAATTGGCCATAATAATGGCCATAGTTATTCATTTTAATTGAAAAACTTTCCTCCGACACAAGTAGGAGGAACTTAGCCAGTACCTACACCAAGTAAAGCATGTACCTATTTAGGCATTCTACAGGAATCTGTTATTATTTTGCGGCGATGACCGATAAGAAGTTGTTAACATTATTTCGGAGACAAAAAATTCTCATAACAGCATTTAACTGTTTCTATTGATTCATTAGGGGCTACCGTGAATAAACAATTCCCTGGGAATGTTTCCCTCGTAAGAAATTTGGGAACGTAAATACCAATGGAATGTTTTCCTCTGAATTTATTTGTATCGGACACACAATTTCCAGGGAAATTTGTCTGCCATTTCATATTTTTTTTTGTTCCATGGAAAATAATTCCAGATTCACGACCGCTTAAAATATTCCGAGGGAAAAATATATTTCCAGGGAATCACGAGAGGGTCCATTAGCAGTATACATTTTATATCAATAGTTTAAAGTTTTTTATTTTTATAAGAAATAAAATGTACGACCGGGTCGCGCTGGAAAATAAATACATTATTTTACTGTACCTATAGACCAGTGCCAATAATTTTTGAAACAAAAAAAAAAAAAAATACATTATTGGCATATTATTGATGATGGAAAAAATTAAAAAAAATGGGAGGGAAAAAATAAATTGCCCACCAACAGATTGGGGAAAGGGGGTGGGTGGGCGAAAAAGTGGGGTCGGTGTCGAAAATCGTGTTTTTTTTAGGATTTCTATCAAAAGTAAACCTCCTATGAATAAAGTTTAATGCAAGACTTGTAGGTGGTAGAAGGCGCTACAACTTTTGTGAAGATAATTTTTTCATTTTCTTCAAAAATATTGGAAAAAACGCCAAGGACTATTTTTTTTTTTATTTTTATCTTTTACAAAAACAGTTTTCGATTTTTTGACGAATTTATTAAAAAAAATAGCCTACTTTGCAATCAAAATTCCATAATTTCCGTAAATCGAATATCGAACTCCGCAAAAACACTGCTTTTATGAAGTTTTTATTTCCTTTTTTTATGCTTGTTAGCTTATTAGTATTTGATGAATTTTTCTGTAATGGGACTGCTCAATACAAGCAGTACTGCTTAATAAAGCATTTAAATAAGGAAAAAAATAAATTTTTTTTAATAGGATCATGTACCTGGCGCATCACTATTTAGCTCTTGGTAAGTAAAAAAATTAAAAATGTTAAAAATAAAAAAAAAAAACTTAAAATTAAAACAAAAATAACAAAATAAACATGTTCATGTTCAAGACACTTGTTATCTTGTCATGTATGTAAGTAAAAAACAAAAAGTTTTAGTTTCAGTTTCTCTTTTTGTCTCGTCTATTTGAAAGCTAGTTGTCACAATTTGAATTTAGTCCAGTTCTAACAATGGGCGATTCCATTATCGCGGGTGCAACATTTTGAGTCATTTTTTGAATTTTTTCTAAATAAAAAAAATAAACATTTTTAATGAGGACTTTCTTGTAAGGCCTACATTTTTTCCTGACTGATAGTTACAAATTTAAATAAAATGTCCTAATAACATAACACAGGAAGCATTTGAGTGACATATCACTGACTGGTGCAACCAAATCGGCTTTACCCATTCAGATTGTTGCACAAAATAACAAATGTCTGCTATTTGCATTTGACATTTTAATGCTTTATTACAAACTTAGGCTCATAAAAGTTGTTTAATAATTAAATTTAGATGTTCGTTTAAATATTTGCATCCAAAAAATATACTAATCTATGATTTAAAAATTGAATCGCCCAAATGGCATCCATTGGAAGATATTAAAAGTCTTAAATTTGAAGTCGGTTGCTTTTCTTTTGAAAGGTATTATTATTTGACACGAAACCAATAGTTATAACCTATAGAAAGTAAAAAATATTACGTATACGCCACAGTGACCCAGCAAAAAGGTTTAACAACCAATATATCAACTGAATTCATTATAACTGAATTGTGGTTCGATTTCTGGAAAGATATAAAATTATGCCCCGAAGACTGTACAAAAGGCAGAAACAGTTTTTTCCGAAAATACGCTGAGAAGAGTGAAGAATTGACTTGCTTTTTATTTACCTATAATGTATCTAGTTTTTTTTTAAATCACTATTTATTTAAATTTAAATTATTTAAATTATAGGTTTAAAAAACTTTAAAGAAAAGTTAAACTGAGTCACCTCAAGAATGAGAGCAATTTTGTACGACCCAGTTTTGGATTTTATTTCATAAATTAATATCCCTTCATATTATTTCAAAACAATACCATTAAAGATAGCTTGAATTTAACATTCCAAAAAACTGCATCGATTATCAGTGGATGAGACTATTATTATCAGCACACCAATAGTACTTAAATTTCAGAATTTTATGAGAACTATCCTATACACTATACCCACACCACATATCAATAGCCATAATCTATTACCATGATAAAAAATCCACTTTAACTCACGTGGCATTGTTTTTGTCGTTGCTACCCTTAACCTCCTTATTAGCATTATACTCTCATATAGCCAAAGAATAAACTAACAAAAATAATATATTGCCAAACACACTCCAACTGGGGCACTCGAATGAATTTCCTTGAAAATCCTTGTCAGTTTATACACCAACATTGTACACCAACATCACTTCCTTCCACCTGAGAGCATTTTATTTCCTTTGTGATGATGTCCAGAGCGCATTCGCACAATAAACGGGAGATGAAATGTTATCCTTTTCGTATTTTGGTGTGTCAAAACAAAATTCCAACACTCTCTGCGGAAGATGCGGTTAGTGATGCTGAGGCTTTTGTGCGTTTTTGTTGTGGACCTCTCTGGAGTTCGCTTGTAGAAAAAAAAATAAAATAATTAAAAAAATTATAAGAAAAAATTATTTGAGAATTCTGGTTTTATGTTTCGGTGTTTTTTGATAAATATGATTCGCTAATTGTAACTGTTTTTGAAATTCAAAAATTACACAAGGAATTAAGGATAACAAAGATTATTTTTCGAGTTACCAGAAGGAAACGAAAAAATCCAACCCAGTTTTTGGAAATGAACTATGAGTAAGTTTGCAAACACATCGGTATACCTACAAATATTTGCACACTTGGTGTAATTTATGGAAATTCAATTCGTCTGGACCTGGCCTGTGTAGAAAGGACGAGTCTTGCACACTACATGTCTTTTTTAAAAAAGTTTCCTCTTTTTTTTTCTTAATTGCATTTGAAGGGGCGTTCATCTTAGTTCTTTTAGTGCTCGTGTATGAATAATAAAATTTTAGTATATAGCCATAAGAGCCATGGATATCCATGCGAGCTCGGTAATGTGAAGTTCAGTTCAATAAATTTTGAAGTTGTTCGAAGAACAATAAATTGATTGATGGAGAGAGGACACGGGGGATGTTTTTTTTCTCATTATGTTGCAAAATATTTTTAAGGGTTCTTGTTCTATTGTCGATTTTTTTTTAATGTGAACTTTTGAAAAACTATATAGACTCTTTGAAAATTCTATATTCGCTGTTAACCACAAAATAGGCCTCAGGAGCGAGGCCTGGTGAGCAATTTACCTACTCATTTTTAAGCAATTAATTAAAAAAATAAAACGTAATTTTGATACCGCATACTTTTTCATTTTTTGTTGTATTTATAACATACAAACAAAAAATCATAAAGGCTTTATTGTCATTCTGAATCAAAGCAGCTTCATCTGTTTTGCCCTTAGGCCAACTTCAAATCAACTTTAAGGCTTTATTTTGACGGTTTCTTTGACGTACGTATACGCTTTAAGCAGAAACAACGAACGTTTAAAGTAGTTAATTGGGACAACAATTGAAGGACAAAATATATATAAAATTGTGCCTTCTAATGCTATCGGGTATGACATGAAACATTCATTTTGCTATTCGTCTGTGAAAGTAATGACATTGATTAATAGGTCATTAACCAACATGAATGTGATTGGCATTTTGGCATTCGTTAGTAGGTTACCAAACATCAAAACAAGGCATCAAAAATCTCGAGTTGCTGTTAATTTGTAACTACTATCAACTAGAGGTAACCCTTCAATGCACCAGTTTCTTTTTCTTTATAGCTGGATTGTATGAACATAATTTCTTCAGCTTGATAAACTTTTTTTTAATAAAATAAACTATAATTTTTAAAATTATAAAAAGAACCTATTGCCAAATTTTAAACGAAATCGCTTGAGCCGGTAATAATATGTATATACGGAAATAATTAAAATTTATGGAAAATTTCTCGAAAAACGTGTTCATCATATTCCCGTTTTTCGATTTTTTTGAGAAAAACTAAAAACGCAGTATTGTTACAATCACTTATTACATAACACACACCAAGTTTAATCGAAATCGTTAGAGCCATTTTCGAGAAAAATCTAATAACTCGCAACCGTTATATGTGAGGTATTCATTCTAATCGTGATATTCAAAAACAAAACAAAAAAAAAAAACAACCTTGGAAATTGCAAGAAATTAATCTGTACCAAACTTCAAGCAAATCCGTTAACCCGTTTAGGTTGTAGCTCTCTGTACGGATGGACGCACAGACGAACAGACGAACAGTCGAACAGACGAACAGACGAATAGATGCACAGACCGACGGACGGCATTACGAAAACCACTTTTTTGGACTTCTCCATCGTCGTAATGTTGGTTTTGCCCTATAGAGCAAGTAAAAAGGGGGATTTTGGGGGACTTTAGAACTATAATTATAGAAGGTGACTTTCTGCGTCGATACCAATAAAAAAAATCATGAATTATTTTTTTTTACCCTACAGGGTATATGTAGGTCTTATGGGCCAAAATTATGGAACATTGTTAAATAATTATTTTTTTTACGCTCATATATTTTGTTTAGTTATAATTTAGTAGTTCATAAACGGGCAGAGCTCAAAATTATTATTTTTTTAATTTATCGCAAAATATTGAAATTTGAGTGTAGGTAGATTCATTTAAAAAGTGGATAAATTCCAATTACTAAGCCAAATTCAGTATTAGCTGTTAGAATTCAATTAAATAAAGTTTATAAATAAACTAAAATGATCGTTTGGATATTTATACGGATTTTTTTCTGAGTTTTATGATACGTATTTACAAAACCATGTATTTGGATTTCATATATTTTTTTTATAAAATTGCGTTCCCAGAAAAGATGAAGGCATACGATAATAATAGATATGTTAAAAAAACGACTGTGGTGGTCTTAAAACCATGCCAATCTGAATTATACATTATTATATATCTTTACTAATCAAATAAGACATCCTTTCGGTTTGTCTATGTTTTATTCCCTAAAATATACATGACTAAAAAAAAAATATATTTACCAAGTCCATGATTTTGGCCCTTATATAAAATAGAAGTTTTGTTTTATTCAAATAAAGAATTTTCAAAAACAAAACATGGTCTTGTTACTCAAAATGAAATTTCTCTTTTCAAAAAAATAGGGTTTTTGGGAAGTTCAAAATTCGATATCTTAAAAACTTTGGATGACTGACCAATTTTGATCCTAGATTCAATTCGAGACTTAAAATCTTTTGCAAAAGTTTAATTTCGTTTCTATGACTACTCCTCGCTGGCTGATATTACCGTCATTTACGAAACATCGATCATAAAAATGCGTTTTTTTTTTTTTAATTTTTGACAATACTTGTCTAGATCTTTTATCTATCTTAACTTTTGTTGTATTCATTTTATTTTTGATAAAAATTGTAAGAAACCATGACTTTCGACGATCATTCAACTTTTTCGCCCACCCATTCCTTTTCCCCCAATCTGTTGGTGGGAAATTTATTTTTCCTCTTTCATAAATCATTTTTCCTAATTTTTCCTACCATCCATATCCTGCATACAATTAATTTTAGCCTTTTACAGTCTCGCAATTTCACTCCGGAATACTAGTGTACTCCTAAGAAATCTAAAAATTTTGAACCTTTGGATTTGGTAAAAAAATAGTGCGTATAATCCACAGTGAACAACTTTATTCATGAGTTCGATGCAGTTTTAGTTCTGGTAGATCAATTCTTTGCCATAAGTAAATATTTAAAACGCATAGGGGCCATTGTGGAGAATTTTGTTGGCAGTTTTTCATTTCGCTGAAATTTTTTTCACTATTTGGTCATTTTGCATAAAACTGTTTCTCAATATTAGGATTTCATCTTCCAACTGTCACAACTTAATCTAATCGTAGGTCAAAATATTTTAAGGGAACATTGTAAGGTCATTCGCAAACGATTATTTGGAGTTGGAAACCATTAGAAATTAAACAAAATGTCAAAATAAAGAGCCAGTCTAGTGTTTATCTTTGCCAGCCGCTGATAAATACCTACTCACCAGCATCAATGGAAATTTTTCGAGGACTTACCTCACATCAAGCTGATAACTTCACCTACCTCAATTGGAGCGAATTTAGGAGGCAGTAAGCTGCAGGTAATGGTTGAGAATTTTAGTAATATTTATTGACTGAAGCAACCCCCGCATTAGCTTATCGACGAGCATGTGAAGTTAGCAAAATTTATCTCTTATGCCAACATCTTGAACCATAAGCTTATGTGATTTTCTTTTCAACTACATGCAACTACTACACATCTTTCAAAAAGCAACTTTTTTTTGTATGAAAGGAAGCTGAAAACTGTGTCATAAGTGTCAAAAGAGAAATGTGTAAAGCATAAATTCCATTTTGCTTTGATTAACATCTATTCAACAATTTGTGGTCAATAATTATTTGTTAACCTTCCTCAAAACCACCTCTTTAATTTAACTGATTACAGATGCGAATTTCTTGACTTTACTCGTAGTATCAGCATAAGCGACAAACTTCACTTGTATTTATAGAATTATATGTATTGTAATCATGATCATAATAGAGTAGATATAACACCACCCTGAGGTATACCTCTGTTTAATTCATCTGTAACTGAGCAATAGATGATATTCATTCTCTGATGAAGTCCTCTTTCTCGATTGTTAGGAAGTTGTTCAATGCCCCTTCTTTGTCTATTAAAGTACCGCAAGTGCTTAGCAACATAGCGAATCCCGGTAAAAAATGGCAAGAGTTATACATGGTGTCCCGTAATTAATCAAGGGAAATTCAAGGCGTGATTTTTGGGTATATTCTAAGAAAAAAATTGTTTAACTGTAAAGATCTATCTTCAAAACTAATATCACTTATCATTGATTTAGGAAAACTCTTGCTTTGGTATACCTTGGTCTATGTAAACGATAATTTCTCTGCTAAAACTAACGGTAAAAAATTCTAAAGCACATTAGTAACGTTGATTTCTAATTGGATATTCGGATATTTATTTTTAAACGTGTTTCATTTTTCCTGCCCGTGCTTTTTTTTTTAATTTTTAGGTCGATTGTATAGTTATTCATATTTTTTCATTCAATCTTCTCTTAATTACTGGTTGTCATTAATTTAAAACTTACCAATATCCTTTTTTTCAGGAGGAAATATCTACTTGACACACATTATGTAACCAGCAAACGTGACTTCTATCACTATCACCATCACAATGCACCCAAAAACAGAGCACAACTCAAAAAGATCATCGTCATATTCGTCTTTATATGTTTTTTCTCCTACGTCTTCATCGATTTCAACCTCAAGACCAAAATAAATCGACTTAAAGATCGATTTGATTTCTCACCAAAAGTCGATGCCTTACCAGAAAACATTAGCCAGGCGTATTTTGTTGATACGCCTGGCTGTCGAATGCCCAGTTTTAATGTAGTCGATGACACTATATTGCAATACATGTTTCGCATACCGAAATTCACTTGCAATAAGGCACTTATAAAATCAGTCGGAAACGAAGGCTTAGCATTGAATATTAAAAAAAGTGAATTCATTGAACTATACAATATAACCAGTCCAGAAAAGTTATCTTGTTATTATCAGGAATTTGAGCGAAAAACCGATACAAAAAACGAATTCGCCCAGCACCGATATGAGCTGAATTTGAATCAAAACGAAGTGATCAAAGTCACAAATGCGGAATTCATTAAAGTGGTTTGCCAATACAACGATGCAAAACCATTCTACAAAGACTTTCACTTCTTTGCCGTTCCGAAAGGTTTCGAAAAACCTACCACAACAACGATAAATAGTTTTGAAGTAGACGATAGTTCGAAGAACCATCGAACAAGTTCGGGACCAACACGCGCCGAGAGGAAAATATCAGTAATGGTCATAGGAATCGATAGTGTATCGAGATTGAACTTTTTGAGGCAGATGAATCGTACAGCTGGCATGGTAAGAGATAGCCTGAATTCCGTCGAGTTTATAGGCTACAACAAGATTGGTGACAACACATACCCGAATCTGGTACCGGCGTTGAGTGGTTTGGAAGAGAGCGAGCTTAACCTAGCTTGTCTAGCTCCCATTCATGGGAGAAATGTCAGCTACGACAACTGTCCGTTCATTTGGAAGAAATACAAAGAAGCTGGTTTCAAAACGGTTTTTGCCGAAGACGTAGCAAATTTAGGCTTGTTCAATTATTTTCGAACTGGATTCACTGAGCAACCAACCGACTACTATCTCCGACCGGTGCTAATCGAAATGGAAAAGTACATTGCCTACAAGAAGAAAGCCAACATGCGACTCTGTTTGGGAGGAAGGCGTGCTGTTGACGTTGTACTCGAATTTATTAAGAAGCTCATACCGTTTTTCAAACGCGACATGTTCTTTTCGTTCTTCTGGATGGCTTCACTGACACATGACTTCTTCAACATGCCATATCTATTGGACGAGGATATTGTTGAGCTGTTCGATGAGTTACGGATGTCAGGTGTCTTAGATCGCACAATTGTCTTTTTGATGAGTGACCATGGACTGCGGTGGGGATCATTCCGCAAAACCTATCAGGGTATGATGGAGGAACGACAACCTTTGTTGGTGAGCATTTTCCCAGATTGGTTCGCCCAACGCTATCCATTGGCAGTGACGAATTTACGTGATAATGCTAAAAAACTCACAACGCACTACGACTTGCATGCCACATTTATGGATCTCCTCGATTTGACGTCTTTGGAACCAAATATGCTCGAACTACGGGCATCGGAACTGAAAGAAGCAGACACAATTCCTCGAGGGATTAGTCTATTCCTTCCGGTGCCAGTGACAAGAACCTGTGAAAATGCAGGTATCGCCTCTCACTGGTGTACGTGTCATCAAAAACAGACTTTGCTGACAAATGATGGGCGAGTTCAACGAGCAGCCAGATACATTGTCAAATTGATAAATGATAAACTCAAACCCTATCCACAGTGTCGAATGCTTTATCTAAATTCAATTGCTGAGGCAATAATTGGTGCGTCTAATCAAAAAATTTTAAAAGAAGTCACCACGGATTATCTGATTGATATAACGGTTCGTGTTCAAACGAAACCGGGTCTGGGGGAATTCGAGTCAACCGTCCGAATGTCTTCGTATACAACACACCTAACGGGGACCATAAGTCGCATTAATATGTATGGCAGTCAGAGTTATTGCATAGACGATTATACACTTAAGATGTTTTGCTATTGTCATAGATAAGGCATAACCGGAGAGTAAGGCATTAAGATTTTAAGATTTAAATATTTAAAATTAAGATTGTATACCAATTTACATAATAAGTGATTCGGAAGTCTGACCATATGTATATTTTTTTGTTTGTTTGTGGTTTTTAGTGCAATATTTTAAAATGCGTTATTATTGGTAGAACATAAGTTGGGCTTGTTGTTTTTCTTTTCTCCCTTATGTCAATCGTTGCGTTCCCAGTATCGAATTTGACATTAAGTACTAACTTTTTCGGGACCCTGAAGAGAAAAAGACCAAGATAGAGCAATAATTGCAGCAAATTTCTTAAAATATGTGCTGGATATTGTTAATATTAAAAACTTGAGGATAGTCTGGCAACCCTGCCATAACTAGCATCTAAGCAACTGTGTACAAAATTTCAGCCTTGCGAAAGATGGTTACTTTTGACATTTTTTTCGCATTTTAAAAAATCGATTAGCAACCCTGCGAGACTTGGGGTTTGTTAATAGCTTGTACCAAATCAACTGTAAAAGAAATTCAGCCTTGTGATTAGTAGGTTAGTCAAAGTGACTTCTGGCTCTTAGACTAAAATCTTTGTTCAAAACTATAGAACAGAGAGTTATCTCAAAAATTTCTGGGTTCTGGTTGTTTACTGCAAGAAATAGACAAATGGGTTTATCGTGAGTAAAAAAATTCCCTGTCGAGGCAGTGTTCCCTCGGAGTTTATTGGTAACGGGAATATAGTTTCTAGGAAATTTTATATGTCATTTCATACATTTCTTTGTTCCCTGGAAATTAATTCCAGGGGAGATTCACAATCGCTGGGAAAATTCTGAGGTAAACAAAATTCACCTGGAGATTCCAGATAGGGCCCGAAGGCTTGAAGAGTGGCTCTTGACGTAAAAAGGCCATTCTATCTTAACGGATCAAGTTTCGCAGAAAATTGCAAACCCGTTGACCCCTGAGTTGGTTTCCCTTCTTTTTCTACTGAAACGATAGAAACACTTATCGTCAAAACGATATCGTCCTATTGTTATTATTTTACGTTATTTGGTCCCTGATTTACTGGGGGTTATCGTGAATACAAAATTTCTTGGGAATGTTTCTCTCGCAAAAAAAAAATTGGGAAAGTTATTACCGAGAGAATCACCACTATCGGGAAAGAAATTTCCAGGGGATTCTTTTTTTGGAAAAGGGCGCTATCTGGGAAAATCGCTCCATTTTCACTTTTCCGTTATTCTTTATACCAGAGCAACAAATAACAAGCGAATACGGAACAAAATTCCTGGAATATTTCCCAAAAAAAAAATTCCCCGGGAAATTTCGTTCCCGATCGGGGTAAATGTTTCCCTCGGATATATTGGGCACTATAGGGAATAAAATATCCCGGGATTTTTTTTTTGGAAAAAGGCTCCCAATCGATATATTCCGATATAATTCTCTTTTCTCTGGTATTAAGAATAACGGAAAAGTGAAAATTAAGCGACTAGCCCAGCAATTTTTCGATTGGGAGCACTTCTCCAAAAAAAAAAAAATCCCCGGGAAATTTCATTCCCGATAGGGTCCATTAGTATCGGGAACATAATTTCGGGGGAAATTAATCTGTAATTAGGTTTTTTTGTGCTCTGGAAAATAATTCCAGTGAAGATCCCTGATCGCTGAAAAAATTCTAGGGAAAAAAATATACCCAGGGAAATAAAATTTCTCTGGAGATTCCCGATAGGGCCCAATCACCTGATGGTATTGGTATCGGGAACATAATTTCCAGGGAAATTAAAATGTCATTTCATAATTTGTTTTGTTCAGTGGAAATTAATTCCAGGGAAGATTAACGATCGCTGAAAAAATTCCGGGGAAAAAATATTCCCAGGGAAATAAAATTCCTCTGGAGATTTCCTATAGAAAAGTTATCAAAATTAAAATAATGCTGGCGCCACAATCGGAATGTCCATTATATTGACATTGTCAATTAAGACTAATGTGCTCTTTATTTAAAACAAAAATTTTTCAAGCCAACTATAATCTAGAGAATTTTTTTGTCTAAATAATTTTAATTTTAATTAAATATATATGCCTATATCCTACACTCCTCTTATATGTATTTAACCTTATTGTTAAGGTAGAGTATTTGTGTTGGTTTTTATAAAACTTGTATCTTTCTGCCTTATATTTCATTACGGAATTGCAAAAAAATATAATAATTAATTTTCTTCTTTATAATTCTTACTATAGACAAATTTAACTCAATTACTATGTAAAATTTAAAAGAAAATAGAATAAACTGACCAAATCAAAACTGTCAAAAACTCTAAATTTTAAACTTAAAATTATGGTTTTACAAAATTAGTTCATTGTAAATAAAATTTAATTAAAAATCTATTAAAGTTTTTGCTTGTTGTTAGTAAATTTCCTTTAGAATTGTGATATTGTTTAAGATATATGAATTTAGTTAATGTAGAAAAATATATATTTTTAGTTAAAAATAAAAAAAAAAACTTAATCTTAAACTAAATCGATTGTGTAAAATCTTTTAACGGTTATGTGTTTCTATAAAAAAAAACCTAAATGTAAAGGAACAACCGAAATTTAATAATAGTATAGTTCTAATAAGGACACTTACATAACATAACTACAAACTCATGTATAATAATAAAAAAAAACGTACTTAGTTTAAAATTTGCGAACAAAAAGTAACCAAAGTTAACTTCAGAATAATAAATTATAATGCTAAGTAAAACTTTGTATGTAATTAAAATAATATAGTTAAAAATTCAAAGTAGATAAAAATATTTGTTTTGCAATTGTGCTCGAGTTTTAATTTTTTTTTGTAATATTACCAATGTATTGTACTAAAATAATTAAATATACAATAAAAACTTATTGATAAAAAAATAGAAAGTACTCATTATGTTTGTTTAATACAAATTTATTTACAATAAAATAAATTAAATTAAGAAAATTATTAGCAATTTAATATTTCTAGTTCAGGGATAAATTTGCATTGATAACGTTTTGGCTACTGCACGTATCAAAGGAAAAGGGAGAGTTAAGGAGAATTTGTTGTAATGCAATCTTGCATAGATCAATTTCGTTAAAAAATAAATTTTTTGCTTTACGTTGCTTTACGAGTTCCGCAAACTGAACGGTGAAAGGTAATAAGAAAGAAAGGAACTGATATCAATTGTACCGATGATGTGTAACGAAGATTCGAATTCCGGAGGAATTTTTGAAGCAAATGCGATCAATCTATGACATAATTTAATTATTTACAAAAAAAATGTCGGCAATATCACGGCCCAAATTGAGTGATTATAGGTTTAAGAGTCGAAGTTGATCTTCATAAGAAGTAATTAAGGAATTAACCGTCATAAGAAATTATGAGCTAGCATTAATCATGCTTTATCTCGTCGTAGGGATGGATCTTTCTACCCTAGCAATGATTTGGATTTTAAAGAATGGCGTATGGATAGTTCGATTAAAATACGTACAAAATATTCCAAAATTGCAAAATTCCCAAATATTCTTCAGGCTCTACGCTGATAACCGTCCAAAAGACTAAATATGTATATGAGAATTATGTTGAATTATGTTAAAGTTTTCGGCAAAAGTATGTTTCATAGATAGCAGCCACATCAGAAGGAGAAAATATTTTTTTGCACTGACTGAGGAAGCTTAACCATTCAAAATATCAAAAAAAATGTTAAGTTCTTTAAAAACTAACCCATAAAGTTCTCTTAACTAAAGAAGGCGGCCACACCTTGTAGACAATGTGAAGGTCTGATACTCTCTAACAAGCATAAGGTTGCACAAACTCATTTTTAACATAAAGTTCAATATACCATAAGAAACATAAGATAGTCCATTTAATCTTATGTTTCTTAATTAAGTTTCTTAAAGTTAATCGTTTTCATCAAGACAATAACATTATTAACATACTTACCCCATAAAGTTGGTATAGTGTTTTAAACGCATCTCTTTGGCACATCTTAATAAGCTCCAATAAGGAAATAGGAAGGTTTTACTACTGATATAATTTTCCGAACTGAAAACAATGAACTGGTGGTTCCTTGTTTGCATCAAAGTTATAATAATATTTAGAGTTTAGTTTTTGCATATGTTCCAATAAATACTCGCATAGTTCTTCACGTCACGATGAAATCAGCAAATCCAATCCTTGATAAAATGGGCTGTTTGCCTGAGTGTAAGGCAGCAGCTTCATTATAGCGTGTTATTTTGTCGGCATCCTCTTGATGTATCGAATGCTTCATTACATAATCTTCCAAGCTTAATGGGACGCCGAACGTTGTTCTCTAACACCATACTTTTCAGAAATTTTTGTTTGCCTCAACAGGATCGGTTAAATTATTACACTACCTACTGTGTGACTCAAGAACTTTTCCAAAATAAAAAAAAAACTTTTTATTATTTTTTTTTGTTTTATGTTATTTTTACATTTTACAAAGTTTAACTTTTTTTTAATTGCTTAAAGTGGCTACATTACAAAACTTTTATTCGCAAATTAATTATTATTATTTTTTTTTTTATTTTCGATTCAGCACAAAATGTGCTGAAATATTTTTTTAGACAATACGTCTTTTTCTTTTGTTCACAGTTAAAATGGAAAAAAGCAACAAATGACTCAGACGAAAAAAAGAGAAAACATCAACAGAAAAAAAACAATTAACAGAAAAAATTGGTCAAGTATTTGATAAAAAAAAAAAAAAACAAAAAAAGTTAATGGAAAAAGTAAAAAAAAAAATAACTAAACGAATTCTATGGAAAATCATAATTATTCTTCGTCAATTTTGAATAAAAAGTAAAATTAAATATTTCAATTTGTTTGTTATATTTAGTAATTCTGATGTCATCATCTCTTGCTATCAGTACGATTTCTCTGCGCTCAATCCCTGGATTGCCTTCATCAGCATACGAACATTACTGCATTGAGGGTTCTTGGTTTGGGTGAGCAGGAATGCTTGGCAATTGCGATACAGTTCTTGCATTACTTTAGGGGCATGTTCTCGAGTAATTGGATCGTTTGGATTTATACTTAAAATTGCATCCGCTAAATAACTGCAATTTTTAAGAAAAATTAAAAATTTTTAATAAAGTTTTCAAAATCTATAAATTAAAAGAATTTACTTCTGCTTGACTTCATTGTGATTGCTCATGTCAGCTGAAATTTGTTGAATGAGAGAAAGTAGGACTTTTTGCTCGAGACAACAAGGATGAAATACTGCATTGTGATCGGCTCGCTGGAGTGTAAATTCAACCAGTGATAAATCATTGGCTAAAAGGGCTTGGTGGAAAGCTTTGTTTATCTGACCCGTACTTAGAAGGAGTTTAATTTGATCTTTAATGTCATAGATTGATGGGGCAGGTGTTGTAGCCTGTGATCTTAGGGTAGCAGTTTGAGATTCAAAACCTTTTCGTACCTAGAAAAATGAAAATATTTTAAATTAAAGTTGGCAATATTAAAGTAATTGATACTTTATTTGTTTGAATAAATGTTGAGACTAATTTTTAAAACCGCAGGTTTGATTTATAATGTCCTCTAACGAATCGGAGGCAGACTTACTAGTGGAGTAACTTAAGACCAAAAAAAGGCATTGTCTTGGAACCGGCCAAAAATGCTCCGATTTGCGTGTTTTTTTTTTAAATGTTGGTATTCAAAAATATTTGACAGTTACCGGTTTAAAATAGCCGCTCTTGTCGGATTTTATTTAACCCTTTACTGCATTGTGGCTCATATTTGAGCCAAACCGTTTAAATCTTAATATTTTTGAATTTTCTTTTGTGTATACGATTCTTTTTTTTTCCGAAGGAGAGAACTGTAAGCTATTCTCTAACAACTTTAGCCTATGAACTTGGTGGTAACACACACAGGTTGTTGTTATTCAATTCAAACCTTTAATATCTACTTTTCATTATTTTCAAATTCAATTAAGACCCTAAGGGCGATTTTTTGGTACTAAACATAAATATTTGAAGGGTCTAGGGGAAAAACGGCATAAGGCTATTCAAAAATATTCTGAGAAAAACACGATATAAAATTCCTATTTTTCATACAACCCAGTAATAAAGGCACACTTTTTTAAGAAAAAAAGAAAAGTTGTGATACCCTTAGGAGGTACTCATTAAATACTACGAGACTTCATCATTAGTTTAATTTTGACAAAAAGTCGACGTGTGTCGTTTTTCCACTGGAACCTTCATTTATGTTCAACATAAAAGCTTATAGACCGAGAGGCGAAACACATTTCTTGTGTGAGAGGTAACCGGTCAAAAATAATGGTAGTCCTGGTCCTGAAATTGGTTGCATCCTGTAGCCCTTGATTCCCTGATAACAAAAATAATGATCCAAACATGCAAGTTTTGTTCCAGTAAAAAAAGAACATCTGCTAGGATAGCTAATAACTTATAAGAAGCGGTAAACAGGGACTCAAGCTTATAACTTGCTATGGTATAATTTTCTCAAACAAAATTAGAAATAAAACAACAATTTACTTACTTCAGTTCTAACAACATCTGCTATTTGTCTTGTCAGCAGTATCTCCATGTGTTTTACATCTTTCTTAGTATCCAACATCGATTCTTGAACAGTATTTCGATGTTTTATTAATATCGAATCCAAATGTTGTCTAAATCCAGAGAATTTATTAAGAATCTCTTCAGTGGAGTCTTGCATTGGTTGAAGATGTGATAAATAATTATCGAACTGTTCCATAACTGTTATCAAAAAAAAAAAAAAAAAAACAAAATGCATTATAATAAAACTTGACTTATAAATTAACAAAAAAAAAACACTCACATTCTTTGATACCCACAGAAAAAGCCTCGTGCAATTGTTTAAACATATTTTGTGAGGATTTCTCGTAGGCTGGTATTAATGTGCTAGACATAGATTCAACAAAGGCGCTTTGTAGACTTCCCTGGACTCCAACTAATACAGATTTTCCAAATGCATCAATTATATTCTAGAAAAAAAAAAACAAATTTGTTTTATTTGTTAATTAGTATGTAAACTGCAAGGATTTATCATAATTAAAAAGTACTTACCTTACTCTTACACACATGAGCAATGTTATCCTTCAACATCATATCGAAGGCAGCCAACTTATTTGCAACATCCATTTGGATTTGTTGTTGTAATCCATCAATTTTTGCAGCCAACAAAGGCATAATTTGTCTTTGAATTTCAATAGTGATGACTTTCGAAATTACTTCAGTTAAACGGGTGAGGGTGAATTGATTGATAAGCTGCACGAATGTGTCACGGAGTTCACGATTCTGGGCTTCCCTATTAAAAAAAAAAAAAATTAGGTTATTTTTTCGCCCATTGAACTTGAAAATGAAGAAATAATCAAACTTACTTTCCAGCTAAGAACGCACTAAGTTTCTTTTTATGTTCATTCTCGTAGCGCTTCAAATATGATTCCATCAACTTGGATAGTTGCATTTCAACTTTGAATGAAAAGTCTTTCATATCTTTATAGGTGTTGGAGGCATTGCCTTCCTTCAGTTCGTTGATTTCGCTTTGCAGTATTTTGATTTGAACAGATTGTTTTTGCACTAAATCTGTTGATTAGAAATACAAAAATTATTTCACAATCTTTTCTTTTATTTTTTCATCATTTTTTTCAGTTTTACCTAAAATTTTACTCATTTTCATATTAATGTCGCTCAAATCGTTGTTTGGCTCAGAAGTTGTAATAAGATTTTCGGAATTTTGAAGTTCTGTTGAGTGTTTTTTAACTGTGCGTACATCTGGGACTTTTGGCCAAATGCTGGTAATTGATGAAGTTTGAGGTGGGATTTTCTTTTCAGGTTCTAAAATTTTTCAATTTTTTCTTAACAAAAGAATTTAAAGTATGATGTTCAAAACTCTTACCAATTTGATTTTCTGGTAATTTATTGATAATGACATTTGTAGATGGGCCATTTTTGGGCTTACCCTGATCTGTTTCATCGCCACTGTATGAGTTCTTTCGACAGTCGTAGTCTTGAAGTGACATAATTTCTTGCACTTCACGACTAGGACTGGAATTTCCGCTTGTTAAGTTATCTATGTTATTGCGATTTGAACTGTTTTCAATTGCTGAAAGAAAGTTAAGAGAGGGGAAGGTTTTTAATAATCTAAAGTTATTTATTTTAAGCAGTAAGAAGTAAAGTAAAGTAAAGAAGAAAGAAATTCAAAATTAAACAAAAAGTAAGACGGAAGCAACTCAAAGGTAGACTTGTAGTTTATTGCATGCAGGAAATTAATCATCTTAAAATACATTTTTTCTTAGATAAAGGAACAGATAGAGGGGATTTCAATAAAAGCTATTAATGCTAGCATGATATAAAATCTTTCAATAGGAGTGATAGTTTTCTATAAATCTCCATTATTGAATAGTGAATTTTGCACAATTTTTCAGTTTACAGCAGTAATGTAAATGTTAACTGTTTACGTGGTTGTATATGTTTACGTGCGCACCTAGAGTTAGCCATAAGCACACATTGGGTCTACCCACATTAGCAATTGCCGGCCAACACCCCAAACTCAAAAGGCGTTGTTATTGAGTTCATATTAAATATTTCCATGATTATGTTGAGGCATAATACTGAATGCTCTCTGAACATCTTGTGACTATCTCACCACCAATTTTCCACTCGTACCGAAGAACTCAGCAACCGTGTTTTAATGATTATTTCTGAAAAAGTAACCCCAGCCAGACCGAACTGCCCGAAGGCGCCAACCTCAAATAGATTGACTGAACCGAAGTTCAGGGGCTTTCTATCTCCCGTGCTACCAGACAATTCATCTGTTGTCAGAATAGCCACTACCAAGGCAGCTGCACTGACAAGCAGCTACAGCCAGTACAGCAGTTACAGTTTGTTGCTATAAGGTTTCGTTGATTTTTGCGTAAGGAACTAGGTTAACATCTTGTCAAGGTTGTATGATCCTGAGCCAAAATGACGTCAATAAAAACACCCAATCATCGTTTCACAGATGGCTTTGATGGATTGAAAACTATTCTCTAAGTCCACATTAAATCGAATTTTTCGCAAAGACATTGGCTTACACAAGAGCAAATCAACTAAAGCTTCTTGATCATTTGAAGCGCGGGAATTATCTTTTCAGAGATTAGGTTAATTTTTACCAGTGTTAGACAAAAAAAAAAAGCGACATATGCCTTAAGAGACTCCTTTGCATCCCATGATCGTCTGTCATTATTGCTGGTAATGTGGTTGGAAAAGAATGTTTCGTCGATGAAAATGCTCGCCATGTTACGGTCATTAGAGTTGACTATGAATATCTGTAAGAAGACTATTTTTGGACAGGATTGAGTAGAGTTGACATCAATGATGTGTGGTTATAACAAGATGCTCTCACATGCCACACAACTACAAAAAATGGCCAAATCGAATGGTCAGTTCATTTATTCAATTTAAAACTTTAATCGCTATGCGGTTAAATCGTTGTTTTATGCTAGAAAACATTATTGGAACACCAACAGTGAGCGATTTGACATCCGTAAATTGTATTTTTGGGACTAAATAATGGCAAACATTTATTTGATAATTCACATTTATTTTATTTATTTGTGATGGAGTTTAGAAAGAGATGAAAAACTAAGGCAATCGGTTGCGTCAGTACAGACATTGGTAGGTGCTTCAATGCCTTAGCTATTTTAATTCAACTACAAGCCTGTTGTTTCAATGAAAACTGTAATCATTTCTATCTAAGGCCTAATTAGCCAGTGCGAGATTAATATTAGGTTCGAGCTAAAATTTCCTAAACTTACGTTGCACTACATTACTGGTCATTACGGAAATAAATTCACTTTCATCTGTGCCCACAAAAAATCTTTAAAAGTATAATAAATAAAAAGTACTTAAACGTACAAAACAAGGAAACAAAAAGAATTACGCAACTACTATATATAAAACTTAATTAGCTTTGGAATTACTTTGCAATATTGGGAAAGCTTTACAGGGAACAAAAAAAAAAACAATGTCACACAATATCACACTTACCCATGAACTTCTTGTGAGTTTCCATAGACTGCTTAATTTTTTGTTGCTCTTGGTCTTCTATAATTTTATTATTTCTTAAATTCAATAAGTTCATGTTGTCAGGTTTATTGGCAGATGTATTCGAGCCAGTGACACTTGCCAACATAAGAATTGTATTTAAAACTTCAGAGCTTACGATTTCCGGACTTTTTTTTCCTATTTATACGACAAAGTTTAAGAATTTTTTTTTTAACTCAGATAATTTAATTTTAAAAAATATAAACAACATGCGGAAAATTTAAACAAAAAGTAAAATCAATGGGAGTTGTCGAGATTAAGAATTTCTTTACACATAAGTTAAATAATGGAAAAATGTGGGGCAGGATTTTCTCAGGAACCCACTTCCCGAAATGGATAGACTATGTCTCAAGCTCTTTTTCCGCCTCCCTAGCCATTTTACGATAAAGCAGTACTCTTGGAGGTTTGGAAATTTCTCGCTAGAGGCAGTACCCCTGACAAATTCAAGATGGCAAAGGCTGGGAATTAAACCCAAACCTCCGGCGTGATATTCCATCACAATACCAATTACGCCAAGGTGTACTACTGAATCGAGATGCAATGACAAAAATAAATATACAGGGTGTCGTCTCATAGTCAACGTCGAAACGAAACGGGAGATAAAGTAGGTGGTTACAGTTATCAGAAAAATAATTTAAAAAAAAAAAACGTAGCCATGTATTTTGTCAGTTATGGTAATGGCATTCGAAGAAAAAAATCGAAAACTTTGACGGTAATTCAAGTGCCGTGATTACAAATATTAATTTTTCACAATTTTTTTTAAGAAAATATCACTTTTTTGACCAACTAACAACATTTTGTCATGCCACTAATTCATTGAACTGTAGTGTAAATTTACGCGCCAATTTATATTAGAAACCTCAAAGCAAATTCCGATTTTTGAATAAAGACCATAAACAAGCCTGATTTTAGTCTCCACAAGACTTCCCTTTTACGAACAAATTCGACACCATTTAAAGAATGGAGTGCTCTCATGGCCTAAGGTTAGACCTTTCAGAACCTAATCTAGATAGCTGGAGTGAGATATTTGCTAATGTAATTTCAAAGGTTGATACACAAATTAACGTTCAGCATTTAAATCGCGCGGCGGCATCGTCAACAAGGCTTATATACAGAGATTTAAATTATCGACTTCAAGCTGGTAATTATTTTAAAATGGATCTCCCTGTGAAAGCTATAAGCACCATTTTTCGAGCAAGAGTGGAAATTCTTAGCTTAAATTTTGTGCCTCATCGGTCAGACTTACCAATCTTGTGTAATTTTTGTAACAGATTCAAAAGCGATGATGTATATCACTTCATAGCTGTCTGCCCAATTTTGCAGGAAATCAGAAGACTTCACTTCCATCAAAATGTTCTTTCTAGAATACAATTGCTAGAAATTTTGAATGCTTTGGCAGGGTGGACAAGTCTTTACGGGTTTTGTGAACAATCTCTTAACTATCGAAAATGTTTCTTTTAAATCTTGGTTATGTAAATATATTAAATTATTTAACCTTTTAACTATTTATAGTTATCTAAAAGCCACATAATTATAGTCTAAAATTAAATTTTTGTGTTTCAAATCACTTTAAAATTGATCTATTTTTGTGTTACAAATCACTTTAAAATTGTTGCCTTGTTTCAAAATTCATGATTCATCTTTCATTATCAATTTTGTAACTTATATTCTTAATGATAACTTTTATTTATTTATTTATTTTTTCTGGTAAAAAATAAACTCATTTATTCATTGTAACTATTTATTTATTTCTACATTTATGTATATTTTATATATTTTTCTTTTCATTTTTGTATTTATATATTTAATATTTATTTCATATTTAATGTTTTCTTAGGCAGATGGCAGAATAGCCATGTCCTTATTATTAAGTAAAAATTATTTTAAAATTTTAATAAGAACAAATAAAGAATCTTATCTTAAAAAAAAAGAAATCTAGTGTAAAAATAATGTACTAGGAAATTTTTACAATCTACCTTAAAAATTGGCGTTCAATTCTCATTTCAAAATGGTATAACATTTTTGAAAAAATTCCATTCATAACGGAAACAACGAAAAAGACAAAAAAATATTGAGAAAAATCAAGATTTGTAATCACGCCATTTGAAAGACCACCACAGAACGAAGTATATGACATCAACGAGAAGAGAAACTCAACATCGACGACATAGTTATAACTACGAAGCAGTCAAGTAATTTGTCTACCTGGGATCTACTATAAACTTAAACAACGACATCAGTTCAGAGATCAAGCGCAGAATCGCTCTTGCCAATCGCTGTTTCTTTGTGCTGAGAAGGCATTTAAGTAGCAAAGCCCTCCTCAAAGACCTAAGGAAACGCTATACAAGACCTTAATCATCCCAGTCCTGCTGTATGGGGCAGAAGCATGGACGTTAAAAGATTCGGATGGAAATTAGCTTTGAGAGGAAGATTCTTCGAGTCATTCTTCGAGTGATTTTCGGTCCTGTGTGAATCGAAGGAGTATAGAGAAGAAGATTCAACGACGAGCTTTACGAGCTGTACAGCGACGTTGACCTGGTCAAGAAGCTGAAAATTCAGCGGCTGAGATGGCTTGGGCACGTGGAGCGTATGGACACCAACGCATCAGCCCGACGAGTCTTCGAATTCAACCCTGATGTTGTACGCAGCAGAGGGAAGCTGTGTAACAGGTGGCACACACAAGTGGAGAACGACCTCAACCAACTTGGCATGTTGGTTGAGGCCGTGTAAGCGCCACCTTAAGTAAGTAAGTAACTTACTATCACATCAGTTAAGCTGACCCTACTTTACAGTAAAATGTGATTCCCCAAAACATTGCATTCAAAATAAAGCGATTTAAATCAAACTTACCAGTAGATGAAGAACTAAATGCATCTGGTGTCATCAAATTAACCTGTTGGAAACTCTTATGACTACTAGTTGACAAGTGTGGCGACGGGATTGGAGAATCAGTCTTGTCAACGCCCACAACATTTGTCTGAGCATTAGATACCCGATCGAATAAAGCATCCAACGGACCCTTATCACTTGTTCCAGTCATTGCTTGCACAGCCACATTATCTAAGTCTTTATCATTTGATTTTTCGCTCGAATTTTCTATAAATTCCTTTGTACTATCATTCGAAATACTGCTCTTCACATCGGTATTCTCGTCCACAGTTGGCTGATACAGTATATGACATTCCTGTACGCTCTTCGGTTGAACAATAAACATGCGAACAACAACACAATATATAGAATTTGTCTCTTCGTCATAGTCGTCCATTTCATCAACCAAATAATTGTCATTTGCACATTTATAACGACGAACAGCTGCATCAACAATTGAGAAGCTGAGTATCGGCGATGATAGTGGAAATTCCGAAACACTCTTCACACAAACTCCGTAGGTCTTCTTCTTTATTTGATCATTGCTGGTGATTATAACCGAATTATTTGATGGCCCAACTCCCGTTGATGTTGAATTCATGTCCAATGATGGAGTCCCATCTGGAGCTGTTATAATCTGCAGAACATACATGACACGAGTATCTAAATTGGATATAACTAAATACGATGATGTTCTATCGATTTCAGCAATAAACTTGAGTTTTTTATCCTCGCTAGTCTTGATGTTGATTGTTTGCAGGCATTCCCAAGTGCCACAGTCCCAAATTTTAAATTCTGTATTATCATCGGCACCGGTTAGGGCATATTTCCAATAAGAACTGAAAGTTGAATTGAATATTTATAAGAGTAAGCATACAATTGAATAAAATCTTACTCTGCTGATGTTTTAGTTAAATTGTCCAAAAAGAAAAACGAAGATACCGGTCTGCCACCATGGGGCTTCCACTGATGCAAACATCTGGGTTCCTTTTCATGGAAATATACCTGCGACCAAATCTAAATCAATTTCGAGTGTTGGCACACACTTGGGATGTCTACATACCTGATAGAACCGAATTATACCATCTTCGCCGCCAACACCGAGTGTTGTGCCATCGGGTGAAAGTGCAACCCAGGTTATAACTAAAGTTGGCTCATAGAATTTTAGATAACCAGTGGCAATATCTGTTGGACAAAATTTGCCAATCTGCTGTAGGAAAAGATGTTCGAAACATTATAATATTGACATTCTACCCATTTAATGAATTTATTTATGCGAATAAAGAAATTTAACACGTGCAGATATTTCGAAGAGATTCATCAAATCACGACCCTAAATTTAAACTTAAAGGATCGGACCAATTTCATTATTTTGTCCACCAAACGAACTTGACTGTTCACCGAAAATGTTTTTTAGACTCCTCGTAAGAATATATTTTCACAAAGGTAGTTTTGCCCTGAAAATATACAACTCCCACGAATCATAACCTTTCAAAACAAAACAAACGAAATTCGTTCGTCCACAATTTTAATTTTTCTTAATAACTGGCCATTTTTTTTAAGCTTTATCCGAATGTTCAAGCTAAGTTTCCAGCTTGAAAACCCAAAGCTAATGCATTTCTTAAAACCATGTAACTAATTTGACTAACCAACTAGTCACAAGGCTAATTTTATTTATGTATAGTCGATTTGGTACAAGTTAAGAACAAAAACCCTATCTGACAGGGTTGCCGTGTCAGTGAAACAGCGGGTTGGTCGAAAATATCGCTGCCGTTCAAGCGTCCGTAGCAAACGGTCCAAATCAGTCAATTACACGGCGTTCTGAAGAATTGGGTATCGCTCAGACTTTTTTGGCCCGAATTGGAAGATATGGACTTGGACGACATATGGTTACAACAGGATGGTGCCACAAGCCATACAGCACACCTTACAATCGATTTATCGAAGAGAAAAAAAAAAGAAAAAAAAGTGGTCAAGTCCTTATTGGAAAACCTTTTATCATAGTCAATGGATCAAAGCATAGTTAGCTGCTGCATTTCATGAAAGGCCAACACTCAGTATATTAAAAGTAGTTAGAACTAACTGTCCTTAGACGTAGGGAACACTGATTTAACCCAAATACTGTTGGTTTTTTCAGGTAGCTTGGGTTGTACACAAATTAAAAATAATCAGTACATCAAATGGTAGTAGTGTAATGATCGTCAGCTACGAAAGCATGTACTACAGAAAAGCAGTCAAGCTGTCACAATAGTAGTGGAATGATCGTTATTTAGACAATAATTTGAACTGTGAGAGCCTCATCTTCCATGTTCTCCCCCGAACTTTAAGGCGACAACTGACAATGATTCTACCACTGGCTTTACAGCTGACTGCTGTGAAACCTGTGGAAAAATTTTTAGCCGTCACGAAATGATGTCCTTTTTTACAAATTACGACGTCCCCTCACGACCACACCCACCACTACTTGAGCAGCTGACTAGCAGATCCTTAACTGACTCTTGGAAAACTATTATTTGCATCACAAATGAATCGTCACGAAATAATTTAGAGAAAATTAACTCTGCCTCCCGGGCAATAAAGAAATTGAAGTACTGGTACTTAAAATTTTAAGTACAAGTACTTGTACAGGTACTTAAAAAAATTAAGTGAAATTTACTTGGTGTAAGCTTCAAATTTACACTTGTACGAAAACCCTGCTAGACTAGGGTTTTTGTTCTTAACTAGAACCAAATTGACTATAAACCAAAATTTAAGCACAGGTACTTCAGTACCAATATACATAAACACTTTACAGGTCTTATTAGAAGTTCCAACAACTTAGGGGCCGGTTATAGCGATCAGGAAAAATATTCTAATAGATTTTGTGGATTTTTTTGACAATTACTGCACTAATCGATCACAAAATAACTCAAAGAATTTTTTGTGCTAATAAATTTAACTATGGAATAGATATTTATTGTAAAAAATGTACATATCTTTATTTTCCTGACGCAAATGAATTTTCCGTGCCAGCTGATTGACATTTCAAACAAAATGGTACGTATCGTTCCAATGATCAGAAAAATAATATTCAATTTCATACAGTTTCAACTTTTTCTAATGAGTTTTCCTGATCGCTGTAACTGATCCCTTATTTAAAAAGAATTTTGTTATTTTTTTTCGACGAGCTAACAATTGAGAACGAACCTGTCTCTTAGAAATTAAAAAAAAAGTTTTACTTCCAAATTACGTTAATTTTACTCATAAGAATGTTTGCACTATAGGCGGACTTACAGTTAAGAACATTAGAAAAAACTTCAAAATTGGCTCCTACAAAAATACTTAAGAAATCGCAAAAATATAAAAAATCAACTTACAGTAACTAATTGCGTAAGTTGTTAGAATTCGGTACGTTTTTAAAAATGTATTTTTCTGCTTACAACTTAGGCAAGTTAAAAAATCTGTGTTATTCTAGTACATTTTCAAAAATTAGTAACTTACGTGTGTAATCCCTGCAAAGGAGCAAGTACGTGCATTTTATTTATGTAGCCCTAGTTCTGTGTAAAACAAATTGCGATTCCAATTAATAATGAGATATTCCTAGTTCACATTAAATGACTTAATTTTTCTTTACAGCCTTTACCCAATAAACGGCAAGTGTGAAAAAGAACCGTTATATATGACGATTTTTACTTGCAATATAGGTTATGTACTTTAGCTAAAGTTTAGGATTTATGAAAATCGAACTCGATTTAACATTCAGACATGACATTAGGATGATAGAGAATGCAAAAAAGTGTGTCTTGCTAGTTTTTCAAATTTGGTGGGGTCACTACTAACGGTACCATTTCCATTGTAACGGATATGACACTTTTTCATGTTTTCTGCTCTTCTCTTTTGTACAATTAATTCAATAAAGTATTAAAGCACTTACATACCGACTCAGTCGTGCATTTTATTTATTTTTTGCAGATTTTTTAAGAAAACTTCACAAAAATAGTGTCTATGTGTCACAACAAGCTACCGGATAAGATGAAAATAGCTACTAAAAATGTAGCTAATAGAACTCGATCTAAGAACAATCATTGACAAATATTTCTAAAGGAATTCATAATTACTCGGACGGTCGGTGATTTTGGACTCTTGAACGTAATATATATTTTTTTAATATATTTTATGTACGTTTGTTATATATTTTGCATTAACTCACCCCATAATTAACATTAATGGTGTTCACATTGAAACACTGATAAATGCTGCCTCTGGCCCAAACAATCAACTGATTGCTCTCCTCATCGTCATCGCTCGAACAATCCACATAAGGACACCATGAAATCTTATCATACTTTGGAGTGTAATTAGTGAGAGGGTCTTCGATTTTGATGAGCAAATTGCAGACCAAAGTTTCACTGATCATATCAATCTTATGGACATACAACGAACTTGCATCGATCGATGCCAATATTCGCTCATTCTCGATGTGGGCGAATTGCAGATCCAACACTTCGCCAGACATTCCCTTAATCAAGGCACGTAAGCCGGTGGTGGCATTGACCACACGAACCATACCTTCGGTTCTGGAAATTTTGTTGTTCACTGCAAATTAAAATGAAATATACGTTTCGAAAGTAAGACGAGTATCCTAACTGATGGGTACTTACCATTGATAACGTATGCTATGTGCTTTCCATCAATATGAACCGCTATCAAATGGCCTGGGTAGTTCTTTGTCTCCCATTTGTAATCGACAATGTTTTTGAGTTTCACTTTCGAACTGCCATGGTCATGACTGCCGGCGCTTCCGACTATAGTCACGTTTGGTTCGTTAATCTCATAGCAGTGTTGTTTGTCACCAGACTTGAATACACTGCAACCAAAAGGAAAGAAGAAAAAAAATTATGGAAAAAATTAAAGGTGTTCCACCCGGTCTTTTCTCTCGTTTTTTTTTTTTTTAATTTTTTTTTTTTTCATTGTTGAAATTGAACTCACATAACATTCGAGGAGAGGATGTCGCTGCTAGATTTTGTTAGGAAGCTACTCATTTTATTAGCTGGCTTATTTTCTTTAATTTTAGATGAATTCTTCGTCTCCGGAAGATGTTCTTGTTTGTTAAAGTAAAAACTAAAAGTATTTTTTAATAATAGTAAAACAGATAGAAACGCTATTAACATAACACATTTGGCTATGGGACAAATCTTTGTTGCAAATTGGAATTTTTCCCTTTTGCTGATTTTTTGTAGATCTTTAATGTTGAAACTCTAATGGAAGAAACTCTACGAATGAGAGTGTTTACTTTATTCTAAATAACACTTTTTAATTTGTAAAAGAATTTATTTTGTGGTTTTTTATAGTGAAAAAATAAAGTTCACCGCATAGGCAAGCGCCCCGTTTTTTTTATTTTTTTTGATTTGTCTGCTGAAAGGTGTTTGACAGTGTTGTTGTTGGTGAAAAAAAATTGCAAGAATTTCCCTCACGCAAGGAAAAATTTAAGGTGTGATTACATTTACAATTTTTTTTTTAAACAACACGACAAAACACGATAAAGGGCTTGCCTGAACCAAAGTGACACAATGTCGCACAACCAAGCGACGAGGGCTTTCACATGAAAGACGCTTTGTCGGGTTTGGTGTGAGTACATTATTTACACAGCGTCGTATGAGAGATACAACGCTGTGTAAATAAATGTTTTTGTCGTGTCGTTCTGTCAAGCGACAGAGCCTCAAGGCTTTCCTAAACGAAAAAGTGGCAATGTAGCACGACAGTGCAACAAAGGTTTTCCTAAGAAAAATCCTGTGTCCCGTTTGGTGTGGTTGCTCTCATTTAACGCTGTGCAAATAAGGCAGATATTCATGAAGCGCTCATAAGTTACGAGCGCTCTTAAACCTATTCGCCAAGGAATATTAGTGACTTATGAGTGGTCTTGACGACTCTCAAAGTTGAGAGCGCTGACTCCGAAAACTCCATTATAAGCTCTCAAAACTTATAAGTGCTTGATGAATACCAGTCTAAAGAGCTGAACAGAATGCATCGCTCGTCGCTGACAGATGAAATTTGAATGTATATCGCCCATCGGAAACAGAATGACGTCACTCATCACTCTGCGAATCGAGCATAGTTTTCAACTTATTCGCCCGACGGATTTGACATATGGCAGTGACACATGATAAACAGAAAACAAGGTATGCTCATTAGATTTTTGGCAGGTTTTCTGTGACGTAATAGTCATCTTTATCATGGGCAGTTCGCCCGAACGTCAGTTATGGATTTGGAAAAAATATTTTTTTTAATTGAAAACAACAACAATGAAACTGAAAAAAAACCATTGTCAGCATCGGAGATGACTACTACGTCATCCGTTTTCCAAAATGGCGACATGGCGTTCATAATAAGCATACCTTGTTTTCTGTTTATCATGGCAGTGACATCGCTCAGTGACGTGCGATGGTTTGGGGAAACCTTTTATATGAGAACACCCACACGTTGTCATGTTAAAATGTAGCACGATGATAATGCGACACTTACACAGGGACATGAGAGCCCACACTTATCTTATAAAAACCATTGTTTTAGTGTGTCGTGTTGTCTTGTGAAGCCTTAAAGACTTGCAGTTTCCATCCATCGAAATTAGTTTAAACGAAATTAGTTTATACCTTAATCGATAATAAAATCACCATGTAGCCAGCCACATAAGTACCACCCTGTGTTGTTACAATTTCGAAAAAAAATCCCATTTTTTATACACCCTCTGCAAAAAAACTCCCACTATTTTTTGCCAGCTGAAACAAAAAAAAAAATCGAATCGTGTCACTTTTGACGTTTGTTTGGGCCAATCATATCACACCACGCACATACAAGTCACAAAGTCACAAAATTCGATCGAAAACTTGGAAAATGATGAATTAAAAAAAACTGATAGCGTAAACATTTTTGTCTGTAAATAGATAATTTTAACTTTGTAATAATTTTAACATAAAATAAAAGAAACTAACTACTAATATAGACAATATGCGTGCCGTGTATCTTGCAATTGCAATTCAACTAATCCTCTGTGCCGTGGGCACACTCGCGGCCGGTCGTGATTTCTATCGCATTTTAAATGTTAAAAAATCAGCCACCACAAATGAAATTAAAAAAGCATATCGCAAACAAGCCAAAGAACTGCATCCCGATAAAAACAAGGACGATCCAGATGCATCTACTAAATTCCAAGATCTCGGCGCTGCCTATGAAGTCTTAGCGGATCCTGAGAAGCGCAAAACTTACGATCGATGTGGCGAAGAGTGTTTGAAGAAGGACGGCATGATGGACAGCTCAGATCCTTTTGCTAATTTCTTTGGTGACTTTGGATTCCATTTTGGCAATGGAGATTCCAATCAACATGACACTCCTCGTGGCGCTAATATTGTCATGAAAATGTTTGTCACTCTGGAGGAGTTGTATTCGGGCAATTTTGTTGAAATTGTTCGGAATAAGCCAGTGCTCAAGCCTGCGTCTGGTACGAGAAAGTGTAATTGTCGACAGGAAATGGTTACACGAAACATGGGTCCAGGACGATTCCAAATGATGCAACAAACTATCTGTGACGAGTGTCCCAATGTCAAGTTGGTCAATGAGGAACGAACTCTAGAAATCGAGGTCGAGTCGGGCATGGTCGATGGACAAGAGACACGATTTGTGGCCGAGGGAGAACCACACTTGGATGGTGAACCCGGTGATCTGATTGTTGTTGTCGAGCAAATGCCACACGAGAGATTCCAACGCAAGGGCGATGATTTGTACACCAATGTCACCATTAGCTTACAGGTAAGACAGAATGTTATCATTGCACTTCAGTACTTCGAATAGTTTGTTCCCCTTTCAGGACGCTCTTGTTGGATTTAGCCTTGATATCCCACACTTGGATGGCCACAAAGTCTCTGTGACACGAGACAAAGTGACCTGGCCAGGTGCCCGCATTCGCAAGAAGGGTGAGGGAATGCCAAACTATGAAAACAATAACCTTCACGGCAATTTGTACATAACATTTGACGTGGAATTCCCAAAGAAAGACTTAGAAGAGAGTGATAAAGAAGGTAATCAAAAAGGGGGCGTTATTTACAAAAACTTATCTAACACATACTCCTTTTTACCTTTTACAGCTATTAAGAAGATTTTGGAACAATCGTCGATTAACCGAATATACAATGGACTTTGAATGTGCTGAGATTTATTTTTGTGTAAATTAAGTTATAGAATTTAATAAATTAAAAAGTCAAAGGTCATTTATTTAAAAAATAACCTGCGCACGTGTTATTGTGTTGAAAAATTATTGTATAATTTTTTTAGCGACTTATTTATGAAATGCACTTTTGCCACCCGCCAGCAGTTTGATAAACAATTATGCCACATTGAGTGGATATTTTATGTAATTTAATTTAAATTTATCAACTTGTGTACTTTATTTATAGTTTTGTATTTATCTATACAGAAAAAAATACATAGCTCTAGTATAAATCCTTCTTGGATAAAAAATAACATTTTTGATTAAATTAATTAAAAAAGATTGTAGTTTATGTCTTGGTATGAATTTAAACGCACTGCCCAAAATAGATTTTGTTGTTTTTGTTTTTTTTTTTAATTTTTGAAAATTACGTGTTTTCTGACCAGGAGTTTTTTTTTACAACTTCTTCAATTGAAGTCTACTTTTTATGTTAGTCGACTACCCAGCTTTTCAAACTGAACCGAAATCAAGATTTGAGACAAAAATTAAAAATCTAATCGATCAAAATTGCATTTAAATATATTTTCAGTTGGAATTTGCAGTTAAGGAGATTTTGTCAAATTCGTGATTATAAAATCTACTCGAAATTCATTTGGTTTGGTTACCTCCCCCTACATTTATTAAATATCTTTCTCTTTCATATAACAGTTAAAAGACAGCCAGGCATACTCTGCCTTATCAAAAATTCCATTCGTATTGTAGATTGGCTACGAATCCCGAAAAAACTATCACAGATTCCACCGTAATGGAAAATCTCATACAAATTGTCATTACCAACGAGTTCTATGATTGCTTTTTCGGAATTCGTAACAAGTCTAAGATATGTATGGAATTTATGATCAGGTCGATTACTTTTGTTTAGTGCAATATAGAGTTTGGGAAAATCATCCCACTGGACAAGTATTTGCTATTATCAGGAAAAATAAACTTGTAGGGACCAAAACTACCAAATTACCTGCCAGCAATGAAAATCCTAAACGAGGATATTGCTCCATCAATCAACAACGAAGCATCACTTCCATTTGAAAACCAGGCAGGAACTCTCCGAGAAGAATCAATTAAACCGACTTTTAATATTAAGTTTTTTTTTATTTTATTGGACATGTATAATATACCTACATACATAATTTTTAACTTTAGCTACGTTAGGCCTCATATGTGTCAACAATTTTAAAAAATGTCCATTGTATCATATTGGGGGCTCTCATGAATAAAAAAGTTCCTGGGCATATTACACTCGTAAGAAATTCGGGTACGTGAATAGCGAGGAAATGTTTCCCTCGGAATTTACTGGTATCTAAAACATTATTTCCAGGGAAATTTATCTGTCATTTCATACATTTCTTTGTTCTCTGGAAAATAACTTCAGGAAAAATTCACGATCGCTAAAAAAATTCCGAGGGATAGGAGGGAGGGGAGATAGTTTCCATTATTTGAAAGCAGAAAAACGTGTCAAAAAGTTTGCTACTGTTTACAAAAAAAGTTTTTAGAAAAGTTTAAAAATTTCAAAATTTCACTATAAAAAATATCTATTTGTTACGGAATATTTGATACGAATTTAAAAAAAAATAAAATGCACGTACTTGATCTTAGGGTCAAAGTTGCTGTGGACGTTTAAGCTTCTTATATAAAGTTTTAAAAAATAAATAATTTTATAAGAAATGTAAAAAAAAAAAATAAAATGACAAACAACTTCTGAAATTGTTTTGAGCTCCAAACTAAATGCCATTTGATATGATTAAGAGATATAAATACATATAGAAAAAAAAAAATTAAAAATTGTTAGAGCCGTTTTAAAAAAAAATATTTTTCGTATATACAAATTTTCAAAACTTGTTTAAAAAAAAGTTGGTATATAATTTTCAAGGAAATATACATGCACATCTAAAACCAAAATTCCCCAAAAATACAGTGACCCGTTTTCGAAAATTTGATTTAAAAAAAAATTTAAATCCAAAAATTTTTTTTGAAATTTTTTGAAAATTTCGGTATCAAATAATTTTAAAGTTTTTAAGGAGCTTCCGTATAAGAAAATTCATTAAAATTGGTTACGTCGTTTAGGAATAAGTAAAAAAAAAAAAGAAAAACAACGGTTCTTGGGAGGTACCGTTATTATATGGCAGGTACCGTTAGATTCGGTCCTAAAAAAAAAATCAGTTTCCCCTATAGGGAACCACCAAAGATCCTTAACCAACAAATTTGAAGAAAATCGGTTCAGCGGTTTAGGCTGTAGCTCGAGTTAGACACAGACAGACAGACAGACAGACAAACAAACAGACAGACAGAATTGCAGGACCCACTTTTTTCGCATTTTCTATTATCGTAATGACATGTCTCATTGTTATCGCGAGTTCGAATTTTTACTAATCCTAAAATCAGAAGTTCCGTTCGTAATTGCAATTTGTATGAGATTTCCACGACGATGGATTCTGTGATAGATTTTTTCGGGATTCATTACAAATCTAGGATACGAATGGAATTCATTATAACGACGATAGGGATCAGTGCCAATTATGTATGTATTAATTTATAAAAGTTATAACAGTTTATTGCTAGCACGAAATGTTGAATCCTTGAAAAAGTGTGCACTTAATAAAAAGTCTTTGCACACCTATTCAGATTTTTGTAAGGTATCACTTCACTACCAAAATTAAATGTCAGCTCTCGGTCTATTTCCATAAGAACCTAGCTTGAACCTTTTTTACACACTTTCCAGAACTCTTTGAAGCCCTATGCAATTATCTAATTGGATTTTGGAAAATAAAGAAAAATATTCTAGCCTCAAACCGACCAT
The DNA here is from genome assembly GCA_948107695.1 of Meliscaeva auricollis. Classification (NCBI taxonomy): domain Eukaryota; kingdom Metazoa; phylum Arthropoda; class Insecta; order Diptera; family Syrphidae; genus Meliscaeva; species Meliscaeva auricollis. Next base: position 25,660,994 of record OX403618.1, read on the forward strand.
AACTAACGAGTCCTTATACAAATCTGTTACCACCTATCCTTTTTCTTAAATTCTATGACATTTCTTCGTCCTCTCTTTCATTTTCACCACCCACAGCCCACAAAACTACAGAACGTCAAATGGAAAAATAAATACCCTTTCAAAACTGACAAGTCCTTCGCATGCACTCAAAAGCTAAATTCACTCCAAAATATCCTTACACTGTTCACATCCTCTTTCTAATCAGCGCAAAGGAAAAAAATATATTAAAAAAAAAAATTTAAAATTAAGACACCCTTCAAATTAAAACAATACTTTCAAGTGCACACGTTTCGAGGACGTAATTTGATTTAAAACAGTTCCTGCAACTCGAGGAACATTTCAAAAACAAGCGAACACAAGTTGTATTATGAATGTCGCCCAAATTTGTAAATTTTGAGGTAAGTAAAAAAGGAAAAAAAAAATATAGAGCAGCAAATGAAAATTTCCAAGAGAGTCTCATTTATTGATTTTTCAAATTTTATCATTTGACCCAAAACAGCTATTTTTGGGGATTCTGTTGACGGTCTCGTGTCCTTTACATATATTTTTGTTTCTTTTTTGTTTGCTTAATAAGCAACTTATAATTTGTAATATCTTTATGTTGTGAAGGAAATTTCGTCTATAAATAAAAAAAAAAAAAAAAAAATCGTTAAAAAGGATTTCGCATGACAGCTTCATAATTAAAATTAATTTATTTTTAGATAACCCTAATTTACATTTTATTACTAATACCATGGCCTCATTCGAATGTGATAAAGTTACTTTGCTCCAAAGATAACAGTCGGCTAGTGCGTAAAATTATACGCTCCAAATGGACTCCAATCCTGGATAAGTATCAGGTAAAGTTAATTTATTTGCGATTTTTGGTTTTGTGTAGATTTAAGACATGGGAATGTTTATTTTCTTGTTTGTTGTTTTTTTTTAGGTGAAATTGCCTTTAGAGTGTCCTTTACATCCGTTTCGGGATGTTTTTGGACCAAGACAGGATGCAAAGAAACGAGATCGGCCGACCCAGTGGACGTGTCGGCTATGCGGTAAAAGCTTCTATCAAGAACGATATGTGGATATACATTTTGAGACGCGACACAGATCTGTTCTTAATGAGGTAAGTTTGTTCATTGCAAATTAATTCACGTCCTACTTTTTTTTTAAATTATCCCTGGTGTTGAGTATTATATTCTAAGCAATGTTTATCATACAGTTTCCTATTTACATGAGTTTTGCATAATTTTGCGATTTTATTATTGTGGTTAACATTGGTGTGAAAGGAAAGACCGTAATACGTGGCAACTCTATTCAAACGAAATAAGGACTAAATCATCACTTTATTACTTAAAACTACATTTATATATTTTGGTTGAACTAAAAATTAAAAATTAATAAAAAAATATTACATGTAGGCCTAAAAACACAGAAACCCTATTAAGATGAAACAACAACAAAAAAAACTTTTTTTTTACCCAAAATGTATAAAAACATACGAAAAAATCTATAACTCGAGATATGACAGTTTGAAAGTACAAAATTACAAAATAGATGTATGAGAAATAATTCATCATAAATAATCAAAAACTTTATTTGAAACGAATGGTATGTTGATGAAAAGAAAAACATAATTATATACCACGTATTTGCCAAATTTTAAATATACAGTGGCCGACAAAATTCTTTATACGAGGACGTTTTTTTAAAATTCTATGAAATCAATTTTTGTTTGTATTAAAATAATAATGCACTATTTTTGTTCCATCACAATCTCGGTTATGAATAGCTCAAGTAGTCAAGTGGCCATATAATTTATATAATTTCCTCGCTCAAGCGTACACTTGAGAGCAATCTCGACTTTGAGTCGTAAATAAACGAATGAATAAAATCCAACTTTTTGTGAGTTCCTTCATAACTCACTTTTTTAGAATTATTATATTGATCAAAATTAATTCATTATTATGTTTTTTTCTAGGCCGAGGATGCTGTATGTTTCGCTGATTTCTGCGACATTATGCGTTGCGAAGTTTTTCAATCAGAAGAAGCCAGTCTTACAGGCGGAGACACACATATTGTAACAGACATTGAAGTTTGGGGTAATTCTTTGGGACAAAGTTCGGCATTGGCAAAAGCTAATGCAGCTTACCTAAGTTTGATTCCACTAAGGTTAACTTATTCGACTAAAAATACTTTTAATATTCAATGATGAATGTCTATTCCTTTTCATTGTATAGATCATCTGCACTTGGAGCAACAAGAGCTTCAAAAGTCCAAAATCGCCAACTTTGTCCGGATAAAAATAGCCAAAATAAATTTAAAGATATAAGTAAGGAGCCTGTTAAAGGTAAATTAGTTTTGCTTGTTTTTTGTTTTAAATTTCATTTAATAACCAACATATTTTGTATATAGAACCAATCTCTGAGGAAAATACAGATGATTCGAAAAAATCCTCATCTTCATCGTCGTCCGCCAATCATTCTTCAATGAAAATTGATCCTTTAGTACAATCGAATGCATCAGAAGAGACCAATAATAAGACCACTAATGGAAGTACGGTTAATATTCAGAAAGTTCGAGCCAATTGTCGTACGGAAGATTTAAACAAACTAAAGTCAAAGTGTGAATACCTGCTAAGGAGTTGCATAGCCGGTCTGTTATTACAAATGACTGACCATGCTTTCAAGGAAATGGAAGGTTTGTCATAGTCAAAATGCAAAACTTATTATATAATCAAACAATATGAATGGCAAATCTATTTTATCAATTGTTAAACCAACCTACAGAAATGTTTGTGTGTATTTTGGTGCACAGATAATAATCTCAATGACACTTAAAATATTACAATACTATGCGTAGTAATGTAGCACCCGAAACGATGGAATCGTCTTTTTGTAAAAATTTTATATATCTCTCTCGTTTTTGAGATATTATGTTTAATGTAGATAGCAGATTTACAACCAAATTTGAAATTAATTATAAAAAAAATATTAACGTCAGAGTATTTTAACTTTGTGATATAGGTACTATAGGGAAAATTTAGGATTCGTAAAAAAAATTCGAACTCGCGATAACAATCAGACATGCTATTACAATGATAGAGAATGCGAAAAAAGTGGGTCCCGCAATTCTGTCTGTCTGTCTGTCTATCTCTCTGTGTATAAATTAAGCTACAGCCTAAACCGCTAAACCGGTTTTCTTGAAACTTGGTGGTAAAAACTTTTGGTGATTCCCTAAAGGGGAAATTGAAATTTTTGTTTTTATGACCAAAATTAACGGTACATGTCATATAAAAACGGTTCCAACGATTTTGATTAAAATTTTTGTGTCTGCTTTCGTTAAAAGGGTTATACTTATGAAATATATGTAATGTTTGTAAAAATTATACTAACGGTACCTCCCAAAGAACCGTTTGTTTTTTCATTTTTTACTTTCACTTAAACTACTCAACCAATTTTGATGATTTTTTTTATACGGAAGCTCCTTAGCAATTTTAAAATTATTTGATATAAAAATTTGCAAACATTTTTATTTTGATTTTTAAAAATCTTTCAAATTTTTTTTGATTGCAATCATTTTTGAAAAATCAATTTTTTCGAAAATGGGTCACTATATTTTTTTGAAGTTTTGGTTTAAGATGTGCAATAATATTATCTCTAAAATAGCATACCAATTTTATTTTTAAATAAGAAAATTATTTTTTTAAAACGGCTCTAACGATTTTCAATTTTTTTTTTCTAAAAATTTATCTTTCTTAATCAAATCAACTGTCATACTTAGTTTGGAGCTCAAAACACTTTGAGAAGTTGTTTATGTCACAAGATGAACCCTCTTAAAATATTGATTTTTACCATACAGTTTGAGAATAAAATATTTCGTTTTTTGTATCTTTTAGTAGGTTCTTATATGAAAAGTAGGTACAAGAAGGTTTTATTTAAAATGGCTGAGGGTTGAACCTCCTACTAAGATCTACTAATCAAAAATTATGGTTTTACAAATTTTCAACGTTAAGGACTCACCAAGACAATGGCACGAATAGGAAAATGTCTCAAAACCATGTTATCTTTGCGTTTCATAAATGACTTTTTATGATGAAATAGGCAAATTCCAAAATACTAAGAATTACATTGGTAATCTCAGACTTTTCGGTTGCATTGCTGGAGGTGTTTTACGCAAAACTGAAATTTCTTACGGGAACATGGGTGAATTTTAAGCAAAATGTAAGAATGGTGCATTGTTTATAGTTTTTGGAAAAATACCCAAAGATAATAAAGTTGGTTTTGAGTTAGTTAGTTAGTTAGACTACCATATCTTTAAATTTATTAAATTTTGAAAAAAAAACATTGAAAAAATATTTGTTCATGTATTTTCAAAAATAGTGCTATTATTTTCGGATTTCTTTTTCAAAAACCTTGGAACAATCGAGTTGAGTCTATAAAATCGTGAATTGGTAGCATCTAATTTGGTTCAATAGTAGACCCAACTCGATTCGTTCAAGTTACGTGCTGGGGCTCCAGGGGCCCTAGTGACTAAAAAAAATAATAAATGCATTGAGTATTCAAAAATAAAAATAGTGCTTGGTTAACAAATTTTGGAAAAAAACAAAATCGGATTAAAAAGGAAGATTGGCATTTATTTTTCAAAATTTTGAGTTTTATTTTAATTTTTCAAAAACTGGTGGTGAAAGCAACTTTAGAATAGAAATATATGGCTTTTGAACAAGTTATTATTTGATATTGCGTTGCCGTTGTTTTTTAATGATCCGGTTTAAGTAAAACGAGGGAAAATCGACCACTACTTCCATACGGTTTTTTCAGGCAAGTTACACGCTCTAGCCTTTTGTTACATCTTTTGCTAGATAGAAGCTGGGATAACAAATAAATAGATTTGTTTTTTATCTTACAGAAAATTGTATTGTATTTGGCGGGTCAAGATAGCCCGACTTACGACAACTCGACTCAGGACAGCGTAAATTAAGAATTATGACAGATAAAACTTTGCTTACATTCAACCTCGCAGCTACACCAAATCCTATAGTCATCCCAAGCATTTGGGTTGCATGGGGTCAGGTCCCCCAAACATATCTCAACTTTGAACCGGAGTCGAGTTGTCTTGAGTCAGGCACCTAGTTTCTAAGGGTACTAATGGGATGTTACCAGTAATCCTCAGTAAGTTTTTTTTTTTTTTTTTTGAAGTCCCACATTTGGACATATTTCAGGGCCATGTTGTTTATTTCTTTTTCTATCTTTATAGTATAAAATGTTCTTTTATACAAATGATTTTAAATATCAATAAAACAAAGAAGATCATTTATATAATACGATTGTTAATTAAATCTTATTTTTCAGAGGAAATGAATAAAGCTGTTTGCTGGTATCTATCCTGCGATCGGTACTGGGAGGATGGCCCACTCGAACCAAGAGCTTTCCCCTGGGGTCTTATTCTCATACTTGTAATGGTACTCTCCCTGGGTATTTGTTTTTGTTACTACATAATTTGGATACTTTTTGAGTATGTTAAGAAAATTTTATTTCTATCTTTCCCCATCTACAAAAAAAATCCTTACTGTTTTATTTGTGCAGTTCCGAAGAGATGACAATCAGCAACAATGTGCATCGCTATGACTACCATCATTATGCACCTCAACATCATAGCAGTCCGCGTTATATTGCCGGTCCTTCTGCAGCTGTTTCGCACCATTTGACACATCATCCGCAACAGGAGATATATGAGCGTCGAGAAGTTACAACACGACTTCCATCAACAGCCGTTACAATGGTTGACTGTGATACAACAATTGGCGGAAAGTATTCCTCAGATTTGTCGACGACAATGCGGCCACCATCGTCGACAGATATTCAAAATGATTTAGCTCATAACGAGCACTACATCTATGTTACTTATCCGCCAGATTTGAAGAAGAGATTATTTGAAAAATACGAATGAAACGGATACAGTGGGAACGTCTTAGAAGAAAACAATTTTTTTGAAAAAGTAACTTTAAAATTTAGTAATTTTTTTCGTAATAATAAATTAATATCAAAAAGAAATAACTCAGAAGATGTTTTTGGTTTCCTTAAGGCCTAAAAGTGGAATAAAAATAGAAATAACATTTTAAAAGTTTTCTCGGGGAAAACCCAAAATAAAAAAAATAACTTATATACTCTATCCAACTAAAGTTGTCAGTACAGCGAGGATAAGACATTTACCCCTTACTCTGACTGCAGTGAAGTTTCTTTAAACTATATGAGAGCGCAACTATTACAGAGTTCCGTATAATAAAAATAGTTTATATATTTCAAAAAAGCTCAGATAAGGGTTAGCAACTTTTTAGATGTAAAAATTGAAAATGGGTTGGTATCAAAATCTTGTTTTGTTTTCCAGAAGGTGATAAGGCAATACAATTACTAACCGGCACCTTTTGGTAGAATAAAATTCTCCCATAAGACGTGTACTGACAATTTTTATTCGATCAGCACGAGTGCCGTGCCATGTAATTGACAAGTAATAAAGGGTTAGAAAATTTAGGATAAATTGTGAGGCAAAAATTAAATAAATTTCCATTAACACATAGGGTTGGTGAGCAACCACGCCTCTAGTGGTGAGCGGCAGAAAAAGTGGGATGGGCCATGGGTGTCGAAAATAGTGTGTTTTTTTACAATTTCTATTAAAATTAGACATGCTATGGAAAAAAGTTTAATACAAAAGTTGTAGCAAGATATACAAAAATATTGAGAGAAAAATATAAACTTTTTTTTGTTTTTTGTTTTATTTTTATCTTTTACAAAAATAGTTGTATTCCGATATTATTTTTTGGTAATCTTAAGGATTACATTTTTTTGGTAAAATATTAATTTTGTATGCATTTCAATTTCAGAAATAAGTATCAAGACTATGATTTTGACGGCTGAATAATTGATTACACGTTTAAATTGACAAATTTTGATTTGATTGGATTTGATTAAGACGCATTGAAAATTTGTCAAAAAATATGGTCTTGTTTCTGAAATTGAAATCTATCTACCCAAAAAATCACAAAAACAGTATATTTTCGAAGTTCAAAATTCTATGTATATTTCAAAAACATTTCACAAAGCCATTCGACTTTTTATGAACCTGAGATTTAGAGATATCTTGTCAATCAATTTAACGTAACCAAGGTTAATGACAGGTACTTTTAGTTTTACCAAGAACCAATAGCAATCATTTCACAATTTTTTCTTACCATAAGGCTGCACTGCACAGATTACACTGGTCTGCAATGAAAATCGCATTTAAACCGTTTTCGCTTGTAATTCGTTTCTCTGGTATTAAGAATAATGAACAAAATGAAAAGGAAGATACTTTCCCAGCATTTTTTGGATTGGGAGGCTTTTTTTCCTCATAAAAAAATTCCCCGTACATATAGTTTTTTTCCTGCTCAGTTTCGTTAGCTTTCAGGAAATTAAGCAAGAGCCATCGAAATGGCTCTGAACTTATGTACATAAATATCAAATTTGAAACCCTTTTCAACTCAATCAAGGTAAACGCGTTATCAAATTGCATTTTACCCTGTTTCTTTGTTTATTTGGCAGAGTGATTTGTAAAAAATGGCTGCACAGACGGACCAACAAGAATATTTATTCAAACTTATAAGTTTTTTGTGAGAATATAATTGTCTTGACAAAAAAGGTCCTCTCTTTTGATAAATTTTTTAAACAAAAAGCCTGGAGTGATATTTCTGAATATTATCATATAAATATTTCACTTGAATTTAAAGTTTTTTGCAATTGCTTAAGTTAAATTAAGACATTATGGACAATGTTTGATTTAAAGATAACTTCTGTGAAATTTTCCTTTAGTTTTGACATTAGCTTAAGTTCGCGTAGTGTCATTATTGTCTTTTATTGTCCCCTTGTGCCAGAAACATGAATGTGCAAATATGCAAATGTTGGGAAACCGTGTAATCGTGAAATTAGAGAGAATGTTTTCATTTATGCGATTGACATTGAGGGCAATCGTGAATAAAAAATTCCCTGGGAATGTTTCCCTCGTACAAAATTCGGGAACGTAAATACCGAAGGAATGTTTCCCTTATTGGTATCGGGAACATAATTTCCAGGGAAATTTATCTGTCATTGTATACATTTTTTTGGTCCCTGGAAAATTAATCCAACGAAGATTCCGATCGCTTCAAAAAATTCCGGTGGAAAAAAATATTTCCAGGAAAACGAAATTTCCCTGGGCATTAACAATAGGGCACAATATAAAATAATGTAGTTTCCTTGCTGTCTGTGTGTTCTAAATTTTGGTAAATCATAGATCACCTAAGGGTAATCCAACCAACCAAAAAATTCGAAATACGAAAATTTGCACATTCATGTTTCTGGCCTGATGGGTCATGTCGATGTAATCCAGAATAAGTCCTCCAAATTTTAACCGGATCGGCTTAACAGTGTTATTTATTTATCAGGTGATTCGAATCTTAGATTCGAATACATTAGGTATTAAAAACAAAGCAGGGTTATTTACACCATTTAGAACTAACCGATTTCGTCTCGAGAAGTTTGTTCCTGCATTGAAAAAATGAAGAAAATTAAATCCCTATACAACGTCATCTCTAATAAATGACAGAAGCAGAGCACGGAATGCTGTGCATATGCATCAATATCATCACTTGATCAGATGATAATGTTGTACAAATAAAAAACAACAACAACCATTTTTTTTATAACATTGACAGTACATTTATTAAGAAGAAAAACTATAAACAAAACATAAACATAATTAAAATAAATTAAATTAACTTTGCACAACAACAATAAATTTTCTCTTTCTTTCTTATATACTAAATTTGTTTTATAAATTAATAAAAAAAAAAAAAACAAACGAACAAAATTTTAACATCATTAAAAAAAAAAAAAAAATAAAACAAAAACCATCACTTAAAATAATATACATAATTAAAAAAATTATGAAGAATATATCTCTCAATTCAATATTCTTTCAATTCACATTTATATAATTTTGTTTTAAATATTATATATATAATTTATGCTAAACACCGTTTACACTAACAGCACACAATATTATGCATTTACAAATATTTTTCCTTTTTTTTATTTTGTATGTATTTCTTTACTATAAAAACCTTGCATCAAATTATTGTTTAAAAATCAAAATAAAAAATCCATTAATTTTAAAAACACAAATACATGTTTCCAACATTTAGTCAAAATTTAGCTTTTGATTAAAAAATACAGCTAACTTATTTAATATATAGATTTTGAAAAAAATCATTTAAATCAGCATTATTACACAATAATAAAAGTTAATAACAGATTTGGTCCATTTCTACTTTTTTTTTTGTTTTGTTTTGGAATGTATACAATAAAATTTGTCTTTTTGTTTTAGGGGAGGGGGATCTTTTATTGTTTTTGTATGAAAAACATGTACTTATTCACATACACAGATATAATGTTGTTCTTGTATGCGACATTAAACATTCCCATAAATGTATATCTTTTATATTTTTTTTTTTTTTTTCATTTGTAAAATATGTTTTTTGTTTTTTATTTAAATATTGTTGATAACAATTAGTTTTAATTTTAAAAAATATTTTGTTTATTCATATATATATTTTATAAAATATTATAATAAATATCAAATGTGTTAGGTGTATGTGTTTTTGTATACATAGATGCCTTTTTTTGAATTTTTTTTTTTTTGTATATAATATTTTTTTTTATATATGAAATATGTTGAATACATTATTTATTTTTTTTTTTTTTTAAATGTAAAGTGTTCTTAAAAATAATAAAAAAAATTCAGCCTGCAAAAATACAACATCTATGTTAATTGCACTCGGTGCACTTTGAAAAGTAAAAAAAAAATATAAAACACTCAGTTGTATTTTTTTTTTTTTTTTTAATTTTTTTCTTATTATTTTCTATGAGACTATTTTGCTTAAAAATATGTAAAAGTGGTATATAAATGTGTTTTAATTATATTTTCAATCATCTATTTATAAATATTTTTACTATTTCAACTATTTTTTAAATTATGACTAATAAAAGTAAATTTTGGAACATAACAATATTTTTTTAACAACACCACAAATTAATAAAAAAAAAAATTGTATATAATTTAAATATTTTATTTATAAATATATTTATTTTTATTTATTTTTTTTGGTTTACAAGTTTTGGTAGTACATTCATGTTCAATGATTAGAAACAAACAAAAGTTATTTCGTTTTTTTTTTTTTTTATTTTTCAAGACTTTGAAACTTTTAATTTACTTAGAGCAAACAACGAAACCATACAAATATAATCAATGTGGTAGAAATATTAAACGAGTAGGTAATACAAAAAAGAGATTCATCATCAGTAAATTGTATTTTTTTGTTCATAATATTATTAATTATAATACCAATTTAATAATTGAGCAATTTTTGTTATATTTGTTTTAAATATTCAAGATTAAGTCAATACGTCGTCCTCGTACTTTCATAATATCATATTTCACTCAAAATAATAAAAAAAGATAGCTATCAGCAACAATGATTGCTGGTAAGCAAATGAAAACGAATTGATAAATATTTAAAATAAAATTCGATAAGGGAATATATGTATAATTTGTCATTGAAAGTAAAGAAAAAAAAAAAACAAAATTATGTGTCCACTCGTTCATCCAGTAATACCTACTAATACATTGTATAATTTTTTAATCACATTTTGGAGCGCTTTAATTGAATCTGAGGTCAGAAGTTTCGAGAGGGATCCGTGAAAATAATAAAAAAAAATAACCCCCATATACAAAAATGAAGAACTTCTTATGTTCGGGCAATACTAAGATCTCCATTAAAAAAGCCTTGGTTATATAAAATTATTTATTTTCAAAAGCTTTAACGTCCACAGCAACTTTGACCTTAATAGCAAGTACGTGCGACCCAGTAGTGCATTTTACTTTTCATATGTTCATATATTCAAAAATACTCTTAATGTATACCTGTTAAAAATTGCTGCTCTTATCGGATTTTTTCTTTAACTTATCAATAAGATTTGTGAACAAACATTTTTTTACCAAAAAAAATTTGTTAACATTTTATAAAATAAACTATTCCAAAAATTTTCCAAATCTGTTAAACAACTAGCAAAAATAGGGGTCTATTTTCACCCGTTCGGATGGCAGTTGGAATTTTTTCAAAAGTTGACTGAAAGCAGAAAAAAACTTATTGTAAGTAGATAATTTAAGAAAAACTGATTTTCAAACTCAGAATTTGAAAAAATAATTTCAATCAAAATGTTAGTTGATTTTTTTTTTTCAAAATATTACGTTCTAAATATATTTTTTTCTTTCAAAGTTCAATGGCTTTATTTTTGTAGCAACTAATTGCAGAAAACTAAAATGTCTTATTTATTATAGTTTCTTAAAAAAAAGTACTCAATTTTTATGGAAAAATTTAATTAAAAAATAGCATTAACTTTTGTATTTTTTTTTTTTTATTTTTTTTTAAAACTTGAAGACATTTTAACATTAACCCTTTTTGTATTCAATTAAAATGAAAAAAAAAAAAACCATTAATTTTTGGTAGAAAAACGAACCTCAAGAAGTAATAAATGTTATAAAATTAGTTTTAATTTTTTTCCTAAATTTCAAGTTTTCAAGAATTATAGTTTTTTTTTAATTCTGAATTTGAAAATCGTTTTTTCTTAAAATATTTATTGGATTAACTTTATTTAAAATGTTAAAATAGGAAATGTTTTCTGACTATCAAAAAACATAAATTAATCGGAAACGTAACTCAGTTTTATTTCAATAATTTTTTTTCTGCTTTAATTTAACTTCTGAGAAAATTCCCTTTCCCATCTGAACGGATGAAAATAGAGCGCTATGTTTACTAGTTGTCCTTGAACAGACTTGGAATTTTGTTTGCATAATTTATTTTATAAAATTTAAAAAAATTGTTTGATAGAACAAAAATGTCTCTTATTGTTAAGTTTTAAAAAAAAATCCGTAAGAGCGACAATTTTTAAATTGTTTTTGAATACCAATATTTGAAAAAAAATCATTTAAATCGGAGTGGTTTTGTCCGGTTCAGTTACTCCAATACCAATAGGAGACATTATCTGTGTCCTTAATTATCAAACAGAGGCTGTGTCCTTAAATATCAAACAGAGGCTACAAAATTGGAACATGAAAACAGAGTAAAAGGGCGAAAATCTGACTTTGATACGCAAATTTTGGTAAATCACATTCAATATATTGAAAAAAGTGACTGTAGCACCGTTTTGATTGTCAACGTCACATCTGTCAAAAAATGTTTTTATGTGATTTTAAAATTAAAGCAATTTTGATAGACTGCATAATGGCGAATCGTTCGACCAATCAGTATTTTAACCACACGCGGTTAATGAATTTTGCACCAAATTTTAAAAACAACAGTGTGTTGGCTGATAAAGAACGGGTTCTAAGTGACTTCGTTGAATTCGTTGGATTTTCAAACGAAATGAGTCCAAGGAGAAGGACCTTTATTCTCCTTAAAAAGCGTAAATCGCCCGAACGCAAGGTCTTATTGTGCATACTATAGTTCACACTTAGAATTATAAGGTTCTGTAATAAAAATGTGAGTTGAAACTTTGGTGCTCTAGAATAGGTAAACCCTTCCTGGTTTCAAATTCGAAAGCGTTGATTTTTTGACATTAATTGTATGTATAGCAACTTATGCTCTGTCATTTCGTACGAGTCTGAGCATAACCAAGGCTGTTGCGATACCCTACTTATACATCTTTATGTACTTAACATCTTCAACCCTTGTAAGACTCTTCTATTTTTCTACTTTCTATATTTTTTTTTAATATTAGAAATAATTTCGCTTTTATTTAGTTTTAGACCAATTACGGTCCAAAACAAAACGTTCACGAACCCCAAAGTGTTTCATAAATAATTTAAAATGAAATCATCAATACATAAAAGGTCAAAGTCTCATCAGTCACTAAAAAATCCAACCAAAGTCCCTTAAATCTTTAATGTAAATTGAAATTGTAAATTTTCATGACTAACACATTTCCCTACAAATAAGGAAAAGATTTATTTACATTTAAGTTGGTTCTTGACATTTTCTTATATTTTCCTTTGACAAACAAAATCATTGATATACTTCCTTAGAAATGCTACTGGAACGAGTATTACTTAACATTGACATTCGGTCTTAAGAATATTCTATTATTTGTTGATCCATATATTATTATTGTCCCCGTATAGGAAGTAAAAGAATAAATTTGGATTTTCAATTAGCAACTTTTCAATATTCCTCCAATTTAAATGAGTTTTACAAACTTGATGGTAGAATAGGGTTTAAGAGTGCGATACAACATGTAAAGTAAAAGCAAAGAAAGAAAATTCACGTTGCACACCAATATTTTTCAACTGGGTCACGAATTTCAATTATTTATGCACATATCCACCGTTATAGTGGTTGACATTTACATTTAAAAGAAGGAAAGATTACAAACAAACAAAAAGTTTATGTGTGGAAACTGGACATATCTTTTCACAGCTAATCCAGTATATTTATTCTAAATTTGGTTCGTTCATGTGAAATTGTTAAGTATCTGGGGACTTTAAAACTTTTGAAAACTATTTTTGCGGATAATCACCTTTATTCTTGCAGGTTTATACTAAAACGCTAAGAAAATACACTACTTTAGAAGCAACAACATTGTTGTTTTAGAGTATTTCCATAGTGTACTTCTAGTTTTTAATGTAAAATTTTGACTGCTTGGCGATACTTACAAAACTCAGAAATAAAACAATGATATCCCAAGAACTTTTCACTATTGTAAGATTGTGGGCAATGTTGGCTTAACATTAATTAATTTTTAAAGAACCAAAATGTCAGTGATGCAATGAATTTCTTGATAGAACATTATTTTCAAGAACGAAAAATCATTACACCAACAGTAAAAATGTTGTGTCAACTATTTCTACAGTCAACAAATTCTTTCAAAATTGAGATTGTTGGTTCAAAAAATCTTTTTTATAGTAACAATTACTATCAAGAACAAAACTACTTGACATAAGAATTAGCGCTTAGGCCAGTACAAAGAATAATATTTTTTTTATGGAAATGAGGAGCCATATTAAACAATGGATAAAATGTCAAATTAATACTTTGAAAATTAAAAAAATAACAACTTTAAAACAATTATTATAAAAATAACGGTTTAAGATACAAATTGAGAATTGGTAATCGAACTGCTATTCAAACTAGTATCTTATCAGACATGTTTTTGTTAGGTATGTTGTTTTTAATTTTTGAACTTTGCTGACTATTGGCAACCCTTTTGCATCCGATTTTACTTTTCCCTAAATTATATTGAAAAGAACTACATTGTGTATTAATTTTCATACCCTATCAGGTTTGTTTTATAATTTTTAATTTAATTGTTCTTAATAATTTTATTTGATTGTCATCTGTCAACTCTTTGGCTCCACTCCAATTCTGTCGATTTATTTATACCAACTCTATTTGTACCTACCAGTTTTCAGACATGTATCTTATCAAGTTCAATACCTCGCTGCAGCCAAGACCGCTGAACCGATTTTCTTCAAATTTGGTGGCTAAGGGTCTTTGTTGATTACCTAGACTAGAGGGACCAAAACTAACGGTACATGCCTTATAACCAGGAAAAGCTAACTTTTTTTTCAAAAACGGCTCTAACAATTTTGACTAAAATTTATGCGACTACTTTAATTCTCCGATTTCATCCGAATCGGGGAACTTTCCGCTCCGACGGATACCTCGATAGGGCCAATAGGTAAGGTCATACTTTTGAAATGAAAGAAATGTTTGTAAAAATTCTAATAACGGTACCTCCCATAGAACCGTTTTTGTTCATTTTTGACTTACTCTTAAAGGACTGAAACAATTTTTATACGGAAGCTCATTAACACCTCAAAATTATTTGATATCAAAATTTTCAAAAAAACAATTTTTGAATTTTTAAAAACACTTTCAACTCTTTGAAAAATTAATTTTTCGAAAGCGAGTCACTGTATTTTTTTGAATTTTTGGTGTTAGATGTGCATTAATATTTTTCTTAAAAATGGGATATCAACTTTCTTTTATACATAAAAAAATTTTTTTTTTTTAAACGGCTTTTTCTAAATTGTATGTTTCTAAATCAAATCAAATGGCATACCTAGTTTGGATCTGAAAACAATTTAGTGATGTTGTTTATGTCATTTAAGTAATGTATTTTTTTTTTTTTTACATTTCTTAAAAAATTATTTATTTTTAAAAACTTTATATTTTTTGTATTTGATGGCACCTGTCTCCACTAACGCTTCTAACAATTTGTTTACCCCCATAGAATCATAAAATCTATGTTATCTTAAGTCCTCAGTCTTGCACCGATGACGTTTTTCTTTGGTAAAAAAAATTGCATGTTCAAAGCCCCCGCCCCCACCCTCTGGCACCATTTTCGACCTCTACCTGTTGGATTTTATATTATAGGACTTTCGATCCTGGCAATATTTTTATCCTTGCATCTTTTGACGTTGATTTTTCGTCACTAGCTCTCAGACTATACGCATCATATTTTACATCCTAACCAAACTCCATTATTATTCGGTTCCGGTTTTATGTGCACCGCCTAAAGTAATTGTCACCATGACTTTGAATCCCGAAAAATATTCAATACAAATATTTCCATTGAACATTTTGCAACATTACCTCCTACACTGTAAAGAGGTCATAGATGGGCCTTAATATTAGATAATCGAGAATTAAAAAAAAAAAATTATACGTAATTGACCAAAAGTCTTATATATGTATAAAATAAGTGAACGGCTGACCGAATTGTTTAATTTCAATGATTGGCAATCTTGTAACTGTTCGAAAGATAAATATGACTGCGCAAAATTACACTTTGAGCTTCGAATAAACAAAAAATTAATAAAAAAAAATGTATGTACTCAAATTATTAATATTTTTTTTAATGGCTTATTTAATAACGCAGAACTTTTGGCACGTTATGGTAAGAACGTGTTCTCTTTATTAACCTCAAGCACGAGGTGAGCTTCGGGTTTCACTATAGGTAGGTACTCTACTCGCATACGTAGTCGTGATAAATTTATTTTTGAATTTTAAATTGTCTGGCGGTAGTTGTTTTTTTTTTTTATTTTTCTATTACTTAGTGGATTCGAACTACAACATACTATGAAGGAATGTTTAAACTATTTAA
Organism: Meliscaeva auricollis; assembly: GCA_948107695.1. NCBI lineage: Eukaryota > Metazoa > Arthropoda > Insecta > Diptera > Syrphidae > Meliscaeva > Meliscaeva auricollis. The sequence continues at coordinate 25,677,226 of OX403618.1, forward strand.
GAGTTGTGTTCTAATTGAATTGGTTACCGTTAGAAATCATTAAGAAAAAAGGAGTCTCCGGTTTGGTTAGCAATAAATGAAGATCAATGAATACAACTTTTAGCAACCATATTGCAAATGTGGATGAAGTCTGATGTTAAAGTTATAAGAATCGCATTATGAGTGTTGAATATTTACAAGAATTTAATATAGCTACCAGTACCGGAAGTAGTTAAGTTTAGATTGAACTTTGCTTAGAGGTAAACATTGGTCCCTCAAAAGAATATCAATTCCAGACAGTGAAGAGTTCAAAGAAGTCATACAAATAAAAGAGATTTTAAAGACAAATAAGTTTAGATTTATTTACACAAATTTAACTTAGCAAAAATGGTTCAGTCATTTGGGGAGAAAATAAAATGATCTTATAGTCAAAGTTTCTGTGAAAGTTTAAAGCTTTTATAAACAAATATTAAAAATGTATTGATAGATAAATGATAAAAATAAAAAAATAGTTCGTTAAATGACGAAAACAGCTTATTAAGAGACGATTTTTCAATCTTCTAACAAACAGACAGTTAACTGTTTGACGATTAAATTTATAAGACTCATAAACAATCAGATAGTAGCATCGAATTTTTCAATCACTCATTTATTTATTCTATAGAATAACAAAATTGAAAATCAAAATTGAAAATGTTTGAACTCAAAAGTCATTTTCATATAAATTTTTGATTGTTGTTTGTTTTTATTTGTTGTGAAGCTGTCGGATTTTAAAGGAGTATGACAGATAATTTATGCTGACATGTTAAAAGCCTGAATTCTTAAAAAGGCTTGGTGAAATCGGTGATGAACTGACTTAAACAACTTCTTAAATTGTTTTCAGCACCAAACTAAGTAACTACCTGTGCCATTTGATTTCGTTTACATTTTTAGAAAAAAAAAATTAAATCTTCAGATCTTTTTTTGAAAAAAAAATAAATTTTTTGTTTATACAAATTCTGAAACATACTTTAAAAAAATTGGTAGGTAGCCTTTTTCAGAAAAATATACATAAATGGACTGGACATCTTCAACCTTAATTTAAAACAAATCACTAATACATTTTCGGAAAAATTGATTTTTCAAAAAAAAAAAAATGAAACTTTTTTTTAAAATCCTTTTTTTTTAAACGGATAGAAAATAATATTTAAACTGTCGAAAACCCTTCTGTGTAAAAATTTTCATCAAAATCTGTTCAGACGCCTACGAGTAAATAACGAGAAATCGTTACTAACTGATGACAAATTATCTATTTTTAAACAAAGGTACGACTTTGGCTGTTTTAGTTTGTTCTTAGTTTATGTTGTATGGGAGGTACTCGTTACCTCGTTAAGTAAACAAACATTCAAAACTCAGAAATGGTCAGAATTTAGTTTTATAATTTTCTGTTTGGTTCTACAGGGTGTCCCACAGTCACCGCCGCAGATGAAACCCATTTACGTTTGATTTTTACGTTGATTTGATTTACGTTGATTTTGGCTCTATTGTCCTTTTTCTGGCCATATCTTTGCCAAGCAACGTCCGATTTGCAAAATTTTTCTGTCATTCAGTTAAGAATTTATTAATATTTTAGTTTGGGCACCCTGTTTTTGCAAGGAGCAAATCCTGAAAACGGCAGTTAGCCGAAAAAACGACCAAACCCCGAAATGGAATTTCACAAACGAACAAACTGAAAAAATTGGGGTTTGGTCACCCTTAAAACGAACAAATAGCGAAATCGCATTTCATCACAAACCACCAAAACCCAAATTCCTGGTTTGGTATTATTGAAATGACATCAAAACGATTTATGTATATTCTTTCAATTTTTGAAAAATTTAATGTTTAACTAACTAACCAAAAAGGTAATTAAAATCACGAGAACCCGCAAGGCTGGCCACCTACAGTACGGTTTGTTGAAGAAAACTGACAATGTAGCCGCCTGCCTCACAACTTTACAAACCCTTAGCGAAGCAACAAAGTTGCGTGAGCGAGACTGTCCTCCAAAAAAGGGGGTTAAAATCCTGAAACTGACAATGTGGGTGCGTGCCTGGCACCCGCAAAGCTGGCCACCTACAGTACGCTTTGTTGAGGAAAACTGACAATGTAGCCGCCTGACCGACAACTTTACATACCCTTAGCGAAGTAACAAAGTTGCGTGAGCGAGACTGCCCTCCAAAAAGGGAGTTAAAATCCGGAAATTCCGCGAAGAATACTTTTATCGTTCCACCAAACTGCAAGACCCTGGAGCCGAATCGTCGCAAACGTAAACGAACGAACGAACGTAAAAGTATTGACGATTTGTATGTCTATATAATCTGTACAAAAAGACAGAGAGAGAGAGAGAGAAAAAGCAAATACGGTTTCGTTCGCATCGTATTCGAATGCGACGATTCGTCCCCTGAATTTCGGGGTTTGGTCATCTGCGACATGCCACTTCGCCATTATGGTCGTTTGTGTAATGCCATTTGGCGGTTTTGTCGTTTTTCGGCCAATGGTTGTTTGCGTAGTTTAATCCTTAAATATCGCTCATTAAGGTACTTTAAGACTGTCATAACTAAATAAACAGGATTTTTCAGTCCAGTACTTTCATAATCCGTTACAATTTTTGCTGTAAGAGGTTACCTCACGTTATAACATCGCTTCTTGTGATTTTGTAACGGAAATATCTCAAAAACTAAACTAAACGGATTCCGTTATCAACGTTTGGGCAGCAAAAACCTTGTTGACCAGTGTAATGTACCAACTGGAAAACTTTTAACACGTTTTTTTGGTAAATCAAGTTTTTTTTTTTTAATTATGACAATCTTCAAGTAAATGAGCAATATACACTCAATCCAAAAGCGCCCCTTTTGTACAATTTTGTATTAAATCCTTTGCAGAAAATGTTTTAAAAGTGAGTCATATGATCGGCTCTAATTCGAAAAGGTTAAATTAGAGTTGAGTTTTGTGTGTGACGGTTAAAATTCGTCCCGAACCACATTGAACACAGTTCTAATCGCCTTGATTTCCAAATTAAGAAAGAAAACAATTATTAAATTTCATTCGCTTTCCAAAAACACTCAAATATATTTATTTGTATTATCTATCGACCAACCGACCAAAAAAAAACACGAAATATTTTCACTTTTGAAGAAGCAGAATGAAATATAATTTTCTTGAAGTAGCTAGTTTCTGTCCTAATTGAATTACATTTGAATACCAAATTACACAGTAATATTATATCTTCATTTTTTGTTTTTGTTTTTTTTTTTTGTTAATCCAATTTCATATTTTCCGTTCAAAAGGCTCTGGGCAATATATTCATATTTCATATTTTGACTGTACAAACAAATTGTGGGTAAATAACAACAAAAATGTATGTCATCAAAAATAGGAACAAAAATCAACGTGCGTTGGTTGGTTTTTTTCCAAGATTTTTTTTTCTGTTTTTAAGCAATTTTTTATCTTTTGAGATAACACTTGGGGGAAGTTAACGTGAGAGGGGGCAAAAATTGCATCAGTCTTGATTGTCGTTGCGACAGATTCTTAAGGTAAAACAAAAAGATTTATTTATTTACTGTAGTTTTGATCGGAAAATAACTTTGAGAGGAAGAATAAAAACTGGTTAAATCTAGTTTGCCTAATTCGGGTACTTCGAAATCTCTGTATTTGACTAGAGTTTACTGGTGAGATTTTATGGTACTTAGAAGAGAGAGAGGTGATGATTTAATAAATCAATTTGAAGTATATAACACCAAATTAGGAAAGTGAATATAAAAAACCTTTTTATGAAGGTTTTCTGAAAAATTTCCGACCTCAACATAAAAAAGATATTGCTTGGCAGCTAAACTTTGGGAACATGTTTGCTCATATATTTGTTTTATGAAGAAAAAAATCCTGCAGTAAGGGGCTGTCTTTTCTTTAGGAATATTAACTTTTAAATTACACTGGTCTACAAAGAAATCCTCCTTTAAATAAAAGGATTTTAGTAGGCTGAAATAAGAAGTCAGAACTGTTCTATCACGCTTTTTCGCTGTTTTTGAAGCAATGTTTTGACCTGAGGTAATCTTTTCTAACTAAATGATTTTACAGTTTATGAAAGAACTAATTTTTTTGTTTTTAATTTCGGTTTGATTTTTTTCAATATCTTTTGTTCTCGATCGAGATGTTTCAAGATTATTTTAATAGATTTAGCATATTAGCATATTATTTTCTAATGACTTTTGATACACTAAACTCGAATCAAAATTCAAAAATTTTCTATCAGCTCGCGTTTTTGAGAAATTTAATTTATTTTGTAATTTTCTTTAAAAAAACCTTTCATTAGATAGGTCATTTTATTTGAAATTTGGATTAAATAGGAACAATGGTTTTATTTTTGTACAAAGTCAACCGAATCTTACTACGAATCTTCTACAAATAACTGATATTTTTCAAAAATCATTTAAAAAAAAACTGTGCTAGAATTTTAAAAACACTTTAAAATTAAGAAAAAATACCTAAGCGGGACCCAAACCATGCATATTGTTTTCTAAAGAAAAGTTCCAGTAATCACCTTGTCCCAGACATTACACTACGGGGCATTTAGAGTTCTCTAGGAAGTAATTTAGCGGTCCATTTGAATAAGTAGCAGTACCCGAGTCGAAAACCACATTTTGCACAACTGCACCTAGGGTCATTTAGACTTGTAGGCAACTTAATTTCCTGTAAATTATGTTAAATTGATTTTTTTTCCCATAATTGTCAAATTAACGGGTTTAAAATAACATATTTATAAATGGAGTATAAATATAGTCAAAATCAGATTTGAAACTTAAACAAACTCTGTCTATGACAATTTTCAAAAATCTTCCATGATATAATTAAGATCGTATAAATAAAATATAAGGTCAGCTTAATTGAAAAAAAAAAACACCTTTTACATGCGAAATGTATGAGCTTGTTTTTATATTCTTGATTCTAATGAAAATCGGAATGTTGCCAATATTTTTAAATTCACCATTTTTTTCACAGGGTGTTTTAGGACTGCACAATGTTTTATCTCCTTTAAATGCAACATGCTTTCACCCAAAATATTTCGATGCACTCATTTGGTTCTTGGTCCTCAGGCCAAATTAAACATGCATGCCAAATTTTATAGCTGTACCATTATTTGAAGAGGGTTTTCTGAAAAAAAAAAATCCTGTTGCTCCCAATAATTTCCACAAAAAAAAAAGCTGTAAATTTTTTTGTCTATGTCCGGGTTAAAACCTAACATTCTATAGAAGTGATAACACTTTTAAATCGGGAAGTTAAAATACTTTTCCTTGCAAAATAATATCCAAGTTGTTTTCAAATTCAGATTTCTCAAAAGGAAATTAAGGGATTATTAAAATTCTAGTTGGATTTTTAAGAAAAAGAACGATTTCATAACGATTTTTTTGTTATAAAAAATTAAGTGACCATGTAATGGAACATTGAAAAAAAGTTTATAAAAACGTAGTTTGAAGATCCGATTCGAAATCAGCAGACCAAAATCCATAAGAAAATCATATCACACATTCGGCACCAAATTTTTTTTTTAATTTCGCCGGCCAGTGTAATCGAACTTATTTAAAACAATAACAAAAAAAAAAAACGTGTCGATATTTGTAACGAACCATTGAAGTGGCACAACAGTGGAAGAAGTATCACGAAGAAAAACTCTTTCGACTTCATCAAAAATTTATAATCGCAGAAATGAAATAAACATTACTTTGAATTCCATAATCAATCCAGCGACGATATAGTTTCTTGAAATTGGGAAATATGATTACACAAGAGGTGTTGATCTTGATAATACTAATCCACACTATCTTTTATCTTTTGCAACGGTAACTTGATAAAACTAAGAAAGTGTACCTACACTTTTGCTTTGTGTCCCTCTACAACACTATCAAATACCAAACATATTTAAAATAAAGATCAAATTTGATTCCCAACAGTTTAGATATAAAAATCGTAAATTTTAGTGATTTTTTTTATATTTTTAGATCTCCCAATGTGAATGAATTTTGGTATATCATTATATCAACAAAAAAAAGTAAACAATTTTACATTTTAAGGTGACAAAGCAAAAATAAAACACTTAAACATTTAATCGTTATGTACATTGAGTAGGACACGTGCTAAGAAGATAATCTTGCAAACAAACAAATATTTAACAAGGCATACATTTTCATTTCTGTGATTTTGTAAATGTCCGAACAAAGTTTTGAGGAGATAAAACTGGAAAAGTTTCCCAGAAAATAAGAAAAAAAGCCACAACCGAAAAGAATTTATTTCGAGAATTGTAATTTTTCCCAGTAAAAATGAGTTAATATAAATGCTTTGAAGCAATTTAAACCAATGGAACACACATTCAAAGAGGATTGACTGGGAAAATCTTCATGAAAAGATTTTCTTTTACTGAATTTTCACAAAAACGCGGCAAATATCAACAAAAATTTTAATTTTTTTTCAAGTACACAGCAAGTGCTTTTGGAATTTTGGTCATTTGTTACTTATTTTTGGTAATAAAATATTTCAATTTAAAAAACGATAAACAAATATTATCGATTTTATTCTAAGTGCATCAAGAAAATTTTAAATTTTTACCAAAAAGTCATAAAACCAAAATCATGCGAGGAAATGAAAGCGATATTCTTTTGGTTTAGTCGATAAAATTACGAGTGCGGATACCGCAATTGAATTAAATTCAATTGAAGAATATACAATTTAAACTGAAGACGTGCGTACGTTTAACATAAATGTAATTCTCACAAGTCACAACACATAATCGAAATACAACAAAAAGGAAAACAAAAATAAAAAATCTAAACTCACTTAATTATCTTCTGACAAACATTTTTTATTGAAGACTAATTTAAAGTTTGATACATTATTTTCACGCTTGATGTCTTTATCCTCAATTTAAGTCTTTCTTTTCATATAGGTTCTGGAAACTGAATAAATTTAAAAGGAAGATAAGAACTTAGAGCTGTATTTTAGAAATTTTTGTTGTTGTTGTTGGGTCAGAAATGACTGGAAAACTTACAAAAAAAAATTTGTTGATTGTTTTTGGTGCATAATGCAAAAGAAAAACATTTTTCGCTAAAACCGTTTATGTAGAACAAATGTAGACAGAATTAACAAATTTATGTCTTGACCAATTTTTTGTACGACTTTTGGATTCTTCAAAAAAATTGTTAAAAAAATCAATAAAAATCAGTCCATTTGAAAAACAAAAAATATCCTTTTTTATTGTGTTTCCTTTGATTACTGCCTTCTTTACACCATAATCACCCCTTTCGGGAACGAAATTTCCTCGGCAATTATTTCTTAGGAAAAAGGCTCCTAATCGAAATATTCCAGCAATGTTGTTCCGTTTTCGCTTGTTATTTGTTGCTCTGTTATGAAGAATAACGAAAAATTGAAAAGGAAGCGATTTTCCTAGCAATTTTTCGATTGAGAGCAATTTTTCGATAGAAATTCCATACTATTTTCTAAATAAGAGTTAAACAAAATATTGCAATTTTAAATGTAAATGATAGCAAAATAGCAGCTATCACCACAAAAAGTCACAAAAATGTGATTTGTAATTATGTGACTATCACCTTACGTACTTTGTGACTGGCAGTTATCACAAATATCACAAGACCGATACAAACCCAAAAAGTACAAAACTAGTGAAATGCGACCGCCCAGACTACTAACGATATAACGATTATCGTTTATCGTAATCGCAGTTTAATATGGCTTCCACCCCGAACCATAATCTAGATTTCGTGCAAAAAGTACGAAATCTCAACAAGATCTACTAGATTTCCATGTATTCCCATTATTTTCAGATTTCAAAATCTTTTTTGTAATCTAGATTACGAGACGAAATCTCCTACAAATTCTCCTTGATTTTTTAAGCGGAGATACATTTGTAACACATTGTTCTCTTTGTATAACAGTTATAGCATCATTTAGCAGAGAGACAAATGGAAATGCCAAACAAAATCTAGTTTATGTGCGGTGTGAACGGTTTAACGAGATTTCGTAATATTGCTGCTCAATCTGGTTGGTATGAAAAGGCTTTAACGAGAACGAAGGATTTTAAACGATTTATCATAGTTCGTAATACGGGCTTAGAGTATTTTTACATTTGTCAGCAAGTCTGAGAAAAATTTCAAAAACAGTCAAAATCGACATCGATTAACTAAAATCTTACAGTATTGAAAAGAATACAATTTTAAATTGTTTTAAGAGAAAACACAATAATTGTGATATTAATACAAAAATAGAAAAAAAAACTTTAGGTCTCAAACTATTCGGCCACAGTTTAAAAAAATAAAATAGTAAGTTGAGAAAAATCAAAGACGTCGTGGAATTAGCGTAATATCGCCCTTATACTCTATTAGTTTGCAAACGACGAAAACTAGCCCGTGTTCACTAAAGCAAAGTTATACTATCACTAATAATAGAAAAATTATCAAAACAAAATGTTCTTACATATGTATATTTACTTTTTTTGTATGTTAATTTCTATTCAAATTTGAATACATTGTAAGAAGACAAACCATGCAGTCAACGATTATACACATATATTTGTCAACGTAGAAAGTATAATTCAATTTTTTTTATTTTTAGAGTGTCACTGAACTTTTGCATTAATTTATGAACTCGAACTTTGTTACTTCACACTACAACCAAAGTTAAATTTTAAATTTATAGTTTAAATGGCTCTTGGTTGTTTTTATTTTCCTATCAAATGCCATTAGCAGTATAATTTAACGAGAAATATCAAAAAAATATCGTTATTCCTGACTGAACATCACATTATTGACAAAATCGAAGTAAAAAACAAACTGATTTATCTAGAAATTAAATTACAAAAAATGAAAGCCCAACCGAGACTGAATTAATACACAAACGGAGCGGACACACAATAATATCACTCACTTAGACCTCTTAAGTGAAAAAAAACCGATTCAAATAAATAATAATTATCTATTTTGCATTAAACAAACAAAAATAAGTTAAAAAAAAAAAAAATATTTTAATAATCTCTCTCTCGCAGACCACCAAAACCACACGACACAATCCCAAAGCCCCCAAAATCTATAAACACAAAATAAAAAATAAAAATATTCTCATCTAAACAAAACTAGGTAACTTTGTGTCTCAACCCCACAACTATAATATGTATTTTATAATAGCTCATCGCACAGCTCATCGCACAATATTTAATAATTTCTTAATTATACGCTTTTTATATTTTTTTATAATTCGATTCGCATGATAGAATTCAGATAAATTACCCTGCACGTATTTTGCGTGTAAATACTTTAAAAATTTTTCATTTTGAAACTTTTTTAAATTATCAGGTACAATCTCTTCGTGGTGTATGGATGGTGTGGTCACAACTTTCGAAGATTCTAACAATAATTCACTACAACAACAACTATTATCATCATTATCATCATCAAACGCGACAATAGCATTAGTTGCTGTTGCTGTTGCGGTTGGTGATAGACAAGTTTTACTATCTTTTATAATATCATGTTTTTGCTTTTGTTGTTGTTGTTTTTGTGGTACAATTCCGGACAACATTAACATTTCATGTAATTGTTGATTGTTGTCATTTTCGTCATTTTGATTACTATTTTTGTTGTTATTGTGGCCAACAGAAATTTTTTGTTTCGTTAAACAATTTTGTTCAATCAACGACGAAGAGGAATTATGACTATGACGATCATGACCACGACCACGACCATCATACAATAACATTGCTGGACACGATATAGAGCCATCAGCTGGTGTCGGTGGTGGTGACGACGAGGGAAACGGTGCCGATGGCAATGGTGGAGTTATTAGGAGCGATGATTGTGGTGGTTGTACGAGTACGAGAGGATTAATAGAACTTAAATTAAAATTGTTATGCTCGAGTGAATTGTCAAGCGGCAAATTACTCACCTCAGTTAGTGAACGCGAACGTGAACGTGAATGTTTTAACTGCTCAATATCATTTGAAATTGGAGTGAATCTAGATCGGCTATTGTTTTCACTACCGCTACCACTATTATTGTTATTGTTATAATTATTATTGTTATCATTTAATATTTCTACCAGATCTTCTTCTGCTTCTTCTTCTTTTTCATCTTCATCATCATTTACTTGATTGATGATTTTGCTGTTGCTACTGCTTCTGTTGATTCTGCTACTACGACTACTGCTGCTACTATTTTCCTGTTCTTGTTCCAGTTGTTCTTGTTGTTGTAGTTGTACTGTTTCTTCGTCTATTTCAAAGTCTTCTTCTAATATATTTTCATTGATATCACATTGAACAACATATAAATTATCACTATCTAATATTTCATCTAAATTAATAACTAATACATCGCGATCGAAGGAACTATTTAAGGCATTCTTACAAAGGTCACTTAGCTTTGGTATGACGGAGGAATTGGAGTTGGAGTTGGTGGATGAGGAGCAGCAATTATTGGTGGTATCAATATTAACTTCATTATCGACTGTGGTGGTTTTATTAGGTTTGTTGTTGTTGTTATTGTTTAATAAACTTTCGATTGCACTACGAGGTCCAAGGACGCGTTTTCGAAATTTTTCAGAATTTATTAACGATACGCAAAGACACTTTAGAGATTGTGGATTAAATTGCTGAAAGATTATGTTGCTGTTGCTGGGGGAGGTGGGTTTTTGTTGTTGTTGTTTTTTTACACGACGACGAATTAATAATTTTCTCCGGACAATTTTTAATTTTCTATGATGCCGCTGAATAGTAAGACGTTGTTGTTGTTTTAATTGTTGTTTTGTTTGAAAACGTTTCGAACTTGAACATTTCCTTCGCAGTAAAAACGATGATGATGACAATGACAACGACTTTTTTGGATCTCTTTCGATTTGATTTCGTAGTTTCTTTGGGTATTTCACTTCTTCGTCATCTTCTTTATCTCCTTCATCTACATTTTCAATATCATCCTCTTTAATATTTGGCATCTCTTCTTTTATAAGAACATCATCTTTTTCCAATTTGGTTATTGTTGGAATATTAGCTACGAGACAATCCTCAGGCAAACTAACAATATCTTTGTTAGATTTTTCAATATCAATAATAATATCGGGCAAATTAATGTACTGATCTGATTCAACAGTACTGTCGACGGTTATGCCAACGTGGATTTTTGGTCTGGATGTGGATGAAAATGATCCTTTGAATTGGAGGTGATTTTCCATAACCGGAGGAGGAGCACCCCCACTACCATTATTATTATCTTGAGCAAAGTGATCTGAAGTTAAATGCAATTGCTCCATGTAGGGCACATCGGTGGCGGCTGCATTCATTTCATCTTCGTCCTCGTTCCATGACGTAAGGAAATCCCTTAAGCTTTGGCTTTTGATTTTAGTGTCAACTTGTTGTTGATAGGATTCTGGGTGGGTAGCTTCGACATTTGAATATGCCGACGGATAGGGATGGTAGTAATGATGATTGTACGAGGACGTCGATGAGGATGTGGATGATAATGATGATGGTGACTCGGTTTGATGATGATGATGTTGTTGTTGTTGTTGCTGCTGTTGTTGTTGGTTGTGTTGATGCTGATGATGATGATGATGTTGTTGATGCTGTAAGTACCTTGCACTATTGTAGTCGAGTGTGGATGAAGGTGACGCATTGTATTCCCTTGGTTGCTGCTGATGTTGTTGTTGTTGTTGCTGAGGATGGTGATGATGATGATGAAATGCTGCCGGATTATTTATCGCCTGTTGATATGAATTCCCGCTGAGATCAGTGTATACTTTTCCTCCTGAAACATGTACACTTGCCGCCGCCGCCGCCGCTGCTGCTGCTGCCGTAGCAGTGTTACTTTGAGGAGAACTTCCATAGAGATCATTGTTGTAATCAACTGCAGTCTGATGTATTGGATACTTGACATATTGCTGCGGATAAAATGTGGTTGTTGAACTTTGTGTTGGCAGCGGTGGTGGAGGCGGACAACAACTTTGATTTGGTGCCATTGCTGTAGCAGCAGGATATCCTGTCGATTGATATTGCAATGACATTGAATGTGACGGCCAAATTGTATTGTGTTGTTTTGCTGCTGCTGCTACTGCTGCTGTTGTCCCAGTGCCAGTGCCATTAACATACGCAGAATAAGTTGTAGCACTTCGACAACTACTATTAGGATATTCATTGCCACTGCTGCTATTCCACATCCATCGGCTGTCGTCGCAGACACTTTGGCTTTGATATGTATGCTGATGTCCTGCTGTGACAACTGGCGGGTAACTGCTCTGTGGGTGGTGATAGGCGGTGTAGTTAGATGGATATTGAGGCGCACGAGCAGTCATCATTTTGCTGTTACCATATGGCATCGAGGAGCTACTAGCATCTGGTATAGCTTTCATCATTGTAACGCCCTTTTGGGCTGCTGCTGCTGCTGCTGCTGATGAAGGGTGATGGTAATGGGGATGATAATAAGGATGGTGATACGAAGCATATCCATATTCTGGTGGTGGTATTTTTTGTTGATGCTGATGGTGTTGTTGTTGCTGTTGCTGTTGCTGATGATGCTGCTGCTGTTGTTGTTGTTGTTGTTGTTGTTGTTGGGCAGCAACTAGTTTATTATATTTGTACTGTTGTTGAAGTTGACTTTGGTGTTGATGGTGGTGGTGCTGGTGGTATTGTTGTTGTTGCTGCTGTTGGGTATAATGATGATGCTGTTGTTGTTGTTGTTGTTGCTCGTATGCATAAGCATAATAATTTGCACTTTCAGGTGCGTTGCTTTGGTTATTGTAACTGCCACTGTAACAGCTGTTCTGACTATACGCATGCTGTTGATGTTGAACTTTTGCACTATTCGATGGAACTACATTTCCCGCCAATACCTTTGTCTTTCCCATACCCGTTCGTTCTTTGAATTCAACTTCCGCATCATACGGATATGCACTAGATACCACCTTACCACTACTACTGCCATATGGATCGTAGGTATTGTATGGAGGAGGAGGAGGTACACCACCCCTTTGACAACTAACAAGTGGATCCTTGTAAAAGGCAGTATTGTATCTTCCACCTGGAACTGCTGCTGCTGCTTGTACTGCTGCTGCTGCTCCTGTTACTGATGTTCCAACACCTCCTGTTGCACTTGCTACAATTGATCCAATGCCAACACCAACACCACCTCCACCAGCACTTGCATAGTTTGGTTCCATTATCGTTTAGAGCCGTTCATCGAATTTGAAATAGCAATCTACTGTTGGAAATCTAGAAATGAAAACAACAACATAATCAAAATTAGGCCCAAATAACATACTGATATGAATTATTACTACGAGAAGGCACGATATGAAGGGTGATTGTGGCTGCGGCTGCGGCGGCAACGGCGGCGGCAGTAGGTTATGAATTGAATTGAAACGAAAAATAAATAATAGACAAAAAACGTTTTGTTCTAATTTTAGAGGATTTGTTTTGGTTGTGAGAGAGCGCACCCGAGTTATCTATCTATAAATGCGATTATTTTATTATTATTATTGCTAGCGCCTTTGCCCTCGGGTGACCATAGCAACTTGTGTGTGCATGACACACAAATAGAAGAAAAAAAAATTATGATTTCTATTTCTTTTTTGCTTCTACTAAGCAAGCTCTATAGTGTGGTGCAGTGGGGGCTCCTCACTTTGGGTAAACACGAAACATATTTCACATGAGAAAAAAAAATTTAAAACAGCAGCTTTGAGGAATTTTGATAGTTTTTTTGTTGCATGAAATTGGTAGTAACTGATTTTTGAATGTAATTTGAATTTTGGTAACTTACCGATTGTAATTTAAAGTCGTTTTGAATATGAGGGGGTTAAGTATTTTTTTTTTTTTTTTTTAGTTTAGTTTAAAGGGGGAGAGAACGAAAAATTCTAGACGTGTCAGCAAAACACACGAAAAGGTGTACGACGATTTGATGAGTACTGTGACGAGTGGTGGATATGCTAGTTGGCTCTGACTACTTTGGTGTTTCTCTCTGGCTGGCGCTGCTATATCATCGTTGGTTGTGTGGTGTACTGTTGTTTGGTTGTCGTCGTCGTAGTCGTCGTCGTCTTCCATCGTTGTTGTCGCGCTACTTGTCGTTGGATTTAGATATTCATACAAGTGCGAGTGGTGCAAATGCAAAGGTGCTGTGCTAGTTATGTTATTTTTTGACATGTTTTTCTTTTCTTTTTTGACTTTTTTTTGTTGTTGTTTTGTTGTTGTTGCTGAAAGGGTGAGTTTTTGTTGTGACAGCAGCTGATGGGTGGAAAGTGATGCCAACTTTTAAGCTTTTGGATAAAATAAGTTAGTTTAGATACAAAATTGCAACGATAAAAGTTTTTATTTAAGAGAAAGATACTTACGTGAATAGTTGAGTTTTTATAGAAACACATGAAAGTGTTCTTTTTCAAATATTTGGATAAACTTGTTAATTGAAACTACTATTAAATCACGATATAGTTAAATTTATGATAGGTATCATGTCGTTTTATCCACGGCAATTATCATTTTGATTTGGGGTTTCAACTTAAATTTTGAGTTTATGTTTTACCTTTATGACTAGATTTGATACAAAAAAAACATAATACTTGTTGGGGTTTTCGAAAAGATAATATCCTTATTTTCGTGAGATTTCGAAGCTTAAACAGTAAAAATCTAACATACGGACCAAACTTTTTCCAGCAAAAGTGAGTTGAGGTAACAGGTACTTAACAGAAGTGTTTTGAAAACACGACTAATTGCATTATTTATCCTAATTGTATGCTTAGTAAAAAGTTACACAAAAATTGGTAACTAATATTAATTTTTTAAATTTTCAAAGTTAAAAGCCAGTTTCACGGCAAAGCTAACTTAAATAAAAAGCTGGTAAGGTAGTCCAAATTTGTGCACTTGCCACTTGGGTGCAACTTACTTGAATGTGAAACTCGTTTTAAGTCTATTTTAAAAAAAGGTACATACTTCATAAAAACAAAAAAATTACAAAGATCAATGGTTGCTCCCACTCCTTCGCCCATTAGCTTTCAATTACAAAAAATATTTTATATATATGTAAATATCATGTTTGATATTTATGTAAACAATTATCCAGTTTAGGTTTCGTGAGATCTCATTTTTCTTGAATAAAGCTAAAAAACGATCCAACATAATTACAAACAAATACCAATTTGTTTTCAGTATCCCCTTTTTTAAAATCAGCAAATCTCAAAACCGAAAATCGACATAAAACTTGTCGGCTAGTAAGTTGTAAAGAAAAGCTACGATGATTATCATTGCAATTTTTAAGCAAATGAAGTTGTTTGCCATACGTGATTCAAGCTTTCGTATCGCAAACACTAATGCAAATTGAAAACTATCAGTAATAAAGGATAATAAATAAGAGAAAATAATGTAAATAAATAATATAAAACTATTGGTTTTTAACCTCTATAACTTATAATGGTGAAAGTTTAAGAAAATGATACTTACCCACTGGAAAATGTTGGTGGATTTCATTTTACTGTCAAAAAACTGAATAGCTGCTTTGGTTTAGATTTTATTCAATACACGGTTCGCCATCTTTAAATAAAAAAAAATAATAAACCAAGTTCAATTCAATAAATAAAATAAAATAAAATAAATCAAAATTAAACAAAAAAAATTCAAATTAAATAAAGAAAAAAACAGCCAATCCCATTCTGGTTTTTTTAAAAAATCTGTAATGCGTCTAGTTAGATTAGATTAATTGTTAAAAAAAACTAATTTTAACAATGATTGGAAGTAAATTGCTTGCCAAAAGCTAATTCGAAATTTGCAGCTCTGGTTTCCTTGGCCAAGTTAAAACCAGTGCAAATTAACATGTACAAGTAAAACTGCTACGTAAGACACCAAAGAGTGAGCTTAAAAAGCGTGCCCCGTTTCAAATAACGAACAAACTATTTGTAAACTGAACCCATGTAATTAAAGCTGCTATCAAAACTTCCTAGATTGCTCTATTACACTTTTTCGAAAAAACAATTTTTGAGGTGTTTTATGCGAATAAGATTTTTTCCTTCAAAAATATCTTTTACGCAATTTGAATATGTATTTTGATCGTTTGTTTTATATTTAAAAAAAAAATGTTATTTTCGTTATTGGATTATGATATGCCGATATCGCGAAAAAAGAGAAGAAGAACTTGAAAAGGTGTTTTTCATTTGAATAACTTTATCAAAAAAAAGCACTGTGGCGTATACGTAACTTTTTTAACTTTACATATGTACATAAGTTAAGTTTAGGATTCATACAAAAAATCGAACTCCAGATAACAATCAGACATGTCATTACGATGATAGAGAATGCGGAAAAAGTGGGTCTCGTAATTCTGTCCGCTTAAGCGATTTTCTTCAAATTTGGTGGTTAAGAGTCTTTTGTGATTCCCTAGATGGAAAATTGAAATTATTTAGGACCAAAACTAACGGTACCAGCAATATGACGAAAATGAAAAAAATAATTTTTTTTTCAAAAACGGCTTTAACGATTTTGATTAAAATTTGTAAGTATACTACAATTTTGAATATCGTACTTTTAAAATAAAAACATAATTTTTCATCAGCTAATAACGGTACCTCCCATAACCCGTTTTCAGTTTTTCTGATTTTCTCGTAAATGACAGAATGGATTACGATAACAATTTTTACACAAAATTTTCTTGGCAATCTTTAAATTATCTCATCAAAATTTTCAAAAAGAAAATTTTTGGTTTTTGAAAAAAATTTAAGTTTTTTTTTAACAATCGATTTTTCGAAAACTTGTTGAAAATATTTTTTTAAAATTTTGGTTTTAGATGTTCATTAATATTTTCATGAAAATGGCATACCATTTTTTTTTCAAACAAGGCTTGAGTATTTTTATGCATACAAAAATATTTTTTTTTAAGAACGGCTTCAACGATTTTCAATCATTTTTTTCTAAAATTTAATATTTTTTAACGAAATCTAATGGCATATTGTTTGGAGGTCAAAACAATTTAAGAAGTTGTTAAGTCATTTAAGTAATGAATTTGATGTTGTTTTTTTCCAACTTCTTAAAAAAGTTTTTATTTTTAAAAACCTTATATGAGAAGCCCTAGGATCCACAGCAACCTTGACCCTAAGAGCAAGTACGTGCGGCCGGGTCGTACATTTTATTTATATTACAATCGACTCCCTTAAAGTCTATTTTTTGCGAGATTTCAAAATTCTTTTGAGTTAGAGGGAGTTTTGAGAAAAATTCGATTTAGAGGGATTCAAAACATTTATTTAATATTTTTTTTTTTTTTAATAAAATCAAGTTTATGACCGTCTTAATATAAACAAAAACCTTTTTTTTTGCTTCGAAACGTGACTTGAAACATATAAAAAAAATCCTATGTATTTCTCTATGCATAAGAAACTTTAAGTGCCTACAAGGGGTATCAAAGTTCCCCTGCGATTGTCAACAACTATCAATAATTATAATTGATGAAAATTGAAAATCAATATCATATTACCCAAATGGTAGGTAAATGTTTTGACAATAATTGAGAATGGTGCTAACTGTTGTTACAGTAAAATTGATAAATATTATTGAAAAGTTAGGCAACTTTTCAATTAATAGGACTTTAAAACAAATTTCAATATTTACCACTTATCAATTATAGTTGACATTTTACTCCACATTTGAGGTCTAAAATAACGAAGGGCTCATATTATACATATTATACAAAAAGCTTTGAATTCAACTGATATTTGGCAGCATTAAAATAAGATAAACCTACCACAATAATTTCTCGCATGCATCATCATCATTATCGATATCGATTAAACTTGTAGCTTCTCTAGTACATCAGCAGCATTTTTGTTGTGTTTTTGTTCTGCTATATACAAATACATTTATCTGAAAAGAAAGAAAAAAAAACATAAAAATGATAATAATTCAAAATACAAACATATAAACAAAACAGTAATTCCTCTTCGTTCACGAGATCTTTCTCTATAATCTTTGACTAGAAGTTGTTCTTTTTTTTCTAAATGTACAAAAATTTCTCTATTTGTTGTATGTAGAAGTTAAATGTTCAAAAGAAATGGATTAAATTCTTCAGAAAGCACGGACAAAAATGGAATAGAAAATGACATCTTAATAGCAACTAGTCCTGGCCGTAAATATTAACCATTAATAAATGAGATCCCCACGTTTCACCCAGTGAGATCATTTTTTTTTTCAGTGATTGCAATTATGATTATGAAGGCGATGAAAAGAAACGTCCAGATGGCGAACTAGATATGGCTTAAGTCAAGTTATTTAATTTATCGAAAGATAGATAAAATAATAAAAAGGATTGAAATTTAATTTAAATACAACTCCTATATTCGCCGTTTAAAGACATGTAGATGCGTTTTCTTTTCCTTAAACAGGTGATAATGTGCCGACAGTCTTACAAACAAAAACAACTGATGGGACCACCTTTCCCTAAGTCTAAATATCCTCTTAGAGAAAGGGACTTTCCCCGCGGCAAAACAGCTTGTATTTTTCATTGGTTTTAATATATAGGAATCACAATCGCTAGGATTGTCCCAGCTCATAAAGATAAAAACTATTTTCAAACCTGTATTTACTGAGCGCTCATCAACCATAAAGTGGTGTCGGCCACTCTTAAGTTGTGAACGCTGTATCCAAAAAGAAAAAAACTCCGAAAAGAGCCACTTAAGTTATGAGCGCTCGGTAAAGACCAGCCTCAATCTATTGTGAGGTAATACCTGGTTTATGTGAGCTGATCCAAAACCCGGATTCAATCCGAATATAATTTCAATCTAAGTACATCAGCAGCCAGTTCGAAAGATTGGATTCAAATTGAATCGAAGCGAAAGTTTTGCTTTATTTGTGCGTACAGTGGAGAGTGTAGGTATCTAGACTCAAAGTGAAACAGGCACTCACACACCAATGAACTTCTGAAATCTTGATTCTTACTTACACACTTTTAATATTTTTTATGAAAATTTGATATTCATGCCTATTATGGAACTCGCAATATTCTTAGTCCCGGAAAGTCAGCTTAATTCACAGTACTCGGTATTATAGAACTTGACAGGAGTGAAAATGGTAAAGTAGGTCCTCGTTACGATAATATAGTTCCCTGGCAAGTTCCACAATTGCTTTAAATGCGAGTAGGTACTGCAAATCAAACGGACTCCCCGTGAGTAGAATAATGCGAATTCCATATCAGGCATAAATATGTGCTTTGCAAAAAGTAATGAAATCACATCATCACACAAAGAAAGCCCAGTAAATAGATGTGAAAGGATACCAAGTTAGCAGCTCCCTTAAATTTCGTTTATTTGGCTATGGGTAAGTTTTCAAACAATTTTTCAAGAGACATAATGTGGTTTAATTGTAGGAACAATTCTACTAAGGTGATAAAGTGTGAAGTGTTCTAGCTTCAAGATCGCTTGATCGGAAATAGAAGGCTTAGCACCTAAATAAGGTAGCTTTTCACATTAAGCATTAAAGGAAAGGCTACTTCGATTGGAGACTTAAGGCAAATAAACTAAATTTTTGAACAAGTATTTACTATTTAACATACAACTATTAAGGGGATACGACAACGCAAGGACAACCAAAAAACGAATACTTTACCATTTTCAAAGGAATCCGAATCCTTTTGTTGTTGGCAATTCAATTTTATGCAAAAAAGCAAACAAGAACAGTCTGCTTAAGGATAAAAAACATTCATTATATTAACATTTCAATATGCGCAATCCAAGATATACAGAATATTTTTTATATCTTGAATGCAACCTAACGATATTTACATATTAACTTGTGATAACACTTACCAACATTTAAAATTCTTTTTATAAAAAGTTTCAATAAATTTATAACAAAATAACACAAAAATTATATCAAGTAAAATCATTTTCATAAACAAAAAAAAAAGAACTAGAACTGCTAGAAATATACCGTTAGAAAGTGCTACCAGCATCTCATTTGTACTAAATTTACAAAATGTAAGAATTGTACTAAATTAAGCGCCATGTTACACTTATAATCTTAGACCAACAGCAGTGTTTTATTTTATAGCCTGTTTTGACTAGTACAAATGACATGATTTCGATCAAATTTGCCAAATGAGCCTGTTTCGACTAGAACAAATGAGATGATTTCGATCAAATTTGCCAAATGAGCTTCCAAATGAGATAATTTCCTATACAAATTTTAAATCTGAAATGAGATAATTTCCACCTCATTTGAACGAAATTAGTTCAAATGACACAAACCTATTTCTGCAATTTTTGCATTGTGAATTTAATCATAATTTTGTTCTGTATGGGAGAGAAGGAAACAAACTACATTGCCGTTACAAAGAAGCTTGTAAGAAGGAAGAGTCAGATATAGAAAACAGCAAATGAGCTGTCAAACGAAATGAGATAATTTGTAATGAAAACACTTTTTATAAAATTTGGTAAATTTATCTCATTTGGGCTCTAGTCGAAACAGGCTATTATATATATATATTGCGTAAGCCTATATTTATCATGCAAATATTCCTTTAACGTACTTAAATACAATGATGAAAGCTAAAGTTTAGCGCGAGCTGCGTACTAGGCTTTAAGAAAGAAGAGTCAGAGATAGGGCCTTATTGTGAGTGTTTATTCGCAAAAAGTCTAGTCGACTTTTTCCCATTCTATCGAACCTCAAATCAGTATTTTGAAATAAAATAGAAAGACTTTAGTCTTTCTATTTTATTTCTCAAATTAATAAGAAATTCACGATTCTGAAAAAAAATTAAAATAGAAAAGTATCCATATCAACCGAAGCTCGCAAAATACCGATAATAGAATTACCGAAAGAGATAATTAAACAAAAACGAAAATCTGGCTTTACTTAACTTGACATTTCTTTTCTTGATGGGAAGCAATAAAAAAAAATCTATGGATGCTGATAACAAATATAACGTATACCTAAGCTGACAAAGTTTTTTGAGTGGTCCATATTCATTGGTGAAGAAATAAACAAATAATTTTTTCCAGTGCAGAATACACGATAACACAACGACAATTGTGTTAAATGAAAACAAAAATGCTAGTTTACCTTCTCTCCAATCATAGTCATCCCGCGTATCAAGAAATTGGAAAACGCTTCCTGTATTATTTATTATTTAAATACAAATCCACAAAAATGTCTACAAAAGATTGGCAAAGTAGTCAATTTCGACAAAGTGTTGTTTTAAAGATGTAAGTGCAAAAAACGAACAAACTAAAAACAACAAGAAAAAAACTTTAACCAATCTTTTTTTCATATTAGGAAAAAGATTTCTTCTAAAAATCTTGTCTACCTTCCCCGTTAGAAGAGATAATACGCCGTTAATTTCATTTAAAATGTAACAATTTTAAAATTTTAAAAACGTTTTTCTCAAAATCGAGATTTTTTAATTATGACAGTCTTCAAGTAAATGAGCGATATGGTTATTAGGGGTATTCATGAAACGTAGTAAACCTGGTAAACGTAGTAAAATGGTAAATCTGGTAATTGAACTGTCAAAATTTTTTTTATAGTAAATCTTTACCAGAATATGGTAAACTTTCCCACACAAATTTGTTTGGTAAAAGTTTACCATCTGGAAATGGCAATTGTGGACAAATTTCAACGTTTTATTTTGGCTAGTTTAGATATAACCAACCACAATATGTAGATAGTTGACGAAGGCAAGGAATGAACCATAGTTTCCTCCAAATATTACAAGTATCAATACATAATTAACAAGAACTTTTACCCAAATTGATTTTAGGGGCGTTCATGAAACATGCGTGGTTAACTTTCCCATTTTATCGGATGGAAAAGTTTACCAGGTTTCATTATTACCCCTAATAGGGGTAGTGTTATGCGTTTGACTCCCGCCACAAATTCTTTAGATTCTGTAAAGGCTTGCCCAAACCAAAGTGCGACAGTGCGTCACGATATGTGCGACACGATTTTTATATGAAAAAATTTTGCGATTAATCGCATTTGGTGTGGGTACACTCATTATGACACTGTGTAAATAAATTTTGGCGTTATCGTGTCGCACTTTGGTTTGGGCAAGCCTTAATAGGGGTGATTGTCACAGGTATTTTGTTTAGATTTTATTTTCAATTTATGTGTGAACTAGGCCTTAAATTGAAATGATGTTTTGGTATGACTGCAACTTTTAATGGCTGCACTACAAAAATTGGCAGCACTAACAAAAGTTTGACATTTGTTTTTGATGGCGGTGTAAAACAAAAAAAAATCTATGGAAATTGATTGTTGAGTTTCACAATTTTATCAAGAAATTAGAAAAAGTTTCAATTTGTATCCATAAAATTTAAATAAAAATCAAAAACAATGTCTACCGAAGATTGGCAAAGTCCAAAATTTAGACAAAGTGTTGTTTTAAAGATGTAAGTATAAAGAACAAAAAAAACAAAACTCAAAAGTGATAAATTTCAACAAGAAAAAAAACTTTCAATTTCTTCTTTGCAGTAATGAAATGCTTCAAAGTACTGGATCAGATCCCTCGAAAAATGCAACAGTCATGGAAAATCACATCTACAAGAAAGCTCGCAACAAGGATGAATACCTTGGTTTGGTCGCAAAATTATTTATGCATTTCAAAGAAATGGTCAGTCGAGGTATGTGAATTTTTACAATTTCTTTCATATATCACAAAGAAAATGTTGTGTTTTTGTGCTTCTATTAAAAGGCAACACAGCTGGCAAACCACAACAACCTCCTAATGCTGATATGGGCAATTCCAATGTAATGCAAGATCCACTCAATGCACTGCAGAATTTGGCAACTCAAGGCAATCGTAACGCCCAAATGATGCCGATGGGTGGTCAACCAAATCAAATGGCACCGGGCGCCGTTGTCGGTGTGAATGCAGCTGCATCAAATCTCCTTCAATCTTTGAATCAGGTATGAATTTACTGATAAATAATTCATATTCCCTCAATTTACTGAGTTAAATTCCAATTAAAGCAACGTCCAGGCCAACAAATGCAGAATATGCAAGGCATCCGTGGTCAAATGAACGTGCCGATGGGACCAAATGGCCCCCAGGGCAGTGCCGGCCCGGGCAACATGGTTCCTCAAATGGGAAACAGCATGGGCAATGCAAATCTGAATATGATGGGCAATCAGTCCCAACAAATGAGCAATCAAATGGGAATGCCTGGACAAATGAACCAAATGGGTGGCAATCAAATGCAAATCAATGCCAATATGCAAGGTCAACCAATGGGCTCAATGAATGTTCCCCAAATGCCAATGAATTCCATGAATCAGAATCAAATTAATGTGAGTTTTGGAAGCCTATTTACCATGCCAAAGCAGAAAATAAATTGCTTATGTATAATAATTCCAGATCGGACTCAACCATCCACAATTGAATCAAATGATGACGAGAATGAATAACAATGCTCCAATGAATGTTGGGCCACAGACTGTTAATCAGGCGATGCACAATCAAATGAGTGCTGGGCAGAATATGCCAAATATGCCACAACAAGGACAAATGCATCCAAATAGTGTGAATGCTGGGCCTCAAGTTGGAATGGCTCAAAATGCTGGACAAGGCGGTGAGATATTTTAAAGCAATTTCTGTTTAATTTGTAATCACATCATTATTTTTTTTAGGAAATATCAATCAAATCATTAACATGCCCAACATGCAGCAAAAGCAAAATATGCCCATTAATCAAAGCGCTGCCATGTTCGCTGCAAATCGCAGTGTCGGTCAGACTCAATTTTTGCGTCAGAGTCCAAGTCCCACGGTTGCTTCGCCAGCTGGAATGGGTCAGCAAATTCCTCAAACACAACAGCAATTACAACAACAACAGTTGCAGCAGCAACAGGCCGCTGCCCAACAGCAAGCTCAGCAGCAACAGGCACAACAACAACAGCAACAGCAGCAGCAACAACAACAACAACAACAGCAACAACAACAGCAGCAGCAACAACAGTCTATATTACCAAATCCGCAAATGATTCCAAGTCCTGCTTTAGTGCCCTCTTCAAGTCCACAAATGTCCAATCTGATGAGCAACAATCCAAGATGTATGTTTACAACATTTTGCAAAACATTCTCCTGAGAACAATAATTTTTGTGTGTCTTCTTTAGCAATTCGTCAATCACCAAATCCAAATGCTCCTTTGAATACTCCCGGTCAAGTATCAGCAACCAGTCCATACAATTCACAAGAAGACATCCTCTATCGTGAGAAATACAAACAACTGACCAAATACATTGAACCATTGAAGCGAATGGTAGCGAAAATTGGAAACGATGGTAAGTAGAACTATTCATTTTACATAATATACATAGAGGAACCACTTCAAAACTAAAAGAGCAATACCTATTTTACATACCAATAAACCTGGATTTTGAAATATGGGTGAAATACACTAAACATAAACTAACCTATGTCGGTTTCAGTGTCCTGATACAAAATTCATAAGTCTGGGAGGTTTATTGGTTCTTGGCGTTCTCACGCCGTTTAATAGTTCTTGGGTTGTTGGAAAACGCATTTTTCCGAATTTTGTATAACCACTTTAATTAATAAAAGTACAAATGAATCAGAGTGACACTCACCCAGATTATGAAATTTGACAATAATCGTATCGTTATTTTCGATTCTCTGGTTTGTTAATTGTTCAAGTCACCATTTACAACTAAACTATTTCGTTAATATGAGTAAAACGGCATTAATGTATCGAATAGGCACATCATCTCATATAAATGAGTCTCACACGTTTCAAGTGCAGCATTCCCCTTGCTAGACGTTCCGAAAATGGGAAGAAATCAGCGGCATTCAACCTGCCAGACGTCGTTTTAGTTGGAAAAGCACTTTTCACAAAAAGCCTGAATTTGTTTTTTTAAACTTAATCACCAAACATCGCCTTTTATAATAAACAGATATGTCCCACACATTTTAGTGACGTCTTTAATCCCGTTCTTGAAGTATTTCAACATGATTGTTTTTACAAAAAAGTTAATTATATTTTTTTCTTTGTATATAACCAAATATTTCTTATTTTTTTTTAGATGCTCTGTCGCTAGCTACCTGGCTCCACTTACGCACGGTTGAGGTCGTCCTCGACTTGTAGGGTTACGATTTCCAAAAATGAGAAATGAAAGATTTTTGAATTTTTTGTATGGAATTTTTAAGTTCAGGTTGACAAAAACTGATAAAACCTCAAATTTTGTTTAATATTGCAAGCTTGATGGTGCGTTGATTTCCACACGATCCTAGTCACTTCTGCCGTTTTTAACTCCTTGAACAGATCAACGTCGCTTTGGACTGTACAGCCTGTAAATCTTGTAGTTGAATCTTCTTCTCCAAACTCCTTCGTTACACCCAAGATTTAAAATCACTCGAAGAATCTTTATTTACAAGAAAACTAGCAAATTTTCATCCGAGTATTATTTAATGTTTCCTTGCTCCTACCTATGAGGGAGAGCTAGACTACTAAATTGCCTTCTATTCAGTTCATTTCCCGTAGAATTTTTTTCAATAACCTTTAAATAATTCAATTTGATACATTTGGTTAGAAAAACACTGTTTTTACATCTTTAGACGAGTTTAAAGTGTATCTATCGTGCTGTAATTCTATTTTAACAGCATTTTCTCTTCGGAATATGAATATTAAATTTTGAAATTTAAAATTTTTTAGTTTAATTAGTTTTTAAAAGCTGATAAATAATATCTTAAAAAAGGCCATCCAATTTTTTTTTAAATCGTTTCACAAATTTTTAATAAAAAAATATTAAAAAAAAGGCAAGATTTTTAAAAAAAAAATTCACAAAAATGTTGTATGGGAGGTACTCGTTCTAGATGAGATTGAGAAATTTACAAATGGCCGCACGGACGCACAGACTAGCGGATGGCATGACAAAAACCACATTTTTATTCTTCTCCATCATCGTAATGTTGGGTTTGATTAAAAGCTAAAATTTTTTTTTGACACGAAACCAATACTTGCCCTATAGAGCAAGTAAAAAAGTTACAGAATACTTGAAGCTTATAAAGGTATTTTAGATAATGCTCACAAGAAGGAATTGGTGCTTTAGTTTTGGCCACCACTTATCAATAAATATGAAATGTACACTATAAATAAGTTATTTTTTTTTCTTGATCAATTTTTTTTTATACAAGTATTCAATCTTCCCGTGGCCCTCGGGTCCCTGGCCCTAAGGCCCCCATTGCTTAAGTGGGACTGCTCAGCCGCCTCGCTCGAAATTGCTAGAACATTCTTTTGTTTCTCACGATAGTCATTTGTCGTACAACAGAACAAGAGCATCAGGTAAACATACATGCTCATACACTACATTACCGACATCCAATGAATATGTATTTGAAAAGAATAACATAAAAATATTCTTCCCAGATATGTTATATAAAGTAAAATTAATGCTTTTGGTGCACTGTGGCACTTATTATGATATTTTTTAAAACTTATACAAATCAAATCACTTCATAATTTACTCTACTGAATGATGGAAAAATACCTTAACATTTGTCTTTTTATGTTAGCTTGACTGGCTTTATGAACGATTTTTTGTGTTCCCCACCTGTTGTGTTGAAACACAATATTAACTACAAACGATGTGAATAGACTGAATTTTGTATTGATCTTCCATGCGTGTGTGTGCGTTTAAGATTGTCATCCCTTAACACACAGAATCTAGAAGAACAAAATTTGTTATTTCTGATTTATAATTTGAAAAAGAATTTCAGATCACCCAACTAATATTAAAATAACGCAAAATTTTTTGATTCCTTTTTGCATTAACTGAGTCAATTTTAATTATTTCATTAAAATTAATTTTGTATTTCCTTCACAATTTTTATAGACGTTGAAAAGATAACAAAAATGAGCAAACTATTAGAAATTCTATGTAATCCATCTCAAAGAGTACCTCTGGAAACTCTTGAGAAATGTGAAATCGCCCTGGAAAGAATGGATATCGTTTCGTCTTATGGAACACAATTTGGAGTAAGTTTAAAAGTTGATTTATTTACAAATGCATTAGTATTCATTTTGTTTTATTTTTGTTTTTGTTTGTAGAAATCTTCAAACCCCCTTGTGGATGCAATAAATACAACACTTCAAAGTCCTATAGTTAATCATACGATGCAAAGAACTTTTAAGCCTAGTTTAGAGCTGCTCTTTGGCACAGATATTAGTGCTCCCACGCCGGCCAAGCAGGCGCGTCCTCAGCATGAAGAAACCCCACAAGATATACCACACGTCCTGCAAGGTGAAATTGCACGTTTAGATCAGAAGTTTAAAGTTTCTCTAGATACATCTTCGCAAAATAATAACAAAACTATCAAATTAATTTGTTGTTTGGATGACAAACGCCTGCCTTGCGTGCCACCAGTTAGTGTTAATATTCCAGGTAAGTTTGTTCAGGTGGTGTTTGTTTGTTCCATATTTTGCAAAAGTTATTAATTTCCATTTTTGTACAGAGGAATATCCATTTACATCACCAAATTGTTCTCTCACCGAACAGGAGTACTCGGCCACTCCATTTTTATTGGCCGTTCAAAATGCACTCATGGCAAGGATTGCTAAGCTGCCCAAGTGTTATTCCTTGTCTCATCTGTTGGACACTTGGGAGATGTCTGTGCGTCAGGCATGCTCTCCCAATGCTGTGGCTATAAATGATTTTAGTGCTTTATTTGGCATGTAAACTAATAAGCGCGCTTCTAGTTAAGCAATAAAAGTTAATCAATTTTTTTTTATTAAAATATACCTACATAATTATAGAAATCATGTTATTTAAATTCATAAACATTATACACTCGATGTAGCTGGGGACAACTTTTTTTTTAATAAAATAGGAAACAATTAAAATCCAATTTCACCGAACTAACCAAATAATTCGCCTGCATTGCACTTTATGAGAAATTCACAATTTTTTATTCGATGCAATACAGACCATTTTTTTAGTTCCCCAGATAAATATTTGTTGTATATATGTATTTTGTATTACAAATATGAAGTTTCAACTTTTTAGCTCAAAAGGACCATGGCGCTCAACGATCTTAAAGATTATGCGTTGATATTCTTCTAACTAGGTAGGTACTCACTTCTCTTATTACACTAGTCTACAAACAATTATTTTTCGAGTAGATTTTAGACCTAAAAACTCAAAAATCACATCGAAAAATATATTCATAGATAGGTTTTCGAGACATATCTTGAGTAATAATTTACGGATCTGAACAAAAGGACAAACACCTAAATAATGAGAACATTTCTACTTAATTTTGTTTGTATAAGTGAAAAATATAAGGCGCAGTGTGTTAAAATACTTTCAAAAAAATTCCTAATCTAAAAGCTTACGAAAGCATAGATCTAGAAATAGGTAAGACTAATGGAAAAGTTTTAGCGCGACGTTTGTAGTACCTTTCTGACGCGCTTGCATGCCTTTCCTTGTTTTTAGATAAGACAAGTTGCGCCGAGAATGTGTCCATCGTCGAAGGCATGATGATGTTTGAAGAAAGCTTTCGTTCAGTACGTGGAAACTGTCTAATATTATCAAAAGCCTTTGCTTCAAAAATAAATTTTAGATATAAAAGCCGCTTCATTCTTGCATCTACCTCCGGAAATTTGGCACGGTAATATTGATTATCGAGATGGAGAAAATGTGTTAAAAATGTACGTGTGGTAAACGATACTGCAAAAAGAGGTATCAAATTTGTCCAAGAGGTCAATAAATTACTTTCCAAGAATAAGGGAGAATCGTAATTGCCACACTACTGCCCATATTCATATAAAATAATTCTTCCGCAAAAATTTCCAGCCTCCGCAGAACTAAAGAAAGGATCAAATGTTTTTGGGTGAGAGGCTGGAAATTTTGTTTGTTTTATATTTTTTTTTAAAGTTCGTCGTGCAAAAAAAATTAAATTTAAAAACAATTGTCTGGCTTTTCGAGTCGTTTATTTTGTTTGTTAAAACAGAAGCAAACTTCTTTGACTTACCCCATGTAACTCGTTTTTCTGATTTCTTTGCTAATTGATCAAAGCAAAAGGCTAAAAATGTATTTATTTTTTTTTTATTTTTTGCTTGCAAAAAAAATGCATTGCATTTTTAAACTGTACCAATTGATATAGAAAAAAATGGAGAATTTACGTGTTGTATGCGAAGAGTCGCAGATATTTACTTAAACAAAACAGACAATGAACATCTTTGAAGTTTTGTTTTGTTTGTTTTGCGCGCTTATACTGTGGAGTGGCTCTGTCTATCACTCACATTCTTATCGAATACCCTAAGTCCAAAATAACTCCGAATCCTTCAGACGTAATTTTTGAAGTTTCAGAACAACTAGCTCACCTTCTTGGTCCTACAAATCTGGAAACCATTAAGCACATCAAAAGAGCTATATCAGTGCATGGAAAAAAAATGAAATATAAATGCATATTAAATCAAATAACTTTAAATTATTAACGGCATTCGTGGTCTTGTTACCCCAATGCCTAAACTCAAGAGTTTTTAAAATTTATTTTTATAAGCTTCTTTGTAATTGTACATAAATAAATATTTCCTAAAACTTTTGTACAACAACTTCTCCACTAAAACCTAAAACTAAACCAAACACCCCACTACTACGGACTGTAAGAATTCGACACCTTTTCAAAAACACCTACTATAACACTGGTTTACACATTTTATTTTATTTCTTCTCCTTCAAAAAATTTCAAAAGATTTGGCTTTCTTGAATTTAAATCTGTTTTCAGAATAATTATATCACGCACAGTTTTTTTTTTACATGAATTTTAAAAAAATATCAGCAGTTTTTAGAAATTAATCCTTTTCGATTCGGTTGACCTTGTGCAAAAATAAAACCATTTTTCCTTTTTAGCTCAAATTTGGAGGACTTCAAAATAACATGACCTATTTTAAGTTTAATTAAATTTTACGAAACTCACCGCGTATTTATAAGAAATATTTAATTTTATTTCTTCGCCCCGACGTTTCGAAGAACTTTCAAACTTCGTGGTCACGGCATTACAATGGGTTTGATGGATGTTGTTAATTGTTGTTGTTTGTTCTCGATCGCACACGCAAGTTGTACCTGTGCGTAGTTGTTGGTGCATTTTCTATTGCAGTGGGTGATGACGGGTTTGGTTCTTCTTGGATTGAACTTGTGTGCGATCGAGAACAAACAACAACAATTAACAACATCCATCAAACCCATTGTAATCCCGTGACCACGAAGTTTGAAAGTTCTTCGAAACGTCGGGGCGAAGAAATAAAATTAAATATTTCTTATAAATTCGCGGTGAGTTTCGTAAAATTTAATTAAACTTAAAATGATTGATACCCGCGAAAAGCATAACTTAAAATTTAACATGACCTATCTAACGATATATTCTCATTTATTAATGTTTACTCATATTTTAAATTACTGACAAAAACAGCAGAAATATCGAAAATTTTAATTAATCCAAAATGCAAAAAAACATCTTATTTTAAAGATACGTATGTGATTTTGCAACACCCTTGGTATTTAAGAATCCAAGGATGTAAAGAAAATACAAATTAAAGCCTTTAAAAATAATACTACTAACACCAATAAGACACTTTTAGATTTGTTCTATTAACAAAATGTAAATA
This sequence comes from Meliscaeva auricollis, assembly GCA_948107695.1. Lineage (NCBI taxonomy): Eukaryota > Metazoa > Arthropoda > Insecta > Diptera > Syrphidae > Meliscaeva > Meliscaeva auricollis. The sequence goes on from OX403618.1 coordinate 25,707,845, forward strand.
AAACTCTTATGTTGAACCAGTTTAATAATATTGTATTTATTATTTATTAAATCTAGTTTTGAATTCCAATAAAAATAGTTATATTGAAATAAATTTGTTTAAATAATTTATACGTGTTACGAATTTTAAATACACTCTCGATACAGTTGCCTGCACTGCTTGCAGAATTTCGAAATATACTTGTTAGAAAATCAGAAAAATACGTTCAGTGTCAGTATCAAAAGCGATTATAAAAGTGCACTTTTGTTCCTGGGGCAAAGGAATGTGAAATTTTTTGGATCAGTTTATTATATTGATGATCTAATATGCCAAACCTATCAACCTAAACTTGAAATATCTCAGACAAGAAAAAAGATATTGAGAAAATTGAAACTGAATTAAAGAAAAAAAAAAACAAGTTCTTTTTTATATCGTAACAAATTTACTAATATAGTAAGAAAAGATTACCTATTGTTAAAACATTGTTTCAAAAGAAGTGAAAATGTGGCTTTTTTTTGGTTTCCAAAGGAAATGTTTAATAAAAGATGACGTGCTAGATCAATTCTACCTTCGGGTTTAGCATACCAAAATCCTAAGAGAAAAATATATTTTTTTAAAAAAGGATTTCTTTGTGAACTAGTGTAATTTTACGCTATCACTCATACCAAAAATCTGCTGTGGGCTTTTTTTTTGCCGACAGTTTTTGCGACCCAACGCGAATTATTTGTCTTGTATGACTGGGCTATTATTAAATTTTTAAATTATATGACACAAAGTCAATTCCCTTTAAATCAAATTTCTCTCTAAATGGATTTTTTTGACATATTTTTGCATTTAATCCATATTGTCCATACAGAAATCATTTTCTAAAAGCGGCTCAGACACGAACACCTACTTCTTGTGCATGCATCGGTCTCAGTAAAAACAGAGTTTTTGTATCTTTGGTTTGGCGCACCTAAATCGTCTTACATTAAAAAAAAAAAAAAAACAAACAAAATTGCCAACACTCTCTCTCTTTCTTAAACTAATTTTGATATTCCTTGCAAATTTGACTCACAATTAGAGGGAATCGACTGTACACATATTGTAGCCATAATAGATGCGCAATTCCGAATATTGCGCAGTAACATTTTGCAGTGTATTTATGGACATGTGCTTTCGTATAAAACAACATCTCATTCATATTTCCATAGGATTGTAAAATGCGGAGCTTTAACGTATTCATCGTACCTATTTCAACAACTTTTTGACTTGGCTTTCAAGTTATATGTCTATTTTGACTCATCTCTTATGTCATGTTCACAATAGTTCCTGGCTTTTTTAATAAATACTTACCCAATTCAAAATAAAAAGTTTATGATTTCTGAAATAATATCCATTTTTGTACAAAAAAAAAAATAAAAACTCAAAAAAATTAAGATATTTTGAAAATATATATTTTATTTATTTTGTTTTGTATTTTTGATTTCATTTTGTTAATTTTTGAAAACTCATTATAATACGAGTAGAGTAATGAATTCATATTCTTTCTTTTTTTTTAAATACGATATACATACATCAGTTTTTATACACAGTTTTTATATTTTTTTAGATTTAATAATTTGTTTTTTTTTAATAAATAAATTTGTTTTGTTTTATATGAAAAAAAAAACTTAAATATCACAGATTTACAAAGATCTTAAGATTTTGTTTTGTTTGATTCTAGATTCCAGTAGGTACACTAAATTCGATTTAGATTGTACATAGAAATGAAATTCAAATAATTAATAATAAATTGATTAAATTTGAATATTATAATCCTTCTCTTTTTTTTTTTTGTTTGTTCTGACACGATGCATTTTTCAATTTTCAAGAAAATTAAACGCGCAATTAACTTTCCAAAGGTAATAGATCAACAAAAAAAAATCTTATAATAGATTGGAATGAAAGAGAGATAAATATGCGCAGCGTATTAATTAGACAGAGAGCAAAACCCCGGCCCCCACAACAGAGGGAGCGCAAGTTATCAGCATTAGCTTAGTTTATCAATTGAAACTCGCTCTGGAAATCACTGCTGATTGTACTGCAGTTGCTACTACTGCTGCTGCTACAAATGCTGCTGTTGCTATTCGTGCAAATTTGTACATGGACTGGTGCTGGAATGATGGGCCGCAGATGGACTATTTGACTGTGATTTACACCTGATGTACTGCCAGCTGCCACTGTCACAACGGAACCATTTTGTTGTGTTTTATCTTTACCGTGACGTTTGACGTGCTTTGATAGATGATCACTGCGCATGAATTTCTTTTGACAGACGCCGCATACGAATTTCTTTTCTCCCGTATGAGTGCGTTTATGACGGGATAACTCATCGGAACGTGAGAAGCGTTTGTCACAGTTTTCCCATTTGCAGATAAATGGCCGTTCGCCAGTATGGACACGTTGATGGGCTTTCAAGTGGCTAGATTTGAAATAGTTCTTGCCACAATTAGAATGCTGGCACTCGTACACCCGTCTCCTTTCTGGGACTGCTGCAGGTGTAGGTACTGTTGTTTGTTGGGCTTTTGGCTGAGGGGCAGGCTGGATGTTCTGGAACATACCACTGGTAGGGTTGAATAGCAGTAAATGAGTGGGGATGAGAGTTGGTTGGTTTTGATGTTGAGGAACTGCCGAAGGACCAGCTGTGGCAATGTATATATTTTTAGGTGCTATAACCTGATATTGTGATCTTGCTGGCTGTTGTTGTTGTTGTTGTTGTTGTTCCTGTTGTTGCTGCTGCTGTTGTTGTTGTTGTTGCGGTCTTGGAGATAACGCTGGTGGTGGCAACTGCAAATTGTATTGTTGATGTTGCACTGGATGTGTTTGTTGTTGTTGTTGTTGTACTGGCATTGGTGAATTTTGTACTGGATATTGCACATTTTCATTTACTTGACTATTCTCGAATTTTGGTGGATCATTACTCATTGTATTGCGACCCATTTTAAACTTCAATTTCCGAACAATATTCACGGAATCATATTCAGGTTCTGAAATGCTTGACTTTGATGCAGCAGCACCTTCTTCCAACGACGAACACACACCAGATCGATTAACATGCATAATTACACTGGCACGTGGTTGCAGAGGAACCATCATTTCAAAATTTACCTCTGGAGGTGGAGTCAATACCAAAGTTGGAGGAACTCCACAAAATTCTTTAGCTTCAAATGACTTGTGTTGGTGGGTGTGGGAGTTGCAGTGGGATGAACCACCAACATCAAGTCGTTGTTTCTTACATGGTGGTATATCAGAGTCATAATCTTCATTGTCAGATGGTTGTGGAGTAACAAAACCTGAACGTTGTTGTTGTTGTTGTTGATTTTGTGATGTAGACATTTGAGACTCAAGCTTTACCTTCAAGAAGCTACCATCAATTTTCTTTTCAATCTAAAAATAAATACAAAAAAAATGTTTATTTAATTAAAAGTTCACTTTTAATTTTAATAAAAAAAAAAAAACAATACAAAAAGTTGAAAAAAAACAACGGAATTTTCAAATTGATTTTGTTACAAAAATAGACAAAAATGTTTTGGTGCCAATTTGTCTCCAACATCAAATAACATTGAAATCTAAATCTAAATTTATATATCGAAATCGAAATCTATTTTTGATTTATTTATCAAAAGTCAAACAAATACATTAGTACCTCCATATACCTATACACAACTTTTATTTCGTCTTATAATTATTGTACGACAAAAAAAAAATGTCTGGTTATTTCATTAACATGGCTGCACCTTATTTTAAACTCGATTTTTTATTAAAAAAATAACAAGACAAATATAAAAAGCCAACAATCTTAAACGACTGATGCAATTTCATGACGATATTAAGTTTACTTTTCAAGCTCAAGTGGCTACTTATCCTTTACATATCTAACTTTTTTCTTGTCCTGAGTTTAAATGCATTTTAATTTAAGATAATAAGGCATTTAGTTCTTATTTAAAATCTTAAAAACGCTTATTGTGAATTTTGTATTGTGAATGAAATACGATTTTTCAAATTTCCAGCAGTGAAGTATATAAAAGATATTAAAGCGTGTTTAAAATATAAGCGTGCAAAAAGAAACAATAACAATTGTCAGAGCTAATTACAGGAAGGCTTTCATGATGAGCATGCATCCCCAGCCCCACCCTATCTTTGGAGAAGTTAACGTCAATTAATAGCTTTGATCATGTGATTTGAGAGATTTATCAAATATACCATCTATTTCCAATATTTAAGTTTTACTCGTAGTAAGACATAATAGCGGTATTCGTGCAAAGACATTAGGGCTATTCGTAAACACGGTAATCGTGGTAAGGTAGTAAATTTGGAAAACAGCTGTCAAAATGTATATACAAAATTTAATTTTTGATAGCTTGTTTACTACAATTACCACTTTACCAAGTTAAAGAAGAGTTTACACTATCGCATGAATACCCATAATGTCTTAAAAAAGATTTATAACAACAAGTAGTCAACCTTGCACATTCAAAATCAACAAACATTGATTTACAGACAAATTTGTATTCATCGCAACACATAAAGCTATTTATTTACACTTAAATAAACAAATAAATTTACCAAACCGCAAATAATGCTAAATAAAAAAAATCAAATTATAAATGAAAAACCTATTGTGAATGTACCATAAATTGAAAATGATCTTATCGATTATTACATTTCCAGTGCATCCGCCATTATTATTTCTGAATAAAATTAAAATAATGGATTCATGAAATTTTACAAAACAAAAATGTAAAAAAAACACCAAAAGTCTGTCATTTTGTAGGACACAATTAAACAAAAAAAAAAAAGAGTCAAAAAAATTAAACAAATATCATTGCAACTACAACTATAGTGTGTGTCTGTTTATTGTTTCTTTTTTTATCTTCTTCTTCTCTTTTCTGTCCTCCTTTTTTTTGTAGTGTAAAAAAGTGTGAGGTCCGTTTCAAAAGAGGAGGAGACATTTTATTTGACTAAAAATAGTAAACCTTCAAGTGAGTCATCATCAAACTCAATAGTTTTTTTTTTTTATTTATATCTTTTTTTTTAAACAAGGCTAATTCAAATTATAGTAAAATTGTTATTGTGAATGAATAACCTTTGAACTATTCAGCATGCATGTTCACAATAGAATTTCAATTTTAATTGCTTTTTAAATCAACACAAAATTTATCAAGAGAAAGAAAACCTTCAAATTATGAAAGTGCCTACGTCACACAAACCTATGTTTGCCAAAGTCTAAACCGATAAAAAGTTCACCCATATAAAAATTTAACTACCTAATATCCAACTTCATCATAGTAGGTATACCTACTACAAGCTATACAACCTGTAGCTGCGTAATAGAAAAGAAATGTCTACCTACTACAAACTAACATACAGTAAAACAAATTGGATACATTATAATGTGGGTTTTCCATTTCACCATTCCAACTTTATATAAAATTCAATAACCTAAATGTCAAACAAGGATTTTACAAACTACGTCATCAACACACAATTTCTATCGACGTAAAATATGTACCTACATTGCAAAAAGGTCCTGGAAATTCCAAAAATAACTTTCCCTCTTCCCCTTTCCCCTTGGCATATAAGCAAGGTAACCCAAGGTTATGAGAATGAAAGAGCTCTCTGGAATGTCAATCATAAGGAATGAAGTTGCTACCACTTTGAATTTAGCTATACATACAATGGGGTGAATAAAAATGTAAAATGTATACAAAAAAAAATGACATTTCACTCTCATTTTAACCCCTGTCCTCAAAAGAAAAACAAAAACCCATCAATTTCATTAACCGAAAAAAAGGGGGTGGGTGCGCGTTCACTCATCGGGCCTCTTTTCAGTCTCCCCGCATTATGTATACATGCGCGACCTCCACATTATAACACAAATATATACAAACAAAGTTATTGTGTGTTGTGTTGTGTATTTTTTTTTTGTTTTGTTCAATCCCATCACTTGCTGGGTACGTGAGACGCGTCAAGCAAACGTAATATACCCCAGGCCGGATGAATGCCATCGCGTCAGCCAGAGCCACAACCAAATCCATGCTATAGCATGCCGTGTTCACGTGAACACCAGCTGATACATGAACGGGCACTGCGTGATCGTTCAGTGAACTACGAGTGTAACCGAAATGGTTGTGTTTTGTTTTTAGAAATCCAATCGGAGCAAGTGAAATAGTGAATGCGCCACACTGCGTATTATAAGGGGGAAACACACGATGTGGGTTAAAGATTTTTGTGCTGCCTTCATTTATTGGGTGTTAATTTATTGTTTTATTTTTATTTTTTTTTTTTTTTTTTGGTTTTTTGTATGTTGTAGGTATTTTTGAATACAATTTTTTTTGTGTGTCTATTTTTATCAATTTTGTAATATTAATATTTTTTTACATTAACACTTGAAACTTGAGAAACGTCATTAATTAGTAATTTGGAAAAGTTCTTATTAAAAAAATAGTTTATTTTCTTGTAAATTTTAACTTTCACTTAAAAATTCCGTTGAAATATTTTTTTTTAAAACATAATTTTAAGTTAAACCCTTTTTTTAACAAACTTACATTTTTAAATTCACATAACGGTGGTGTTGCAGGAGGAGATAGTAAAATTGGAATATCCATTTTGTTTCCTTGTTTTATTTTTATTTAGAATGTATATATAGATAGTTTTTCACTTATTTGATTTAATCTTAAAAAAATCACTATTTTTAAGCACTTGTTTTTTTTTCTTTGAGTTGTATTTTTTTTCACTGACAAAAAAGTCTTATTTCACTTGGTTAGATAGGATAATAAATTTTCTTCTACTACAAGACGTGTAGAAAATAGCGAACCTTCCCGTTTGGAATTCAACAAACGAATGAAACAGTTTGCAGATTCGCATTTCGTGTTGTTAGCTTGTTGAGTCAGTCAATCGGGGAGTGCTATTCAGGAAGAAAATACAAAAAAAAACATGAAATGAATGTAAACGTATGTCTATACAGATAGATATACACTTTACAAGTAGGTACATGAGATAATGGTATGTGTGTTTTGACGTTGTCGTCATTCCTCGTCACCCGTGGGCTTCGTGCTATGGGTTTGTTTTTCTTTTTTTTTGTGCTCTCTGGTGCTAAGGTGCCATGCCCCTTGATATTTGTGTGTGTTTAGGCTGCGTTTTGTACCTTACACTCTACACAGGAAAATAAGAAGAGGTTATGATATTTTTAGGAAGAATGGGGGACAACAGAAAATATAGTGATATATGTGCATAGGGTGTGCCTCTTGTTGAAAATGAAGGTTATTTATTGAATTACAATACAGTTTTAAACTCCAAGGACGCTTGCTGCAAGAATTTTAAATTATTTGAAGTTTTGATGTTAAAACTTTTTTTTTATAATTAAAAATAATTAGCAAACATTATTATTTTAGTGAATTGTAGTTCCCCTACGAGCTTGCTCATTAAGAATATTATATGAAATATTTGTTAGAATTAAAATTAACTAACATTTGTTATTTATTTTGCACTAAGTGCTAACGTTGGGCGCCAGTTTAAATACTAAAATCATACTATGCTTCATTCTGTTTGGATAAAATTCAGCTATTTTGTTTAAAATCTGTGTAGTTATAATTGTTATCTAAATTTTATTAATATTCAGTGAAAAAAAAATGGTGAAATAAGTCTAAACAATGAAAGCGCATACGTTGGGCGCCAGTTAAAACTCTAAAACAAAATTATGCCCTATTCTTCATGAATAAGTTGTGTGCTGTTATAACTGCTATCAACGTTTATCAACGTTTTTGATAAGCAGTGATCAAAATGCATAAAATAAGTCAACACAAAGAAATCACCCACGTTGGGCGCCAGTTAAAATACTAAAATCAAACTATGCTTCATTCTCTGTGGATAAAATTCAGCCATTTTATTTAAAATTTGTGTAGTTATAATTGTTATCTAAGTTTTATTAATATTCGGTGAACAAAAATAATGAAATACGTCTAAACAATAAAAGCGCATACGTTGGGCGCCAGTTAAAATACTAAAATCAAACTATGCTTTATTCTCTTTGGATAAAATTCAGCCATTTTGTTTAAAATTTGTGTAGTTATAATTGTTATCTTAGTTTTATTAATATTCGGTGAACAAAAATAGTGAAATAAGTCTATACAATGAAAGCGCATACGTTGGGTGCCAGTTAAAACTCTAAAACAGAATTATGCCCTATTCTTCAGGGATAAATTCGTTCAATTATAACTGTTATCAACATTTTTATTGATAGCCCATTATCAAAATGCATGAAATAAGTCAACACATAGAAATCACCCACGTTGGGCGCCAGTTAAAATACTAAACTTATGCTATCCCCCATTATTTTAAGTTATATTTCTGTTATTTAATTTTAAATAAGTGTAATTATAACTGCTTCCTAAGATTAACTAATATTTTTTTAGCAAGAAATATGTAATAACCTAAGAAAGTATATAAGTTGGGTCACAGGTAAAAGACTAACACAAAATAGTATGCTTTGTTCTTAATGGATACATTTGTTAAGTTATAAATGTTATTAATGTTTTTAATTAGACAACCCCCACCAGCAGACAAAATGCAAGAAATAAGTCAAAATAATGAAAGGACTCACGTTGGGCGCCAGTTAAACAATACTATGTCTTCTTTTATGTAATTTAAAGTGAGTATATTTATCAATGGCACTCATGTTTTTACTATTATTGAGTTGACACAAAGAAAGCGCTCACATTGGGCGCCAGTCAAAATATTGGCTTGCCTTGTGTTTTTTAAAAATTAATTTCTGTTATTTAATAGAAACTTAATATATAAATTACTGCTACTCATGTTTTTACTGTTATTGAGTTGACAAAATGCTAGATTTAAGTAAAATCCCTTGAAATGCTCATGTTGGGCGCCAGTTAAAATTCTAAAACACTACTTTGTCTTATTCTTTTTTTTTAAACATTTTGGTTACTTAGTTTGAAATCAGAATAGAGATAATTACCTATATTTCAAGTTATATTATCATGTCCGAAGGCAAGAAAGCAGTCAAGACCACAACTATTCATTTTAAAAATACTAAATTTATTCGTTTAACGTCATTTAATGATGTGAAAATGATGCTTACTAAGTCTTGCCATTAACTTGGCTCACCCATTCAATGGGTATTGACCAGATAAGTTTCTCGCAAATCTTGTCAGAATTCAGACAAGCTAATTAATTTTAAAATAAATAGGTACTTAAATCTTGATGAGTTACGAACAGTTTCATCAGCCATCACCCACTAAGTGTATTAACGACTGTTTCTCACGTTGGGCGCCAGTTAATTATTTTTTTAAGAAATTAATTGAAAACAAAATCACCCTGTACAAAACATCAAGTTATTTTTGCTTAAGATCATGGTGGTTTGTTATTGAGCTCGGGCTAAAAAAAAATCCACTCACAGTAGAATGTTCATATTGAATGGTTTTTCTTCCCCCTTGATGAATATTCCTTAAAGGCACCTATATATGTAGAATTAAACACTTGCCCTGCTAGAAGCGAGCACTACACCAGCTAGTGACTGTCGTTATTGCTGCTGGTATCATCAATCCCAATCCAACCAACTCATCGAGAAGAAAAACCTTTAGCACACTTTCATGGGAATTGGGTTGCTGTTCATGCGCTCACTAGTTGATCGGAATCCAGACGAGGCTTTCGTGCATCATAATTTGAGTATGTGTGTAGGTTAATTCTTTGTTTGTATTTCTTATTACGTTGCACATATTTGTCGAATTGACGACGACGACGACGATGACTATACTTCTACATCCCTCCCATTCATCCTCTTCGTCTATCAAACCTACAACAAAAAACAAACAAAAAAAAAATCAAAATAAACCAGTCTGATTCATATCAAAATGTATACTCTTCTTCTTCACCCCCATTCCTTCAGTTATTTTGCCTGCACCTCTTTAGCTCAGCGGTGGCTGCCAGAGTAAAGAGAGAAGAGAGAGATACAGAGAGAAATAAAAATAAAAACTGGGGGCTCGTTCGTTGTGGCCAATGAGAAGTCAAGGCGCCGCTTGCTGTTCACGCGTTGACCTCATGCTTATCGCAAAGTGTTCACGTGAACAGCGAGCTGTTTCAAGCCAACTGTTCAAGGGTCAATTTTTATGTTATTGTTGTTGGATGGCATGGCATACATAAATGTATATAGAAAAAATAAAATATTCTCGAATGGCGCGTTGTGTTTGGCTTTGGCTTGTGTTTTGAAGTTTGTGATGTTACTTTTGGCGCATTTTCTCATTTTTTTTAGTCGAATTTGAAATAATAATGAAAATAAAAGCCAGAGAGAAGAGAAAATATTCCACAAGGCCTGCGACGACCGACCGACGACTACAATGTGATGGCTTGAAATTTTGTGGGTGTGTATTGTATTGGGGTGGTGGCCGGTGTTTATTTTTTGTGTTTGCTAGTTATTCCGTATACGTATATGTGAGTTGTGAGACGACAACGATTATTTATATTGACGACAAACAAGGAACAGCAATGACTTTTTTGTTTGTGTTGTTTTGTTGTTCGTCTCTTTGCAAAAAAAACCTTAAGAAGACGAAAAAGTTCAAGTGGGTGTTTTCACGTAGGATTTATTGTCACAAAAAAAAAACGGAACAAGGAAAATGGAAAATTTTCTGCTATAGAAACTTGAGATGGAGGGGGAGTTTTTCGCAATATTATACTATGCATGTATTATGTATGCTAAAACGATGATGATGCCACCGTGTGGCGTAGGAGTTATGCCAGTTTATATACATCATACAACAGTTATATCACGTGGGCAGGTTAGCAATGTACCTACTTGAAAGTAGGTACCCACCTATGGCTTTCTTTTATCTAACTCGACAAAATGTGGGTAATCGGAATAGGAATTGCAAAATGTCAAACTTCTAGCTGGTGTGCACGTGGCCTAATAGCGTAGTTATTATACAAATAAAAATGAATTTTATTATTGCACGTAGTTGAACGATGATTAATAGAAGCGAAAAGGTTTCTTGGAAATTATTTGCTTAGCTGTAACCTGTACTGTAAGGTGTTTAGAAGGGGCAGATAAATATACATATGGCTGAGTAATAAAATGTAAATTAACATAGTGAATGTTTTGTGTGACAATGTTATCTACAGATTTATGTATTTAAAATAATTAAATTTTCTTATCAAATAATTTCTGTAGAGGATTTTTTGCATTGTCATTTTTGATGAGTTGCAAGTTGCAACAAATTATTAAATAGATAATTGTCAACCCTTCCTAAAAATTACTTCAATAAATCTGTTTTCAGATTTTAAGTCTAAAAAGACAGTTTTTCAGTGCTGAGTTAACTTTGAGAGTTATCCCTGGAGTAAGCTTTTCCTGAACTAATATTTAAACTGGAGTTCACTCTGAGTCGAGTTGTCGTGAGTCGACCTTAAACCGCCAAAGAAGCGGTACTTGGTTTCCATATATAAAGGTTACTTTCCGATAGTAAGGGTATTCATGCAACAATCTGTACCATTTATTTGATTTAGTTCAATTCATGAAATACTAGCGTGAACAATTATTTGTATGTGATAGTACTAATATAATTGAAATTAACTGAGTAAGTTAACTAAGCAAGTTGGCCCCTTGCGTAAGTTAACCATTTGAAGTAAGTTCACCATTTGCGTAAGTTTATCATTATTTGGTAAATGAAATGTCAAAATTTGTATTGGGTATGATCACTGATATCTGTACTACACTGTATAATGTATTAATACGGATGACTACGAAAAAACTAATAGTATACAAATCAAATGGAGTTTGGATATCATTATACTAGAATTGAAGATAGCCGCCATGTCTAGCATTTTATTTTGTAACTGTATAAACTTTTAACCACCTACAAGCTACAAATAACAAAAAAATGAGATAACAGGGGAAATAATGTCACGATGAATTCATTTAATTAGCATGCCTCCTCTTTATATGATTTCACTCATAGGAAGGGTGTTATATTAATAATAATTTTATCTTATCAACTAAGTTACGTATCTCAACACTTTATACGAAAAATCAAAGATTTTTTAAACAGGAGATAGGTTATTCTACATACAAATTGAGGCACTTCAAAACTACCACCGTATAAGATGAAGGTTAAATAAAAAAAAAATATTTACAACATGCATTGTGCAAATGACATTTAAAAAAAAGGTTCAAAAATGTGAATCACCGCACCGGAAGTACATAATTGCAAAGTATAAATATTAGTTTTTTGATATTTTAATTTACAAATAAATCATAAGATAATGACTATTCCTAAATTTTTTGACGTCTTAGCAATTTTAATAATATCGTTTCTATTTTCTAGATTACCATAAATCTAATGTTATTATTTAACCGTAACAAAGTAATAATATTATTAATTTATTATAAATCATACTGAGTCATAATATGTGAAATTTCAATTGATATATAATATGTACCTACATATATTAAATGATAAACTTTTTGACTCGGAATCACCTGCCATGCGAGTGGTATTCTCGCGGAACAGGATGATGATAATAATATTAAAATTAGCAACAATATTTTAAAGTTCGCCATAGGGTTATCATTAGTATAAAATAAAAGAAAAACAAAAGCGATGTTTTTATTTTGAATGGAAGTCACTTTATGAGATTGTGAATTATAAATATTTTTTTCATTTTGTTTTTCGAGAAAGTTATGTATGTATTTTCGTAGTTTCTAAAAAAAATTTCATTACAAGATTAAATTACTTAATTATTAAAAAAAAACAACAACTATTTTAAAAAATTGTATTTAATATGTAGTGTTAAAAGTAATCATGCAACAGGTGTAAACTTTGTCTAAGGCCGATATTCATCATTCGCTCATAATTTATGAAGTTTTCGGAGTCAGCGCTCTTCAGTCATAAGTCACTAATATTCATTGGTGAATAATGTTTAAAAGTGCTCATAACTTATGAGCCCTTGATGAATCCCATCCTAAATATGTTAAAGTGGTGAAGGAACTGTTAACAGTTTTGATTTTTCATACAAAATTTAAAATCTGTTTTTCACATTTACCGATTTTACTACGTTTACATCTTTTATATGAAAGATCTAGAGATCAAGGTGGACCTCGTCTCGGCTGCTTTGAGAAAGTGAGATCAATTAGAAAGAAGCCCGTTTGAACTCGATTCAGATTTACAAAAGAGTCATAGCGTAGTTAAGGTGCGTAAGTTTAGAGGAGGTAGCGCTGTCTAACAGCTTTCAGCAGCACTAAAGCGGCAAATAAACCCGCAACACGGGTTACATTACACTAGCAACTAGTGTAATATGGCTTTCACACCGAATCATAATCTTGATTTCGTGCAAAAAGTACAAAATATAAACGAAATCTACTAGATTTCCAGCATACATTTTCAGTTTTCAAAATCTTGTTTGTAATCTAGATAACGACGAAATCTCCCACAAAATCTACTTGATTTTGTTAGCCGAGACACATTTATAACACATTGTTCTCTTTTGTATAACAGATAGAGAATCTTTTAGCAGCGAGACAAAAGGAAATGCCAAGCAAAATTTAGTTTATGTGTGGTGTGAACGGTTCAATGAGATTTCGTGATCTTGTTGCGAAAAACATTCTTTGAAATAAGAAGTCTTAGGGTCTCAGGCCCTAGCCCACATGATCTTTATAATTTCCTGGATGGTGGATTCATATAGGCCAAAAGTCCACGATCAGGTGGTTTATAAGCTCCCCTCTCAAAATCCTAAAATTATGCCTTTGGCTTTGAAGCGAAATGTTTAAGCACACGAAAGAATTATTATAAAAATACTTGTTTCTCTTATGCTTAAACACTTAAAATTTATCTCTCAAAATCTGAAACCATCTTACTTGGAAAGATTTTTAGTTTTTTTATAATAGGTAAAAAAAAATACTCTCTTATCTCAAACTCTAAGGCCATGTTATTTTGAACCAAAAAATTTGACAAGTGGATTTTAATTTTTTAAGCAAATAAAAACCACAACCTAGCAGTAGGTAATGCCTATTTATCTGACTAATAAGGTGTCATCCGGAACCGGATTCAGATAACTGAAGTGCTTTTATCTTATCTGTACATCTTCCGTACTTTTCTTTGACAATAATAACAATTTTTCTTTGACAAAAATTGTTATTCTAAAATGGCGCCCAACGAAGCTAAATACATAGCTGCTGGTTTACTCTGTTCAATCTAAGCCCTATTCAGACACAAATATTTTTAATTTCAATTGTTGGGTACAACAAAATGCAATAAAAATACTGATCTACATATTTACGGCCAAAATTTGATTTTTAAATAATTATTTTGAAGTAAAAAAAAAATACTCTCTTATCTTATCCCCAAGCCCATCTTATTTTGAACCGAAATATTTGAGAAGTAATTTTTTAGTTTTTGAGCATACGGCAAAAAATATTTTGTGGTGTACGCTAACGTATAGATTTTTGGATCATCTTTGTGGGTTATGCGCCGAAAGTCCTTTGTGGCTTTTCGGTCTCTTTCTTATTAGCAGAAAAGGAAGAGGGAGAGGGAAATGGGTTCGTGCTTAAGTCATTTTTAATTGAAGGCTTTAAAATAAATGTTATAATTTGTAGGGAATCCAGTGTATTATAAAGATCAGTGCCTTATCCCTAAAAAACATAATGAACAAACCACAATCGTTGACTCCATTATTAATCGTCAATAGTTCACAGTGATGAATTTATGAAAAAAAAAACAAAACTTAATAAAAACAGCATAAAATTATTATCCACTTGAGTTTAAATTTCGTAAACTTTGAAAGACAACAAAATAATGATAACTACATTCACAATTGTAAATTTTATCTAAATTTATATTCTTTTTAAACAAGCTACAAACTCATGTTCATTGACGAATGATTATTCCCGTGATTGCTGTTGCAATCTGAAAAATGTGTTTTGTTTGTTTATTTTTGTACCGCAATTAGGTACAATTATAATTCAAAAAGTTCAATCTCCGATAGCTAATGGGAGTGGTGACAATTGTAAAAATATTTATTCTAATCAAGTGACTTTGTACACCCGATGTTCACGTGGACATAAATTTCCATCGTTTTGTCACGTGGACATTTTATTTTTAGTTTTTGGTTTTTGGTTTTTTTATTTTAAGATAAATTCGCACATGATGATTTTTGTTTACATCACATTAATTTTTTTTGTTTTAATTTATTTATATCTATAAAAATATTTTTTCTTAATATTTTGATGAATGTACTTTGATCATGTTAAATAATATGGGTCACTGCCAAAAAAAAAATATCAGAAGAATTAAGTAGGTACATAAAACATGATCAAAATTAAGGTAAGAGAAAATGATAAGTTTTGGGCATCTGATAAGTATCAGCAAAAAATACATTGATAAGGGTATTTATGCAAACGCGTAAGCTCTGCGTAAACGCATTTAGAGTGGTAAACGTGGTAAACTGTTGTCAAATTTTGTAGGGAAATCAAATTTTTGACAGAAATTTTGTCACATTTACATTTTAATGAAAGATATGCGAGCTCGGTTCTACTGGTTTGGAACGTAGTAAGCCCTTGTTAACGCAGTAAAGTGGTAACACTGTAAAAATTTAAATGTCAAATTTGTAGCACTACTCTTATCCCCATGAGAAATTTAAGCCTTTCAGAGATGTATCCCCCCCACAATTTTTTCTGGATACGCCACTGGCCAGCAGAAGAATAGGGGCACTTAGATTGGTGTAACTGGCTTAGGAGAAAATTTCAGGCAGCCCAAAATCGCGAATAGTTCAAATACTCCAGATAATTGAAACCCTACCAATTTAACTGGCGCCCAAGTAGGACTTTGATTGATATCCACCTAACCTAAGATCAAACCTAAGCTTGTTCAATAATGAGATATTAAGTGGAATTATGTGTTAGATATATAAAATATTGTTATCTCATGGACTAAAATTGTATTGCGTACTTATCTTTGCCTATTTCGTCATCAACTTTTCTCGATAACACACTATATTCCCAAAAAAAACTTTTCCGCACTACGTGCAGCAAAAATCATACCTAATATTTCTTGTCATAAGAAAAAAAAATATATACAAATTAAATTAAACAAACAACCAAAACTAACTAGCTAGCTAATTCTAAATAAATCGACGAAAAAACCTAACAACAAAACAGCTAAATTAGAAACAGTGGGCTTGTGCGAATAATTTTTCTAACCGAGCTGAACCGTTCGTTTTGCGTTCAACCTGCCGCCTGCCATACACGCATACACTTTCATTGAGATCGATCACGTTTCCTGAACGTGATAGGGGCGTACCGAGTAATAAAATAATCACGGCATTCAACGAAAACAAAACGTGTTCAATGATACAAAACAAAACACAAAAAAAAGTAGGTAGGTATATAAATAAAAATACAATCTTAGCCGACTACGACGACTACTACGATAGTGACGCGGGGCGACACGGTGGTGGTGTGGCATGCGAATAACTTTGGACTTAGCAGAAGTTTGTTGTTTTCACAAGATAATCAGCACAAAACCAGAACGGGTCGTGCCCAAAAAGCCAATTGTATTATGATTGAGTGATTGAATTTGAATTCAATAATCGCTGTCAAGGTGACAGATGGTGAGGTGGGAGAGTTTGCGATGGATTCGACTCGAATGATCCGCATGGGCAAAGAGAAATTTGATCATTTACTTATATCAATCTTCAGAACAATATTTCTGATTGAAGAATTAACGGTATTTCAAATGCCACTTCACCTATACCATTAAAAAAGTATAGCCTGATAAATATACTATTATTTGACAGCTATTGCAATCATATTTCACATTTCTGTGTGAAAGAGATAGAAAACTTTGATAAACATTTTTAAAATATAATCGTTTTGGTCTAACCCGTTGGGTCTCACATGACTCTGCTATATAAATATTTATTTAAGGCTCACAGTTGCTTTGTGATTTGCACCAAATGTTCTCATATAAATAAAATAAACCTCTCAATGGTCACTCGTAGAGCACATGTTCAATAATTTGTTGTAATACATTAATGGCAATGGCGAAGCGCGCTGGCAATGGCATAAAACAACTAGCGTCATTGAGTAGAGAGGTGTTTAACCGCGTTTGCCATTCATTAATTATTATTATCGTAGTCGTCGTCGACCAAAATAGTTGTTGTATACGTTTTTTTCTCTTTTAAATAGACATAGAACCACCACCTACATAATCGATATATGCATAATGGCGGGATATTCTCGATGATGTAAACTTGTTTCCGGTTTTTGTTGTGAATGAAGGCGACATAAGGTTTTGAGATTTTGCGAAATTTGCAGTGCATTGGTAAGATATTGGCGAACACATGGTCTATGCGTGTTTGTTTTTGGTATTTCCTTTAGATATGAAGGTATTTTAATGGGGTAGAAATTTATTTTTGACAGTTTTTGTGAATAACTACTTATACTTGAATATTTAATAATAAAAAGCTGAACAGGACATTTTGTAATCGTGTTTATAAATTTTAAAAAGCCCTTAGGATACGTTTTATTTTCAAATCGTAAATAATAAACGTTTTTCATTGGTATATTATACTAGGTTTTCACATGTCAATCTTTAATTATTGAGAAAAGACGTATTTAGGCGGGTTCACATCGATCAACTTACTGGCCACCCAACTGGACAGCTCTCTCATTTCACCAATATCAAAATCATTTGAAAACCATCCGACAGAGGTTGATCATCATCAGTTTGACAGTTGGTCGTATGGTAAATTAGTCTATGTGAGCCCCCCTTTTGACAGAACGAGTTGACTGACACGAAAGAAGACATTTGCTTATCTGTTTTCTCTCTCTCTTTGGTATAACCTGGTTATGCTAATTAAGAGCTGAAAAGTAAAAACTGGAAAAATAGCAGTGTCTAACTAAGACATCGTAATAAGAAATATATACATGAAAATACTTACGACTTCTAATTTCATGCGCTGAAAAAGAAATAAGCATTCGGTTTGATTAAATATATCGTATTTTTGACAGCTGACAGTAAAAAACGAGAGAGAGAGACGGGATATGTGTTTTCACTGAGAAACTTCCCTGGATCCAATTCAAGCTGGGAAGCTGCATCAGGGAAAAAATTTTCCATATGAAATTATTCCGTCAATTTAACATTAAAGTTTTGAATGAAACAACAGCACAGGTTCTTGTTGTTTCATTCAATACTTAAATGTGAAATCAACTAGTTTCAAAACAATTACAAGCTTCGGATACACATGGGTCTACTGATGAATGAACCCTATAAACGGAAGTAAGATAACGATGCTCGGATCAGAACGTAGAATGTTAGGTCTCTTAATAGACCACATTCAGCCGAGGAATTATCAGAAGCCCTGGACTGCTGTAAAGCAGATATAACTACCATCCAAGAAATACGATAAAATGGGTCGATGCAAAAGCAAAAAGGCGTGTGCTACATAGAGATCCCAGATTCAACCATATTGCAATCGACGCAATATACGCGTTAGGAAGCATGAATGTCTGAACTTTCCGAGACATCAACACTGGATAAGACTACTAGCAAGTTTAAAGCTTCCAAGAGGTCCCATGCCATAGCAGCAAGTCTTCAGAATCAAAAGGCAGCATTTTCAAGAAGTCATTAGACATGTCACTGAGATTCACAAAGTCCCTCTAAATAGAAGGTTGCTGCGAAAATAGCCCATAGCTGACCATGAGGTCTAACAGTGGGTTCTCAGAAATAAAAAGAGGAAACAAAAGAAACGTCGTAAGGATATAAACCTAGTTGCGGGCAAGAGGAAAGGAGCGGAAAAGAATTGGAATGAGGAAAGAATTGCCAAAGCAATGAGCGGAATTAATTTTGAGCCGCTGGATTCCCATGGTTAGGTGGATACAAGGCCACACTGCCAGAACATTGGCAGTGCCTAGTGGGTGATGATGAACGTCCGTCCGATTCCTACTTTTTTGAAACAGGCCTGATTTGTTTTTTCTTATGAGGTTTAGCTTCGAAGAAAAGATCCCTCTACCCGGCGAGTTTAGCTGTGCACCTCAAACAGGCCGCATCTCCCAACCTAGACATTCCATCCCTCTCCTTATTCATCCAATTCCTATACTTTTTAGATCCGTTCCTTCCTTTCAATCCTTTCCTCATTCCAATTCCTATCGGCTCCTCTCCTCTTATCCGCAACAACCTCGAACTGAAACTTGTAAAAGATGGCCAAAGGAACATCGTAGTGGAGCCACAGTCGATGTTGACGACTTGCAAAAATCTTTTTTTACAATCTGTATAACAACAATGCAAACAGATGTATGTACCCCGTTTACATGTAGGTCTGATGTTTCAGCGCCTTTGTAAACTTGGATCGAGTTCAAATCTCAAATGGGATCAATTCGACTCGATCCCACTCGCTTTTGTGGAGTTGAGTCTATAACATGCTACCTCTGTCTTCAAATTCCAACACGATTACTTGATTTTGCATGTAAACGGAGTAATGGTTTAAAAATCAGTTACTGGTAACATATGCATAAGTCTTTTGCAAATAAAGTTAGACCCACACATTGATACGCATACAGATTTGAAATAATATGCGTGAAGTTGTCCTTGTACACAAAAATAAACTCTGAACTACAAAATACCTTAAATTATTATTAATTTCCAATACGAAAACAACTTTATTATCAGTACCAAAAAGAGTCTGATTATGATCATGCTCCATCGGCATGAGCAGCGCAATAAAAGTTATTTTTATCCTCAAAATCGATGCAGGCATAAAAAAAAAAAAAAAAAAAAAACAAAAACAAAAGTATATTTACTGAGCTGCACAAATTGAGGAATTTTGCTCAAAAATTTTCTGTTGACATAGGCCAGATATATTTCGTCATTATCATTCTATCATTCTTTTTATCTTTTTTCATTATGTTGGTGAAATTTTATCGTTTATAACGTTCCAAAGATAAAAATAACCATAATCAATATTTTTTTTTTAATATCTGCGATTATTTTTATTTTTGTTTTGTCTGGTGGTGTTTTTAATAATACGAGTAGGTAGCTGTTATAAGGGTTTCCGATCATTAAACCACATTTCGAAAAATAAAATAAAAATCTAGCGAAATCCAGAATTTTTTCAGCTTTTGTTTATTTTGATTAGAAAACTAAGTAAACAAATGGTGAAACCTCTTATCAAGCTCTTATTTATATATTGTTGTTGGCGTGATGGTTTATAGTAGGCAGAGCACTTCCCTATCGCCAGTGGCCTTTGATTGAGGCACAACCATTGCGTGATCGCATCAAGTGATGTCGTCGTTGTTTTATAATAAATTATAAAACAAATTACAAAAAAAATCTAAAATTAGTTTCAAATAATAAATTTAACATAACATTAGACAACAAATACAATATATAAACATTAGTGGCTTATATTTGTGTTTGAAGATTGGTTAAGGTCGCTTAAAATATCATAATAAGATTTAATTAGACTTTGAAAAAAGATAAGGATTCACTCAACGGTTTCGTTTAGTATAAAAATACGTGCTTTTTTGCAGGTAGATTAACCTATGAGGTTTGTTTCAGAGCAAACAATTGAAAAACTACCGGAATCATTGGTTCTTATGAAAAACAATGAAGGGATGAACGTTTTATTATTCCACACTTACTTAGACGGCTAGGTCAAAAAATATTTTTTTCCAATTTGTTAAAATTAGGTCAGAACAGTCAGCGAATGTTTTGCTGTTGTTGCGTCTCACTCCAAGATATTAAACGTTTTCTACTTTCTCTACTTATTGTTTTGATAATGTCTTGAACTGAAAAAGTACTTCTGTTGCTTAGGTATCATTTTTGTTTTTGCAGTGCTAATTTTCAGCTCCACAATTTTTGCTTTTCCTTGCACCCTTTATAGTCATTTGATTGATGGAGATCAATGATCCTGTGACTGATGTCCAGTCCATTGTATTCCTCCATTTACGTTCATCATTACTGCGTGCAGCATATCGCTTATCACTAATAAGAAGCAAAACAAAAGGTAATATAATAAAGTACTAAAAAGTTTAGCATTACAAAATATAAAATCGATCGCAAGAACTTGCTCTTTTAGGTCAAAGTAATAAAATATTTGTATATTTTGAAAATATAAAAAAAATATAGAAGAAAGTAATTTTTTGTTTAGGTAATTGTTTCTTTTTCAATTTTTTTTTGTTAACTAAACACACAATACTTTTAGTGACATAAGAAGAACCTTGAACGAAATCAGTTGAGTCAGTTATGATATACAGAATGTCCGGTAAACATTAGAAATGTCGTAAAGCCCACATTATGGCTGCTCTGAAACAGAATATTCTTTAAATAAGTGCATTTTCTCGTCCAGTGAATTTTTATTTTACTTACATATTTAACTATTGAATATCTCGCCTGAAAATGGATGAATTCCATAAATTCTCGAAAATAGAAATACATTGAAAAAGTTAAAGCATCTCTGGTAAAAAAAAAATCGTATGCAAACCCTAGTGCAAACTATATAAGAAATTGGCACAACAAATGTAGGGCCACGGAAAAAAGTGTGGTTAGTCGCGAAGAAAGCTTGAAAAACCGCGTTAAAATGCGCGTATAACTGTGACTAGAAATGGGAAAATACTTTTGAAAGATCGTGGAATGCCGCTGAAAATAGTATGGGAAGTTATGAAAAAAGTACTAAACATCACATAAGAAAGCGTAAACTACCTTGGAAAAAAGCGAAGAAAGTCACCTAAAAAAGCCAGAAAATTGCACACTCGTTAAAGATCGTTGAATACCGTGGAAAATAGGATGGGAAAATGCGGAGAAAATAGAAGAAAACCACGGGTAATGCGAGGAATATACCAAGGAAAACAGAGAAGAATACTGATTAAGGAACTTTGAAACACCGAGCTTTTTTCCACGACTTTTTTTTCGCAATATTTTGCACATTTGTTTGTCACCTTTTACGTTTTTCCTGAGGTATCCTACACTTTTTACGCGACTTTTTCACCTTTTTTCTTCAACTTTCTTTACTTTTTTCTGCGCCTTTACACGTTTTTCAGCGGTATTCAATGTTGTTCCATGATTCTCCAAGGACAACTGTATGTGGCATGCTCAAGCATCAGAAATACTTCGATTTTATTTGCTATGCTGTAGATGGAAAAACTAAAAACCACTTCAATAGTAAAAATATTTAAATTAATAAGATTATTAAGACAATTATTACTGAAAATGAAGGAATGAAAAATCTAGTAGGTATTGTAGTTGTGGTTCAGACACAAAATAAAAATCATTGTGGAGAGCAGGACAACGTCTGTTGGGTCAGCTAGTCACTAATAAATCACCGAAAAATCAGTTTACTACGATCGAATTAACAATTTTAAATATGATGGTGAATGCGGGATAGTAATTCCAAATGAGAATTTAAAAATGCTTGCATTTAAAGAGTTTAGTTGGCTGGCTCATACCAGTTCTTCTTTTAATCAAGTGATTTCTTTAGCACGACCCTTGACTCAAGAGTCCTGGTTGAGTTTTAGCAGCTCGTTCAGGTTGATGTTTAGATACTTGGCGTTGTGTTTAGCTAGCAATCTAGTTCCATCTGGGAGTGTCAGGGTCATGCTTCTATAATTTCCAGCCAAAAGAGTTACACTCATGTAACTCGATTACCTACATCTTTTGTTTGTGTTAAAACTTAAAAAAATAAACCTCTCATTTGGGCCAGATAACATCCGGGTGACCCAAAAAAACAGGAGAACCAAAAATCAATAGTGAAACATTCAACTTTTGGCATATTCAAGAACAGAATAAAACAGAGAATCAACAATTGCATACTTATATACCTACATAAATTGTAACACAGTCATACCGTTTATTCAGAAACTATTCGCATCAGCAATATAATTTTTGTGTATGAAGAATCATCACCAAAAAGCAAAATGAAGAGGAATTCATGTAGAAAGCGGCACTTTTTAGTGAGCGGCTATTTTTAGCAAAATCTTTTTTTATTAGGTCAGACTCAGTCATAAACATATAACATACCATAAGCATATCTACTCCTATGGTTATACCGCTGCTGTTGCCGCACCTCCATACACATTGCACACAAATACAAACACAAACATATAATCGTTATATTGTGGAATGTATTTTCGCGCTGAAACAATGGAACCATAAAAGAGGTAGCTACAGGGGATTATGACATCATCGCGCGTCTGAATGTAAAAACCAGAATGGCAAAACAATGGAAAGGAGATGACGTCATTGCTTTATAGTGCCAACCTGCTTGTGCTCTTGCTGTACGAACAAAGAGTAAGTACGAGTATTATAGTGTAGGAGTTGGATCGATGAGCCAAACGTGCTTTGACCTTTTTTTTGCACTCCATTTCTGTTTGTCTGTTTTCTTCTACGTTTTCTTTTGAATACGATAAAAAATTCAAATATTATGGATAGAAGGAAACAGAGTGAATAGTGGTGTACAAACAGAAAACAATAAAAAGGTTACGTATACGCCCTAGTGAAAATCGTATTCACTTAACCGTATTTCCGCCGACACCGACGACGACGCGATGCCTCAATTACATGGTACACAGGGCTTGATGTGCTAAGTAAATGCTTCATTAATTGTCAAGTGTGGCCAACATGCAAGGAAAGTATTCCGGAAGGTTTAAGTCATGAAAAAAAAAAAGTAAAACAGTTATTAAAGTTCGATTGGAAACTGTTAAATCACTCAGAAATACCTACGAGACATGTGAGTTGTCTGCAAATTTTGTTCGGATTGTGTCGAAAATGGATAATTTTTGCATACATTTTTCAGAAAATGTCTTAATTAATGGGATTAAACTCAAAACCATCCCCGAATCGTAAACATTCTTAGCATGTGATGGTTTGGAAACACGACTAAAAAAATCACTGGTAGTCCCTTCAAATTCTCAGGTTTCCGTATACAATCACGGATTGTGTCGCTAAGATCAAAGGTTGGCCCGGCACACAAAATGGCTCGGTTTCTCATGTACTGGTTCGGTAAGATAAGGGGCTGCCCCGCTCCGGCAATTTCGCAGTTTTCCTATAGTAAAATTACAAGTTGCCTGTAAAATCCGTAAAATCAGGAAGTATTGCAAGTAAATCCTGTGTTCAATCGATATATTGAGTTATTACGGTAGAATCAAGGTTTCATGCCGATACGTATACCCCCAAATTTCTTCGAAAGAATCACGAGTCACCCCAGTGAAATCAGTTTTTCCGGTAAAACAAAATTCAGGATTTGTCATAAATCTGGTTTTTCCCTAACAGGATTACGGTGTGTTTAGATAAGATTTCGGGTAGTCCCGGGTAAATCACAGGTTACTTTAGTAACCAGTAAAATCACAAACTGCCCCCCTAAAATCATGGTTTGTCCCAGTAAAGGATGCCCTGGCCCCTGATTAACAATGTTACGAAGTATTTGCTTTTTTCTGGCAGAATCACAATTTTTGGTAGAACCAATATCTTGATTGAGTAACGTGCCGCTCAAATTTCCTTAGTGAAATCACAAGCTACCCCTGTAAAATCACTTTTTTCGGATCACAATCCAGGATTTTTCCAGTGCAATCAAGGTTAATCTTATGAAATAATAGATTTTTCTATAAATGTGACGAGGGTCCCGGCGGTTTTCTTCAGGAGAATCACGGATTTCATTGGTAAATTACGGACTTTGGAAACACGCCAGTTTACCACGAGTTTCTTTTGTAAATCATGCATTGCCCCAATTAAATCATGGATTGTCCTATTATAAAGGGTCGCTTAATCTACGAATTTCCCCATTTCCCCAAAAACCACGAGTTACCCCATAAAAAATCAACAAGGTTCGAGTACAGATTCTTGCAGTGAAATCTTATTAAGATCACGGATTGTAGGTATCGAAAAGATCATATAGGTTTCACCAGTTAAATTACGGCCACGATTTTTCGTAATATATAACGATTTTTTTTCTATAAAATTACTCATAAACCCCGGGTAAAATCAAGAGTAATTACTGTAAAATCACATTGGTCCCTAAATAGAGTTACCTTAGTGACACGAAACAAGCATCACGCTAGTAAAACCAAGGACTGTTAATGGAAAATCATGATTAATATAAGGAAGAAGTTATCTTGAAAAGAAACCAAAATCAGGTTGGAATTGGTTTGACCTGACCCAAAATTCAGCAAGTTAATGTTTGCGAAAGTCAGAAAGCAGTGAAGTTTTCAGCACATATTACCGTTAGTTGACTTACGGGTGTTAACAAGGTGTTCTCTACACTCGTTGAATTTAATTTGTATGAAAAGTATTGTTTCATTTGTAAACTCAGTGCTCATGCTCAGTAATGTAAATTGCCCTTGGAAAACAAAAACAACAAACTAGTACTGGCAAGTTTTTGGTCAAAAAAAGTGCTGTCGATTGAGGTTTTCTGTATGGTGAACGACAGAGGTCGCAAACTCTATTTATTGAAGGATGTGTTCAAAGAAACTTATCGACGAATAGTTTTATATTGTTTTGCTAAGAAAATAAAGAAAAAAATGAAATACAAATAGCATTTTCATCACATCTTTAGGAATCTAGTTTGTTTTTAAAAATTTGTTCAAAAAAGAAAAGCATACATTTCATCACACAGTGAGTCCTTTGTCTCTAAAGTTAGTATGTAGGGTGTTGAGTTCAAATCTGTAGCGTTCTATTTTTTGCTGAGTTCTGATCTTTCAAATAAAACCTTCTTAGATTAGAAGGAACATTGTACTTTTTTGACGTATTCCTTAAAAACGTCAGAATTTAAGCACAGTTGTCTTACAAAACCGATCCAGAGGAAGTTATTCACATAGAAATAACTCTTTCAGCTTTTTATAATTTTCAGATAAAAAAATCGATGCTAAGGTCACTCTGCATTTTTTTTTACATGGTATTCTCTTCACTTTTCATCTCTTGTTTGTGTTATATCTTTTTTCATGAACGCAGACTGGAAGTCGGTAGATTACGATAAAATAATTTATCAACAAAATTATTTAATTTCTTATCCAAAGCTGTTGCTGGCTGTGTTCATCACACAAACATAATATTTGTGTTACAATTATTTAGGGTGTGTTCACATTTTCGCTGTCTACTTGTCACTCTGCATTGTTTATTATATTTTATTTGCGTTGCTTTGCAATCTTTGAACAAAATATTTTGGGTGTTTTCTGTGCTCGCTTATTTTTTGTTGTTGTTGTTGTGTTGTCTGACCTTGGTAATAATCGACTAAGTTAAACTCTGGGGTTATATTTAGGTTCTTTATTAACATAAACAAACATGAACTTTGGTTAATATTTCAAAGTTCAATTGCTGAGCAATATCAAATCAAGGCACTTTTTTTACTGACAAAGTGTATGAATCCCCGAGAGAGATTAAATTGGAATCGTGAAATTTATAAATGTGGGTTGTTGGTTGGAATTGGATGGTTGAACTTTTATAGAAAATTCCTAGAGTGGGTGCTTTGTGTGATGGGAATGTGAATGAACATTGTAGGCAAGAGGTATAGGAAAGATTCCGTAGGCGAGGTAGAAAAAAGGAAAATGTATATTTTCTGGATAACAACTTTTGTGGGGAAACATGAATGAAGTTTGGGTTGGGTGTGTGTGTCTTTGTGATAATGGCGTAGTACGTCACACTGCCAAATACGTCAATGGTTGTGGTGGTGTTTGGTACGTCATTGCAATGCAATAATAACCGTTGGTGTACTTGACATATTTATACAGAGAGCATCATTTGGAACTAAAAGGATGTGTTAGGTAAGGTTTTTCAACAAATTGTATTCCCGATGGATTTTATTGGAATTATCCATTCAAGAAATATTCTAATTTAGTTTTGTTATAAATGTGACGTTTTAAAATAAATTAAACTATCAATATCATGTTACGTACATATGTAGATAAATATATAATTAAATTGAATTAGGTATTAGAGGCTAAGTGTATGTTGATGGAATTATTGGAATTACAGTTGGATGATCTAATATTTGACATTGAAATATAACCAGAATTACTGTGCTTTGGACAGGAGAGGGACTTTTTAACTTATATCTGCACTAAATATGATGATTATGCAAATTGTATGACGTCGTTTTTAAATGAATTGTTTAGCGAATTTACCATGTTCTTTGAATTCGATAATAATGATATGCAAGCGAAGAAATTGTAGATTCTGTAGTACAAAGATATTAAGTTGTTAAATATGTGTGCTGATTTACAGATTTGAAATGTAACAATAACTTAAGCTAGTAAACGTAAATTTCTTGAATTTGGTTATTTTTTCGTTTTCAAGCAGGACTTCGATTAAAAGCTTCAGTTGATTTTTCGTCTGACTGTAGGTATAGCCTATAGTTAGCCCTGAAATGATGGGGAAACACAACAGTGAGGTCTTATGGAGTAGATTGCTGTTGTATTAAGTTACAAATTCCTATGTTAAAAAATCCAATAGAAAGTTCTCCCTGGTCGCTAAAACCTGTTCTTAAAAATAGAAGTGTAATGCTTTTTCTCAAGGCTAAAGTAGTTAAGTTCTTCAGTTTTCATGGGTTTTCCAAAGAAAGCAGAGCAAAATTCATCTTCGGAAGAAAAAAAAAAATAACTCTGACCAGTAAGCAGGGAAATCTCAGAGAGAGTTAGTAAGGAAGCCGGAAGAAGTCGGAAGAATATAGTGATTGATGAGCACCCAATCTCAGAGTAAGCAGGAAGTAGCAAGTGTTTTGTAGTTTACAACCTAAAAGTGAACAGGATTATCTTGGAGAGTCTGGTAATCGATAGGCTCACAATCTCATATTGAGCAGGTATATTTCCATATTAGTCATCAAAACGGGAAGAAAATAGGATAGGCCCACAGTTTAAGAACGAGAAGCAAGAACTCGTGATAGGTTAGCTTTAAGTCTCAAAGTTAGCAGTTTAGTTCAGTAATTTAGTTAAGTAATTAAAGTAACTATGTATGAATGTACACAAAGGATTTTCTAGTAGATAATAATGTTACTCCATCTTGGCTTCTTTTGCTGATTCATTAACAATCAAACTTCCCCGTTTTTTGATATCCTCAAGAGCACTTCAAGATTATTCTTGGTGACTCAATGCCAGATTTTGAAAGGAGAACTGTAAGAATGTATACTTTTAATAAAAGCAAAACTACATCAAATAAAAGAACTGGATACACAACTTAACAAACGATTAATTTATTTTGGAATGATGAAGAAAAAATAATTAAATAAAAGAATGAAAAGCAAAGAAGATATGATTGAATTAAATCAAAGTTGAAATATATAATAAAGTACAGTGTAATAAGTTGTTACTTCCAACACTCCTCCTCAACTTAACAGCTTTTGAATTCTTGAGTTGCAATGCATTTAGTTCATTTTGGTAACACATCTAAGTTCATCGCGCAGCTTGGTGAACTGAGATTTTGGAAGAGGCTTCGTGAGAATATCAGCTATTTGATTCTTCGTGTTTACGTATTTTATATTGAACAAACGTTTCTCATATGAATCGCGTACAAAGTTGTATTTGACATCGATATGTTTCAGTCTTTTGTGTTCCCACTTTGAGAGCAGGTGAATGACCGATTGGTTGTCTTCGTAAATCATAGGTGGAACAGTACAAATGATCTTGATTTCTTCAAGAAGGTTTTTCGTCCAGAGTAAATCGGCTGTTGCTGAGGCTAACGCAACATATTCGGCTTCAGTCGAAGATAGTGCAACCGAAGTTTGTCGCTTAGTGGTCCATGAGATGACGTTACCATACATTTTTAAAAGAAATCCAGAGGTGGATTTGCGATCCATTTCACTTCCGAAATCTGCATCGACGTAACAAGTTAAAGGATCTTGTTCTCCTCCTTTTGTGTATAGCAGACCAAAGTCGATGGTTCCTTTAATGTAGCGCAATATCCTTTTGAGACCTCTCCAACGAACTTCGTTTTGTTTATGCTGATATCTACTGAAATAGTTTACAGCCAGACTTAAATCAGGTCTAGTTGCCAGCATTCCGAACATCAGGCATCCGATGAGTTCACGGTAAGGTTTAGTGTCTTGAATTTTGTCGGCTTCATCATTTAGAATAGGAGCAATATCCATTGGTGTGTCCGTGGGATTTGAATCTTGCATCTTAAAACGTTCAAGTATCCTTTCGAAATAGACCTTCTGGTTTAAATGAATTCCTCTGTGGTTGCGTTCGATATTGATCCCTAGGAATGTTTTTGGCTCACCCAAGTCTTTCATGGCAAATTTATCTTTGAGAGCGTTCTTGATATTATTTATTTTTCTCTCATTGTTTCCTGCAATTAGCATATCATCGACGTATAGAATAAGAAAAATGCGATTTTGGTCGGATTCCATCATATAGAGACATTTGTCGAGTTCTGATCTTGTGAAATTTATTTTTGCTAAGAAATTGTCAATTGTTTTGTTCCATGCTCTGGGCGCTTGTTTCAGTCCATAGAGAGCCTTCTTAAGTTTACAAACTGAGTCAGTTTTGCTCTCAAAACCTTCTGGAATCTTCATAAATATCTCCTCCTCAATTTCTCCGTGCAAAAATGCGTTTTTGACATCCATGTGATAAGCGATAAGATCCTCTTGTACGATGATGGATAGAAGAGCCCTCAGAGTCGTTAATCTGGCAACCGGAGCAAACGTTTCTGTGTAGTCGTATCCTTTTCTTTGAGCACAGCCTTTAACTACGAGCCTTGCTTTGTATCTGTCAATGTTTCCGCTTGCGTCTCTTTTCAAACGGAAAACCCACTTGTTATTAATCAGGCGTTTATTTTCAGGTAGACTACAAAGTTCCCATGTGTCGTTCTTTAACAGCGCTGTCATTTCTTCATTGACTGCTTGCATCCATTCTTTTTTATCATTTCGGGAAGCTATTTCTTCAAACGTTTCCGGCACATCTTCTATGAATGTTTCAGCATGAAGCGCTAGAATAGCGTAGTCTTCAAGATATCTAGGTACGGTCGTTTTTCTGTTAGATCGTCGAATCAAATCTTGATCATCTTCTTTTTCCTCAAGGTCATTTCCCGATTTTGTTGATTCATTGTCATTCTTATTTTCGAAATCATGTTGTTTTTGTTGTTCTTCTTCAAATTCTTGTTGTTTTTCATCTTCTTGGTTCCTGCTTTCTTCGGGTTCAGTCCAATCATGACTACTGGAGTTTTCGAACGAGAACTTTGCTTCATCGAATACGACATCATGTCCAAGAACGATTTTTCGATTTTGTGAATCCCAAAGTTTATAACCGTTGGGACAGTATCCAACAAAAAAACATTTCTTTGATCGAGAATCGAACTTACCTTGCAGCAGTTGCTTGGGAATCTTTAAGAACGCAATACAACCAAAAACTTTTAGCTTACTAAACTTGAACTTTTCTCCATACCAAAGCTCAGCTGGAATCTTTCCCTCCAGCGATGACGTTGGGCTTCTGTTTACCAAGTAAACTGCAGTTTGGACAGCTTTAGACCATAAAGTTTTGCTAAGTTTGCAGTTGAGCATCATGCATCGTGCCTTATCAAGGACGGTCCGATTCATCCTCTCGGCCACTCCGTTCTGCTGAGGTGTATATCGTATGGTGAATTCAAATTGGATCCCCTTTTCTTCGAAAAATTCTTTTATTTCCTTTGAAATATATTCTCTTCCATTGTCGCACCTGAAACGACTCAACTTTAAATTAAAATGCGCTGTTGCCATAGCCTCATATATTTTGAAATATTTCAAAACTTCTGTTTTAGACTCTAAAGTATAGCTTGCGGTGAGATGCGTATAGTCATCAATGAAAGTAAGAATATATTTCTTCAAGTCATGAGAAATGGGATTTATGGGACCTACGATATCGCTGTGCACAAGTTGTAGTGGTCGTGAAGCCTTTTGTCTTTCTTGGTTGTGTGGCAGGCTACTTTGCTTACCTTCTATACATATTGCACACGGTCCTTTGGGAATGTTAGAAGCATCGATTTTGATTTCGCTCGTGTGTTTTTGAAGTTTCTTGATGTCCTCAGCATTGAGATGC
This sequence comes from Meliscaeva auricollis, assembly GCA_948107695.1. NCBI lineage: Eukaryota > Metazoa > Arthropoda > Insecta > Diptera > Syrphidae > Meliscaeva > Meliscaeva auricollis. Next base: position 25,738,833 of record OX403618.1, read on the forward strand.
CCCAGTCTCTTATGCCACATTTCATAATTGTCTTCTTTTAAGCTGAGAAGAGCTGAGGGCTTCTTAAAGCTTATTTGGTACAATCCTGATGGCGTTCTTTGTGCAACTGCAACCGTACGATTGTTCTTAGATATCTCCCCGCATCCTTTTTCGAATTTCACACAGAAGCCATTCATTTCAAGTTTTCGAACTGAAAGTAAATTATATTCGAGGTTCTTGACAGAGAGGACATTCTTTACAGTGACGAGATTTTCCCTTTTGTTGAGAAAACTTGACAGTTGAATATCACCGATTTTTTCTGCAAGTAGAAAGGTTCCAGATTTAGCAACTTTTATTCTAATCGGCTCGTCCAATTGCTTTGTGTTTGTCAGAGAAACACTGCTACTCATCAGATGTTCTGAGGCACCAGAGTCGAGAAAACATTTAATCATGTGGTCTGACCTTTCTCCGACGAAGGCTGAAAAACAAAAACCACCTGAGATACTTTGATTGTCTTCTGTTGCTGTATTTGCCCAATTTAGATTTTTATTCTTCAAGTCATACGCTCTTTTTCTGCAAACTGCCATTTTGTGACCATTTTTTCCACAGTAGTTGCACTTGAATGGAAAGCGACTCGGTGCTTCATTCATTGACTTTCCTGATTGCGATACAAATGCTGTGGAAGGAACAGACTCTTCTCCGGTCAATTTTCTCAGATCCAGTTGTTTAGATTCTTCGTCTTGAAGCCTATTTTTTACAAATGATATGGTAAGATTTTCAGCTGAAAGAGTTTCAATTGCAGTTACGACATTGTTGTATTCCGAAGGCATGGTGAGCAACAGGTGGCATACAATGTCTAGTTCTTCAAGTTTTGCTCCCGTTGACCTTAGATTACGGATAAGCATGTCAAAACTGACAAAATGATTAGCAAGTGTGTCGTTCTTTGCATTAAACTTCATACTCAGAAGTGATTTACGAATCAGAAGTTGACTAGCTATTCCCTTCCGTTGAAATGTGTCACAAAGAGTTTTCCATACTTCGAATGCAGTTTCTTTTTCCTTCGCATATTCCAAATGACTATCAGCAATTTTTTGAATGATTTGAGATTTACATTTTCGGTCTTTCTTCTTGTGCTGTACCAATTCTCTATTCTTTTGAAGGTTACTTTCTTCAGTTTCATTGTCCTCGAACTTAACTTTATTTTGATACGGTTCTTCGATATATTCCAATAGATCCATTTCGTCTAACAGGGTTTCAAGACGGAATTTCCAATTATCAAAACCATTCCCATCGAAAAGAGGAATTTTGTATTTTTCTGATTCGTCACTCATCATGCTTAATAGAGGTAATGTTTTTACTGTGACAAAATAAATATTTTTAAACCAAGAGTTCTGGGCCCATAACCTGTAAGAATGTATACTTTTAATAAAAGCAAAACTACATCAAATAAAAGAACTGGATACACAACTTAACAAACGATTAATTTATTTTGGAATGATGAAGAAAAAATAATTAAATAAAAGAATGAAAAGCAAAGAAGATATGATTGAATTAAATCAAAGTTGAAATATATAATAAAGTACAGTGTAATAAGTTGTTACTTCCAACAAGAACGTACATAATATTGTTCGATGATCGATGAACATCCCACTGCCATGTAATGAATTCTATTTAAATGAACAATATTTCAAATCAAGTGATGTTAGCAAAGCAAAACTAAAACCGTATAAGGCTGCTGTGGAATATGTTTTTGTAAGGATCATCTGTAAAATCTGGTTGGTTAAAAGTATTCTCAATGAATTGGAACCATCCACATTAAAAGCAACACTCCCAAGCCTAGGCCGCCCAAAATTTCGCATAAAAAACGTGTCGCCTATTTTGTGTGATCACTTAAAAAATTTTGTCAGTGACAAAATTGGCCCCTACCCCTACCAGTGTGTTTTTGGGACAGGCAGGTCAACCGTTGTCCACATGTTCACACTCCGACCAATTCAAGAAAAAAACGGGAAATCGATTCGATACGTGGATAGCATGGTGGGTAGGTTCGGCTTTAACAATAATAATCAGAAAGCATTCAGTTCTACGCATTCAATTCTCCACGGTAACTCATAAATCACTTTCGTTCCTTGCTGAATAGGTTTATGAGCGCTCGTAAGTTGTAAGCCCTTGGTGAATAATGAATTTAAAGTCATCCTTGAATTAATTTCAAAATAGTTCTAAAAGGTTCTAAGTTCTAAAATTGATGTTATTTAAGGTTTTTGTCTCTAATATTACATATTACACATTAACACACAAATATTAAAAAAAAAAAAAATAATTTTTAAAAGTACGTATACGCCACAGTGGACAGTGAAAATATCAAAAAAACAGGATGATTTGCATGAGACGAAATTTTGCTGCTTCGTCAACCTTTCAAAAGTCCGTTTAAATAATCAAAAAAAAAAAAAAAGGCTAAAAGCTAAGTAAACTTGACAAGTTTATTCACCAAATTTAGTATTTTTAGTCAAATGTTAACACACCCCTAACAATTCATAAGAATTAATACAATAACTTTCATTAACATATCCACACCTTCAGTTAGTCACGTATTTTAAAATACTTTCTATATATTTTTTTTATATCTGTTTTCTTATGCAAATTTATAAAACACTTTAAAATAGAAACAAAATAAGATTATAAGACATAAACGTACTACAGTTAATATTTTAATGTTATTTACCTATTGTCTGTGAATTTATTAATTTTAAAAATACCAACGAGTTTTGCATTCACAGGTGAAAAAACACAAATTTATGCAGGAGCTGCTATAATATTTGAAAAACAAAATACGCCATAACATTCTTGCTTGGTGGAATCGAAATCAATTACTAAAATTCATTTTTTGTATTGGAAGAATTTTTTTATTCAGTAAGTAGGTAGGTACGTAATAGGTGTGTTTTTGTATCTTCTGTCGGGATCAGGATCTGGAATAAATGCACGTAAAACAAAAACAATTTTGGAAATTTCCCATTATTTTGATTTAGTTTGACATGTTAAATTGATCTAGACACAGATCCGTATAGATAATAAAACACACCTATTGTGAGAAATTTTTCTTTCACAAAACTGCAAGATCAAAAGGCAATCATTGATAAAGACGACAATACAAAACACAAGATACAATAGATAGTTAGGTTAGGTAATTACAGACTACCTGGTAGAAGATCCATTAACCACTTGCTCAGCGAACCGGCCTTCTGTGACATCATGTTTTACTAAAATTAACATTTTAATTGAAAAAACGATATAAAATGTTTAAAAAGATAATGCGCAAAAAGTAAAAGATATTGCGAAGGTATGTATGCATTTTTGGTTTTAAATACATTTAAATTTTAATGGACCTTTTTGGGGGAATAGGCAGATTGAATTTATTTGTAATTTTAAATATGAAGCAATATACAATAAAACTTGCATCATTCAAAAAACAAGAAAGAGTTACTGAACAAAACAGGTTTGTTTTTTTTATTTGTATATCCGTTTTTGTTTTTAAATCGATTTAATGTAAGTTTTGGAGAATATCAAATTTTATATCCATGAAATATAAGCACAAATCAAAATTAAGTGCAGATAAGTAAGACACACTTAAATAGGGCTTGTTTTGAATGTTATTGATCGTGAAGGCATCAAGCGCACAGCTGAGATGAATCCAGCAAGAAACTGTGGAAATGCTGATCAATATAAAGCTGCTACTTATAGTTCTCATTGATGTCATGTGGAGATTCTGATTCACAATTTTGACATTACTAAAAGTGTCTTCATACTAGGGGTATTCATGAAACCTGGTAAACGTAGTAAAATGCTAATTCTATTAATCGAACTGTCAAATTTTGGTAAACTTTTCCACACAAATTTGTTTGGTAAAAGTTTACCATCTGGAAATGGTAATTGTGGAAAATTTTTAACGTTTAATTTTGGCCAGTTTTAGATATAATCAGTCACAAAAATGTAGCTTGTTGACGATGACAAGGAATGAACCATAATTTTCTCCAAATAATTCAAGTACCAATACATAACTTACACACATTTACACAAGTTGATTTTAGAGACGTTCATAAGGCTTGCGTGGTAGACTTTTCCATTTTACCAGATGGAAAAGTTTACCAGGTAACCTATTGTAACGAACGTCCAAGCATGCATGCCCAACAAAATGACACATGTAAATCTTCTGTAATGACTAGCTCTGACAGCTTTCATTCAGCGAACTGGACGAAACGGAGTGCATCTGTCTCTATCTGTCTCTCTATCTTAACGAAACTAGAGATTTCTAAAACTATCGAGCAGAAATGAGAAGTCGAAGAAGGTGATCTAGATAGCTTAGTTTTGGAAGCGATTAATAGTTTAAGAGATGGCTGCGAGTTTTCAACCTCACTTTTGAAATGTTTTTTTTTTAGGGGAAATTGTTGGATTAGGGTGGGGTAAGCAAAAGCCAAATTGGCAGAAGGCAAACAGGAAGGAAATAGTGGTGGTGGGGGTTCAAACTTGCATTTTTTCGAAAAAGACTCTCACCGGAAAAGCTGAAAACTAGCCACTTTGGCTCCAATACTTAAATAATTCTCACAGAAACACGGCTAGTGTTTGTTATAATAACTAATTCGTACTGCGCCCTTGTTTAGCTTTTTTTTACTAAATTTCATAACTACTATTACTGAACCAACAAACATACCCATATCACCAAGAACTTTAGTTAATTAAAGGAAACAGAAAAAATCTTACCTTATTGTCTAACATTATTCTATCATTAAGCATGAATTGTAATAAATTTAATGCAGGACTAACGTATTCAAGAAAAATGCATATAACACAAATCCTTTTGTTTTATTACCCAGCATATTCAACAAAAAAAGAATAAAATTTCCTTTACCACAATTCTCCATTAAAATTCGTTCAAGAATGAAAAAATCGTAATTAAGGAAATTAAATGCAAAAGAGGAAGGACTTCTTTTACCGTTCGCGTGTAGGTATACCTATTCCTAGTGTGTAAAATAGTATAGAAGAATATTTTTATTCGACCACATAAATATTATTGTACTGGACATTTGGAAATAATGTGTAGAAAAAAATAAATAAATAAAAAATATAAACGACCTCTATAGCTGCATAGCATTTATATAAAACGAAAGGTTAGCAAATACAGTAGCGCGCATAGATTTTCCATATCCGTGACAGTTACGGAAATAAAGTCTCCGGTACCGGTAGAGAAAAAGGTTTTTCGTACGTATACACGTCCAACCGAAACTAATCCCTTTGAAATGTGTGATATTCGTATTTGGAATATATTTCTATTTTATTTAAAAGGAAGAACATCCTGTGGGTCTATATATTTTTGGTAGACGATAAATTCTAATATAGGCAGGCAAATATATTGTAGTGGTTGAAGGAATGAAACAAAAGTGTTTCACTTTTTTTTTTTAGATATTCGGTTTACCTTTGTAAATACCAAACAATAAAGATCAAATGGCTAAGATTTATTAAGATTAATGTCATGTAGTTAAATAGATTTAAACACATTTTTTAGTGAGGGTGGAAAAGTAAAGTTCATTAACTAATTATTGTTAACTTAATTATAAAAAAGAGACTTCAAAACCCAAATTTTGTTTGCAAACTGTATTGATTGGCATTAGAGTGATATTAAATTGGTTTCTTCATGTAATACCTTCATAACAACTTGTATTAGCAGTTTCTCAAAGCACCTGAAAAATTCCCAAAGCCAATAAGTCAATCAATTCGTAAGTGTATCAACAATTTTTAAGTTAACGGACTCTGCTGCTTAACATTGATTGGATATAAGTATAGCAACATTCAGCAATAGTGCTGCAAGCCTTTGTTCATAAGCTCAATATAGACGTATTTTTTACACTATAATAAAATAATATTTTCTTTTTTTCTTCCACCAACAATGACGTGCTAAAGTTTCGCAGGTTATAAACTTGAATCATTTCTCCATACAGCACCCTTACTTCCGAACAACCGACTGATAGTGAATGTGAGAACATGCTCTAGGTTGATGATTTACTTAAATACTCTGAATCAGCATCCCTAACAACAGCTGTTCGAAAAGGCAAAAGGCCCTCATCCGTTTTTGAGTTCTACTACAAATGGGGCATCTGAATCAACTCATCCAAATCGGAACTATTGTGGCCTAGACGAACGGAACGACGAGTTCAGTGATAGAATTTGACATGAACGTTCCATTTCCCATGAAAAACAAGAACCAAAAGAGTGCATCGAAATATCTGTGCTGTTTCTATTAGTTTCTATTAATATAATTGGTTGATATATTGAGATGTTCATTAGAATTAAGAATAAAAAAACACCACCTGCATATCATTGATCAAAGGGTACTTTTTTTTTAATTATACTCATTACACATTCGATTTTTTCAGGTCTAACACATCAGGGTAGTACAAATAAAGTCAAAATGAGATGATTTGACACTTAAAAAAACCGTCTATGGCAATTTCCCGAAATTTCCCATGTTATAGCTAAGACCTGAAAAAATCGAATGTATAATGAGTATAATATATAAATCAATAAATGAGTATAATATATAAATCATAACTATATAAATCTATTATAGATAAAATATCAGAAGTGAAATTTATATTTCTTACAAAAAAACAATATATTTTAAAGGACGTGGCCGCGTTATTTATTTTAACTTTGACATCACCCACTTCGTCAAAATTATGAGGCGATCTTAAAGTTAAAATTATCAATGCTCCCGAGTGATTATCTGCAGTGTCTCTATTTAAGCGCTCTACATGGATGAATATACTAAATTTCCTTATTCCATTGTTCTTCCAATTGTTCATTTCGAATTTTTTGTGTTTAAAAAGTAACGACTAAGAAAAAGCGCCATCTTCTTGATATCGTAGTAAGCTTATTTTCCCACATAAATCTACTACAATCTGAATGATTTAAAATTCGAAAATATTTGAATTGTATCCGTTATTTGATTTCGTTTCTTTAGTTTTGTATGTATAATCATTCAATTTTGCTAATATGAAATAGTTTTAAGACTATTAAACCATACTTAAATTGTTTACCGCATAAAGTTTAATTTTTAACCATTTTTTTACAACAATTTTGTTTACAAGAACTCATATAAATTCCTTACCAAACAGCCTTACAAAGTGTTAGACAATGTTTCATATACTATTCTATTACTTTTATAAGGAAACATATTCTTTATAAACCGAAACTATCTTCAGATCATTGTGTTTGACGTTTAGCTGAGCAATTTTTTTTTTGTTTTTTGTACTCTCGTCTCTCCATCGGCCGTCAATTTGTCTGTCTCGTTCGAAATAAAAAAAAAATGTTTCTTTTTTCTAACAAACAAACTAAAATTTAAATCAGTCATTTTCTGTAAATACACTAATCTAATGTCTTCCAAAGTATTCTAAGGTAATCATCTCAATTTAAGAAATGAATTATACCAAACCCTCATTGATATTTCCCATTTTCCCATGTGTGTGCGCAAAAAATAAAATAGTCGGTGTAATTTTTTTGTTTTGATTCTTATCACAACAAAAATCTGCCATTGTTGTTTTGTTTTTTAATTCCAATTCCACAACATTCCCACTCAAAATAGATGGCTGTCAAAAAAAGAGAAAAACAAAAAACAAAAAAAATCTTCAACTCGTTCCAAATTCCTATAGATTTTCACTCAATCGCTATCATTCGATTCGATTTCTTCGAATTGCTGCAGTCGTGAGAATTTTGTCGTTCGTCGTGGTTCGTCTGTCTTTTCACAAGAGTGCGGAAATACAAATTTATTTTTGTTTATAATTTTCCCCTGTTTCATCATTTAAACCGATATTCGATTGTTAATTAGATTTGAGTAATACAAAAAACGAAAATTTTAAAATAAAGAAAAAAAAAATTCAATGGAATTCCTCAAAAGGAAAACTTCCTAAAAAAAATAATATTTACAACCTTTTGTGAGGTGTTCCTAAAGTGTGCAGTGCATTTGTTTGGTTTTTTTTTTTTATTGTTAATTCAAATCGCAAGTGTTTTTGTTTTGGTGTTTTCCATCAACTTGAAAAGAAAGTGTTTTTTTTTTTGGTTTGGTTTTTCAACCCGGCATTTGTGCTGTCTGTTGATTTGTTGTGCAAAAATAAATTGGAATTAATATTCGACACTGACGAATCGGGGACATAACAACTCTTTTTTACATGTAGACTGGAGGTATCCATCCTGAGAAGAAGTGAGGCAATAATGTCCAGAAGGAAGCAGTCAAATCCGAAACCATTACTCAAAAGTATGTTTCTTTTATTTTTTTTTTGTATTTGGTCTGAAATATAATAAATTAAATAAAACAAAAAGTAAAACAGGGACAAACAAGAGACTCAAAAGCAACAGCAAAATCTTAACCCAATATCCAATTAATAGTCATATCAAATCAATCTGACAGCCACGATCATAAATTAAATGCAATTATAACGGTAACTAAGCAAAACAAATGAATTGTGATGTCAGAGTTGTCACATGGCTAGACCAGACACCAGAGAGGTATCGCCGAAAGGCTTGATGGCTTATTATTTGTTTAATAAAAACATAAAAAAAAAAGTTAAGGTGACCAAAACGCCACTCCCACACACTATTTGACTGTTTGGTTTGGTCGCTCAGCTTGACAGGCTACTTGACGAGTCTTGTGACACGGCTTTTGTTTTGAGAATACTCATACTCAGTTATACTTACCCATAGTAGGTACTTGGCAGTTTGTGTCCCATAACCACATCCGAGATCCAAGTAACCACAAACTCAGAACGGGCACCATCAACAAACAATTGGAATGTGGCCGGTTGGCGCGCAATTTAGAAATAAATAGAAACAAAAGGCGACAACAAATTCAGATAACAATCTTCTTAGGTTTCACAGTTTTTTTTTGTTGTTGTTTTGTTATTTTGTCTTGAAATCACTTTGGAAAACTTTATTATGCTAATTGTGATTGTTTTTGTTGTTGTTGTTTCAAATATGACACATCATAGTGAGGTTTAATGCTTAAGCTTCTTGTCCATAGTACCTAAGTGTTCAGAGATTTTCACAGCTAAGAATGTGATGGAAGAAACTTCATTCTCAAATGCACGATTGCTTTTCTGGTGTCTGAACCACAACTGGAGGAAGGGTCTTGAGTTTTGTAGTAGTTTTTGGAGAAACCTACCTACATAGGTATTATTTAAAGAATATGACGGATATCCTCAGCGAATAAGTAGGATTATGAGACAATGGTAGGTATTTTTATAATTTTCGTTGGTGTATTTTTGTTAAGTTAAAAGCTGCGATTAACATCTCAGAGTGTCTTTGTTTTATTTTTTAATTTAAATAGGCACCTTTTCTTATTAGATTAGAACTTAATTAGATTTTACTTACACTGCATGCATAGCATAGAGCTGTTGAATCTTATCGTAAGTTAAATACATTGACTTTAAGCAAAAGACTTCAGTATTTTTGAAGAAAAACACTAAAGAATCCTTCAAAAACCTTGGATCAGTTGTCAATTCAATTCAATTCAATTCTGGTCATCCAATATTTTGTCAATTGCAAAAAACAGGGTTGGTCAGCCAACCTATCTGCCTTCATTTAGGCCGGAGGTCAAATTTTCTAAAAAAAAAATAAAAACAAATTAAAATGAAAAAAAAAAAACAATTATTGAATCACAAGGGCAATACCTTCAATTTAGATCTAGACTCTACAGTGCTGTGCAATACATTTGAAACTTTTATCACTTACCAAAAACATCAAACTGCATACAAAAAACAAGCAAACAAAAAAGAATGTTCATTAAAATGACCGGAATCAAGTATTCTTCCGAAATGAAAAGAATTTTAAAGTGACTTCTAAAAAGAAATATCCAAGAAAGAAAATTTATTAAAGTATTCCATAAAAACATCTAAAAGTGGAAAGTTGGTATCTCATCATAGCAAGTGAAGACAGGAAAATTATTAATTTCTTCAAAAAGCTTTCTTCAGGAAGCCAAGGTTGAACTGCAGTTACCCATTGATTCATCAAGAATAAGACCGAGCACAAACTGCAGGCTAGGTTGCTTGATTTTCAAATTTTGAAAAGACATTATTTATTTTTTGTCCACAAAAACCCGTTTAAATTTCGTAAAGGGGTTTTCAATAAGAGCAATAAAAACGGTTTTGGATATCAATGAAATTCTTTATTTCTGTGAAAGTACGTTCGATGGCATTATGTATGGAAATTTGCATGACCACCACGGTCACGCTTGCAGAAGTCGAGACGCTGAACCCAATTTTCGACGGTTTTCAAGCATAAATCGGCCGATACTGCTGCAATTTCACGTTCGATATTCGTACGAAGTTCATCAATCGTCGCTAGCTTGTTAGCATAGACCATTGTCTTGACGTAGCCCCACAGGAAATAGTCTAACAGCATCAAGTCGCACGACCGAGGCCGCCAAGTGACTCGACCATTTCGTGAGATAACACGTTCTCCAAACTTGGTTTCCAATAAATTGATTGTGACATTCGCTGTGTGGCTTATAGCACCGCCGTCCTGTTGGAACCACATGTCCTCCAAGTCCATATCATCCAATTGGGGCCAAAAATATTCGGTTATCATTGAACGGTAGCGATCGCCATTCACAGTTACGTGCTGGTCTTGATCATCACGGAAGAAGTACGGCCCAATAACTCCGCCGGTCCATAAACCACACCAAACCGTAAATTTCGGAATGCAATGCTGCCTGACCAATACCGCATATTTTGTTTATTGACGAAGCCATTCAGCTAGAAATGAGCCTCATCGCTGAAGATGATTTTTCGATGAAAATCCGAATCATTTTCAAGTTATTGCCCAACCCAATTCACGAACACAAGACGCTTCTGGTGGTCAAGCGGCTTCAGTTCTTGCGTCAATTTAATCTTGTAAGGATGTAGGCCAAGATCTTTTCTCAAAATTCGCCACAACGACGTTACAGAGATGCCCAACGCTTGAGAACGACGTGTAAGAGACACATTTTGGCTTTCTGCAACTGAATCCTCAGCGGCAGCACAGGCTGTGACTGTGGATTCAAATTTTTCCACTAGACGCTCAATTGTTGATCTGCTAGGACGATTATGACGGCCATAAATTGGACGTAGCGTTCTTAACGTTAAAGCCATTGACTCCGAATTTCGGTAGTAAATTTTAATAATTTCGACTCGTTGTTGGCTCGTATATCTCTGAAGAAAAATGTCAGAAGAGCGGCAAGAAATATGGCGTCGTTTGCTGTCCCTATCACTCTACTTTCGTAGCGTCCCTGTTTAAAAACTCTTTAGAAACCAATTAAAATTTCCAGAATCTACAGTTATATGATAACTTGCTATACATATTAAAAAAGCTATTTGCTTTTTTAAACCATTTTTAAGAGTTTTGGAGATCTAGCTGCAAATGTTTCACACAGCACTGTAGGTATACCTATCTCTTATGAAAGTCCGAATTCTGTTCTTTATTTTAACTTTTAAATCAAGGTTTTAAGTATCTTTTAAAAAAAATTATATTAAACACAAAAGTTGCATGAAAAACTAATCCATCATTTTTACTCTTCTCAAGTTCCATAATTGCTTCAAATGCGAACGTGAGTACTGCGAATCAAACTGACTCCCCGTGAGTAGAATATTGCGAATTCCATAATTGTAACGAATATTTAACTGTCCCTATTGATGATTCTTAATATAAAATGAAAAACCAATTGATTTTATTTTTCTTAGTTTTTGAAAAAATTGAGAATAAGAAAAAAGAAAACTCATTTATTATCAGATTTTCCAATTTTTGGCTGTTTTCGTCATCTAACTTTGAGGTGAGCACCCGGTCGCCAAGAACAATTTTTTATAGCTTGCAAATATTTCATCATGCTAAGGATATTGTCCGTGAAAAAATTATATATACAAATATTCAGAGCAAATTTTATTTTTTTCAATTTCTCTTTTTTTGGTGATCTTTTTGTAGTAATTTTCAGAAGGGTTAACAACACCTAAATTAAATTCCAAAAAAAATAATTAAACATTTTTAGTCTATTGCAAAAAGACATTGCAGAGAGTTGATCATTCAACAAGTTTTATATTACTAAAATTTGGAATATTGATCAACGGTTTATCGTATTTTGAACGAGAATAGTATTTGCCATCGAAAACGTGCGAGCACCAAAATATACACTTCCACAATTGGAAATAATTCCAAATTGCTTAATAAATGAATCTTAATTAACTTTTCTTTTTTTATGGAGGGGAATTCATGAGTTTTCCTCATTTCTGATATCTTTTTAGGCATTATCTCGAAAACCAAAATCTCGAAAGACAAAATCTCTAAAAACTTATAATCTAGAATAACAAAAATCAAGAAAAACGAAATCTCGAACAACAAATATATCTCGAAAATGCATTCACTTTTGAGACAATGCTTAAGATTTGTGAGCTCAAATCTTATCTCAAATTCAATTCACCTTTATTACGATTGTCGTTTTAAGTAAAACGACAAAAAAAAAACGATTCTCTCTAGAACGCAGATTTGACAATTGAGTAAAACAATTACCAATGTAAATGGGTAGAAATGCGAAGAGTGGATAGAACCCCGAAGTCAGATTTTAAATAAAACGGCAATTGGCGCTTCTAAAGGTTTATTGGCGTTTTAGCTAAAACGACAATCGTATTAGGGGTGATTGTCTCAAAAGTGAATGAGTTTTCGAAATTTTGTTGTTCGAGATTTATTATTTTATTTGCATTTCAAATGCAAAATATGCATTCATACTAGCAGCTAGCTAGTTTCATAGATACTTCCTAGTGTTTTCTTTTTTTTTTTACAAATATTTTTGCTTTTGAAAAGGAATATTTAGTGCTATCGGTTGCATCGCACTCGAATAAAAAGGACTATTACTTGCTTTGTTTTTTAGAAAGGTAATCGTTTATTTGCTCAAGTATAAGTACATTGTGGACGGTATTTCCTAATATTTTTTCGGAACGCTAGTCTTCGTCTCAATACATTTCGAATAATACAGTTCTTTCTGAACAGGATCTTCTTGTGATTTTGGCTTCAAATTTTTTTGTTAGATATACATAATAGTACAAGAATCAATCAATTAATAGTGAATCTATTGAAAATTAATAAAGAAGGCGCTATTAAAAGTTTTGGTGACGTCATCCTGGAAAGGTGACTGCAAGGTCTGTTTTTAGTTATAAATACATATAGGGTTTTCCAATAAGGACTTGAAGAATTGTAAGGTGTGCTGTTTGGCTTGTGGCATCATCCTATTGAAACCACATCTCGTCCAAGTCCATATATTCCAATTCGGACCAATTCTTGAGAACGCTGTGGAATTGACTGATTTGGACCCCTTGCTACGGACGTCTGAACGGCAGCGACATTTTCGACCAACCCGTTGTCTCACTGACACGGCAACATCACACAACGAATATGTAGACGCACTTAACTAGTTATTGCCTGTCTACTAGGGCGAGAATTACGACCGAGTTAACGCTCTTAAAGTCGCGTTCACCGACTCCGAATTTCGGTAGAAATTTGTTATAATTTGCAGACGTTGCTCAACTGTGTTCTTTGTCATGATAAAAATGTTGAGTTTACTGAATAAGTTGGCAGTGACAGTTCGATTATTTGTGAAAGGGTGCGTTCACAAATTAAATCCAAAGTTGTCACGTCCCCATAAGAAAAGTCCGGTTCGCATACACAGTAACCGAATAGTCGTCCGATTGTCCAATCAATAATTGCAAATGATGAAGTAAATATTACGGTCGCAATAGTTTGCGACTCTTTAATGGTGTATACTTACTAACAGCTATTATTTGTGTAGTAAATTGGCAGAAATGGAGAGGCTCTTAAGTATTTGCCAAATTCAAAGTAGTAAGTAAGTAACAAATTCTGTTACAGTAACGGTTAACGGATCTTAAGGCCGCATTTCTCATTTTTGTTGATATTCTTTTTAAAATTTTAGTAAAATTGTAACTTGTTAGTTTTTCAGCTCTGTTTACATTTCCACTCTTAGAAACAGTTCTTATCATAATATACTCACAACATTAGTCACCTCCCATCATTGAAATCGGATATCATTTGAAACAAAAAAAAAAAAAACTCCTCCAACCAATACCCACATTCAAATGGAATTTTTATCAAGTAACGTTATATTTTTTTTCTTCACTGATAAAGAAAATAAAAATAATCACACTGTTGGGTCTCATTCCGTTCAGTGCGCAATGACGCCCCACAAAGGCGTGAATTCTAGCTAAACTATTTGACATGTTCGGTGCACATGCAAATGTTTTTTTTTTTTGCTTTTTTTATTTCTCTTTTGTGTCTGAATGTTTCGAACAGAAACAAAACCGTCAAACGTAAGTTTACTTATCGGGTTTTGACACACAAACTGATATAAGTTCACAAAATGTAACTTATTTTGGATACTGAGCTCTTTTTTTAGAATTTTGTTTTTCTTTTGAATGTTTATCCATTAAAGAAACAAAGAAAGACACATTTTGACATTAGGCTTTGACTTTGTTTGTTTTTTTTTTTTTTTTTTTTGTACTAAACGCAGATAGTTTAGTATTTTTTTTTTGTTGGCGTAGTTACCTACAGTAGTTGCTGGTTGAATTAATTCACTTTGACTGTGACTCTGACTCCTAACTTGTGTGTGAGTGTGTGTTTAATTAGCATAACTTTCGATAATTGAAATTAATTAGTGATAGGGGAACGTATTATAGAATGTTAGTTAGTTTTTTTTTTCTGTAGACTCTCGATAAGCCTACCTACAGCTGCCGGTTCATGGTGTGGCAAGCAGGTTAAACCATTTTCATGTTCTCATAATATGCAGGTATGAAGCATATATAGTTTAATGGACTGATAAAAAAAACTATCGCTGATATTGCAAAGTTACCACAAACTTGGAAACATAAATTGTAATTTCAAAACAAAAAAAAAAATAAAGATAAGGGAATGTTAAACAATAAATAAAATGGTGGACTGGGTCGTATCATTTACAGCACACCTAGGCTTGAATGACTAGAGGGCTCATATTTTAATAGGTTTTTTTTTCTAAACAAACATACCTAAAAATTGAACCACAGAAATTTCAATTCTTTAAAGATTCCAAAATAGTTCAAAACAAATCTGATATTTCAAAAGCGTAACTCCAAATTAACGAAGTTGTTGGTTGGAATAACTCACCTACTATAATAGCGGTTAGAGGATAATGTAAAAAAACATGACTATCACAGAGTATCACCAGTTCCAGATGGCAAGAAGTCAAACCAGTTTATGTGTAGTTTATTATAGACCGAGATCCGGGAGCAGATTTCTTTCGGTTACTTAACCGATTCAAATTAATAGTATAAGCAGGCCCAGCCATAGAAATAACGCAACCGTTAGTCTGCCTGCATGTATTTGAGGCGTTGCCAAAAAAATGTGCAATAATAATGCAATTTCTTAAATAATTATGGTACCAACAGGAATTGTTGTTACTTCAATAGATCGTCCTTTCCTGATACCAAAAAGTTTGGTCTATAAATTTTTACATGGAGTCATCTGCCTTAATATGCTGTTGAAGACAGTTGATGTTTGACTTTTCTAGTGCATATTTCCGGTAGAAATATCAGGAAAAGAAGGGACGACAGTTTGTTCTTCTAACATTAATATTTAAAAAAACTGCATTGTTATTGCACTTTTTTTTCGGAAACGCCCCAATACATACTAACTGTTTCATCAATACTATGACCAGGCTTAATTATTTTTTTACACTTCAGATCAATTGATGAAGTGAGCTTAGAGCAAGCTATTATCTACAATCAAAGGTTCATCATAAGTGCATGTGTTAGTAGTTAGTAAAATAAAATAATATAACCTTACACATGCACAATAAATAAATAAAAACACACATAAACAATATAAGACAAAATAAATTATTTGAAACAAGGAATGACAGTCACGATAGTGGGGCACTGATCCGAAACAATCTTTTTAATCCACTTTTACTCGTATTAAAATCAATATTTGATTGGTTTAAATTAAAAAGTTTGTTCATACGATTAAGAGGTTCATGCATACCATAGTTTGTTCTATGGAAGTCAGCATGTAGTTGTTCAAATCTTCGTAGCAGGTGAGATCCTCCCGGATAATTAATGCCAATGCAGGCTAATAGATCAGGAGCGTCAATTTGACCATTAATAAGTTGATGAAGGAATACCAAATCATTATTAACACGCCTTTGAAATAAAGTTTCCATCTGAAGAAGTTGGATTCGATGTTCATATGGAGGCAAGTTATAAGGGTCAGTCCAGGGAATGCCCTTCAGAGCAAAGCGTATAAAGTTATGTTGTACTGATTCGATACGGCTTATATGAACTTGATAAAAGGGAGTCCATACTTGTGAAGCATATTCAATATGGGGTCGCACGTAGCAATTATACAAAGAAAGAGTGCCATATGGATCGTTAAATTCCTTTGCCCAGCGTTTTAAAAAACCAAGCATTGAGCTCGCTTTATTTATTATGAGATTAATGTGTTCCGTGAATTCTAAATTTGAACAGAATTGGACACCTAGGTCCTTGAAACTAAATACTCTACAAAGCTTGTGTTGCGAAATGCAGTAGTCAAAAGCATTCGCAAAACGCTTCCTGGAGAATGTAATTGTCTGGCATTTTAATGGGTTGAAAGAGAGAGAGAGACCGTTTTTCCTACACCAAACACTAAAATTGTCGATATCAGACTGAAGAAGAATGCGGTCGTGATTAGGATTTGCTGTCTTAATAATCTTCGTGTCATCAGCAAAAATTAGAATCTCACTTGATTTTATGCAAGATACAACATCATTTATTGCTAGAATGAATAGAAGTGGGCCCAAATGACTTCCCTGAGGGAAGTCAGAAAGACTGTTTCTAAATTTGACTTGATAAGATCTACATATTTTCCAGGTATGATTTCACCCAAGCAATAAAGATAGGTGGAAAACCAAAAACTTTAAGTTTAAAGATAATTATTTTATGACTTAATTGATCAACTTCATTTCCCTTTTCTAATGCATTTGAACAATTGTGCAAGAACGTAAGAAGATTAGTTACCGTTAATCTATTTTTCAAAAAAACCGTGCTGTTGTTCAACAATCAGATTTTTACTAAAAAAAGCAAAACTCTCGCAAACTACTCGTTCAAAAAGTTTTGGAATGCAAGATAGTTTTGAAATAGGCTTATAATTCTTTATATCTGTTTGTCCCCTTTCTTGAAGACTGGAGTGAGAAATGATTTTTTCCAAATCAAGGGAAATTTTCCTGATTTGATAGAAAGTTGAAACAAAAAAGTAAGAGGCTGAGCTAGTGAATTTCTACAGTTTTTTAATAAAATTGGAGGAATACCATCTGGGCCAGCTGAGCAATCATCATTTAATGATGAAAGAAGATCCAACACAGTGCTCTGAAGAACAGGGATATTATTACAACTCGTTTGTGAATAGGTGTGTAGATTTTTAAAAAAGAATTCATCAACATCAACAGTCTCACTAACAAACGAATAATTATACTATTAATATGAATCGGTTACCTCTCGCGCAAGAAATCTGCTCCTATTTTCTAGACTATTATCTATCTATTAAGTCGTCTATCAAAATCTATCAAAGTCTACCTGCAATAACAAACAAAAAATCTCATTTTTGATAACTGAATCCATAAAATTTGTGTGTAAGAAATCTTCAAGAAAACGCAAAACGCTCAGCTGTGATATGTATGTTTTTCCAATTAAAAAAATCTTTGAGTTCTTCTTTGTGAAAAACGAATTTCAATCAGCATCTCAAGAAAAACTTATCGTAGAAATAATTTGTAGGAGTCATTTGGATAAGTCATTCAATTACACTGTCATTCAATTACACTATAGTGATTTTGAACTTTGATAAATGTGACTTGGTAGAAATTTTAGGTCTAATTACTAACCTATATTTAAAACCTTTAAAAAAACTCAAACAATTACAATTCATTTTTTGTATCAGCATTAAATACAGTATAATGTCGTTCTCTTAAAATTTAAAGACTTTAACATTAAAAATATACTATACCATACATGGAACTCAAAATATAGGTTTTTAAAGTCTAGCATACAAAACCAGAAACTAGAAAACTAAAATATGTCAATAAGTCAACTCTTTAAAAATCTTCACCAAAAAATGGGGGGTTCCCCTGCCCAGCGTTTAACTCAAAACCGGGTGTTTCAAATATGACAAGCTCTGGTTAAAAAAAATCAAACTTTAATAAAATTAAAAATGTTACTTGACTTTAAACATCCATTCAAGAAGCCAGGTTCAACATCTTATTAGTATTAATAAATCAAAGTATAACGTGATTATATTATAAGAACGTATTTTGAATGTAAACCCAACTTATTACAAAAGAAATAAAAATTGCATTGGTTTGTAATTTGAAATTTAAAATTTTTCTCACAAATAGTGTCGCTCTACCTGCATCTGTTTCAAAAAGGTCAATATGTAGGTACTTGTATATGTATAATGCACCATGCTGTGAGCTGTGTTACCTGTGCAAACATTTTGAAACACCAAGTGCAATACAAAAAAGAAAAAAAAAGAAAATATAAAAAGGAGTAGCAATATCAATGAACGCAAGTCAATGCAACCACTGGTAGTAGGTCTGTGGGCTATGGCTAATTAGTGCTAGACTCTGTTTGTATATTTTGTGTAATTGTTATTTATTTGTAATATTGTGTGACGAATTTTTGTCTCGTCAGGTAAATTTACGATCTTTTATAGCACACATTAGGCACAGAGAAAAATTAAGACATTTTTATCATCTGGATGAGTAGATATAGTCATTTCCTGCTTTTAAAAGTAAAGAAGATAATAATCAAAATAAAGAACGATGACTAAAACAAAGATATATATTTGGTGCTGTTGACATTTTTAGCAACTATACTTTTGTGGAGAAGTTTTTTTTTTTTTTTGAATTTTTATTTGATATGACTTAAACTCACGTAATTTGCAATTATCACTCATGGCAGGAAGCTGGTTTTGTTATTAACAGTTCTTCAGACTTCCGATAACTAAAAATAAAACTCTTTTAATGTATTATTTTGTTTTGAAAATTAAAACATCAATTCCATGTGAGACGTACAGTACATTTGATACGATCGGTGTTGTATTTGTTCCACGACAATCCTGCCGCTTGCTACTAGCAAAACTTTATAAAAAAAATTTAGCCTTGCGACTAGTAGGTTCGTCAAAGTGGCTGCTGACTAAGAGACAATTATAGGAGGCCGTTAGTGCACCAGTGGATTAACAAAAAAAAAAATCACTTAAAAGTTACAAGGGAGTTTGGATACGGGTTTTCATTCAAATTAGTACAAATTATAAAAAGCAAAATCTTTGTTTTAGATATCATTTTGTTTTGAGCAGGTATATTATGAAACTGCATAAAACTTTTTTTAATTAAAATAGACACGCTAAGAGATGTACTTAGAAAACTCATTTTTGAAAAGAATTCTTGATCTAGTTACTCTATTGCGTGACTTACACTACAACAATGTTTAAAGTTATTTGAGAATAAACTAATTTTAATGGTGGCATCATGTAGCTAATTCTGTAAAGAAGCAAAGTAGTTGTTTACCTGCTAAAGTAGAACTTTTACTAAAGTTAGAGAAAAAATTCTTTTTATTCTGATGTGCCTTACCTACCAGCCAGTTTTATGGATGGCTGGCTGAAAACCGTATATTACAAAATATCTTATTATTTTCCTGTGACATAAAGTATAGCAATCTAAATATTAGACTTTTCTTTCACTAAATTAAAAAGTAAACAAGATTTTTTGCCATTGGCCGCATAAACTAGAGAATTCAACTTTAAACTCCCATTTACCGAAACAGTACAGTTGTACAAGGTCAGCTTTTCGTTTTCATGGTCAACAACATCACAATATAATAAAGATACAAATCAATCATAAACGAATGCACTAAAAAACTTGATTTCCACCATTTGAACTAAAGTATAAGATTGTAAAGTCCGTATATAGTAGAGGCATAAATACGCAAAACAAAAATGAAAACAAATCAAATCGAATAAACACAACGCGAACGCCCCAATCAAATCAAATTAAAATACCTTCAATTTTAATTGAGTTTTAGGCAAGTGAAGTAGAAATTAACAACCGGAGCAATAAAGATCGCTTATCTCTTCATTTGCTGCTGCTATATAGTTCTGTACTAACTGATTCCATCACCCTGATTCCCTGTCCTGCCCCACCCTACCTTTCTACTATGTATTTTCTGTGTTGTAATCCAATTGATTACAATCAACGATGTAATCGATTTGATTTGAGAAAATAAAAATTACAAATGTGTTATGTATCTCGTTGCTGCCGTCGGCATCGTCGCGTCGCCGCAACGAGCTTCGGATGAATATTCAAAGGCCAGAACCAGAGCCAGTTCTATGAAAAAGATTCCCACATTATTGTCTATACCAGCGAGCGTGTATAGTGACAACTCGATGCTTGCGTTTCTCACTTCAAGCCCAGACCTTGGGAGATCTTTATCGCTGAGATACGAGTATTCTTTGCCCTGGGTCTCTAGATTTTTGTTTGTTTGTTTTGAAATCTCTCAAAGATGATTGGAAGATTTTGCTTTGTTGTTGTATTCGATTCGTCTAATCCCAGAAACCATCAGTGACACAACTTTAATATACTTTGTGCTTGTTGTCGCTGGCTCAAGCATCAGCTCGATTGTTGATTGTCGAATGGAATAACGTTCTCTTTTCGTGATTCGCTTTGATACGAATTACATTTTTTTTTTCTTTATTCTCTTATTGCCTTTTTAGAACTGCGATATCGACAGCGATTGACTAAGATTTATTGGTTTGCAGATAAGTTCTAAAGATAGCAAAGCGCAGCGCAGGTTTTGACGCACTGATAAGTCTCATTTGGAAGCTGCTGGCTTCAATTAGCAACTTTGATCTTGTCTTTGTGGATTTTGCTGATTGTTTTTTTTTCGTCTTTTCCATTTTACTTGCGTTTTTTAATTGAAAATTGTAATTAACTTATTAACAAAAAGCAAACAAACAAAAAAAAAAAAAACTTAATGATTGTAAATAATATTCTCGATCTAAGTATCTAAGGGGCTTAGTTTGTTTTGAGATCGATTTATCTGTGCGGAATCTTTTAACTTGGGATTCGTGACATTTTGCTTCATATAGACTTGTAACAAATCGAGCGTATGAGGAAGTCTGGTTGGTTTTATTTATCTATTTTTGTTTTCATTTTTTTTTTCAAGTCAAACTAGTGGATTGGATTTTAGATTCAAATATACATTTTCAATTGACTTATCTTAATGACTTAAGTTAAAATCACCATATCATTAAGCTAGCTAATAAATAACAGAAACGAAATAGATTTTTATCAGTTGTTTGATTTAAAAAAAAAAAACAAAATTATGTATTTCAAATGAAAAAAAAGCCTACAAGTTTTTTTTTTTATCGAACATTTTCGCATAATTTAACTGAGGAAGTTAATTAAAAAAAAAAAAGAGATATGTTTTAATGTGGGTGTGGGGTAATAAAAATTTCATTAGATCTGAGATTGATTTTTTTGCAACTATAAATATTGTAGGCAATCTTTGCTAAAACTATAAGGTGTTTTGCTATTTTGTTTATAGAAAGTCAATCAAATTGATATGGCAAGTATTTGTAATCTTATAGATTCATCAAAGTTTTGTTTTTAATTTGTAAACTTTTTGATTGATTAATGACCTTCTTACTTTAAATTTATTTGTTATGCAGCCTTAAACGTTGTGAAAAAAATAAAAATAAAAATAAACTGACTTTAAGCATGTATAACAAATAAATAGAATTTAATTTGAAACATATTTTTAGAGAAACTTTAAAAATTTCTCTTTTAGGTCGTGTGTGAATTGCATTAAGTGTGTGTTAAAGTTTCCGCCTATGTTAAATTTTGACAGTAGCGTGCTGAAAATTATGAGTTAAAATTTAGCCTGCTGTGGAGTAGGCGAAAATGGGTTAAAATTTGACGTTTCTCAATTGAGATAAAATTGTATTTGTTTGTTGGAGGTGATGCAAAGTTCTGCAAAAAAGGCTAAAAATGCTGGAAAACCTTATAACAAATGTGAATTTGAATTTATTTAATTGAGAAATATATTTATTTAATATAATTCTTGTTTGCTTTTTTTTGGCTTTGACATTGTTGTTAAACTAGTTACCCATGATGCGAATTGTTTTGCACAAAGATTTGGTACTGTTGTTTTCAATTATGAAATTATGGATGCAAGATCGATAAAAATCAAGTGAAACTGCGTTTTTGTTACATTTTTGTAATTCAAAAACAAGATTTTTTATAAAAAAATAATTGACTTGAGCAAAGAAAAATATTTTGTCAAGGGAAATTTATAAAATTATGAGGGAATTTTAGACAAAAAGTGTATTTAAAAAATCCCTTTTAACCTAATTCACACAGCAAAAAACTGAATTTGACCAAACGTCCAAATTTAATCGTGGCAGAAATTTTAAACAACATTTTAACGCAATTCACACACGGGCTAAGTTATATTTCTCAAATCAAAAAACAAAAATCAAAATTCCAAATTTGTGCCAAATTTGAAGAAATGTGTACAGATGGACGCACAGCCGCTGAGACCGACGAACGGCATGACGAAACCCACTTTTTTGGATTTCTCCATCATCGTCAGGTTTTCAAACCTCAAATTTTTTTTTGACACGAGACCAATACTTGCCCTATAGTGCAAGTAAAAACAAAAACCAAAATTGGACTTTTGTATATTAATCCAACCAAAGTGTGTTTTTACTCAAAAGTTTTTGGACTGGTTGCCGAATACGAAGTTTATCAAATTTTATCAAATTCCAAACTCATTACCAAAGTAACAGTAACAAGCTTAAATAAGTTGTCAAAATCAACTATCACTAACATATTTTCATAACATAAACCTTCAAAAATTCGGTACGATGTGTCTTCAACAAAGAAAAAGATAGCATACCAAAATAAAACAAACAAAAAATAAGACTTAAAAAATATTTTCATGGATATGTGACTGCCATCAAACTGCCGCCAACCAACGCAACGTGTACAAACTTACAACAATCAAAACCAACCGAAACTGCTAGTGTTATGTAAAGCCTCTTCAGATAATCACCCGAGAAACTTGATTTATCACTTGTCCCAACGATAATTATTATTATGTGTGATTAACTGGTTTTATTTGCTTAATTGCAATTATCACTCGTCCAACAACAAAAGCACTTGACAAAATAAAAAAGACAAAAAACAAAATATCGAATGGCCATTCACCTATATTGTAATTGTTGCATTATACAAAGTGGTAACATTGTTCAGAGTGACATTGTATTGTAGCAGACATGTTTCGTATTAAACCCGCTAGAGCAAACCTTTTTTTGAACTACGAACTGGCGCCTTTTTTCTTTGTCTCCCCTTTGCCTTCTCCTGCTACTAGATGATTCTCTGATGTACTTGGCTTATGGGTCCTGGTCAGTTAACCTCCGTCGGTCGTGGTCGCAGACACCACCTCCAACCACCACCGACCGCCACCGCCAGTATTTATCTGTTAAGTGAAAGGAAAATTATTACTATTGCCGCGGCGAGGCGCTGTTATCGTGCCTTTTGTTGAAATTAGCATCAATCATTTGTTTGATAAGGCAAAGTGTGTACACATACCCCAAGCCACTCTGACTCTGCACACTCTTCTATATGCTCCAAACAAGCTCCCATCATCATCATCATCATCATCATCGGAGACATCGAAGAAGACCTCGGACATGGACATTCTTCATTTCCTCGTCCTCCCTGTGTTGTCTTGTCTTGTCTTGTCTACTTTTTCTTTTTCTGTAAAATATGATAATTATACAATTGCGTGGCGGTTATAAATTAATAAAATATTTTTTCTAACCTAAACGTGTGCGGAGAGGAAACAAGGTAAATCTATAAGTTTGAGAGCTATCACTTCTGGTAATCAAAGTCGATGATGGTTGTTGGTTGTTTTTTTTTTTCGGGAGAATCTTGATGGCGCCATCAGTTGTGTTTAGTATTTTAGTAAATTGATACATCGGTAGGTGTATGTTTCAAATTGACTAGAAAAGTGTCGTGAGCTATTTAACAAATTTGAATAATTTTTATCGCTGCGATATGATTATTGGTTTCAGATGAGTTGACCATGCCAGTCAAGCTTAATGGAGATGAGCAATAATAATAACAATTTACAATATAAATTAATAAAAATATTAATGTTTATTTTTGTCTGTAGATTTATAGACCAGGGTATTTAGGTTTTAACCCGGACAAAATACTTTACAGTAGTTTTATTGATAGAAATTGTCTAGAGTATTGTCCTTACCCATATCATATCCCAAAAGTTCCAACGAATTCCATTCGGGCTTTGGCCACCATCTTGAAAAAAAAAACTGCATGAATAATGCAATTTTTGGTTAAGCTATATCTTTTAAACCGATTGTCTTTGGGAGATCATTTATAAGCAAAATAAGCTTATCTGTACTTACGTTGAATCTATTGAAATCAAAACCAAGGCAATACGACAACTCTAAGTGGATATAATAGTCCTTTTTATGTTCATTCCTATTTTCAGTGCAACAGGGGTATTTTTTTTAGAAAACACCCTTCTAATAGTGGTACAGCGATTTAATTTGACATGGATGTTTCACTTATAATTAAATAATAAAGAGTTCATTAAAATATTTTGGTTGAAATGGTGTTTTTTTTTTAAGAGAAGGAACGTTGTGTAACGAGTAAAAATAAAATAATATACATAGTACATGCATATGGTAAAATTAAAAATTAGGATAGCTAGTTTTTTTTTCAAAAAATAAAAGAAATCTTATAAAAAAAGTATTGTCTGAAATTTGTAATTTCCTAAGAAACATACAATTTATTTAGAGTTTATTTATGTGCCCAGCTTATTAAAAAAAAAATGAATATTTCTTCCAAAATCTTGAAAAAATAGTATGCCAAGTTCTCAAATTTTTGGTTTGAAATATTTTTTTCAAAAACCATTAATGAAAATAACAATATGTAAAAATAAACTCGGTAAAGTCCAGGTTTTTGGCTTTCAAAAATGGTATATATCTTGATTGTAGGTGTTGTTGTTGTTATTTTTAATAATTTTATTTTCATTTTAAGTCATATTTTTGAAAATTGCCTATCCTGCCTAAAAGAGGAGAAATAAACCTACCCCTTTAATAGTAAAAATGCTTGTATTTAGTTCCTCTAAACGAAGCTGTATTAATTTGACGTGTCAAAGTTATCGTACTTGTGGCTTTTATTCCTCCTCGAAAAAAAAACACATTTCCACTCAAAATATGTAAATTTATGGACTTCTGCGTTCCTAGCCAAATGTAATATTTTTACCAGATTTGAATTATTGGGTACCAATTTTGTAAGAAATGCTACGCATAAATTCCGTTATATTCTCCACCTCAAAAAAAGCACCCTCTTATTAAAAACAATGTGATGGGCTCATTTGGTTCTTGGTTACCATGACAATAGTAATGCTTTAACAGATTTTTGTGAAAGCCCCAAGAAACCAATAATTATGGTTTCTTGAGACAAATTTGCATTATATTCTTCAAAAAAACACCCTTTCACCTAAAATATTTCTGTGTACTCTTAGACTCATAGTTCCAATCGTAAATAAAATTTTCTTACCAATTTTCTTTAGGGTAACATTTTTACTAAACCTTTTTGTTTTAAGTTTAAGTTTTTTGAAATTCTCCTATTAATTCGTAGTCCAGTACTAAAATCTAGACGCAAAAAAGTCTTTAGTCGAGAAAACTGGAAATAACAGGATCTTGATCACTAATCATAAACGACTCATTATTGAAAAATCAGAACTAACGGATCTGTGGCAAGGTCTCCTTCCTACGCAACGACAACAAGGTTACTGGACTATTGTGGATGCGTTCCCGGAATGATTTTTCGGTTATATTAGATGGAATAAAACGAAAACTAAAACTGTTTTTAATAAAGTTTAAAGATTTGTCTTGATTATTTTAATCGTTACGTCAGTAATTAATTTCAATTCAATGTAATTTTGACTTAAAATAAAAGCGTACATATCAAACTGTCTACCTCAATGATCTTGGCCCTTATACGTTACCAAACATTCAGGTGCATTTATTTTTTAAAAGGAATGTGCGAAAATTAAAACTTTTATCCCAATTCTTATCAACAAAATATTTATTATTAGTTTTATTATTTATATTTTAATACCAAGACTCTTGCATAAAACATTTAAAAAAATTAAACCTAGCCATGGTGTAAAACAGGCTATTTACATTATAAATTATTACATAAAGAAACTCTTTTGATTCATTTTTAATATCAGATAAGAATGTCCGGTCTTAAATTTTTGTGGGCAGCAGAAAAAACAAGGCAACAAAGCCAGCTGCTGTTGCTGGTACATTATACATTAAGAAACAAAACAATCAACGTTATAATACTGATAGTGATAAGCCTACAGAAAAACACCAAAACATATAATAAAACAAATAAAGGAAAAAAATTAAATTTAAAAGCTTCAAAGTAAACCATAGGCAAACGTATGTTTTGTTTTTTTTTTGTTGGTTCTGTATGCGAATCGAAATATTCACAATCAAAATAACAGGCAAACAGTGTTGCACACAAAATCTCAACCACCGACAGTCAGAATAAAAAAAAAAAAAATGGACGACCGACGGACAGCAGAAGGATGACGATGATGATGCTGATGTGGTTGATGATATCTCGCACACCGCGGCCGCCGAAGCTGAAGCCAAAGCCGAATGCACAAGCACAACGCAAACGCTTTTTTTTTTTTTGCTACTCCTCACCTCTTTGTTCTGATCATAGAGTTGAAATCATCAGGGCTGTCGAAGTTGGTACTTAGTACTAAAATAAATGTGCTTATTTTTTTTAATATTTAAAACATTTAATTAACAAGAAATTTGATGAATGTATTCGTGAAACGTAAAGTAAAAATCATGCGAAAAGCATCTTAGCCTAAGCTAAGCCTAATCTAAGCTAAGTCTGAGTTCTTCAACTAAACTGGTGACCAAATAAAACTGGTGACTTTCCATAGCCTGTAAATGGTAGTTTTTGTAACCAAAGAGGTTTAATTATCTTCAATCTGAAACCCTCTTAATTCCTCCAAATTTGTAAAGTTCTTTCCTCAAAATTTTGTTAAGTTTATTTTTTTGTTTCTGAAACGGCAGCCCTGGCAAGGATGTGAGATATCAGCGATATGAGTTTTAAGGGAATTTATATGAAAATCCTGATAAATATCTTTGTTTGTGTGTCTGTCTGTTAGGACGGACAGTTTGTCTGCGGTTGTTATCTTATGGAATTTTTCTGCTTAAAAATACAAAAGAAGAACGCTAGAGATACGTGTACTGTATATGGGAGACAGAAAGACACACAAGGAAACAGTAACACGGGCCATATTGCCAATCACATGCAGGCCGGGATTGATTGTAGGAATTCCGGTGAATACATATATGCATAGAGAGAGAGAGAGAGCACCATCGGACACAAGCACTATACAACCAACTGAAGTTGTGTTATATGCATAGGTTTTATAGAAGGAGGTGGGCGGAAGGATGACTCACGTAATGAGTGACATTCCACAGAGGAAGATAAACTATTGGTACCTACACCTAAGTTAAGTGATAATGTGCTGTTGATGGTTTTGTTTTTTTTGTTTTGTTTTTACAGACAAGCAGCATATTTTGTTTTTGTCTCCTTGGTATCTCAGACTAAAAGCATTTTGAAGATACAATGAAATATACGCGTATGGATGACACGTCAAAAGTTACTGATAAAAAAAGTCATATAAATAGTGGTTCTAGGCGACCGGTATTGTAGCGGCTGACCATTAAATGATTGTGTAATGCTAAAAGGTTTGATTAAAAGAAAAATATATATATAATTAGAATATTTACAAATTAATGAAAGTTTGATTGCATATTGGATACGAGTACTATTGCCAGGAGAATTAGATGAGATGCATCAAACTAGGCTGTGCGAATTTCGTCTTTATCAGAAGGAAACTGCGATTTATCACTAAAAGTTATCTTCCGCTTTGTTTCTTAAGTTTTTTTTTTCAAACAGTGTGAATTGTGTTGGCTTAACGGAGCACGGAGTCTTTTCTAGCGTCGCGTCGCGTCGTCCTGATACGTATCACGGTAAAGCTTTACTTTATTTACCCTTTTATCATTAAAATCGATGAACAAGCAAACGACTAAGAAGTGATAATAATACTTTTGTAGGTTGTTTCTATTCATTGGAATACGCCAAGACACCTGACAAAAAAAGATATAGGCTGTATTCGAACCCAAGCCATCAGCGGCGGCCGCGTAATTACACTCCATTGCGATAAGCATTAAG
The DNA here is from genome assembly GCA_948107695.1 of Meliscaeva auricollis. Taxonomy (NCBI): domain Eukaryota; kingdom Metazoa; phylum Arthropoda; class Insecta; order Diptera; family Syrphidae; genus Meliscaeva; species Meliscaeva auricollis. The sequence continues at coordinate 25,767,253 of OX403618.1, forward strand.
CTATAATTGTGTACAACTCTTAAATCGCTTTGAAAGTGACTTGAGTCTCTCCAAAGTGTAAAATACATAGTTTATTCTTACATTAGTGAAGGCAACAGCCATATACGAACTATCGCAAATAATAAGAGCAAATTATTAAATCTCCTAAATCTATGCAACGAAATTAAAATATGTACTGATTTCGAACTAAAAAAAAAAATTCCCACCCATTATTAGGGACAAATTGTGTTTACTTGCTCTATAGGGCAAGTATTGCTTTTGTGTCAACAAAAAAAATCGAGGTTTTAATCAAAACCAACATTACGATGGTGGAGAAATCCCAAAAAGTGGTTTTCGTCATGCCATCCGTTCGTCGACCTGTGCGTCCCGTGTACACAGAGCCACAGCCTAAAAATTTCGACGATTTTTCTTGAAATTTGGTACAGTTTACTTTTTCGTAATTTCAAAGGTTGATTTTTTTTTTGTTTTTGAATATCTTCATTAGAAAGAATACCTCCCATACAACGGTTTACAGTTATTGGATTTTTCACAAAAATGGCTCTTACGATTTTGATTAAACTTAGAGTATGTTATGTTATTGAGTGATTTTAACAATACTGCATTTTTGGTTTTTCTCAAAAAAATCGAGTAACAGAAATATGATGAACACACTTTTTGCTATATTTGCCATAATTCTTAGTTACCTCCTTATATTTCTTTAATGGCTCGACCGATTTCGTTCAAACTTTTTAACAGTTTCTTTTTAACATTTTAAAAATTAGTGTTTGTATAATTTTTTTATATAATTTAAATGAACAATGGTACTGATTTTTAAAATAATGAAGTTAAACAAAAACCTACCTTATATTCTTAAAAGTTTTGGTAAAAATCAATGTTTTAGAATTTTTCGTAAAAAAAATGTAAAAAATGTAATTCATATTTTTTACTTGCGATATAGGAACCATATATCAAGTAATGCATTTGTAAATAAAAAGTTGAGATAACAATCAAACATGACATTATATGGAATGTTTAAAAAGTGGGTCCGACAATTCTATCTGTCCGTCTGTCTGTGTATACCTCGAGCTACAGCTTAAACCCCTAAAGCAATTTTCTTTAAACTTTTGTGGTTACATATCTTAGGCGATTCCCTAGAGGGGAAATTAAATTTTTTTAGGTCCAAAAATAACCGTACCAAACGTTATTAAGGCCGTACTTTAAAAAAAAAAACATTTTTTTTTCATTTTTAAGTTTCTCTTAAACGAATCAACCGATTTTCATGACATTAAAATCCCTAATATGCATTTCATTTTTTGTTACAAGATTATTCTTTCTCCATGATAGAGTTTCCCACCCTTTCACAATAATTATTGTCCTAGGTCCGCCATACAAAATGCACTCAAAGAAGCAAGAAAAGAATTAAATAAAAAAACATTTTTTTTATAAAAATTAAATAATTATGGAAAAATGGTTTTTTATTTCTTGTTTATCGGTCCTAGGGCAATAATTTTTTGTGGTGGGAACTCCATCATGCAGAAAGAATTATCTTGTAACAAAAAATTAAATTTGTAAACAAAAAGTACGTATACGCCATAGTGTACACATTTTACAAAATACTGTTTATACAAACTCGCACTCTTCTAATATCACTCCGATGTTTTCCTTTTTTATTACTAAGCTTTCGCGAGGTCAGGTGCAGGTAGGCTCTCGGTCTAAAAAAAATCATCATAGTTTTAAAATTTTCAAAAAATTCAATTTTTTTTGTTTTTAACTTTGGTTTTAATTGTTTATTAATATTTTCTTTGAAAATGGCATATAATTTTTTTTAAACATAGTTTGAGCATTTTTATATATTTATAAAAAAAAAAAAGAAGAACGATTCCAAAGATTTAAAAATGGCATACTTTGCTTAGAGCTTTAAATCATTTAAGAAGTGATTTGAGTAATTTTTTTTTATTAAATTATATTTAAAAACTTTATATAAGAGGCTTTAACGTCCACATCGACCTTAACCATAAGAGCAATTACCGACGTGCGACCCAGTCCTGGATTTTATTTTGATAGCTTCCCCCGTTTCAGAGTTACATACGAAAAACCAAAATGTTTCACTGGTCTGTAGCAATTTTCAGCTCTATGCGACCTTTTTCTGAGTTTATTCTCTACTTTGACCAGGCTATGAAAACAAAATCACGAATCGTTTTAAGAGAAGAAAAGTCATGCTATTATATTTTCTAAAAATTTCTATAGGTATTTAATATACTCATACAAATTGAATTCTCCTTATTCTTCTACAAAGCTAACAACAACAAAAGATACAAAACTATCACAATCAATTAAAGTTCTAAGAAAGAAATCCACCCCCTATATACTCGTACCAGTACCAGCTACAACCACCTACTTGAAATAAAATTTCTTATCGTTTATCGTTATCAAATTAAAATTCAAAATTAATCATCATTTAATTTAAAAAAAATGAAATCAGCTCCAAAAATCGGATTCTGTTGTTGGGTCTTGCTTGCGCAGATAGCGCAAACCAACTTCAAACACTTTACATTTAAAAATGTTTAAATCGAAAAAAAATAAATATTATCGCTAAATGTTCATTTCATATCTCAAAACAACAACACGACTTTTAACAATTAAAATGAAACAATTTATCGCGCCAGCTTATCTATGACGAATAAGAATACAAGAAGAAGAAAAAAATCCATATAATTGCTATTGTTGTTCAGATAAGCCCGATCAAGCAAATGGAAACTTAACAACAGCAATAATAATTATTTTGTACAAAATGAAAGGCGGGGGCACTTAACGTGTCCATTTACAATCTAAGAAATTTTCGATCTGATATTTTTTTTTTTTTGTAATTTTATTTCGGAAACTTTGATCAAAACTTCTGTTAAACCTTTGAACTGATATTTGTTTGATTGGTCTTGAGGCCTTACAAATTGAAGTTGTCTCAAGATTTAATCGATTAATGCAAGATTAATATCGTTGGTTTAGTTTTTGATATTTTTTTTGATGTTAAAGAAAAACTAGCTCAAAGCCAATTATTGCTTGTGATAACGTCTGACAATCCTTTAAATTTTATACGCTTAGACAAGATCGATTGCCATTATTCTTCCTCTAACCTAGTTTCTACTTGCGAAGTTTCATTTTAAAAATGTAATAAAATGAACAAACATAAATTTGTTCCTTGTACTTTCCAAGTAGACCCGTGCCAATAATTACAAAAGAAATAATTTATCAGCATGGTGGGAAAAATTTAGAAAAATAATTTATAAAAGGGGAAAAATATATTGACCACCAGAAGGAAAGGAGGTGGGTGGTCCAAAATTCGTGTTTTTCTTTCGATTTCTATAAAAAGAAGACCTCCTATCGAAAAAATTATAGTGCTTCAATCGTATTCCACACTGTTGGCATAAATCGTTCCGTCATGGTTCCAAAAAAAGACCCCTGATAGCAAGATTTGGAAATTTGATGTGCAAAAAATGGATTGTGTTATGGAGTGCTTTTATGCATGCACCAGAGGTCGTCCCAATCCATGTCTTTAATTTCTTTGATGCAAACCTTGATGCAAACCCACTCCTCAATCAGCCCCAAACTGTCATACTCTGTGTACAATAAAGAACGGGATGCGGCAATTTTCTTTATCAAGGTGGCGCAAAGATGAACATTTTCCTTATCATCAGAAACTGATTCTTTATGGTAAAATTTTTGCGAAAGGATTGAATAAATAAGAACTCCTCCAAATTTTTCCTGGTAAAAACCTTACCTTTGACTGCATTATATATAGTCTTCGAAAAAAAAAAAATGTTTGCCTTACATTACTGAGTTTCACGAGCAAACGGCTAGTAAATTTATCTCACTTCTAAAAGTCTTACCTTACGATACGTGCACCACTACAACGGTGGCGCACGAACAGAAAAACGTCATAAAAATGTGTTATCTTTGTGTTTCATGACCTTTTATAATGACATAGACTAATTTCAGAAACAAAATTTTGGGAAAATCACTATAACACTGGATCATAATTCCATAGGCCAAAACTACACAATGATCTTTTGACTCACTTCAGTGGTTTACAGGTCCACAAAACTATTGTAAACTTTGCAGCTATCGAAGCAAGACAAAAATTCAAAAATTGAATTGAAACTACGATTCTTCTCCGTTTTTTTGTACGGCAAGTGAGAAGTGAAAAAATTCTGAACATAAAATTTTCCACCTCCATGATTTTGACCTAGATACCCTTGAGCCTAACGTCGGATTTTAAGTTAAAAGTACAGGGATTCTTTTTAACGGATACACGGAACCCTTCTTCAATCGGTGTGACTGTGTCAGGAAATTACTAATTGGGTCCCTTAATATTTCTTCGACTCGAAAAGTTAGACCTTTTGAAAAATTTCATAATTACTGGATCTTAAATGTTCCTTTTTGTAGGACAGACACACTATTTTTCTATTAAATATAGTCTCTCTCTCTCTCTTTTTTCTTATTTTTTTTTCTTCTTCTTCAAACATATAAATTAACCCAAGATAAGATTAAGAACAAAATATGAACGTCTTTGGCTTCTTTTAATTATAGAAATGAAAAGTAAAATCTCTTCTATCAATCTGCACTCAGCTTATCAATCTGACTATGAGTTCATCATCAGAGGTCCTCTTATCTCATTCCGGGTATCTCTCTGAATCTTCTCCATCCTCGTCCAAGCTCAAAAGGCATCTTACAAAGCCTCGTCGTCGACAACAATCCTAATCTTCAATTGGCCTGAGAGAGGGAAACAAAAAAAGAAAACAACATTTTATCAGCAGAGGTTCTGCTGATTAAATCCCTCTGATGATGGATGTGGTTTAGATTGCTTATGGTCGCTGGCTGCTCGCTAGTGGTTAGACTCTAGTGGCCAATGATCTTGATGATGACTTGAATAATTATAAATAAATTTTAATTTTATTTTCCATCTTGTTTGCTTTTTTCTATATTCTCTATTTATTTATTCATCATCTTCATCAGCATCATCATTGTATGGCATCTCGATCGATAACAAAATTTTAAAGTTCAAAATATTCCATTTGTGTTTTTGATGGTTGCTTATAATTTTGGTCTATGCAAGACGTAGGTAGGTATGGAAACCAATAGAATCCCAGACATAGATTACACAAACAACCAAAATAGATGGCCGCTGATTTTATATTATGTATAAGGAAACAAATCTGGCAAAGATCAAATTGAAAAATTTTCGACAATAGGAGAAGATAAGCAAATCAGCGATTGTGGGCATGATTTTAAAGAGTATCGAAATGCTTTTTGGTTTGCGCAATGTGTCCGCTATAACCACCTCGCGGCTCTTGAAGTGGATTTTTTTCTTCATTCGTCTGTGTCTCGTGAATTTTAATGGAACACATACTTTTGTCTTTATTAGATAGCTTTGTTTGCTAGCTATAATGGTTGCTAATTTATTCAATTGATAAATATTTTTTTTAATTAAGAGGCGTTAATGGAATGAAATTATTCAAGTTTTTTTGTTATCGGATTGCGATTTTATTGACGCTACATCGTAAAGCTAATTATGTACATCATTCAAGGCGATAACCCCACGATATTGTTTAAAGTCACCTGAAAGTATGCAACAATTCAAGTAGAATGAAATAAAAGGTTTTCAACTGATCTTGAAAATGGTTATGTCTCTGAATCTTACAGCAGGACTGTGATCATTAAGATCTTACACAGGGTTTCTTTGGTTTTTTGAGAGAGGGCTAGGATGAAGGTGATGTGGTTTCCCAGTATCTATCGGAGTTTGATCGGTGAATTGACTTTCTCTGATGACCGATACGGTTCGATGGGGTTATTGACGAAAGGTTTAAGGTAGTCAACCAAATTGTTGTTGAGACCCAAGTTGAGGATATTTTTTTCTGACCAAGTGATCTCCAGGTGTCTTTAAAAGTTCAAACGGCAGGTCACCCGTATTAGCCACCTTTTCAATATCGCTGTTTTAACTTCTTGAACACCAAGTGGCAGAATATTTTGCAGAATGATTTGTTTTGTTTAACAACAGATGGTTGGCTATCTTCACCGTTTAAAGTTATCTGTAGCACCGACTGCCTACCTAATTTTGTATTCCAACTCTCATGACGACGATGTGCTTCCAATCTGAATTGATAAACTTTAATAGATAGTTTCACCCCTTGATATGACTCCCGAACAATATCCCTGTCAATAGGCTCTTACTTTTCGTGTTACGTCTTCTTCCGCCTGAGAGATTAAGGTTCATTCTGCTTTTTTTAGACGCAGACCTTCCACGTGCTTCTTTCATAGCAGTTTTAGCATGCCTATATCTTGGTAAGATAGGCTTTCCTGCATTTATCATTGAACTAGGGAGTTGGTTTTGGCCACATTCTGAAACTCAGTGCGTCAGTTGCGGCACTTAAGTGAAACACTGTGCTGTCTCCTGAGCTAAGGAGACCAGTTTGCGAGTATAAACAAACAATATTTTGCCTGTTTTGCTTGTGGATTTGCCAGGTTAGCCTGTTGATTTGCTATTTCCGTAGATTTACCGAATTTGTCCGTTGGTTTGCCGGAATCATTCGTTGATTAGCCAGTTTAGCTTGTTAAATTAGCGGGCTCTCCCGTTGACTTGCTAGGTTCGCCAATTAATTTGCCGAATTTGTTCGTTAATTTGCCAGATTAGCCTGCTGATTTGTTGGATTCTTGCGTAGATTTGCGGGATTTGTCCGTTGGTATGCCGGATGCATTCCTTGATTTGCCAGTTTCCTTGTAACCTTGCCGGGTTCTCCCATTGATTTGTCAGACTTGCCCGACTTGCCCCTTGACTTTCTAGGTTTGCCCATTTATTTGCCGAATTTGTTCGTAAATTTGCCAGTTTCGGCTGTTGATCCTTCTGATTTGTTGGATTCTTGCGTAGATTTGCGGGATGTGTCTGTTGGTCTGCCGGATTCTATCGTTGACTTGCCAGTTTCGCTAGTTAGCTTACCGGGTTCTCCCGTTGATTTGCCGAGTTTGTACTTTAATTTTCCAGTTTCGCCTGTTGATTTTCCCAGGTTAGCTTGCTGATTTAATGGATTCTTCCAAAGATTCGCCGGATTTGTTGATTGGTTTGCCGGATTTGCCCATTGATTTTCCAGGTTCACCTGTTAATTTATCGTAATGCCGGATACGTCTGTTGATTTGCCTGTTCGCCTGTTGATTTAACAGGTTCGCCTGTTGATTTTCCGGATGGGTCCATTGATTAATCGGGTTGGCACTTGGTTTACCAGATCCGTCCGCCGACTTGACAGAAACAATAACAACTCGAATCAACATAATTGCTGCCATAAATCTACCGACCCTAAGCTCAAACCAAAGATTCTGAAACCAAAGGATTTTCAAGACCAAATTTCGTATTCAGTTTATTGGACAACAATTCGTTTGACATTCCAATCTATGGTTTATTATTGTTTAATTTAATTCTTCAATAGCCACGAAGCTAATAAGTGTAAAAAACAACTAAATTCCAATTTTCAGGAGAAAAAACACGAATGTAATGAAGGTAGACAAATTTTCGCCTCATTTTGATATTATTGGTAACCTCAACAAAAAAAAACACATGTTTACTACCCTGTTATTATCACGCAAACAAACAAACAAACATGCATCAAAGCCCCAGTAAACTACACAACATCAAAAAAAGGTTAAAACATTCAACCAATCACGCACTCGAGCATGTTCAATTTGTTTGCAACAACTCTACACAAAGCTAACGAGAAAGAAATGTTGACGCGTGTGCACTCACATTCCCTTCCCGTTTCCTTCCAGTTAAAAATGTTTCACATGCGTGCTTGGTTTCTTTTTGCCCTGGATACCACTTTAATGCATACATACGATACCCCTGTGTGAATTCGGCTCCTCCAAGGCAATACTTAAAAGTTCTAGCACATTTTTCAAATTTCAAAGACATCAACGGTCCAATATGTGTGCTCGACTGGTGGTATACATGATCGTTCGCTTTTTTTTCCTCTTCTTTAAAAAAATTAGTGTTTGTTGTCCTTTTTTCTGCATGTCGTCTGCGCTGTTTTGTTTGTCCCTCAAACATGTTTAACACACACTTTTAGGGAAATTAAAAACGAATAAGCGAGCCTCCTCTGGGGCGAATCAATTCTGTTGTGGTGCACCGGTGTGATGTCTGGAATTGGAAATGGGATATTTACATTTTAATTACCATGCCTCCCGGCGAGTGGTGGCGCAGCAGCAGCGCATTCTCATCATCACCGTTTTATACACACATCGAAATTGGACAAAGTGATGCGGTGGTTGTATATGGTTGCCAACTGTGATGTACGTGGAGCTTAAAAACAAAAAAGTCCAAGTTTGTTTAGTGGACTTATTTTTTTACTCGAAATGCGTAATTCTTTTACACATCTTCCGCTGGTCCGGTGAAATAAAATTAATAAATTTGCCAACCCCTTGGAGAGACGACTATCTACACCCAGTCACCAATCACCAAATTAATAAAGCTACTGCTTTTGGTTCAGGTTTCTGTTCAGTAACCCTGGAACGAGCCAGCTCATATAGAAAACTTCCAAAGTCACAAACCTACCTGAGATTAAGTAATCTTCCAAAGCAGGAGATATGGAATGGCAAACATTTCTCCAAATGAGTACTAAGAGCTTTCTGTAATGGCTTTTGTCAGTTGAGTGCGATCAAAAGTAAACAAAAAAACTAAGTTAAATTTGTACAAATATACCAAAGTGGTAACCGTGCATCCAACACTCATCGAATTCTCTTGCAGAGTTGCTAGTGCTATTGCCGTGCTCTGCTTCTGCTTGTTTGTGTAGAAATTTATGTTCACCAATGTTCTCGGCTGCTGTTTCCAGCAACCAACACGACGACCGGACGGACAAGCTATTTCTTGAACGTTGCCGGGTGCGCGCGCGGTGGCGACGGCGACGATGGTGGCGGTAGGCGATGATGATGGCGGTGAAGCCAAGAAGAGGCAATGGTTTAATGGTTATGGATATGGTGTTGCCTTGCGTGGTGCGTGCACCACCCAGTAATTTTCGCGAGAGAGAGGAAATGTTGGACATTTGTAATTTTCGAACTTAATTATGGATGTTCCATGTTATTTATCACTTTGCACTGCATTAAGTGTTCGATTAAGTAATGGCACTGTGATTGTTTGTGGGGCGTTGTGTTGTTTCTTCTTTTTTTCTTGTTTACTTCTTCACTTAATATTATTTCGTCGAAGAAGTAAAGTGGGAGAGCAAAAGATTGAAGAAAAAAAAAGCAATCAAACCATCTAGGATGGTCTTGATATAATCTTCTTTTTTTTGACACTTTAACCCTTGGCCTTCGTCAGCTTAATCTCAAAAAAAAAAAAAAAAAAAACAGCAGAAGGATGAGACTTCGTTGGGATGTTAATTTTTGTTCTTTTCTGTCAGAGTGTGGGTTGGTGGATGTTACAGTGTTTCTCATCTACTATCGCAAGTATCTTTCGGTTGGGTCACAATCGCATCTGCTATACTTTGGGTGCTTATCTACAAAAAAAAAAATATATTTCTTGATGGATGACTGTTTTGAGAATGTGTGATAGTGTGATAGCTTATCAGTAGGAGGAAAAAGGAATCTTTTTGGAATTTTTGATGCGAGAATTTTCATAATCAGTGAACCATGCAACGTGGAGATAAACGAACAAAAATTATTATTATTCTTGAGGGAGTGTGACAGAAATATTTCTTCTTTGCTAATTGAATTTGAGTAAAATTCTTTTGGATATTTCGAGAAAAAAAATCTTTGCATTGGATATTTTTATTTTTCGGTTGAGTTTTCTTCCAAAGTCACTGGCCTAAATTTTAAATAAAAACCAAAAATGTATATAAATTTAATTTTTAGAAACTCTTGAAATTATCCAAGTTTTGAATTTTTTGTTGTCTTCTGACTATTAAGTATCTTAATTTCTGTTCGGGTCAGAATTCCTAGTTCCAAAACTTCGGAAATAGAACCCAAACCACCTTACGGGATATTGGATTTCCAAGATTTAAAAATTTTGTGATGTTAAGTTTTTTTTTTAGAGTATGGTATTAATGGAATTAATGGTATTAAAAATTGTGGTGTTTTGGTATTCACAGCTTTTGGCATGTTGGGGTTTCTAGATTTGTATAATTTACATTGTTGCGTATAGGTGCCTAACCATTGATCCGACTACAGGTCTTCGAGCCTAAAAGTTTTTGAGATTCAGGGTTTTCTAAGTTTCGGGCTTTCAAGATTTTAGTAGAACATTGGGATTTTCGATTTTCTGAATATTGAGCTTTCGATAAATTTTTAAATTTGGATATTTGTCTTCTAGTTAAGATTCACACAATATTTCAAAATCCCCTTTGAGGATTCTATTTTTTCTAGCTTTTAAATTTTTCTAATTTTAGTATTTGTAGATATTAAAAGATTGCATTTTATCAATGTTTTGGGTTTTCAGGATTAAGGATTTTCTGTGTTTTTGACTTTCGAGGCTGGGTATCCTGGATCCATTTTCCATATTTGATTTTTTGGATTTTGAATGTTTATGATTGCATAGATTTTGTGAATTTTGGGATGTCGGATTTCGTTATTTAGGCTTTCGAGCTTTAGAGTTTTTGGTTTAGGGTTAAGGTTAAGATTGTAGAATTGTGGGATTTTCGACTTTCGGGATATTGGACAATATAAATATTTGAAACTTTAATATGGTCTTTTGGGTAGATTCACACAATAGGTATGTAGGTATTACAAAAACCCAAAAATCCTGAACAAAAAATATCTTTTACCATCTCGGGTTATTGGGTTTACCGGCTTTCGCGATTTGTTGATGGTAGGAATTGGCTACTGCTACTTTTCTGTTCCTGACCCCACGAGACTACTTTAAATTGAAGAATTCTCAGTCGGTTATAAAAACAACAGTATTTTGGTCAATAAAAGGGGGCTAAATTGGAAATCTCCTGGTAGTCATTTTACCACTTGTTTGCTTCAAGGAACTCATACGTTAAGGTAAAGTATTTTCGAAATGATACCTTCTTTAAACGATGCTACTTGCAATCAGAAGTAAGCTCTTCGAAGACTCAAATACTAAACATTCAAATAAATTCATTGTTTCTACCTTCAAAACTTGATTCATTGACTTTAACCAAACACCAGTTCATTACTCTTTTTGAAAAATTTACTAAAATTAGCTCACACTTTGAGAATTTGTCATTTCTTAAACCGAACGCTAATTGATCAATTAGCCATACAAACCGCAGCCAGGGATGCCCAATATAAAACAATTCCCCTTTAAACCGTAATTGCCGCATAACAAAACCCATTCCACACGTGTCCCATTATTCCTGGTCAATGAAATCATGACATTCCTTTTGTTTGATGCCGCAGCCGCATATATATACACGAAGGTGGACTGTTGGACAGAACGGAAATTCCGAACACCACAAATCCTCACACTCTCTTCCAGAAGAAACACCTTTAACACACAACAAACACACATTTCGCTTGGGCTGGTCAGCACACCGACAGACCGACAAGTGTGTCGCGTCCACTATACTTACTTACTTACCAACCGCACCGAAACCATAGCCTGCTGTCTCCACTGATTGTTGTTCAACCGTACACAACTTTTGGTGATGAAACATTTTATTGACACACAAAGTAACATCATTAACGTCAAATGTCCCCCGCCCTTTTAGTTCTTTCATCCACATAAACGAGGATTCCTCCATTTACCATTTACCAATCTTCCTTTTTGTTCGGAGTATGTTTGTGTGTGCGCAGCGTTTTTCTTTTTGGCGGCGGTGGCGGCGGCATTCAACTCAAAATGCCCATATAACAAAGACCAAACACGTTAGCCGCTAGCGCGCAATAGTGCGGTGGATGGTGATATGGTGACGGTGACGGTGGTGGTGGCGGGCAGCTATGACGATGGCGATGGCGCTGGCGGCGGCGGCTGGCGCTATTTGGTCAAACATGGAATTTACTCCTCGTTTGTCGGTCAAGCTGCTTGCTGTTGATGGGTGTTTTTGAGTCGTTAAATGTTGTTATTGCCTACCGCTATAATTTGTTGTATAATGTAATTGGTGTGGCGGCCGTGTGCCGCTGCGGCACAAATTAAAAGAAATATAAGACCACCAAGAGCTGAGACATATGGGTGACCCTTCTGTGGTTTTTTTTTTTTGTTTTTTGTTGATTTGTAGCCATAATAGGGGGAATTTATGTAAACAATTAATCAAATCAGAGAAGATTTTTTAATAAAAAGGAATCCAGGGCAATGTTTCAAAAATTGGTTTTTGAGAATGATTTGTTTGGTTTTTTTCAGTCATGTTCAATTCCCTTGGTTGAAAGATTCTGAAAAGTTTACTAAGCATTCTACAATCTTTTATAGGAATTTGAATAAAATTAAGGCCGTTTTGGAAAAATGGAGGAAGAGTATTTCTTAAGATGGTTTGGTACTATTTTTCTACATACCTACTGAAAATCCTTTAAAGAATAACAAACAAAATAGGGTAAAAAAACTCGTGTTGAAATCCAAGATCCAAAGTAAACCAAAAATTCATAAACTAATACTTAGGTATCCAAAATTCCTCAAAATAAAATGCACAAAAAAACTTCAAATACAAAGAATTATAAAATTACCGAAGCTGAAATTAAAAGAAAAAAATAGGTTGGTGGTGGAATCCGGAAAACCCGAAATTCTGAGAACCTAGTTCTTATTCCAGAAAATCAATTGTTGGCTTAACCAACTTTAAATAGAGAAATTCTTTCCAAAATTAATGAGTAGTCAAATCCTTGATTTTTGGTGTTAATGAAAACTTTAATTTCCTAAAATATTTTAATTTATAATAAAGTACATTTAGTTTAATAAAATTTCTTACGTTTAGTTTCTCTTTTAGTTAGTTTTACAATCTAGAATTTAATTTGTACTTTTTTTACTTTTATGCTTTAGCTTCAAGAATGATTTATAAAATGGCAGATTTCTTTTAGCGCGTGTTAAGAGAAAGGGTTTTTAGAAGGAGATAGTTGTATTTGCATTTAAGTAGACGAAAAGGTAGTGCCATGGGAGGTGGTGCCAAGTTCACTTAACACTCCCCCCTGGTAACTGGATTGGATCCAGATTACCACTTCCTTCGAACTGGTGAACCTCAAGGACTGCAAGCTTTACCACTGGGCGGGTATAAATCCCGGTTTGAGTCTGCACAATTGCGCTTCGTATAGTCCCATCTTTGCCAGAAATTACCTGGAGAACTTTACCTTTAGGCCAAGATTTCCTGGGATTATTTTGGTCAACGATTATTACAATATCGCCTATTCGCAAAGGTTTCTGTGGTGAGTACCATTTAGTTCGCCGGGTTAAGTCAGGCAAATATTCGCGAACCCACCTTTGCCAAAATGTTTGCGCATATTTTTCGGCTGCTAACCAATTCTTTCTAATGGCGGCTCCGTCATCTACAAGAGGTCGACACAAATTTTCTTGGTTTGCATAACCAACCAATAAATGATTAGGAGTCAGTGCCTCGCAATTCTCACTATCTATGGGTACGTAGCTTAAGGGTCGTGAATTCACAATGCTTTCTATTTCTGTCATCATGCTCATCAATAACTCGTCAGAGGGGTTTCTGGTTGGAGATATTTCAACAAGGGTTTGTTTTACAGATCTAACCATGCGTTCCCAGCACCCACCCATATGGGGGGCTGCTGGAGGAATGAAGTTCCACTTCAACTCAAGTTCAAACTCTTTGGCTAAAACGTGTTCGTTTAACTCTTTTATGGCTTGCTGTAGCTCTTTACTTGCACCTCGGAAATTTGTACCGTTGTCTGAGTACACTTCTTTCGGCGTACCTCGTCTGGAAATAAATCTTTTGAAGCCCAAAATGCAAGAGTCACTAGAAAGACTGTAAACTATTTCGATGTGGATCGCACGTAGAGTCAAACATGTCAATAGCATGGCCCATCTTTTTTCAAGACGCCTACCGACTTTAACGTAAATTGGCCCGAAGTAATCAACTCCGGTGTAAGAAAAGGGTCTCTGAAACGGTTGAAGGCGAGCATAGGGTAGGTTCGCCATGCGAGGAGGCAACGGTTTGGTTCTGTTGTTTTTGCAGTGTTGACATTGTTGCTGGACTTTCTTCAAAATACGTCTCAAGTTTGGGATGTAATAATCTCGCCGAAGTTCGTTAACTACTGTCTCGTTGAAGAGGTGATGAAATCTGATGTGACATTCATGAATTACTAGGTGAGTGATTTTGTGTTCTTTCGGTAAAATAATTGGTCGTTTAGTTTCAAACAGAACATTGCTTATTGCATCGATTCGCCCAGAGATTCGAATGATTCCATGATCGTCTAGATAGGGTGAAAGCTTATATAGAGAACTGGCTTTGTTGATGCTGACCTCACTCCCAGAAACTATTCCAGTGAGGGCTTCATATTCGTGGGGAAAACCTTCCTTTTGACATTGTTGAAAGAGATATTTTTTTGCTGCTTCCTTTTCCTCAAGGATTGATTCACCTGCTACCCTTTCATCCAGGATTGATTCCCCTAAAGCGTTTTGTTTTCGCCATTTTTTCACGAAGATTCTTACGAAGCGGTAAACATACATCATTGTTTTGAGGAGTTTAGTCCATTTTGAAAATCGGTTGACATCTATCACGAGCGAAGTTGTTGTAGTACGATGTATGAAACATTCTTTAATTTCTTCTTCACCTTCATTATCCGATGAGACGTCTGGACGTTCTATTTCAACAGGAAGAGGGTTTTGGTACAAAAATGTTGGTCCCTTATACCATCTGCTCGAAGAACTGAATTCGCAATTAATCTTAATTTTTGATGCATCGTCAGCAACGTTATCCTTTGTTGAAACCCAGTTCCATTCGTTAGTGTTCGAGCTTTCAAGGATTTCTCCAATGCGGATGGCCACAAAACTTTTAAATTTTTTGTTGCTTGACTTTATCCAGCTAATTACGACTTGAGAATCCGTCCAAAATGTGATACTATCGAATTTAATTGTGTGACCGCTTCGTATAAGCTTTGAAAGTCTGACTCCTAGTACGGCCGCTTCTAACTCAAGTCGAGGAATTGAAAGCGTTTTTATTGGAGCTACTTTTGTTTTCGCGCTGATGAGGGAACATTCAACCGCATCTTCAGTAGAGACTCTCATATATGCTACTGCGGCCATGGCTTCTTCTCCCGCATCAACGAAGATATGCAACTCGACCCGACCGCCCTTTCCAAATTGTAGATTGGTGAGATATTTTCTATCTATAGAAATGTTTCTTATGTTGGGGATCAGGTTCAACCATGATCTCCATTTTTGAAACTGTCGTTCCTTTATTTGTTCATCCCAATCAACTGCAGAACGCCAGATTTCTTGTAGGATAATTTTCAAATGTATTGTGAAATTTGCGATAAGGCCAAGAGGATCGAAGATGCACATCAAGGCTCTTAACACTTCACGTTTCGTTGGTACCTGTGCACCGTTCATAACATCACTGCGCAACTTACTTGACTTGAAAGTATAGACAAACACATCTGCGCCTGGCGACCACCACATGCCGAGAAGTTTTTCGAAATCATTTTGAGCGTTTTCGGAGAATGTTTTAAGTGTTTTTGTAGCATTAGACTGAAGAGCGTTCAAAACATTGGAAGAATTCGAAGTAAAGTTTCTAATTTCGAAACCAGCCTGCTTATGAATATATATTACATCTTTTGCCAAGGCGATGGCTTCATCCTCTGTGTCTACGCTATCTAGCAAATCATCCACATAGTGGTTCTCGATTATTGCTTTTGCTGCCCTCGGTAATTTACTCTCGTAAATCTTAGCATTTTTGTTTTTTATGAACTGGGCGCAGAACGGTGAACAGGTTGATCCAAATGTCATAACTTGCATTTGATACACTTCGACATTTCCATTTTCTTTGTTCCGCCACAAGAACCTCTGAGAATCTTTATCGTCTTCCAGGATTTTTACTTGGTGGAACATCTCGCGTATGTCAGCTGAAATGGCAACCTTCCTTTCTCGAAAACGAAATAAAATTGATGGAAGCGATGGTACGTTATCTGGCCCGGTCATCAAACACGAGTTCAACGAGACTCCTCCAACTTTCGCCGCCGCATCCCAGACTATTCTTAACTTGTCAGGCTTGTTTGGATTCGTGACAGGGAATATGGGTAGGTACCATACACGCGACATAGGTTTATTCATCTCATCCTCACTCAACTTCTTCGCGTAGCCTTTCTTGAGATATTGCTCAATCTGCATGTTCACTTGTTCAATTAATTCAGGTTGATTTGAAAGACGCTTTTCAAGACATCGTAATCTTTTTTCGGCCATGACTTTACTGTCTGGTAAACGTAAATGTTCATATTTCCAAAGCAGTGGCACTGCATAAGAATCACCCAAGAAAACAGTTTTCTCCTCTAATAGTCGTAATGCTTTGTTATCCTCGTCAGAGAGACTTCGTTTTGTAAACTTTGTACCCAAGTTTTCCAAAGAGAAATATTTTTTTACTGCTTCATGCATCTGTGAATCAATTTGATTTTGACAGTCACAAAGATGAATATTAATGTTTGCATTGAGTTCTTCTTTTGATGCATCTTCATCCGAAGCAACGCCATAAAGTGTCCACCCTAACCTGGTCTTAATTGCTGCTAGCTGAGAGTCTTCACCTTCTCGAGTTTTTAAAGGCATACCCAGCCGCCAGTGTTGCAGACCAAGTAGAATTTGTGGCTTCGCATTGGAGTACGATTTTATCGGTAATCCATTTAAATATGTAAAACGTTGTGTCCAACTGTTGAAATCGAGTGATTGTCTAGGAAGATCCAGTGATTTAACTGTATGTGCGTTTGCAAGTAAGTATTTGCGATTGCTATCACGAGCCGATATTTCAAGGGTGATTCTCATTGAAGTTTCTTCTCGTCGATGTGTGTTAGCTGTCCACCTAAGACAAAGTGGTTCGTTTGTGCCGCTGGCTTCGAGAGAAAATGCGAGTTCCTCATCAATAAGTGTCACCGAAGACCCATCGTCAATAAAGGCGAAGGTTTCGATGAATTTCTCGTTGAAATGTAACCTAACAGGAACAATTTTAAACAAAGTTAACATCGTACTCGAACGCAGTGTCGTTCCACTATAATGAGCGTTTTCCATTGAACTGCTCGTTCTCGGTTGGCTTACTTTTGAATCACCGCTATTAGGTTCAACCTTTAGCTGGATATCATCGTTATGCAGAAGTGCATTATGTCGGAAGGTACATCCAGAAACACCACACAGTTTTGATGACAGACAACGACGAGAGCCATGGCGGCGTAAGCAAATGCGACAAACATAGAAACGCTTCACCAATTTCCATTTTTCAGAAAGTGGAAGTTTTGAGAAATTCGCACACATCGTTAGCGATTTACAACTATTTTTGCATGCAATGCATTTATTATCTACTTGAGACTGAGGTTTCTCATCTTGGTGAACGTTAATAAAGGCTTTTATTTTTTTATTAATGTTTTCGAACGAGTGGGGAATTGTGTATGTTACTTCCGAAGCAGCTGTGGCATAGCTGGAAAGCCAGTTGTTGAAAACCGACAAGTCAACACAAGAAACGCTTTGTTTGTATATGCCCCAATTTAATTTAATTTGTGCTGGCAGCTTCTCTACCAGCTCTTGCAATAAACAAGGGTTATTTAAATGAGCTGCAAGGTCAGTAACCTCCATCATACGACACATGTTATCAATCCCAAGAGAGAATTGTATTAAAGTTTCTAATTTATCGTATTTTGGTGCAGGTTCGTTTCTGACCTTTTTAATCAGTGATTGAATTATTATTTCAGGTCTACCGAACAACATTTGTAATGTTTTTATCACTCCTTCGACTTGGTCTGGATGAAGTAATCGGTACTGAACCGCCTCGAGTGCCTTTCCTTTTAAACACCGTTGTAAGCGAAGCATGTTTTCATTTTTACTAAACCCGCAAGCCTCTGATGTATTTTTCCACCAGCTAATAAAAAGCGGCCACTCTTCTGGTCGTCCAGTAAAATGAATTTGTTCTTTAGACATAAATTGTCTTGATGCGATTTGAGATTTATTTAAATTTGGAGCTAAACTCCTTTCCACCCTTAAGTGTTTTTCTTTTTCATCCACGATTGGAACCAAACTCGTTGCCACCCCTAACTCGGATCTATTCTCGTTAACAATTGGTACCGTACTCATTCCTACCCCTAAGTCTGTTCTCCCATCTTTATTTTTTATTTCGCAAATTTTATTTTTACGTACCTCTTCTTGCAAGTTTGAATTCTGAATCCACTCTTGAACGCGACCGCAGCTGTCAATCGAAGTTGTCACGGAAACGTCATCTTCGTCTGAATCAAATTGTTCAAGAATTGCATACTTTTTATCTAAATACATTTTTTCGAGTTTGCGTTCTTCTTCTAATTTAAGAAGTTGGATTTTTATTTTTCTTGACTTCGACGTTGAAGTTGAAGTTCTTATTGTAGAGGATTTGCTTAAAGCTTGACGAGGATCAGTGTTTGGCAATGGCCTGCATTGCTTTCGCGGTGGAATACTCTCAATGGTAGACTTTGCTTTCGGAGGAACTTCAGCGGCAGAGTTCGGATTACGTAGAGTGGTGTCATCTATAGCTATAGTTTTGTCGTTTACAGCAGGAATATTTGTTTTCGCGGTAGTAGCACGCATACCTTTTTGTTTTAGTTCCTTAATGCATTTGCTGCAATGCCAGTCTACTTCCTCGACAGCTTGAGTAACCCCAACACATGTGAAGTGAAACCAACCTTTGCAGGTACCACATAATACCATTGGTGACTGGCTATCTGGCGCAGTACATTTTTTACAATTATAATCCTCCTTATCTTGAGCATTGCGAATACCAGACCCTGACCCATTACTACGACTACGAGAATTATGAGACATGCTGACTTACCTTTTTTATGGTGATAGTGATGAACACGATGGGGATGAATCACAATGTGATGAAGATGAAGGGACGATGATAATGATGAAGAATCGATGTCGATGATGCAGCTGATGACACTGGAGATGATGATGATGCCTATGACGCTCGAGATGACGATGATGACGCAGAAGACGCTGGAGAAGACGATGATGATGCCGACTGGTGGAGATGATGATGCCGATGATGAATATGACGTCTTGCAGACGATTTAATAAATATGTGATAATTGAATCTTGTTGAATTTTATTCCCGTGTAGTTGTATCGACGAACAAGGGATGGGGCAGTTTATAACTTGCCAATGCGCCGGCCCGGCGGCGTGCCTCTGTACAGCACGTGGTTTTTCGTGTTAAACGAATTGTTTCAACTTTAAGTTGATTTTGCTTCGTGTTAAACGAATTGTTTCAACTTTAAGTTGATTTTGTTTCGTGTTAAACGAATTGTTTCAACTTTAAGTTGATTTTGTTTCGTTTTAAACGAATTGTTTCAACTTTAAGTTGATTTTGTTTCGTGTTAAACGAAATTAAAGGAAATGTTGGCTTAACCAACTTTAAATAGAGAAATTCTTTCCAAAATTAATGAGTAGTCAAATCCTTGATTTTTGGTGTTAATGAAAACTTTAATTTCCTAAAATATTTTAATTTATAATAAAGTACATTTAGTTTAATAAAATTTCTTACGTTTAGTTTCTCTTTTAGTTAGTTTTACAATCTAGAATTTAATTTGTACTTTTTTTACTTTTATGCTTTAGCTTCAAGAATGATTTATAAAATGGCAGATTTCTTTTAGCGCGTGTTAAGAGAAAGGGTTTTTAGAAGGAGATAGTTGTATTTGCATTTAAGTAGACGAAAAGGTAGTGCCATGGGAGGTGGTGCCAAGTTCACTTAACATCAATAATTCTTCAAATTGAAAAATTTGGAAAACCTACACAAAAATCCAGAAAACTCAAAATTCAAATAACGAAGTTTGGTTTAAAACCTCGTAAACCCAAATTTTCGAAAAGCAGACTCCAAAAATCAAATGATTAGAAACTAAAAAAATGCTACAATTATAGAAAATAAAAACAGGTTGGGAACGGAATCCTCAAAAAATACTAGTCCCGAAATAGAAAAAACATAGCATCCCAAAACTCGAAAAAACCGAAATTTTGAAACCCAATAAATAATAAAAATTCAGAGAACACAAGATTCTAAATTCAGAAAATTCAAAATTCAAATATTTTGAAAACCTTTATAAAATCTTAAGAACCAGAAAACCGAAAAAGTGAATGACGAAATTTATAAAACGATTTGGTTTAAGAATCCCAAAACCCAAAAATGCAGAGTAAACAAACAGAATTCCGAATAACGGAAGCAGTAAATTAACCAAAATACCTAAAACCCAAAATTCATATTGAAAACAAGTTCGGCAACACAAATCTCCGAAACCAGAGTCCATAAAACAGATAACGAAAATCAACCAAAATTCATTTTAAAAAAATTTAGATTTAGTCCTACTTTGGTGCTAAGTTTTAATTTTTTTTTATAGGATCCACCCGATCTGACGACCATCTTGGAACCTAAGCCGATTTTGAAAAACAAGTATATCAGCAATATCTCGCCTTCTAAAACATTTAGGACCACAAACTTGGTGTCTAAGTATACATTTTGTAGGTCAGGGAATACAACTAAATAATTTTCAAGTGTATCAGGGAGTATGGAGTTCAAGAACCCCATTTTTTTCCAGCGACTCCTAAGGTGCTTTGCTGTAGACCTTAGGAGTCGCTGGAAAAAAATGGTGCTTTTGTCTGGCAGGTTGATATTTTCGTGATTAATTGACGCCCTTTATATAGATTTCCGGTTTTTTTGATCTTAGATTTTCGCAATTTCGATTTTTTGAGTTTTGAGAAAAAAATATCAATTATTTGAAGTAAATGTTTGTTCCTGGTAGAAGTACAGTGCATATATGAAAATTCTGACACAAAACTGACCCAGCAGTTCCTAAGACCCCTAAACTATATTTTTTTCATATGATTAAAGGTCGAATAAACTACTTACAAGTTTTCAAAAAAATTTATCAAAATTTTCTGTTTCAATTACATTTTTCGGAAGATAGCATTGTTTAGCATTCATGAAGCAGTACAATCATGTTCCGCTTGCGAGTTTGCAACCTAGTTGTGGTCTTGACGACACTTGAAATCCCCTAAAGCGATATTAACATAATGTGCAATGGGATAAACGCCACCTTTATCGATGAAATGCGGTTAGTCATTTTCTGTTACATATATTGGTAGAAAAGTAGCCGGAATGCCGATGGACAAGCAAACACTCATTTTCTTATCTAAATGCCAGTCTTTCAGTCTCTATTTCCATTATGCTTCAAAAAGATACACTATTTCATACACACACACACAGATAAATCTACAAGGAAACGAATAAAATTCATGTAGTGAATAAAACTTGAGAAAGAAGAAATCCATGGGGAAAAAGAGTTAAAACCGTAAAAGGAAGATGAATTCCAGCTATGGACGTTGCGTCCGTCGCGCCAGCAATAATAGTATAATCGCAATAATAAAAACGCAAATATGTAATAAAAACAAACTTAAATATAAATAAAAAGAAAATTAAAAGGAGTTTATCGAAATAAAGCGAATTATAATCTTTAAGCAGTTCTTTCGGAACAATCTTTCGGATAAGGTAGTTTTTTATGGTCCTTTGATACTGATATTAATTAAGAAAAGAAATTTTAAGCTAAGAGTCTACGACCTTAACTTTATTTTGCGTTATTTTCCCCCTATTTTTTACGATTCTTTTTTTTTGTTTTGTCTTAATACTTAAAAGGAGGCCAGTGACCAAAAGTCAACGTCATAAAGTTCAAGTATAAATGCCACCAAAATTGGCAACCATATTGCTTATTAACAAAAAAAACTTCGATAAAAATTTGGGAAATTGGGATAAATAGTTTTCATAACTTTATCTAAGGTGGAAAACAAATTGAATCGAAAGTGAGAACAAAGCATCAAACTTGAAAAAATTGGAACCATAAAAGATTTTATTAATATTAAAATACAGACAAATCATAAGCGTCATGGGTAGGTGTAAAAGGGTTGCCAGCATACACATTTCAAAACAACAAAATAAAAAAGAAAACTTGATTAGGTAAAAAAATTAAAATTGGTAGTAGTAGGGAAAGTTGCGAGGAAATGGCTGAAAAGTTTCGGAAAAATAAGTGACATGATACGTTTTTTTCTCAGATATTCCACATTTTTTCCGAAACTTTTAATTTTTTTTCGTGGCCTTCCACACCGTATTCCGCGTTTTTCCATGATTCTCACATGAACAACAACTGTTTGTATAGGAAAAGTAGTCAAAAAACACCCAGGGAACGAAATACAGAATGGCTGATTTTTTTTTCAAATCTGAAAGTGGGTTATTCGAAAAACTTATGTTATGGTTTTCGGGACGCCATCCTCTTAACTTAATCCACCATTTTTTTCCCTAAAACTATTATAGTCTAAGATCCCACCATAGGACAACCTACCCTCATCGCTATACCTATATGTTCGTATACATAGGTAGTGTCTAAAGAAACAGTTAGACAACCCATGTTTCCTGTCAAAGCATGGGGTTGCCACGTGTTAAAGCTAAATTTTTGTTTTTTTTCTTCAAATAAAAGCCAAGCCTATATGGCAGGTCTTAGAGGTGTCAAAAAATATCAAAAATAAAAACGAAATTTACAAATTTACATCACAACAATTAATAAAACAAAATTAAAAAAACAAAAGTAATTTGCTTCGTCAAAATTATTTTATTTAATTTGAATGCATTTCGAGTCCAATTTGACTCATCATCAGCAATACACAATTTGAGTTTAATAAAGAAAAACAGAATCAAAAAATAGTATATCAGAGAAAATTTTATTTAGATTCGGGATTTTTAGAAATTCGAAAATCCAGTAGGGTAAATAAGGGTGAAACTAGGAAAATATCGAAAAGCTATTTTCTTAACTAAATACATGAGGGCCACGTAGGGATGTAAAAAATATATCGATATAAAAAAATATCGATATATTTCGTTCGATATATCGATATATATCGACGATATTTTTTTCCCCGATATATCGATATAAATATTCATATATCGAAAAGGTATAAAAAACGATACTTTTTTCAGGTACTAGAAACTAACCTGCAAACATACCAAATTTATTGCAAAAAAAAAACTTTTCTATACCTTTCACTGTATTATCTTAGACAGGAAAATACCCATAAAATGTGTGCAACCTTTCATTGACCACTTAGCAAATCATTTTGTGAGTTTTGATAATTTCACAGTGTACAGTAATAAACCAAAATATCAAACACAAATAAAATTGATTTGTAACCTAAGTGACAGTGCCCAACAACAGAAGTCGGCTCACAGCTGAACACATAAATCAAAGAGTTTTTCTGCTTTCTTTATCTGAAAAATATTGGTTTAATTAATAAAAATACAGAAAAAAAATTAATTCTTTGTTTGTTTTTCTTACTGTTTTTTTTTATTATTTTTTTCTTATTTTTAAGGTCGCACATTTCATTATTTAAAATATATCGATATATCGATACATCGATATTTTTCTGATTCGATATATCGATACTTGATATTTTTTTTGATATATATCGATACGATATATATCGATATATTTTTCCATTTCCAACATCCCTAGGGCCACGCATACAAGTAAAAAATGTGAAAAATCCATAACTCGGGGTATAGACGTTTAAAGGTCAAAAACATCAGAATAGATGTATGCCAAAAATCAACGTACCGTTTTTTTTAAATAAATTTTATGTTGTTGAAAAAAAATTTTTTAAATTATGTTACCTAACCGCATCGACAAACCACCTAAGAGGTACACAATTTTAGAGGTGATTTTAAAGCAAACAATTTGCATAAGGGTTGCATAGCGACATCCCGTCGAAGCATAGGGCTGCCACCCTATGCCTTGACAGGAAATTGCTATGCAACCCATGTGTAAGCTGTTTCTTTAGAAACTACGTATAATTAAGGAATAAATTGAACTCTAAGAGGGTACTCAAATTTTGATAAACTTACAAGACTCAATAAAACTCATTTTATTAATAGGAAATTTCTTTCTACTCAAATAAAATATTTTTATTATATATTATATGACAAAAAAAAATTGTCCATCGAAAAATTATAATTTAAGTTTTTAATATTTGAACTAAATTGATAATTTTATTACTAAATAATTTATATATTTCAATTTTATTAATAACGAACTTCCTTTTCTTTCCAGGTAAGTGATATAACCTACATTATACTCGACACAATTTTTTGGTGAGTAAATTTTTAGCGGGAATGCCGCCAAGTTAAAAAAATCGTATCTCGAAAAGTTATCATCCAAGATATTATATCTGTTTTAATGCTATGAAGAACTTCATCGGACATTTTAAAAGTACCGCCAAAACTTACTTCTACTGTCTATATTTTTGTCTGTAAACAAGTGTTACCATACCGAAATTCTGTTAATGATATTGATTTTAAATTTTTAATCGACCAATGAACTTTACAAGAAAACACACTTTCTTATGCGATGCCTATCTGATGTATAAATGATTCAATATATTCCATAAAACAATATCAAAAAACTCATAATAAAAGGAAAAAAAAATATTATCATTATCAAGAGTAGACGCCAGACATCTGGTGCCATGCGTTTTAAAAAGAAATGTGATCTCATATCGGAGATTGTTATCACGCATCTTCTTATCAGAATTCCACATCATTGAGTCACGTCAGTTACTTCGATCTTCGCATCCCAACTAAACCCAAACAAGCGATGGCTCATTAAAGTAACAAATTTCCTCGCAGATAACTCAAGTGGAGGTTAGAGAGAGATATATAAATTATTTTAGTGCACAGCTCGGAAATGAAATGAACCCATATAATGACCAGAAAGAGCCGAACGCCTTTTATTGCACTTAGAACAGGCCATTACGACGATTGTGATGCTACCTGGCGACAACGATTTACATTTAGGAATCATCAAGGACAACTCATTCGGAAAGGATTGGTTGTTCTTTATTATTATTTGTTTTTGTTTTTTTTTTTTCGTTGGTGATGGTGGTGACTAGTGGTGGTGATGGTGATGCGTTGTGTGCTTCAGATTCCAACGTATGAGCAGGAGCAGCAACATTACACACACGACACTCCATTATCACTACCACCAGCAAGCACAATCATGGAAGAGCAGAGGGAACCAGAGAAACAGAAAGCAGCAAGAGCATCAGCAAGCTGCAAGCAACCAGCACAGCACTTGCCAGACACTGAGAGATAATTTTGGAAGATTAGCTGAGTGCAGCACCAGAGATAAGCGTTCCATTCCGCCTATCATAACGAAAACCAAATATCTCGACTTGTGGCTGTTTTCTTGTGTGCCTCGCTCGCTCGCTCGAACCGAACTGGGTCTGGGTATTTTCTCTCTGTGCGAGCAGCAGCACACACATGTGTGTGTCCTGGACCAGATTTGGAGTCGACTCGCAGAAGGGGAGGGTGGAAAGTGAGACTCTGATAAGCAGGCATCACTGCCTGCGTGGTGATGGTGCAGGCAGCAGGGTAAGTGGTTGCCATGTGTAATCTCTCGGGTCAGGATGATGATGGAGGTGCACAGAGTAGTGCTTTCTGGTGCTGGCTTTGGCTGATGCTGCTGCTGCTCCAACAAACCGACCAAAAAAAAAGAAGATACAACCAACCGAAGGTGAACCGAAACAAACGAAATTATGGGGAAAAAATCACTTTATCTTTGCTGCTGGTAGATGCATGCATGCATTTGCCACTATTATACCATCTCGCGAACGAAGAGCGTTCTTCACAAATACTCAGATAACATCCATGCACAGCACATATCCACCAGGAACCAGGAGCATCAGCAAAGCAGAAGCAACAGAATCCACACCATATTCAACTCGAACTATCATAAAGCGAAGGTGTTGGTGGTAGAGTGGTGGTACTAGTAGTTGTGCGCTGCTGCAGTTATATTGAAGGTGGATAATGTGTGTATTATTACCTATAGTTTTGCAATCTCGAGAAAATTTTTGTTTTGTGCAACATTGCAACAGTACCGAACTGATACGAGTATCAGTGCTCCAAGCATATAATTAGAAATATTGTATCTAATGCAGTTCGATATGACGATATGCTATACGTGAATGTTAAACTGTAATTTAGCTGTGAGTCAACAGAACATGGAAGAACGGGATTCAGAGCTATGGTACAATTTGCTCGAGATTCTTGATCTATGTATGAAAACTTTTACAACGAAGACTGTTGCAGAATCGTACCATCACTACTTAAATTTCTGTTCAGTTTAGGGTCAAGTAATCGGCACAAAACTTGCCTTGACACTTGGTTTAAGGGTTGCTGTCCTACTTTAAATATTGGTTTTATTAGAAGTTGGAAATTCAAAATAGTTCTTAAATGAATCTCCAGTTTAAACTGCGTTTACCCATAAGTCATTGTTCCAAATATGCACTTAACATTATGTTTTGATTTAGGCCCTGACGACTAAAGACTGTAAAAGTGAAATGGCCCCAAAATATTCGTAACTTTGGGATTTTGGGCTGCTGAATTCGAATCTGAAAACAGAAAAAATCTATAATGTCACATTTTTGAGATAAGGTGATATTTTTAAAATTATGTGGAAAGGTGATGTCATAAATTTTTTCTGACTTTAGTTTCAGCAGTCCAAAATCTCTTAGATAAGTATATTTTGGGGTTACAGCAAAAATTAATCTTTGTTTTATTGAATATTGTTGTTTTATATAATTTCGCTTTTTTGTATTGCTGCTAATAGGTAAAGTTAGTTGGCAACACTATTACTTCAAAACTATCAATTTATTAATGAAGATCTTCAGCAAGATATCGAAATTGCTTATGACAGACAAAAAATCAAAATTATAAAAATAATATTCCAAAAAATAGCTCTCTTGTCCGGCCGCCATATTGGAGCCGCCATTTTTTAAATTAAAAAGTTGGCAAAATGTTTGTATTCTCCATAACTAAATCTCTAAGTGTACCAAATTTCATCAATTTTCGTCAAGAAATGGTCACGGAAACGATTTTTTCGCTGAAACTTATAGAAAGCCCAAACTTTTGTGGTATGGTACCCCTTTTTGAATGAGTTCTCAAAACAATGTTTTTAAAAAACCTGATAATATACAAAGTTAAAAGTTAGTAAAATAATAGCTTTTATTAATATATTGAAGGCAAAAGTTCAGCAAAAGTGTTGCTGTAACTATAGGGTTACCATCATCACCAAATGGGAAACCTTAAAAAAAAGAAATTAAATTGATTATGATGGCAACCCTATGGTTGAATACTGCAAGTTTTCGACAAACATCGTTTTGAAGATTACAAATAAAATAGCTTCTAGCAACCTTATGGTTAATTCTACGCTCTTGTTATTTTATTCTGCTATTACTGTGTATATATGGTACTTATGTAGCAATTTTCAGATAAGTAGGTACCTCTTTAGATTTATTTTATCAGTTTTACCTTATATGTTATCAGTATTTCTAAATATATTGGTTGCCAATTAGTTTCCGTCCATAAAGTTATAAAAGCTATGATATCCCAAATTTTCAACATTGCCCCGATTGCCCCGACGACGGTTTTTTGCAAACAACAATGCATGTTTAACTCACCACCCACTCATTCCGCCCTGACTTTCGACTTTGGCCAGAGGGATTTTTTCGATTCCTGCAAAATGTATCCTTGCATCTTATGACGATGATTTTTCGGCGCTAGCTCTCCGACTATAGATTGTTCTTAGCGACTTCAACGCCACGATCACAAAGGAAAGCGTTTTTTTTCGGCGCGACGCATAGTCGGAGAGGACACAACCTGTACGACGAAACTTCAGAAAACGGACTCACATTGATTGACTTTGCGGTGGGCGGCCGAAATTGATATTCAGATTAAAATTTTTAATAATTCATACAAAAGGACCGACTTTCAGGTGTTAGTTACCATAAATAAAGCGGGCAGCAATGATACCAAAAATCGTTTACTTTTCGTGTTTTGACAACTGGAATGTCATCAAAGCAGTCAAATTAAGATAATCCGTTGTAGACATTAAAGAAAAGCTATAATTTTTAAGCTTATTCACGTCAGCTGTTCTCCCCAAAAACCTTTTTTTTTCAGTCTTGTTTAAAGTTAAAGACAACTTTATCACAAAAGTCATCAAGTTTCCAGAAGATCTAATTTATTTAATTTGCCAATATAAAGACAAGAACGCTCCCCAACTACTTTTTTATTGAAGCAAATTAAGTATAACAATGTGAACTCACCTTTATTTTATTTTTTTTGTTTTTATCAAAACTCCAATTTAAATAGTTTTCCATTGCAAAACATATCAAAAGCTATTCGTGATTAATTTACACCTCCACAGAAATGCACGATATTTCAAGTATTTGCCACCACTCAACCATCAGCTGAGGCTTTAAAACAAAATCCCAGTCATTGTGTATTGAAGAAAATATCCCCAAATAATCTGAAAATACAAAAGAAAAACTAAAAAAAAAAAAAACAAAAAACAAATCAGCATCCCCATATCGCAGATGAACATAAGTTCATTCCTATAACAATCCGGAGCGACGAGAGAGAGAGAGAGCCCTCTAAAACCCGGACACACTTATCACCATCAATAATAGCGAAATTGTTTTCGGTGCAATTCGCACCTCATAAATCACGAATCGTGTCTAATTCCCATTATTCCGTGCAGTGCAGTAACAGCCAGTAACAGCAGCAGCAGCAGCGTTCACTGTGTTCAAAGCTGCCCTGCAAGGGTATTATGGGATACCAGTTCCAACATTATCACCATCGACTGAACCGACCATCACCATCGTCATCATCATCATCATCATCATCATCGGCATCCATACCAGTTCCACTGCAATGCGATAGAGCCGAACGAATTTGTGTTGCTAATCCGCGAACTATTTGTTCGACAATTGGCCGCCGCAGCAGCTTCAGACCCAGCTTCCCACCTGGGCAGGGGATAAGTACCTAACCCACCTATGTACCTAACTATGGTGCGGTGGTGAGTTACCTGAACTGAAACGATATCTCACCGCGACACCACCGTCATCGTAGTCGTCGTTGTCGTCATCGCCGCGAACAAACTGTTTGGTTATGCTGAGCAAACTTCCATAACCCTCCCCGCAACGAAGAGAAGGACGTTGCCATTTAGTCTTTCAAACCTCTCAGAGTCCCCAGCATCACACACAAAACACAGAACCCCGTGCTCCATAATCACTCGAGATCTTCTCAGAATGCATTGTTGTTGATACTCCATTGGCCATGTGTACCCAAAGACAATGTGCACACTCGAAGGTGTTAATTTTCGTAGCCTTAAATATTTTTGTTATTACTGCGAGCGTGTCGGTTCAACGGGGTCATTCTGTGAAAGGTACCTTTTTTTCTGCAGCTTGTCGTTCCTTGTTGGGTTTGGGTTATTTTGTGCTCTTGGAGCAACAATTTGTTGTGGCAAATCACCCGGACAGAGGAGTCTAGAGAGGTTGTCGGGTTTTGTATGGATTTCTCAATCGCACGTTTGCCGATGGATAAGGTTTGCGAGCTGCAGAAATGATTGGCACGACGACTACCACAACGGTCTGATGATGGGGGCGTTGGGACTTGGGGTGAGGGTTAATCCCTCAAAGCGTGTCAGTCGAACTCACGATCAACTCTCAGTGGTTTTGGAGTTACATTTTAATTATGGTTACGGAACTCAAGACTCAATAGACTGTGAAGTCTTTTAAGATCTGATACACATTTTACGGAAACAATATGCTGGTTAAATTTTATGGTAGGGAAAAGAGGGGTTCGGACATGTACCTATTCAGGTATAAGGTAGTGTGGAGCTGTCACTTTGACAACATAATCGAAATTCCAATTAATATAACAACTTTCCGGTAACTGTAAACGTGATATGCTTGTCTATTTAATTGAAATGCACATAAATGTTTGCTGGTTATGTCAGATTTATATTTAAGATATTTGCACCGATTTAAAATGTGCTTACATTATTTTTTTTTTTGTAAGTTTCTGAAGAATTTTTGAACTATAGTTATTTAGATATCAACACCTTTAACTACTAAACATGCCAAAAAATCTACATGACTAGAATTTACACAATCAAAAACGTTTTATTAACTTTCATTCCTTAATTAGGAGAAAGTTGAAGCAAAAAAGGTAAGAAGTAAAGAATATACCTAATAAAGTAGGATACAAAGTCCTACCAACTCCTAATATTATATAGTGAAATAAGTCTAATGCGCCCTTAAGAAAATCTACATGCGACTCATTTTCAATCACTATATTTATCAAACAAACATAACATAAGAAACATTAGCTAAAGAAAATTCTGATATTCATACCCAAAATTCGGCTTTTAATAATTTTGTTTTTCATAATCGTGCCAGTAAGTAATTTTAAGATTAATTCTGTGTTTTTTTAACAACATATTTACTTAAAAAACATATATACAAATTATAGTAATAAAATGAATTTAAGACATTGAATTTAAAAAAAAAACGAACAATATATACATATTTGACTTACACTACAAGTGATATTTTTTTCTTATGTTGTGAATATCACACTTTGAACATTTTCTTATTTGATAGTTTTATCATGTGAGATTCTTTAACTATCGCTCTATTTAAAAAAAATTGCTTTAACAATGTTATAAAATACATATAATTGATCTAATAAAAAGTAAATGTGACTTACACTACATAACATTATGCGAGAATGTTTTTAACTTCGACAATTTTCCTCTGTTCAGACTTTATAATTTAAAATTATATCTGCAGCCAGAGTACATGAAATAAAATAATATCTTGCAGTGTATGTTTTCCAAAATGAAATAAATAAATACTAAAACAGTTTGTGATTTACACTACAAGCTACTTTTTATTCTGGATTTTAAAATCGTAGTATTTTGTTTTTAAGAAAACTTAAAAAAAGTAATATAATAGAAGAGAACATAATTTAGGAGCTTCACATCAAACCGGAAGTTTGCACTTTAAGATTGCAGCGAATCAATTGATGTTATTACTTTTATCAAACGTCGCAGTTGATTTTGATTTTTTCCTTTAATTTTACAAATAAATTTACTCTATTTTAGTTTTTCTATCTACTTTCGCTTCCTGTTTGCTTTTGATTTTTTAAGCCATATCCAGACAAAACACAAAATAAAATCATTAGGTGCAGTGAATGACAATTTTTTTTTGTGACTGGCTCTTCTGCGTGAGTTACACTACAATAATATTTGAGTCAAAATATGTTTTTTAATTAGTAACATACTACATTTTTGATGTCAGTATAATCATGTTATTAGTTCTGTAAAGTAGTAAAAGAACTTTTACTTGAGTGAGAAAAATAAATCTGTGATTTACACTACAAATGAACTATGTAGTCTTATCAATTAAAAAAAAATCAGCTTTAAATGTTTTTCTACTTGTATTTAGTTTTACAAAATTAACATCATTTTTTTTTAAATCATACAAAAAAAAATTTCGATATAGGTCGCATAAAATGCACTGTTTTGGGACGTTGTTAGGATAGATACTATTAGTGTAGAATCAAGATTACAGCTTCGAAAGACCTTTTCTTACTGCATAAATAAATCGTGTGTGCTCGTAGTTAGCATTAATTTTCTGCTGGTTCCCCACTGCTAGCTTATATTCCATTTTGCTGACAAGCAGTACGCTTGGAGGTTTTGTCAATTCTTCGCAATAGGCAGTACCCCCTGAAAAATTCAGGACTAGGAATCGAAACCAGACCTCTTTTTCAGTTTTTAAACTAACTTCTAAAATAAGCATTTTGTAGAAAAATTCAAAGGCATTAAGTAGACGACAAAATTTGCTATAATTTAAATGCGATCTCAGTTCTGTGAGCCCAATAGATGTTAAAATAGAGCACCTTGAAGATTGACAATAGCATGCCTGGGCTTTTTATTAATCAGTTTTTTTCTTGCTATTCAAAAATTAGAAGATTTAATTTTGAGAAATCAGCTTATTTTACTAGTTTTAGATTTCTATTAAATCTTTTTTTTTTTGTTGGATCATAAATTATTGTTCAATAAAAAAATGTATACTTATAAAAAAGAATAATAAAACTACCACAGGAATTTTTTTAATTGTATGAATTTAATCTGCTTATAGTAAAAAAATACAATTAAAAAAACAGCTTTTTGCATATTACGTTGCACTTGCGAAATAAAGATTATTGGAGAATTGTGACTACTTTATTAGTAACCAACCAACCTTATTCGTAAAGGAAGAAATTCGAATTTCTATTTTAGATTTCATTTTATTCCAACTTTTTTGTATTAAGTAGTTTTAAATCATAACTTCATAAACCATATATGTTGTAATATGCAGTAGAGGATTTGTACAGTAGTCTAAGAGAAAATCAAAAATAAAAAAAATAAAAAACGGTTCATTTCTTTCATTTCAAAAGTATGACCCTTCTAACAAAAATAGGCACACCATTTTTAATAAAATCGTTAGAATCGTTTTTAAAAAAGTTATCTTTAGCTTAATGATTATATGGCAGGTACACTCAGAAAAAAAAAATTGTAAAGTTCATACTTTGGGTCAACAACTTTCGTAGTTAAAATGATCCAAAGAACTTAAAATTCTTAACTGAACAACTTAAATTATTAAAATTTTAGAATACTGTCAAAATACTTTCGTTTCCACAAAAAAATAAGAAGATTATTCTAATTAAGAGAAAGCATTTATATATTTTAATACTTTCCTTCGTTCTCTTTATTAGGTACCTACTATTGATATTATCTATTTTTATTTTTCCCACATTATGTAAAGCAAAAACTTACTGTGATTAAAATCGTATCTACTAAATAACACATTTTACCTCAAAAAATAGAAAGCCCCTTAAAAATAATGCAGATTCGAATTATTTACTATCGATTTAACTTCAACAACTATCAAATTTTCTTAGGTTATGGTAGCTCTCAGTACATAAATTTGACATTTCGCTCATATTTCATATTTCAATATGGCTTCTCATTTCTGCAAGAAAATACATTTCTATCTCTTGGCCTAAGAACTTATTCTTTTTCCACAATTTTCATTTTTAGTAGTAATATTGTTACTTCAAGAACTAGATGTTGGGCCAACAATATCATTCTAGAAAGAATTTTTTCACAGCAAAAATAGTTGACACAAGTGAGATTGTTGTGTCAACTATTTTTGCTGTTGGGCTATCAATTATTCGTTCTTGAAAATGATTAACAATGTAAAAATTGTTCTATCAAGAACTTTATTGTTAAACTGACACTTTGATTCCTTAAAAATTAAGAATTAGTTGTTGCTCCAAGAACTTTTTGTTGAGCAAACAATTTTTAATTCACAATATTACAACAAGGAAAATTCTACCTGCTATATTAGTGTTGGTCCTGAAAATAATTGAATTTTTCCTATAGGGAATCACCAAGTCTGAAGATAACTGCTTCTGTACTTTAGGCTATAGCGATTTAGATACTAAACTTGCCCTATAGTACCTATATCGCAATTAATTAAAATTACCGGTAACTTCAAAAACACCCTTTCACTGAGTAGACTCTTTTTATTTTCATGACAATTGAAACCTCTATACCAAATTGTTCCACTATTTTAAGGACGTTTTCGCTAGTATTAAGCTTTTTGCACTAAAAATACAAAACGAACAGGTATGGTTAAATTTCGTTTTGATAATTTTCAAAACCAACAGCTAGGCTTTGTGACTCTTATTTTTAAAATGATCAGTTTTTGACAGAACAGAAAAAAACATTAAAGAAAAACGAATATTCTAACAAGCTGATTTGGCCTTGCCACCTCCATAATCCCAAATGACAATCGAATTCAAAAGAAATCCTTATTTTTAAATTTATCACAAAATCACATTTTTTATTGGTAACCCAAAGACAAATAATGCAACCACATGACTAATGATGGCACCTTTAAAAAAAAAGTATTACATTAATCAAGAGATTCGGTCTCGTACGTTCGAGTCTCGCATACTTCATCATCATTTCACATTTCGAATTAATTTAATTATTATTTGTGAAGCCCTCAATGGCCTGGCCAGCCAATTTGCACAAACGATGACGATGATGATACACCAAAGTCATTTCGCTGTCAAATAAACCATGAACCCCAGCAACTCTGATAAATCAATCGGCTGTGGCGCGGCGGCGTTCCAGCTCACCTCATTGCCATTAAAACCTCAACATTCCGCTGAGGCAGTGTTTCTTCCATTAAAACCAATTCAAAATCTAGAGCAGAGTGATCAGCAGCTTATACACCATCACAAGAACCACACAGCACAGAGCAAAACATTGCCTGTAATCCCCTCTGGAAGTCTCCTTCTTGGCTTTAATTTTCGATTTAGGCTCATTTTCGATTGGTTCCGATTGCAATGCGATGCTTCCAAGAGTTGATGTACATAAGTATTGGCATCCAGCAGAATCCAGCATAGTGTGAAAGTGCGCTCCTAGGATGAAACTCTATGGTGCGAATGGTGATGCTCTTGTTGCGGCTGCTGTTGCTGCTTCAGCCTGATGCTGCTGATGATGATGATGGTGATGCGGATGATGGTGGATGGTGATCCATAGGTGAGGTAGTTAGTTGGTTTCTTCTTCTTCTTCGAGTTGGGAAGATCGCGCCCGATTCGATTCGATTTGTTTTTTGTCGAACGTCGCTTCGTCGGTCGTTTGCTCGTTGATGCTGTTTGTTGTTGCATTCGAAAGAATCGCGTGCACAGTACTGGCATTATCGTGTGAGTTGGATCTTGGCGCGGTCTTAGAGACTTGCTTAGGCCTGGCGATACGTGTGTAAACTGCCAGCCAGCAGCATCATCCTCAACAAACTCATCTTGGACTCAACGAGCCGTGAAAGTGTTACAATGCAAAACGACCAGCAGGAAAACGAAGAACTCCCGAAATCAAGTGAACAATCTGCCATCGTGATTCGGGGAGTCGTCCAGGGTCGAGCTGGGGATTCGGGATTTGTGAATTTGGCTCAGCTCATTGTGGTGTTTTTGTTCCGTTTCATTTCTATGGGCTTCGTCTTCTTCTTCCCATCCAGTGTTGTTGTGTTCTTTGGCTTTGATTGTATAGATGATTCTCATCTGGGTCCTTTGTTTTACTGCGCCTGAGCGAACTGAACTCTTCGTCGTCGACTAAGCTGATGGGAAGCTCAAGGCTCGATATTTTATTTATTAGGTTTTATTTATCTTTGGTTTTGTGGAAGAAAAGTGTGGTGTGGTGCCATCAGGAGTCGGGCATTATAGTGGTTTGCTTTTTTGGTTGGTGTGTCTCGATGCTGGCTGATGGTGCGTTACTTTTCTCTGCTCTGCATCGTTGTTTCTATATCGTGTCGCGTCCTTTGGATTCTTCCTGAACTTGGTGATGGTGGTGGTGGCTTTTGCTTGGCCTCCATAAACACTGACTGCTAATTTGTTATCTGTTTATATTTTCTAAGGAATTTACAAATTGCCTGTGAATTTTCTTAGTGTTATCTGTTGAGCAGTTTGTGATCATTTTTGCTGATCCTTTTTTTTCTGTTGCAGTTATGGTTGTTGCTTTTTGTATATATTTGTCGAGGCTGCCAGAGGGGAAGTTGTGAAACGAAAGGCGGGAAATTGATTCGTGATATGATTTTTTTTTAATTCGAGTTTGTTACAACAAGGGCTTGGAACGAAGCCGACACAATATAGTGTGAAAGTGTTATGCATGGTTATTATTTGCTCTGATTGATCAGTGTTGTTATTGGTTAATATTTATTGGAATTCTCGATAAGGAAGGTGGATTGTTTGGCGCTGATGCGCACTGGTGAGGGATCACTATAGGCGAGGGCATTAACTTGAGGTAGGTGGACGTGACCTCGAGTACAATGAGTTGAAAAGAAAAATGAGAGGGAGGTTTTACTAATAAATCAAAAATTGTACATTTGAAAGACGGATGGAAGTGAAGGAAAATGGTTGGTATTGTTCGTTCAAGAGAACACAGAAGCTATAGCATAATTGAGATGGAAGAAGGTTTTAATTTTAGATCATAATGTTATTCTTAAGCTGAGATGTATTAATGTGTTTTAGGATTTTTAACAATAGCAAATATAAAGAACAAAGATTAATACTTTAAGCCGATAGTGGAGTAACTAAAGTTACAAAAAAACATTATCCCGGAGCTTTTTTTTTTTAATTTTATAAAATTATCAACCAAAGATTTTGAGATCATTTTTACTTGCTCTATAGAACAAGTATTGGTTTCGTGTCACAAAAAGTGGTTTTGGTCATTCCGTCCGTCGGTCTGTGAGACTGTGCGTCCATTTGTAGGTATACACATTTCCACTGCCCAAACGGACGGATTTCCTTCAAATTTGGTACATATGGTTTTGTTAAGTAATTACAATAGAACCGCATTTTTAGTTTTTCTCTAAAAACTCGAATAACGGAGAAACAGCGTTGCCGTTTTTTGCAGAAATGTTCTTTTTTTGGGAATATCACGTAAACGGTATTTTTTGTATTCTTTTTTGACATGTTTCCACTTTTCTTGTAAAATCCTTAATAACTTTTCCAAAACCAAATATTTTTTACATTTCTAACATAATTATTTATTTTTATAAACTTTATGTAAGTACCTAAGAGACTTTAACATCTACAGCAACTTTAACCCAAAGAGCAAGTTCGTGAGACCCAGTCGTGCATTTAATTTGTTTTTTTTTCATAATTGTGTATGTATCAACCAAATGGGAGAAAAATATGTTCTTTGGCAGGTATTGCAGTTTTGTAAAAAAAATAGTTTTCACACTTGGAATTAGGAAAAAAATAATATTAAAAATAAAATCAAACTGATCTTATAAAAACAATTACCATTTAAACTTCATTTTTCTATCAAAACTTAATATTTTTAATTAACTATAGTATATTTTCGCTCCAAATTGAATTCGTTGCCGAAATTTAAAAACGCACGAATTAAAAGATGATTTCAAATTCGCCCACCCAAACCGAAACGAAATAAAAAGTTGATTTTTCAACAAAAAAAAAATTTAAAGATTTTTTAAGAATCCAAAAATTATTTTTTTGAAAATTTTGATATCAAATAATTTTAAAGATGTTAAGGAGCTTTTAAAAAAAATCATCAAAATTGGTTCAGTTGTTTAAGAGAAAGTAAAAAAATAAAAAAACGGTTCTAAGGGAGGTACCGTTAATAGAATTTTTACAAAATATTTTTTTCATTATCTACTAACAAAAGTAGACGCAAAAATTTTAATCAAAATTGTTAGAGTCGTTTTTGAAAATATGGCAGGTACCAAATTTGAAGAAAATCGGTTTAGTTGTTTAGGCTGTAGCTTGAGGTATACACAGACAGACAGACAGACAGAAATCTGAGACCCATTTTTTTTGTATTCTCTATCATCGTTAATTCATGCCTGATTGTTATCTCGAGTGCGATTTTTTTTACGAATCCTTAACTTGCCGTATGGTACCTACCTATATCGCTAGTAAAAAGCGTTGATGATCGCGAAATCCAGAGGAAATTGCATGGAAAGAGTTATAAAAAAATTATATGTCCCGCGGGAGAAGCGTTTATTACAACGTAAAAAAAGCGTGGAATACTGGTGAAAGATCGAAAAAAGGGATTAGTACCTACCACCGGTAAAAGCATTAAATAAAGCGTAGTAAGCTTAGCCACTTAAAAAAGCTTAAATACAAATATTCGTTAGACCTTGAAAAATGGTGAAATACTGGTAAACGAGCATTTGGTATTTGGAAGAATAGAGCAGTACTGCGAATGAAAGTGTTAAATATCGTGGAAAAAGCGAAGAAAGTCACTTAAATGAGCGTGGAAAGTCGCGAAACCGAGTTGAAAGATATTCACAAAACCGTGAAAAGTAGCATGAAAGTCATGAAAAAAACGCTTGCTACCTACCGTGGGTAAATCCGTAAAATACTGCGGAAAAATAAAAAAAATAAAAACAGTAGCTATTTGTAGTTGTAGTTCAGACACTGAAAAATGTAAGTAGAAGATTGCATAATGCGTAGGGCATGAAAATTTCTGCCGGCTCATTAAAAAAGCTCTTAGTACCGCAGTAAAAAAAATGTAAAGTACCGCAGAAAAGAGTGGAGGTTGAGGAAAAATATGCGAAACACCACGGAATATAAAAATAAGCGTAATACATTGAATATATAAAAAGCATAGAACACTAGCGAAAGATCGCTGAATACTGTGGAAAAATAGCATAGGAAGTCATGAATTATAGTTAAGTGCCGCGGAAAAATGCTTAAAATACAGAGGAGACAAACGAAGAAAATTACGGAGAAAAGTGTGGAAAGTCCTCAAAGACAGAGTCACGGTAAAATATGCGAAATACTGCGAACTACCAGGCAAATGCGAGGAATCTCTGGAAAAGAGCGCGGAATACTGCTAAAAGAAGAAAAAGAACTTTCAACACTTTTCAGCGATGTTGTTGTGATGAAAATCGTTATGTGGCCTGCTCACGTAAACTTATTTTTCTATGCTCTAGATAGAAAATTCAAATCACTTGAATAAAAAAAATTAAAAACTAAGCTGATATTAACACTCACTAAGCCTATTACTGAAAATGAAAGAATGAAATTGGTTGTGGTTCAGTAAATAATATTTTTAAACGATCGTAAGTAAAAACTAAAAAAAAAATATTGTGCACGTCGCCGACGCCTGGGGTCGGGCCCCAGGTATACATAATAAAATAGGCAGGTTATTTAGTTGTTTTCCTGATAAAGTTTTTATTCTTCCAGAAAATTACGAGTATTTTTTTGGGACACAATTTAGTTAATAGAAAAAAGTCAACAACCTAAGGTCTGTTCCGCAGTTTTTGTGCACTAAATAAGGAAGACTGTCAAAATTGGGGAGAAAATTCTCTTTTAGAAAGAAATAAAAAACTAGAAAGCTATTTTATTATTAATTGTATGGAACTAGTAGAACAAAATTATACCGGCACCATGATCTGTAATTCCCTTTATTTATTATTTTAATTCTATATTAAAACATTGTTAATCAAAGCAAAATACGAGGAAACCCGATTTACTTCCACATTAACCACAGTTTGTTTTATTTCTTTTAAGGTTGGGAAACATATTACTCTTCTGAAAGCGCTCTCTTTTGCAAAAAACATCATAATTTTTTATGTCGGGAACAGAAACCAGATTATAAATTACCAAATAAGACAAAATTCGGCAGTCTCAGACCGACTGTGAAAAAAAAACTCGTATCTTTACCCACTTTGGATAACCCTTTATTTTTACCGGCAAGTCAAAGGAAAGATGTTTCGATATTGACAGGGGTTTGTATTCTCGATGAGTTCGAAAGATACAACAAAATAATGGAGAACTTTAAAGTCTAACAGTTTTGATTAATGTCCATATACTCTCCTCCGATGTGTCAAAAATTAACTAAATTAGAAAATAAACTTAGGTTATGTGTACTCAAAAGTCAAAATTAGCTACTTCAACAGCTTGAATTTTGTTTGTGGGAAATCAATTGCGTGGCAAACTGTTTTACCAAATGAACTTCAGTCGTAGAGCAAATGCAATCTAAACACATCCACTTTAAACACAAAAAAAAAACCGCCTTCTAGTCGGTTGACAACTAAATCGACAAAAAACACGATTTCAATTCACTGATACATGGTTTCCCAACACGGTCAACACCACCTACTATATACAACAACAACAACAACTACTACTACTAGAGACAACAAAAAAACTCCAAAACAACTGTTGAGTGTTGACCAGCTCAACTAAGAAATCCATGCTGTAATTATTCGAATTACCATTAAAGTTCATTTGGGGGAATTCAATTCCACCTCCAATCTCCGGCAAACGGACGACGACGTGATGAACGAAGACTTCGGCAAGAACCCATGAAACTATATAGAAGCCCAAGGCATCAGTAGTAGCAGCAACAGCTACCGGTTGCCATCGGAGAAAAAAATAACACCCCTCCCAAGAGAGGGGACAAAGGAGCTGAATGAACATTCCTACAGCATGTAGCTGTGGTCAAATGTGTCGTGTTTGCATCACTTATCATTCCTTTGATTCTATGCCCGGTCGCTCTCGCTCGGTCGGTTGGTTTTGGTGGGATGCTTGGTATGGCTACGGGATTCTTTTCTCAAAATGATAGGAGGATTTCTGTGGCTTTTTGAGATTTCCTTTTTTTTGCTTTTGATGAAGAAGAAAACTCCAACAGATGGAAACTGACTGATTTCAGTGGAAAAAGGAGTGTTTCACCTCCTGGATGGTTTACCCACCGAAACTGATGAATTTAAATAGTCCACAATGATGCTGCGGTGGATGTGATATCTCAACGCGCAGTGTAAGTATCCACTTGGCAGTGTAAATATGCATCCTGCCAAACGATTAAGACCTTTTACGTGAAATAAAGAGGACTGCGCTTCTATTACTTCTTCGTTTTTTTTTTTTTTTTTTTTGATACTCACTGCTTGTTGCAAACAAGCTACGGTCACTATCTATTCAACCAGTGAGTCGTTTTATAGTAGGAGTGTAGTGGTAGTATACGATGGAACAACCTGTTCAACTTGAGAAATCGGGTTGAGAGTTCTTTTATTTCCCATTGGCGGGCGGAGGAAGATTAAAGATTTCGCACAACAAATATCCGTTCTAGGATGTTTTTTTCTTTTTTTCCTTTTGCTCTTCTTCAGAGAGAGTGAGATTCTCATCAACCATTCCGTGCTCATAGCTTAATTTAGAAGCCAAAGTCTGAGGACGGAAAGGCTATGACTATGAGTGATGGTGATTGCAAGACAACACGAATAAAGGACACTGTCCGGTCCGATGGAAATCATTAATAACTCGCGCGCATTATGTCGTAATGCGAAGCTGGTCCCGTCCCGTCGTCGTCGTTGCTCGTCGTCTTACCTACTCTCTCACTAAAATGTAAAAGAAGAAGACAACAACAAACAGAAAGAAAAAAACAAAAATCAAAGATTCAAAGGATGAAACGAACGAACATCTATAATCGGATTTTGTCAGAATGTTGCAATTCCTCATCGAGTCAATTTCCTGGCATGTGACAATGTCGCTTGGTAACTGATTTTCTTATCTGCGTGAGTATCGCGAATAGAGAAACCTCATATTTTTTTTTTCTCTACTTTTTGTTATTTTTCTTGTTTGCTAGAAAATAAATCGGCTTTGAGTTAATTCGCCAAGAAGGAGCATTAATTATTATCACTGAGGAATTTTTATTTAACCAAAAGAATAAGAAGGTTTTTTCTTGATTTATCTTCATAGTAAAGTTTGTAGTAAGTACAAAATTATAAATAAGAAAAGTTGAGATTAAGATTAGATTAGATTCTACGATGTTTGTATATACGAGCAGTACTTAAACACCGAAAACGGACATTTTCCACAAAAAAACCGCAAAAGATCTTAAACTATCCAAAATACAGTACACAGTGCGAACATTACGAATGGTGGAAAGGGTTAATTTAAGAGCCAGCGACGAAAAACAACCTTTTAGGAAAAATATTGCGGGGATTGATAGACCTATTACTAGTTAATAAAAAATTCACCTGGGGGAGTCGAAAGCATGGGGCGGAGGGAGTAGGTTTGAAAACGCACAATTGTTTGTTCCTCTGGTAGTCTATTGAATAGGTATAAATATTAGTAAGGAACAATTGCGTTCACGGGTTTTTATTTTTGAATATTTGAATGTGATATCCAAGCATGCTAAAAG
This sequence comes from Meliscaeva auricollis, assembly GCA_948107695.1. Classification (NCBI taxonomy): domain Eukaryota; kingdom Metazoa; phylum Arthropoda; class Insecta; order Diptera; family Syrphidae; genus Meliscaeva; species Meliscaeva auricollis. The sequence goes on from OX403618.1 coordinate 25,808,974, forward strand.
AGAGATGGAGATGGACCTTTTATAAAGAGTGTGACTTTCTGCGTCGATATCAATCATAAGAATTCATTAATTAATTATTTTGGCCTTCTTGAAACTAAATTACCTATCTTTCCTGGTCCAACATATGAAGCCAATCCTTGTTGTTATTCAAGTGACGCGCATTGTAAGTTCAATCAAAACAGAAATTTTTTATCCAGACCTTTGAATCTTCAATCTTCTTCCTTAGAATTATTATTGCAATACTCGTATAAACCTATCTGCTCATTTCAGAGCTTGTTAAAATATATTCCTAGGAATAAATTTTCAAATGCCAGCAAACACTTTTTGTTAACACTAAATAAAAACAACACAATTAAAAACAAACAACAATGAACAATTTGTATGAGTTTTTAGTTCAAAAATGTTCAATTTGGATTTTTATTTTTGTTATTCTATAGAATAATTTAGTGATTGAAAAATTCGATGTTACTATGTGATTGTTTCAGAATCTGATAAATTTATTCCTCTGCCAGTTAACCTGTTTTCTTATCTGATAATTGAAAAAAAAAAAACAGCTCAAAAATCGCGGTTTTTTAATAAAAATCATTTTTGAAAAATATTTTCAATATTTTTGTGAATAAGAACTTATCAGAAAATTATCTCGGAACCGGGCAAAACCGCTTCGATTTGGATAATTTTTTTTTAATTTGGTGTTCAAAAAACCTTTAAAATTTACAAGTTAAAATGCCGCTTTTATGGTTTTTTTTTTCTTAAAAATAAGATTTTTGTAAGCATACATTTTTTTATCAAAAAAATTTGTTCAAATTTTGTAAAATAAACTAAGCCAAAAATTTTCCGGGTCTGTTTTTCGGAAAACAACTACATTAACAATAGGGGTCTATTTTTACCCATTCAGATGAAAGGGGGAATTTTCTCAAAAAATGACTTAAAGCCGAAAACAAATTATTGAGATTGGAAGGGGAATTTTCTCCTTTCTTTGGCCTTATATAAATTCAACTGACTCCAGAAAAATTAAATGGTCCATAATTTTTTGTTTTTCAAAAACTGAATATAAGAAAAAAATCTAATATTTAAACAAAAATCAAACTGATTTTATAACTATTAATTAATTACTTTATTTTTATTAATTACTTTTTGAGGTCCATTTTGACTAACGACTTAAATGGTTTTATTTAATTAGTTGAATAAAAAAAGTTATTGTTAATATGTCTTCTAGTTTTGTAGAAATTTAAAAAAATACAAAACTGAATGCCTATTTATGTACATTTTTGGTTGAAAATTAAGTAAGTTTTTAGTTTCTTTAAGAAACCATAATATATAACACATTTTAATTTTCCACATTTGGTTGCTGAGAAAAAAGGCTATTGAATTTTGAAAGAAAAAAATATAGTTTAACATAGAATTTTGAATAAAAAAAAAAATCAGTTAAAAGTTTTGATTTAAATTTTTTTTTTTTTTCAAAATTCTGAGTTTGCAAATCATTTTTTCTTAAACTGTTTATTTTATTTAAAATGTTAATAAAATAAGGTTTTTCGGACTATCAAAAATCTAATTATTTGATCTCATATTTCCGTTGTATTTTTTTTTTCTACTTTAAGTCAACTTTTGAGAAAATTCCCCCTCCCACCTGAACGGGTGAAAATAGACTCCTATTTTTATTAGTTGTTTTCCTTAAACAGACCAAATTTTAACAATTTTTTTTCGATAAGAAAAATGTTTGCTTACAAAAATCTTATTGTTAAGTAAAAAAAGTTTTAAGTGGTAACTGTAAAAGGTTTTTAGAATACCAACATTTGAAAAAAAAATCATCCAAATCGCAGCGGTTCTTCCCGGTTACGAGATATTTTTCTAAGACCTGGAAAAAATTGGTACCAACGTGAAAAATGTATTGAATGGGAAATGAGCGTACCTAGTTTTGAATTTCCTAGAGATTGTTGATGATTTCAAAAAATTTCTCTTTTGAGAGAAAAAATGTTGGCTTAAGATTATTATTCTTTTATTTTGATTTTAATGTTGATTTATCATTTTATATTTTGTATTTACATATATATATATTTCCCAATGGAAGTTATTGCGATTGTTGCGATTTGTCGAGATGAAATTTTTGACATTTTTCGACGTTTTGAGATCACTATAGTTTGAATCCGTTGTTTTTAGAAAGATGTGTGTGTGTGTGTGTGTTTGTTTGTGTTTTTGTACGTTCGTACGTTCGTTGTACTTTTCTCTTTTATCATGAGAACGAAGTTCAAACCGACTTTAACTAATCGTAGTTTATTATTATTTTGCTAAAAAAAAAAGAAAATGCACTTAAATTATAGAAAATGTTAAAAAAAAACAATTTTTGTTTCTATTTTTGCTAATGCAACGATATTTATCAAAACCGAAATTGCGCTTGTGTTCAATCTTGGGTATCTCGGCTTCTATTTGTTTTTTTTTTTTCAATTTATAGGGGATGAAAAGAGCTACCAAATTAACAAAAACGATGTCCACCACAATTTGAGCTTTTTTCGAAATACATAATTACGAAAAAGTGTATTTTTAAAATAAAGAACTGACTTTAACAGCTGCTTTTTTGTACGGATGCATTTGTATATAGAGAAATTGTACTAAAAACGTCATTTCAACATGAACACATATTAAATCAATGCAAAAAGTTATGAAACAAAAATCATAACTAAACAAAAATGATGAATTATATTTATTTTTAACCTGCTTAAAAAAAGGAGGAGGTAATCAATTTGACTGTAGTTTTTTTTTGTGTTTGTTAGCTCAGAACTTTTGAGTAAGTGGATTGATTTTGATGATTCTTTTTGTAATTGAAAGCTGGTGGTTGTAGGCCGCAATGCAATTTGGTCCAGTTCTGACAATAGCATCCATTAGAAAATATCAAAAGTCTTAATTTTGAAGTCGGTGTTTTTTTTTTTTTTTTTCTTAAAGAAATATTATTACTGTTGATTTTACACTGATATTTTTCTGTGTGGAGGCGGGCGTTGTCAATAAAATGTGGAATACCTCGCGTAAGAAATATGCTCTCAGCTCTCGATCTTAATAAGAATACATTCACATTTGTAAACACTACTTTTGATAAAATCAATATAATTTGTATCTGTATAGACGCCAAAAGTTGAGGATTACCTAAATTTAGGTTAAGTTCGAAATTCAGCCATTTTTAATTAAACCTTATTGTACTCTTCATACAAAACTCCTCAAAAAATGTCACTTTTGTATGGGGAGTACTACAAGTTTGCATTTTTTTTATTGTTCTAATGAACAATAGTACTGATTTTTAAAATAATAGAGAGGAGTCCAAAAGCTGTAATACTTAATTTTCAAAAACTTTGGTAAAAATCCATGTTTTACACGTTTTTGTAAGAAAATTCTTGCAACGGTACGGAAAAGTTTGGAATTACTAACAAGCAGATAATTACGCTATTTGGGTAAGCCAGACTGACAGTTTAAATGGTTAGATTCTACAGAAATACACAAGACATAATGTATGACCGGCCCGGACTGAAAATAGTAATTAATAACCCTCCTAAACAGTTTAATTCGAACAAAGTTTCAGCTGCAACGAACGTAAGACGGAGTTTGCTTGAAACCTGTCTTATAACCAGGAACTTCAAACAGCTTCAATTCGTACAATTGAGCAAAAAATCTTTAGTTTTTTTTGTAAGAATTGATACCGGGCACAACTGTTCCTTCAAGAAGGAAAAAGAAGATGAAGCTCAGAACGGCTTATTATTAAGGATTGGACGACGAAGAGAATAACAATGAGACTCACTTTCACTCCACAGCACTTTGCCATCTAAGAAGATATTTCTTCAATGACTTTTATAGGCAACCCTCCAGTTAAATTTATTAAATCCAGTATGCGGAAGTGTTTAGAGGTAACCCCTTCCCAATCTATAAATATATATTATTTTTTTTTTGAAATTATAAGTATAACTTTGTTTAGACTTGCAATCCTTTCAAATCGCATCAAACTAAATCTGAATAACTGTTGACATCTGTCAATCAGATCCACCTAAAGTTACAACAATTCCACCTCTGTCCAGCCTCCATTTTGTTATCAATCAAACCTGCTGCTGCTGCTGCACAGCACATTCCCGTTTAATTGTTTAAAAGGTAGTAGAAAAAAAAAATACAAACAATTTCTAATACCAACCGACGGCTTTTATTGACAGCCAAACGCCTCTAATGTCACTTTTTGACCCTCTCTGGCCCCACAAATGCTCCAACTCACATAAACCATGTGTGTAGTGTATCATTGAAGAATATGTGTGTAGGAGGGGGGAGACACAACTTGCAGAGATAAAATGACGATAACTCTTTTATTATTTTTTTTTTCTGTTGTTTGTTCGAATAAAAAGCAGATATGGGCGGCGCCATACCAATATTCCAGGCCAATCAGCGACTTATTTTGTTCGTGCGGCGGTTAACGTAATACGTTTTCAACTGATTACGACAACGACGACGACGACGACTTGGTCGCTTCGTCTCGTCTCGTTCGTCGAGGCGACAGGCTTGGTGCGCGCGCGAAAGAGCAAGACACGGCAGATACATCACGTAGTTGTATCTATAAGATACACTGCCAGTACCGGGATGAAGCCCTCCGCGGGCCATGCAGATATGCACGATGACGACGACTAATGCAGCCGATGCTGATGCTGAAGCCTGGGAAGTTGCTTTTGTCTGGTTTAAACGATTCGTTTGTTGTTCGTTTTCTACTCGTTTTCAGTTTTCAGTTTCCAGTTTTCTATGCGATTCAGGCATTCAGGTTCAGCAATTCGTTTTTCTTTACCCGAACTTGAGATGCAGATACTTCCGAGCTCACATAGCCAACGTAGGTAGGTAGGTACTGTTTCAGTTCGAGCAGCTCCTGCTTGCTGTTAATGCTGCATGTAGTTGCTGGTTGCTGCTTATTCGTGTTTTGTATCTTTCGCACATGCATTCGAACTGGATGCAGTTTGCATGTGTCATGTCGTTGGGTCTGATCGGGGGAGACCATAGAAGATTTGGGGGAGATGCGGAGATGCGGAGGCATGATGGCTTCAATGGGGGTACATTAGGCACTTGTCCAATGAAGTGGTAGTAGTGCTGCAGACTGCTGATGCTGCTGATGATGGTGGTGGTGATGTTGATGGTGGTTCGGAGCAGATAACGTAAATGCATGGCAAGTAAATGAAGTGCATGGATGCATTTCTTGCACTTTTGTGCATCTTTAGTGCTTCTTCTGGTGGCACTCTTCGTCGTTGGCTGATGCATCTGATGGAATGGGATGGCATGGGATGGGGGTATCCTTGGATGATTTATTGTGTGGCAGTGGCATTGTGTGTGAGAGTGCCAGTGTGTGTGTGTATTGCAATGTGGACCGCCTACACTCAACTAAAGCAATGGCTTTTTAAGGACACTTTATGTCGCTCTCGACGTTTTTCTTGTCGACCCTTTTGCCAGCCATACTTATATGTGGAGAGATGGAGAGCTCCTTTCATGGATTTTTTTTTCTTCTGTTTTTTTTTGCATGCAAAATGCGATAACGCGCTTTTTAGTGGAATTCGCATCGATTTATCTGTTCTGGTTTTTTGATTGGCGGGTGAAATACTCTTCTTGTGGTTTTTGCTATACACAGTGACGATGGATGTTATGTTTGTGTGCGTGTTATTTTTTCTTAAGTGGAGATATACTTAGATATATAAATTGTTTTATTTTTATATTCCCAGTTGATTGCTATCCGTGCGCGCCTTTTATCTGCACGTTAATGGGGCGTAGCTTTATTTCCATGGCCAGAGATAAGAGTACTTTCTTGAGACGCCATATTAACGCCATTAAAAAAGACCTCTGGTAGAAATACTTGCGTACATTGTGTGTATAGTAATTTTTAGAACTTGTTAAGAAAATCTAGAAATTCCTAGTGTTTTAAGATTGTTTTCTTATTGAAAAATTAGGTGTTTCACACTAACATTAAAATGCTTGACTTATTCGCATATTTTTGGTCCCGGTTGGCAGAGCATTACTTTTAACGTGTACTCTAGCTGCAATGACGAGAAACAAGTAACAAGGAACATGTTTTACCAGAAAGCATAACATCCCGAAAACTCAGTAAACCCAAAATCTTTTTTTTGAAAAAAGTTTTTTCATAGAAAACTTAATGGCTTGGAAAATATTACCATTATTCGATATCATATTTGTTTGATATTTCAGCCGGAAGTCATTTTAAAACTTTGTTTCAAATTATCAAATTATCATATAAAAAACAGCTTCTAAAGTTATATAAGTTGTAAAATAACACGTACATACGTGAACACATACATGAGCACACACACACAAACGCATTTCTGAAAACTACGATAACTTCAAAACGTGGAGATAGGTCAAAATGTTCATTTCGAAAAATCGATCAATATCAAGTTCAAAATCGTTTTTTGAAATATATTCGGCGAAAGGATACTTTGTGCTTAGTAGGTACCAATATTTTTTATCAGCCTTATAAATAACACCCTTTTTGGGATGTCATTAAGGGAATTACAATTTCCAACAATAAACCTTACCTCACCTAATTGACCGCCTAGGATGTTCCACTTCATTTTATTAACCGTTTTAGTTTTTTTTTAACAATTAACAAATTAATAAATTGCACTTTCCTTTTGGAAAAGAAGGCCCCATAACTTTTTTCTCCCACGAGACCCGGACTTATGCCCATGATGCACTAGTTGAGACCTTTCCTACGATATAGGTCACTGTGTGTTACACCAATGGGACGTTGCCCATACATAAGTGCCGGCCCCGCCACCGTTTCAAAACCTTTTTATTTTTCTGTTTAGTCACTCGATTTCATGAGAATCAACAAGAACGAAGGTTTCTTCTGTGCTTAGTGTAGTTTGTTCTTTTAAGAACAAAAACACAATTTACCATAGAAACAATTAACGTTAGTTTCTTTGGGATAAAGAAAAACGCAAATATTAAACAAATTTTTTTTAAATGTAGGTTTAATGGTCAGCTCCGAGAAGATAGAACCGCGAACTCAAAATTTTTGACCGGAAATGATTTTAATCATTTGTTTATCGCTTGTCTACGTTTGTCCGGCCAAAATGTTCGTTTGTTCACCCTCAGTTCAAAAATTATTCGACATTCTTTTTTTATATAGGAAGTCTGAAAAACTAGAAAATCGTCTAACACCCCCAAATCTTAACTTATCAAAATGAAACCATATTCAAAAGACAAAAAGTCCCATAAATTCCACCAAAATTATTATCTCAGTTTCCAACAAAATCCATTCGTTTGCCAATCTCGAGCTTTTTTTTTTTTTTTTTTTTTAATTTCTCGACGATTTTTGGTTTGCAACAATAACTCGAGGTGGACAAACGAATAATTTTACTTCTTGGCTATGGGACGATCTTAAATAGCTTATATCTTTTAAAGTCATGAAAAACATAACATCAAAATATTTTTGATCAAAATAACTGTTTTAAATTGACATCAGAGCTGAGAAGAAACACTTATGGATAGAGCATGAAATCCTTTTGTGGCGAAATTCATTTAACTTTTGTTAACTGTAAAGCAGAAGACAAATCTTGTAAAAACATGCTGGAATTGACTTGTGTCAATACTATAGGGTTATTTAGACTTTGGAAAATCATTTTCCAACCAGAAAAACGGCCGAATCACAGAGCTAGTGAATGAAAACGAGCTCGGAAAGCCAAATATTGGGACAACAACCCTGGCTACCAAGCTCTAAGCTTTAAGTAGTGATGCAATTGCACGGGGTAGACTTTTACGTTGAGCTAACAACGGTCAGAGGTAGTATCTATGCAAGTCAAAAGGGTTAAGTTGAAACCATTACAGTGGAACAAAGTAGACCTATTAAATCATCCTCAGCATTCCTTATTTTTGAGGAAATAAAAACAGTATTGGTTTCTATAAGCTCTTAAATTACTTTATTTGCTTTAAAAAAATATATTAGAAGTGTTTTCTTAAAAAAAAAAATAATCAAATATTTGTCATTTTAGCTATTTTAAATGCGGTGAGACTATTCTAATGTAACAAAAAAATGCTTATTTTAGTGATTTCAAACAAAATTGTCCTAGAAAATACCGTTATCTTTATAAAATCCAACAAAACTTCTCCAAATGGCACTGTTGCCGTGTCATAATAAAATTTACCTTATAGTTATACCAAGAAAGTACAAAAATCGTCGTTTTAAGAAAGTGCTATAAGTGAGGCTATTCAGGTGTTACAGACGGCTGATCGATTCGCACTTTTCAAAACGGCGCATTTTGCCAAAGAGTAGCGGTATCCCGAAAACCACAACTTAAACTTTTCTCATACCCTTGTTTTCGATTTTTTTTTTAATCAGCTTTCCTGTGTTTCGTTCCACGAAAAAGTCTATCTTTCTTGTGCAAAAAATGAACATTAGAAAAAATCTTTGACAAAAGGTTAGATCGCAAAATTAGCAAAATTAGACGTATGGTTTCTTTAAACGAGGATTGCATTTACATTCTTAAAGAACATAATGCCTATTCCATTTAATGATTTCAAAGCTTTTATTGAGTCAACTTACTACAAGAGGGTTATCAAGAGAAAAGTTTTTGTATAACGAAATATTAGAGAAAGATCATTTTTTTTTTCAAAAATTAGCCTGCAAAAACGATAATAGTTGAGTGAACGTTTAAAAATAAACACTTATTACATTGCTAGGACCACAGAGAACACTTACGCATCAAAAAACCAGAAGTGCAAGAACCTTCAGGTTTTACCGCGACCGGTGCGGTGTACAAATAGTTAAACTTGCACTTATAAACAAAATTTATCCAGATGGTAAAATTAACTTGTACTTTGAATTATTTATATTTTTACATATGACACAAGCTCGTTTAAATACTTCATTGTTTTTTTTGTTAATTTCAAATCAAGGATTTTCATTGATTGATAGCCAAATTCGGAATTTATTTTTGCGATAAAATACAAAAAAAAAAATATATAAATATTCGGCCACAAATATGGTCATGGCAGAGTTTTTGTTTTTAAAGCATTTTAATGTCAACTGATTTAAAGATAGTGATGTTTTTGTAAAGGGGTTTTTGATTTTAATTTGTGATCAATTTATTAAAATCAAAACCAGTTTCAAATTCACATTTACATTGGCAAACAATCATTTACCACCGCGCTTCTGCCATCGATATACAAAATACATATATCTCCAAAATTAGTTGTTGTGAATAATGTTTGCGGTATCTATTGGCTTCAAAAATGTTTCGTTTTTTTTTTTTTTAAAAATAATAATCTAACGTCGCAATTATTTATTTTTGGAAAAAATAGCTCATAAAAAAGATAACAAAAGGATTTGATTTGATTTGGATATTTAATTAGAATGCTATTCGCTGTTTAGAGATTTGAAATTTGATATCAAAAAGCGGGCACTCTGTTCCAGCAAAATCGCTTTGATGATGAATATTTTTGTTTGGCTAGTCAGGTTTTTGAATTAGCAAAATATTTATTTATGGTTTTTAGTTTTCCCTTTTTTTTTGGTTTTGTTTAGTTTTGTGAATAGAATTCCATGTATAATGTAAATGTATTTCTTTTAATTAATTTGAATAATTTTAAATCGAAAAATTATTTGAAATAAAATTGTGTAGAAGCTTTGTAAAGTGTAGGCTTAATTATTGGAGTGGGTTTTTTTTACATTTAGTGTGTGGTATTGGTTTAACATTTTGTGTTAGAAATTTCGATGTGTAACCTAATGGCTTTTAAAACAAGCCAGCCAAAATGCCATTATATGTAGTTTCGAAGGTTAGGCTATCACTATAGGAGAGCCAATACACTTCGACCATAGTTTGGATAATTTTTGGTATCACAATCACATTGAATCGAAGGAATTCTTTCTTCCTAATCGTTTAATCACTTTGAACTTCTTATGATGCTCGCGAGATCACCTAATCTATATTTTTTATTAACTTACTAGGATCGTTATAGTAGAATTCTACCAGATGAAGACTTTTTTGGGATAAAGCAGGACATCTACAGAGGAATTGAAGAATCGTCCATGCAGTTTCTGCAGAAATCATAGGAGTTTTCTGGCGTGTCTCCCAATTAGACAGTGTCCAGTTATAACACCTATTATAGAGCTGATTTACGATCTATTAAACGTTTGGAGCGCTTCAGATCTATTTCTAGCCAGATTTGCTTTGTCGCCAAGCATGCAGTGATGTTATTCCAACTAAAGTCTGTTTTGTGTGTAGCCTTATGTTTGATAATTTGGTACTAATGTTCAACATTTGCCGAATTCGTCAGCTATGTAATTACCGAAAATGTCCCTACGGTTTGGCACCCAGCATAGATTAATGTCTGCTTCGCCTACTCCATCGGAGATGATCGACAGTTAAAGGCTGTTATTCAGTTGGTAGAGTCAGAATCCCAAGATTTAATAGCTGCTTGGCTATCCGAGATAATACGAATATCTTTATTTGATATCACGTTGTCTTTAAGCCAAGACCGGATTTTTTTTATCGCTAAAAGTTCCGCCTGGTACACGCTATAGTGATTGGGAAGACGAAAAGAGAGAATTAAATGAAGTCTATCTGAGTACCTCTAACAACCTCACCATCAATTTTCGATCCATCGCGTCGGCGTAAAAATCGATTGAATCATCTTGCAGGAATGCCATATCCTCCCAGAATGATCTAAAAGGGATGGTCACTTGAAAGTTTTTCTCAAACTGCATCTTCCGGATGGTGTTATCTAAGTTACTTGGAAGTGATTTTAATGAGTTCAGAATGATTGAGTGACAAATATCATTATTTATCCACTGTGATGTGTTGAGGGGTGTTGGATGGAGCAGAGTGTTCATTGCAGCTGATGGAGTTCCATTTTGTGTGGGTTGGCATCAAGTCCACCGATCAGCCCAGCTTGTGAGCTTATTTAAGGCATATTGTAAGAGATCTTTTAGGTTACCCGCAAAGACACCAACTCTGTAGATCTCCGCTTCCAAGTACCTCAGAAGTTTATTTACAACTAAGTTCCAAAGAAGAGGAGATAAGACACCGCCTTGCGGCGGCGTCCCTCTACTGACAGATCTTTTTTACTTCCTGGGAAATGTGTATCTAGGAGCAGATTTTGCGATTAATCACACGAGCTGGTCCAAGAGCAATCAGCGTTTTTTCAAACGCTAGGAATCTCTGGATTTGTTGAAAGGATTTTCCTTACTCTAAATGCTTCGCAAGTTTCTTTGTTATCTATTATTACATATTTTTCTCTAGTAGGATCTGTTATAAATTCTTATTTTTTTTTTTATACTCTTAGGGATTCCTTGTAAGATTCCCAATCTGTCGTACATCTAGTACTCTTAGCTCGTTTAAAAAGCTTCCTACACAGCGAAAAAAAGCTTTGCCGTTTGTCGAAATATCGATTTCCACAAATCAATTTGATCATAAATATACTCCAAGCATTCACCAATTGTTCTGGAAGTCCGAACGTTTCAATATTATAGACTCAGAGCACTATCTGGTAGTAGCTAGAGTTCAGATGAGAATATCTAAAGTAGGTACCAAAGCGAGGATCGGATATTATATGAGAATATTCAATGCTTCCAAACTATTATCGCCATAGACTGCCATAAGTTTGACAGACCGCATCCCACTAATTCTCTCGGAGAACACACATCAGCATCAACAACTAACATGGATAGTCAAATCATTCCCAACCAGCCATCAGAACCCAGAATTGCCATCTGTGATGTGCGGGGTATCAGAAGATAACCAAAGCGATGCCACCCCTGGGTACGACGGGCTCATGCAGTCATAGAACGAAGCTTATGAGTCTTCTAAGAAGGAATAAGAGGGATCACAAATAGCACGCTGCTGTCGAGTATATTGAGGGCAGCTATAGTTAGTGCTTAAAAGTTCTATTAACGATGAAACGATTTACTTAAGGATATATCGGCCCTAAAACGTCGAAGTAGATTAGATGTCACTGACGCCTTTAACATGCAACGCCAGAAGCCAAGGGAAAATTTTTCAGAAGTTCATTCAACTGCTGATGAATGATATTGACATCATCTGGTCTGCAGACGGCAAAGATAGGTTTCACTGTTAACGACATGAGAACAAAGAATCCACTAGATAAGACATAATCAATAATCATTCCAGTCCTGCTGTACGAAACAGAGGCAGGTACATTGTTAAGATTGTAAATCGAAATAGCTGAGTTGCTTTGAGACAAAGATTCTTCGAGTGATAGGCCTTAAAGCCATTACGACCTGGTCAAAAGGCTGAAAATAAAATGACCGCAATGGCTAGGACACTCGTCATCCTATCCAATCTCTATTAGAGGTCGAACGTGGCACAAAGAAGTCATTATGTTTCTTTTGGGTTGGCTACGTTTCAACGATTTACATTTGCCCGAATGACGTTTGACCGAATTACATTTAACCGAATCACGCTTGACCGAAAAGTTCTACTTTTGTACTTGAATATTCAATAAGAAGGTGTTTGAAAGGCTTTTCGATTGAAAGGAGACACTATACCTACATCTCTGATATGCAAAAACCGAGGTATGTTTGGAGGAGAATGCTGCTCCCTGCAACACCCCTGGTTGGGGTCACTATAGGATTTGGGGTGGGTGCGACTTTGGGTTTCGCATTCAAAGAATCTTAGAAAAGCATACAAATATTCAAAAACTATAAAGAAAAAGAGGAGTAAATAGCGATTGAAAAGAATATTGATATATTTTGAACTTAATTTTGTCAAATTTTTTACTAAAAATTAGCAAAAACTAAAATTTCTGGTTTGATTAAAAAAAAAAATCGGAAACAAAATTCAATATTGTTGACTTTGACCGCTCATAACTAAATACTACACGAAACAATTTTTGTGTTTTTAGTATAAAAATATAGCTTAAGTCTATACAAAACTTTTGTGTTTTTTTCATTTTTTAGGTCAAAAAATAGTTTCTCGGTCAATTATTTCGAATTTTCGCCTTAATATTTCGAACTTAATATTTTGAAAGAGATACAATTTTTTTTCTGAAAACAGTTTTTTTTACCAAAAACTTTTTTTCATATGTAATTTTTTTTTCAATATTTTTGCTTGAATTTTAAAAAAATATTGAAAAAAATGAAAAAAAAAATGTTTTTACAAAAAAAGTCTTAACCTCTGTACAAATTTAAAATATTTTTGTTTTTAATACTTTTTGAAAAAGTATTGCAAATCTCGAACAGTATCAAAAATTTTCTGTCTATCGTTACTCCGGCATTTTTTCAATGCGGTCAATCGTGATTCGGTCAAATGTACATAAATGTGAATGTAATGCAACGATCCCGTTTCTTTTAGCTCGCTTCAAAAGAAAAGCTTGAAAGGGGTAATTTTTGTTTTACTCTACAACACTTTTTGTGAAAATAAGAATTCTTGTAAATATTTCGATGATCATAAAATTGCAAACACTTTCGAGAATAGGAATGCATCAGCCGCTTGGTCATTCCAATTTCATCAGAAAGTTACTCTCAATTCCAAGTAGGTATGCAGCATTCCCCATGGTCTGTCCCAGCCATACCGTAACAACATCAACCGCGCCTGTGATTTTATTTTAATAGCATCGTTGGCACTTTATAACCAAGAATGTTCATTGATGTGTGAACTTAAAAGTGCCGATAGTATTGTAGAATTTTAAATGATTTTTTGCGATGAAATATATAAAAATAAAAAAAAAATAATATAAAAATACAAAAAAAAAAAAACACACACACAAAACGATTTGCAGCGCCAGAACAATACATGTAGGAATTCCCCCATCAACAACAAAGGGAACAACGGTCAAATAATAAAAAACGAATTATGGAATCGTTGGATGTTTTTTTTTTTGTTTTTATTTTTTGAGTCGAGCAAACAAAAAACAGGGTGAGAAATTGAGGTGCCTTCGCGTGTGCATCCATGCAACCATGGACTTGACGACGACCGACTACGACGTTGATGATGCTGTTGATGCGCCAACAATGATGACGCCGGCCGCCACCGACCGCTGCCGATGATGATGGGAATTATTATGATGCTCCTGTGTTGTCCACACTGATTCTGGTGCTGATTTCGAACCATCATCATCATCGCCGCCGTCGTCGTTGTTGTCGTCGTATCCAACCAAAGAGACCTTTGGAGCAAAAAATCTATAAAAAATGCACAAATGGAGCACGGGAGGGTCCTGTCCTGCTGCGCGCTTAAATGTCCATTAAAAATGCGACCAAGGTTGTTTTGCTTTGCAACTGCAGTCCGCGATGAAATTTCAATTTCAGATCTGCGGAACAAAAAGCCTCAATGTTTTTGCATATTTCAGTTTTTTTTTTTTTTTTTTATTGAACTGAGGTCTATGAGACGCGACGGTTTAAAAAAAAAACAACAACAACAATGTTTGCTTACACAATGAAGCCCGAGCAGACACTTGCTTTTGTATAATTTTTTTTTTTTTTTGAACCTTCATCAGATTCTATTAATAAACAAAAAATATTTGATTGCGTTTGGTTTATTAATTATCAATTCAATTATTGTTTGCTAGCTGACACCTGAAGTGGTTCCAATTTGTTAAATGTCCAATGGAGGTGCCGATTGCAAATAACGTCAATGGCAATGTGGAATTGTGGATGTGGAATGTCATTATCGATGAACACTTCATAAAAAATAAATTAATAAAATTGTAATTATTGAGGGGGGCCGGTATATCTGATCGTGGGCCAAAGAGTGTAAAGGGGATTATAGAGTTATTGTTAAGAAATTCGTCATAATTGAATTTTTTTTTAAAAGTTGTATTTGTTCGAATGTTTGAAATGGATGAAAGATATGAGCTGTCGTAAAAAAAATATCAAATTTTAAAAATCTATGGGGACGATTGTTGTGTCAGCGAACTTTAATAAACTACAGAAGCAACTTTCAAAGCAAGATTTAATGATCTATTCAACTACTATTGGCATTAAGTTTATTGTTTTTTAAACATTAGTGCCACTTTTAAGACCCCGTCAAAGTCTCAAACATCTATAATCAAAAATGTTTGATCGAACATTTATGACTGATATAATGTATGATAGAACATGTATGGTCGAATATGTGTGATCAAGCACAGTTCCACGATCAAACTTTGACACTCTAGCGGCAAAATTACTAAAAGTTCAGCCTTCAAAATTAGCCTTCAGCCTTTAAACTTAAGAAGGTATGATTTGGGGAGGGAGTCTCTCCAAAAACGATCACTTGTTTATGTATATTTGTCCCAAGGGATCATCACCCGTTTTTCAAAAGGTAGTTATGCAGAATAAAGAGGACCCAGGCATCTACAGGTCTTTGTTAAAGTCCAAGTCTGACCACCAACGAATGCCTACTCTCACCTCCACGTGGTGAACATCTGGTGCCTAGTACCTTAGCTGAAGATGGGTATTGGTCCCTCGCAGAAGGTTGTTGGTGCAGCAAACGAGAGAGGGAGGGGGAAGCGAGGAGGGGTGGGCAGAAGTGTGACCACTAACGCAATTCTCTTTTAATCAAGGGGACAGTGGTGCAAGTCCGTTGATGGCATCAAACGGTGGCGTCTATATTTCCACCCAGGCTAACCTAGTCTGTGAAGACCTTATACGGAATACCACGACATATTCAGAGCAAGGCGAATGAAGAGGGGTTCGGCTTTCACTCTTGGAGCTAACTTTATCTGGCCTGGAGGACCAGGAATAGGGGTTGTGTGTCGGGATAACTTCCTTACCACGGAAAAACAATTTATTCCGAAACAACAGAAGTTTATAAAAATGTGCTTGAAAGTCCAAATGAAGCTTAAGCGAAGCTTTACTAAAGCTATGAGTTCTTAAAGATAAAGTATTGACTTATTAGCACACAGGTGTCTAATAGATAGATCTAAGGTCGATTTCCTTTTGAAATAAAAATTTTTGAAATGTTGGTCTGAGATATTCTACACCTTGGGGGGAAGTTTAAACTTTTAATACTTTCCGTGGCTTTTAGACCATTAACTCATGTGGCTTGGTTCTCTTAGTCTCCGAACATTGCTTCTCGTATTTAATATGGACTCCATTTCAGAGTTTATATGCAGTCGCTGATTATGTGATACAGTGTGTTTTCTTACAACTTCTGTAACCACTTCTATTTGTAGGTCATTATGGCTATTTCTTATTTACCATGGTGCATTTACTATTCCACGAAGGAATTTTTGTTGGAATTTTTGGATGATTTCGGTATTTGTTTTCTTTGTACAGCTCCATTTTTGGATTCCATAGGTCCATACCGACTTTAGTACTTGTTTATAAAGCATTATTTTGTTTTGAATAGATAAATCAGAATTTTTACCGATTAGCCAGTAATTTTTTTATATTTTAAGTTTAGTTCTTCTCTTTTCTTTTTGATTTCCTCTGCCTATTTTAGCTTTGCATCCAAATTCATTCCTAGGTATTTGGCCGTATTTGCGTAAGGTACACATTGATTGTTAATGAATATTGGAACATTAATTAACTTTTTATTTGTAAAGTTTGTGTGGAGATTTGGCTTGATTGAGTTTGATACGCCATTTTAAGGTCCTACGCTTTTAAGGTCCTACCGAAAAACTAGATACAGTAGTTATAAAAAATTGATAACGAAGTTATTTAGAACATAGAACTTCCTTTTATTTCTATAAATGCATTGACTGAATACCGAAGTTTATCAAAGAAACAACCTTTTTTCGGCTTACTAGCCCGACGAGTTTTCGAATCCAACCCTGATGTTGGTCGCGGCAGAGGAAAACAACGTAAAAAGTGGCGCGAACAAGTCGAGAATGACCTCAATAAACTTGGTGTGATGGAGGCGGCTAGCTTGCCGTTAGTCTGGCTGGAGACGCATTTCTTGGATTAGGTATGGCTTCATTTACATTATTGTGTTGATACTGATACGCCCCGCGTTGTGCAAGGAAGTATTCACTGTTTTCTTTTAACTTGATACATACATCCTAAAAGCTGAATGATATGGAGGATTTAAAGAACGCTAAGTTCTTTGGATTCTTTAGAGTCTTAATCAATTTTTCGGTCGCAGCTAAGGTCTGTTTTAGATCCAGATACTGTGCAAAACCAAAATTTTTTGGTAAAGTTTTAATTTCTAGTACTGAGACTGTCAAAATTTCAGACCTTCCATTTTCGAGGTTCTTTGTTGTGCCTTGAATTTATTCCGTGATAGCATGTTACCCCGACCTACAACCCTCAACTTGGAAGACGAGATCCTTAATTCAACTCCAAGGACGGGGATCTGACTTAACCTCTCCTTATAAGCCTGGGCTCAGAAAATGTCGCAGTAGTATAGTCTGATCATTTGGTCGGAAAAATGGGGGTTAGCTGGAAAGTTTTGATGGAGTTTTTTTTTATTGGCCTATTTTAGAGTTTTTGGGGTGCTCTTTCCGAATTTTCCATCTCTTTTTCTTTCCTTTGCCGCCTCCTTTGCGGCAAGAAACTGTTCTTCAGGAAAATCCCACTTCTATATTTTTTTAAGATTAAAACTGCTTTTAGAAAACTAACTTCATAATGTTTTGATAGCATTTTGTGTTCTTACACAGTGAAACTGCACGAATTGAGAATTTTTTGGCGTATTTAGTTTAAGTGCGAACAGTGGTTCGAGTTGTATGACAAATCAGTCTTATAATAAAAAATCTGAACCAGTGATTATAATTTCATAAAACTTTTAGATGTGATTAAGAATAATGTAAGAAAGCATGATAATACATTTCCGCCCCCTGTTACGCCTACTTATTATAAAAGTAGGTTTTTTAGTAACAAAACTTCTAAAATATGTGTTTTTGAGTAATCCGTCTCAATTTTTTTTGCCACCCCCACTTTTTAAGGGCGTTTTTTAGGTGAAAACTTAATAAAGTTCTTTACTTAATTGATACAAAAACGATTTTGTAAAATAAGATACATGAAATATAAATCATGCTAATGTTTTCAACGAATACCAGTATTGGAAAAATACTCATTTCCACACCATCATGAGGTTGAGTAATAGGCGCATGTTTTCTGTGTGGTTTTTCCAGTAAACCTACTCCACTTTAAGCCATTTTCATAATTGAGACGTATTATTAGAAAACACATCACACGACTTGTGTATACACAATTTTTTTGTATTTTTTGCAATAAAAATACACAATATCATCTGAACCAAATGTGTTTATTTCATTTTCTATCATCCATTTTGTGGTTCATTACGGTTTTGTGTATATTTATGTCAAAAATACACAAATATTGGTGTTGACACAAATCGTGTGATACTTGCTTAAGTAATCGTTGTTTCAAGAGAAAAAATTGTGTTAAGACAACTTTTTTAAAAAGTAGGCGTGTCAGGGGACATGCTTTCTTATATTATTCTTAATCACAACTAAAAGTTTTCTGAAATTATAATCACTGGTTCAGAGTAGACATGATCAGTAAACTACTCGTAAAGTTCACAGCTTTATTAAACAATACTAGATGTTTTAAAAACTTTACCTCTGACCCTAAAAACAGCCCAGCTCACTTTCTAACAATCACCTTCCTATAAACAAAAATCCCCACTTATGCAATAAAATTTAATAAACTCATCAAATCAATAGATCCATCTAATAAATAACAATAAAAACCAGTAACCCAAACAAAATTAAATCTAAATCTCAATAAAAATCACTATGCGCCCATTTATGGCTCAGAAAACATCTCCAGAAATTAAGAAATGGTAAACGAAATGCACATTGATATCAACAAAATATCAGAGAAGATGAAGACGAAGACCAAGCATGGAAGAGTTGATGGTTCGGTCTTCTTCGGTTGCCTGCATCATCGTAACCGTAGAGAACGAAATGATTCACCGGCCCATAAATAATTATCGGCTTGTTGGTTGGAATGGACGAGACGAGAAATATTTCCGATATCTTTCGGATGCAACTCAGAAACACACCAAAATACAACAACAAACAACAAGGATATACATAATATATAGAGACGGAGAAGCAGGGTGATTGCACTCAGTGAGCGGTCGGTGGTGAGCGGGTCGGGTATACGAGATACCAATACATTTATATTATACTTTTATTTTATTTATACATATTTTTACTCGGCGACCGTTATCACGGAAGACAATCGCTGACATTACTTAGCGTTATCAGTCGCGCTCTTAACAAAATATATAAAATGGAGCCAGAGCCTATTTTGCATGTGTATAGACCGACAAAGTTGTCACGGCCGGCGCCGCCGCCGCTGCCGCCACCACCACCGCCGCGCTGCCGCTGCTGGCCGCCACCGCCAGCTATATATGATATGAGGATAGTGGTTGTGTCTTTGCTTGTGCCTGCTGATGACTGTTGTTGCTGCTGCTGCTGGTTTGGAAGTTGCTTCGAGTATCGAGTTCGAGTATGAGCAAAGAGATTCCATTTGTGGAGAAAGAGATGATATTATTTATTTTTTTTTTATTTTTATCCAAACTCAAAGTGATATGGCAGGGAATTTAAAAAAAAAGACCAATAAATGAGTTGTTGATATTTTTTAATGGTTGACAAATGTCAAGGAAATATTTTTTTATTTAAAGGGTGTTTCTAGTTTTAACTGACAAAAATTCTTCTATAGACCTAATTAGTCCACCAAAAATTCGAAATGTGAGTTGCTAAAATATAACAAAAATTAAGCACGTTTTCGGCTTCTTCTTTCTTGTGCCCTCAGTTCGTCTTACGCAACTTAGTTCCTCCGCTAAGCGCACTTAAAGTTGCCAGTTGACTATGTTGTCACTTTTCTTGAACAAACTGTAATACTAATGCACCGCTACTTGGGTTCTCAGGATTTTAACTTCCGTTTTAGGGGCTTAATCCCGCTCAAGCAGCTTCGTTGCGCCATGCCGTTTGTAAAGTGTCATTTCCCATTATGATCTTTTTTTTCGGTTAATGGCCGCTTTCGGGGCTTGTCCCTAGCATATTCACTCTTTCAGATAAGATGCATGCCTTTTCTCCGTATCAGGCAATCCACTCCAGTCAAACTTGATTCATAGACACGGTATTTTCTTTAGAGAAGGCTCCCATATCAGCCTAATGTAGTGTCGTATTTTATATAATAAGCTGAAGGGTTATCAGTTATCACTACCCCATGGAACATATAACGGCCACGTGCCTACGCTTACTATTTTTAAGATTTGCCTGCATAATTCAAATCACTTATTATGAGAGGTACCCCTGAAGAGCTAGTCGATATTATTAAGGAGTCTTACAATAATGCAAGGTGCTGCGTTCTGTACAAAAGGCAGCTTTCTGACTCATTCCAGGTGCGCCAAGTAGTAGAGAAGGTGTCGTAGTTCAACTAGGTACCCAGGCAGTATTGCTTCTATGGGTGGCGGAACGGCAGGATAAACAAAGCTCGTAGCGCGTTTGGAATGCTTTCTCCTGTGTGGAATTGCAGTATAATAACACAGCGCATCAAACTGAAACTATTCGAGTTCCGTTCTCCTATACCTACGCCTGTAAAACATGGAAATGCTCCGCTGTCATCTCGAGCAAACTACAGTCTTCGATACATTCTCAAGATTCAATGGCCACAAATCATAAGAAATGTTGACCTGTGGGACTGGACTCATCAGAGAAGAGTGGTTGTTGATTCAAACAACGAAAATGGCGTTGGATTGGTTACATTTTGAAGAAACCAAACAAGAACATAGCAAAGCCGAGTTCTTCATGTGGACTCCTCAGGGTGTAAGAAGAGTTGGTAGACCAAGAACAACATGGAGGTCTACTGTAATTATTGAAGCTCAGTCAATCAACTTGCAACCGTGGACACAGCTTAGGCACCATGCAGCGAACCGGGATAGATGGAGGAATTCAATTGCTGCCATATGCTCCGGGAAGAGTTAGAGTGTTGCTGCGAAGATGGCAGTGTCCAGAACACATATACATATAAAAGAAGGGCCCCTTCTTCAACCTACTTAACCAGTTATGATTGAAGTTTTTGCTCACAAGATCTAATATGACTCTTTTCAGTATTTTGTTTTAGTTCGGAGAATAATACTGAAAGTCTCTTCAATGAAAATATCATATTTTCCCAAATAAGTTCAGAAGAATTAGAGTTCCCTATGCGCGAGGTCACTCGATATATGAAAAATTGAGCGATCCTAAAAATGAAAGACTCTTTTCCTCACACCTGCAGTTCGCCCGCCAGGAAGCATCAGGACTAGGTAGCGATAGGCACGTTTTGATGTTTCGCTATAAACTGCCAGGAACCTTTTCGAATTAGCAGCCTAATAAAAGCTCTTGCTTTTAACTTGCCAATTCGCCCAACTTCACAAGAGTCAGATTATTTCAAA
This sequence comes from Meliscaeva auricollis, assembly GCA_948107695.1. Lineage (NCBI taxonomy): Eukaryota > Metazoa > Arthropoda > Insecta > Diptera > Syrphidae > Meliscaeva > Meliscaeva auricollis. The sequence goes on from OX403618.1 coordinate 25,830,273, forward strand.
TTGCGAATAAAATCACTACGGTGTTTGAAGAGTTCACGAGTTAAGCTATTGGATATAGCGGTATTGGCAAACCCAATCATCCCCTCCTTCTGAGATTCTCGCCTAAATTGAGCAAAAACTAGAGAAAGTCGTCTCTTTAACTAACATAAAATGTCGTTCCCTACACGATATTTTATTCATCGGTAGCTTATACTCCAGCTGCTCGAGGCCTACACTTAGACCTTTCATATGTTTCAACAAGTTTCTTAGAAGAACTAACCCCGATACTCTCCAACGGCTCTCGATGGAGGTGGATTCTCTAGTGCTTGATTTTCATAGGTTGTAGAAATTGCTAAACCGTTTGCCATTTTTGTACAAAATCCTCTTACTTGGAGGCTTCCATATAAAATCAATTTTTTCACAAAAAAGATCACTCGTTTTTTCTCCCGCTTTCAGGGTCGTTTGTTTGCATTTTTTAATAAACATATTGAGAAACTTCACTACAAGAACTACTAGATTTAATTTTCCGTTATCAATTAAGATATTTCCAAAAAAATTAAATACTACTGATGCACCAAGACCCATAGGTTTTTTTTTTAATTTTGGTTAATGCATAAAAACTCGAACAAATTGAAAACACCCTGTAAAAGTGTATACACATATGCGTATGTATGTTTTTGTTGAATTTCCTTATCAAGATGAATGTCACAATTGCTCTTAAAAAAAAACTTCGATATAATTGAAGAAACAGGATTTTGTCTTTGATAAAAAAAACAAAAGCTGCAACAAACAACAACAAAAAAACTGGAACGAAAACTTTACTGCAACAAAAATTTTAAAAAAATATATATAAACTAATTCGAGCTTAATGCGGGCCTTACACGACACAATATTATTGTGCAATAATATTGTCCAAAAATATTGTGCGAAAAAGGGTCGCCCTTATACGGCTCAATATTACTGCGCAATATTTCTATGTCTCTTTGCTTTTTCGGTATCTGCTCGTTGTGAAAACGAAAAATATTGAGTAAAATTTCATAAAATATTAAACTTTTTTAATATCACTCAATATATTGTGCACACTGAAAATATTGTGCAATACAGCCCTTACAAGGTCAATATACTTGCACAATACTGAGTATTGCGCAATAATATTGTGTCGTGTAAGGCCGGCATAATACACTTTAAAAATTTTGCGATAAGACTTATCGGCTGTCAAACTTTGACTTGATTCATGGCCGGCTCGGTAATTACCTGTTCCGTTTGGACTGAAAGTGATTTCAACTAATTAATTGTCATTTCTTTATAAATACTCGTACGTTTATTGATTATAAAATAAAACAAAACATCTGATTGTATAAAAAAAAAAAAAAACAAAATCAAATTCCGATTTCTTCGCAAGATCAAAAAATAAAATTCATGTGACACAGTTGGTTTGTGTTAACTTAGTGAAGAAGTCACAACTGCCAATGACTTTACTAATAACTAATAACAATATCGTAATTGTAATTTATTTGATTTGATTTTAATAACTGGATTTATAATTATAATCAAAGAATTTTAATAAGAAATTGTGTGTCTGTTTTTTTTTATTGTGAGTTATTTATTTGAATTTCAATTTTTGGTAAGCTTTGTTTTGCTCATTTGAATATTTATTGAAATAATTTCTTTTGAACAAAAAATGTTAATATTTGTCTCGTAAATTTCGATCATTACGTTGTACTCCCGTATAAGCTTAACTCAAGTAAAAATTCAGTTTTTATAGTTTCGATGTGAAATAGTCGAAATACATAGGTTCAAGATGCCTTTCTAGTTACATCGGTTGTGAAATTCGTGTTAACAAAGTGCCTTTTTTTGAAATGCTCCCTACTTATCGGAGGTTTTTTTCATTTTCCAAAAAATAAAAAAAAAATTATACTTTTCGAAAAATTTGTTCACCAATAATATTGAAGTTTCAAATCAGTTAAGTTTACGAGCATCTCTGTAGTAAAAAAAAAACAGTTAAAAGTTTTTCAATAAAATATATATTTCTACTCAAACTAATCTGATTATCTAAAAATATGCTTGTTGCCGTTCTTATTGAATCACAATAAGCATTTTTCAATTTAGGATCTGCAAGTTTTTTTATAACGAGGTAAAGATTTCTATTTGATTTTTATCAAAGAAAAAATCGTTTTATTTTTAGTGGGAAACATTATTTAAAAAAAATTTTAAAAAAAAGAAAAATGGATTAAGTCGAACCTGTAGTTTCGAGATTTCCCGTCAGACACCTTACCACGAGGCTAGCCTTCTATATTGAGTTATAGCCAGGTGCAAAAATATGTGCAAATCTTATTAAAATTTTAATAAAATTTTCTTCATGAAATTAAGAAGGTTTCTCAATAGAAATTTCTGAAATAAAACGGCGAACACTATTTATGAGTATGGTACGAGTATTGTACTTTTTACGTGGCCCACACAAACCGAAGGGGCATAAATTACATATTAAACGAAATTATTTTTTGCATAGATGTGCAGTGGCTATAAATTATTTAACTATTTTACACCAACATTGTTTAAAAAAATGAATTAAAATTGCAAAAAAAATGCGTGCAAAACAAAAACAATTGGAAATTTCAAATCCACTGACACATGAAATGTCAAATCCATAATCCCAAAACATTAAGGTGGATTCACAAAAGTGAAAAAGAATACAAACAAACACTATGCGACATCTGTTGCTGAAAAGAGCGTATAATTTACACCATATCGGTGATTTTCTGAAAAAAATAAAATAAAAAATAAATTGCTGTGTGGGCATCTATCTTATTATTTACTCATTTTAATAAGATTTCTGAGTAAAACACCTCAATACATCAATCTTCTTTTTTTTAGGTGGTAAATTTTTTCTGTTTATGCATCTCAGTTTAATTCACCTTTTCGCGTTTGTCAATCGTTTTCAATATAATTTTATACATGAAAGCTCGTAAGGTCGTAAGTGAAGAATTTTTTTTTTCTGAATTGTTCCTTATTTTTAAAACCTAAACAGATTTTTCCAGTACTTTTTGAAATATTAATTCCTTTTGTTTTTCTTTTTTATAGGTAAGTGCAACTGAGATGAAAATGGATTATATTTTGATGACTGACGGTAAGAACCAAAAGTTGTTGTTAGTAATACAAACTCAATATAAACTTATTTTATCATTAAACAAAATATTTCACATAACTCCATTATTATTATAAGCTTCACTTCTATATATAAATGTAAGTACATAATATGTAGATTCATATTATAATTAAAAAAAAAAAGTCTAGTTTTTGTTAATGAGATTTGTGTAATTTCTTTTACTCGACCTGTTTTGATAAGAATTTTGTTTACTTGGTCTATAGGAATAAATTTTCTTGTTATAAAGCTGGACTATTTTTACTAACTTGGTATGGGGCATTTTTTGGAGACTTTCCCCAGACTTTTTTTGAATCACTTTTGTTGGACCAAAAATAACGGTACCTGTCATATACCGGTTTTAGAAAAACTAATTTTTCTCAAAAATGCCATAGAACCGTTTTTTTTTTAATTCTAATTTTATCCTTCATGACTCAATCAATTTCAACCATTTTTTTAACATGAAAGCTTTTAAGTTGATTATCAGTAAAAAAAAAAAAATCGAAAATTATTTTTTTGGATTTAAAAACAAATTTTTTTTTTGAAAAATCGTTTAAAAATGGCATACCAATTTTTTTTATAAAAGTCCTTGCAAAATTTTATATAGAAAAAAAAGTTTTTTTTAAAAAATGGCTTTAACGATTTTCAAATTTTTTTTTACTAAAAGAAGGTGGGTCTATCTGTTCTGTTCTATCTGTCTAACTATATGTATTTGTACTTAATCTTGTTTTTATTTTCGTTTTTGTTTTTTCGTTTTTATTTTCCGTTTTTTCTTCTTTTATTACATTTTTTTGTGTAAAAACTTCAATTAATAAATCTGATCACAAACTTTGGCTATTATTTTAGATTAAATTGTGAATTTAATTAAGAAATAAGTAAAAAGTTTTTGATAGCCAAAAATCTGGCTTTTATTTCATTGACCAAAATTACCTGTCATATGACAAAAGTGAAAAAAAAAAACGACTAACGATTTTAAATGAAATTTTTAATCAATTTTTCGAAAACTTGAAAATGGCGTACCAATTTTTTTTTTTTTGCAATTTTTTTTTTCTTAAACGGTACTAACGATTTACAAAAAGTGGGTCTTGCAATTTTGTCTGTCTGTCTGTCTGTGTATAACTCGTGCTACTGCCTAAACCGCTGAAGCGATTTTCTTCAAATTTGGTGGTTAAACATCTTTGGTGATTTCCTAGAGATGAAATTGAATTTTTTATTAGCACCAAAACTCACAAAAAAGAAATTAAGGAAAAGTTACATTTTTCATTTAATTTTTTTTTTTTACTTTTCTATAAAATGATTTATTTCTTAAAACATTATATTAGAAGCTTACGTACGTGTGACCCAGTCGTACATTTAATTTTTACCTACTATTTTACCCGTGCTGTGTATTGCTTTGTTTTTTTTTTTGTAGCAAAACAGTAATTTTTTTGTATTTTTGACGAGTTTAACTTGAAAAAATAAACTAGTTTTCAATCAAATAAGTTAACGACAATTTTTTTTTGATTCTTCAAAATTTTGAGATGGCGATTTTTGCCTAAATCATTATTTTTAGACTGTATAGAGAAAACAACACAGTTGTTGCGGAAAATATTATCAAAAATTGACAAAAACAAATTAAGATCGATTTTTCATTAATATTAACCCCAAAGAGTGGTCATAAAAACCCCTTTTCACTATTCTCAAAAAAATGTTATATTTTTTAACATGATTCTGTCAGCATTACCTACAGTTTTCAAACTGATAGAAATAAGAGAGATAATCTCAAACGTGACAATAGAATCATTTTTTTTTATAAGGACAAACATGCTTTTATTTCATCTTTTCGCGAAAAAGGCACCTAAATAAATATTGAAAAAGAAACATACAAACAATCCGCAAATTTAACAAATCCATATAACTTGAAACTTACGATTAACATCGTTAAAAGTAGATGTGTCTACAAAAAAAGGACAAGAATCAGAGAGTCCTTGTACACAACACTATACAATCTATTGCTGCTGCTAAAAATATAATAAAAGAACAAGGATTTTCCTATCATACATACTAACAACGTATCCCCTCCCCCCCTCCAACATTCCTATATAACAACCTTCATTACTCTTACAAGTACAAGTTCCTTGTTATAAGTGTCTCAATGGAAGAAAAAAAAAACTTAAAAGAAAATCTTTCACATCGAAGGACACCAAAAGGGTTTTGTGTCAGTTTTTGCCGGCAAAAACTGCTACTGTTGCTGCTTTCCAGACAATAATGCTGGATGGTGTGTGTAGTCGCGATCGTGCGGAAGACTGATAAGAAATTTACGTTCTTTATATCTTCTTTTTGTATTTAATGTTTAGGGTGGGGTTGAGGGTTGGTAGTGGTATCTTTAAGGGTGGCGCTATAAACTCTTTCATCAACACCCAACCTAATCCTACCAACGACACACCGACTTCGGCCAAATAATTAACATACAAACTTGCCACCCAATTCTGAAAAAAAAACACACAAGAATAAGGTAACTCCAACTTGGAATAGAGTAAGCAGGCTTCAAGGGTTTATAGTGTATTCCAAAAAAAAAAGTGATTAGGCCAGTTAGCGGGGTTTCTACTTCCAAAAATAGAAAGCTCAAATTGTATGATGAATACTCTTAAAGTGCTTAGTGTTGCGACTTTGAGCATTAATAAAATAGAGTGACTTTAATTGATGAACTTCACGCCTTATTTAATCAATACATCAAGGACGACACTTGTTTAAAGCACTTTCAAGGATCTCTTTGATACGAGAGTAAATTACTTTTATTACTATCAACTTAAGGCGCCTAAAAGTATACTTTACTATTTGAAAAGCAAACAGATAAGCCATATTCTATGGCCTTTATGTCAATACATACAATAACTGCTAAAATCTGAAGACGCAGACGAAGAAAGTGACAATTTGTTCAGTGTTTTAGCAGAGAATTCAGTGAAATGGAATAAAATATGGAAGTGAACTTTTGAACTCGTGGTTTTTCGTTTGGTTGAAAGTCGAAAGAGTTATAGCAATACGAGGTATAAGTAATTCCTAGTTTAGAAACTAGGGGTATTCTCCAAAAGTGAAATAAAGGTAAAACCCGTTTAGCTGAAATACGCTTACTTGAAAAACCCGGATGTCTGAAAATAATTCCCTTGAATTTTTTTCGGATGTGATAGTTTAATGAAAATATCTGCTCTCCAAGAGCAATTCTTGGATTAGTGAACAAGAAAAAGGTTGTCGTAGGCTCATATATTCCTTAATTTACACATTTTCGTGACAGATCAAGTGGAAGGTTAGTTTTGCTTACTTACTTAGAGGCATAGAGGCTCCACTACTCCTACGCTCCATCGTGTACGGTTTCTATAATTTTAATATACCGCAGTTCTCACCAACTCTTCCACAGCTGTGCAGATTTCCTTTCGACTGTCCTGGGCCATGTGCTTCTTGGCCGATCCAATCCTCTACCTGCCTGTGTGAGTGGGTTCCACTGCATCGCTTGGCTGCCACTTATTTCTTCGTATATAATATTGTCTATGGATTTTTGATCTGTTCTCCTATAAAGTTCATAATTTCTTATACGATTAGACCAAAAAATCATTAAGATGTTCCAAAGACAGCGATTCACGGAGCTTTGCAGCTTTCTTGTGACAGTAGTGTAGTGAATGCACGGATTCTACATTGGAACGAAACAGTCTCAGCTTGGGCTCTAAGCTCCATTCCGAACGGAGTCTTTGACTTTTTAATATCTGTCGACATGTCTTTTTTGGTTCCGACTATTGTAGAGACAAAACTTCCAAGATATTGAAAATCTTCTACATTCTCTACCGGTTGTCCAGAAATATTGACTTGAAAAAATGAGTAACTTCCAAGACTGATCATTTTTTTTTTGCCGTTTTATTTTTCAGTCACACGATTTCTGCTTCTCCCACCACCCTTATTGTCATTTGATGATGTTATGAGAGAGTTAGCATATGTCGCCTCGTCCGCGTGGTCTAAATCTAAAAACAAGATGGTCTAGCTCAGAAACCTGCTTGTTCCGCTTCGAGTGTGTCTTCTAGATGTTTCTTTATTCGCTCTTATAAAATTTTTGCTGCTATCTTAGGAACCGCAGGCAAAACACATCAAATCTCCTTTCTTCGGGAGCTTGACGATCATTCCCTTTTTCCACTCGCCTGGGAAGCACTCAGAGTTCCAATCTCTCACTATGAGTCAAAAGGAATACCGTCCAGTCCTACCGCCTTGTTGTTCTTCGGTATTTTAATTGTGGCAATGATCTCTTCTCTACTGGGAGGTGTAGTGCGATTCGCGCATTTGTTGCTTCGATCAGCGACTGGTCTTCAGTTAATGGATGCGCATCGCTGGCGAATATACGGTTTAATACTGAAGCGAAGTGTTCCTTCCACTTTCTGAGCTGGTCCTCATCCGATTGAGGACGGGTGTGGTTTTGAGCTTTGTACGCCTGCAAGATGCTTAGTGATTCTATAAACAGTTCTGCTGTCACACAGATTTGCGGCCTCTTCTGCTTCTTCAGCTAATGCGCTGATGTAGTTACGCTTGTCACGTCGCACGCTACGGTAAACTTCTCTCGTCTTTATGCGATAAGAAGACTCTAGAAACTCTAGTTTCTCTCTCTGCTGATCGAGTAGCTACGATGCGAGCCGATCTTTGCCCAGGTTTCTGCGGACAGTCAAACACTATTTCTTGCTTAAGCCCCAGTGACTGTTCTTTCGGCACCGGTTATGAAAACATTTTTCACAGCAAACCATTGTTTTTCGATGGAGGTATGTTCACTGCTACTCTCAGTCCATGAGAACTGTGGTCCCCTAGTCCCCTAGAGAACTGTGGTAAATCTGAGTACCTCTATTAGCTATAATCCATAATGGTTCTGCCAGATATTCATAGATCTTCATAAATCCTGTTCCCCCAAAGAACTGTAGAATACCATGGATATCTTCTTGAGTTTTAAACGAACGGATGGCGACCGTTTTATCTTTCGCTTTCCTTATAATTTTTGTTTAATACAAGATAAAACTACTCCTGCCTAAATCCATATATCACAAAAAAAATCAAATATATTTTGAAGAATATGTACCTACCCCTTCCCGAAAACAACAAAACAAAAAACCTAACCCTCAATAATAAGGTCAAGTATTATTTCAAAATATCATTATGTCAAATCACATCACATCAATCACCCGAAATCACCATTCTCCAAACCAAAAAACTAAAAGAAAACAAAAAAAAAACTCAAAAAAGCAAAAAAATAATCACAAAAACATAACTAAAAACCAACAAACTACCAAAGCCGTCACACAAATAATCCTCTCATGGGCCCACCCAAAACGGATGTAGATGATGGGCGAATGCGAAAGACAGATTACAAAACAAAAAATAAAAACAGAGATAGCAAGAGCGAGAGAGAGAGAGAAAATGAGAAAGACAGAGATGGAGATGGAGAAAAACTGAAACTCGAGGTCCTGCTGGCAATAAAAACCCTAAAAGATACTGGAAACAAACATTAATTTCCATTTCGCTGATAATAATTTTCGTCTACGAAGGCACTGATAAATCAAAAAGTGATATTTCTCACCCCATCCGCTAGCCCCCTAGCTTCCCAAAAAACCCGAATCCCCAACCATGCTTATGAATATACGAAAAATGGTGCCACTCCTGCTGTTGCTGCTGCTTCTGCTGCTGCCACAACTGTATTTTCATGGACAAAAAGAGATTACAGATTCTCGAAACGAGACTACACTTCATGTGTATGCAGTTATCCTGCCTAAATATATCTCTATAGCAGAGACACATGACACTCTACACAAAACAATACAAAACCAAGAGAGAGTGTGAGAGAGAGAGAGAGGAGAGATATGCCTGCATAACCAGTTGACACACAAAACCATCAGCAGTACCCAGAACTCAGTAGTACCAGGCAGGTCTCTAGCAATACAGCAACTAGCATAGCCAGTCAGCCAAACACAAGCCCCAAATCCTATCGCCTCTCGCCCCCTCACTTATCTACCACATTCCACATTCCACCCTTTCGTCCTTGCTTGCCTTATCCTCGATTCAAACGAAAGCTAAAAAGTGAATATAAACGGTTATCAGACAGCAAACCAAAAACCCAGCAACATTTCGTTTTATCTATCAAAAAACCCATCACCTCTCCCCGCTAGTTACCCACTAGCCCATCATCATTCTTCATCGCTTCGTCCCTCTCTCCTCTCCCGCTGTCTCTGGGTGGCTCATGAAAAACTCCTTTTATTATCCTTTATAGTCATCGGGAAAACTCTTATATCGGAGCTGTATATCTATGGCAATGGCATGGCAAGGACGAGATAAGCAAAGCACCACACAGCAGCAAGCAGCAGCACAGCACAAGATAGCGATGAGGAACACACAGCACTATAGAGAGAGAGAGAAGGAGGGATGTATGGAAACTACTACACGCTCACTCACATTCTGGATGCCAACAACTGTGCTGTGCCACCCACAAATTGACAATGAAAACTGTTCGTTTCCATACAATCGGTGACTGTGTGTTTGGCGGCAACGATTTCTGAGACAGTATGTGTTATCTCCTCAGCAGAAAGCCGGCTGCAAGGACACCAGCTTTCTCAAGAGGTGGATGAAATTCCAAAAGTGTATTGGTGCACCCTTCATTTAAAATCTTATCTCACTTCCTGATTGATGGGAATAGATAAGCGTCTTTCGTTCTCACTCAGTCCTCCCCGTCCCCATTAGAAGGGGAGGCCTCCCCGTCTTCCAGCCTGCCTGGTTGAATAACTCGGTTGGGACTGGTGGTAGGATGATACCAAAAATACATGAAGAGAAAGAGTGTATCTCCCGCCATATACCCAATGCTGCCATCTCTTGTTGTCCTCTCCACACCGCTCACTGCTCACACCCCAACCCCACCTACGAAACGACAACGAACCAAAAATTCATTTGGTGCAAAGTGATAAGAGAATAAAATATAGCGGAATGTCCTTTTTAACCTCTACCCAACCCACTACGACTACACCGCCACCGCCACCACTACCATACCACCAACCCACCCACCGACAGACCCGCTCCCAGCCATGTCCTTCTCTCTATTCGTCTCTCATTTATCATAGAAATGCATAAATATGATAACAATTTATATGCTTATGGGTTTTTCGTTCTCGTTCTTGTTGTTTTTTTTTTTTTTTAATTTTTTGTTTCATTTTTATTTTTTTATGGGCGAAATGGCAGAGTACAGAGATAAATGATGAGGCGGACAGTAGTGATGGAAAGTTCGCTTTTTTGTTGGTTAGATTGATTTTTGATATTATGGTTGTGTACAAGGCCGTAACAAGCATTTTCTTTGTAAAGCGGGGGTATTTAACGTAAAATACTGAAAGGTTGGCAACAATATTTGAGGTTGAAGGACTTAGGGTTTCCAATAATCGGCAGCGATTCTATAGATAAACTCTTTTTGTTTTGAGTTGAGTTGAGTTGAGTTGAGTTAAGTTGATTTAATTTGAGTTAAGTTGGGTTGAGTTGACTTTTCCTGAGTGGCTTTTCGGTAAGTGACAAGCTATCTAAGATCCGAAGCTTAGTAACTGATACTCTCCACCATTCCTGTGGGCATCTTAGTCTGTAGAAATGGAGTTGACCTACAATTTTCTGCCAAAGTGGAACAATTTAGGTGAAATATACTTTTTTTTCGATACATGTCCAAGTTTATTCCGAAAGCCAAGAACAATTTATTACCTGTGACTGATAGTCGATTACTTACTTCTGACTGCCCTGAGTTTCTAATTAAGACGGTCCATTATACCCTTTTAGGTATCGGTACTCGCAAATTTCTCGATGTCTTGCTGAAACTTCCATAAAATTGTTTACCTGTGCCGTTCCAAAATGTGCATCTTTTGTATTTAAGACGTTGGAGGCTCATTCTAACTATGCGTTTATGTTGAAGCGGATTGGCAATCCCGAAAAGTTTTCGATGGCATTTTTCCACTCCACTTAGGTGGACGCACTGAGGTATCCTTATAAGTCTGTGGGTATTAAACCTGGGCGTTCGAGTATTTGCCTGTAATCTTCAAACTTCAGTTAGTCTTATAATACCTTACGGAAGATATTATAAGATGTTGGTCCCGGGAATCCCTACATCCTTATCTTTTTGGTTCCTGTCTATTAGATGACTATTTCTGCTGATAGAAAAGTAGTCCATTTGGTTGAAAGTTGGTATCCCATCTGTTAACACTCAAGAGAATTTTGAGGCACGTATTTCGCTGAGGTATGGTATTTTTTTTACTTTTCGAGAAATGCGCCATCGTCACTGCCGCTCCGCTTTCTTTTCGTGTGCGTACTTTCTTTGTGCTGCCAGGAGGTCAATTGGTGTCACACCTGCGACTACCACAACAGCTGGCTGGACATCATGCTGTACACACTGGTTATCTGTACAGAACCACGTCTTTGTACCGACGGCATCTGTTGTTAACTCTTCATCATGAGAAAAAGTCCTAAATTTTCAAGATCCTTTCATCTAGATTCCTACTCTCTAAAAATTGAAGCAATATGGCGGTGTGGGGGCCTTCTCTTAGATTATCGAGGAGTCTCTACATTCCGTAAACGATCTGCGTCCGGGTGCAAAAGCCTTACGAGAAATGCAAAACTCCAAACTTGTTTTTGAAAGCAGAGCCCAAACCCATAGTGTTTTTATGTGCTTTATTTTCATTTAATAATTGCAGTAAAGTTCTATTAGACGAGACCAGTATCCGGCGATTACCACGATCAAGCAAGATAAGCACAATTGATTTGTAGAAAAAAAAATTACGGTCGCTAAGTGTCACCAAGTTGTTCCTAGCCAGTCCCTACCCGTTAAAGTTTAGCAGCCTAAAGAATGTTGACTTCTTTAGACCAAAATTTCTGTTATATTCAATTTTTTGGGCAGTAAAACTGTCAAAATGCTCAACTTTTGTTGAAGTAAAACAGATGATAGATTACTGAGATATTCAGCAACTTTAGTTACACGAAAGCCATGGCCCAGCTTTCTACACGAAGTACAAAATAGAATACAAATACTTGAGATTGGAAAGAACCTGATAATTCCAGGTATTGTTGTTTTCTCCAGTGTTTCTTCGAATCTCTTCGGTATCGTTCCTTGTTACCTATGCAAAGCGGGCACTAGAACTGTTCTCCATGTACTAAGCTAGAAAGGGACTTTGTCATCGCATGATAAGAACGAGAACGACGGATAGCGATGGACTAGTTCTATTCCCCTGGCTCTGAAGGCCTATAAGTATTCCGCGTTTTAACTGGGTGTGACACAGTAGGTATCCTCTTTTCTTATCAAAGGTTAAAGCTCTTCTTTTGAAGCTCTTCTTTCTTAAGCTTCTTTTGGATTTCATGCGATAACAAGAACGGACAGCAATCAAAGTTTCTCTCATGTTAAGAAGTGTGTGGGCTTTTGTGCGATATTTGTGAACCAATATCGAAGCTGGCTCTTCACAACAACAACAAAAATTACCATTCTTCTGAAGCTCTTCGACCGAGCAAAGTTAATCTCCTTCTTCATTGTTTTAAGGGCAGAATACCAAATGGGACTCGATTGGGGGCAATGTCGGATGCCCAGTCCATGTTGGAATAGGAACTGTCTGATTCCACAGCTAAGAGCTGGAAGAGAATTGCAGAGTTTTCTTTCTTCCACTCTCCCACAATGGAAAATGTGCTCAAATACTAAGCGATAGATTAGTGTACCTATTTTCGTACGAATAATTTTGCCCTCTACTGTGTTCTCTAATCAGTGATGAAAAGAAAATCCCATAAAAAATGTATCATTTTACATTTTTGAGTAAATCGCAACAAAATGTGTATCTAAAGCTCAGTGGCATAAGAGAAGAGATAAAGTTATAAGCTCTGATAGCTGCTGTCTCCCAAATGTGCCACATCATCATACGACATTATACCATCTCCATTCGTTGATTTTGTCTTCAACAACACAATAAAACTAAAAAAACAACAACAAAATAAAACACGACAAGCGACAACGACGACGAGGAGACATCATGCAGAATCAAAATGCCATCAGCGTGCGTTTTTTTTTTATATGTTCATCTTCTATTTGTTCCTTCAACTGCATCAGAAGGAACGCCTCACTATAATACTCCAACTCCAGGACTAGGTCGATAGTGCAAAACTATTGTGAACCCATCGCATCGTCGTCGTCGTCCTTAGGACTATAAAATAAATGTTGTGTGTAGGAATATATTGTTAAAATGACAAAGTAGTGTTGGTTGTTGTACTCATATAGTCGTTAGAAATATAGGCGATGGATGATATAAGTTGGGGGTGTGTGTGTGTACATTTTCAAAACCATCACACTATCCTTATTTTTCTCTAGGATCTGGGGACTGGGGAACTGAGACTGGGACTATTGTTACGCTTGGCATCGTGTCGTTGTAGGTAGTCTTCGCCATCTTCATTTACATCTATGTGGCGGTATATTAAAGAAAAGGATGCATGTGTTGTGTGTGTTAGTGTGTGTGTGTGTGTGTGTGTTAGCAAGGCATTATCATTTATTATGAGAAATATTATTGTTGCTGATATTGCTGTGGAGCTTGCTGTTGCTTCCATGTTATCTTTATCATTCCGACGAAGCTTGAATGGGAATGTCATTGTTGCGACTACGACAACGACAACGACGACTACGACGACGATGATGCCTCTGGGAAGTCACTCCTAACGGATGTTGTTATACTGTGTTGGTATTTCTGTATTTCGTATTTAAGTATGCTCTCTATTCTGCTTGCTGTGTATTTTAAATCTCAATTATTTGTCCCTTCCCTGCCCTGCCCTGCCCTTTTTCCTTGCTGTGCTTTAACTTCATGTTGAAGATAGTTGGTTTGGGCTTATCAGCAGTGAGCCAGATGTTGAACTAGGATATCTAAACTAATCAGTGTTTTACTTCAAGCGATGTTTTCTTTCATTTTTTTTTGTTCTTTGTTGTTGTTTTTGTATTTACACGTTCATGTGTTTATAATATTATTGTATGCTCGTATGATGATGTGTGCGAGTGTATATCAAGTTACTTCTTGTTGCCCTAGTTTTTTTCAGATAAGGAATAATAATAATTGGACATCTTACTTATTGGAATTCGAGTTAATATTCAAATATATGAACATGGAAATAATGGGTAAATGGGTGTTTGCTAAAGTGCCCTTGGCACTAGAGTATAGTAATTTTGTTCTTTTAAGAAGAATTCTGATCAAAATCGCATCATGAATCAAAATATCATATTCTTAAAAGTATTTCCGGTTCGAATAGAATAAAGTTTACTCAAACAAACTATTTCATGCAAGGTTAAGGTACTCTGACAAAGTCTTCAGTGTTCATTTTATTGAAGAATGAGTATATTCCTTTGTTTGTGGTTTACTCTCTAGAATCTGTCCGCAGTATCGCAGTAAGTACTCTTAGGTTTAGATATCCCTGTGGTGTCTTTCTAAGATCTTCAGTTTTCTGCTGAAGAAGGATTGCCCATGCTATTTCGTAGAGTATTTTTTTGGGAAATAGGGGAGGTTTCGATGGAATGAGATATGGTAAGTGCCTTGGACTATGACGCTCAGAAATTGGGCGCCAGTCTAGTCCTTACCGTAATTCTTGTTTGGTGACTGTATTTTGCGAAGAATTGATAAGACTTCTCTTGTTCCAAAACCCAAAGCAAGACCCCTCATCATTTTCGTTCATAATCGGGTAAAAATTGTTTCAGTATTTTCATGTCGACTGAGATTGTAAGCCTTGGTTTTCCAGTTTCTTGTTATTGGGCTTGGTTTTTTGGTATTCGGGTATCGGTTGACATTAACGGTTTTTGGCTGGCAATCAACGGTTTTTACCGGGATCAAACCGCTTTCGCTGACAATTAACGGTTCTCACTTGCGATTAACAGAATATTAATGTTCAAATATCCTAAACGAGAGTACCTAGCCGTTAAGATATAAGCTCTCGGTGAACATATGCACGACGAGGATCAAAGAATACCGTGATCATGGCCTGGAAGCTTGCACTCCCTTAGATTCGAACCTTGGAATGATTAACTCTTGGTTCCGAAAACTGTTTGTTCAAGACTGTTCGCCTGGCATCACATGAAAATCAAAAAAAAAATAATGATTTTCACCAAACACTGCACGTGGTGGTCCTAAAGAACCATATCAGGACAATCATAATAAATCACTACTCTTTCAGCTTTTTTTTATGTCAAATTTCATTTCCTTACTTATTCACACTTCACATTCATGGGTATCAATTTTTTTAAGCATTTCCTTCTTCCAATCACTTGCATTTGCATTACAAGATCTAATCAACTATCCCTTATTCAATTATTAGGTATAACTCGGTAACTCAATATATCGTCCATACAATTTATACCACAAACTGATACCTCTTCAAAGTTCAAAAGGGTCAATAGTCATGTTTCCCTCTGCTATATCAAAGTTTTTTTTTTTAAACAAAACAAAAAAAATAATATCCCTAACTGACTTCAATTTGTAAACCAATTAATCACAAAACCTCCCCTCGTTTGATCCTCTTAACAACTCAAAGTCGGTTTTTTTTGCAAAGCATCAACAACTACTAACAAAAGACTCAGTATAAAATCTTCGGTAGGTATAGTATGACTGTGTGTAAAGTATAAACCCGAAACGACACCCAACTGAAGTGGCGTTTATGCTCTCCTTGAAAATCGACACCACATCATCATCATCATCGTTGTCATCATCAACACCTTCATTATATTTACAAAGATGAAGCAGAAAAGCGCAAGAAGACCGAGAGAGAGACAGAAAGAGAGGGAGAGAACAAAAAAAATGATAGAGAACAAACGGAAATGTGGTTTGCTTCCTGCTAATTCCGAAACCAAAAGGAAGATCACATACTAAGATAAGAAGCTATACCTACCTACTCGCGTGCTGAAGATTTTTTTTTTCATTCTATCACTCTCTCTCTCTCTGTCTCTATCACTCCTTGGCCTTTTCATGTCCTTTTTCGATTTGTTAACTTTTTTTTTCTATGCAAGGAATCTTACATTTCTAGATTTGATGTAAGGGATGCTTTTGACAATTTTAATTTTTTTGTCCTTGTGGTTCCAGGACCGAATTAACCGCAAAAACAGGCGGACAGGGCTCTGAAACTGTTTCATTTTTGAATTTCATGTAATCCTTGAAACCCTCTTTGAATATTGAAACTAACATTTCTGTCAACAAATGTGTCAGAGAGAACAAGTTACATAAATGCTTGCGTTTTATTCCATCAAGGTACCAAAAGAGCTGTCATTAGAGCACCGACACAGTTCACTGATTTTGACAGAGCATCATAGATCTTGCCTCGCGTGGCACCTCACAACATTTGCATGCTCGGATGCAATGCATAATAATTACTTTCTTCAGATAGTTGACAAACGGCTTTAGGTGTTCTCACAATGCTTATGCTATTCGGAAGATCTAAACACGATGGTAAGGAGATGAATCTATCTTATTCTTAAAAGACTCTTTTCAGAAGGATTGCGAAAAAAATCCTGTGGTTCCACTCATAGAGTATTCTTTTCTCAGCTCATATTTTCCAAAAAAGTGAATGTGTGCTTCTTAAAAAGTAATCGCTCATTACATAAGAAAGAAGGGCAAATCGAGATTACTCCATGTTGCAAATCGAAAATGACATTAGATAAAGTTTGCGAACACACCCCTAAACTAGGTTTGTTTTGTCATTAATTGCACCAGCAAAACCTCAACATATGGTTCCAACTTTCAAACATTGTATGTTCGAAAAAGTAAAATTGTTTTATTGGCATACGATTGCTGCGCTTTCTACGCATCTATCTACCAATAAAACTCAGCTATAGTTTTGTTCCCAATTTCAATAGATTTGACAGTTCAAAGATAAAGTTAATCTGGTACCTAAAACTGATTTAAATTCGATGCAAATTAATATTCCGCAGAACTAACTACCCCTTGGCTAACTCTCAGTTAACTCAACACTGAAAAACTTGCTCCAAGAGACTTAGCAATCCATAAAGGACTGAAGTTCTTGTTCCTTATTTGTTTTTCCAGAGAACGTCATCATTAATATATGAATCCGTGCGTATATGATTTTCTAGGAATATGCCTGCTTCCAACTTTCCCCAAACGAAATTCTTAAGAAGTTAACCCCAGTGGTTTTAAATTGATAAATCCGCCACTGTAAATTCTTCACCTAGTGTTACACTATATCTGCCACTGAAATACTAAAGAAGAGTGTAAGTCATTGGTGACAACAACGACTGTCTTTATTATCTTCGACCAGCCAGACAGCCTTGTCGTTGTTTTTGTGTCGTCTTCTTCATTGAAGCATTCAGCTGGGGCACATCACCATCATCATCAGTAGAAGCACTATCATCACCACACCGACCACCCCTCATGGACGAAGAGATTTTGTGGGAAAATAACGAAGCAGAGAAAAATGAAAATTGAATAAAAGTGACAAAAGATTCACGCAAAAATGAAAAAAAAAGGGGTGACAAGAAGTCATGAGGTCGATTTGCCACTTACAGCCTGATTCTCGACCCTTTTATTTTGTTTTTTTTTTTTTTTTGTTGGTCTTGTGGAAGTTTTCTGCTGATAAACAACCACACACATCGTTTGAGGGTTAAAAATGTATTATCAGTGCGCCACTTGCGTCGCATCGCTCGTTGTGACTATACCTTCTTATGATTGAATGAATGACAAACCAAATGTCATTATGTGTGACACATGAGAGGCTGACGTTTTCTTTTTCACTTCTTTGCTGATTGAGCTGATTTCGAGAGTTTGTAATTTCTTTTTTTTTTTGTTTTCTATCTTCATTGTCTTTTCGTTCAAGTAGTTATCTTCTTGTCATTGTGTTTCATTTCCTGTAGTAGTCTTTTTTTTTTTTTGATAGCATGTTCAAGCTTCTGAACACAATCTTGATTCCTAATTTTAAAAATTACAAAAACAACAACCAACAAAAAAAAATACGTGTAGGTATCCAACCAAGAAGTTCACTATCTAAAATCTTATCTCTTTTGGGCGATGTAATGTTTTCGAATATCTTTTCGAAATTATCAATTATTACGTGATCTTAATGAAATTTCGATTAAATCGAACAACAATACTGATTAGAAATCACTTATTTCGTGAATTATTGTATATGATATGACATAAAACCTCGGATGACATTTGAAAATGACGTTTTATCAAAATAATGATTGTTCAAAATACAAACGTTCACGTACACAGAATCCGTTGTTTATCAACAAAAAGTGAAATTCCATTGCTTATTCAGAGTCAGCATTGGAAACATACAAAAACAATAAAACAACTCAGAATGATACGCGAATCGCTACTTAGATCAATCGATTAATAGTTAAATTCTTAATAAAAAATTATCAATTAGGTATTAAGTACATCGCCCACTTTAGCCTTAATCTTTTTTTTTAAATCACCTGACTACGTTTTACTCAAAAATGAACAACGTAATCAAAAAAATCAAGTAATACCTATAACAGATTGAATCCATTTGATTAGATGAGTAAGATTTAGCAAGTTGTTACCTACATTCAAGTGGAAGCAATATCTTGTTTTGGCGTAGTAACGGTTTTGCGATGTGACATTTTTAGTATTGAAATTGTATTATCTATTCTTTGAACAATAATAATAAAAATGAAAACTTATCTTTCTAAGTATGAGGGGGTAGCCCTTAATTAAAATTAATCTTAAGTATAAACGAGTACATTCGATTAAATGAAAATTCTACGTCACAATGTTAAAAGCCGATAATTTTGTAGATAATTATCTACAAAATTATCGGTGCCGAATGTAAAAAATGTTTTTCTTATGGATCTTGGTGTGCTGATTACGAATTCGATCTCAAAACTGCTCTAGCAGCTCTTGTTTTCGAAATATTTTGATATGCATGTACAAAAACAGCGTTTTTTCTCCTTTATTCAGTGTTGCACTACATGTCCGCTAAATCTTATATAAGAAAATCGGTATAGAATCTGAAATAAACGTTCTTTATCGTCAAAATCTAATTAGAATTTTAATAATCCGTTACTTAAATTTTCGAGAAATCGTAATTTTTAAATTACTTGCATTTTTGTCGCTATAAATACAAGCTTAGCTTCGCGAGCTTATTAAAAAGGCTGAAAACATAACGGGTTCCTTTTAAAAGATCGAGCAGACGATTGTGTATCTAATTAATAAAAGTGCTGCCAAGTTTGAAAACTGTGCAATGCATTTTATATGACATAATGCAGTTTTTTCATTGGAATTTCCTCCAATGTGTCTCCAAAACTGAAGCTGACACAGAAAATTTAATCACGGCTTTGAATTCACCATACAAGACATACTGAAAATCAGATAATAATTCACCGGCACCAAAAACAGTGTTGGCCTGTGAATCTTTTATCATTTATAAATATTAGCCGACCCAACACACGAAATTCGAGTGCCAATTTATTTTTTTATTATATTTTTGCAGAAACTCATCGATAGATGTTTTAACTGAGATTTGTGTGGTGTAAATTGTACGCTCTTTTCAGCAACAGATGTCGCTAGTATAATGTGTGTATTCTTTTTTACTTTTTGTAAAACGTGCCGATTTTAGTAACGCTTAATAATTTAAAATATTATTGTAAGAGCTCAACTACCGTCGTATTGGTGGATTTGTGTAATGTTAATGTGAATCCACCTTAATGTTTTGGGTTTATGGATTTGACATTTCATGTGTCAGTGGATTTGACATTTCGATTTGTTCTTGTTTTTCTGGCATTTTTTGCAATTTTAATTAATGGGTTTAAACAATCCTACAAAATCCACTTGAGTTTGTAAGCACAATTATAACACATTGTACTCTTTTGTATAAAATGTTTTAGCAGCGAGACGAAGGGAAATGTCTCACAAATTCTTTCTTTTGTTTATGTGCGGTGCCAACAGTTCAATGAGGTTTCGAAAAATTGTTGCTTTTATATAAACAAGAAGAAAATCAGAATTTAAAAAGACGGTTCAATGGCAGGTACCTACGTTAATAATGGTTGAAAAAAAATGCTTCCATACAAAATAGACCTTACCAAAAAAAAATAAAATGATTATGATTTTATTATTTGAAAATTTTCATATCAAATAATTTGAAGGTTGTTAAGAAGGTTACATGTAAACAAAATCATCAAAATTGGTTCAGTCGTTGAAGAGAAAGTCAAAAATTAAAAAAAACGGCTCTACCTACCGTTAGTAGAATTTTTACAAACATTTCTGTCATTTCAGAAGTATGACGCTTCTATCAAGAGCAGACAACAAAAAAATTAATCAAAATCATTAGAGACGTTTTTGAAATAAGTTAACTTTTCCTTAATTGTTTTATGGCAGATACTGTTAGTTTTGGTCCTAAAAATAAATTTCAGTTTCCTCTCTAGGAAATCACCAAAAATCCTTAACCACCAAATTTGTCAGAGTTCCCTTTCTTAGCACGGGTGTTGTATCCCTTCTGTTCTAGATTGGTATCCTTTGGTAGATGGCATCACTCTTTAGTATATCGTTTGAGAAATTTATGTTCCTCATCTTTGTTTAATACATAGCTCTGAAGCTGTCCTCTAAGCATTTCCGGTTCTAGTCTCATTAATAGGCCTAATCGTTTTATCGTTTTATCGATCCAGCGACTTGGTTAGGTCGCCAGCACATCCGTCGTCGCAGTTGGAAATATTTTTTCAGTAGTCTTCAAGGCTTGGTGATGGCTCTCTAAGAGATTAAGGGAGATGCAAACACCAAGAGTGTTGGTAATTTCTTTCGATACGAGGTCGTCGACATCAAATTTTCTCTCAATATTTGGTTTTCGCTGTGCCAGGGGTTCTAACTAATACGAAGTATTGTGACCCGAGCCTGCTTGGAACGTTCGGAAATCAATTATACTGGAAGGTGGCCTGGCTTCAACTGAAACATCATCGAGTTTGTCGAACTTTGACTATAGCTCTAAAACTTTAACCTACCACCAGTAATCAAAAGATCGTTAAGAAAAATATTTTTGTAATCAGAAATGGCTCTTAGGATTTCGTATTTAATGTTCTGACTTCGTCGCTCAAATAGAATATGCAGCCACATAATAAAATTAGGTTACCAGCTGTTAATTCCAAATACTTTCATCAGTCACTCTTCATAAGAACAACAAATAATAAAGGTAAAATTACCATATTCTTATCGCAGTTTGTATTGACAAGCAAAACTTTGTCACTCACCTTAATCCTCATGCCACTGCATGCATCTATCAAGCAGGTGAAACATTTCCCCTTGCATCCAAAGCAAATGCATACTAAAAATAACAAACAAAAAATAACTCGGCTAAGTAATTAATTAAAAATCGACACAAATCAGACACAATATTGAAAACGCAGAGAGGCGCCATCGTCGTCGGTTGCTTATCCATCAATTTGAAAACTCTCGTTATCGGACAGTCTGTTCGGCACCCTCAGTGGGAGCCGACATCAAAGGGTTTCTCTCTTCTGTTTCACTTGCAAGGGGCACCTATGTAGGTATGTGCTCCATCATAGCGAGCTCTGTCACAAAGCCATGCCATTGATTGTTGGAGAAGCCCTACCCAAAACGCGGGAACCCGCACATTCATCGTACCTTCGCTTCATTTCGTATACCTAGTACCTATATACTCCAAACAACGAATGTGTACTCTTGGACGCGTCAGTCGCGTCACACTTTATCGCTGGCCGCAGTCCAGTCGCAGTCGATACCAAATATCGTTATAATGATGATTTATTAAAATTCCACTCCAAACTATATCACCGTTATCTAGCTCATTTATTAGTTGTCGCCGCGTCTCTGTATTGTTATGTGCGGTAGTATTGGTGATGGCTGGTGATGGTGACGAGACTTGGTTCGGGTGACTTGGGTGAAAGATAGCTGGCTTATTGTCCTTTTGAAGAGAGCTTATCGCATGCTCCCACCAGAATTCGAATAGTCGCGTTACCATTACCATCCACCACTACCACCACCAGCGCCACCGTCACTTCGCGTCGCGTCATCGCGAGATCCATTAAAACTTCTTCTCTTTGGGTATGGAAAAAAGAGAGCGAGCAGAGGAGACCATCAGCCATCATCGTAAAGATTTACTCCATGATAAAATGCGAGGGGGTTCCCTCTGTTCCCATCATCAGTCGCAGTCGCAGTCTGGAAAAGTCAAACTTCAATATATAAGGCTGGGGAGTCTATCTTTAGCTTTATTATTCGAACTTGGGATATATACATTATACAAGCGCGCAAATTATCTCGACAGTCAATCGCTTGAATGCTATGTGAAGATAAAAATGGAGCAAAATAATATCTTACATCCGCACACACAATACGAGTACATACAGTGTCGTGCACAGGAATTGTCAATCTTATTTATTTTTTATTTTTCGTCAGGCTCAATTTTGCGTCTAGCGAGTATTTCAAAAAAATTTTTGCTCCAGCATTAGCATTCAAGTAGAAATTCTTGGCCACAAAAGTATTAGTAGTTTTTTGGCCTATTTTAAAGTTTTTGAGGTGCCTTTTTCAAATTTTTTTGTGACACGTCACAAAAACTGTAGCCGCATTTATATCTGATTTTCGTACGATGCACTGTTAAAGCTTAAAAACTCCGCACTTGCGAAAACACTTACAACATTCTCATGGTATCTATCTCGATGTGATCAGTCTTCTGTAGCGCTCTTGGGTCACCTGTCACACCCAGCCGATGATAAGCTCTTCCTCCTATCACACCAAATTGATTGCCAGCTTCGAAGTGATGTAGGCGCTGTTACCAGCTCGCGGTATGACAGCAAACATTCATCCCCAATGCCATCTACCGGTGAGTAGATATTTAGCAGATGCTGTCAAAGTAAATCAAGTTCGGCTCTTGAGGGAAAAAAAAGGCTTCCTGCTATACTTTTTTTATTCCCTACGCCTACTGCATTCGACGCAATTGAAGATAGAATTTAACACCTATGGAAAAAGAGGAAGAAGTTGCATTTGATGCCGCAATTGTTCGATGTTTCGAGTACCACGTTACTAACACCTGTTCCGTAAAAATACAAAAGTTACTCTTTGTCAGAAATCATCCATATCACAATCACAAAATTACAATTCTGTGCACAGCACTGAACCATTTCTGTAAGTGGTTGTTTGTTCCAAAGTGTATGTAGGTATTTATTTATTTTCTTTTTCGTATTTATTGCTCGAAATTATTGATTTCTTTCGATCTAGCTGTGATTAATTAAGATGAATTGATAAAAATACCCGATACGAGTTAGTGTATAATGTACTTATGAATTTATATGAGTAAAAGAGAAAGAAAAACAAATAAAGTGAGAGAGAGAAATGAACAGCAAATTTTCTTATCAATCCAATCAATTAGAAACGTTCCTTTCAAGCTCAATATAAAAAGTAGGGTGAATTTGCTTTTTGTATTTTGATGGAATAAACCAAAAGAAATTTGATAAAAATCAATCGATATACTATAATTTCTTGTGATGTGCGCTTTCTGTTTGAGGAATTAAATGATGAGTTATTGTTTTTTGTTTATTTTTTTGAGACTATAAACTTTAATAGCGGTAAAACTTAAAAATAAAAAAACATCACTTTTTGATCGATTTAGTGGTAATCTGTTTTGATAGTGGTATGACTTGAATTAAGTATTTAAATGATAACATTATAGCAGTATCATACTATGAATTAATGTTAAAGATTAAAAAAACTGTTTTTGGGACACGAAGTTTTTTAAAAATTCTAATTTATCAAATGAAGAATTTTGAATAAAAGGTCAAATGAGTCTTTATTTTCTAGCCTTTGCTAAAGATAACCTTAAAAGTAACAATTTTGTAAAATTCTATGTAAATTTCATCATATTAGCTTAAAAATCAAACGATTTTCTAAATAAAGGGCATTTTCCACCTCCTAAGGGGCGTGTCCAACTGCCACTATGTAACAAAATATATTGTTGGGCTTAAAAAATTGTTATCCACCACCAATTCCGAAGTGCATGATGAACTTTTGTAAGATTTTTTTTAAAAACTTTAAAACCACTTTTGTATCACAAAGTAATAACTTCTATAAAAAATGGTTAAGTGAAATGCTTTACAGAATCCTTTTACAAGCTATAACATGTGAGATCAGTTGTCATCAAAGCTGTTGAATGTATTCATTTATTATATTAAATTATTTCAGCTCTCTCTTTTCTGCAATATGAAATTGTTATATTTATGAACTATTAGTAAATCTTGACTCTTAACTTGTCGGATCGGGCATTTTTTTTAACAGAAGCTGGTACGCAAGTTGGGCTACACTCTCAAAAATGATTGCGAGGCATTGGTAACCGCCAGAAATAAATGGAACCTACAATTTTATTCTTAATAGGTCTGCGGGTTTACTTATTAAGCAATATGTTCGAAATCTGTCAAATTATTAAAACAGAGCAAAAGAGAGAAAAATTCTCTTCGAAAGAGAAAAACTTGCTAAACAGTTAACAAATGCGCTGTATCAACTTGTGTGATACAAGTTAACAAAATGTCAAAAATGACATCCATCCATACCCGATTAGTTTTAACAATTTGCTAAATCTCCGCAAAATTCATGAAACTGACAGCTGAGGTTTTTTTGTCCCACTTGATAAATCTGAATTGAACAACCTGAATTGAGAGCTGGCTGATATGGAGCTCTTTCGCAAAAATTATAATTCGACGAATGACAAATACAGAAGAAATCACCCGCTAAACTCTACAAGATTCACCAAGACGTGGGTACAGTTCAAAAAATCAAAGTCCAAATGTCGGAAATAATAGACAACAATAAACTTTTTTCAATTCAAGGCAGCAAAGCCGACCAATTTCGTTTTAAAGACTAGGTCATCGCATATTTCCGAGAGCTGATCTATTGATTATTGGAAGTACACGCTTGGAATCAGACGGCTGCTGCCAGAAGTGTACAATGAGAAGTAGTGGGTATTTAACTTTGAAAGGTGAAAATTATATTTAACTGTGTGAACAGTGTAAACGCCATTTAGGTAAAAGGTTCGTCGCTATTTCTGCTAATCAGAGTCAGCTGAAACAATGACATGATAATTAAAGACACCTACCTGCTTATAACATTTATTTTATAACTGCCAATTAGTGATGGTTATTCGACCCCAGATTTATCACTTTTTAATTGATTCAAAAACACTCTTATACGAATATTGATGTTGATAGCAGGTATGTCAGCGAAATAGACAATATTTCAATGAATTCTCAAAAACCTATTCATCGTTTAAACATTGTTCTACCTACCTAGTATTTCAAAAAAAATATCATTTTTCGTCAAATTCAAATTTCGTCTCGGAATGGAAATGGAAACATTAACCCAAGGAATTTATGAATCAGCACCATAACCGGTGAACGAGTGAGAGCATGAAGTCATTTCTGCCGTTGCCGACGACGCCACCGCCGCTACCGCTGCCACCACACGGTGGTCGTGGTGTGTGCGATAAAAATCCTCATAATAAAATCAACGAAATAATAAAAATAACAAAAAAAAAAGTGTTCCATCACAAAACAAAAATCCAAAACAGGCAAAACTACACTACAATCGACAAATCGTGGAACACACGTCAGAAACGTCCGTCCGTCTGTTTGTTCGTCCATGCGTCGCGTCGCATCGTCATCGTTGTCGGTTTTTGGTAGTGGAGTCATGGAATTAGACGAGTTGTACCTACTAGAGCTTCGTTCGTTGGATTGAAACGAATGACAGAATAGGGTGGTGTAGTATTGGGATGGAGCAGCAAGGCAGTGGTGTACGGGGGTAGGTTGGCAGCAACTGCGGCTTCAGCATTAATGATCTGAATGCGATAAGCGAAATGCTAGAGCTGGCAGCGTACTAACAAAGCACCGAGATTGTTTATGTTGATTAGATCCTTGATGCTGATAAGAATTTTGTTCGTTTTACGTTTTTTTCTCATTTCGTTCACCGCGCACACTACTACCTACCCTGTGCGCTATCTTTCTACCGTCATGTTTGTATCTCGTCGACTGACGGTATCTTTTCCATCACTTGTTTTTTTTTTTTTTTTTTTTTTTTGTTTTGTTATTTTTTGGCTCTCGGTGTATAGGTTCTATTCTGGTTACGTGTGTGTGAATATTTTACTGACACTCGCATTAGTATGACCATATTCATTTTTTTTTTTAATTTGTTTGAAAATAGTGAAGTTTTGTTATCACAAACATATAGAAAGGCAATAAAAGGGTGTCAACTAGCCAAACTAGAGCTATTATGTCTTTCGCAATGAACCATAGTCTTGATTTCGTGCAAAAATCACGAAATATCCACTATAGATTTCCCATTAATTTTCAATTTTAAAAATCTTGTTTGTAATCTAGCTGGATTACAATCTCCTACACAATTTACTTGATTTCGTTAGCGGAGACACATTTATAACACATTGTTCACTTTTGTATGACAGTTATATCTAGGAGAATAACTAAGGAAAAAGTCCCAAAAAATCTAGTTTATATGCGTTGTAAAGGGCTCAATGAGATTTCGTAATCGTGTAACGAAATCTTGGGCCTATAATACAAAAATCGGTCAATTGTATGGAAAACTGTATAATTTTACTTGTAATACAAGTACTAGAAGTTTTGTCTTAGTTGGTGTGAAAAGGCTATAACGTACTCAACTGGCATAAAATTTAAAGTCATCGCTTTTCACAGTTTTTTCACGTGTGTTTCCCGAGCTGCGGTAATATAAAGTGTTGACTTTGGGAAGTATACTAAAGCCATTTAGAATTTGCACGAGATGTGTCAAGCGACACACGGTCATGATCTTAATCATTTTCACGCCCCTCGAGAGTAAGACGTTGATGATGTGGTTATGAAATGTCCCAGTTGTAGTGTAGCTCACAAAATAAACAGAATCGTTTCTCTAACTTTAGCGAAAGTTCTACTACAGTTAAGACAAAATTAACTTTGCTAATAAAAAGATTTAATAACATGATGCCGAGCTCAAAAATTAATTATCTTAATAAATAATTCTTAAATTGACTTAAACATTGTTGTAGTGTAACTCACGAAGAAGAGCTGAACACTATAAACATATTTAACTACGGCCTGTTAAGCAAATCCAGATAGAGAAACTATAATTGATAAAATTATTTGTAGAATTTTAGGGAAAAACTGAAATTAACATCGAGTTTTCGTTTAGTAAAACTGCCATCGGCACTGATTGATTGGAAAACTTCAGGTACCCTTCATAAAGTCAAAGACTTGTCTGTCGGATATGGTGTTAGTCGCCAAAGTCCTATCCTCAAACACACAAAAATCTCTTCAATTTTTCAAGTGAACGAGCATTTACTTTTTGTTTTGTTAAGAGTTAAATTCCATTTGGATTTTGTATGAAAGCTTTTCCAAGCAAACACTTAAGTTGCAGTACAATTTTTAGTTCTGCCTTTTTATTTACGTAAAACTTGAAGCAATCTATCAATTTTTGTTTTATCAAATGTCGTCAACGATTTGTTTTTTCGAAGTGTTTTTCTTCAAACATTTTTTAAATAATCCACTCAATTTTAGTGTTACAACTTAAATTCTGTTGCTAATTTAGCCACTTTATATTTTTCTCAATTTGATTCTTAAGTGTGACAACTATTATATATTTTCTAAAAGACTCGTTATAATTAAAAAATGTTAAGAATTATTCAGTACTTGAAGAAAATTTAAATTATTGTCCATAAAAATAGTAGTTTTTAAGTTCCTATTTCCTATGTTATTTTCTGTAGTTTTAGTTTTTAGGTTTTTTATGAAATAACAGTCTGGTTCTACATTTGAAAATGACGGTAGTGTAGCTAACGTTTCGGTCTGTAGTGTAACTCACGAACTATTTTATTAAGAAAACAAAACTCTAAAACCATTTTCCATTAATCTATTTCATGTACTTTGGCTGCAGGTACAATTTTAAATTATTAATCATGTAAAGAGGAAGGTTTTTAAAGTTAAAAAACATCTTCGCAACTGACTTCCTTTGGAATGTAGTGTACCTCACATTTGCTTTTCATTAAATATATCATATTTTACAACATTGCAATAGAGCGTCTTTCCAACATGTGGATAACTGAAAAATGTTATATATAATACAACTTAAGATGGAACTGTAAACATAAAAGTATTCGTAGCATAAACCTGGACATTCCGATTTTTTTTCTCATTTTTTCAACTTTTACTTCAGATTTAAGAAAATGTCATTTTCAATTAATTAATCAAAAAATATTTATTTCCAAATCCAAAGAGGTATTTTTTTTTTTGAAAATCGGTTGAAAATTGTATGAGAAAAACTTAAAAAAAAACACACAAAAAATTAACAAAAACTGAATTCGTACAGTTTTTATAAGTTGGCTTTTTGTTGCACTATTTTTAATTTTAATAGCTCTTTGAACACAGAAATAAATATATCTACTTTATAGTATTGTTGGACAACAGTTGTGGCACAACTTCTTCGTTAAAGTTGAAAAATGGCGAAAACATTCCAAAATTGTAAGGACATTTCTTAATAAAAACGCCATCTTAAAATATACAGCATTGATTATTATTAACCTCCCTTACTTTGGAGTAATTAAATTCCAATTAAAAAAAAATAAAAAAAATTAATTTAAAATTAAAAAAATTTTTTTTTTCAAATTACCGTCCTCAGAAAAGTATGTAGATTGTTTTTGTCACATAGTGTAGGCAATCAATGGTCTGGTCACACCGACTATCATATGGGGCGTCAAGCATATTGCCTTAGCTTGAATTTATCACACCAAAACATCTACAATATCTACTTTATACAATATTTGCCAGTGTATTGGGCAAAACAAAAAAAACAAAAAATAAAAAAAACTTACCGCATGCACACACTTAAATGGTCGTTTGTCTCATCGTCATCGTCACCTTCGTTATACCCTATGCCGGCCGCCGCCGCCGCTGCCGCATTGCCACCAACCGTCTTACCAACAAGTAGTATGCTCAACTCAGAGCTCTCATGACTTACAGACATTGCGATGTCGTAGAGGTAAAAATTTGACCAGTTGGTGTGCAGAGCGTATACCGTGCGCATACATTTGGGCACTACTGTGTGACGTATGTGTTGTCGTCGGTGCCGGGAATCGAATTTGAAAAAAGAAAAAAAAAATACGTAAAAACCTGTCGCGATTGAATTGTAGGTCAATATTGAACCTAGTTTTTTTTGTTTTTGTTGTTAATTAGAGGTCCTTTTAAGGATTCTATGTTTTTTCAACGTTATTTCTATGTTTTATTTGTATTTAAGCTTTTAAGTGAAGAAATTAAGAGAAATGCTAAATTTGTGTTCATTAAAAAAATAGAAAATAAAAAGTTAAATTGTTTACAATTTTTTGTCTTTTTGCCTGAAAAATAATGTCAAAGTGACATAAGTGTAAATAGGTTTTGTTTTAATTTTTGTTGTTTCCATTTCCTGTTGCTAATTTATATGAGTGTGTGATAATAATCAACCATGGGTACGTATTTTAACTAATTCCCTCTTATCTATGACTATACGATAAGCGAGTTTTTTTTTTTAATTTGAGGAACAGGATATACACATAAGAAGGTTTATTGGATTTTTTTGATAGTAGAGTCTGTGATAATAATTAGTATACATAAGGTCTAGGTATGGGCAAAGAACAGCTGTTTTGTTTGTAAATGTTTTAGGTAGATTGTAGCTTGAAATAAGATTGAAGAATTTCTAGATTCGTTTAGAATAATTTGTACCTTCAGTATTACCTATTGACTATTTTTTGCTGTCTGTTGATTAGATGCACTAGGCTGTGGCGAAAATGTGCTTAGCTGAAATTTGCTCGGAGTAAATATTGTTAGCAGGAACACTATAAAGTTGTAAAAGGTTCTAAAAAGTGCGTCGGAAAGAGATTCGGTGGGAAAGAGGTTAACACCTACGACTCATTCCGGAAGCATGAATGTGCATAATTTAATGTCTTGAGTGTATAAAAAGTATTGGACTGGAACTGCTAATGTTCGGAAATTTAAGAAAGATTATAGCACATTCACGTTTTTGCAGCATGAGAGAGCCGAAATGTTGTTTGACTATACGCAAGTGAAGATAACTGATAGTTTAGAGTTTAGACGGAAAAATAACAAAGATAATCTTTTTAGAATAAATTGAATGGTTAAGGGTATCTAAGAGTTATCAAAACACATTTGGGATGCATGATAATTTTGAAATGGTTCTAATAATTCGTTGCATTTGTGTTGTTTTGTACAGTTGGTAGGTACGTAGTGTTTATTGGTCAGGTGCCTGGCACTTTTAGCGAACGAATAGAAAATAGCTTATTAATAGTCAATATATGGGCTAGAAACTGTTGGTTAGGGGTGTTAGGTGTTGTTTTCTTTTTTTTTGTAAAGAAGAAGGTATTGAAGGTAGCTCCAGTCTCTGATCACGTTAAAATGATAACCTAAGCGGCATCACTCGAAAAATATCATCTCTATATAGATTTGGAAAACTCTACTTAAATTAAAACCCCTAGATCTATTTGTACAATATGCGGCAGCCAAAAGCACAGTTCGGATTAATAATTTTGATAGCTGAAAACATAGCCCATGACCACCTTTCCTAGCCGACAGGGATATCAAGAAAACAAGTGATCAAGCTGTGAACGGATGGTGCAGGGGGTCTCAACCCAAGTTTTTAACTTGCTACCGTAAAAATTAGCTATAAGATCATGGTTTGGTATACAGTACAATAATAAACTTTTAAGGGGTTCCTGGGCACAGCGATGTCTCAGGAAATGAAAGTGGAAACGATGTGGATCGATACTTCATCGTATCGCTTATCTTATTTGCATTGATATTTGTATGTGGGTAACTGGATCATTAACTTGGGTTAATTTATTTTAGAAATATAAGACTCTTTTCTTGTTCTAGTGGTAAAGGTCCCAGGCCTAAAATTGGATAAGTAATAAACCTTTTTTGAACAGATTAATTAGCATTTCAAAGAGTAACTGATACCCTGGCACGTACCGACACTGTTCTATGCGGAAATGATCAAACAGTTTTTTGTATTATGGTGATAAAAGAAATGCCCTTTTTCAGACCTGGAAGGATGAAAAGAAGTAGAAATGGGGTAAAAAGTTGTTGAAAGGGGGTAGGAGCATTGAAAGTATGTTTTAGTGCCACTTAAGATTATCTATAGAGAAAACAACAATTGAATAAATATTATAAAGGTACTTGTACTCTTTTTGCCTCTAACGGTTTTACATTTTCATACTCGAATTTCTTGGAACCTATCGGTCTCAGAGAGTTGTACCCATAGAAACACCCCCGCTGACTCAGATATTACTTTTTTCTTTAAAAATTAATGCTTCTTCAACTTTGTATGGTCGTAGAGTGTAGAGGAAGATTCGAAGAGTAACTCTAAGAGCCTTACTATTCTATTAGGAACAGATAAACGCAATAGCTGACCGAGTTTTCGATTCCAACCATAAAGGTCCATCTCAATAGTATCTTCCAGTCGATGGAAATAATATTCAACTTGATAAAACTCCATTTGAGTTGAAGTCTATCTCTGTCCCTCGTAACCTCTGGATGCCTTTGAGGACTTAATAGAGTGGAGACCGTAGGTTCATTTGTTCTACAATGTCTCAGCCATACTCAGCTAACCTCTTCGCCAGATGCTGTTATGCCGATCTACGCAAAACGGAACACAAATCGTCATAGGATCTTTTTTTGGAATAAGCCAAAAGAGCGTATAGGATATACGCGAAAGTACATGCTTCTTCACCATGATAAGTGTTCTGTACAGCATGCACCCACTTGGTTCTTCGCGATACCTGGGAAAAATGGAACAAGCTAAATTGTTAGGAGCCGAGCTTACACCTGTGCTCTGGTGGACAAATTGTTTGCAAATATCACAGTTATACCTATCTATAATCAAGTTTTTTTTTTGTCAACTTAATGTTGGATGGATAATATCACGTTAAGTACTTCGGTTCTTGTGTATATTTTACTGGCTCTGTCACTATGATGAAATCTCTTCGATTTAGAATAAATTACTGCTACCGATTATTTTCCAGTAGAACTCACCAAACAATGTAGTTGCTGCTATCGGAAAACAAAAACGGTTTCATGAACTGTTTACTTCGGTAAAAAATTAATAAATACAAACGAAGATCCTATTGACTAACACTTTCAACCATTTCCTGTGTATGTGTAGTTAAAAGGAATAGATTACTTCGGTGAAAACTACTATCAAACAAAAAGATAACAAATCTATAAACGGGTAGTCATCTATGGTGCTGTCAAAAAGTCATGCTGAAACGGCATATTAGAGTTAAATTTAAACTTTCGGTATGTTTCCCTAAATTTTTGCGATTAAATCAGCATATGAACAACCTTTTTAAAACAAAATTATTATCTATAAATTTTGTTTTAAAATGGTAGGAATTTTTTGATGAGCTAATAGTTTCTTTCTACCAAAAATAAACCTCTTCACTCACTTTCAAAGAATTGCTGCAGATTATTTTAATTAGTCACTATATTTATAGTGGGGTTTTCCAAATATTACTTTTTTAGATTTTATCAAGAAATATAGTCTTCAGAATATAGATCATTGACTTTTGGCCTTGCTTTAGTTAAACCAAGATTTTGTTTTTCAATTTAAAAAAGATATGATCGTAGATTTAAACTTAACCTTATCACGTTCAAATAAGGCTGATTTTAATCAGTTAAAAATCTTTAACAGTCCTTTCTTTTTTTCAAAACATCCGGAGCAGATATAAGTCACGTCAACAATATCAGCAGACTTTTGAAAGATTTCATCTATGATGTTGCTGTCCTTAGAGTCACGCTTAATCTATTAAAGAATGATGGTAAAGAAGTGAAGAAGTGTTGGAAGTTTTTCAATGATTATTCTGAATGAACTTACAAGTTTAGCAGGAATGGCGATACATTATAAGGCTTTTCGCTATTTACGCTCGAAGATTTCTTCAATAAGGATAAAGCATAGGATCACGCCGTGCTTTAACTGGCAGAGAGTCTTCATCTTCAGTGACTTAGAAGTATCGTTTGATGCAATCTTTGATAACCGTATTGATTACTAATCACAGTTTTGTCCTTGACCCCGATATGTAAGCAATTTTAGAAAGAATTTGGATCATAACAGTTAAATAGGAGGATTTCTGAGGAGGTGCTCTTTGAGGCGCTATTTCCATCTACCTACGCCTGCCATAGCTACCCTCAACAGATTCGACAGCTTACTTTTCGTGCTGCATCTTCTTCCTTTTGAGAAGTCAGTGGTTCTCCCTACTTTTTAGCACGTAGAGCTCACGGCCAGTTCTGTAAGCACTTCTGATCATAGTCTGGAGCATCAATTTATAGGTCTCGATGCTTGCTGAATGCGCTGACATGCATTCTTCATTAAACCTGGATTTTGGTATTGGTCAACTTGTGTAACCCAGGATATTAATGGCGGCCGGCACTTCGAATGGCCCATTGTATGCTTATTACCTAGTACTTTAATCTGACTAGAAGAAATAACTCTAACGTTGATTCCATCGAGTGAATACTTTCACTACCGATTCATCTGTTAGGACTACCTTGGTGGGAATATCTCTTTCGTTACAGGGTATTCCTGTATACTATTGATAATAATCTGCTTGAACCCGACCATCCAACACTTTCGATATTGTATTGATGTATTCTTTCCAAATTATTGAAGCTTGCTATTGAAGAGATAAATAGATTTATTTCTTCGGAAATTTTCCATCTCAAAATGTACATTCCAACCAGAATAAATAGATTTAATGATTTCAGGGGCTTTGAACTTATTTGTTTTCAATATTTAGTAAAACTTAATGGTACAGTATTGACGTAGTCAGCAAATTTTTGCTAAGATTATCTTTAACTTTTTTCGATGAAAACTCTATCAAAAGTCAACGCCGTAAAAGTTTCTAGAATCAAAAATTATATTATAATTCGATTTTTAGCGATTAAAGTAAAAAAAATTTAACATTTTTGTTTTAACTGATGATAAGATACTATTATTCAGTTTTTTGAATATTGTTTTGGTAATCTATCATTGGATCCATACAAATTTTGAAACTATTCAAACTGTTTTAAATAATGTTAAATCCAATCATGAACCTAATCTATTCTTTTCTTGTAGTAAAAACCCACAAGAAAAAAAAAATGCTAGATCTATAAATAACTTCAATTAAACTGACGTAGTTTTTCTTCGCAAGATTTTTAACAGCAGCTGATAGGACTTATACCCACCACCCTTAAACTAAGCTTGAAAAATTTGTGTCTTCGCCTAATTTGAAAAATTCAGGAACTCTTTAAAAAGAATAACAAAAAATGGGCAACTGTATACGACACTTATGGTGAACTTTTGTTTTATTTTAATTTCGTGTCTTATCGCAAAATGAGCAATTTTTTTGTTAAAAATAAAAACAAAACAAAAATAATTATGAATAAATCAAGATTTTGTGATAGCCCAACAAATTTATCTAGGTTATGTGTTATTAAGATTTAAAAAAAAAGTTCTACGAGTCGATAAATAGAAAGAAGAAAGAACATAATGAATCCGGTTTCAATTGATAATAATGAAATCTGCGTAAGCTCTGGCAAATAAAACAAAGAAAAAACTATCAACTGATAAATCATGGTAATTCCGAAATTTATTTTGATCATGTCTATATGATTTATGTTAAAGAATTTGGCTGATTAGGTGCTTATCGGCTGCGCATATAGGCAGGTCACGTTGATGATGGTTGTCTTAACAATGTTAAAACCCACGGGTTATTTAAATAACCTTTCACCCGCCTGCTAAAGAGTCTTCGTAGGACTGGGATGATTAGTGTTTTAGTGTCTTGCTGGCTCTTCTCGATAGAACTTTTTTCTTCAATTTCTGACTGTATTTTTTACAATATGTTTTCTAAAGATAAAATTTTTGACTGTCAGGACCACAACTTTGATAGTTGTTGTGGCGTAAACTTGTTCATGATGAAATAGCAAACTGTATACTGAATTATATAGTTCATGTTTCTATGATCTCTATGCGCTGAGCAATTTCAGCAACCCGAACGAGATACCTCAATAAAATTTCATACTTTTGGCCTGTCAAAAAAAAAAATAATGACGTAGTAATCATCTCCAAGGCTGAGAATTGTCAAATTTCAGTTGCATTGTTGTTTTTTTCAAAATCCATAACTGACGTTCAGGCGAACTGCCCATGAGAAAAATGACTTTCACTTCATAGAAAAGCTGTCAAAATGATCATACCTTCTTTTCTGTTTAGCATGATTTCGAATAATAAATCTTTACTTCGTGATATGATATTGAGTATTGTAGTGGATGTTGGGCGCCATTAATGAAGACACTATCATGTGGCAGTCACTATACTCACCATAGCACAGTAAATATTACTACAATTTTCATTCATTCTGTCATTCTGAAAAATCACGTGTTTAATAATTTTTGGATGTATCCACCAGACCAGAATATTCACTGTAAGCCCATGAAAGCAAAAAAAAACTTGCGCTTTAGTCTTCTGTAGTACGAGCGAACACGATTGCTATGCTTAAGAGCACGATTGCTATGCTTAAGAGCACGATTGCTATTTGGGGCAATGGTTTGTATTTATCATCCCTACATGCCAGTGTTACCATCAATCAGTAGTAGATGATAGCTCAAAAAATGATAATGCTTCTAAACGATTTTATCTATCCAAACAGTTCTGAGGTTATGATTTTGGGGAAGTAAAACATCCACAAATTTTACAGCAACATGGCCACATGGTTGAATTGATCCGCCATTGGAATCACTTCAACCAAACTAGTACAAAACGTACAAGTTTCAAGTATTTCACCAAAATTTTCTGCAGAGTGGAAGAGTTGAAAGTTATTGTCTGGTATAGACTTACTTATTTACGGTAGCGCTTACAATCGAGAAGGGATCACGGCCTAAACAAACGAACTTTTCCAGCTAGCTCGATTTTTTAAGAAGCTGTCACGAGTTGTGAACCCAAAATTGGTTGAGGTTGGTCACCAATTGATGGCGCTACCTAATGTTTAGGTCTCTCTTCGTCACGTTGTCCATTGGTGTTTGAAACAAAGACTCGTCTTAGTGGTGCGTCGATTTTTATAAGACCCATGTGTTCTACCCATCTCAGTCGTTGTGTTTTCCTCCATTTTCTGTCGAAATGTGACACTTTTCTGTAAGGTTTATCAACACCGATTTCGTGTCTTCTACTGTCTTCCCATTTTCATCACGACAGGCTTTTATTCTGGATCTGGACTGATACCCTTGGGTAGTTCGTTTCACCCTTTAATAAAACGCTGTACTTCTTCCTTCTAAGAAATATTCCCCCTTCGTTTTTTGTCGTTAAAGCTGCAAGGAACAAACTTGTTGCTGTACTTCGGCCACTTATCATACGTCTTTTCAAGAAGTTCTAGAAAGCTTCCTTGATCGGGCGGTCTTTCTCCACTGTTTAGGGAGTGGGCACAAATGACAAGATACTCGCTAGTTTGCTGGGTGCGTTAACATTTAGATCATCCATATCGGACGCTTCTAGTTTTTTTTTTCATAGCTACTAAAAATCAGTGCTACCTGCACCGGGCAGTTACCCCAGCGCCAGGAGCCTCCAACATTAAGGGACAGGTCTTTAAATGACTGCAAAAACGACAGACCGGATGAACTGTTCCTTATAAGCCTAAGACTTCATTACCCGGAGTATTACATATTCATAGTGTTCACTAAATAGTTCAACCATACTCCAACTAGTGACGCTACTGTTGATTTCGTTTAGAAAATTCTTCCGCTTCCATCTAATCTGTTGAAAAAGCCTTGGTGGGAACACTCTTTCACTAAAAAACTGAACCAAAGTATTTCAATAGTGCTCCCAAAGTATTTTGTCATTGCCTAACAATTACCAGGTATTGTGCAAGAATTCCTTGTGAATCAAACTAACTATATCCAACATAGTTAGATAAACAACTTAAAAGAGCTAAGTTTGCGTTAGCCTTTGAAAATCACTTAAAATATGAACAAACACAATTTCAGCCCAAGTTCATAAAACCACAAGTTTAATATCCATCCACACGATTAGGTTAGGTATTCAACATCTATACGAACTTAAACCTTTATTTCAGCAAAAGACTAATCTCACCTTAAAATCATGACCTTGCCTTGGTTTTTTTTAATTCCTCAGAAAAAAAAATAGATCTCAACTGATAACAAAAAGCCACGAAGTCAACCAAACAAAACAAAAAAAATCAAAACAGATTCAAATTATAATTCAACTGAACCAAAAAAAAAAAAAAAAAGTAAAAGATACATAAAGATAGACGCAAACTATAAAAAAAAACACACAAAAATAAGAATCTGCTCTACCCATTCAACACACATACTGTGTCCCACACTATGTCGAAGTGATAACTATCTAAAAGTTTTAATTATGGAAGAGGTAGCGAAAAAGTTACGATTTTTTGTTGTTGTTGTTCGTATGTCTGCCTGCTACTACTGATGCTAGCTGGCTGATGGTTCTAGTGTTACCCACCACCACCGGAGACAAAAAAAAACACCTCCTCCACCTACATGCTGGGCCGCTTGCAATATCTCGCTTAGCCTTGGCTCAAAGATTTCTTATCACAAAATGCAATAAAGAGAAAGACAGGGCTCACATGGAAGACGAAGACTGACTGAGAAAGCACCCCCATTCTAGGAACGAAATGCGATCAAAATCTCAAATGAAAACGAAAGACTCTGCAAACGATGCACACGTACACGATACGAAACTCATCCAGAGCTCTCTCATCCACCAAACCAACCAAACAAACCAAGCAACCACCACCATCAGCATACTAACACAATCAGCAAATGTTATCACTATCATCATCAACAATCCATCCGTTGTCGACCATCCGTCCCAATCCCAATCCCAACTCCACATCCATCCATCGGATCGCATCGGTAGTTTTTATCAGTCAGCCAAAGAGAACCAAGTCCGGTATAATACTACGGTATATCAATACTCAACTCAGCAAACTCTCAGACGAAATGAAACCTTCCTACACACATTTTCCTTTCCTATCTTTTGTGTGCCCTTGTCCCGCATCTACGACCTGCTTCGAGATATCCATCAAAAATTAAATTCAAAATAAACGTTTCTTTTCAGCTTCAGCTCAGTTCGGTTCGGATTTGGGTTCGGGTTCGGCGCACCGTTTTTGTTTCTCCATGCGTTGCTGCTGCTGCTGCTCTTGTCGTCTGTGTGGTGTCGTTTCGTTTCTTTAATTTCAAAAATCAGATGATTCAGTTGGGTTAGACCGCGTGCGGGGTAAACATCTATAAATTAAACACACTACTGGCGCGCTGTTTCATATATATTTTAATATTCAAAACAATAAACGGTATTATACTACATTAATAACGGGTGTTTGTCATAATAGTGAGTGTTCAAGAGTAGCAATCTTTCTGACGTTTGTCACATTTGCTAAGAGAAATTTTCTATCAATTACTCATAAATGTCATCTTGCATCGCGAGTTGATATGAGCAGAGATACTTTTGACAGTTCAGTTATCAAAGTAGAAAAAGTGCAAATTATCTATCTCTCGTCCAAAACAAGACACAGTGTGCAATTTCGTGTGCGTAGTAGGAAAAATTCAAATAAACTTAAGTAAAGTGTGTGATACCTATCTGAAATGTCAATTTAAAACAAGAAAAAGTAATAAAACATCTGTGTGTGTCGTCGGTATAGTTCCTTAAAACGTCAAAGTGTTACCATATTTATGAAACAGTTTAAACTGAAATCCTTAAAAATTACGACAATAACAAATGAGGAAAGGTGTAAACAAATTCAAAGTAAGAACGTAGAAGCCGAAATTTTACTTCAAATTTGCATATTATGTATAACACCCTAATTATTTATTTGTTCCTGAACTGTGTCAACATAACGCGCCGCCTTCACGTTCGTAAAGGATCCAAGATACCTTCGCTACCAGTATATTTGCGAATCTTTTTTCGTCAGCTGTTATTTTACATGGGATTACAACGACAGAAAAGTATCTGGATAGCTTTAGATTTGTATGTGAACGCGGCCATTAAAATCTCCAAAATGATTGGAGAAAATCAAATGTCAAAAAAAAGCCGTGTTCCGTTCATGGTGACAATTTACTCATGAGTACTTTAAAGTTTTCTTGAGAGTACAAATGTTGTGAGCAATATTCACTCTTCCTGAAAGAATTTGGAATAGATCTTTGAAAGCTTGAACACTGCTCGGAATAATTTTAATCCTTAATAGACCATGTTAATTTCAATGGATCGCACGTTAAAGGAAATCAATGGAAATTCTCATCTACTCGCAGAGAAGAACAGGTGTACTCAGGAGTACTTTGACACATGCTAAGGAACACGGTTATTTACAACGCAATCGATATACAGCCAGTATGGTTTGCTTGCAATGAAATTGAAACTATTATTGGACTTTTTGAGGAACTTTCTAAACGTTTATGTTCAATCGTATTCGTATGCGATGATTCGAAACCTGTATTGCTGTTGTTTTCTGAGGGATAGACGGGAATCTGACGTTTAATGAAAAAGCCGACTTGACACTTTCTTTTAGAAGTCAATATTAAATAAAAGTATTCATGCAAAGGCGTAAACTATGCGCAAGACTAATAAATTAGTAAACGTCATTAATGAATTGTCAAAAGTTTGATTTCTAATACAAATTTGGCAGCTTTTTGCCACATTTACCAAATATTCTAATGATATTTTTGCTTGCCACTCTTTTTGCAACTTTTTGTGTTGGTGGCTCCAAAATCCTGAATATTTGCTTAGTCCAACGTTTAATTAAAACTTTCTTCAGTCTGTTCTTCCATAGCAAAGATTCCAATCTCAACTCCATTTTACCTTTTTTTATTTAAAATTTAAAAAAGCAGGTCTAAATGAATCACCCTTTATTAGAGTTCTGCCCTAAATGTCAAATTCGAAAATCATAGGATTCCTTTTTTAGAAAAATATCAATATGTAGGTACACACATGATAAACAGAAAACAAGGTATGCTTATTATGAACGCCATGTCGCCATTTTGGAAAATTGATGACGTAGTAGTCATCTCCGATGCTGACAATCGAGTTTTTTTCAGTTTTTATTCTAAAACCCATAACTGACGTTCGGGGGAACCGCCCATGAGAAAGATGACTATGACGTCACAGAAAACCTGCCAAAAATCTAATGAGCATACCTGTTTTCTGTTTATCATGGGTTCACATCTCTGTCAGTTTTAAATATGACATTTTGGGAAAGATCCCTATTATAGAGAGTATACTAGGTTCCCACTTGTCAGTATTTAACTGACAAACGACGCATTTGACAGAACAGGGTGCCTCATACCAAAAAGAAATGGATGATAAGATAAGTCTTTCCTTCGTATGTATCACATTGTACTCTCAATCACTGTTATTTATATTATCAATTATAAATGTACAGAAATTACTCAATTTCTAGTGATTCAAAAAAAGGGATTCAAAATTATTTGAAACATGGCTCCCTCACACTCAATTCGTCATCTGTCATTCTTGATTTGTTCAAATATTTGGTATATGTATTCCCATGGACCTGCTAGTTGTGTGTATGTTTCGCATTTAATAACTTATCGTTAACCTCAACGATATTCACTTAAAAATTAACGGTGTAATTGGGTAAAAGTTATTAAGAGCACTCAAAGAGAGAAACAACACAAGACCGAGCGGTGCGATTGCCATGGTGATTCAGTTTATGATAAAAAACAAAACAAAAACAAAAAAAAAAAATAAACGAGTAAATGTTTTCTGTGTTTGTTGTATCTTTTTAGTCGTTGCGGCATATCTAGATATATAAATGTATCTGAGCATTGATAAGAATCAATTAATCTTTTAAAAACAACCAAATGGAATTTTTGTTAATTTCTTTTTTGTTTATAATTTTTTTTTTTTTTTTTTTGTTTTGTTTGTTATATGAGTTCGTTTATTCTTTGTTCGTGCTTGGATAAGTTCAAGTCTCGCGTATATTTATAATATTTTTGCTTCAAGCTAAACGCAACATTACCGCGTACCATTTACCAGTGAAATATTTTAAGATAAGAACTCGCTATACGCATATACACAGTTTATAAATATTACACATGAACGCAATCAGGAAAGCGATCAGGGGGATTGAAGACTCATAACCACAATTTTTTTTTTTTTTTTTTGAGATAAGAAGGAACAATCTTTGAATGCATCACCACTTATAATAAAATAATCAAATTAAGTTTTATAAGGAATAATAATTGTATGTAAGTATATGCCAATCTAAGTAAAGTTGGTGACGATAAATAAATTATATTTAGATATTGTAACAGTGCACAGATTTCACAAAAGGGAAACACATTCATTTAAAGAAAAACAAGAGGATAAAAATATCAAGCAATTGTATTAAGGGTTTATTAATTATAGTAACAGTTGCATTGGTATGTAAACGTGGTAAAGTGCTGAAACTAGTAAATGAACTGTCATTTCTATACAAATGTTGACATGGTTTCCACATTTACCAGGTTTGCCACGTTTACCAAGGTTGCATAAATATTGGTATTCCTGCAACAGCATTCGTAAACGCGGTAAATTTGGTAAATCTGGTCAATATTTGTATCAGAAATCAATATTTGACAGTTCTTTTAAACCAATTTACACGTAGAGTTTACGCATTTTACTATCCCTTCTATGTAGTAGAGGGGCCAACCCATAGAATCCGTCGCGTACGATACGTCAACGTTTTCAACAGCTCCATAAAGTACACACGTTCTTTTGAGAAACGACCCCTAAGACGGGATGCAACGGAAAAAGTAGCTTAAAGGAAGGTCCAAGTATAATACGACACGCGTGGTTCGAAAATAACAGAAAATAAGCAAATCATACCATAAATAGCGGATAGCTCAGTTTCGTTCAGTATTGTTTTCGAACGTCAAGGCACTCCCTACTGCAGTTAACGTAACATTTGACAGCTGACAATATTGTCTGGTTTTTTAAAAAAAAAACAATCTTTTCAATG
Organism: Meliscaeva auricollis; assembly: GCA_948107695.1. NCBI lineage: Eukaryota > Metazoa > Arthropoda > Insecta > Diptera > Syrphidae > Meliscaeva > Meliscaeva auricollis. The sequence continues at coordinate 25,872,454 of OX403618.1, forward strand.
TCAAAAGAAGATATTTCAAATAATCTATAGTAAGTATAGTTGTGTTTAATTTGCAAAGCTTTGCTAAGTTGAATAAGTTATTTCACTCTTCCGTTTAGTAAAGTCAATTTCATCCATGTGGATGTGACAAAATAGAAAGAAATGTTTCTTTAATTTTTTTTACCTAAGCTGCTATTAATATTAACTTCCGTCTAGTAATGCCCTTAAAGTCGTGCCTTTAAACTATAATGGCGGATTGCCCTTATCGTCAAGTTTCCATCCACTTTTTCTTTCGAAGGATAACCTTATTTATTTTTTGGCAGTGTGATATGGGCCCAAGCCATAGAAACAGTCGCAACCATTGTGACAGAAAATAGGGACTTGGTTTCTAGAAAAAAAATCAATATATTTCTGTTTCAAGTTTCTATACGTCAAATCTGCACTTTGGCCCAATAACCAACAGAAATAATAAAATTATTTTATATTTTATGTTACAACTGTCATCAGTTGATTGTTTTTTTTTTTGACAGCAAACTTCAAATGCCTAGGTTTGTTCGATGTTTTCTCAACCAATGTTCACTGTTATTTTTCGATATTAACGTTCTTTTATATACAAGTTCTTTAGTTAATGAACAGGTAAATTATGTAAGCTCAGATGCTTGTTGTTTATGTGTTGTAATTTGTCAAAAAACAAAACAAAGTGACATTTTTTTTAGGGGGGGTTCATAGTGACTAACTTACCGGACGACGAGCAGTCAAAATGGCCGGATTGAAATAGGTCCGATGGTTTTCGAATGATTTTGATATTTGCCTAGGGAGAGAGCTGTTATTTGGTCGTCCGATAAGTTAGTCAATGTGAACCCCCGTTTTGAGTATGACAACTTCATGCTCAAATATCTCAACTTTCTCATGAATAGTTTTAAAAATATTTCACGAATATAATAAGCTCAATGCCACCTTTCCTTTGATACCAAACACATCTTGTATAGTCTGGGCTAAGGCTTAAGGCTCCATAGTAAAATTGGCATTCTCTTCTACTCTCAGATCTTAACTAGAAAAAGTTTCTAACCCTGCTGATAGAACTACTCAACGAAAATATGCCCCCAAAATGCCATTTCTGACTACGTCCTTGTCATTGAATAAATATCTTCTCCAGTATTATCCATGAGCTCACCGGAAATGCAAAAAAAAATGTATTAAAAACTTATATTTATCAGATTTGATGTATCTCGTTGACGAGAGGTTGTGTTTCCAGATTTATTTTATTTTCTTATTTTTGTTGTTTGGTTTTTCTTTACATTTCCAAAAGCACATTATATTTTTTAAGAGAGGGGTATTTTTTTTTGTCGATATTTAATCTAAAACTTCATCTATATTTCCATAGTTTATTTCATTTTCATATTTTTTGCTTTTACATTTTTATTAGTTTTAAATTTCTAAAACAATTTTTTTCTTCGTCTTCATCTCGTATTACAGGTGAATGCCAAGACACTGCGGAAGATATGACTGTGGAAAGAGGTAAGTGCTGCTGTCGCTGTCACAGATATTGATTATAATTTTTATATTTTATTCGATTTGATTTGAAAAAAAAAAAAAAAAAGAAAACACTCACAGTCAGTATAAGTGCTGGCATCCCTAAAGTGTTATTTGATAAAATAAGTAGTTACAACAACAATTTGTAGTTAAAAAATATATTTTCAAGTTTTTTTTTTTTTATTATTTTTGTGGTAAAGATTATGATCACGATGAGATAGGGATAATTTGTTTTTGCTAGTGTAATTAAGTTTGCATCTATATAATTTAAATAATATTTACGGATTTTAATAAATGCTTGACATAGAAGTGAGGTAGATATTAGGGGACACAATTATTGATTGTTACTAGAGATTACTTGCAGGGATCAAGATTCTTTTCTAGTTTCAAGGTTAAACTTTGTAGACACACGGAAAATAAACATTGCTACCAGGTACCGATTAGGAACTTGTAAGCCGATTTTTTTGGCGGTAGCCGTTATCGTTTAATCGATTGCTTCATATGAAAAAAAAAAACGGTTTAAGTGGTACCTTCCTGTTACATTTTTTTTTTTATTTCGTATAGAAGTATTTTACTACCGTTGAATATTAATATTTGCAAAAACGTACATAAACGGCAAACTGTCAATAAGGGTATTCATGCAATTTCGTAAAACACTAGATAAGTTTAAGTTATTAGAAAAGTTTATCTCTTGACAAATGAACTGTCAAAAATGTGTGGAAATAGTTTACACAAATTTGATATAGGTACTTATCCAAGGATTTAACTTCGTAAAGCTATCAAAATTATTTGAATAAACTTATCTAAACGTCAATGTGACTGTTTTATAAATAGGCGCGTTCAAATGTATGATTATAGTAAATATTTTAGAGTTATTATAAGTAAAAAAAGCTATGTCCGTATTATGTAAATACGATTAGTTGGCGATAAAAGAGTTTTGAATTTAACCATATTTTAAACCGACTTCAAAAAAGGAGGAGGTTATCAATTCGACTGTATTTTATTTTGTTCTATGTTTGTCAGCTCAGACTGGGTGGATCGATTTTGGTAATTCTTTTTGTATTTAAAAGCTGGTGATCTCCTTGGAGTACCCAGCATTTATAATGAATAAAGAGTAACCTCATCTTTTTACAAAAAAGATAAACTTAAAAGTATAAAAAGTTGACTTAGATCTTTCCGGGTATTCCTTCCCGGTTTTCAAGTGACAGTTGTTGGCGAAAGGCCAATGTAGATGTCAACATTTAGAATTTGCATTGCATACAGATAACTAAACTCGAAACGTATTTTTTTTTTTAAATGGTCATCCCTTTCATCAATTGGTGGTGAGGTGATTTTGACTTTTTCAAAGAGTCGCTCGTTGTTGTAATGTTTCGGCCACTGTCGAATAAAGAAAAGTCCGGTCTAAATCCGCTGAATTTCCTTTCAAGTAGTTAGAGGTCCTTCAATGCTGTTTTTGAGATAGTGTTTCATACTAGACTGGTGATGACTGATCTTAGGAACAGCCGCTTGTATATTAAGAGATCTGCAACCCTGTTCTTCTTTTTATGAAGGGATCTATGCAACGGAATACGATGTTGCCATTCTTCAGCACAACCCTAGAGCACTTGGTGAATCTCAACAGCTTGTTAAAGTTGATGCCTAGAACCTTGGCGTTGCGTTTGGCTTGGCTCTCAATCTAGTTTTATCTGGAAGTGTGATGCTTCAACAGGTTCTAGCCGAACGACTGATGCCTTATCCTCCTTTTCTGCTAAGGGACAATAGTTCTGATTTGCATCCGTCGATTCGGGTACCCTATTTTTTTGTGAAATTTGAAAATTTGATGAGCTCGTTATCGTAAACCGGTTCCCGTATTCATTTGTAGTCGGTTTGCCGCAGGTCATAATGCTGTAGAGAAATGGTGCAAGTTTTGAACCTTGAGGAACTCCATCTTTGTTAGACTTAACTTTTGATTTGTAGCTTCCCAGTAGCATAAAGAAGTTTCTGGAAAAAAGAAAAGAAATTGTTATTGTAACAAGTGTAAATATATTGAAGCACTTCTTGACATCAAGGAAGTATGCGACGTTAAATTTATTGTTGTAGAGGGCAGAGGTGACGTCTTGAAGAAACTTAAGGAGTGGATACATTTTAAAAGGTATTTCAAGAAAGCCAATTTTCATGTCTGGGATGATGTTGTTATCGCTCCAAATCGTCTTGAGCTTCATGGCCTCTTGTCTCTTTTCGAGAACTCAAATTTGGTCTGTCAAAGGGATCACTTGGAAGATTGGTAGCACTGATTGTTGCTTAGTTCATGTTAGGCAGCAGATTTCGTTGGATGGTTGGATCAGGACCTGTACATGAGTTTTAAGTGAAGTTGCCATCGAAATGTAGAGTTGTTACTACTGCAGTCTCCTTCGGATGCTGCTTTGGTGTTGAATGGAGTTCCTGAACATAATATTTGTGCACCGGACCTCACTCCATACTGTGCGGTAATTTTTGATGTTGGATATTTTAAACTCTTGCTGGTGATTTCAAGTTTTGAACACAATCTAGAGGATGCTGATATCTGCCCTTTGTTGTGGGAGTTGATGGTCTATTTTTCTATACACAACTGATTTTGTGTTCAAACATGGTAGGTTCCACCGATTACAATACTGGTTCCTATTGTGAATCTGCAGGGAAATTTTGTTTCCCTTTAAATATTTTTTTCCAACGGAAGTTTTTAGCAGCAGAGCTACTACTTTCCGGATATTCCAAGCGCTTTTCGGAAAAAAGTAGTGCAGTGTTACGGTTTGAGGACCTATATTTACCCCAACCCTTATTTTACCCTCCAAGCTTCAGGACTGATGTCTTTGGCATTTACCTACGCTTCTTCCCTTTAACCTATACTTCTCTACTGTAAAGCATGTGCAGTATAATTCTTGATTGCAAGCAAGATTTTGTATATCACACAGCAGCAGGCAATTCTATCTACCGTTCTCAGTTCTGACAAATAGATTATGGAAGCAACAGCACACAGAAATAAGAATGGTGACACTCCTCATCAATTTATTTTGGTAAATTTTAACCCCGAAAGAAAGAGAAAAGAAAAAAAAAAGCACACAAACTGGCAAAGAGAAAAAAAATCACAAAACAAAAAACACCCAAGCTTAGTGTACCACTAAAAATGCAAAGCGATTTCCAATTGATTCCTGAACGCCTTTTCAGTTTGGTGCCGTTCCGTATCTGTTTTTTTGTATCCATATCCATATCTGTGCAGCTTTCGCTCCAGAATCTCTCACACTGCCCGCCATCGATTCCGTCCTTCAAGTGGTGGCCGCCGCCACCGCCGCTGTACTATGTTAGCCTGGCCGATGAATGCCGTTGTTTTTGCGCTTCCTCTTCCAGCCATTCCGTATCCAAATTGTGTGCGTTTCGTTGGTGATTTAGTTAAGCTTGCTTTTTTGTTTTGACTTCTTCGCTTTTTTTTTTTTTGATTCTCTTCTCTTCTGCATTCTGCTTATTTGTGAGATATTTATTGCCACAGATCGCCAGCTGATATACACACATGGACACATAATATAATGTGGTTGAAATGGCCGGGTCCGTTCCGTCGTGGTCGTGGTTTACGAGATATGCCTGCCACCACACACTTTCTTTCTTCTTTTCCCGGTAGGTGGGGTGTTTTGTCAGATTATTTTTTTTTTGTTTTGTTTTGATGATTCGTTTTTTGTGATAGGTACGTTTTCGGAAGGTTTTTTTTTAACTTTTAGTCGATTGTAGTTGGTATGATGGTGGCTCATTGTGGCAAAAGTATACATAATACTCCTTTCGGCACAGTACACAATATGTGATGGAGCAATATAATTGTTGCAGCAATCATTTGCCGGGTGGTGGTGCTTGTGTGGTTGTTTGCGGCGCAACACAACACCACTCCTTGACCGAGAATCCGTGCACCATCATTCCACTATGCCATACCGAATTCTCCTCACCCATCCTCGCTTGTATAACTTTGATGGTAACCCAAAGAAGTGCGCGGCGGCTGGCGGTACCTGCCAATAGTTATCACTTGGTACAATCTGCGGCAGGAATCTTGTATTTGTTTGTCGTTGGGGTATTGTTTCGAGCATAAAAAAAAAACAATATTATACATATGTTGGTGCCTACATATATTTTGTTTTTTTTTTATGCTGTGGAGTTCAAGTGGCTGAAAGGTGCAGAAGGTATCGGAGAAGTCACCTCGGGGCAGTTTAGGCGGTCTGTAAAGGTAATAAACCATCAGACAATTGGTATCAATACTTCGAGACCGTTAACTACAAGGGGACCACATAAGGTCAGTAGTATTGGGTAGGTATACTTTGTAAGTGCCACTTAAGTGTATGCTAAAAAGATAAACGCGAACGTGATGGTTATTGTGAAGGGAATTTTAAATTTAAGTTAGTTTGAATAGGTAGGTAATCAAGTTTGTTGAAAAAAATATTTATTTGAATCTAAGACGGTTTAGTTCTGGCTCATTTTTATCGGCCTAGGAAGAGTTTCCATGGCTTGTTAGTGTTTATATTTTGCTCTTCTCAATAGAAACTTATTGCTCAATTTTTCCCAAAAGAACAAAGTTCTCACTCATTGGATGAGATTGCGTCTTCTCGTCAATTATTGACTAGGCTTTGTAACGAAGTGTTTGGTAGTTTCTTGCTATATACTTCCAACACTGTCCTTCAGGTTTGCAGGGACCGTACACATGTCTGCTGATCCAACAGAGCTATTTTCTCCCGTGCTGCGTGCCGTGGTGCCGTGATCCACCATAGCGTCTTACAGACGTATTACCGGGTACCGTAATATAACACCTTAACCACTTAAACTATTGCCTTCCGTAAATAAATCGCCCGATACATCGGAGCGTTTTTCTTAAGTTCTGTGTGCCAACTTCCTATCAAGTGCCTAATCTACACTTCCGTCAGTATTGTCTCCAGTTTCCCACTTCAAGCCGTCAGCGATTAGGTCTCCTCCTGTGTTTCGTGTACAGTGTTCTGGCATTTAAAACTTTTGCGAGGTAAACCTTTAGCATCAATGTTCTACATGTTCCCATTCCCTTCCAAGCGTTTAGTACGTAACCTCCTGACCATTACACAACAGCTTTTGAAGTTGGAAAGTAACTGCCAAACGACATCCATCAAGCTGGCATTACATTTTACAAATGTAAATGAGAGCTGTCTTAGCGAGGCCTTCAGTAAGATGTTCTGCTTTCCGAGGCTGTTTTATATTTCATCACAATATTTTTTTCTTTTCACGCGCACGGCATTGAAAAAAAACTTGTCCCCACCAGTGGTAAGGGTCTTCTGCGATTTCAGCTTCCTTTTATCGGCTGCGATTTCCTAGTTTCCGCTGGTTACACCAGTTTTTTCTGCGATTTACCAGGTCCTTCTACAATTTAAAAGCTTCGACTAGAATTTATCAGTTTCTGCTGCAATTTACTAACTTTGACGATAATTAACTAGTTTCGGCTGCGATTTACCAGCTTTGGCTGCGATATACCAGTTTTGGCTACTTTTTACCAGGGCCAGCTGCTTCGTTTGCGATTTACCTACTCTGACCGGGATTTACCTACTTTGACCGGACACCACTTTCGGCTGCAATTAACCAAGTCTGTCTGCGAATTAGCAGTGTCTTCTGCGATTTACCAACTTCGGTTGCAAGTTACTAGTTTAACAGAGAATTAAAAGGCATAAGTAGTAACCTCAGCCTAAGATTCAAAGGACATCACATGCAACTCTTATGCTGGCATTCACCCAACACTATTAACTCATACGCTCTTTTCGGTGTTGTTTCGGGACAGCCCTCACAAATTAAGACCGGTATTCACCGAGCGCTTAAAGCTTTAGTGGCTCTTATCAGAGTTTTCGGAGTCGACGCTTTCAGCTTTGACAGTGGTCGAGACCACTCATAAGTCACTATTATCCTCTGATGAATAGGTTTGTAATAGGTTTAAGTTATGACCGCTGGGTGAATACCGGCCTTAGCCATTGTGGATATCTGAGTCTCAAAACCATAACCAATTTATACATAATTTGCAGACTTGGGCTTTTGGTATGTGAATTAAAAACCCTGCGTTACTTACCTACTAAACTGACTGGTACAATCCGCTGTAGATTTGGCTTCTAACCAACAAGATCGCCCATTCAAGTCTACCTTTTTTTTTATAATTCGCGCACTAAAGGGAATTAAATACCCTTAATATGTTACACACAGTGCGAGCTTCAGGAAAATAGGGAGGGATTCAAAAGGAGAAACCGATGCACATTAGTTTTAAAGCTCTGGATATCAAAATGACAGGGAAAAACAGAGGCGGGTAATATATTCCACATTCGTATGGTGCGGCTAAGCCTCCAGTCAACTATATCCAGTCACTAACGCCAAGTGGGTATAGGTTTACGTTCATTTGCGTGCACTTAGCAGAAAAAGCTCATTTTAGAGCGATTGGCTTAAATTTGGAACGAAATATATTTCTTGCGTCAAAATAAAGTTTATCACTGATCTGTCAAGCGACCAATTCTCACCTTTCATTGGAAGATGGCTACCATATCGATTGTTTAAAACACTAAAAAAAAAATCTCGATTTTTTTGAGTTTTTTTTTAGCTCCGGAAAAAGATGATGATGATGTAGAGTGATTGAGTGACATTTTGAACGAAATATAGATCTTACGTCAAAATATAGCTTATCCCTGATCTGTCAAGTTATGAACTGTCAAATTCCATTGGAGGATGGCTACGGTGTCAATGGATTAAAAAAAAAAACACGTCCAAACGACCCAATCATTGAAAGACTAATAGGTTTTTGTAAATATTTCAAGCTTCAAAAGTTATATGAACAACTCTTCGAACACAAAACATTGGAAATTATGTTTCCCTTACATTTTTAATCCAACAAAAATCATAGGGCTGCAAAAAATTCCACATTTTTAATTTACCACTCAAAAGTCAAGTAATAAAAAATAGAAACTTATGATTACCAACCGCACGGTCAAGAATATTACCACCTAACCAAATGCCATCATAATAATCTTCAACGATTCATCACCAAAAGAAGAAGAAAAAAAAACCATTCTCACAGATGAAATCAAAAAAAAAAAAAAACATATTATGATCCTTAATAATTGCCAACAAAAATTTCCCATCCCACATTCCTACATAGCCTCTAATGTGTCCTTCTATAAAATATCCCCCCCACACATACCTATACCAAACAGATATATTAAAAACCACATTTCAAATCCTTATCGCCTAGCCCCATATCACATTGAAAAAATCCACTCAAAAATATATAAAACCTGGAAAACTTTATATATATTATGCAGAGTGTTAGTCGAATGATAAAACCTAAAATCCTATTTTATCGCACACCAAAAAACCACCCCGCCGCGTGCCCAAACCAAAACTTCCAATCCTTTTTTCCGTTTCTGACATCGTTCATAGAGATATACTATATACCTATTCTTGCCAGTGTCACTAAAATATAAAAAAAATAAAAACGGCAACCGATGACGTCCTCTGAAGCTCAATTTTTTAAAATTATTGCCAATAAAAATTTAATCTACAAAAGATTTTCCACCCTCTATAGCCCGTAACACAAATATAAACACACACACACCCATGCGCCATGGTGTATAGACTCACAAATACATGTACATATTTGAGCTGTTGGTCACCATGAAAACCATTAGCCATTAGGAGATGGAAAAAAGGGGTGAATAAAAAAAAGGATATCATCCCGTGAACAGCAAGAAGTTCTTATTTTTCTTACCACATTCTGTTGGGGGCTGTTTTGCCATCATTAATTCTATTCTTCCTTCGAAGACCGAAGAAGAAGAAATATACGGAAGATGAATCTACTTTCACTCATCCTGAGATGGTTCCTCTTCCTGTGATGCTGCTGCTAAAAGGCTTTTGCCTGTTTTTATCTTTTAAACGCACTCTCCTGATGTGATGGTTTAGTGTAGTATATATGCGGAGCAAGTATAAGGACGAAAAAACACCAGGACTATAATTAATCATGTGGTAAAGTTATTGTCATTCCTATAGAACTATGTGCGATGATACGACAACGACGACGACGATGACGATGACTTTACACCACCATCATTTCCTCATCCTTCAAAAGCATATACTGTACATTCTATATATTTGAGTCGCAGTGTTATCTTTAAAAGTCCTGCAAATCTTTCGCTCTCTCCCCCTCGTCCTGTTTTTTGTTTTTGGTTTCGTTTGAAATTATTATTTTGATGAAGAAATGCATTTCACCACACAGACGTTGGAAATCGCCTTTTGAAAGTATTATTTTTATTATCCACCCAAATATTGCAATTTGACTTGGGGGACATAAAAATGTGAATTGATTTTGCAGGGACGCCCACTGAATGTCATTCCGATGACGGAAGAAAAGAAAACAACACTTTTTTTTTTGAACTTCCACTCTAACCCACTAGAGGGAGCGTGGAGGGTGGGGAGAAAATCAGAAAACAATTTTATGTGTTCCAGTTTGATATCTAAAATATCAACCAACTTGCAGTCATTCCCACACCATCATTCCCGTGCCCCTTCCATTTTCTACATCAACATGGAACAACAGTTTTGGGTTGGTTGGTTGGGTCTTGGGTCTTGGGTCGTGTACAGTAAAAAATGGTTGTTCATTGTCCACATAACTGTCTTCTAGGACGTATGTATACATTATTATTATATTTTCATATTTTCTTGCAAAAGATTTTATTCGCTTTGTTGTTGTTAAAAAAAAGGGATGACGAGGACGAGGATGAAGATGAAGACGACCGACAACGTCTTATAGTGTCCGACCTTCTCCCACTCTTAACTTCTCCCAACATCCAATCATAATAGTCGTCAGAGTGTTGGTTTTCTTATCTTTGGCGACCAGACGCTTTTAAATGTACAATCTGAGGGTTCAGCGAAGTCATATCATATACTACGAAAAATTGTTAACTTGTCGCTTTGGATGCTTTGGGTGTCCCTTCTGCTGACACCCCATTCTAACTTTACACCTCATACCAACTATGTATCCTGCTTCCTGGCTGCCCATATTTCATCATTCAATTTATATCCTTTTAACACATATTCCCTCTTGCCATCAACTACTCGTATATCTGCATTTTTACCATCATCGAGAAAGCAAAGAAAAAGCAAAGCAACAAAAAAAATGACAGTTCGCTGAGGCTGCTGTCATCTTGGCAGCGTCTTTTAAGTTTTTGAAAATGGAAAAAGGGGTTAAGGTGTTGGTGTGTGTTTGGTTGGGTGGTGTATGCGGCCATCTAGGGTGTTAAGTATATGAAAAGGACATGATAAGGATATAGCTAATAATAATGATGACAACAACGCAAAAAAAAAGGCCAACATTGACTTTGACTTGATGGGGTTTTCTATATCTATTGTAGAACTATCAGTCCAGCTCATTCTTCTTCCATCAAATATTTACGATTTTACAAAAAAGAAACCAAGGAAGTTTAGACCTTGAGTAAGTACTTGAATTATTTCACACTCAAGGATTTGATATTAACGATTGGTAAATATTTGTAGAAATATTTTTCTTTTTTTGTTAGGGGAGAATATAAAAACTTTATTCAGATCATTGCGGTTGGGACACGTACGAACGACAATTGACAAATTCTTGTAATGGAGTTGGGATTATCATGTGTTTGCAGGAAAAAAAAAGGGGAGTAAAGTAAAAAATCATTGTGATACAAGTTTTTTTCTTTGTTTTCAAATAAAATGTCAATTTTTTCAATTTTCAGTGAATAAAATTGAGAAAATATAAGTTCGCATACTGTCACTTGTCATTTTTCAACTGACAAATGATGCATTTTCTAACAAAAAAAAAAAGAAAAAAATATTATTTCCTTCGTATGAGTCACCCTTTTCTGTCAAACATTGATTTGTCAAACAAAAATTACCCGCGGAATGTATTAGATCTGTCAAAAACATCTATAGGGGGGTTCACACTGAGTAAATTACCGGACGACGAGCTGTCAAAATAGATAAATGACAGTCGGTTGCATGATTTTCAAATGATTTTGATATTTGCCTAGGGAGAGAGCTGTCAATTGGTCGTCCGGTCAGTTAGTCAGTGTAAACCCCCCCTAATAGGGGAGTTCATATTGACTAACTTACCAAATGACGAGCTACTCAAACCACAATTCATTGTGGAGTTGGGTCTCAATCAATCAGCTTTTCCAGCCAGCTCTATCCCTTCTAGGGCGCTCCCTGAGTCTAGGTCTTCCTCAAAAATGACACTCCAAATAACCAGTTATGCACACCAAGTAGGTTTATGTCTTGGCTTATCTCTTTTACTTTGCAGTCGATGGCGTTTTGTATCTCTTTATATACTTTATTTACATCTCATTAAAAGTCAAACCCATTTACAAGGCCTACTTTTAAATATTTGCAAATGCTCCACTGACGCTCGCTTTGTTCTCCTGATAACATCAATGCTTTGTTCTCCTGATGAAGTAGATTGCAATTTTAAAGAAGTTGCAAGATAGCGCATCACCCTGTCTCAAGCTTTTTTCGACAACAAAAGCATAAGTTATATTCTTACCCACTTTGACGCATCAGGGAGATAGGGATTTTTATCAAATTGTCAAACTTAAAACTGACAGCCAACACATTGGCCCAATGACAGTTATCACATGAAAAAAGCAAAAAGTTAACTTTTACGCACGCACTTAAATGTAGTTTTTTTTTTTTTTATTACACGGTAGGAATTTGTACGTTTCGAAACTAAAAGACAGAGATACGAGTACATTGCTTTTTTTCTAAAAATTCCCATTTCTCTTTTTTCGTCTTACACAAACACATAAGTTTAGCAGGGATGTGTAAATATGACATGGCTCTTCATAAGCTTAATGTAAAAAGTGGATACAAAAATTGCATGTATCGACTTGGAATTCTAGGGTTTTTATTTTCGGAATCATGGAATCATGGTATAAAACCACACTTTTAGGGTCCAATCAGGTCCTTAGCTAAAGATTTTAGGCGGAAACACAAAATTATTGACAGATTTTTATTCGTTTGCGATTTTGTGAAGACTGAAACCTCTGTAGTTGGCGGTCCTTAAAACATCTCCTTTCTCGTGGATAGGGAACAGTATGCCGACATTATTTTGGGCATATTTTCCTCCAACCAAATTTGGGATTGAGTTGATGTATGCCCCGGACCAAGTTTTCAGCTGCCTTACACAGTTCGGCGGGCAGGCCATCTCAACCGGCAGTCTTATGATGCCTAGGTCTTGGCTATCAACTGTCCAATTTGAATTTGAATGGGTTGTTTCATTACGACAGACTTCTGTTCAGGGCTGATATCATTGAGTAAATTAATTCATCCTTTGAAAGAAATTTCGAGCATTTCTCCTGCCGTTGCATCCAACCCTCAACAAGTTCGAACGCTTGCATTTCTTGCTCCCTCTTCTTCCTTCGTAAAAGATGTTGTTCATTTCTTCATTTTTGCACATAGACATCGCGAACTGGTCTCTCACCAGTTCTGGTCTTTGCACGAAGCATTGATTCATAAGCCTCTTTTTTAGCTGCATGAGCCCTCTGGCATTTTTAATCGAACAATGGGGTTTCGCTTTGGTTTACTTCTGGAACACGGCACATCGCATGCGGCACTTCCCATGGAAAGATAAAGCCGCATTAAGACTTGCGACTTAGGTAGAAAATTAGCGCTTGCATACGTGGTTTTGTCAATTTTGCATCCTTTCCCGAACGAACTGAGAATACATGCACTGGAACGTAATTCATTCTTTCCTGGATCTCAGCAAAAAGTGACAGATAAAGAGATGAAGTAGCCAAAAAAAGGCATGCACTTAAAGACGATGTTTATATTCTACTCTCTCAACCGATTTATTTTGACGTAAGTTCAAATGTGTTCAGACACAAAATTGTGTGAACACACGGATTTTCATAACTTCTATATTTTTTCTCGCTCTTACCTTAGAAGAACATAGGAAACAACAAATGTCAAAATAGCAAACGTCAAAAAAAACCCATGGATTTTTAAAAATTTACTTTGTCATCTCTTTTTCACCATGCAGATTGAATGAGATAAAGCACAGAGACGTCAAAAGTCGGTGAACTGAGTCCAATGTGAACACCGTCAAAGATTGATAGACTGGAATAATTCAACCGTTAACTGAAAGTGATCAAGAATTGAATCTTTGAATAATCTATCGCTGATTTATCTATCAAAGTACTAAACATCTAATGAGGTCAGCTGTCCCTTCAACTAACTCAGACCACTTGAAAAAAGTCCGTTACTATAACTTTCTCCATGACTAAAAACTTTTAAATTCTAATTAATAATTCCATGAGCCAAAACAAAACTTTTTGTAACTCTCCACTATTAATGATTCATAACTTCACGTCTGTCGTCGAGTTCCAAACACATTATTCATAATAATGTCGAACCACCGAACTCAGCAATAACAAAGCGACACATCAAAAGCTATTTCAAATTCAATATTGGTTGCACAACACGATATTTCCTCAATCCCACTGTGCTGCCTGCCACTCATTTAAATTTGACATTTGCTATTCATAAAAGGAAACGCAAACGCAAAATCCATTATCTCCTCATTTTCAATCAGAATAACAGAGAGACAGAAAGAGACAGATAGAAGTGTGTGTATAAATATGGATAGTGTAGGTATGTTTGATCATGATCATTCCCTCTTCAAACTTCCCCTCTCTCTCCCTGGCTCACCACTATTGTCTTTCTTACCATTTTGTTGTAATCTCGAACCAACCCGTCCGAATCTTTTCAAGAGCCCAGCACACCAAAACTTTTAGAGATTCCAATCGATTGCGCTTGGAAAATAACAAGAATTCCATTCAATCCACACTGTGGTGCTGCATCAGCAGCAGCACCAGAGCACTATAATACCTACCACAAATGCGCGACAGGCGAGGCGAGGTTGATATCTACCCAAAGAGTCAACCAAAAACTCGTATATCCATCCGCAGCAGGAGGAGACCGTATGAAGCCCAAGTGAAAGATTGCATCTGTTAGATGGGTGATAATAAAGTATAGAATTTGTAAAAACAAAACGTTAACTGACTGCGCGATGTCAATATGCGAACGCGACTGGTGTCCGTCGCGATTCGACGACGACCGACCACGCTACGTCTCTACCCCACTTTTCTGACACTATCGCGAATAAATACGTTCAGTCCAGAAATCGAGGTGGCTTTAGGGGTCTCTCCTCACCACCTCAGGGTCGCCTCGCCGCATTTGATGGTTGTCGCAAGTCGCATCGGCCGGCCCCACCAATTCTGTTTTGGGTGAAAATATTATATGGTTTTGGATTTTATAGTTCATTGGTTATGCTATGGTGGTCTTTTATACATATGTATGTTGTAGTATGGTGGTGGTGCTCTGTTTGAAATTGAAGCAGCCTTTCTGGCAACACAACAACTACCTGTGGGTTCCCTACACTATATATCGTTACATTGCAGATGGATGATGGGGGCCTCGCCAAAAGGGCTTTCAATGCACACTTCGCAGGCATAAATGCATCACCTCGCAGCATTGTTTCAAATACCTACGGGTTGACATCGGCCAAGGTGCCTCTACCACTAGGTCTCTTTTTTTTGTATGCAACTGTCACAGCTGCAACAATCGTTTTCATGGCCGCATTTTATGATGATTTTTAGGCACCAGTAAAAATAGTAACCTATGAATGGGTTCGACTACTCTTATATGTTATGAGCGCTGAATTCGAAAACTAAAGTTAAGAGAATCTTAAGTAATAAGCGCTTGTTTCAAAAACAATAAGCAAGATAGGCTTCCTTGATATGAAGAATATGCAACCAAGGTTATAAAAAGGATTCAAATCAACCGCTATTTTGTCTTTCAATCAAAATCAACATCTTCAAAGTTTGACGGAAAGTACGCAAACAGATCTTTTTATGAGGCTTGTTGGCAAAGTGTCAACTTTGAGTATAGTCTGTTTTAACTAGAGCAAATGAGATAATTTCGACCAAATTTGTCAAATGAGCTTCCAAATGATATAATATCCTATTACAAATTCTCAACTCGAAATGAATTAATTTCCACGTCATTTGCATGAAATTAGCTCGGAAATTAACCCAAATTTTTATGAACACACCCAACAAATTTGTTTCGTATAGGAGAGAAAAAAACAAACAGCATCCCAGATACAAAGATGCATTTAAGAAAGAATAGTCAGATATAGAAAAGAGCACATGAGCTGTCAAACGAAATGAGATAATTTATAATGAAAACACTTTTATTAGATTTTCTTAATCATCTCATTTTGGTTCTAGTCGAAACAGGCTATTAACAAATTGCATTCCAAAATCAGCTATTACACAGAGATGCAAGAGGCGCGCTCTTTTCGAAAATCAATGAGTGTGAAGGGGATGCATAGTCGTTACATCCCTTTCGCACTCATTGATTTTAGAAACGAGGTGCACCTCTTGGGCCTCCGTCCTCCTTGTCACTTTTTAAATGACGAAAAACAGGTTTGAAGAAGTGAGGTTTGACAGAGGAGCTACTTTTTTTTGTTAGTGCCAGACTTACTGTTAAGTCAAATACGACTTTTGTTTGTTCAAACTGGACAAGTCTGTTAAGCAACTGATTGTCTTTTGTTCATTCTTATTTCGTTTCTTTATTCATACAATTAGGAAATTCATCTAGCTGTCAGTTTAAATTTGGTGAAAACAGCTATGGGTGGTATGAATATGGATGCTGTTATTTCCCCTACTGAAAAGAGCAACTGATACTAAAATTTTCACCCAGCCCAACTGATGCTTACACATGTTCTCCCAGTCTTGAAAGACAATAAACAAAGATTGTTTCTGGAAAAGGCGAGTTCATTCAAAGTCTCTAAAACAGAAATCTTACTTTTCTTTACTGCAATAAAAAACATTGTACGCACTGTGGATGTCGGTCTGGGCCGCAAGTTTAAATAAAACAGCGGTCTTTTGCCCGAGTCCCACAAGCCTATACGTGCTGTTTGTACCTACTGCATCATGTTACCATACATGATTCATGTGTTGGCGCCTTAAAAAAAGTTCGACCCTGACCATAATGCTATCAGCAGAAGGCAAAGGTAATTTTTCTGCAGCATTTCGGATTCGAATTGTGAATTCTGAATTGTTCAATTCTTCTCCTCGTTGTGCGTTCCTCTTTTTGTGTTGTTGTTGTTTTGACCATCATCTCCATCTCTATACTCCATTGGGTGTCGTACAATTTGTTGTCCCCTCACCAATTCGTTTTCTTCTCTTTTTGTAACCAGTACCTTCCTCTATTTTGCTGTTGTTTGGTTTTCTTTTGTTGTGCGAATCGCGCGCGCGATTTCCATTCCATTACCATTCCGATGATGGTTGCGCTTTTTGTTGTGTTTGCTCTGCAGAAATGTTTATCGTGCCGATAATGCGTCCGATAATTGCGCATACGATTTTCTGTTACTTCTTGTTGCCGCTGTTGTTATTGTTGTTGTTGTTGGTGTTGCTTATTTCTGTTTTTCATGGCGGTTTGTGATGGGGAATCTTTATAAAATTTATTTTTGTTGTTGTTGTTCGTCTTTATACAATTCCTCTTGTTTTTTTCGCCCGATGCCAGTTTAAAAATTGCGAAATATTTATCTCAGTCGTTTCATATGCATATTTATGTGTGTATTATCGCATTTTTACAATAATTCAATTCGCTCATTGTGCTTTTGCAAAGTGTAAAGATGTTGTTATGTTAAAAGGAGAGAAGATGATGCAAAATATAAATAAAAGACTAACTTAAATTCCTGACAAAATTCTTTGAGTCTCTGAAATAGTTAGGACTACGCATAGCGATGATAATGTTAGTATTTGATTGTTATTTTATTGTATTGTATTTGATGATTATTTTTGTTTATGCAACAGTTTTACAAAATTTCTGATTTAAGATAATGATCGTAAATTTATGACAATTTGCCCCATTTTGTAGTTAATCTGTCAATTCAACTGTCAATCGGAATGTGTTGGTTCGGGTGCAATCGTTTGCTGTCATTGGGCCATCGTGCACTGGAGTAATTAAACCGGGCGAAAACGAAGTTCGTGGACGAAGGAATTGAAGATTTCGGAATGCATGGAGTGAAATGAGCGAAATGCTCAACTCTTTTTGGCGTAGATTAAAAAAGTGTCAAACGCAAGATTTAGTATTAGGTTAGTTGGAGAGCTCCGAAATTACATTGTTCTTACTAATACCGTTGAAAAATATGTGGGTCCGCTAATAGTTGCTGTTTATTATTTAAACGGGTCTAAATTAAACGTCCAAAGTTGGCATACTTTTCACCACTTTGATATCGTAAACTTTTTCCAAACACATTTGTAAGGAAAGATGGTAAAGATTTCTCATAGATAGGTTGCATGAATACCCCTATCGCAAGTCAACTTTTAAAAGAAAGAAAAACATGAATCTAGTGCCACAAATTCATTCAAATGCCACATATTAGAATATTAGGGCTTTTGGAAGTTTTTTTGCGTTTTCACCAACCTAGATTTTTTTTTTACAGTAAATCCGCCCACCAACAAAAATCTCACTGAGCAATGAATCCATACACTTTAGGAACCCCCGCAAAATATATGAAGGTGACTGACAGCATAGGTTTTTTTGTCCTACCTAAAATATCTGTTAGCTCTCAGAAAAAATCTGGGAGCCCTTAGAAATCTTTTGTCTCCTGAAGGACGCACTTCTTATGTTTGACATTGACATCTGAAAGGAATTCCCAATAGGGATTTTTACCAAATTGTCAAACAAGACACTTTGGTTCAATGACAGTTCTCACATGAGAAAATATAAACAAGTTTGATTATTACTGTTGATTACTTAAACTTCATTGTGCCAAAATGTCGATTTGACGTTTAGAAGCCATTAGACAGAATGAAACAGAGATGTAATGCTTTTTTTCTAAAAAGCCCTATCAGAAAAATAACAGTTGCTGTCTTTGATATTTTTGTGTAATGCATTTAGATGTGTTCAATCTAAAGTGTGTTCAATTCTATGTAATATAAATTTTCATCTATGAACAAAGATCCGGCATTTTCTCGCCTTTCTATAATTTTATCAAAACAAAGCAATGTGCATGTTCTGTCTAATATTTATTTAATTTTGTCAATAAACTAGCCAACAAACTTGTCTCATTATTTATAATTTAATTGACATTAAAGTCATGTTCCAGCAGTTCATTACTTTCTTAAACATACATAGTCACGTTAAATGTGTTAACATAAGTTCATTAAGTCCAGGGTTGAATAACCATAAATGTAGTTTAATGTTCAATAACAACCATAATTTATGTCAAAGAACTGCTAAATTCATTTATTTTATTTCACAAAGACAATGTCACTATGTCGCACGATCTATTTTTAACTATATATGATCATAATGGTAGCTATGGAAAAGAGTTACGCCAATTTATTTTATGTTTTTTTTTTAAACATTGATATCGATTGAATTGACACATTATAAATTGTGATTATTATTATTATTCATCGAAGTTATTTTTGTTTTTGACATTGGGTTGGGTAAATATCACTTTAGTTTGATCAAAGTCTAATGTACAAAAAAAAAACAAAGTGAGTTCTTTAGCATGTTTTGATCTACGATATTTTCATTCACAAATGTCAAACTGACGTTTACCTTAATTATTATTTCTGGTTAGAATTACGTACAGTTATATAAAATTTAACTTCTCGTACTCTGAAAGAGTACAGCTCCTGTCATGCGTCTGGAAACCAATAGTTTGACATATTAGGCGTGTTCATGTATCATGACCCTTCGTAGTTTTTGTTTTTATGTAGATCGCAGTTGTGTGCATTACTTATTAATGTGCTTTTTAACTTGTCAGATTTGTTTGTTGACAATCTTACTTGCAGTTCTTGTAAAAAATAATCTTGAAAAAATCTTCATGCTATGTTGTTTTTGACATTTAGAATACTTATCAATAGTTTCTGTTTAAACGTCACTATACAAATGTATATTTCTCATGCCTAGAGATTGTTAATGATTTTTTAATTTACAATCTTGGTCTCACTCAGTTGCACGACAAACTACACAAAAATAAAAATTACAAAAACAAATAATAAATTTCTGTCTGATCTCATCAAGGAACGAACGCTTGCACAATATCATTCACCCAAATCTCAGGTTTTATTTTCTTTATAATTTTTTCATATGACAAAACATGTTCTTCGTTTCTTATCGCTATCAATTCTTCCGCCTTTGTGTTCCCAGTGTAGAGGGCACGTCATACCGACATATTAAATTGAAAATTAATTGAAATACACACATCGCACACGGCAGCCGTGTGTCTTAGCTTCTTATACTCGTATAGTAGGTACTCTTACATCGACAAAGCAAACGAATCGTCGCAAAACACAACTAATCACACTATCACTGTCAGTTGATCTCTTCAGTCACCGTTGTCGTTTTTTTTGTTGTTGTTGGGGATTGTGTGGTATACATTCATGGCCACACCCTCCCGAACTGTTGTGTTGCCCCCCAAAAGTTGGCATGTCAACAGCGCGCGGCAACAAAATTCACCCGCCGCCGACACCGCCACCGAGCAGCAGCCACAGGCAGGAGTAGCAGCAGCAGCAGCAGCTAGAAAATTGTGTAATTAAACTTATCAGGTCGTTTGAATCGATGTATCTTTCAAGTCTTACAAAACCGCGTCATATCTTCGCACAAACAGCAGAGACAAGAACCACCGGCACAGCACATCACTATAACAGGCGGTATATCAGTGACTTATCTGCGCACACAGAGCGGTGTCGTTCCTGTGACCACGGCTCATTATGGGTCGCTTTCAAATTGTTCACTCCTTTCCCCCCTCCCCTACCCCTTCTACTGTCTTGCCTCGGTTTAGATAGATCGTAGGAAGATATTGGCCTGATGCGGCAGCGGCGCAGTGGCGTGCGGCAGTGAGCAGCACTTGCGCATACCACTTAAAATGGACATAACCGAAACCAATTGCTGACCATAAAAACCACTCTGCGTCAGCGTGAATCTTTGTTTTTTTGTGCGAACGCGCACACAACAGCCTGCTGCACGCAACTATTACAACGAACGAGGACGACGAGCAAGCTGACATTTCAATAGACGCCAATTGACAGGTCAACGCGCAAAAGCAAAACGCTTCTCATGCCGCCAAGTGTAGCGCTCTCTTACAAAAATGGTATTAAAGAAGAAGCGAGGCAGGCAGGTTCTATGCTTTTATTTGTTGTTACTATTCGTGTTGTTGTTGTTTTTGTTCGCAGTCTCTTCTTTGTGGGGCTCGTTTGTGTGTGATGCTGCAGTTTCTTGCAATGTATCTGAAAGGCGAAGAAGCACCAGCAGAAAGTCATTCGCTGTACTCTGAGATTTACAATGTTCAGCATCGAACATAGTCAGTAGTTGCAGCAATAGCTGTAGCAGCAGCAGCCAGCAGCAGTAGCAGCATGCAAGTTTGCCGGCTCCATATCTGAGCCTGAATCGGGTCGTTATAATATTTTGTACCAACAAATCAGATGTCAGCCGTTTTTCTAATCATTATCCTGACTGGAGCTGTGCGCGTTCAGATGGCCACGACACGATAAGAACGAAAGAAGCATAAGCAACGCTGTTCTGCTTCTGCGCTACCTGAACGAACGCTTTTCAAGTTTATTGTTTTCGTTTTTACAACATGGATTTCGTGGGGTTTTTTGTCTTTTGTTTTTTTGTTGGTTTTTGTTTGTTTTTTCCGTATGGACCGAATGATGCGGGCATAGCACGCTCGCACGCCTGACAATTTGTTTGATAATAATTGTCGTTAACCTTTGATCAAGTTGACACATATTCTACCACAGTTGGACTTATACCACGGTGTTATTTTTTTTTTTGATGCAGTGTAGTTTATGGGAAGAATTCAAAGCCGCTGATGTTGGATTTGGATTACTGGCGATGAGGAATTTGTAATGATGGATTGAAATCATGGGAAAATTGTAGGCAAATACAAATATTATGTGTGTCTATTTCCGTTTTGCCATTTTGTTTTATAATTAAATTCGATATCTGTCAAAACAACTGACAGAAGACATTGACAAAGTGAATAATGAAAAATTTTTTTTAGGCATCGAGAACTTATAACCCTATTTAACAAAGAATAATCCTGACTTATTAGATGACTATCAAAGTTGGAAGTGCTGACCCTGAAAAATCCGAAAAGATCTACTTAAGTTATGAGCCATCAGTGAATATCGACCTTGATGAATATCGACCTTTGGAGAACCTAAAACTGACCACTTCTCATTTAGTTTGTTCCTTTGGGCTTTCCGTATCTAGCGTCAAGTACCTACTTCTGCTAGAAAATCGAACACACCTAAACATATTTTTCTCTCGAAAATTGCTTTCTTATGTATGTGTTAAACTGATCACACAAAATGAAGACAATGAACCAAATGATTTCCCAACGAACTAAAATATTTGTAACTCGGCAGGCTGGACTTAGAGCGTGTCAAAAATTCACGGGGAATTTTTCTTTTTTGATCTTTCTTTGTTTTAATGTATCGTCAGTAATCTTAAAATGCTCTAAGGAAGTCTGGAAGAAATATATTGAACAAACTGTTAAGTCTCATCAAATTTCACTTTGACACGATTGCATGATGTTTGACAACTGAGTTGTCAAACATCATCTGTCCTTTCAAGTTAATTTTTAAAACAAATCAGTACCAGAAAAAAGTTTATCTACAAAGAGAATTATTTTCGTGATGCCTTAACATTTGAAAGCAATACTAAAATTTGACAGCTTAAAACTTTTACTGACTAAAATGTGACAGCTAGAAGGTTTTTTGTCGGTTCTTAAAAAAATTGCATTTCTTCATGCCACCATAAATGTAAGTGTCACAATGTTTTTGGGAAACTCTCTGTCGCTTTGTCGCGTTTTCTTGGCCAAACCGAAGTCTACACATCGTCAAACGAGAGTACCCGGACCAAACACTACAAAGCTACAAAATATTTTTCTTATGAAATCCCTTTTCATCCTTGTTTGGTTTGGGGAGGCCTTTAGGCATGCTCAACATGCAGCAGTGACTAATTTACCGGCTGGCATCAGCGCACGCCAGCATAATGTGATGCGTGTTAATGGGAGCCAATAAAAATTATATCGGCATTTGTCCGACGGTCAAGCGAACAAGTTACGGCAAGTAAGTAGCTTACACAAAACTATCTGTCAAATTTCTGTTCACATATTTAGTGTAATGTATGCGACGTATCGAAAGCAATTTGCTTAAAAGTCTATGTTTTAAATGAAGCTGTCAAATTACATGTGCTCTGTCGAGAATCTGGGTAACGATGAGTTTGAGCTCGAAAAGAATGTAAGAGTTGTTGCTGAAATTGACGTAATGGAGCAAAATATTTCGAACTAGCTTTTATCAAACCTGCACTCATAGGCTCTCATTAGTCGATTTTCACCTGGAAGCTGTTGAGAAACGAGTTGGCCAAGGAATATATCAACCAGAATCAACTATAAGCTATGACAAATAAAAACACCACGGAAATCAAGTATTTCTTTGGCTAAGAAACGACCAACTCAGTGTTTTCTCGTAGAAGCGGCAACGAACAGAGAAAGACACCAACAATTGCCACCACTACGTTAAATACCAGCGTCAGTGAGTTGCTGGGGCTCCCTATCCTCTTAGACTGGTAAGATCCTCTTGGGGAACGGTACATCCCCTTGAGCTAGTTCAGCTAACCAAAACAAACACCAACAACTGCCGCAGAAACTGCAGTTAACGAAGAATGGGCTCCTCGCCCTAACATTTATCATAGGTTTCAATATATAGGAATCACAATCCTTAGGGTATCACAATGGATCTACATTTATCTAAGTGTGACGGTAACAAGATCAACTGTCAGCCATTTTACCTAACCTAGCCTAACCTGGGCTAAGAAAACAAAATCGTGAAGATAAAAGAAGATGATTTGGAAGAAAGGTTCTACGTACGACTTTCCATCTTATGAAGATGATACATCTACGGACTAAATGAGTATGCTTAACTTATCAAGGTGATCTTTGCTAGACGGAATAGTAAATGAACATCGACACTCCAGCCCGGGAAGTTCAAAACACCAGTGCAGCGCCAGAGAGCGTTTTTAGATGAAATCTGATCTCGGAACGTTTTCAGTCAGCAAACTGAAGACACTTAACTAGCAAGCGGGCTGGCTAAAATGAAGCTCAAGAGCATCCAACCCAGAACTGTACCGTAAAATGGGCCATTTTTTCGGACAGTTGAATTAATGTACATAAGACGAAATTCTTCTAACTAAAACAAAGAAGACATAGTTTCGGATAATCTTTAAATTTTCTTGAATTATCCAGCTTAATTTTATCCACTTTGTCTGTACACATCCTACGCATACACATACATCTATGAGAGATTACGACTTGTATTTTTCCCCTTGTTCTTGTTGTAGACCTCACATCCTTACATGCATTGCATAGCATCTTCAGCTTCATGGTGGCAATGAAAACTAACAAGATAACAAGTGAAGACTACCCAAAAGATGGGTTGTCCCTAAATGCCCCCAAAATACAAATTCATGAGCTAAAAAAAAATACCGTCTCACATAAGCCATCAAATCAACTGCAATGAACTGACAGCTTCTTCTGCAGCATCGATTAAAAAAAAAAAGCAGGAAGAACCCCACGATGATGACGCTGCTGGGTGAGACACTGACGGAAAGAAGCCCTAAAAGATGATGATGTGTAAGATGCCAGTGGGAGCTACCTTCCGAGGAGCATGATGCTGGATGATGACGATCTATACCACACCATTCATTTCATCCTGTCGATTGGATGATAAATCATTTTTCGTGAATCAGCGAAATCTTGTAAAACGGCAATGTGAACACAAATCGCAAAATAAACCATTTTACTCGATTCTCGTATAGTGGTGGATGGGCGAGCGTTTTACGGTATTGTTGTGGTGCTGATGACGATGGCGGTGGAAATAGAGGTGGCGGTGTGGCGACTCCACATTTTAATCTCCCATCCTTGATGACTATACAGCAATGGAAAGAATCTTGCCCTTTCAGCCTCATCCATCCATCCATTCTTCCGTCCATCCATCATCAGTCGCATCATCATTGCCGTCATCATCTTGAAAAAAAAAAGTGGAACAGAAGGAACATTCAGCACAAATCTCGGAAGTCCAAACTCAATCCAAACAACCGAGATACAAATGTTGTTCAGTTCCAAACAATTGTTGCCCCCAACAATAACACACAACAAAAACAAAAGTCAACCAAGTCAGTTGCTGCTAATAAGATGATGTTGCTGATGTGATGTGCTGATGATGATGACGATGATGATGATGCTGCTGCTGATGATGGGATGGTGATGATGTGATGATGACAATGGGGACGGATGACGATGACGACTTTAGCTGTCCTGCTGCCCTCATCATCTTCTTCGTCTTCTTATTGTTTCCACCACTCTCAGTGGTTAAAAGTCTTGTTGATGAAGAGATGATCCGTGAGCTCCTCTGTTTGGGAGTTGCATTTGTATCTGCACGGATGCGCTGCATCACGAATTCTTTGTACAACACCGTGCAGCACTAAGTAGAGAGAGAGTGTAGTTTTTTATATTTTTTTTTTTATTTTACCTTGTTTGCCTTTGTTGCCACAATGAAACACACCAGATTTTTAGTTGGCAAGGATTTTAGAAGGAGTAAAAGATCAATCATTGTGTAAAATGGTCGGTGAAACTAAATAAACGTGTTCCAGTCGATTTCTCAATTAGAATCAGAATCTGCTGGGTGCTGAGGCTCACAATGAAGTGCGGTGCCCAATAGTGCGATGTGAAATTTGAGACGAATAAGCATTTTGTTTGATGATTTAATTTTTCTGAAGTGAGCTGATAATTATTTTTTTTGTTTTCTTATATTTTTTAGTGTATTCGAGTTTTAGAGAGAAAGTGAAGAAAATTGTTATGCCTCAATTATTTTTATTTTAGTTTTTAAATATGTAATAGGGTAATGCGAGGTATAATGGTATATCCTATAAAATCAATGTTGTTGGTTATTACCCATCTAGGTGTCTGAACACGTATAAAATTAGGATTTCAGAGCTAACCTTGTCAGCAATTGGCTGAAAAATAGTCAAGTATTCGCCGTAAAAGCGTATTTACACTGAATTCAAAGTCGTAAAATGATAATGTTTAGGACACTCGTTTAATGGAGGCACTTTAAAAGTTCTAGCGGAAATGCTAGAACTCAACTCAGTTGTTCATTAAACGTCAAAATAACTTTATAAAAAATTTACCACATTACCAATTGCTGATAAAGATTTGGAAAACACAAATTTTGACATTATTTACCCCTAAATCGGATTTACGTTGCATTAATATCCCTACAATATCACAACAAACAAATAAACAAATAAATTCTATGAGTACTTTTGTTTTCGATTCTGAATTTAAAAATTGTATGAGAAAATTGTTTCTCTCTTTCCTTTTTTAAGATTGCAATCACAACTACTTATTGAAATTTTCAACAAACGAGAATGGAAGTGTGAAAACTAGTGTTCATATACTGAACAAACTAGCTATCCATAATAAGAATTGTTTTGCAAAGATTTGGTACAGTTGTTTCAAAATATAAAATTATTGATGCAAAATCGATAAAAAAAGCAAATAAAACTGTCTCCAAGATCGAATCAAAATATTTCCTCCAGAGAAATTTCTTCAACCAAGAGGAATAAAATTTAAATTTTTAACCGCATTCACACAGCAAAAATCCATAATATATCATCCATATTGATCCCTTTTTTAACGAAACATCAAAAATAAATCGTGGTAGAAAATTGAACCAACATTTTAACGCAATTCACACAAGACTTTAACGTATTGTTTGGAGTAAGTCACAGAAATTTAATCCGGCATTATGAAAAAAAGTTTGGAGAGAGATTTTTTTTTGTTTTAAACTAAGCTTAGGGTGAAACAAAACTTCCAAGTACATATGAATACTTTTGAGTACATTGAACGACAATTCTTCTATTGAAAAATAAGCGTTTAAAAGAACCAGAAGTACTTAGCGGAAGATGATGTAGCTTAAAGAAAAACCTTAAATCTACAACATTATTAAAACTCAATCAATAGTTGTTAGGCTCTACGATCTGACCACATCAAATGTCAAATTTCTACCATTAATATATTTATTCTATTTGAATATTTGGTTGTTGTATCTGCTTTAAGTTTATATCTGAGTCTCTAAAATCGAAAGAGATCTCTTAACTATAATATCTTAACATCTAAATGTATAAGTCACTGTGGCGTATACGTAACATTTTTTTTCTATAGAAAAACTTAAATGTAGGTAACATACAATTTGTATCACTGAGCAACTAATTGAACAAACTGATTTTTTGTGATCATTTTCTATCTCTAAAGTCATTTTTATAATAAGGTCATTTGAAATTTCACATGTTAGATTAACATCGTAAAGTGGAACTGGAATGCTTTTTTTCTAATAAGTATTTAATTTTTGTGTATAAGAAATCATACTACTTACACATTTGGCACAGTTTTTTTTTCAAAATTATTCTATTTTATTGTGAAACCCCATGAAATGTATAGAAAACAAGTTACTTTGAGACATTTTTATGTGAGTGTGCAGTCGTCGTTGGCGTTGGAAATTTGTAAACACTTTAAATTTTGTTAGAATCAAGATAATTGGAATCTGTAAACGTAAAAAGTTGAGGATTAGCTAAACATAAGTTAAGTTCGAAATTCAGCCATTTAGAATAGAACCTTTTTGTACTTTTCATAAAAAAAACCTTCCACTTGTTTCTTTTGTATGAGGAGTGCCACTAATTTGCATTTTTTTAAAAGTTCACATGAACAATGGTTTTCATTTTCAAATTAATGGAGGTATCAAAAGCAGGAATACTTAATTTTTGGTAAAAATTGATTATTTAACCATTTTTGTAAACAAAATTCTTGCAATGAAGCGGTTTAGGATTACCAATGTACAAATTCATATAATTGACGTAGCTAGCTTTTTTGTCTTGTGGGTTTTAGCCCCCACTCTTTGAATTTTCATATCATATGTAGAAAAAATATAATTTTTTAAAAATTTAGGGGGTGAACACGTACCTCTACTTCCAAGAGTGGGGCCATGTTTCCTCTAAATACACAATTTTTCAGCGCGATTTGATCTATGAAGATTGATAAGCTAAGACCAGACTAGTATCAAACGTTAAAAAATAAAAAAAAATTACAAAATCTTCTACCTAGGCTGGCAGACCCAGTTCTAGAGGGGGTATAGTTTTTCTGTTAATGAAAACCACTGTTGTTTTAAATCTCTTATTAAAAGGATTTTTTTATTCTCATTTTAATTTAAACCATTTCAACAATTTTGTTTTAAAAAAAAACTAACATTGACAAATTAGTGATGCCAAAAATGAGTCCACGCATTTCATAACCTCCGCCTACTTGTTTGCAGCGAGTTTTCCTGCAGAATACAAAATTTGCAAGTCTGTTACTCAAAAGGGTAATTATAGCCTTTACTATCTTTTACGCATTAACAATCTTACCGGACGACGAGCTGTCAAAATGACCAGATTGAAATCGGTTGAATGGTTTTCAAATGATGAAATTAAAAACTTAGAACTGAAGCAATAAACAAGCCTACTCAAATTATCTTATGCCTAGTAATAAGATCGAAGTCTAAATTTTTGTCTTACTTTGATTGCCTAAAGGAATTATTATGATCATGCAAACTCCATTGTCGCCACTATCAAATCGATAGATATATGTTTTCTCATTGTTTATATAATTAAACGAAATTAAACAAAACTTCTCTTTCGCAATCCTTGCACGAAATCACAAAGCAACAAATCAAAGAATTCCACGACTATAGTCAAACCTTTGATGTCTTAATTAAAATCTACACCATTCCGACGACCGACGACGACGATGAGGATACCAACCAACAAAAACGAAGCAATGACAACAGACCGAACAACCTACCGACGAACAGCGACGAAGATACACGGTGACAACGGGCGAAAAGACGTTGAGCAATTGGTTGGTATATGGTGACACAAATATTTCCCCCGAACCATGTCCACTAATGTTCCTCGGATGTCTTTGGTTTGTGTTACAACTGCTGCAGCAGCAGCAGCAGCTTCTTTGTGATGCCTCTCGATTTAACGTTGTCATTGGATGCAATATCCAAACCCAATACGCGATGCTCGTGCCTCCTTGGCCTTCTATATGCTATACAGATGGTGAATTAAAGGTGGCATCTGAAATAGATCTCGTCCGATCAGAAGCCCCATATGTAGAATGAGGATTATACATATTTGCATGTGGAACTTCTGTTCAAAAGAATAAGAAACCAAACCATCATCTATTTGGGAGCAAAATTTTTCTGTGCTGACCACAAAAATGGTGCTGGAGATGATGACGATGATGATGCGAATGATGCTGATGATGTTCCTCGATGATCACCTCGAAGTTTTGCCAATTTTAAAACTTTTGTTGAATATAACAGAGTATGGGCTTAATCTCTTTGAGATCTCTCACTCTTGGTCATGTGGTTTGTGTGTGCCTCCTACTCCTACTCTCTGCTCTGGGCTCTTCGCTCAAGACTATGTATAATTAATTTTATTATCTAGATGCAATACACTGAGTGAGTTTTTAATCTTTTAACGAATATATTTCGATCTGCAAGTCGCTTTTGCAAGCAGAAGCTGTGGATTGGATCAGTTTTATGCAGCAACAGCAGCCAGGATCAAGAGAGTGAGACTCAAAGAAAACCAAAAAAAACGTGAGTTTATTTATTTTTGTGTATCGCTATCAATGGTTATTAATCAAAGAAAAAATTAACTCATTCCTATAGACACATATTCAGGGTAGCTATAATATTATAAAGGTTATTCTGGGTTTTGCTCCAGAATCCCAACTGTTTTTTATCTGTTTTTGTTTTTGTACAGGGTGTTTTCAAATCAAATGAAGTGGTGTCACTTTCATAACATCATCAATCCGTTCTACAATTGCAAGAAATAGGGATTTTTACCAAATTATCAAACTAGCCAACACTGGTCCAATGACAGTTCTCACATGAAAAAAATATGAACAAGTTTGATTATTACTTAAACGTCATAGGACCAAAGTGTCGATTTGACATTAAGAAGCTATGAGACAGAATGATACAGAGATGTATTGCTTTTTTTCTAAGAAGGCCTATTCCGACACTTTGATAATTCAGCAAAGCCACATTCTAAACTATCGCATCGAAAAAAAAACTCGCAGGGAAGTAGCCGAGAAACAATTTGAATCGGAACAAATAGCTGTAAATCTACGACTCAAATTTATAATATTAGCCGCATTTTATAATGCTCATGATCTGATCTGGATTAGATCACAAAAATCAAAATGGATGCAGTGATGGCCTGGATAAAGCATATCTTTACCTTGGCTGCAACGAGGTGTTGGATCAATGTTAAGCGCTCGTTAAGTTCGGACATCTTTGATGATGGAGGAATGTTTTATCGTGATCATAAATAGTTTGACTTTTGATTGATCGGAGGTTTTTTCGTCAGGCTATACAATCCCACTGCACTTCCAAAAATACCTTCGCTTCCTATCCTGGCGTTTAATACTCCTAAGAAGAGAACTACTCAAAGCTCGAAGAACTTATTGTCGTTATATAATTTGCTGTGGGTTCGTCATCAGTAAATCCGTATATATCCAAAACTATCTCTTTTGGCCGATTGTAACCTCAATGGAGGGAGCTAGTCTTGGGTTTCCTCAAACGATGCAGGAAATTCTTTACCCATTATTGATCTGGCCATAACCTATAAAGCTTAGATCCGCCCAAAGCTAGAGTACGATGCCCATGTTTGGTCAGGTACATCTCAAACATCCTTGCCCTTTCTATATAGGCTACAAAACAGAGCATTAAAACTGATAGGTGATAGTTTAATTACGCAATCAATTGACTCTCTTGAGCATCGTCGAAACGTTACCTGGCTTTCTCTTTTTTACCGCTTCTTTCGCAAAAAGTACTCTAGCGAAGTAGCCAGTTGTATCACCCCTTTAAAAAATTTAACCGCAGTACTCGTCTCGCTGCGAATGCTCATGAGTTCTGACTCGAACCCAACTTCGGACGTACAGTCAACAGAGCTGTAAAATAGTGCAGTCAATTGGTAATGCAGTCAATTCAAAAAAAATATGTTGCCTTCCCCAAAAAAATAGTCAAATGAACAAATCCAAAGTTTTAGAGTTTTAATTTCCATTATACGCCACCGAAAAATGTCAGAAATCGTACGATAATGAGAAGCGCTATTCTCCATAAGCGAGTGATCGCAAGGCTAAACAAAATAAATATTTCGGCACGACTATCTCACGAAATAGGCACCAATGCCAAGTGAGAAGTGAATGATTCTTTCAACCATTTCCTGTGTGCGTGTAATTAGCAGGAATGGAGAGGCATGGGACCTACAATTTTCTGCCGGTGATGAACAGCTAGCAGGTATTCACTTTTCTTGAAGAGCAGCAGGTACCTTCTCTTCGAGGTTTTATATCAATTTATCGCAAGAGGCAGTACCCTTGAAAAAAATCAAAGTGGCATAGGCTGGGAATCGAACCCAGACCTCCAGCGTGACAGTGCATCGCTTTAACTATTACGCCAAGGGGTACTTCCAAAGGTTAAAAATTTATTTTTTAGAACACAAGTTTTTTTTTGTAGATATGTTGTTCTTTATATGCCAAAATCATGGAGGTGGAAAGATGATTCTCTGAATATATTAACTTTGTTTGAAAAAGAGTTAGTTTTTATTTAATTCCATCTAATATAGCCCAAAAAATCATTCTGGGAACGCTTCCATAACTCGAAAAGTGAAGAAAAAAACACTAAAATCAATTAAATTTAGTTACCTGTATGCTTAACATTCCTAAGCCAAATTTTTCTTAAAGAATTCTCATGTGCCTTACAAAAAAATAAATAAGAAGATTCATTATTCGTATTTAAATGAAAGATGTCCGAAGGAATATGTCTGAATGTAGTTACAATGACAATTTGTGACAATATATCAAATTTGTATTTATCTAATGTGCAGATGGCGCTACAAATTTTGTTTTTTGGTATTTCATGGAATTATTTTATCATTGCATTATTAGTTTTCTGCATGAATTAATTAATTAATAGTAGTAATTGAAATTAGATTTGAATATAAGGAGCGTATATGAATTAAACGGTATTTCGGGAACGGCTGTTTTGTTATGAATAAAGATTAAAACTATAATTTTTTGACGATGTTAAGACCACTACAATGAATCCCAAAAATATTTTGAATTCTAACAAGTGATACTGATTTTTGAGCTTCAAAAAAGCGATAATATTCCCTCTACACAAAAAAGGAGATTATAATGATCCGCAGAACTATAGAGGCATATCCTTTCTAAATACAAATTCCAAACTGTTTGCTGCCATACTTTTCAATAGGCTAACCTTTTGGGTAAAGGAGAGAAGAGTACTGCATGAATTTCAAGCAGGTTTTAGAGAAGGCTACTCAACAATAGACCAAATATTTACTCTTGTGAACATTGCCGAGATATACATGAAGAAGAACAAAAAGTTATATACTCTGTTTGTAGACTTTCGGGCAGCCTTTGATTCTTTACCGCGAGAAGCGCTTATTTATAAACTACATACAATTGGAGTCTCAAGTAAAATGATAAATACAATAAGAGCTTTGTACGAAGATAATTTAGCGATGGTATGGGACGGACACTGCGTTTCGGATGAATTTTCTACAACAATGGGCGTAAAACAAGGATGTATCCTAAGTTCGTTGCTGTTTGTTTTATTTATCAATGACATAACTGAAAGCATTGGAGAAGGCGTCAAAATAAGCACAACAAACATTCCTGCTTTAATGTTTGCAGATGATATTGCTGTCCTTGCTGAAACCGTCAACAGTATGCAGCTTAAGATAAACAGACTGGCACGTTACTGCACAAAATGGAACTTAACCGTTAATTTAACGAAAACGAAAATGATGATATTCAGGAATGGTGGCGGAAGATACTCAAGAAGCGAGCAATGGAATTATGAAGGGGTGCCAATTGAAGTTGTTAGAGAGTATAAATATTTGGGAATTATGATCACAGCTAACCTTAACATGAAAAAGCATTTTGAATCCAAATTGTCAGAAGCAAAACGTGCGATCGGCTCAGTTTGGGGAAGATGTATCGGGAACAAATATTTAGACCACTCTTCAAAACATAAAATCATACGTTCAACTGCAACATCTATCATGCTGTATGGAGCTCAAGTATGGGGATACCGCTCATTTTCGTCAGTGGAAATTTTTCATCGATACTGCATCAAAAGAGTTTTCAAACTTCCAAATAGCACACCCAATTACATGATTCATCTAGAGACAGGAATGGCCCCACTCTTTCTGGAAACACTTAAATTGCACTTTGACTATGTAAATAAAGTTATGGAAATGGATGAGCGAAGACTGCCAAAAATTTTGCTCTCCTACATGCGTGTGACGAAAAGTAATTGTGTGGAAGAATGGGACGTAATTGCAAGAAATTGTGGATTAATTACAAATTTTGAAAACCTCGAACAATTCACTCACTGTAAAAATCAGTTTTATCAAATGCTTGAAAAAACAGGTAATCTTCTCTACGACTCTTTTGTCAATGAAGCGCAGTCATCACAATATCGTATGTATTATAGTAAACTCAACTACAACCTACAACAACAAACTTATTTCGTGAATTCAAATTCCATTGAAAAAATAAATTTACTATTTAAAATACGAGGGGAGCTCACAAATCTTAATTACATACCACATCGACCTGACCTACCTATTGAATGTAACCTCTGCAACCTCAAGGAAAGGGAAGACGTGTATCATTTCATCGCGAAATGCCCAATTTTTTGTGAGCAAAGAAGGATGTATTTTGGAGCAAATATGTTGGAAATTGAGGAGGCTTTGAGTATTTTGAATGGTGAACTTGGATGGGATGTGCTATACAAGTATATAGTTAATTCATTGCGATACAGAAGACGTATAGTTGAAGGCAATTTTTAAAAAAATTTAAGTATATTGTTTATATTAATCTCGAAGATATCCTTTATCATAAAAGAAAAACAAAAGAAAACAAATGTCAATCTGGTAGACGGCAAAACGCCAAACCATTTAGACTATAAGTTAATTCTTTAATGAATATATGTATAAATACCA
The DNA here is from genome assembly GCA_948107695.1 of Meliscaeva auricollis. Classification (NCBI taxonomy): domain Eukaryota; kingdom Metazoa; phylum Arthropoda; class Insecta; order Diptera; family Syrphidae; genus Meliscaeva; species Meliscaeva auricollis. The sequence continues at coordinate 25,906,201 of OX403618.1, forward strand.
TGAACATTTAGTCAATAAAAATAAAAAAATAAATAAAAATACTGATTTTGGCTTAGTTATTGGAATTTATCTCTTTTTGAATCTACACTAAAATATCAATATGTTGCGATAAATTGAAAAATAAATATTTTTGAGCTCTGTCCGTTTGTGAACTAATAAATGATAGCTAAACTCAAAAAATTAGCGTAAAAACTTAATTATAAAACAAAGTATATTTTTTTGATGATTTGGATACTGAAATTTCCCACCTCCGTGATTATGGGCCTCTTACGTTCCAGCAATATCTCAGTTAATGAGCTCATCGTTGAATCTTCTTCTTCGCTCTCCCTTCCGATAGGCCAACATGATCCTCCTTTCTTCTTTGAATGTTTAAAAGCTTACTTACCTTCTTAGGTCGAAAAAACTCTTGTAATAATTGGTAAGGGTAAAAATTTTGGAATATTCTTTCCAGGCAACGACTATCTTCAAAACTTATTTATTGTCGAAGAAATTGTCTAAAAACGAACCCCTTCTTCTATAATTTGGATCTCGTTCTAATAAAACACCCTGTACCTACATAATGTATTTGTATATGTATATTGATCACAATCGATCTACTCTCTTGGTTTATTCAAGAATTAGTTGTGAGTCTTGCATATTAAAATAATGTGCACTGCAAATAGGCAACCAGCATTAAACTACAAATACAAAAAAAAAAACCATAAAAAGTTCCACTTAAGTGAACTCCAAAGTCACTATCATTGGCACTTCATCAACTTTTGCTTTTTTTTTTTTTTAGGGAAGATTTTTTTTTTCGTTATTTTGACTTTGGCACTTACCCAGAAAATGGATGGTTGTTATAAGGTGATGGCGATGGTGGTGGTTTGGTTGGTGCATGTGAAATGATCTGCATCGATTGTTCCAACGAGGTGTAAAAAAGTAGAAACAAGATTCTACAGAAATAAAAACCCAAATGGCAACCGAAGAAGGGTACACTATATAGTGTATACAAACTTCCACACAAAACCATGCCACAAACTGATGCAGAGAAGATTATAGTTACCTTACCTACCTTCCAACCTAACCAATATACAAACTATTGAGAACAGTTCCTCTTAGTGGGTAAGCAAATGACGACGACGATGAGATGGGTCAACTTATAGGAACAACATAAGCCAGATGGGGAATAGAAACGCGCATATATGGGAAGAAACAACTTGAGCAGGAGGCAATATTGCACCTGGAGGTAAATGTGATAATACTCAGTCACGGTTTGCTAATTTACACTGCGAAAACAAATGAGCTGGAAGGTGTTTTGCTCGTTATGTTTCTAATGCAGAGTATACAAATAATAGTACAAAAGTTTTGTTTTTTTTTTTTGTTTTTTGGAAAATGGAAAAAACAAACTGCTACTCACCTAGTAGGTATGTTGCGGTGGCTGGCGTTGATGGGTTAAATGGTTCTTGAGAATTCTATCCTGTGATATTGAATATGTAATGTGACTCCCTTTGTTAAATTTGGATTTGTTTTGTTAAACTTGTCACTTGGATGTTAAAGAATGCAAATAAGTTACAATTTTTAATAACTAAGCTACTGAGCAGTGGTGTTTTGAGGGGGGGCTCAGTACCCCAAGCCTCCAAAATCGTGTTATTTTTAACTGAAACTTTTTCATAAATCTTAGAGATTTAGAGGGAGATCAGATACTCTCGACGTTGCTCGTTCGTGTACTTTACCATGGTGAAAGCTTTGAGTTTACTGAATAAATTGACAATGACAGTTTGATGATTAGTGAAAGGGTGCGTTCACAAATTAAATTCTAAGTTGTCAAGTCCCTATTGAATAACCTTTAACGGTAACGTTAGGCTAGAAACCGTTATTTGTCCTATGTTTCTTAAGCTCAGCAAATTTAGGGGCTCTAATTCCTGAGAGTATACCATTTTTTTTTTGGGGGGGTAAGTGCTCCTAATCGAGATATTCCAGGATTTTTTTCCGTTTTCCCTTGCAATTTGTTCCTCTAGTATTAAGACTAACAGAAAAGTGAAAAAGGAGCGACTTTCCCAGCAATTTTTTGATTGATGCCCTTTTCCCAAAAAAATTTCCCCGATAAATTTCCCAATATGGTCGAATGAGTAAAGTAAAGTTCGCCCGCTTACTGAGTTTTATCATTAAAAACTTCTCTTCTCTTCTCAAGGTCTCCCAAAACTACGAACATAAATCCTTTAACTTAGAAAATTTAGAAAATGTCTAGTGGACTAGAATGTGTATGATCAAATCTTCATCAGAATTGCAATTGTATGCGAATAAAGTTAATCTGCCTCCTATGCTTAAGCAACAACAACAAAAACATAGCATCCATCCACGTGTAGAATACAATCGAATGTGCATTTATTGGGAACACACCACAAAACTTTGTGTCCAAGAATAAAAACGAATTGGAAATTCTCTTATTAAAATTATCATTTCTTGAAATCGAAAGATTATCAAATTCCTCGGAAGTCCACGTTCCAGAGAGGTTCTTCCTTTTTTTTCTTGTTTTTTTTTTTTTGTTTTGTTTTTGCTTAATCTTTTTTCTTGTTGTTGTTGTTTTGTTTTTTGTAAGTCATTGTGAGTACGCTCTGTGTGTTTATGTTGCAACAATCTGCGTTATAATACCAGTGTTGTGCTCCTCTCCGCAGCCATCATCACCATATCGAAGAGTGTGCCTTTGGGTTGTGAACTTATCCCACCATCATCATGGTTTTTTGTCATTTCGTATTCGAGTATTCACTATGAATACCATTCTTGTTTAATTGTAAAAAAAGATGCAAGATGCACTTTAGGCATGCGACGAGCATCGCTTGTCTTCAAGTATATTGCAGTTTACACACTATACCTTCCTTTTTAATGTTCAGAATATTTTTTTCCAATTAAACTAACACGCTCTTCAATTTTTATTTGTTTGTATTTTTCCAGAAACAAAAGATCTAAGCCCAAGTGATTTGAATGAGCAATCTGATCCGGTGGCTTCGGCTGACATTGATCAATCAGCCGAACCAACAACAGAATCCCTAATGGAGGAAGACAATAATTGTCCAGCTTCAAGTTCGCCTAGAACTCTTTCACCGCCCTCTGAACCAGAAGTCGATGATCGAAATTCGCCTTCAGTTCAATCAGATCTTCCATCGGAAGCAAACTCACCCTCAGAACCAGACGACTCATCATCAATAGTTCCTGCTGCTGCTGTTGCAGTAACTGCAATTCCTAAACTACGACTGAATGCACTCCTAGCTTCTGATCCAGCTCTAAATCCAGATGCGAGAAATTTAAAAATTCTCCATGAAGAATCCACAAAGAATCATCATCAACAGCATTTGGAGGAAACTATACCTGCACCAGTCGATCAGAAGCCTTCGGTAAATAAGAGTCAAGTTCCAGCAGCAATTGTGGATAATTCACAGCGTGTGAAAGTTTTTATGTGTCTTCCTTGTGGAATTGGATTCTCGTCGAGATCAACTTTGGAAGCACATCAAGCTTACTACTGTTCACACAGGTAGTTTTTATTTTTTAAAAATGTCCAAGATTTTGGAGAATGAAACCAATTTATTTTCCCTCTTACAGAAAAGAAGCAGAGGAGGATCCGACAGCTGTTGGTAGTGGTGGTGGTGGTGGGGGTGTAAGTGCTTCCGCTGGAAGCACATCGTCGGGAGATAAAAACTCCACCATCACATCCAGTGGTGAGCCATCAGCGAAATCTATTAAGACTGGCAAGCAATATGCTTGCACACAGTGCTCCTATAGTGCCGATAAGAAAGTCTCATTAAATCGTCACATGCGAATGCACCAAAGTTCTCCGGCGCCAAGTTCGAACGCCTCCAATGGTGGCGATGATAGTTCTAGTCAAGTGAGTTGGTTGATTTAAATAAAACTTCCATTTAAAAGAATTTACTAAATATATTTCTGTTTACCATTTTCAGCAAATCGATCGTTACTGCTCCGAATGTGATATTAGATTCTCGAATGTTAAAACGTATCGTGCCCATAAGCAACACTATTGTAGTTCCAGACGCAATGATGGGTAAGTTGTCAAAATTCTATTAAAGACTTGGAACACCAATTTTTTTTTTTTTTTTTAGCCAAACAACTCCAAAACTAGCAGAACTAAGTACTAAAACTAGTGGCGGTTCAGTCAGTCCTCCACAGGTGCGAACCAAAACACCAACACCAGCTGCTGTTGCAGCAGCAGCAGCGGCCGCAGCAGCTGCTGCAGTTGCCCCACAACCATTTATTGCTCTACCAACAAATCCCATACTCATAATTCCATATTATTTAATACGAGCTGCCAGTATGATTCCAGGGCCATTGTAAGTTTTAAATCGAAAAAGGAATCCCTTCAAAAAATTAAATATTTTGTTTATTTTCTTTTGCAGGACTTCAGTGTCTCCTGGTATTCCAAATCCTGAAAGCACATGTTTCTCACTTGAAAATGGATCTCTCAAACCAATGGCTACGGCCTTAAGCACCAGTAGCATTACAAATAACCAAATTCCACATGTGGAGACAACACCACGAACACATCCACCACCATTACCAAGTACTCCATCGATTACTGACACAAATATAGCCGCCCCGCTACTGACAGAAAAGAATACACGCGCATCATCTGCAAATAGTTGCAGTGATTCTGTGAAACCTATCAAGAAAGACCTGCCCATAAGGTAAGATGAGATTTTAAGCCACTTTTCTCCTTTCAGATTATAATTTTTTGTTGGGTTCTTTTTACTTTGCAGAGATTTCGCACCTCTTGATCTGTCATTGCGACGTTCTCCCATTCAAAAAGCTCATCGTGTTCGTTCGTCATCGAGTTTTATGGCACCAATTGACGATAGAATTGACATTGAAACCATGATGGAAGGCAAAGAGAATCTATCTATTGACAGCGGTAGTATAACTCCCGAACAAATAGTATGCGCTCCATCTCTACCCAATAGCCCTTCTATGAGTCCCTCGCCGAAGAGAAGAGCCCTCAGCCCCCGAAGCAGCAGTGCGGCTTCAATATCACCAGGTCCAACATCGGTTATAGATCATTTGCCATTGAGATCTATGCTCCCAGCTGATATTGCCATGAAACTAACTGAATCCAATATAATTCCTCCGCTTATTGCAAAACAGAATTTAGAGCTGGCTTTTAAGTTGTCATCTGCATCAGCTGCTGCAGCTGCTGCGGCAGCAGCTTCAAGCAAACAAAATGATTCGGCAAAGGCATCATCACTGTTAGGACATCCTGGTCCAATTAGTGTGAGTGCAGCATCAAGTGGACAGCCACAGATTTTCGTCAAGCAAGGTGTATCCAAATGCAAAGAGTGCAACATTGTATTTTGCAAATATGAAAACTACTTGGCCCACAAGCAACATTATTGTTCGGCTAGAAATCAAGAAGATGCCGAAAATAAAACCAGTACTCCTCCATCGGGGTCTAGTGCTGGTGTAGGAGGAGGAGCAGATACAAATCCAATTGCATATCAACAGCTGATTTGTGCAGCTTGTGGCATAAAATACACATCAATGGATAACTTGAGGGCTCATCAGAAATTTTACTGCCCCAAGGGAGGTGGTGATGCTGCCTCTGCTCCTGTTCCAAAGGAAAAATGTTCCAAGTGTAAGACTTTGCATGAAGTTGGCCAGTCGTGTCCCCCAATAGCAGCAACAGCTCAGCCACAGTGTTCCTACAAATGCCCGGTGTGTGATGTTGTCAGTTTAACCGCTTCGGAGAGTCGCAAGCATTTGGAAACTCATGGCAGTGTCAAGGCATTTCGCTGTTCAATTTGTAGATATAAGGGCAACACTTTACGGTAATTTTTGTTATTTTATTTCTTATGAATTGCTAAAAAAAATCTAATTTTGTTTTGTTTTCTGGTTACAGTGGAATGAGAACTCATATCCGAATGCATTTCGATAAGAAAACCTCAGATTTTAATGAGGAGAATTATATGTCATGTATATTAGAAGATGATGGCTTAGAAATTCCTAGTCCCGTAGCAATGAGTCAGGAGCAACTATCTCAATTTGCTGCAGCACAGCAACAACTACAACAACAGCAACAACATCAACAGCAGCAGCAACAACAACAACAACAACAACAACAACAACAGCAGCAGCATTTATTGCAACAACAGTCATCGACACAACAACAACAACACTCCCCACAGAATCCCCAGCAGATATTTAATTGTGACATCTGTAACTACTCATCTTCCTACAAAGGCAATGTGGTAAGCCATTTAAGGTCTACACTATCGTTAGTTCAGTATTTTCTAATGTAATTTTTTTGTATTTACTTAAGATGCGTCACATGAAGCTGGTACACTCCCAACCAGGTACATCACCATCAATTTCTCCCGAAGTGGTCATCGAAGAAAATGATTCATCATCAATTCAAACCCTAAATGGGGACAACGGTAGCAACCTTGCAGGGGGGTATGTACGCAAAACCAATTTTTCACGCTTTGTGTTCTTATTAATTGGAATTATTATTTTTTTTGCAGTTTCACCATAAAAACGGAACCCTTAGAACCTATCGCCATCACTTCTGCCACCAAGAACAATAATTCCAACAATTCAACACCAAATCATCATCCACAGCATGCACCATTACATCATTTGGAACCACCCTTGACACAAGTCAAATCTGAACCAATGGACACTGATATTGGTGTAATAAGATCTCTACACTCTCCACTCTCTATCCCTCCGCCGCCACTATTAAATTCAACATCTCCGCTATCGGGCGATGAGAATTCTTTACTTCGAAATAGTACATCAACTGGGGGTATGCCATTAAATCAGAAATATTGTCAAACGTGCGATATTACATTTAATTATATGAAAACCTATTTGGCACATAAACAGTTTTATTGTAAGAATAAACCACCACGAGGTGATACAGATAGTCCAAGTCCGGTGACGCCAGTGCAATCTCCAACAATGTTGAATAAAAATAAAGAAAATTTAGAAGCTGCAATGTTATAGACGGCAGTCTATATGGTTGAAGCTATGAAATTTTTTAATATTAACAACACGAATTCTATGTGGTGAGAGTAACAGGAATTATTTATTTATATTTTTTTTTTGTAATCAAAATTTAAAGGTTAAATGAGGTTTCTCGCTTTTCAGAAGTCTGTAATTGGAGAGGTATATGTTTTTCTGAAATTTTAACTGAATTCAATTGTTGTTTGGAAAAGAACAATTACAAATTTAACGGGATTCCCCATTTTCAAGTTTTGTACTCAACTCTTTTGTTTGTTACTGATGACAAGACTTTTTAGGATCTTTTTTGAAAACAATGCTCCATTTATCATTCGTTTAGCTTCCTAAGATTCTTTCATTTGTTTTTGTCTCGATTTGTGTTCAATTGAGTGTTCGATTTCGTTATTAAGGTTTTGGGATGTCAAAGCATTAGAAAAAAAAAAAACAAAAACAAAAAATAAATCAACTGTTGTGTTAAAAACAGTTTTGCTGATTTGAATGGGGAGATAGTTGGTCAATTTGATGATGTGTAACTGATACAAATCATCAAATTGACCTACTTTCGGTCCAAAATTATTGTCACTTTTTGTTTTGACTTCAGTTTGCACATTCCCGGTGCTAATTTAATAATAAATAGACAATTTTGGAGCAACTAGCTCCCCTTTAACCAAGGCCTAGTGACTGACACTCTCAACCATTCCTGTATGCGTTTAATTCTGCAGGTATGAATTTTCTACCGAATACGAACCGCTGTATTTATATGACACTTTATCTCTTTGAGTTTTGTAAATTCTCGCAGAGCTGGGACTTGAAACCAACCTCTGCCGTGAAAATACATCGCACAAACATTTCGGTGTTTATTTACCAGTATGAGTTATCCGGTCGGTCGTTAATATATAAGACAGCTATCCGAAAAATAAACTCTATATAAAAAAAAAACACTATTTCCTAGGAATGCTCTCTAACCGAGATTTATCTGGCTATTCACAAATTGGGACTCATTATTCTTATTATGACTTTCACGATTACTGACCGGTAACGTTCCGGTTTCCCTGCTAACTATTATGTATATATTTTGACAAATCTCTAAGATCTCAGGAAACCTGAACTGGCTAATTGCTTCCATAGCATGGTTTTATGTCGTTTTCGATTGGAGGTCCAGAAGAGTCCAGAAGCATTCAGAAGTCTTCTGAAAATGTTTTATTGTTTCATATGTGTCTTTTTTGTGCCAATAAAACAATTTCAAAAGACTTCTGGATGCTTTCGGACTGCATATGAAAAAATATAAAATATTTTAAAGCTCCTGTTCTCTTAAGCTACAAAGTTGTCGTGATATAATGTAAATCTCATATTAATGGCAATACTATAACTTCCAATTTGTATTTTGTCTTTTTGAAAGATTAAAAAAAAATGAAAAACTTATAAAGCAAAAAAAAATCTATAAATATATGCATACCTAATCTTTCATATAAATTGAACCATGTTGTCTTCTTGTTAATTATTTATATTAATTTTTTTTTTCAAAGAAAGTAAAATATCATTACGTATAACATTAATGACGCCAAAGTTTAATATAAATAAAAAACTATAGGATACTATAACTATTACTATGAAAACTAGTATAAAATAAACAAAAGGAATAAATAAACAATAACTTTTAAGTAAAGTTTATTTTAATTTGTAATATTTTTTTTTCTAATATTAAGTGATTTCCATAAAAACATTTTTACATACATAATTATATATATTAAATTAAATTCTACATATTTGGTTTACATTCTTTACTATTTTTTTTTTTTTTTTGAATCTAAGTGCATCTAAGTTAAGTTTAAATAACAAATCAAAATTTTAATAAATTCATAGAAATCATAAAATCAAATTATTTTTCACTTTGCATTAATTAATAGATTTGCACAGAGCAACTTAAAAAATATATATACATATACATACATACATGCATACAAATATGTAAAATAAATATAATTTACCTACTATGTATGTTAAATTAAATCAACTCAGCAACACTAATTATCGAAATAAAAACAAACAAAAAAACATGTATCTTATAATAATCCTATATTAAAATTTAATTAAATTTGTTTAATCTGTTTACTAATAATAATAATAATAATAATTAATTCAGCTGTAGGTATTTCAAATATTAAAATAAAATCATTGTAATTGCATTTCGAAACGAAATGTAATAGGTGAACATAATATTCCATTTTAAGTTAGTCTGATAACAATAAAATGTTATTAATTATTAAAATAAAAACAAAAAAAATCAAGAAACAAAAAGTAATACATATTGCTAATATGACAATAAATATTTATTCCAAAAACAAATTAATTTTGAATTGTTTTTTTTTATTGTTTTTTTCCATACCTAGTTAGTTAATGGGCTTTTCAGACCACAATCTTAATGAACCAGATTCAGACCCAATACCATAGAGTATCTATCCTCCTAGAACCCTGACTCCCGCAAATTTAATTTTAGGTGATTAGATGACAACTCTTAATTTCAATTCAATTTTAATGGGTACATGACCCTCCCAAAGAACTCAAAATTTATACAAGAAACTATTAAAAAATGTTAAGTCTTACCGCAAATTTAACAGGCTTTTAACCCTTAAAATGAAGTTTGTTCCATACAAAAAACGTCATCTAATAGGCTTTTAAATGTTTGTGCTCACAATGGACCAAACTTTGGTCTAAGTGTATCGGCACTCCTGCCGGTAGCCACGTCAACCTAACCTAACCGGCCATTAGTGCAAAAAAAATTCTGCTTCTACTTATTCTACTTTCCAAATTAAACATTATACAATTTTCTAAGACCCTAGCCGTTATGAATTGCAAATGATTTGACAAAAGGCTTGAGCTTGTGACTTGTCTCAAAACATGAAAAATGATATGTGAGTAGGGTCGATTTCCCCTCGTTTAGGTGGGAGGGGAAATTTTTCAAACAATATTACAAAAAAAAACGGAAAAAATCAATATTAACAACGGCAATATCAAATTATAACTTTGTCAATAGCCAGGTGTCTATTCTAAAGTTACTTTCACCATAATTTTTTGAAAAAAATAAATTCAAACTCAAAATTTTGGAAAATAAATGCATATCTCAATTTTTGAAAAATATAAAAACTAAAGATGCTTAAATGTGGAAGTCATAGTTGTTACTCAAGTCAAGATTTTTCTCAACTCCCTTAAATAGAGACCAATGTTAACCAAATGCTCAAAATAAATCTTTTATTTCTCAATCGAGCTGATAACGATATTCGATATTCCAATTTGAGATATCTGCCAGGCAAAAAATAATATTTTTTGTTTTAAATTTGGATTTTGTGCAAATTTCGGGAATTCTTTGTTCTCCGTGCTTGTTTTTTTTTTAAATAATAATGTCCGTAGTAAAAATAGTGCATTTCAGTGATATATAGAGAAATCTCGGTGAAAAACTAACTAATAACTAGCAAATAAGGGTATTCATGAAAATTGGTAAACTTCTCCATCTGGTAAAATAGGGAAAGTTTACCACGCATGTTTCATGAACGCCCCCCAAATAAACTTGGGTAAATGTTTGTAAATTATGTATTGATACTTGAATTATTTGGATAAAACTATGGTTCATTCCCTCTCTTCATCAACTAGCTACATATAAGTGGCTGGTTATATCTAAAATTAGCAAAATGAATCGTTAAAAGTTTTCCACAATTATTATCATTTCCAGATAGTAAACTTTTACCAAACAAATTTGGGTGGAAAAGTTTACCATATTCTGGTTAAAAAATTTCTATAGAAAATTTGACAGTTCAATAACCAAATTTACAATTTTAGTCCACAAAAGTACCCAAACAGACCTATATTTCATGCTCACTGAACACACCTCAAACTTGGTGAACTGTCAATAGGGTACATTAAGTGCGTCCGACAAAGAGATCTCTGCGGGCTCCGAGATTTTTTAATGTCGTTTTCGATTGGAGTTCCGGAAGCATCCAGATAAGTCTTCTGACATCAGTCGTTACTTTACTTTAAATATGAATCGACCACCTGAAAAAGAAAACAACGAAAAAAAGGAGCAGAGATCTTTTTCCTACACATTAAAATAATCTCAGGAATCTCACTTTGTGGGATGCGCCTATTAAACTTATTTTCTCATGATCACTGAACACACCTTAAACTTGGTGAACTGTCAATGAAAAGGAGAAATATCTCCAAACAAAGGAGAAATCTCTCCAATTTCTCCTTATCTCTTCACACAACCCCCCTCATTTGTGACAGCAGCACCTATGTTTCTGACATTTGTCATATTGAACTGTCAAATCTGACAGCTTCAACACATCAACGAACAAGCCTACAAATTTTCTCAAAATGTCGGCTGAGTGCGCGAGTGAAAAATCACAAATTGCATTTTAAGTTCTAATTTATCTAATTCCTTTTATGTTTTCTAATAAAAAATTATTATTAAAATCTTTTATAAAATATCAATAATTGTATAAATATATAAAATCAATGAAAAAATAAAGAAGTTTATGTGAAAAAACAAAACAAAAAGAAAACTAGTGTCGTTTGTGCGTGTTGGTTGGTGTTAAGTGATGGCCCTGCCCAAATGTCTTCAACATATTTGCCAAAACCTTTGTTTCATCAAATGAAACTAATATTTTATAAAATACAAAAGAATTTAAACAAAAAATAAAGAATAATATTTAACAATGGCGGCGACGGAATATTTTAGTAGCACCATGGAACCTGAATTGGATTTGGGATTTCCACAGGCAGACAAATGGAATGCTACCAAGAACATTCCTTTGGAGAATCTCAAAATGGATGCGCTTATGGTAAGAAAAATCGATTTCTATGCGAAACCTTTGTATCATTGTGCGCAGTTTTGCAAAAAAAAATTGTTATTTGCATGCTATCATAATTGAATTATTATTTGCCAATTGATTGGTATTTCAATGGTTTCCGATTGTATAGTTGGACAAAAGAGGAGTCAATTGTTTTCTTTTTTCACATTATGACTAATCAGAGACAATTTTTTTTCATTTCACTGCCCGTCCACAGATAAAAGAAAAATGTTCAATGGATTAGAGGCCTTTAGCGATAACAATGTACAATAGTTCTCAATAAATATTTTTATTGAAACGTAATCGTTATTGTAAGTCATTCACATGCGAAACACAAGTGATATCAGTTGCAGTAGAACTTATTGTTTGCTTTATCACCACGGAATACAATCAAAGTTTTCTTTTATTTTTTGATTCAGTTGTACACATTTTCTTAGTTTGGCATACCTAATTCGCCTTCGTTTCCTACTAACTACATTATGTAGTGCACAGATTTAGAGAAAGTGCAAAGGCTAGTCCAAACAACACTACTCTGAAGACTGAAATTTCCAAAATAAAATGCTTATGCTTTTCCTCATGTCTTGTATCAATGATCTTCTTTCATGTTTTAAGTTTACTAAAATTATTTGTAAAATTTTTGAGGAAGAACATTTCTGAGAGATTAGGAATTGTTCAGCAAAATTGTATGAACTACGTTTAAAGCAGATCTAGATTGAAGCCTCAAAATAACATAGGCTTACCTCCAATCAGAAGTTTAAATAGAAAAACGAAGAGCTTCACTCCAATGATACTTTGAAAGAAAAAGCAAAACGGATAGTCTTTGCCTAGAAATTACAATCATGTACCTACCACATTGAAATTAATATAATTGAGCGTTTTCTGGCAAAACCAAAGAGTGTAGAGAAAATTAAATATGTTTATTGTTTACCTTCAACAAGTGGTGTCTTTGTAGAATTTCTATTTTCTGGCAAAAAAAAAAATAAACAAAAATAAAAAAGGGGAGTTTTAGGAGGAGAACACATTTCCCCAATTTCATAAATTTGACATGCGCTTGGAGACTTTTTGTTTGTTTTTGTTTTGATGCAAGCTAAATGCTTCAAAATAAACAAAACGCAACAGGTGTGGTATTTTGTAAACAGAAAGTATTTGCATTCAAAAAGTAGGTCATTGACTTTTATCAAAAGCGAACTATATAGGAACAACAAGTTTCTTGACCTTCCTCAATGGCTGTTGTATTCATACTAGTACATTCGTAATTTATTTGTTTTGTGTGGAATGTCCGAGAATGCCCGAAAATTCTTTTGAAAATGAAGCACTTAACTAAAATTAGTGGAGCACTTAATTAATAAAAATTATTTGGGTCAACATAACTTGATTTTTCCCAGAAAAACGAAATTCAAGTCAGCAGAACATTGAAATGTATGAAAATTAATTTTTTTTTTTGGAAAATTTCGGAAAATCAGTTTGAAAATGGAGCACTTAACTAAAATTAGTCGAGCACTTAAATAATCAAAATGATTTGGATCAAAATAGCTCGATAGTTTCGAGAAAATCGTAAATCGAAATTCAGCAGAACACTGAATTATGATTTTTTTTTTTTTTTTTGTTAAAAAACGAGTTTTTTAATTTTTTTTTTTTGGATTTGCAGAGCACTTAATTAGCACCTAATTATAAAACCAAGTTCAATTTTTTAATTAAAAGTTTCAGGCATTTTCGGTAATTGCTCTGCTAACTTTAAATCAAGTTAGCAGAACATTCATTTTTACCAAAAGTTCTGGAGCAATTAATTTAATTTTTGAGCACTTAATTAGCACCTAATTAGCACTAAAAGATACAATCAATTCCTCAATTCCAAAATGCGTTTCGCCCAAATAAAACAGTGGGCTCATCAGTAAGATGCTGTTTTATTCTTACTAATCATAATTTTCTTAATATAACACAGTCAGATTGCTCCACTTCCAAGTTGAAGAGAACCTTTAGGAATCTTTTTAAAAACCTTTATGTCCCTCGTTCACAACGACGAGATAGATGCCTTATGAAACTCACGTTTGAACAAAAATACCTTTGAGAGAAACTTAAGAAAATTTCTTTGAAAAACTTGTAGAAACACTGAATGTCCCTAGTACGTACACAACCCAGTGAAAGAACCTTGCGGAACTCTAAAGGCGCTTAGATTAAGTAGATAAAGCTCCAAATGATCTGCTTTCCATGTGTTACTGTGGAAATACTAGATGTAACACCAAAACCAACCCTAAGATTTGCAGCAAAATCATGTCAATTGAGAAAAGTTTTAAGGATTGCTCTTTTGTCGGCACCTGATGTGGCTCAGTAAATTCCGCCTTTCATTTTTTTTCCCGTAGCTGGAAATAGTTTATGTGTGGCTTTGTCAAGTATTTCTGCAATTTTGCGGTTATGTAGTCTCGGCTCTCTGCAAACTTGCACTCCCTCTTTCTTCTGGCCACAATGCTTAGTTATGTACCATTTTTTATTTTGAATTTTTATTTAAAAACATGAATGCTGAGCCGAAAAAACAAGTATTTCCTACCCGGAAACAAATGGTTAAGTGGCTAATTTTCCTTATAGCCTAAACTGAATATTTATTATGTTTTAAGAATGCCAGTGTAAATAGTTCTCTTTAGATGTTTAGATATCTTTAGTAGTTTATAGATAATAATTAAAGTAATTTTTTTTTTTTTTATAGATCTGGCTGCTTTGTTCTCTGCTTACTTCGATCACTTGGGTCACATACATTACCTTCTACAATTCTCGAGTTGTTGGTGTAATCGTTACCAAAATTGTGAATCGATGGTTCTTCAAAGGCACATACTTCAAAATAGGTAAGTTTTAACTTGTATACAATCCTCAATGACTTGACAATATTATGAAATACTTTCAGGTTCTCTTTCCTTAAATCCGCTTGCTGGAAAAATTATGTTCCGTGACTTCGTTTACGTATGCTTCGACTATTCGGTCCGTATTCAAGATGGATACTTTATATTCCGATGGTGGAGATCATACGTTCCCAAGGATGTATCAGAAGGTAAGACTCTTGATTAACTTGACTAGGCAATTTGTTTGAGTTTTCTTTCTTTCTATAGATTTATCTCATTCTGACACAAGACTTTCGGTACAATTAAATGGATTTGAGCTTCATATTTACAATCGATCGGAACTCTATGATCATCTTGAAAAAACATTTGGCCTAAAACCGTCCATGTTTATTCCGGTAAGAAGTTTTACTTATAGTAGAAGAAAAAAACACACAACATCACATTGTTTCTTTTGTTGATAGACGGAGAATCTCTCAGCCGAGGAGCGAAATAAAATCAAAGAGCATGCAATGAATTTGGAGAATTCAAGACAAACTGCGGCTGCTTCATTTAGCAAAGAAAGTAAAAAACGTTCCGAAGCAATGGCAGCAACAACTTGGCGAGATTTAATACCCGTCATCAAAATTGACATTTGTTCTGGTCGTTTTGTCTTCGGCAATAGACTGACGCCGACTACTCTATCAATTTCTGTAGAAGAAGCCCACTGCACGTATAGTACAAAGCCAGCAGTTTGTCGGTTGGATCACTTTATGCATTTTGTCAAAGCAAAAGTCGAGAATGCCAAAGTAATGTTCGCCCCAAGTCCAAAATACACAGGATTAGTTGATGAACCACCAAGGTGAGTGTTTGCTTCTTTTTTAACATGGTCGTTATTCTTAACATTTATTTGCTTCAGATACATGGGTGAGGGTTTTGTTGTGATGATGTCCAATTGCATGGATTTGTATTTTTATATGGACGAGGCAGGTGTTGTGCCAGATGAACCAGTCCATCTCACTCTAGCCAATGGTGACATAGTTGAACCCTCTCCACCAGTGTGGGGCATCGACATTAAATGCCAAAAAGGAACTGACTTTAGCTATGGTCCCTGGGCTGACAGACAACGTGACCACTTGTTCAAGTTCTTCTTCCCACCAGACTGGCAAAAAATGAAAGAAACACCCGCACCATTGCCAGGAGAGCTACGCGGTTACCAATCATTCGACGTGTGTTTGTGTGTTCTGAGTGAAGCAACAATTGACATACTCTTTTCGAAGGACAAAGAAACAAATGCCATGCACATAACAGTTGGTCCAGCATCGTATGTAGAAGTAACGATTCCCTGGGTCAACCAAGCCGATGGTTATACATCAAAAATCGCCGGTCAACTATTTCACGTCGAGGCAACGACAAGTCTTCAATATCGTAGCTTAGCCGAATTGGAATCCCTAGAGTATAAAGTTCGAATTCACTATCCAAATAAGTGGAACGACAGCCAAGACTGGAGCATCAATCTAACTGGATGCAAAGCAACTGCTTTTATAGTCTACAAGCATAAATGCTTCTTCCAGGATCTAATTGAAGACTGGGCAAATAAATCGCGACCAGATATTCTCAGCTTTGTGCCATATACCTGCAAGTTTACAATTCTCCTAAATGAATTTGAGATTCTTACTCTTAGTAATGAATACAATTGGATCGATTGTTCATCAGCAAATCAGGAGAATCATCATTTGGCCTTCTGTGGAGATTTATTCGATCTAAGCTTCGCATTGCCATTCGATGATTTCTTGCCCCAAACTGTGACACTCAGATTTTGGATACATGGTGAAGGCTTAGACTTGAGTATGTATTTGCCAGAAGTATCGTCAGCACGACCCATAGTCTTAGCCATTGACGAGAATGCAAGACTTCTAACAAGAGGTGGAAAGATCAAAAATCGACCAGAATTGTATTCGAAAAAATGGCGAAAAATCTGCCAACGCAGTGCTGGTTGGATAGATTGTTGGACTGTGCCAATAGTTGCTTTGTCGATTCAGTATATTTATCATCCAGTTCCACCACAAGGTCCCGATCCACAAGCTGATATTACAACACCGGAAAAAGAAGAAATACTCCTTAGTCCAATGAGAATTCCGAAAATACGCAAATCTCCAGTTGCGAATTGGCAAAGTGAATCGTACAAATTCGATCCAGCAACATTACCTGCTGATCAGGTGACGGTGGAACTTGAAATAGGCTCCTCAGTGTTGATGGCCTATGGAAGTGTACTGAGGAATTTCTATAATTTGAAAGAGAATATCTTTGGTGAAGATCAGAATTTCACTGATATGGAACAATCCAATGTACAAATGAAAGAAGCCACTACAGCCACAAATCCCAAAGATCAACTTCTTGGTAAGGACAAAGATGTGGCAACAAAATCAATATCAGAAGTTACTGTACCCGAAGAGAAAATGAAACCTTTTGATCCGCGTTTGTATCGGCCACTGGAAGTTGTGGTGTCTGTGATTATTCATGATATTCAAGCTCATTTAATGAAGGTTTGGAATTTATTTTTTCCTTCTTTTCTAATTTTCTTAAAGCTCTTTGTTTTGTTGTCTAGAATTGTAATGATAACGATCCTCCATGTCCTGTGATACTCATCGAACGACTTGGTTTCGAAATGAATAAACGATATACTGGAACCGAATTACAAGTGTTGGTTAGTCCATCGTATTTAATAACTTCCGATGCACTTGTTCGACCGAATCGAGATAAACACATCAATCAGGGTCATTTATTGTTGTCTGCCGTTCAGGTATGGATTTGTCTTTAAAATTTTTGCTATGACTTCATTTTAATTTTCTTGTTTTATTTGGAAAAGGTTCGAGGACATGCCATGTTTAGCAATGAAGGATGTGCTCTTGACGAGGATACATTAGAATACTCATGGTTGGTTGAGATTCAATTGGGAAAATTGTCTGGAAAACTTACTGTGCCACAGGTTCGTTGAATTCAAACAGATGGTTCAATTAGTGTACAAAATATAAAATAACTAGCTGACCCGGCAGACGTTGTCCTATCCTGCACAATGTTTTTTTTTTTAGTTTTTACTTACAATCGTTTAAAAATATTATTAGTTACTGAACCACAACCACAATAGACACTCACACGCTAGAATTTTCATTCTTCCATTTTCAGTAATTGGCTTAGTGAGTATTAATGACAAATAAGTTTAAAGTGTGAAAATCGACATATCTGATAGATTAGCTATTGAATGCTTTGTTCTAGCGCCTCTTTATTGTCTTTGAAAAGCTTTATTGAATTTAAGCCTCGGAGTTAAACATTTCTCGGTGGAGGTTCTGCGAATCCAAGTGCTTTTTCCACAGCATTTCTGATGGCAATCTGACTGGAAGAAAGTGGGTTTCTGGGGCCATTTTGTTAGTTATATGATCTCTCAAAAGTTCCAGAGATATTTTTTTGGCGAATTGCAGTCTTTCAACGTCGAATCTTTGTTGGAATCCTTGCAGCTCGTAGTGTCTTTTTTTGGGAACAAGATATTTTCTTTCGTAAAATCATGTTTGCGCTTATCCGGTTTAAATGATAAAATTTTAACATGATGCGGATCGTCTTTATTCTTTCGGTAACATAGCGAAAGCTAAAGACTTTTTCAATAAGTTTTCTTTTGACCTCGAAATCGGATTCAAACATTCTAATGAAGCAAGATTTCCTTTTACACAAGACAATATATGTTTTATAGGAAAATGGTATCGTGGTTCTTCAGACCTATGTCTAGAGGTGAAGATACTCCTCCAGCTCTGTCTGTACTGCTTAAATCTTCGCTCCATTTAGAAATAATCATTTAAAAACCTCTTTACAAGAAAGTTAGAAAAGAAGAAGTTGTGAACCTCTGTGTTCAGCTTACCGTTAATAGAAACCCTATAGACCCTGGCAACATATTCTTTGTAAGCTAATCTCCTAACAAGTTGGTAGATTAACAACCATTTTTTTCAGTTCCGCTTCTTTCAATAAACTGGCTACCTATTTATTTTTCGTTCCTTATTTTTAACAATCATTCCTATGTTTTTCCTTAACAGCTTGTGAACACCGTTGTTGGATTAGAAACATTAATTCTCCTCGCTGTGGATCCAGAAAACTGTTTGAAATCTCCAAAAACCGTTCGCAACTGTCATCACGGTGTACCTAGCAATCAATGTCCTCAAACCAAAGAAGAAAACAAATACAAATGTCCCTCAGCTGAAGACATTAAATACAAAATGACTAGAGTCTCAGTAGATGCTGTAGATGTTTACTTAATTGAAAGTGGAACTGCTCTGCATACTTGGGTAAGTTTTGTTTTTCAATCTTTCTCAAAAAAAAACCCTTTGCTTTAAACATTGAAAATTATTTTAGATTTCACCAATTCGTTTGGCAACTTGTAATCTTCATGGGCAACGTGTGAAATCTGGCATTTCTGGTCTACTTCCATCGATACTCTTGCGCTTGTTTATGCTAAACAATGGATGCAATACAAGTATGGCTACATCGTACAGTAATACCAATACCGCAGGTCAGTTAAGTAACATTTTTTGTAAATAAATAGAAAATTATTACTAAAAATGTCTTTAACTGTAGGAAGTAATCGTTCTGGAAAGCATCGCAAAGACGACAGCAAAAGTGCCGAACCACAACCGCAGCCACAAATCAAACCAAAACGAAGTTCGAATTCATTTTCGCAGCGTCGTGACTCAAAAGAGGATGGTTCTCGAAAGCTTCGAGATAGTTATTCGGATGTCAAACGATGTTCTGAGTCGGAATTATTTGAGAATTGGTTAGAAGTAGGATGTACTTCATTAGGTCCAATTTTATTGGAAGGAGCATCGGCTCTTCCTATTCCAGATCATAAATTGCATATAGTTCAACATAAGTAAAGAAATTTTAGGACAATATCTTATGGATTTTGTATTTAATTTATGTTTTATTAGTTTCCTTCGAGAGCATGATGTTAAGTCCAAACGTCTTTGGTTCCTTTGGTCTGGCAATAATGCTAGCACAGAGATTGCACGTTGTGGATGCATTGGTGGATGTGCATTCTTTGGAAGTAATCGAAATGGAATGAAGTTTTTTAAGCCATCAGCGCAGGACGTTCAAGACAATTACAACATTGCCAGATATCAGTATGTTTTTTGTTTTCTTTTTTATTAAAAATCGTATCACATTTCAGTTTTTGTTTCCAGCGTCATCGATAATCCAAAAGACTTTGGTTTCGGTGAGAGTATTCTGCATGAAGGACAATTAGTTTTCCATACTCCTCCCTACAGCTTACAAACAGTATCCCTGCACGATAATTCAGATTTTACTGGAAAGGTGAGTGTGCATTTGAACAATTTTTATTTTACTCCATCTTCTAATATTCTATTGAACAGGGAAAACATTATCGTCCAGCAATGGATGTTCGCAATGGCGGTAGTTTGAAGAAATCAGAACTTTCTACTAAAGACATTGGCTCGGGCAAATTCAAAGTACCCGAAAAACCAAACGACTTAAATGGACGAAAATCGCGTGAAAGTGTTGGATCACCAAATACTCTCGAAAGACGAAGTCAACGGTATTCATTCACTACCACTAGGTATATCGTTACCTACGAAGTGGATTCACTCCCAAAATGGAAACTAATTAAACTTTTTTTTCTTTCTTGTAGACAAAATTCAGTTGAAGTTCCATATGCTCGACTATTGGATAGTCCATCGAAGAAAGTCTTGCGGCAAGAGTCAAATGAATCACAAACCATGTCCCTAAGACGAGGATCAGATTCGAAAACTCAAAGTCTGAGAGTAACACCGCCGAAAACAAGTGTTTCAGATTCAAGACTGACTGGGGATGTTAATGTTGAAGATGAAATTGATGTGAGTTTTAGAAAAAAAATCTACGACTAATTTAAAACTAAAAATTATTTTTTTTTTTTAGATGCCTGAAGAAATGTCTCATTCCGCACCTCATTCACATCCACTTGAATTTGAAGTTGCTGACATTCCAAGTCACCATACTGATCTTAGTGGTGATAGTTTGACAAGAGAAGTCCAGAGGACTATATCGCTGACATCGGAAAATCCATCAGAGATGTTTTTTTCTGCAGAAGAAGATATTTCGAATGTAATATCACAAGGATCAATGAAAAATCGTAATGGTTCGATTGTTTTCTCAGGAAAGAAACGATTTTCATCGGACTTGAGGTAAGATGATTGCTTTCATTTACAGCAGCTGGTCAAAGTTGATTTGATATTGGCTTCATCTTGAATAGTGCCGTTTACCCTTATCTAGAGGAAATTGATTTAGCGTAGTCACTAGAGTATTCAAATCTACGTGGTCTTTCAATAAAACTTGAATTCGAGTACATAAGGAGACCATTTTTTCATAGTTTATCGAAGCTCTTAATATTGCCTACCCACCAAATCTGGGTTAAGGTTTCATCTGTTTTCGTATTCAAGACTACCAAATTTTGTCAATGTCACATGTGAAAACCAGTATCGAAGTAGAATTAGTAAAGATGCCCCCTGTTTTTTCTAGAGTAGAATTCATTTGCGTGGAATTTTCTTGCATTGATGCAATATTTTTTTTGGAACCTAAATATTTTACAATGAGTCAACAATACACATTAAATTGCTGCTTTCAGGATTAGTGATCTGACTTCTCTTTCTGCTTTAGTACATGTTGTTATGCACTTATTGTGAATTAAATTAAACTTGAACAAAGACCTTCACCTCAATTGATTTTTTTCTATTTCATAGACGGCATGGCTCTCTCTTTTCAGTCCTTTTGAACTATTTATAAATATTTATTTTTGAGTGTTCGCGTTTTATAAAATTGGGTTAAATATGACTGAACATACCTTCATTCTAAATTTCTTATCATTTAATAAAGAACACACCTAAAAACGAATAAACTTAGGGTGAAATGTATAGTCGTTGCTCAAGTCAAGTCAAGTCAAGTGGAAACGCTTAAGTCTTCACCTATAACCTCAAAACTACAAGTACTCGTATTACAAGTGAAATCTTAGAAGTTTTCATACAAAATTGGAAAAATGCACTCGTAAAACAAGTACTTTTAATTTTGTGTTATAGGCCTAAGTATAACTCTTCGGGAATAATGCTTCCTTGACTCACCCAAAAATTTGCGCCGTCTGCATGAGTAATCACTTATGGCGTATTCCTATCAATACAAAAATAAAATTGCTTTCAAGTCACTTTAAAAAAGTGCTTCTCAGTTGTTTCATTGATAACCAAATTAAAGAAAAAAAAAGAAAATCGTGGTGCCTCATTTTTGTATAGTAAGGACCATTCCTGTACTTATTCAAAGATTTGATCCCCTTTTGAAAAGTCACTCCTCGATTGTGTAATTGTCTTATTTGCTTAATGTTCTATAAAATTATCAAAAGTCATACAATTTATTACTTTTCTAGCATTGGTGCTCAAAATGAAGTCGGTGGACTCACACTATCAACATTCCGAAGTGATTTAGAAATTCATGCTCCTCCTGAAAATAACAACAAAACTCTTCCCAAACGACCACAAAGTACAATGGAGTTGGTAAGTGCTAGCAAAAAAGAAGAAATTCATGAAACCTTTTTTTTTCTTTTGGTTCTTTTAAAAAAAACAAACAAAAAACAAAAATTGTTTGCCTACATATTGTTATACTTTTACTATTCAAAAAATATTTCTTTCTCTATTAATATTTAAAGTTTATATACATAGCTCCAAAAAACAATATCATTCTGTTTACACATAAAATTCATTCAATTGGGTTTTTTCTTTTCATTTGATTGCATGCAGATTCATTCATTTTCCCTCACTATTTCTCTTTTATTTTTGATTTTGGTTTCTGATAATTTTGTTTTTTATTCTCTACTGAAAACAAAATTAAACAAAAAAAAACGAATGCAAAAAAAAGCAACAAAAATCTTTTAATCATCAATTTCATAGAACGAAGACGTGAGACGCATTCATGGTCTTGCAACTCCACTTAGAAAACTAACAAATATCTCATCACGACCAGAGTTTCGCCATTTCGTACATGATGTGAGTAGATTTAGAAACAAAAAAAAAACAAACAAACAACTATTTTAGAAAAAGGAAAAAAAAAGAGTTATTTCCCTCCCCCCCCCCTAATTTTCAGTTCTCAATGTTTTTTTGTCAATTTTATTCTGTTTGAATTAATCTCCAATTCGAAATAAATTCTATGTTTTATCCTATGTTTTTTACAATGTTGTTTTGAAAAGATGTTTTGTTATGTGTTTAAAATTGGAATAACAAATTTTGTAATTTTTATTTTGAAGTAATTTAAAATTAATAATTATTTTGTCTTCAATCCTCAACCTATGATTTTTTTTTTTTTTTAATGGTTTTAGTAAAATATTAGGTGAAACGCGCCTAGGATAACAAAAAAATATAAATGCAACAAAATAAAAAAAAAAAAACTCTCACTTGGAATGTTTTAGAAGATAATGTCACAAAATGCTCGTTTTTGTTAATTTTTTATGTTAAATGTAATAGAAATTAATGAATTTTGATAATTTACTTGTTGAATGTTTAGAATGAGACTCGTAGGTAGAGTTTAAACTCATTTGAAATGGATGTGCATGGATAAATGGTTTCACGCAACGTTATGATGTTAAAAAAAAATTTAAGATACACGATTTTCTTCGAAAAGGTTTAAATACATTTTTTTATTAACTGGGATATAATTTTTTGTAAAAATAAATCTCTGTATATTTTTCGATTTCTTCCTTCTTTTTGCACGGTGATAAAATCGATAATGAATTGACTTTGCGTGTTGGAAAGGAAATAGGTAGAGTTTTGGACATTTACGCAAGAAGGTCTTGGGTTCGTCTTTTTAAAGGATTTATTTTTGTTATTTTCTAAGAATTGCCAGACTTAGGAAAAATGCCAGAGCATAATTTTCAATATTAAAAATTTCAATTAAATTGTGTTTAACTGTCTCAGATGAATTGAAATAATCGCGTTTTTAACAACCCTAAAACCATAGAAGGCTGAAAAATAAAACTGCCAGACTTTCGAACACGAAATCAGGACGCGTATACCTATAAAACTGCATACTCAGATTTTGGTTATACCTCCACTCCCAAAATTTGCTGTCGGCTCTTGACGATGGATAATTCAAGAGAGAGATTTTAGAAATTTAAAATGGCTGTGCGGGTACTTCTGCTTTAAAAATTACAATTAACGACTTTGGACTGTCGTGTTACAGAGTAAAAGGTTTCGAAACTTTAAGCTGCAAACATAATTCGAATGAAAGAATTAATTTAAATATTCATTTATACCAAAACTTTTCAGATTTAAGGACAGTGCATTCCCGATTATCGCAACTAATTAAAACAGGAGTGGTTCCAATGACCGAAGTTGTTCCAATAACCGAGTAAATATTTTTTAGGCTCAATAGAGAAAATCAGAAAACCAGCACTTATAAACAGTCACTAGCAAAAGTGGTCAAATGTTTTCACTTTTTTGAAAGCGTTGATAAAACAAAGTATTGTTGACAGGAAGAAAATCGTTTTTATTTTTTTATATAATTTTGTACATTTTACCATGTTTTTTTTTTTCTTCAATAAAATTAAGATAAAATATTTTATTATTCAGAAATAATAACATTTAATTGTTTTTGGATCTTGTCCAATTTTGCCCGTTTTGGAATACAGTTCTAGTCATAATATTTTGTCGACTAGAATTTATTTTTTTATATAGCTACAATTACAACTACCGTTAATTATGAACAACTACAATTACCGTTAATAAAAGCTTAAAATTACTTATTCTCTTATGTCCATCAGAACATGGTTCTTTCGATTGCATCTTAAAGTGCTAATTAGATGCACAAAAGTTAAATTAATTGCTCTAGTACTTTTGGTAAAAATTAACTTTAACTTGGTCTTATAATTAGGTGTTAATTAAGTGCTCTAGGAATAACAACAAAAATATTTCAAAAAACTAGTTTTTTAACAGAAAAAAAATTCATACATTTCAGTGTTCTGCTGATATGAATTTCCATTTTCTCGAAAATATCGAAATATTTTAATACAAATCATTTTGATTAATTTAATTCTCAACTAATTTGAGTTAAGTGCTCCATTTTCAAAAGAATTTTCCGACATTTTCCGAAAAAAATTTTTATTTTAATTTTGACGCTCTGCTAACTTAAATTTGGTTTTTCTCGGAAAACTCAAGCTATTTTGATTATAAATGAAAAATAATTTTTTTTGGAAAATGTCGGAAAATCCCTTTCAAAATGGAACACTTAACCAAATTATTCGAGCTCTTAAATAATCAAAATGATGCGGTTCAAAATAGCTTAAGTGTCCACTTTTATCTGCTTACTTGATAGACATCATTCTCTTCGCTCTTCACTTTTCTTCCGATTACAAGATTATGAAACGTCAGGGCCGATAATGAATAACGAATGTGTGAATTAGTAGTACAAAATTTTACGAACGATTATCGTAATTCATAATACGGGGCCAGATATCTCGTCTAGTATTAACGACGATCGTTACAGGGGTAATAAATTGTAATAAAAAAGATGCTAATACTATTTGTACTTAGAATTCTGTGATATATGAAGGAAAATTGCTAAGAAACATGAGTTATGACAATGCTGCCGCCAGCAAAAAACAAAAAATCAATTACCGTGCTTGATGGTGATCCACGTTGCGTTTATTTAAAAAGAACAATCCCATTTGGTCCTTAAAAACAACTCTAAACCGATGCTATAGTATTGACAGATCTATCAAACTCATCACATTTTCCTTTGCAAATACACTATACCCACCCTCAATCATTCATTTAACCCCCTGCTTCTTATTTCTCATTTTAAAATCTCTACACTAACCTAGTTTTTTTTTGTTGCATGTGTTTGTATTTTCTTTTATATAGATTTTATATTATAGAGGTCTCTTATCGTTCCGAATCTCATTTTATGTATAGTTCATTCCATTTCAGAGACACAACTTTTGGAATGATAAAAAAATCCCTGCCTTTCCTTAATAATTGGTTAAAGATTCCATCCAGCGCACTTTTCAGCTTATTCTTATGGCTGATTTATGTGCCTTATTACTTTTGCTATCAATATTCCTCTATTTTTCCCCACCTTTAAATAATATTTTATCGCAACTTATCAAAACACACAAGAGAAACACCGTCCAACAAAAACTATCTAAAATAATCTCTAGATTTCCAAACAGGTTGATTCGCGTGCCTCGTCATCGGAGACACCATCTTTGTCCTCGAATTCATTTATTTCAGCAATGTCCTCACAAGAAGATGTGGCTCTCATCAATCTTCATATGCAAGTCAATCGGCCCATCATTGATTCTCCACTCCTAATGGCCAGCTACTTGAATCATTTATCACAAGTGAAATGCTTCAATTGGACAGCATGTTCGTTTCCATCTGGGCCAGATGTATTCTCGACTCCATTATTCCATGAGAACGAAGAAGGCGGCTTGACTTATATTGGCAGCAAGATGATACCACATTTTGATCTATACTCCAGTTGGAAGGAAATTAAAGTTGTTCCTCGATATGAAAATAGTTCGGGTAGCAGCAGTTCAACGACGTTTATTGGTGGACCCAAAAGTCATCCCTGGGATCCAAGTGTGTTGCTTAAGGAAGAGGAAAATGAAAAATCAACAAATGGTTTTGACGATGGAGAGTTTATGAGTTTGCAAACAGAATCGGCATCGTGTACATCAGTTGTGGCGAGATTGAAGGGACAAGTGAATGTGTTTTTGACACCACTTATGCTCGAGGGATTACAGAGGTGAGTTATTTTTTTTTTTTTTATTTAAATTTAAATAAATGAAACATTTTATAGTTTAATCTCGTTTGACACGAATGAGGTTCTTTTCTTTGTCTTCTTGATTTGGTTGGTCAATGATGTTTGGGAAAGATTCTTCCAGTTGTCGAATGTATCCTTCATCTACATTTTGTTGTTGTTTGATAGAATTATCAAAGCTTTCACGTTTGAATCTTCGAAGTTCTTCTAAAAAAAAATATATGTACATTAATATAACAGAACAAGAAACATTGATTTTTGACAGCCTTATTCTGTTATACTTCTTAAGAGGACGTTTGCATTCTTATTTCTGCTTTGCATATTATCATAATTACAAACAAAATTCGTGAAGTTTTTGTCTAAAGATATCCTAATTTATAACAGTTATAACAGTTTATATTCATCAAAATAACGAAAATTTCAACTTGAACTAGGACCCTTAGTCAAAAATTCGTACTTGAATATTTTTCGCTTTTAAATTCGAAAAACTCTTATAACTGTTATAAATTTGGGATGTCCCGAGACTGTTAATATTAAATAATAAAAAAAATACACAAAATAGTATTGACTTACCTGACATTCCATGTGAATTGAAGTCATTTTCATCGCCAATTTCACTAAACCGAAACATTTAAGTTTTATCTTTAATTTCTCAATTCGAAAAGTAGTTCACTTACCCTTCTTCACTCAGAACATCAATAAGTTTACTTAAGGTTTTAAGATCATCAACCGAAAGTTCACTGAGTGCATATGATATTTCATCATCACTTAATGCAGCAACATTGTCACCATCTAAACAAAACAAAAAGAAAACTCGATGTAATTAAAAAACCAAAACGTACTAAAGCTGGTAATCTATCGTTTATGACCCTGTCAATATTGAACTTCACTCATCGAGTTTCACACTAATTTTGTTTAGTCAAAAATATGGTCGAGATAACCAAAACATAAAAGGGTTCAATCTTAATCTTTTTTGAGTGCGAATGTTTTTGTTTTTTAATTGCTATATTTTGAAAAGCTGTATCTTGAAAACTCTGTTGGCTTTCCAGAAATATTATTGGGCTTAAATTATGGAAAAAATTTGTATGGGTGATAATGTTGAATATATTTTATAGTCAAAAACTAGTCCTTTATTGCTAAAAATGGCAATTACTGAAAAAAACGCACAAAAATCTTATGCCAATTTTGTGTATGGCCCTCGAGGTAGAACAATTTATATTAAAAAAATTATAAACAACTCAGCATAAAATCAGAACCATCGGATTTATTTTTGGTTTTCTCCTAAACGACTAACCTGATAAAATATTATGTTGCCTTAGTAAAATTAAGGAAGAAAATTAACAAATTCTACTGAACTTCAAATTGGTATTGGGAAAGATAAAAGAATTACTAAACTCGAATCGGCTCACATCAATCACTCTTATTCCGCAAGGCGTTTGTGCTAAAACGCCATGCTCTAGAAGAGACAATTGACGAGAAATAAAAAATACTTACCAAAGCCATTGCTATCTTCCTTGTTGTAAATGTTCTAAACAAAAAAAAAAAAGAGTTTAGTGCCTTATATTAATTTATCTACTGTTAAAACAAATTACCATTCTTGAGAAAGTCAAAGGTATAAGTGATATGAGAAATCCGCTGAGAATCATAATTATTTTGTATTGGAAAGCCATTTTTGACATTAAAATATATATTTTTTTGAAATATACATTTGATTTTGAATAAAATGATGAATATTTTTTCATAAAGTAAAACACAGCCATGCCTCTTAGGGAAAATATACAATATACATGTATTCAGTTATGGAAGTGTTTTGATATTTCTGCAGATTATATAATGATCTAGATGCCGCCAGGTTCTCGTGAGAATATGTATGTAGGTGGAGGAATCGAGTGCTTGATTTGATGATATTTCGCCCAGCTGCAAAGTCGATCAGTCATGCCCTCCCTTCCGATTTATGCGTTGAGGTCGCATCAAAAACGTCCTCTCGAGAAGTCCGTAGAATGTTTCGTTGATCGCGTCATCTTTCTTCTCTGTTGGGATGTGGGCACATAACAGAGTGATGTTCTTAAGTTTGACTCTGATGCGGATTGTAATAAGGCGCTCACTTACATATTTAAAGTGCATGACTTCTTGCCTAGATCTGCCTCTTACCACAAAACCACATCCGAATAGCCGCTGTCCCCTGTCCCCTGTAGCACTTTCCGTAGTAGATTTTGCAGGATTTCGTTTTTCATATTCCCTCTCCATCCCATCGCATTTCCTGGATGGCTGTAATATCAGCGTTGTCACTATCTAATATTTCCTCTAATTGTTCGGCTTGTATAAGGTCCAGACATTCGACGTTGAGATCCGAAATTCATTATCCAAGTTTCGTTTGCCAGGGTCGTAAACATTTGGATCATCCATGTCCGAGCCTTGTAGTTTATTTATAACTATCAAACTTACTCCTACGTCGGGGTAACTACCCCAGCGACAAGAGCCCTTAACCTGGAGGGCTAGGTCCTTTAATGACTCAAAGGACGTAAGGCCGGATTACCCGCTCCTTGCACTCTTATACTCTGATTACGTCGGAGAGCCAATATAAGGTGTTCACCAAGTAGTTCATTCTGACTGGAACTAGTGACGCTACAGTTGATTTAATCGAGAGAATTCTTCCGCTACCGTCTAATCTGTTGGAATTGCCTTGGTGGACATCCTACTCCACTTCGACCTTCCGAACATGGGAGGCCCTTCTGCAGAAACAAGTTTCGCGATCGCATAGTTCTAAGTTTCACTCAAATTTGCATCTGTTGTCAAAGATGCACCAAGTTGGTATATTTTAACTTTTACTTACTTCTCCATAAAATCTTTGTACCTATACCTATTTAATATGTTTTGAATAATTGTAAATCTTTTTTTTAATTTAATTTTGTTTTTTCAGAATGGTTGAAGCTACAATACCCACAATATCCTCAATGCACCTCCTATCTGTAGTTAATTTTATCCATTCATCTTGCATTGGTAAAGTTAAAAATGACAACATCTTGAAGCGTGACCAAAGCCTCAGCTACTGGTCACAGGTAAGCCTCTATCAAAAGTAAAAACTGTATTTTATTTGCATTTACCCTCCCAGGTTCATTCTAATTCCAAGCGTTCGACAACGGAAAGGAATCTTCTCGGGCCCGGTGATTCATTTTTAAGTGATGTCTACGAAGAGAGTATCTCTACAAAGACACAGGGCTTAATTGTTTTGCCAAAAGTCAGTATCACTCTACTTCAATCGTCAATTATTGAAGAAGTGATATCAGTTGCAGCACTGGATAATGTTCAGGTTTGAATTGGAATTTCATTATTTCCAAAAAAATAAAACAAATAACTAATAAATAACATTTATATTTACACTAGGATCTAAGTTGTGTGTCTTTGTTGACCTTCTACATTGAAGGAGTATCAACAAAATTCCATTTGGGCAAGACTACAAGAGCATCAATGCATAATGTTTACATTCAACAAACTGTTCGATCTGGAAGTAACAATAAGAAGGGTGGAATCATGAAAGGCACTCGAGCGCTGCTAGCTCAACTTTCATCCCAAACTCGTCCCGATAACATTCAAGGCGAACCCATATTGATTGAAACATCTGAGAAACAACTAGAGGAACTAGTGATAACACTTGACATTGGTCGAGCTCATGCTCAATTGAGACGGCTCAAGACCGAATGCATTTTGCCTCTTGAATCTTCTGTCATTGTAACTGCAATACCCGAACACAAGAGCAAAGCTATGTTTGACTGTTTGAAAATGCCTGAAAATACCGGAATTGATAGTATTGGGTTTATTATGTTTGAATGTGGTTTGGAAGGAGTCGGGGTAAAGATTGTCAAGAGGTCTCACTTTGAAAAATCCGAGAACACCAAAGAAGACATTGATATGCGAAATCCAGCAACTGGGGTAACGAATTTGAATTTAAATGATTTTGTGGGCGGCGGTACAACAGCAGCTGCGGCAGATTCATCAAATTCCAAAGCGGAATCTGCTTGGCGGCTGATTACAAAGAAACCACCAACTCCAAAGACTCCAAAAGAGAAATTTGCTCATGCTCTTGAAAATATAATCATCCCGGATAGAGAAGGACCAGGTGAGAGAAGTATGAAATAGTTATGTCTTTTTTGCTTGCTCACTTGCTGTTTTTGTTTTTAGATACGAGTCGTCCTAAGGCAGGCACAAAAGTCACTGAAGAAGATGTAGAGAAAGGAAAAGGAAAGAAACCTGAACAGTTTGATAAAGTTGTGCCAGTCAAAGAACAAGATAAAACCTCCTCTTGTGTTATTGATCTGAAATCAGTTTGGTTCAATTTTGCTGCCCCACCTTGTGTACCAATCACTAGAAAAATTGATTTTACAAGGTAAGTAAACTCATTTGGTGTTATTCTTGTTAAAAGATAGAGTAACTTTTATTTATATATGTATAAGAAGAAGGTGCCTTAGGTCATAGACTCCTTCTTAGCATACAAATTTGTATAGCTTGATGGAATAATTCCTTTATGGAATTATGGTACAAACCTCTAAATAAGCGATTGTGCTAATTCTGGTGGAAATATTGAGATGATGTCTTAACATCAACCATTTGGTTGGATGAGGTTATAAAAATAACTGGTGCAATAAGAATTTGTCCTACAGCAGCAATGGAGGTCACTCACCCAATGACATCATTGCACGATTTGTAGAAAGTCTATCTTCCTAGCTAAAGCTTAAGAATCAAGTATGATGTTCGCCAAGAAAAGAATTGGGACTAGTATAGGTCCCAGAGAGAGAGAGACACACAGTTTTCACAATTTAAAATCTCCTTGACATCCCATGATAAGTAGGAAGGCAGAGTGGGTAGGAGGATCTACGAATTACACTCTCCATGCAAGCACCATGAAGCGCTGAACTGAGCGGTCAATGGGACTGGTGAAGGAATATTTTGGGTCAGAACTAAAATTTTCATTCCGGTGGGACAAACCCATGCCATATTTCAAATAAAAATAAACACTTTAAGCAAATGTGCAGAACGAAGCTTTTAAAGAAATTAAAAACACCTTAACATTTTCAGATAACCAGGCCGCGTCAGGTCCAGGTTAGTATGAACTGGACAAAATGGAAAAAAGTAACACTGTACTTGGTTTCTAGGTTCGTTGGTGTCCATGAAAACAAACTTAAAGATCGCAGTGCAATTCTCAATCCTTAATTCATTCATTCATTAAAAAAGGGAACACCACAGGAAAGGGTCCTCGACAAGATTTTACTCAAACTAAAAGCAACGGGTGTAAATAGACCTTCAGAAACTCAACAACTAGATCAGTAGCTACGGAATGAATGTCAATCCACTTAAGACCTAATTAGTTATGTTTACGAAGAAAAGAAACATAACTTTTGACACAATTTATGACAAAATTAGATCGTGAAAATAAAAGGATGCGGATAACAGTAAATACCATAAGGAGTATAACCAACCGCAGTCCTAGATACATTTATTTCTCTAGCTCCTCTCGACCTTTTCACAAAGGAATTTGCCGCCAAAAGTGCTTTAAGCCTCAGGCAATGTAACAACTGAATAATGGGCAAGTACGGTCTGCACTGACATTGAAAATCAAAGTGACTAGTTCCTCGCAGATAAATTTCAACCCAATGGGGTATTGGAAGGAAAATCGGATCACAAATAAAAATAATATCTCGGTCTATACGGTAATGAAATGCCCGATGAACTGGTCAAAAACGGTTCCTCCCTTGAATCAATTTGCAAACTGTGTGCTTATGGCTCAAAGTCCCAAACGGTAGATTGTCATAAATTGACACTCGTGTTTAATCTTGATAAATCATTTTCAAAATATTTAATATAAAAACACAGCATATTTACTCAAGCTAAGCTAGCTCTCCCTCTTGGTTGGAATCTTAACGGGATATAATTCAATGGGGACCCACGTCAGCATGTTTAGGCGGAAGGCGAGTCATATCACATTTTCTGTGAATGCCCCAGCATAGTTCAGACGAGGAAAATAGCCCTTTGAGAAAACTTTTGGGCGATAACCAACAAATGTACAAACATATTTAAATTCATGACACACAGTGTCTATACGTTTTTCCCATCCTTACTCCTTTCCCACTTCGAGATCCGAGTTACGCAACGCGACTCACCTACCATCACGCCATGTAACCTAACCTAACCTTATCTAACCCAAACCAACTTATATTTCCAGACTCGATTGGAATCTGCTAAGCACAGCTTCACCAGCCATAACAGCTTGGATGAATCCCAGCAATCGGTTGGCAATAAAAATTGTTTCCTTAACAAGAGCACTTCATACACGACATACTTCGGTTGCAGCTTGTCTAATGGCAGATGCACTGGAAAACGAGAAAATTCGCAAAATAAAAAAGGTAATTTATAATTTTTGTTTGAAAAAGTTATAAATATAATTGTTGTCTTATCATTTTAGAGTCGCTACTCAAGTAATTACACGCTCTTGTCAAAAACTCTCCAAGAAGATCCAAGCTGTCAGCTATGCACAATTATGCAAAAGTTGGTACTTGATGAAGGTGTACAAAAAATCGAGCACATATTCAAACAAGGAGATATTCCACATCTCAATACACTTCGACAGGCATGCATGACAGAAATAAAAAGTTTAACAAAAATGACAATTCTGTTCTTTGTTTTAGGGAATAATTGTTTTAAGTCGACAATGGAAGAACACCCTGTACAATCCAATTTTATTCGAACATCAATATAAGAATAAGCTAGCTCGTCCAACAAATGTTACC
The DNA here is from genome assembly GCA_948107695.1 of Meliscaeva auricollis. Classification (NCBI taxonomy): domain Eukaryota; kingdom Metazoa; phylum Arthropoda; class Insecta; order Diptera; family Syrphidae; genus Meliscaeva; species Meliscaeva auricollis. The sequence continues at coordinate 25,939,444 of OX403618.1, forward strand.
TTTTCATTTGCTCAAACCGAAGAAGAATGCGATGAAGGTGAATGTGAGGGCGAAGGAGAATTGGGTGCTTACAATACAGCTGGAGAGAATCCAGAAGAGAGTGAGAATGCTTTATTACTTGGGCAAGCACAGCATCGAACTCATATTGGTATTTTTTGATTAACGCCTTCCTTCATTTGTATCTAAAGAGAGCATAAGAGAGAGTGCTTACAAAAATATTTGACCTCCCAACTCTCAATTGTAGCACATTTCAGCTTGGTTATTTATTTTTATTTATTTTTTGTACTAATATTGATATTGATTAACCACATTTATTAATTTTTTTTTAATATATTTTTACCACCAAAGGTAGCGAGCAAGAGAAATCAATTTATGTGTTTTTTAAGTGTGTGTGTGATTATTTTTTTTTTTTTTTTTATAAGAACCACTTTATATGTGTTTTTTTTCTGTTGGTTTTTAATTGATCAACCTTATCCTTGCATATCCACCACATCCAAATCTAGTCCCAGCTAAATTTTTCTTATCATATCTCGAAATGAGTTTTTTTTTCCATGTTCATCACTTGGTTGAGCACAAATTCATCCAAAATTTGTTTTTGAAATTTGAAATGTACTCCCTAGTTGGAGGCAGCACATACACATGACTAAGCACAGAAGTCGATAACGTCATATCACTTTATTGGCTTAATGGTTTTTGCATATTCACATTTTTTTTTCTGTTTCTTTTTTCCCGTCGCATCGACTTCTGTGTGCAGTTTGTGATTTTGCTCCTTTTGTCAAAGGTCCTAATAAAATGTGTCTAGACAAAAAAAAAAAGTTAAACGACAAAAAGTGTGTTTTAGTTATTTTTGGTTGAAATGTGCTTACATAAAAAAAAAAAAAAAATATCTACAAATATAGTCTATCGAACTTTGAGCTTTTCCCAAGACAACCAATGGACTGAAATGTTCTCATGTGTGCTATTTTGTTTTCTTATCATCATCATGGTAATCTTTAGATTCTTCACAATTTGGATTGGGATTCCCTAATGAAGCTGCAAATGTACAAGGATCTGCATCAACTTCACCGCACTTGCAACCATCTAGAAAAGGGTGGGTAACACAATTAATAAAATCAAATAAATTGGACATTAAATTAATACTCGTATAATAATTGGATTGGATTTGGGTTACAAAATTTTCAAATTTAATGTTGTAATATATAATTTTGTTTTTAGACATCTTAAATCGTCAAACTTTTCACATGGAAATTCTTCTCGCTCTAGTATTCAAATGCTTCCAATTATTTCGGGATTGGTTGAAAAGCAAGTGCCAGAAATTGGTAAGTAAAAAAAATAAATTTTTATAGTTTACAGGGTAAATTGTAATATATTTGTTATAATTTAAAGAATATGGAACACTACAAGAAGGATCTTTGAGTTCGACAAATTCAGTTAATAAATTTTGGTCGGGAGCTGAAAATCAAAAGGAAGACCTTTATTTCTGGATGGCCAAACAGCAGGAAATTAAGAAAAAACTAGATGGTTTGTCGGACAAAGTAAGTTTTGTAATAATTTTTTTTTAAATTAAAAAAAAATAATAATAAGTGTACCTAGTTCTTTTCGACAAATGTTTCTTTTTTGTGCAAATTAATTATACTTTTCAGCTATCTGCTTATATTAGATTTCTTAAATGAAATAAATTAGTTGGTTGTATGTTTACTTTTAACAGATTTCTAATAAAAACAATCTTTACAATATTGGTATTGGTGGCTGGTAAGCTTCTGTCGATTTCTGACTTTGGTTCTGCAAAAAAAAAAAAAATCAAACGAATAGATCTCACATTCGCTTTCACCTGTTCGATTCATTTGGTTTAAAAATAATCAATTTCTGTGGCCTGATTATGGAATACGAAGCGAAGAGATGTCGAATTCAATTCAAACTTCTTATTCCATAACAAGGTCAAAGATGATTCTCGTTGTTGAAGTCAAACCTATAAATTTACTAATTTATCGACCTTAAACCAAGTTTCTGTTGCAGACACTACGTAGTTTGGTTTATTCATTTGATTTTTTTCTATATATCCTAGACTTTTTCTCACCTTTTAACATTAAACATTCACTGATATGTGTTAGTGATGGTTTATCCACTCTTCAGCATTACGGCATTTCAGATATATTCCACATACTTCCACCGATTGGATTTCATATTTTTTTGATCGTCATTGCGCGAAACTGAAGACACTTAAATTGAAACGACCGGCATGTCATTGGGACTAGTCCGTGGTATTATTGGCATTATTAAGAACACCCTTGCCTTTGAACTATCCTAAAAATCTGAAAATGTATCATTGCTTCAATCCTGTTGTTCATCAGCTTCTTCACTGTGAACCTTGTTCCTTTTTATAGTTTCGGTTGGTTCACAGGGCAGGGTATCGTTGCGATTTCCTTAGTCTATTAATGTATGCCTGCGGCGCACAGTGGACCGTTTTATACAAGCTAGACGTAAAAAAGCCAACCGCGGCTTCCTTTGTTTCTGCAGTTATAAACAATAACAATACGCAACTGATAATATCTGTATGTGCAATGTAAATGAATTTCGGTTCATTAAAATAAAAGTTCTGTGACTTCAAAGTCAAGTTTTCATTTTTTTCCTTACTTGCACAACATTTTTCGTATTTGGAGTATTATCGCATTTTTGAGTTCCAGTGCAAAGAAGAAAACAACACTGTTGCACATTTTATAGGTAACATCTGCGAAGAGAATAGTGAGCTTTCCAAGCAAATTAAAATTAAAATCAAACTTTAATCAGCAAGATAAGGCAAAAAGTGAAAATCAGCTGTTCTTGAAATGACAAATTTCTTTTTGGGTATAAAAATTTGGCTGAAGATACCAATTAAATCTTAGCAAGTGCTAAAAATAACATTGAAGAATTCAAGTGCCATTCTAAGCGTGGTACATCAAAAAAAGTGTTGAGGCTTGGCTCCACACTCCATCAAACGCATCAAAGTTTCTGATCTCCTCGACAATAACTCTACACAGAACTATTATATGCCGTCTATATGACTTCACATTATAAAAAAAGTAAGAAAGCATCTCCAAGCTGCTAAAGAATGAAATACATGTCTGAGAAAAAGTTTAAAAGTTATTTTGGAGGAAAACAGCTAAAAAGGCAGTTTCCTTAAGGAGTTTTTTATTATCTTTGTTAAAAAAAAACAAGACTATATTTAAAAAAATATGAAACTGGTTATGGTTCAAATATTTTGAATTTTTCCTTTGTATCTTAATTTATCATTACAAAAACATGTTTTTTTAAAATATTTTTACTCACTGCGCATAATCTTCTTTCCCGATCAAAAAAAAAAATAAAAGTTGATTTTTTTTGCATATATATGTAGTACTTTCCATCATTACATTTATAAAGAAAGCTGGTATGCTGTTTGTAAACTACTGTTATTAAAAGAATTTTGAAAGGAAAATTGAAACAAATAAATACTCGTAATGCAATAATTAATAATATCTAGTAATAATATTTAGCGGCTGTTGCTGAAACTAAACTAAAGAATGCTGTTCAACATAAGGTCTTATGTGACAGTTTACATAGACTAGGACTTCTATTTTGGATAAAACTGTTATTATTTCTATAATTACCGAATAAATTCAAGTCCATTTGAGCGCAAATATTAAAATGTATCCACACAATATTATTTATTGCTCGTCTTAGACTCAACTTTTGATACACATTTTGTTTCAATTCTCTTAATATAAACTATTCTCCTATCTTGCATTTTACATAAGCACTTTTTAAAACTAGACCAGCATCAAAATATACATTATTTTTTTTTTATTTAGGAAATAATTCGTCCAGCACCAACAAAAATCGCCGAACAATTTCCCACTCGTGGAATTTTCCAAGACTCAATAAAACTCCTCGATGCACATTTAATCTTCGAACCACTTTTAACATGCTTGGGTGTAATGCCTCAACAGATGGTGAATAAAATTTCAAATGCTGACATATCATCTTTGGAAAATTTCGGAACGAATCTTTCTTTGATTGGAACTTTTGATTCAATTCGAGTAGATATTGTTGTTAGCGAAGCAGGCGACAAGAAGAATAAACCCTCAAAGATGAATAAAAAATCAAATGGACGACCAGCAATTATATTAGATACCCCGTCGTTTCTCTGTGAACGTGTGGGCATTGAATTGGAAGTACTAAAGATGTCCGATGGTATGGTTGATCAAGCTCGACAAAATGTCATCTACATGTCTCGAAGGCAGTTAAAGAAGCATACAAGTACTGTTATCAATTTTAGTCTTAACATTCGATTCATTTCACAGCAGGTATGTTTTTAAATTTAAATAAAACTCTAGAAAGTTAAAAAAATAATTTTTGTTTACTTAAAGGTTAACATGCCCCTTCTGCGACTTCTGCATCAAATAAGCAACATGTATCAGAATGTCAAGGATGCTCAAAATGAGTTCCATGACCAACCAGATCTTAGCAAGAAGTCAACTGCTAAAGATGAATGCAGTTTAGGTAAGTTTACAGAATATTTTCAAATTAAATATCAATATTTGACAACAATTTTGATTTATAGCTTCTGAGCCAAACGACATTATGCCATTTGGATCTATTTCGGATCGTTTTACCCACAACGAAAACTCTTCCGATGAACGATATGATAAGTTCAATGAGATGATTGGATTACCAAATTCTATTACTAAGTACATAAATCTCTCTCTCTCTTGAGAGAGTCCTGAATACAAATGTAACTTCATTTATATATATTTTACAGTAGCAAAACTCGTGTGGTGGGTATTGGACCTCTAATTCAGCTAACTCCATCACCAAATGCCAAAAATCGGCCACAAAGCTTTGCTCAAAAACTACGTTCCACTGGAAAATCAGTCAAAGGAAAGCTTGGTAAGAATTGTCAATAATTTTACCTAAAACATTAAAATAAATCAAAATCTTCTTCCAGGATACACCAACCTTACTGAATCCAGTTCGTCGCCTCTTCGTGATAGTCCAACCACTTCAGTTAGTGAACATCAAATGTTTAAGCTTTCTCTGGAATCTAAAGCATCATACAATGGCTTAAGCGTGAGTGCTGATTACCAAGGTCTCGGTAAGAACGGCATCAATGGTTCCCTGCCACCAATGGACACACCAAATTGCTGGAAAACCATATTCCATTTATTGGAATTGTACGGAACAATGCCAGAAACCAAAACTGTCCAAAGGTAGTTTCAAATCGTCAATTTGCCTAAATTTGCATATGCATTAGTTTTTAGCTATTTTCGCAGGACATCCGTGTCAACAGAGCCTAATGATGCAAATAAACATGCAAAAAAGAATGCTTTTGTTTATATGCGTCATGAAAAAGATGATGATGATTTGACCAATGCACCAACACCTCTGCCACAACAGAGAGAGCTCATAGAAAGCACTATGCAAGAGAGAACGCGTTTGATTGTTTTTGGAGTGGCTAAGATTCATAAGACTCGTCTGCTTGCCATGTTGAGTGGATTAAAGGTATGAATATTTTTTTTGTCTAAAGAGTCCATTTTTATTGATAATTTAAATGTATTCAGCTGGAAGCTGAGATAACAACATTAAATAGCAGTGCTACATGGCGGAAGAAAGCCCGACCAGTGTCTCTGGAATGCTCATTAACTGGACAGGTGGGCAGGGCAATGATTGTTTTGTTAGAAGGTGTTGCTCCTAGTCAACAGTAAGTTACCCATAATAAGCAATAAACATTTTCCGACACTAAATTTTATATTCTTTAAAGAACTGTGGTCAAAGTGACTGTCGGCAAGAGTCAGACACTCTATTCAAGTCTCACCAAACGTGGCAAGGACAAAAATAGTGGCTTGCTTTCAATTGGACCAGTCAATATTGAAATTCCGCAGCATCCGGTTGCATTGCATGGCATGATGACAAGAAGTTCAAAACAATTATCATCAACTCTACAAGTAAAACACTTCCTATATTATTATGTACTTGAAGATTCTTATGAAAATATCAAACTTTAGGAACTTCGAGTTGGAAGAAATTCAGCACGTCCGCCGCGACAGCACGAAGAACCCGAATCACCATTCCATGTGCGTGATCAAAAGAAACGTCCACATTCGCAAAAGAAGTTCTCATCAACAATAAAATCAACTCAGCCCCAGAATGGATTGCTACAGCCATTGGTTATGCAGTTCAATGTGCTTTTGCAGAGTTTATCAATCAATGCAGCATTATTGCCTTCATTACAAGCTCAGTATCGCATGAATCATGTTAGTTCGACTGGCGTAACTGGACATAGAGCTAAATTTGTCATTGATTTACCAACACATACACTGAGTTTTACCACAAAAATTCAGGTAATATATTTAAGTGTCGGCTTACTATGCGAAGCTTCTATTTTTTTTTTGTCTTTGTCCGTTTTGTCTTTAAATCCGTGTGTAACGTTTTTGTCGCTTTGACGTTGATCGTTTGTAGCAACAAGCATATTTAGTCCAAGAATGTATCTGGAGATTACTTATCATAAGAGTTTTCCTTGAGAAAATAAATGTTATTATTAAGGAATCCTACAACAATGCAAGGTATGCTAATTGCATATGCCTTCCCAAAATTCACGAACATTTATGAACGCGGCAAGTCCATCTGGTTTATTTGTCTTTGGTAGAAGGATCTCACCTGCACTGGTTAGTGGACCAGTGTCAATGCCTCTTAATTTCCATTCGCATTCTGTTCATTGTACAGCAGTGAGCAAAAGTGATCTGTCCATTTTCTTATTTGGTATTACGTTGTACGACAGTAAACTTAGTGATTCTATACAACTGCCTTGAATCTGCTCTTCCTACAACGTGTTTCGCGTTTTGCGCAAGTTTGTTTTGCAATTTATCTGTTATATATATATTAAGTTAGTCTTTAGCTATGCTATAAGTTAAAATGTTTGTTAACAAACATTACTTATAATAACGTACATATTTCAAAAAATTATACTTTTTTTCTTTCTTTCAGAATGAAATCAATTTACCTTCAGAAGCTTGTATTGCTCTGCCTCCAGTGCATGTGAGTGCAGAATATATTCCAGAAAACAGACAAGAGGTATATTATTTCCTTTCAAAATTCTCAAACCAAAATGTTTTACATTATTTTTCATTTCAAAACAGGATACCGAAATTGATGGTATTATCCTTCGACAAGGCGGTTACGTAAATGCCTCTGCTGACATTGGTGAATTCGAACGATGTCTCACAACAGATCTTCTCAATCACCTAGTATTTGTACAGAAAGTTTTCATGAAAGAAATCAATGAAGTCTTGCAGAAGGTTTACGGTGGCGAAAAACCCGTACCCCTCTGGTCAGAGGATAGTGACAGTGTGCAAGAATCTTCACTCAAGCGAATATTATTTTCCATCAATATATCAATGAAACGTATTCAACTTACCGCAACAACACCATGTTCATCGGCAGTTCGTTTCGAAACTGGAACACTCGAATTGCATCTATCCAATCGAGTGAAGAATGTCGGAGAAGGCAATGATAGAAAGATGTTTGGCAAAGCACACATCGATTTTAATCTATCCTTGGGACAATTGATAAAAAATGTGATATTCGATGAGGCAGAGCCAGAGTTCCAGCAATATGCATTCTTCCATACAACCATTGGTCTTCGGAATGCATTCCAAGATGAATTATTAAATGAGGACAAGGAGCTGATATTACTGAAACTCAAGCGGCCATTGATCTACATTCAACCGGTGGCAGTAGACAAAGCCATTCTGGTTTGGCTGAACTACAAGAATGCCTATGAATACTGGGCTGAGAAAAGGGCCAATTTGAATTATGATAATTCTTATGGAAATCAAGTAAGGCTTTTCCTGCAACTCTTTAGAATATTCCTTAAAACTTTGTGTTATTTTAGATGTTTGATCGTGTTCCTTTTGGACAATTCAGCAACATTGCGGCATCGAACTTATCCACTCTGTTCTTGCAACTGACAGTTGAAGATATGGGCATTTGTTTGCCGCTCAATCAAGTTGCACAGTCTTGGGGCACTCGATCGTATCAAGATTTTGAACCCAAGGGAGCTGTAGTCATCACTCTCGAGAATACAATCATCTCAGGTAAACCCTTTGAAATCTAATTTCATGAGAGGCAAAACTTATAATGATTCTTTGATTTATTTTCTAGCTTGCAATTCCGGTTCACTTGTGTCCAAAGGTCGATTCTCTGGCCTTTGTTTACGATTCGCTGACGACTTTGAAACAACACTTGACGACTGGAAACCAAATATGAGCGACACCAGCATTATGAACTTGTGTGTAGTATCGGAGGGTACCTATGAAGTTTGTTCTCGAACAGCAGCATCCAAAAAGGGAGAAAACGCCAAATGGCTTTTGAATGTTAAATGGCAAATGGAGGGAGTTGACATTCATTTGGATATCAATATTGGCAAACAATTATCATCCCTGGGTCACACTTTGACCATGCTCACTGGCTCAGAAGATGAAGAGACTAATATTGAAAGTCCAGACAGTGATGAGGGTGATCAAAGCTACAAGGAGACCATAATTCGTCGAAGAGATTTCGAGAATCTTCCATCATTTGTTTTTGATCCATCGATTGATTCCAAGAAGCGATCATTTATGATGGAAAAGGAAATGGCTGAGCAGCTAAAAATCATAAATGACTTGCGTACATTGGGAGCTTCACACAATACTGTGGCCCACGAAGAACGTCGATTGCAAGAACTACAAGCATTGTGCTATAAATACTTCCGTCGTGATATCATACAAAAGTTCAAACGGCCATCGATTCGGCGATCGACACTTAAGAATACAAATCGTTCGTATTCGTATGTCGGGCCATCGTTGAGTAAGGAACCATTAGATGATGTTTATAGCAAAAAACTCGATACGATTGCTTCGAATGATGAGATATCAAGTTTGCAGAGTACACCAGCATCAGGCTGTTCGAGAAGTGCCTCACTAAGAGCTTGTGGTGCTAATCGAGTTACTTTCTCTGAGGCAATGAGGTGAGTTTTTTTTGTTTTGTCAAAAAAATCGTTAGATTAAATTTATGGTTTCAATTTTTGAACAGACAAACTTCACTGCCAAATGCTGACACTGATAACGAAATGCCAGATAGCGATGTAGAATGGAAGGGCTTTGATCACCAATCCCCAGCGGAAATCGATATTGATGGAACTTCTGTAGAAATGCGCAAGAAGCATGGAAATTATCTACAAAAACAACAGGTATTATTTTTACAGCCTTATTTTATTTAAAGGCATTTCAACTCTTTAATTTTTCGAAGGAACCCAACATCGACTTTGAATTGGACATAAAAGTCTTAGTTAATTCTGGAAAATGTGTTCTTCACACAAAAGAATCAACAGATGAGAGATTTATTGTCAGCGGACCAACAACTGTCAAAACTCACAAACGTGAACGAAGCATTGGCAATGACTGGGGTAGTCCAACACCATCCAGGCGACAGCGAGACAAAAGCAAGATGCGCTACAATCCTAACAATCAAGTTCTATCTGACCTGACCATCTTTCATATACCCGGTCTGGATGTTAAGCTTCACTATCAATCCAAGACAATTGCCGAAGATCCTGCAACTCGTCTTGCATCGGGTGATAGTCATTCCATGTTTCGTAGAGCTGGCAGCAAAAGAGCTGCTCTATTCGCTTGGATGACTCTACAGAGCATACCCGAGGAAACTATTATCTCACCGCATATTTTAGAATTCTTGGAACAAACACTTGAGCCAATTCCATTTAAGGCCGATAGTAGCTCGGCCACATCGTCAGCAGCGAATCCAGTAAATTTGGATATTTTGCCAACAAATTATGTGACATATGCTTCGTTCCCAGTTGATGTTATAGTTTACTTCCATATGCAGCCATCTGCGTTTAGGTTCTCCTGTCTGCCAGTGTCCAGAGTCGAATGCATGTTGCAATTACCCAGTTTGGATATAGTTTTCAGTTCAAAGCGTTCCGAGGATGATGATAAGGCTGGAGCAGATGATACTGAGAAAGCTGAAAAAGATAAAATTCCATCCGGAGGATTGAGGTATGGATGTTTTTTTTTTGTTGAAAAAGTAAATTTTTGTAAATATTTCTCTTCTCTTTCCAGTGTAACTGGAGTTTTGGCTGATTTTAATGTTTACATCTTCCATCCGTACGGTGGCAAAAAGACAAACACAAAAGAAGCTCAATTCTCGCCACTCACCGACAGCGAGCGCAAAGATTCACTTAGTATAAATGTTGAGTTTGTCAAATTCCATATTACTCGATGTCGGAAGTTGTACATTGAACCATCTCCCAGTTCGAAACGTGCCATAGATCAATCACGAGCTGTTATACGATTTTCCACAATTGTAGATATTGGCAGTGCATCGTTTAAGTACGATATGCGTCGACTAACTGAAATTCTTGCCTTCCCCAAAGCATGGTATCGGCGACGCATTGTCCGACGTTTGTTCCTCGGTGATTTGAGTGTGCATCATGGCAATTGTTATGACACAGATTTGAATGGATCATCGACACCAAAAGAAGCCAACATGAAGACTCCAGTGCTGAATGAATTCCGGGATAAGGCAACAAAAGATCCATATTATGGCAAAGATAATATGACATTAGATTTTGACAAAGATATGCGAAAGTTTGATAAATTGCAAGCATTGGGCAAATCATCATCGGCTGAATCGAGCACACCGCCGTCGGAGAAGAGCCAAATAACGGCATGGGAGACGTTGGTGCTGTTTGCAGTTAATTTTACAAGACTGAATGTGCAAATGAATATGGGAAATGTGATGGGCAATGTGGTAAGACTATGTTTTTATTTTTAATAGGCAGATATATGGATAAATAAGTAAATTTCATTATTCTTCAATTCATCAACAAATTGCATAATGACATTGATACGAGTTCTTATACTTGACGGATTCAAGTTTGAAATTGAAAAAAATAATCTCTGTTGTATCCCTTATTACTGCTGACGCAGCTTCTTCAATTTAAATGATCGAACTGCTTACTGTTTCGCATCAGCTGCGTATTAGACCTTAAGCAGAACATATCCCCTCTTGCCATTGTCCATGAGTAGAGTGTAAAGTAAGTAAACTGACCAGCTTTCTATTCTCAATTTGCGTATTAATAATAGCTACAGCCAGTTTTTGGGCCTGGGGCTAATTGAAGCAAAAGAGAATTAATGGTTTTACAACTTTAAATAAGATACCCACTTCAAACTTTCTAAACTGAACTGTCTTTCTATTCAAGGTAACATACTTTACTTAATGAACTCCCAAATCATGCAGGTCACTGCTTGAGGGACGTCAGCTTTTTATAGTTCACGTGCTTTCTCCAATCGCCTGGAGGGTTTCCTAGTCTTCTCGTGGCTGGACCATTGTCGTCTATTCGTTCGATGTAGCCGAAACAATATAGTTTGCATGTTGTAGTCGCAGAATTTTTCTTTCGAAGGAGTCCAGTATCATCTCACCTTTTCTGCTTATCATCTAACATGCAGCGCTCAAAAGCAGGACTTTCTTCGTCCTTCCGTGTTAACAACTGCTCTTCGCAACATCTGCTCCGCAACATGATTGAAGAATTCTCATGATAGTGTACATATCTTCTTGCCGAAACCCTACGCATGTAAGCAATAAAAAGGACCATTTATTCTGTTTCCTTAGTTTAGCTTTTTTATAAAAAGTTCCAGACGTAGACGCATACGATAGATGCGGTTTAAAAGTCGATGAAGTTATGTCAGGTCTCAACTTGAAATTCGATGGCTTTTTACAGGATCTGTTTGAGTGTGAAGATTTGTTTGGTTATGGTTCATCTGCCTGAACAGAAGCCATACAGAACAATTAAAGTGTTGGAGAGCAGGTACATGACATAGGATCGCCTTACTTGAGAATCGGCCATATGGAGCCCCATTTCATTTCTTCATATTATTTCATATTTGGCCGACCGACCACTTAATTACCATAAGCTTTTTGCAAGTGAAAGTTCAAGCTATCATCTCCCATTTGGAAAGTTTCGGAGTTTTAATCCGTTTTCTATTGATTTCGTTCCTTTATCATTAAGACAGCAGTTAAGGAAATATATGTATATATATTTCCAAGAATTTTTCGATTGGCAGTTTTCATTCAGAACTTGGCTGACAGTTCTTTTCAAAAAGAAAACTACTACATCTTCGCTGTTTTTTATTAAATTTCGTTTGTATTTAAAATTTCCGGACCTAAAATATAAATAAATAGGTATAGGTATAGTTAAAGTTTATTTACCTTAATGTCTCGCGTTGGGCGCCATTTAATCTTTCTTTTTTTTTAATTTGAATGTAATCTAATTTTGTCCAACTTTAGGTTTGGCTAACAAAGGACTTCCAAAGCGATGGTCGCCTAAGCATTGGCAGCACTGGCTATAAGAAAATGTACAGTGGCATTTATTTGGGTGGATCATCGCTCGACGCCAAAGGTGGTATTGTCGGTGGTAGCTTTGAAGTGAACAAAATCAATACCCGATTCCACATTAAAGAGGAATCCGGTGTGACACCATATCACACCATGGGATTGAGTTTTATGGCTTTAGAGCTACGACTCGACTATATGGGCACCTCGGTACTAATGACACGTGTGAGCTCCTTCTCAGCGGCCATGAAAGACGAATGGAAGACATCAACATCATCAGATGAAAGTGGTAGTGTAGGCCGAAGCAATACAAAGCCTCGTGCAACAATCTTAATCCATGGTGATTTGTCATGGGACCAATTGCAAATAATGATTTCGAAATCCACAACAGCTGATCTCTTGAAAATGTATTACAAATTAGAAGAATTCTTTACACAGCAATTCAAATCATCGAAGAGGGTATTTTCAAGTCTGGAACCGAGATTGCATGATCGAAATTCCAGTACCAAGAGACGACAGGTAAATATGGACTTGAACAGATGTACCTAAAAGATTTGACTGAACTTGCATTTATCTATTTTTTTAGCATTTAAAGAAGAAAACAAACGGAGATTGTCTGCCACAACCTGACAATACAAACACAGATGCCAGACATCACAGACACTGGCAAAAGCCTCTGGAGCAAACAATGGGCTTGGTAGTTCCAACTTTAGTTACTCGCTTGGGAAGAAACGGAAATATCTTAGGAGGAAGTGCAAAATTGCATGGAAACAATATATCCTTAGCTTGTTTCCATGGAATCAATTTTAAGGTATAGAAGGATTCCATTTTATCTCATTGGTTGTTTCTAATTCTTTTGTTTTCAGTCAAAATCCTGGGCCCTGTTTAGTTTGAAGGCTCCATCTATTAATTTTGCCACTGAAGCTCATCAATCAAAGGATACCACAGAAGTCATTGTCACCGAAACACTTTCTTCCAGTTTAGGTCAGAACAACCAGAGTCAACAACAGAATCATTCTATGGCAATTGTGAGTCGGATCACTCGAAATATCATCTTTCCACCACAATTCAAAACTCTAAACGAGTGGTTCCATTATGCATTTGCTAATAGTGAAATCGATGGTAAGGTTTAAGTTTTTTTAATGCAAACTTCAGAGACTAATAAAAAATTTCTTCATAGCTGTTGATCGTTTCCCAATTTTGGAGCGAGATCGTGAAATTGCAACAAACTCAATTGAAAGAACCAGAAGTGGTGGGTCGACTAATTCATCAAAGTCATTAGAGCATAACCATAACCGGGAGGTTATATTTGCGTTGCCAAGCCTCCAATTCAATTTTAAGACTGAACATAGACAGGGACCGACAACGCCGGAACCCACTGGTGAGTTTCTTGACAGACTTACGAATTCCTAAAATGACCTTTTTTTGTTTTCGTTCTTTAGATGGAAAACCAGAAGTCATCTGTAGTTTCATCACAGAATTTGATGATCATATTTTTGTGACAGTTGATGCTGATGCGTTTTTCTTCCTACATGACCTGATAACCTCCTATGTCAAAGAAAAGGAAAAGGTAAGAAAGTTCGAACATATCAAAAACTTTCCACAGCATTGCTCAGAAACGAAAAAAAACTATTTTTAGATTGGGGTTCAATCAATTCGAGCTGCATCGCCAAATCTCTCGCAAAACCTGAGAATCCAACTGAAACCTTTAGTAACTGAAGAAATTGCAAAGGAAAAAACAAAAGCCAATGAAAAAACTGAATCAGCTGATTCAGTCGATTCGAGTGATAAGAAAGCCGCCAATTCAAATGATGCCAATACCATCGATTTAGAATCATTTGTTAGAGATTATCGTCACTTCGAGTGCCAGACATGGCATCTAGAACCAACTGTGCGTTTGCTGTCGTGGGCAGGCAAATCCATCGAACCCTACGGCATTGATTATATTTTGAATAAACTGGGATTCTCTCATGCACGTACAACAATACCCAAGTGGTTGCAGCGTGGATTTATGGATCCATTGGACAAAGTTCAGGCCATAATGATGTTGCAATTGCTAACACTCATCAAAGAGAATAAAATAGAAAACTCATCCAAGAAATCTTCGAACTAGACATAAGAGTCTAATTTATAATTTTGTGTATGTTAGTGTGCCGCAATTTATTAAAAAGAAAAATAGTATATACCTACTAAATGTTTAGACTTTAAATAAGCTTTTAACCAAAAAATATTTAATTAATTCTAATTGTTACGTATCTTAAGAAGAGCAATACAAAATTAAAGGATCCTATTAATACATACAAACAATAGTTTTATTTTCTTAACCTATGTATCTGTTGAACAACACTTACAACGCTTAAATTTTAGTAAAAAACAAGGCCACCATGAAACCATGTTGAGCGATGATATAATAAGCTGTGGGGCTTTATTACGTGAAACGAAAACGAGCGAACGCTATCGTTTGTGCAATAGTTATCTCTGTCACATATGAAGAGAAAAATAGGGAAAGTTTTACATAATAGGTTAATCGTTAAGATAGTTTTCGAGATAATTTAAAAAACTGCCTTCGAAAGCCAAACAAATCCCTTTTTACTTGCTCTATATTGGTCTCGTGTCAAAAAAAAAAATTGAAGTTTTAATGAAAACCAACATTACGATGATGGAGAAGTCCGAAAAAGTGGTTTTCGTCATGCATGTTGTCCCGCCTGTTCTCCCGCACGTTTTCCCGCCTGTTGGCCAGCCCCTTTTCCCGCCTGTTGTCCCGCCTGTTTTGCCACCCGTTTCCCCCCTGTTTTCCCGCCTGTTATAGGTGTCTACGAAACATCTTAAGGATTCTTTGACCCAACCGTATTTCTAATGAAGAACTTCATTGAAGATCGGTTCAAGAATCCATACGCAGACGGAAGTGTCAGTGGATTGGTCATACGATTCGAAAAGGCAACGATTGCATTGCTGGCAAAATTTTCAGGGTCAACATAAAACTGAATTGAACTATGTATATTATTATATCCTACTTAATTTTGAGGTCTTAAAAATTTATCAAGTTTGAAGAGGTGCAATTCGGAAACAATTATGGCTACGTAGACGATTGTAGGCTCAATTGTTTGGCAAATTCAGTTTTCTTGAACTCTTAAGTAAATAGTTTTAACCAAAAAACTAATTCTTGATGGTACAATTTTCCAAAAATTGCAAAATCATTGAAAATTTCGCGTTTTTTTGCATTTTTGACCATGTTGCGTCACGAAATTTTATTGGCAAACCTCATATTTGGATTCAGCAACTCCAAAAACATAAAGTATGAAAGAAATCAAAACTACCAGATAGGTGCATACCTATCGATTTGCGTTATTCAAAAACGCAAATTTCAACAAGAACATGATGTCCAGGAATACATGGCTTAATTTTTTTTTCAAATGTATACAAATTCGATTTCCTGTTCCATCAATTTCTAATTCATAACTTTTTCTTGCGTGGTAACAAATCTCCTAATAGATTGTATTACCCAACTAAAAAATGCGATGAAATAATCGTCACATAATTTTTTTTTTCTTGACCTTAAATTAATGATGAAAATGTTATCAAAAAATTCTAATCGACATAACGTGGACACGAGTGTTCTTTTATTAGCCAATAGTACAACACATACCTACACAATATTACTTAGTTTATGATTTGACATATTATATTCTACGCTTACACATATTTCTCTGACCTATCCAATTAGTTTGAGATGATAACATTAACATTTTCAAAAGCATTTGTCAATCTTCTATGTAGATTGAAGCATAAAACGCACATTATTCAAATATGTGTTACTTATCGGCAGAGCTAAAATTGGATTAAGGTTATTTTTAAGTATAAAGGTCTTAAGCTTTTTAATGTGCGACCAAAGAATATTGTACAAATATTTCAATGTTACAAAGACTAGGTTAAAATTTGATTTGAAGATTGACAATTTTATAATACAAATATAAGTTAACCCATTAAAAACGAAATTGTTAATTTCTGTTGCCCTTCAATGTTTGAGATTTGTTCTTTTTAAATTAAACATTTTTATGCAAACATTTTGTTTGTTCTAAAAAAAATACATGTTTAAGTTATCGCCCAATTTCTTGACAAAGTTCTAGCTCTTAAAACTCGATTAAAGGAAAAACTAGAAGTAAATTTGTTTCAATTTCATTTCTGCAACCAGTTCTATTGCCTTAAAACTCGAATTAAGAACTTTGTTTGAGTTAGAGCTTCGATATATTTAGACCCTCTGTATTTGGGATATATTTAGACCCTCTGTATTTGGGGTCTATCTCCTTAGAACTCGATTTAAATACGATTTTTAAATTTTTCATCATACAAAAATGTTTTTGTTTTTGAGTGAAAAAATATTCTTTTGCTTAAAAAAAATGTCATGTGCCTTCGCTGATTGGCTCTTTCGCAAGGGTCAAGATAAAAATAGTGTACCCAACCTACTGCAGGTATATATATTTTGGAATACGATGTTAAATCAACGGTTTGAATAGAATCATTTAAAGTTTCAGAAGAATTTGGCGATCAGTTGAAAACAATAAAATTTTGTATTATTGCGTCCGAGAGATAGATTGGATCAAAATGGAAGTTTTTGCATGCTGTAGTGGAGGCGTTACTGGGCAGTAGTGCAATTTAAATGCGTTTTTTCAGCAGAAGGAGAGGTTGGCCCTTTTGGCCACCTGGCTTGCAAATTGCTTTGCGCTCCTAGTCTATGTGTCATATTATGCATAAATAACAACAACATAACAATATAAGTTTAAAAAAAGGCTGGGTGTGACGCACACTGTTAACTTCACATTGGTAACTTTAAAAAACAAGGTGCCCTTAGTAACTTTAGAGATCTAAAATTCAAGATCTTTTCTTAAGTAAGGGTTCAGTATTAAATGAAGTGCAGCCGTTTGTTGTTGAGCTACTTGACTTTTGAACAATTTTGGGGTGGGTTGGTTATCACCCGACTCACAACAACTTGACTCCGGTGCAAAGTTGAGATATATTTGGAAGCGCATGCTGCCCCCCTACAACCCACATGCTTCGAATCCCTATAGGATTTGGGGTAGGTGCAAAGTTGGGTGTATGCACAATTTATATCTTGTTACGTTCTCGAGGTATGCGGTGACCAAGAAAGTGTCACAAGTGCGAATTTGGTTAAGAAAGAGGAAGCTCAGAAGTAGTTTTTGAATGTGGGACACCTTGTATAAAAAAAATCAATCGCCATGTGTTAATCTCGCAAAAGCTCAAGAACGGTTGAACATATTTGGATGATTCCTTTTTTTGATGGGAAGTCGCATGATAAGAATTTTGTACCACCAGAAAGAGTATAAATGTATATCGCTCATTTATTTGAAGACTGTCATAACTCAGAAAAAAAAATGGATTTTTGAGTTATCGATGCAGAATTAATCGTTTAACCATCCTCCATATTGTGAAAAAGATTCCAAGTACTAATCTTGTTTATCTTCTCCGTTCATTGATTTTGGTTCCAATTTGAAAACTTTAAACACGTTTTATGCAAAATCGAGTTTTTTTAATTATGACAATCTTGAAGTAAATGGGCGACATAATACCGCGGAAAAAAACGTTGTAAGTCACGAAAAAAAAGCATGAGCAAAACGTAAAATACAGGTTAACGATCGCGGTAAAGCGCGAAAAAGCCCATAGGAAGTCATGGAAAAAGCATTTGGTACCAAGGTTAAAATAAAAAGCGCAGAATACCGCCGAAAATAGGGAAGAAAAGCGTCGGAAAAGTTGCGGAATAAATCCTAAAAAGTCACGGAAAATATGAGCGCAAAACCTGAAGTGTGGTGAGAAGTCGCGATAAAAGGACACGTTAAAATGCACGTAAAACAGTGAAAAAAAAACTTAAATACTGGTGAGCGATCGTGGAATACCGCAGAAAAAAGGACGAGAAGTTATGAAAAAGACAGCGTAAAATACCGTAAAAAAACAAAAAATCAACTACAACAAGACTGGAAAGCCGTGGAGGTAAGCTGAAAAAATATGAGAAATGTCAGAACACTGGTGAAACGGAATACCGTGAAAAATATCATTAGAAGTCATACAAAAAAACGTACCGTCCAATATGCATTTACCACGATATTTGTAAACTTATACTTAAATATAAATTTATCCAATTTTAACATCATTTTAATTACCCCATCCAAATTAATAATTGTTTGATTCGTTATTGACTGGAATAAGATGTTAGATCTAGAACATGAACATTCAGGGTTTTGAAGATTTTTGCTTTGCAAATCCTTTCCTGTTTGAATTAAAACTAGAATATCTTTTGATCTGAACTTAACTCTTAACAATTTCACCTATAATTTGATAGCAAACACGTTGGTGTTAATTTTAAGCTAGAAATGCAGCAACATCTTTTGAAAACTTACATGATGGAAGTATTTAAGGAACCTTCAGAAAATAGATGATGTCTATTCTGGCTGATTTTTTAACAAAGAGTTATTCTTTTTATTTTCAAAATAAGTGCTCCGCAAAAAAGTAGTGTAGTCACAATAAATACACACAAGTGTTACTAAACAGAAAGCCCGGTTTTAATATAAAAACAATTGTTTCCATTAAGTCTGGTAAGTTTCCCTTCAAATTCTTTTATTTTGTTTTTCAGTTACTCCTTACATTAGGTACCTACATTTGCAAAGTTTGTTGGTAAATTTGGCAAGCAAATTAAACGAATTTAAATGCAATATCACTCCTTTTTATACCAGATTTATTGGAAACAGTTGTTTATGTAGTAAAACTTTGCATTCTTGTTACACTATGTTTTTTTTTTTTTGTGGTTGAGGATCAAACCAGATTATTTGGAGAAATTTCTAATCTCCTTTTGTTTCTCTATAACTTTTACCGCGCATATTGTTTTTCTTTTGTCATCAGAGTAAAAATTACTTTTCATAAAGTGGACTATTCAACCATATATTGGTTTCTTTTTGTAGTGGATATTTCGACCAATTTTGCCCATTATATTTCCCCAAAATGTACTCGTATAGCTAAGAACCACAAAAATCGAATTTAAGGTCAGCATTATTAAAAAAAAAAATTATTAAAAAAAAAAAACACCCTTTCACCCATGATATCCATGTAATAATTGTGTACTCTTGATTCCCATGAACATTGGAATATTGTTACCAATTTTCTTAGGACTTATGCATAGATATTTCATACGTCCTCACAAAATCTTATTAAATTTTCAAAACAAAAAAAATTAAATATGCATCAATTAAAAAAATTAAAAAAATAATAAATAGTTTTATTCTTTCAATACATGTTTCCATTTTTCTTTTTAATACACAACTTAACCAAAACCATATACTTTTTAAATTTCTTAAATAATTAACGTCTACGCAACTACGTGCGACCCAGGCGTGCATTTTATTTTGTTTGCGATAATGAACTTTGTAATGGCTCCGAGATTTTATCCGTTTAAATGTATATATGTATGTATGTGCCCTAGTTTATGGTCAGCACAAAACATATTTTGTAAAAATTTTGATAACGATACACACTTTTACTTTTTTGAACTGGTCACGGTGGCGTATGAGTGACCTTTTTTCGTAAACTAAATTGAGTTAAGCCCAGTACGCTGCTGAAGCAAAGCGAAAAATTCTATACAAGAGACCAGGAAAGATAGGAACATTAGAATTGAGATCGTCAAAATAATTAATTCATTAATTTGTTTAATTGGTATCTACGCAGAATGTCACTCTTCATAACAGCTTCAAAGTCTTCGACAATGTTCCTGTTTGTTTTTTTTTTTTAACTTTTATATTCTCGGTGCAACAAGTAAAATAATAGCGTAAGCCTCTTCAAAATAGTGGATCACTAATTAAATTTAGTATCAAGTTTCCAATTGTCCAATTGTCAGAGAAGGATCAGAAGAGTCCATTCCAATATTTTGAAAAAAAGGGTGTTTTGTTAGAGCTCTTACCATGGCAAGAAACGTTGTGCAACAAGTGCCAAAACACCCTGTGAAAGTAATGTTAGATTTAAAAAAAAAAATAATGTTAGATTAAAAAACAAAAATATTGGTAAGAGTAATCCGATGCTCATTAGAATCAAGGTTACAAAAGAAATGTCATGTTTGAAAGAGTGCTTTTTTAAATTAAAATGAGTTTATATTCGATTTCTTTTCCTAAAATTATATCTTGGGAAATTTCGGGAAATTGCCACAAACAGTTTTATTGAGTGTCAAATGGATTCTAACTTTATTATGTACTTCATTGCTATGTTAGTTATGTTTGTTAGCGGAGACACATTTATTACACAGTTGTATAACACCAAGAAAATAGGAAATGTTAAACAGTCTAGTTTAGGTACGGTGTTTATAGCCTTTTCACACCATAACCTGATTTCGCAATAAGATAACGAAATCTCGTTGACCATTTCACACCGCACATAAACTAGATTTTGTTGGACATTTGCCTTTGTCTCGCTACTAAAAGATGCAATAACTGTTATACAAAAGATAACAATGTGTTATAAATGTGTCTCTGCTAACAAAATCAAGTAGATTTTGGAGGAGATTTCGCCTTAATCTAGATTACAAACAAGATTTTGAAAACTGAAAATTTAAATGGAAATCTATTAGATTTCGATGAGATTTCGTGCTTTAGGTTATGGTTCGTTGTGAAAGACATATTACGAAGTAAACTCCTCAAATCTACTTGATTTTGTTAGCGGAAACACATTTATAAGACAGTTCTATAACAGTTAGAAAATCTTTTAGCACCTACCAAAAAGGGGAAATGTTAAAGAAAATTTAGTTTATTTGCGATGTTTACTATCAGATTAGGCAATCTTGTTGAAGAATTGAGCCGGGTGTATGCAAGCAAGGAAGATATGCCTATATGTTGGCGATGCTGCAGACTACGACCACAAATTATGACAGAACCTGCTCAAACTCTAAAGGACCATCGACTTCTAAGATAGAAGATGAGAGAGTACGAAAAACACGTTGAAACATTTATTGAAAGATGATAATGGCAGAAATACAGCTTAAAGGTGCCATCAAGAGGGTGGAGCCATCTACTCAAGGAGATACAAACCTGGAACAGGTTTGGTGCTAACTTTAGAGGGTCAGACCCGTGAAATGAAATATTCAAAATGTCAAGCTGAATATTTGTTTCTCACAAACTTGTTCACTCTGACCAATAGGAAATTCAAAAAATTAAAGGAGGAAAATGGGGGGAAAGCGCTGGAGAGGGGAGTACGCCATTTTTATTTTTTTATGTTCAAGGCTTCAAGGAATAAAAAAATGCAAAGAAAACCGTGTTAATAATTTTTTTTTTTTTTGATGTAAAATGCTAATTTGAATGTACTATTGAGAAAATTAAAATTAATAAAAATTAAGAAATCATAAAAATCATAAAAAAATTCGAACAAAAACGTTATTTGCACAAATGCATTTTCAAGCCAAACACTTATAAGTTCTTGATTGAATAAAAGATAGATTTTACGAATTGGATATCGTTTGACAAAGATAATTCCATAAGAAAATAGAGCCAAAAGCATAAAAACAGTTATAACTCGAAAACGAAGCGGTAACGAGAAGTTAAGTTAAGTTTTTCGACGCACAATGACCTCAAGACTCCATGGTTTTCGTTTGCGGTGGTGACTATGGGGCACCCTGCATGTAGATGATTTTTGTTCCTACGTGAACTATAGCTATATCGCTGTCGGTATAAAAACAATATCTATAAGGTCGATAGGTGATAAGTTCCCAGAGTAACCTTTCAATATTCTTCCTAAAAAGATGGATGTCTTCTACAAAAAAAAAACATAAAAACATACTTTGACTTACAAAATACTTGGTATTTTTTATTGTTGTTTTCTTTTTCGTTGTTATATTTTAACATTATTGTTTTTATTTTTTATATTATTTTATTTATATTTGATTGAATCATAACAAATTTATATTTACATTTTTGGCAGTAAGTTTCATTCTCAAAATACCATTTAATTTAATTTAATGATAAATAGCGGTATTGAGGATTAACCTATTATTTAGGTGTATTAGAAAGAAAATGTTTATAAAAAAAAACTATTCAATACAATTACTAACTACAAAGTTTGTATAATTATTGAAATGTTATTTTGTATGTGACTCTTCTATAGTCGAAGATTGATCGTGAAATAATTTTCTGATATTTTGTATTTAAGATAGTTGCTATACAAAAACTACAAAGTTAAACAAACAAAAAAAAAGAATGGCACGTTTTGTTTTTTAAAGTCTAATCGTCATTCCTCGAAAAAGTCACAACTATATTATTCAATATGACAACAAAAATTGGAACATAGTTAAGAGTAATTAGAAATAAGAGGAAAATTTAACAAAAAAAAAAATCGTTACAAAACTATCATCTATGATGATCCCTGAAGATCACGTGGGGGACGCCTTTGTCTTTGCCTGTACCTTGGGCTTGGGCGATATGCATTATTTGATGGCCTTGGTTGAGGATTTGGAACGTAAACTCGTTCACGTTCTTCACCACGTCTAAAAGCTGTCGCAACTGGTCCAATAGGAACCCGATTGATCACAGAGCTATTACGTCTTCGGCAGACTGAACATCTGGAAGAATTAAACAAAACCAAAACAGCAAAATGTTATTTATGCTCAAAATTCAAAATGGTGGTAGGTTCGCTTGATTGTACCTGCTGATTTTGCTCGTCTGATCTGCTTTGAGGGTACTTTGCTTTGGGATTGTCCATTGTTCATGTTCTTCAATGACACTCAACCAGAATGAAGCTAATGGATCGTAGTAATTGCAACGACCATGTCCATGACACTCGATGACTGGGTTTGCTCTGAACTCTAATAAACATGAACCGGGTGAAACGAGGTTTTGTCCAAATCCTCCACTTCCATCGGTTGTTGTCTAAAAAAAACGATAAAAAGTTTAAATATAACTAAGTGGAAATTGTGCGTTGACATGTACCATTAAGTAACTGTAACCGGTCCAAAGCTCTTCCCAGCCATTTGGACAATCGGGAATCGACATACTTTGACTGTGCAAAGAAATAACCTTTGTAGTTGTTTCACACACAACACATCTGGAAGTAAAATTTTAATTATTTTTATGGATTTCATCATAAATAGACTCTTTTGGAACTTACCTAGAAATGTATTTCATAAGATCTCTTGACTCGATTGGTGCCATTGATAAGGACATTGGCTCTACTGTAGACAACCACATGCTGTCATCGTTGTTTTGAGCATAGTTGCAGACATTGTTGAAATCACAGAACATGAAGGGCATTGTTGTGAAACGCATTAAGCAAGATCCTGGCGCTCCCAAATCCTGACCAACAGCTCTAGAGCTACCAATATTTCCGGCAATAGAATATCCTTCCCAAAGTTTTCCTGTATTGGCTGGGCATTCTGGCACTTGAACTGATTGCGAGTGACGAGCAAAGACAAATCCTCGGCTCTTTGCTGGAGGTGGTGGTGGCGCATGATCACCACGTTCTCCTCTTGCACCTTGTGCACCATTGCGACCATAGAAACCAACTGGACCTTGCATACCCATTTCACCAGGTGGACCGTCAGGGCCCATTAGGCCTTCTACGCCCACATCTCCTTGCAGACCCTTTAATCCACGCAAGCCCAATAGACCAATTTCTCCCATTTCTCCTTGTTCACCTCGTTCACCCTTAAAACCAGGCAAACCAGCCTCACCACGATCTCCGGGAAGTGCAAGTTCGAATGGGAAAGTAACACCGGCTTCTCCCTTATCGCCGTCCAATCCAGGCAGACCATCAATGCCACTCCAACCGATATCACCTTCAGGACCGCGGGGTCCTCGCATACCCATTGCTCCAAAACGTCCAGTAGGTCCAACATCTCCGGCCTCGCCCTTTTGCCCGGGCGAACCATCCAAACCAGGAAAGCCGATATCACCAACATCTCCGGTACGACCACGAATTGCGATTCCAACTTCTCCTTGTTCACCTTTGAATCCAGTGTCACCTCTTTCACCCTTAGCACCATAGAGGCCAGGCAATCCATTTCTACCAGGGGGACCAGTGTAACCAATGTCACCTATAACTCCCTTGATTCCCTCAACTTCGGGTCCAGGCAGACCAATCAAACCGTCAATTCCATATTCTCCTTGTTCTCCAGGAGCACCCTTTTGTCCCTCTCGTCCTGGTCGTCCTACAAGTCCATCATATCCAGCTTCACCTTCATCACCTCGTTCAACGTTTTCTGGGAAAGCACCTTGGGGACCACGGTTTCCTCTATCTCCTGTTTCACCTTTGTGTCCAGGCATTCCATCGATTCCTGGACCACCAACTTGACCAAGATCACCGCGTTCGCCCATGGCACCTGGGTATCCAATTTCTCCTTGTATTCCTTGTTCGCCTGTCTCACCAGTTCTGCCAACTGGACCAGGTTCACCTTTTCCTCCTTTCGGTGCGATACCAGAATATGCACGTCCTGGTCTACCTTCTTCTCCTACATCACCGCGTTCTCCTTCAAGTCCTTGTTGACCTTGCAAACCATAATCTCCTCTTTCTCCCTTTTGACCTGGTCTTCCAAAATAACCTGGTTCTCCAAAGTCTCCTTTCGGTCCAATTGGTCCAAAATCTCCACGAGGTCCCATTTGTCCCTTGATTCCATATAAACCATCTCTTGCTCTTAAAGATGGCAAACCATCCATACCTTGTTCACCAATTTCTCCTTGAAGACCTTCTTCACCATAGTCACCACGCTCACCTTGTGATCCATTGATGCCTGGAAGACCATTTAAGCCATCCAAACCCTTGATTCCTTTAGGACCTTCAGGCCCGTCAAAAGCTAGTCCTAAGTCTCCTTCTGGTCCGCGTTCACCCTTTGTACCTGGGCGGCCATCTAAGCCGGGAAGTCCTACATATCCAGGAATACCTTCTTCACCCTTAAGACCACTGAAAGCACGTTCTCCCTTTCGACCTTGGGGCCCAATAAAACCTCTTTCACCCGATTCTCCCTTTCTACCGTTAAATCCAGGTTTTCCAGAACGACCAACATATCCCAAATTTCCGAGTTCACCTTTAGGTCCCATAGGTCCTTGCTCACCACGAGGTCCAATGTCTCCTCGAAGTCCGTCAAGACCCATATCACCACGATCTCCTGGCATACCAGCAATACCTTGATATCCCTCACTTCCGGCCACTCCATGAACACCTTGTAATCCGGCATCACCAATTTCTCCTCTTCGTCCAGGTAAACCAATATTTCCCTTTGCACCTTGAACACCAACTGGCCCAACTGGTCCAATCTCACCTTTGAGTCCCTTTTGTCCATGTGGTGCTGTTCTTCCATCACGACCCGGTTCGCCTACAAATCCTGGCGGACCTGGAATAATATCTCCTCGCTGTCCTTTTCTGCCCGCAAGACCAAGTAAACCAAGAGGACCATCATCTCCCTTGTCACCCTTAAGTCCACGAACTCCTTGACGACCAGCTGGACCGGGGAAGCCCGCATAACCTTTTTCACCCATTTCTCCTTTCGCACCAGGGTATCCCTCTTTACCAATTTCACCGGGAAGAATGCTTAGACCCGGATCACCTCTTTGTCCTTTCCTTCCTTCCATTCCAGGTAAACCTGGTGCACCATCTAATCCATTAATTCCTGGGGCTCCGGGTCTGCCTGGGTCTCCAAGAAGACCGGGGTAACCCTTGCTTCCAGGCGCTCCTTGAATAGCAGGGCCAACCAAACCAACATCACCTCGTACACCAGCAAATCCTTCTTCGCCAGTTGGTCCCTTGGGTCCTCTGGGCCCAGCTGGACCGTCGTTTCCTTTGTCTCCACGATCACCTGCATTATCAATTATTGGTCCTGGGCCAGGTTCACCTTTTTGACCCTTCAAACCAAAGCTTCCTATCTCTCCTTTTGGGCCACTATAAATATAAAATCAATAAATATTTAGCAAATTTTAAAAATATCCCAATGTACTTACGCTCTTCCATTTAAACCAGAGTCACCGACCAGGAAATAATATGGAGTATCAGCTGAAGCTCCTTTCAATCCATCTCTTCCATCTACACCATCAAAACCGTCTCGTCCTGGTAGTCCAGGCTCACCATATTCACCACGTGAACCATACTCGCCAATTGCACCGGGTCTTCCGGGGTATCCAGGGAAACCTTTTTCACCTTGTTCTCCTTGCTCTCCACGTTCACCTCGGTCCCCATAATCACCTTTTTCAGTTCCCGGTAAATTACCAATAGTAAGCAATTGACCATCTCGACCAGCTAGACCAGGTCGTCCAATTTCTCCTGGAATTCCACTAGGTCCTTGAACACCCTTAAATCCTTTCACTCCTGGACGTCCGCCTTGTCCTTTTGGTCCTCTAGGTCCACTTAAACCAGGTTTTCCAGATAAACCGGGTAAACCAGCGAAACCATTATCACCTATAGCTCCCTTCAAACCTCTTGGGCCCGGTGGGCACACACCACAGTCGTCACCTCGCTCACCCTTATCTCCGGCATAACCTGGCAGGCCGTCATAGCCATCTGTTCCAGGAGGTCCACGAACACCGGGGCGACCCTCATCACCAGGAGGTCCAACAATATCGACTCCCTCACCGGGTAGACCTTTGTCACCTGGCAAACCAGCTTCTCCACGATCACCCCTGTAGCCATGTAAGCCTGGTCGACCAGAATCACCAGGATAGCCTTTGGGTCCCAATATATCTAAACCATCACTTCCTCTTTGTCCTATGCGGCCAATTGGTCCAGCGGGTCCAATTTCACCTTGAGGTCCAGGGGGACCAATCTCACCCCGATCTCCTGGCTGACCTCTTATCGAAACTCCACGTTTTCCAGGATTTCCATCAAGTCCATTGTCACCGGGTGGTCCTGCTGGACCCATATGTCCTCGTCGTCCTGGCTGCCCAGGAATACCATTTACACCCATTAGACCTGGTTCACCCAAGTCACCTTGAGGTCCTTCCGATCCAGGTGATATTTCATCCAAATTCGGGTCATATATACCGGGTGGACCCATTGGCCCTTGAACTCCAGGAGTCCCATCATATCCCGGCTCACCAATGCTACCAGGGAAACCGTTATAACCATCAGCTCCAGAGTAACCTGGTGCACCTTTATGACCTTTTTCACCAGCAATACCAGCCTCACCCACTCGCCCTGGCTTACCACGTTCACCTGGTGAACCTTCATCACCACGCTGACCAGGCTGTCCGGTACGTCCAACTTCACCATATTCACCAATTAAACCTTTCATACCTTTATTACCATGGCCACCCTTATCGCCACTCTTTCCCTTTTCCGTATTTTGCTTTGTAAATCCGCCCAAACGACTTAGCGGTTCTGCAGGCTCTCCTTTTTCTCCCTTCTGGCCAGTTCCAATAAGCGGATCGTAGGGTTCTGCTTTGTCACCCTTGATTCCCTGCACACCCATATCACCTTTAGGTCCATCTAATCCAGCGAATCCTATGTCACCTCTGAAACCTTTTACACCAGCTCGACCGACTGGACCATCTCTACCAGCAAAACCCTCTGTGCCACGAACTCCCTTTGTTCCCTTAGAATTAGTACCACCATCACCGGCTTCACCGGTTGGTCCAGATGGACCGGGTTTTCCTAGTGGACCACGACGACCAAGTTCTCCTGGTTGACCAGGAATACCCATAGCACCTTCTTGCCCATCACACCCATCAATACCATGTGGGCCTTGAGGTCCATCACCACCAGGTGGTCCCTAAAGAATTATTTCAATTTTATGTTATATATTTTTGATATTTTTTTATTTACTAAAAATGTTCAATTTTATACCCTTGGTCCTTGTGATCCAGGTCTACCGGTTTCACCCATGTCACCCTATAAGTAAGCAATAAAAAAGTTCATAGTGAAAACTTAAAAAAAATGGAGATCTGTACTTACTCGATGTCCTTTATCTCCCTTCATACCGTACTCGCCTACATCACCATCTTCACCGGTTCTCCCCACAGGACCTTCTGGGCCAACATCACCAGGGGTACCTTCCAATCCTTGTACTCCCTCTGGTCCAATCGTGCCAGGGGCACCTTTTAAGCCCTCACAATCACATTGCGTTTGATTACACACCTACAAAAAAAATAGTAGTCATTAGTTTAGTATCAATAAGTAAAATATCGGAATTAGGATTCTGCAAAAATGTGGGTCCTAATATGGTCAAAGTGCTATAAATTATATATTTTTCGTTTACAACAGTCATAGCTTATGCGACAACAAAGAGTGAGGTATTCTATTTTTGTCATCAAAAGTAGAAAGTCAAAAAGCCAAGACTTGGGGTACCTACACTTTCCAATTGAAACCAATTTAACCACGATATGAACCTATTCATTTTGTATTCTATCTCTCTCTCTCTCTCTCTCTCTCTCTCTCTGTTGAGTTGCATCTTCTACTGCCTAAGGTCACGTTCCTCTACCCTCATTCTTCGCTTGCTTCAAAAGACTTGTTGTGTTGTATATTTCACTCTATATTGGCCTGATGAATTTGTGAGATATACAAATTAATGATGATGATGGAGCACTCTAAGATGTTACTCGTCCGGATGTTTAAAATGATTGGAGGGCAATATACACTAGTGTAGGTGCACGCATAGCAATTGAATCTTATAGCCTCGTATATTTATGTTCCATAGAGTTTAAGATATTATATAGGGCGATGTGTGTGGTTTCTATTATGGTGCGGTTGCAATTAAACAGGGACTCGATGGGAATCATCAGAAGTTTGCATGTTTACTGTATACGCACTTTTATCAAGATTAAACTTCATTTTCTAAGAGGAAAAAAAAAAATAAAAAAAAACTATTGACAGATGGAAACTGAAAAGTGATGACTTAATGAACCAGATATTGCATTTACCGGTGAAGCACGGAACTTTGTAAAAAGAGATTGTATAGGAATATCTGGAACTTGGAACCTTTAAGGTTCTAATTTTCTATGAGAAATAATCATTCCTATTAGTGAATCCGACGAATGAGTTGCAGGGGGATTCGCACTTACTTCAGCCATATTTTCGCCTGTAGAACTTGCAGGTGAGGAAGTGTGTTAATTGCAATGGTAAGGTAGTTCGTCGTATTGATAATATAGTTCACCTGGCAAGTTTATAATTGCTTTAAATGCGAACGCGAACCCCTGTAAAGTATTGCGAATTCCATAATAGGCATGAATATGTAACAGAAAATTAGTTTTCTAATATGTGTTTCCTCAGAAAAAAAAAACACCGACAGTTGAATTTGTTTAACTTCCGTTAGGTGGCGTAGCCCGCGTTCCTTTGGAAACTAATGAGTAGATGAAAATCGCAATCTAGTACTATCATCTTCACATGCGTTTCTCCGCGAGTAGATAGGAATTTGCACTGATTTTACTTATGTGATGCATATTTGCTATCAAAGTACACATGAGTACTTTTTCTACCACCTCCTAAGGAACGCGGCTTATACCACCTAACGGAAGTTAATAAAATTAAACATGAGTAGATTAAATTCATAACCATATATAAAAATTGCATTTATTTCATTCAACGAACATTGCAATTCACTAGTAAATAGATTCGCTGGTAAAGTACTAATGAGAAGTTTATCGTTTCCTAAGAACGTGGCTATAGTATAGATATTGATTACTAAACGAAATCAAAAATCTAGTACTAACACCTATAGACATTCAATTCTAAAGGATTTCATTGATTTCCCCTTATAACCACGTGCCTCTCTGGTGGCCCCAAAATAAAAGGAGATTAATATTTCATCTACTCATGAGTATTTTATCACCTCTAATGAATAAACCTACTGAAAATGGCTAATAAGTTACTCATGAATAGATGAAAACCATAATCTAGTACTTCCATAAATACTAATAGAATGCAATACTTAAGAAATCCAATAGCTTTTTTTTTTGTAACCGCGTGTACTTCTGGAGATTGCAAAGTTAAAAATGATTACGTAATTTGCTAGCCATTTTTAACGGGACGCACATTAAAAGAAATCAATGCAATTTGCATTTCCTTGCTCAAAAGAGAATGTGCAGATATCAGTACTATATTATGACTTACTCATGAGTAGTTTGACACTTCCAAGAAACACGCCTATTGAAATACTCATGAGTATTTTAACTGAATACGGCTGGTAATTAATGAAATGAATGCTTCTTAGCTTTTAAATATATTGTGTGAAGATAGGTACTCGTTATTTTTCCAAGTATCTACTTCTGGTTGCATTCAAAACCTTTTTTCCTTAGTGCAAAAGTCGTTGAATGCATTCAGAAGTACTTCAAAGTACATACTTTTCACAATGTCAAATCCAATGGAACGCACCTTAAGATGATACATTTTAGTTTTACATATTATTTCACAAAAAAAAAACTACGAAATACAAGAAAATACGAGACATCTTGGCGCGACAAAAATCTTTACAATCCCTCAACATATTGCTATGCTTGTCCTTGCCTCATGAAAACTCTAGTGACTTGGTGATCATAACGATTTTCATGGTCACAATTTAGTAATGTGGCTCAATGCCAAGTGCTTAAAATTTTCCTATCATTCACACTTAAACCAAATTACTACGACTAATTTACAAATTGTCATTTGTCATTTTTTTTTTAATCCGAATACATTTTTGAAATACGGCACACGCCAATAGTTCAAATAAAAAAAAAGAAAACAAATTACATCAATCTCAACGTTCATCCCATTTGGTTGGATATTTTGGATATTTATTTTTAGCTACCCGAACAATCAGATGGATTTATAAGTAAAAAGGGGGGAATCCTAAAAATAGTCTTGCATTTCGTCTTCCATGATATGAAATTGAAAAATGCATTTTCATTATTATTTTTTCCACAAAAATGACTCACAGCATATGGACTAATACAATTTATGTGCCGTAGTTATGGTGACCGTATTTTGATTATGGAAATTTGAAATTTTATTTTTTTATAAATTCGTTAAAATTAAAAACCTACTTGAGATAATAATAAGACTTGACATTAAGACTGGTATTTACCAAGCGCTCATGAGTTATGATCGCTCATATTGGAGGAATATAAGTGACTTATGAGTCTCAACCACTCATACAGTTGAGAGACTGACTCCGAAAAACTCCGAAAACTCCGATATGAGCACTCATAAATTATGAGCGCTTATTCCGAAAAAAAACTCCGAAAAGAATACTTGAGATATGACAGCTCTGCGATTATCGGCTTCATCCATTCGCCACTAATTCATCCAATGTAAAGAAAGGCAAACGTCAAACTGAAAGTGACAGCCCATTGAATAGTAAGATACTATTTATAGATTGCTATGAGCACGAACAGTGACAAGGGGTAGAATTTTTTTATTGACTCGTAAACAAAATATTGATTGGAAATTCGGAACATCTGGTCACTTAAGATTTATAATCAACTTACAGAATGAAGTTCATTGACATAGTTCATTAGAGGAACAAATTTGTTTAGTGGGAAATTGATGTTTATATTTTTTTTATTTGTTTCAAAAAACTTAAAATTTATTAACTTCTACACTACTTTGAATATATAATTCGTTTGTTGAATAAAGGCAATTGAAAATAATCAATTGATGTTGACATTTTTGATTTGTTGTGACTTGGACTTCTTCAACAATTTTTTTTTTTTTTTTTGGTTAACCTTAAAACTAGGAGTCAAATTGAAACAAATGGCTAAAGCGTTCTTAGCAATCTGTCAAAAAATTGGTGCAAATTCGTTAAGATTGATAAATTAATTGATTGCTATCACTACCTATACAATACGTGTAAGCATTAAAGGCACGTAGGTACTTCTATTATAGTGAGCAAAAATTTGATATATTTAATGAGGCATACCTGCAACATACA
Organism: Meliscaeva auricollis; assembly: GCA_948107695.1. Taxonomy (NCBI): domain Eukaryota; kingdom Metazoa; phylum Arthropoda; class Insecta; order Diptera; family Syrphidae; genus Meliscaeva; species Meliscaeva auricollis. Next base: position 25,971,707 of record OX403618.1, read on the forward strand.
GCTTGATGAGAACGCCGGCCTCAAGTAACTTCGCCAAAACCATCGATTATCATGGCGGGATAGAGCAATTCCCAAGTTTGAATTTAAATTCCCTCAAACCGACTCGACTGTATAAATATTTTAGCAAAATCAAAAGCCTTAACAAATTGACGTCCAAATTTCAATCTAACACACCTAGCTTTGAGCTGAGTATCATTGGGCATGTTCAGGCAACAAAATGGATACGTTCACATTCGTATAGAATAGCCTATCCAACATACCTTCGCTACCAATGTAATTTGGGAATCTTTTTCCGTCAGCTGTTATTTAACATTGGATTTCAACAACAGTAAGGTATTTGGATACCTTAAGATTCTTCTGTGAACGTGGCAATTTTCGTATTTGTGATTAGTCTGCTGTCAAAAAAAAATCTTCTAATTTGACAGCTGACCAATCACAGAACTACTAAATATTTAGTCCCTAACGATTCCTGAACCTGCACATTTTCAATATTGATAACAACTGCTGTCATTCAATTATAGATGTGTTCAATGATGTTGTTCTGGAATATTTATTTGGAGCTGACACTCAAAACCATTTTATGTGTGCGTGTTGTTAGCAGGAACAGAGGAGACCTACAATTTTGCAGGTCCTGAACGGCTAACTCAGATGTACTTGTCATAACAACCCAAGTATACGACAGCGGACCGAAAAGTATACATTTTTTAAGCTTTTCGATGAGATTATTCATGTTCCAATTTCCAATCTGTTCTAGTTTTTATAGAATAAAATTAATGAGAACTACACTTGCTTTTGAGTCAGTTTCTATAATAGGCGATAGATTACATTCAGCATTCCAATATGTCAGTGCTGTCAGCAATATCTTTCATAACTTAAATAAAGCAGAAGTAAAATAAGGCTACAAACGAGCGATACTCAGAATAATATTTTTTCGGAAGAGACTTGCCCAAGGTGTGTTCTGCTGGACGAACTCGTTTCAGGTTCCACGATCCTGAATAGAAGTCGAAGCTTAAGCCAACGGCCTATTACCTGCTAGCTTGGACAATAGATAACACTCAGAATCCCTATATGTCAGTGCTATCAGCAATATGCTCAGAAACTTAAATCAAGCAGAGGCAATAAAGGAACAAGCGAGTGACAAAAACAATTAACCTTTTGAGCAAGAAACTTGCACATCACGTCTTCAAGAACGAACTCACTTTTAGGGTCTGTATTGCTAATTGAGAGTTGGAACCTAAATGGCCCAACCAATAGAATCGTCGTGTTCATTATGTCAACGAATCTGTTGTCGATTAAATTGGAAGTTCGGCAATTTTTTCCGTCGTTTCGTTCATTTATGGCCAAAACCAAATTAAACATTTTAACAAGCAATTTTGGTTACAAGAGTTATTTTTACGGATCTAATCTGCTTTTTATTTGAACCGGTCAGAACAGACTCCTGAAAATGGTGAAATGTTTTTTTTTTTTTTTTTTCTATACAGTAGGGCGGCAAAGCCTTCATCTAATCATTAAATTAAAGAATCCAAAGCATAAAATTAGGCTATTTATCCTTATCAAAAAATTCTAGTTTAAACTTTTTTTAATTATAAAGAAGCATTTAAATTGTGAATTCTTTTTTTCAACATTCCATGTGACTAGTTAAACTTTTGATATAATCACACACGACGCATTCATTATTGCACCAATTTTTATAGAAAAAGTTTAACTGAACTAAATGCGCATGGAATGCATATAAAATCTTATCAGCATTATATTATTTCTTGCATCCGGGAACAAGACCGATGGTGTTGGTCGTTTTTTTTTTTTTTTTTGTAGAACAAAAACAATAAAATAATGAATGAAGGAGTGTTTGCGTTTAAATGGTCGCATCTTGAGCTCATGTAATCAATCTTCAAGCGGAACCATCCACAAGTGATAAAATTTATTAAAAAAAAAGAAAAACAAAACATGATTTTTTCCTTGAGTTCATTGTGTATAAAAATGCAAAATTTAATTTCATAAAAAAATTAATAAACTCGAGCAAACCAACAATAATGTGTTGCCAGCTTAATTGGATATTGTGCGAACTTAACGAAGCTAAGTATAAGGTATTGCAACAATGTTGCATGTTTATTTTTATAAAAAAATGTTAACAATAATTATTTTAATCGCAATTTAAAATTTTTTTTACTGAAACTGGGTTATCAGCTGTGATTCAGTTTCGGAAATATGTTTTATCTATATTCATCAGAATGAACGCACAATATGCGCTCAGTATATGAATATGATGGAGAAGGAAAGTGTATATACACTAACATGCTGATTATTATTATTTGCTGCATTTCTATTAAAATGCACTCAATTTTATTTGTAGTTTTTTTTTTGCAAATGTGCTAATATGATGAATGAGATGGATCACCTTGAACTGGAAATGTAAGCGGGACATACATAATATTTATTAGAGAGGAAATAGTCATTCGTTGGTTTGTGAACGACTTGATTAGAAGTAATTATAAGTAGGCTTCATTACAAAATATCTTTATGTCGTCTTTGTATGGGATTTTTTTAAATGATTTTTTTTAGATTATAAATAGAAACTTTATATTTATAAGAATTGAAAGAGATGGTGGATTTTTATTTTAGTTTGGGTACCTTATTTAGAATATTTGTTTTTATAAATAACATTGTTGGGCTTGATTCTAATGCGTGTTCACACCAAATGCAATGGCGAAATTCCAGCAAATGTTGCGAAATCACTTTCCAAGCTGAGCACTTCTACCTGCAATATTAAGACAAGACTATAAAAGAACAAAGTGCATACGGTGGCGTCGTCGAACGAATTCGGTCAGTTTCGTAAAGCAAATCAAGCAAATTTCGTTCAGTTTTGTTTTCTTACCGAAACTCGCTACCAAAAATAGAAAGAATCGTTTCGTTAATTTTTGACATTAGCCTACGTTTGTTACTTGGTCAGCCCTTAAGGTTCGAGTGCATTATTTTATTTGTGAAAACTGAAAGGGAAGGCACTTTACGTTCGAAAACGAAACAAAACGTAGGTGAGCCAACAAAATCTGAGAAGAGACTCTTAAACTGAGACAAGCAAAAATGCTACTTATGGGAATCACAACTAAAAGCGTTTCATATCTTTCATCAATTTAAGCAGAAACAACCCAACAGCATTGTACTGCCAGGCAGTGAGCACCTGCAGATTCTTCAATGAACTTGACGAAACACAAGATCATATAACAGTTACTCAGTACTCAACTCAGAAGGGGGTACTAAAGGCCTAAAGGTCGCAGTGCTATTCTCCAAACTTTAATTTAAGAAAGGCTTTGTCGAATATTTAAAGTCAAAGTTAATAGTACCATAATATTGCTGGTAGACCAAAACATGGTCCATGCGGAATCGGTTAGATGATTTTGGACTTAATAAAATCGATTTAGGCCGGTATTCATCGAGCGCTCATAAACCTATTCACCAAATAATATTAGTGACTTAAGAGCGCTGACTCCGAAAACTCTGATATGAGCGCTCATAACTTATGAGTGCTTAGACAAACTTAGCCAGTTTCATAAACATTTAACAATCTTATAAATTTAAAAATGTTGTTTTGTGTATGAAACAAACGTAATTTTATGATTAAATAGGCTCTAAAATATTTAAAAGGACTTTATGAAATCAGTTATAACTGGGTATCTTTTAAAAAATAGTCTTTAGTGCAAAAAAAACACCCTGTGCGTTTGAGAACATGAACTGTAGACCCATAATTCATTCCGGTCATCGTTATTGCAAACAATTTTTGCAAATTTGTACATTATTTGCACAAAAAGTATCTAAGACATAAAAAAAATAAAAAAAAAACACAATGTTCGACAGATCATCAAAACTGTTGCACTAACTAACTCTCCATAACAAAGCACATGTGTGTGCCCAAGAAAGAGCCCAGCCGGTAAGTGTTCTATAATTATCCGTTGAAGCATCATGTTTATTTATCTTGTATTTGTTCTAGCATCAATTGCACTCGGCATTCTTTTTGTTATTTGTTCGTTTTTTTTCCTACTCTTAATATCCACTCAATCTTCTTAATAAATGACGAAATTAATCTCAAGAACTAGAAAGAAAGCACCCGCCTGGTACCTATATGTATGTTGTCGGTGAAGCCATGACGATCGACGACGACGACGGCGTTGAACGTCAGTGGCGGCGGCGGCTGTGGCTGCGGGCGGTTAATAATTCAATTTGTTGCGCTAGGCAATTCGCGGACGATCGCAAAAGGACCATCTGCAATAAATTTACCATTTCAAATAGGTATACCTTCTCATTTTCTCTTCTCATTGGAAAAAGAAAGATCTTGAAGAGTTTTCTTGTGCATCTCAAAGGTTCCTTGCAGTAATTCCTTCCCTGATGCACGAAGATGGCGAAAAAATAAATACACAACTATCCCGTTGATAGATCAGTATTTGTTTTTTTTTTATTTTTTTTCAACAGCTTGCCACCTAGAGTTTAACCGGAATTTTACTACTCGATGCTTGCAGTTGTGAAAGAACAGCTAAGCAGATCGTGCTTCCTGAAGTTGATTTATGAGGCTATAATGTAGATTTAGAGGGAATTCCAACCAAAAAAAATTACATTCTCAAGAATAATTTAAATATTTAGTAAGAAAAAAAAATTATTGTAATAAATTCAAACTGAATTGTGTCGACAGCAGAAAAGAATTTAAATGAAATTAAGTTTAAGATTCAGTTTTACGGAATAAGTGTGGAAGATCTTATGTCATATGGCTTAAGGCAAAAATAACGCTAGTAAATAAAGATATATGAGAATTTAAATCTCAAATCAAGGTTTTAAATAAATTTCGTTGAAAATACGGCAAATCAAACATTTTCAAACAAACCTATTTAACATGATTCTACTCTGCTGAACGCACTCATTTTTTTTACGAAGAAATGATTTTAATACGTTTATCATTTTCTTTGGTGAAAACAGTACTAGATTTAATATTAAATTTCCTGTCTAACTCTTGATTAAGTTTTAGTCGAAACGTGCCACAATATTTTAAATCAACCTTTATTTGCAGAAACCTACAGCTAACGCAATTTAATAATCAATATTGAGGAGTAGGACGTCTATGCTACCTGTTCCCCGGTTTAGTCCACTGACTAAAAATCCAATATAATTTCTAGAATACTAATAAGTTTTTCAAACCTCTATCTACAATATTAAGAACTTATTCCTACGTCTCCACCGGAGCTAAATTTAGATTTAGTGCTGATTTACGCTAAGTCTCCTCTAAATCTACTTGGAAACAGACATGTGGTTAATCAAACATACCTTTTTTACTTAAATTTGCTCAGCTGAACGCAGTCATTTCTTGTAACCTACAAAAATCATTTTCCATTTTTAGATAACTGACACTAGGTTCACATAAAAGAAGTCTTATACAAATTCAATTCAATTTTATTGAGTCTTTCTTTTTTTCTTTTACAAGTTTATTTGTCTTCTTCTTATACTAAGATATATAGAGGACTGTCAAGTATGGCCCTCTCATTTTAATGACATATGCTTCTATTGCCTTTACTTTAATGTATTTTAGGAGCTCTTTCTCATGGAGCTATTTCATAATTATTTTTGACGTTTTAGTCTTATACAAAAAGTATGAGAACGTTGACATTTCAAATTGAAAAGGTGTGTTCAGGTAGCAGCGTTCAGTGATAGTATCAGTTATGCGGAGCTGGAAAGGTGAGAATATTCATTTGAGTCAAAGTTGTTTGTGTCAATTAAAAGGAGTTTTAACTTGTGCGAAGCTCAAATATTAGAAGTATTTTGCATGTAAACTGTTAAAAAAAAACCGGAATAAATTTCTTGTTTTACTTAACCGATATTTTCAATTAAGCGGAGTTCAGTAAAGCGAAGTCGGAGCGGAGTCTACAAAGTTATCCTACCTATTATCCTATACGAATGCGAACACACCCAATGTTATTTTGCTAAGCTAGGTTTGTTTGATTAAAATTTTAAAAATATGGTTTATTCACATTATAGCAGTTATAAGAAATTTTTGTAAAGATTCAAGATATTTGACAAAACGTAAACAATTTCAGTTTATTTAATTTAAATAGAGGAATAAAGGAGTATTTTTCACCTCTTGACGAAATTTCTTTGAACAGAAATATGATATCTGTGAAATGAAAGGTTAACGTACATACGTCAGATATCAAAAACACGCAGTAATTAATTTAACTCAAATATTTCCTCTCTCAAAGAACAGGATATTTCATATGTCAAAAACTCTTATTTTCTTAAAAGTTCCTTTACTTTCAACTAAATAATTTTTTTTTTGAAAATTTCAAAGAAGTGAAGATCATTTACCCAATTAACGATGCCAATCTATGTATGAGATAATTCTCACAACACAAAATTGTATATTTTCCTAATGATTTTTGTTTAACTTTATGTACACAATTTAGCCTGGTCAAAGCCCCAAAAATCATTAACAAAAATTTCAGTGAGTTAATATAAACATTTTACCCGAACTCAGAGTAAAGGTGCGTTTTCGTAAGGTGAATGGTAAATATCCGGATAATACTTTGATACCACAACGAATCCAAAAATACTTTCCCTTCTAAAACTCATTTAAAAAATCCAATACTGAGGGTGTACACGTATTCAATTACCCTTTTGGAAAGTTATAGGAACATTGCAAAGTTGCAACGCGCATCGTTTTCGAAATCGATTTCAATAAACAATTTAATGAAAATGTTTTTTTTTTTTTTATTTGCAATAATTGTTGTTTCTTAAATGAAAGTTGGCGTGTGTGTGTGTTATGTGTGATGTGTGTGATGTTCGGCTGGAAATTGAGCACACAAAATCTAAACAAAACCCCCAGGAATTATGTTTATGTTTACACTTACAAGATATTGGCAAATAATATTTTTGAGGCATTTTGAATATTATTTAAGTGTTCACGCTTTGCAGACTGAAGTAATTGGTGGTGAGTGCAAAATTATTCAGAACACAAACTAGTACTTTTTGTTGGTTTCGACTATGGAAATGTAGAGAATAAAAAAGGTGGCGTTGAACAAAATGCAGCGTTTTTGATGAAATGCTTCGCGCACATGCTTAGAAAATTCACTTGGATTGCATCATTAGCACATTTAGATGTTATTTGATTGACGTTTGAGATATTAAATAGGAATGTCAGAAAGTTGAACCATACAGATGCCATTACTAAGCAGCATTGCATAATGGAAACGTGTACCTTAACTGGATAATTAACTTTTTGAAACTTAATCAGAAAATTAGAGACTTATTTGATGGAACAATATTTACCATCCCAAACACATGCTAATGTTTGAATTTCACAAAAAATGCAAATTTTTCTGGCAAAATTCCAGCACTTATGATCTACCAGTAGCGCCAATATTTGCCGTACGATGACTTTTTTTACCATTCTATAAAATGAAATTTGTTTTATATTAAAAACTGATGCACTATTTTTGTTCAATTTTATTCTTATACTATGCATACCCACAAAGTTCGTTAATTTTGTTCTTGATTTTTTCAAAGTCGGCCAGTGCATGAAAATCCGCCCATGCTTTGAACCCAATAGAGGTATTTAGAATGAATTTTTTTGCATTTTCTCGTGATTGGTTTGATATTTTTAATAAAATATGATTTTTTACGTAATACATCATTTCGACTGGTGAGGAGAGTATTACAGTAGTTGTGGGCATATTTGTAATTTTGTCCGCCAAAATGTTAATGTTATGATATTTCGAAATACCTGCCCTGCCTTGTCTATGGCTAAAATCGCTTAAACCAGATTTACTGATTTATTATAAATTTATGTTGGTCTTGCAAATACCCACTTTGAAGAATGAGCAGTGAACCATCGAAGCTAAGCAAATTCTTAGCAACAATACCATCTTGTTTAAATTATCACAGAATACAAAAAAATCTACTACATTTTCTATTGAAACTATCCCACGATTTGACAGCAAGTGATCAATTTAATTTTATTGGGCTATCGCACATTGGGGCAATTTAACCAGGGTAAAACAAAACTTGTAGGCAAGGAAAGTGAAGATTTCCGACGCACATATTATTGAATCCTTTTTGGATTACTCTCATGCGCGATTGAAGGAAATAATTACAAAAATTTGCAGGATACAACTGAAACCAACGCAGTAAACAATATTTATACAACTATTGTCGATTCTTTCCTCGATTTTTTACACTCTAGTACTTGCTCCTGTAAATTTAAACAAAATTCTGAGTAGGAATTTTAATTCATAGTTCGTTTTCATGTAACGCATCTGTTTTTTTCCTTTTCGTGCATAAGAGACGAAAAGGTTGCTATACAAGTTCTATAGAGGCCTTATTACGTAAAACTAAAACGATCGAGATATAATGTTCTGACGATGACTGTTCCTATATTTCTTTAAATATGATCAAATGCATAACTACGCCCCACATTACCATACGAATATAAATTTCTTTGAATCAAGATTTAAAATAAATCTCCTCAAATTCTACTTGGAAACAAAAATGTGTCAATCAAAAATACCTATTTTAATTTGCTGAACGCACTCATTTTTTTGTTAACAAATGACGTTTTCACTTCATTTTCGCTCAGAGGAAACATTTGGTAATACATAATTATTAAGGGTATTCATGCAGTCTGGTAAACTCTTGGTTAACGTGGTAAACTAACTTTCATTTCCATACAACTTTTGGCATGTTTACCACATTTACGTTTACCACGGTTGCATGAGTACCTACCCCTATTATTAATTATTGATTTCAAACAATAGGGGTATTCATGTAGTAAACCTGGTAAATGTGGAAAATATGTCAATTTTTTTATGGAAATGACAGTTCCTAACCAGATTTTATACTTTACCAGTTTACCATACTTTGACACTACTTTTTGTATGCTCTGAAGAGCTGTCGGACAGGTAAAGGGCTTTAAATACGACAATTGCCAATAAGATGGATTTACTAATTGGTTGGTGACCTAGATTTTTTTTATTGGAACGAAGTATACTTATTGTATGTGTCCAAAAACGAAGCCAATACTTTTTAGAACCCAACTATTAATTTCATAATTGATATGATCTGAAATTTCTCTAGAATAAAAATAGAAGAAAAAAATCACTGTCATGTTAATTTATGGAACTCTAAATTTTAAGTAAGATTAATAGCACAACTGCAAAAAAAAACAATTCTACAATTTGTTCTTTTAATCAAAGACCGAATACAATAAAATCATTGTTAAAAAAATAAATAGATCTTTAAAAAACTACTATCAACTTGACTTGACCAAACGAAACATAAAATATATGTATACAAATTTTCATTGTGTTGGTATAGGTATATTGTATGTATGTGTACATAAACGAAGGAAGATACATTTTAATTATTTCCAATTAAGTATGACTTTGACATCTTCTGGATACAAATCTTCAAGTCTGTAGACCACATGCAAGACATATCAAAATAACTCAACCAACCACATTCTTCAGGGAAAAAAAATACTCCCGTCGCACACCACCAACCTCCGCCAAATATAAACAATTCAAAATCTCGGAAAATCATTTGCCATCCTCGTATGGTTGGTAAAAACATATAAACTCTGAGGAGACATACACACAAATTTAACACACCGACACCGTCTGCCAAAAGATACATGTTCTCAAAAATATGACATCATCCTGAGACGTTTAAAAAAGAAAACTAGTGCAAAAAAAATGCATATAGGACCCATTAATGGTTGTAATCTGGATGATAGAGTTGCCTTTTTGGCAAACGAATATCAAAATGAGTAGATATAGCTCTAGGCACTGAACTAACTCATAATACTCAATAAATCAAAAAAATTTCACAGCCCACAAATGGTTTCGACAAGTTATCTTTGACTTTAGGCGTCAAAATCTAATTTTCTACAGCTTGGCTTGCAAACCGCAACCCAAAAGATAGTTGCGTTCGTGTATTTTATACGCAAACAGGCCTAAATTTATAATAATGACATTTGAAATGAGTGCATTCAACTTAAAGGGTTTGTTCGTTTTAAAAAAAACTAATATTGTCAATAAAGATCTACATAAATGTTTTAAGATTCTGAAATAAAGACATATACAATTTGGGGGCAGCTGAGATAATAATCTTAAATACAGCATGGGAACAAGTCCCTTCTTTAAGAAAAAATAGGAAATTCATAATTTACAGCTCAACTTTCTGGACTGTCATTGGTTTACTATAGTTGGTAAGTTTGGTTGACGGCTAAGATACAAAAAAATTATTGCAATGTGTTTAAGGACTAAACCTGTTTGAATGCAAACAACACACAATGATGTTTCAAGCCAAAACATTTTTGATCTAAAACAAAAAAAAATCATTAAACCAAACCAAACCGAACGGAAGTATGCCATAAAAACCATGTGAGCTCAAATTTGTGGGTCTCTTACCACACGCACTGGTTTTGGGGGCCGTTTGCTGTCTTTGATGATCAGTTTGATGATTTATACGAGTAAAAAATTTGGATGAATAAGTAAAAGATGTATTGTATTGAGAAAACATGCTGTGGCGCGGTGGCGGCAGCACAGGCGTCTATTAAAAATATTGCATTACTTATTAATAGAATTGACATAATTTCCAGCACATTTAGAATTCTGCGAACATGTTATTAAATCAAACATACCTATACACTACGACTACACATATGTTAGAAAACAAACAAAAGTACAAAAATATAAAACTTTCATACATAGATTTTCATGTGTGTTTTTAAATACAGAATTTTTAGCTCCCCCTGGAGGCAAGGAAAAATAAAGTTAATTAAAAAAGTGTGAAAAAAAATCAATTTTAAATTTATCTTGGAATTGTTCCAGGTATGCGATTCTTTTTGTTTACATTATTTTCTTTTTAAAATTGATTTGAAAATTTGATGAAAATGCATCTTCTTTTGACAGCTAAGAAAAAAGTGATTATTAGTTTCTATTTCATTCATTTCATTCATATTAAGAAAGTGAAAATTGCCTTTATTGGTAAAAATCTTCAAGCTAATAGGGTGTCAATTTTATAAAATTACAAAAACTACCCACTTTCATAGTCGTAGGTTTTATGATATGCAGTTATAGTCCAAGCGGGGACCTGTTCTACTTGGATTACTTTGCTCATAAGGTTAGAGATTTAAATTGGTGTCAAATGGAAGATAAGGTAGTACCTACTGAAAATAAAAATATAGGACTGTTATTTTTAAAATAGGTACATGAACGTAGTAATCCTGTTTGAACGAAAAAAAAAACAAAATATTAATACTACCAAATAGGATTACCTGATACTTATACCCATTTTAGAGTTGGCAGCTGACATTTTTTATATAGAAGAGAATTCAGTCTAAGATTTCATCTATATTTTAGCCATTAACTCAACCAAAATGTATACTATATTGTTTAAATAAGAATTATTTGAGAGTGTTTTTCAGTTGAACAGGGTTACCCCATTCTGAGCCTTACAGTCTTATTTTTTTTTTTTTTTTTTTTCATATTTTCTACTTTTGTTTAGCAATATTAATATTTTCGTTTTTTAATAAACAAAAAGTTGTGATGCATAACGTGATGTAGCTTTTTTTTCGTTGAAACAGGGTTGCCACATTGATGCACCCATTTTTTGACACTTATTTAAATCTCTTATCTTATGAGCTAAGTAATCCGACGCGATGGTCGCCTCAACAAAAAAATGGTTAATTGCAAAAGAGTTCTTTGACATTGTAGACGAAATTTTGGGAGTAAAAAACAAGGAACTCAACTGAAAATTTGGATCCCGCGCTGCAATTTAAAGATTACGACAGACATTATTTGATATTCATGGTTGAAAGATAATTTGAATTCTCATGGTAATAAGATTTTATCTTTAATTTCTTACTGCGGGACACTGTATATAATATTTTGATTGTATAAAATAAAGTTAAAGCTGTTAGATTTCGAAAGATTTAGACAATTCTCTGAAAACAAGATTCGCAACATGATTACGAAATCTCGTTGAACCGTTCACACTGCGCATAAACTAGATTCAACGGACCGGATTTAACAGTTAGTACTAACTTTTTGGGGAAACTGATTGGTCAGATGTCACTGAATTTTCAAACTGAAATTTCAGTGACATATGATGTCACTGAAATTTCAGTTTCTTTCAGAGCCTCTAAAAAGTAAGTAAGTACTTAATGTCCGTTGAATGTAAGGAATTTGTTTGGCATTTCGCTTTTCTCAGTGTTAAAAGATGCTCTAACTGTTATACAGAATAGAACTTCAATGTGTTATGAAAGTGTCTCCGCTAGCAAAATCAAGTAGACTTTGTGGATATTTTGTCGTAATCTACAAACAAGATTATGGAAACTGATTATGGAAAATGTATAGGAAAGCAGAAAGCGGTGACTAAATCAAAGGCTGATACCACTGTTATATGACCAATGCTTTGATGACTTATACGCATTTACCTATGTACATTGTACTAATATGACTGATATTTTTTATCTCTTACAAATTTATTTTAATTTTTATATATTTTTCCTTCGATTAAGCAACACCTGCTTCCAAATTTGCAATTCAACATCTAAATTGACTCAACAACAACTGTCAAATAAGTGTGCAAAGCACACCTCCCGCGACTTTAAAGTTGTTGACCTATGCTCATTCCAGTTCTATAGCCCACAAATTATTATATTATTAAGGTTTCTGTGTATTTTCAATCTAATATTACAAACCTATATCCATTTGCATAACTAAGCAAATTGTCCATATGCGCGACAATAAATTTGCAAACGTTGTAATTTCCTTGAACTTGACAGCATGAAAACAAAACATTCCCGAGACGGATACCATAGACGCAGAAACAGAAAAAAAACAATACAGTCGAAGTATTTTACCTCCTGGTGAGCTCAATTTCATTAAAATTAATTTAAAGCCGAGTAGTTGAAGGTCAAAAATGGAATCACTATTTCATACATTGATGCACCCAACATTAACATTCAAATAGATGACAGGAGCAGCCCCCTTCAGTTTTATGTTATTTTTTTCTAGTTAAAGGTCAGTTGAAAGTAAATGCACTCCCCGAATGAAATTGATTCAGCTTATAACTGCAACTGCCCCAGCAATGGCAGCAGCTGGACAAGAGCTACATACATTACGTATAGAGATTCTCCGAGATTTCTGTTACTCTAGGTTTTGTGTGGTGTTCTGATTTTTCTGTCTGACCAAATGACCCGACCATTGTCAATGACACGTGACAGCTGACAGTGTCATTAGCAGTGTGTCGGCATTTTATTTTTATCTATGTTACATTTGACAATTTTAACAAAGCATAGAGTTTGCTACAAGCGCTGCAAGCAATTTTTTGCTTACTGATAACAAAACGAAACGTAGGCGTAATAAAATTCTTCTTTGTCTAAGATTTCGCTCTGTTTGTTTAGTACATTTTCGCGTGACCCTCAAGTTGTTCGTTATTAGGTTTTTTTTTTTTTAAGTTTTATGATGTTTGTGTATCGTAAAATATTGTATAAAGGAATAGGAGATGAAGTGATACAATGACTGCGAAAAGTTGCACAAGCTTAATTTTAATTGTTTCAAATTGAGTGCTGGCACCATGAAATAGAAATGTAAGCTTATGTTTTTTTTTTGTATTTTTTTTTTTTTCTAAAAAAATTCAATGATCTCATAAAACCAGATTGTTGCATCTTCTTAAAGGAAAGCAATGCGAGTAGTATACATCAAAGTGCAGTGCTGTGCACATACAAAAATGAGCAAAAAGTAAATAATACACAGAACATGCCAAGTTAAGTGGGTTAATTCATTCATAACGAAAACGATGTCAAGTTAAAGATGACACTTGGTTCTTACATAAAGATAATAATATGCATCTTTTGATTAAAATTTACATTTATTATTGTTTTGACACGTTATATGTTATCAGTACTTTGGCACTTTTCAAAGTGTTATAAGATTAATTGTATTTAAAAAATAAAAATAGTTTATAAACTGTCAAAATTATTTAATAAAGACTTAAGTTTGTCTTAGTTTTTAAATTTTATTAAAGGTCCTAACTATGAGTGACAGAAAATATAGTTTGTTAATTTAAGTATATGTCGCTTGGTATTTAAAAGTGAAGATAGTAATGCGAGTGTTTTTATTGAGCATTACTTTACTATTAAAAAACCAGTATTTGACAGAACAGCATTTGAAGAACCACCCTTTTTATTTAGAAAACTTGTATTGTCAATCGAAATCAAAATCAGAAACGTAAAAAAACAACGAAAAGTAGTTTCTTTAAACTCATAAAAACTTCTAGAATCAAATGTCAAAATCATTTATAAGCGAGTACATTTAGTTGGCCGTGTTCCTTTGGAGGTGAAAAAGTACTTATGAGTACTTACGTATTTAACAAAATAAATGAAATTCCAATTTAATGGCTCTGACGAGAATGTGTAGATAATTGTACTAGGTTATGGTTTTCACCTACTGAAAAGTAGATGAGTTTTCAACTTCCAAAAGCACACGGATATTTTGTACATTCATGCAGCCATGTTTTTGAATATTGACTTATAATATTCGTGGCGCCGATTATAAGTAGTATGAACCACATATCGTAGCTTGTTAGAATTCAACAAAGGCTTCTATAACTTTGTATAATATTTGAATATGTATAACATACATACGAGTTATATATTTATCAAGATACAAACGAAAGGTATAAGTATAATTTGATTCGTAGGAGGTTTCAAAATCAAAACACAAAAAAAACTTCTTCACACATGCAAGAACCTTTGGAACTTGAGTATCTATACCTAAACTACACGCGATAGAAGAAATAAACTGAAATGAGATCTATTTAAAATGAATATTTGAAAGAAAATTTCAATAGGATACTTTGAGAACTTTTTTTCTTAATGCTATTCTTTTTGTGTTAAATCAGCCAAATTCTTTGGACGGAATTTATTAGACAATTGAGCGGGAAAAGTAATAAATTTGAAACAATGTGAATTTATCATTTCATAAAATTAAAAAAAAAAGATGAATAATAATCATTGGTTTTAGGTCATGAGTAGTTGTTAAATGAAACAGATCTAGAGTTTGATAAATTGCACCTGGAACTATGATCTAATTTTAGATACATATGTCATTTGTAAACGCTGGGTTGTATATTATTTGTGTATCCATGTGAAAATATTCCTATGCTTGTTGTGCAAAATTGAAATTATTTGATTATGGAAATATGACATAATACAAGAGACAAGACCAGCCTTGCAATTAAACACGAATTTCCTCAGTTATCTATCTACAAGGTTAAAATAATATAGTACCCATATAAAACTTAAACATAATTCTTATAAATTAAAAATAGCAATGTATCTTATATGGCTTTCACACCTAACCATAATCTAGATTTCGTGCAAAAAGTACGAAATCTATTAGATTTCCCATAAATTTTCAGTTTTCAAAATCTTGTTTGTAATGTAGATTAAGATGAAATCTGCTACAAAATCTACTTGATTTTAGCCGTGTTTTATTGGTTGTTGTGTAAGCAGCGCAGTAGAACTTTCTATGGAAAATAAAAACAAAACGAATACTGTCGAAAAATAAGGCAGTAAAAAACAAGATGGCGATGATAAGAAGAGCTGCGAAGGATGCGTTCGTTAATTTTTGTATAAAAAAACATGTTTTGACTAGAAATAAAATAAAATAACGAAAACAACTCTACATTTTATTTAATTAAGAAGTAAATTTATATATGTATTTACCATGGTGCAGAATAAGATTAAAATATTTGCTTATTCGTATTTTATTTAAGAAAGAAAGAAGGGCAAATCGAGATTACTCCATGTTGCTAATCGGGAATGACATTCGATAAAGTTTGCGAACACACCCCTAAGCTGGTTTTGATTCGCCATAAATTGCACCAAAAAACATCAACATAGTACCAGCTAAAAAGGAAATGTCAAACAAATCTAGTTTATGTGCTGTGTGAACGGTTCAACGAGATTTCGTAATCTTGTAGTGAAATTTGGCTATTTTTCTCTAAATTGATTTAACATAAACGTCAGGTTTACTTTTGAAATTTGTCAAATTATAATTATATCTCGGAGCGGATCGTTACTTTTGACCAAATCACGATTGACTGAAAAGTCTTTTCGATTTCAAACACTTTGTTTATTGAAAAAAATGCCGGAGCAACGAATTTTCCGAAAATTTTTGATATTCTAAATTTGAAGTACTTTTCAAAAAAGTATCGCAAAAGAATTCAATATTTCACCCGACACACCACTTCTGGGACAAAAATTCAAAATAATGCACTCACGTAGGTTCTTTTGACCAAAATAAAATAATAATTTTCATTTTGTATGGGTGATATTAGGGACTAGGGTAAGTATTTATTTTAGAGATTAAGTTTTTTCTTAAAATATGTTGTATGTACATAATTTTCGCCATTTTCTTTGAACTCACTATAAGTATATATCGATTTTAAAGTTTTCAACACTGTTTTCAGCAGCACTTAGTGACAAAAATTATTACTACACAAAAACTAATAAGCTCCTTTAAAGTTTGTTTTCATTTATTTATGAGACACATATTCATACATTTTATGGAATCCGTTATACTTTACTCCCGGGGAGTCAACGTGATTCGGAGGGTTCGCAGTCCCATTTAAGGCAATTATGAACTTACTGGGTAAACTATATTATTATCATTACGAAGAATTACCTTACCATTTCCAATAAAACACTTCCTCCCTGCGAGTTCCACAACAGAAAATGAGTCTGAAATAAGTGCGAATCCAATGAACATCGAAGGCAATGACAAAAGCGACAAAAAAAACATTTTAGTCAATGCAACCATTTCACTTTTTTCCAAAAATCCAAGATTAATTACTGGTAGAACCGGGATTTAAAAGTCATTTTTAAATATCTTTTGTGTTAATGAATATTTTAATAGTTCAATACCTTTTCATTCATTGAAATCTAAAAACACTATTAAACAGTATATAAATAAAATAACCTCTACGAGTAAAAAATATCAGACATTAAAGAGAGTTCATCAAAAGAAACTATATCCATACCATCATATATCGGCACTTGAAAGAAATTAAATCATCAGGAAATAATCAGCAAACAACCATCAGACAAGGCCCATTGACCAATTCCATGAAATTAAATCCGATCTAAGAAACAAGCACCGCTCAGCACCAAAAGTGAAGAACTTAATTAATTGTCCTTTTATAATCATTTAAATCGCTTCGATCAAGCGTTATGTATTCAGTAAAATAGTTGCAAGTTGTTGACGCAAGAAGAAAAGTATGTTAAAACGAACACTACACATCACATTAAGTGTTTGACAATCAAAAGATTGTATTCCCTTCCCTGGAATGGAAGCATTCAGTGAGTTTTCGCGCCACATGCCACACACAGTTTAAATGATGCATTTGGTTGGATTGCAATTCATTGATGCAACCGCCAACGCTGATATGCACTTGTGAATTATTATTATTATTGCGAGCTATCAAGTGATCGCTATGATGATGACATCATTCATAAAAATGGTGGCTTGCGTTATCATTTGAGGTTTGTTTGTCCAATCTTTCGTTCGAGAATTTTATGTAAATGCGTTGGGTATGCAGATAGGAAAGAAAATAAATCTCAGTTGCAGCAGTCAAATCATATATGAATGAGTTTTCTCATTCTCCAAATCCCATAGGGGCATAGAAGTGGCAAAGATGGTTGGTACATACATACATATATAAGCTCTATAAATGAATAGATAGATATATCATTTAATAAGTTTCTGTATTTAAAAAGATAATGACAAATTGGCATTAATTGCATGACACTGAACACGCTCTCTGGGTTTAATGAATGAAATGCACAAAGTGCATTGATAAGAACAGCTTGGGTCACTGATAATAATATTTTTAAATGAGCTTGTTGTTTTCTTTTTTTGTGGAAGATTCCTCTACAATTTATTTAAGATTTCATTAAATAAATTCAAAATGTTTTGCACTTTGTCTAGGTTTAAATCTATAATTATGGCGGGGTTTTAAAATTACTTACTGAATTACTTAGGAAAATGTAAGGGACTAAATATTTTGTAAATTTTAGGGTCTGTGATTTGTCAGCTGTCAAACTTAAAGGATTTTTTTTGACAGCTGACCAATCACAGATCCGAAAATTAACTAAATGTTTAGTCCCTAAAGCTTCCTGAAACTGCACATTGTTATCTTTTGTCAACTCTCTCCAACTTTTGCTTTTTAAGCAACAGAGCACTTTTGATCGCAGCTAACATGTATACCTAATGGCGGGTTGGTAGTTATCATCTAGTTTCGGCCACTTTTTCTCTCTTATGGGATTAACCTATAGTATCCGTCGTTTCCGTTACGTTGACGTATTCATCTGACAGCTCGGTTAAATACACACGATCTTTTAGAATTCTATAGATTGGCCCCTTTAAATGTAAAACTGCTTTCAATTGCATATCATTTTGTTGAATTTTACACCTGATTCAAGTTGTTAACTTGTTGTAGCCTAGCAGAATTAACTTCAAATCGCCTAAATGCATTATAAAAGACTTGTATATTTGACGTGTTGGAAAGCTATTTTTGGTTTTTTTAACATAAGGTTTTGAGAAACTCATTTTGTTCCACGAGCCAAATTTTCTCGTTTCCGTCAACGAATTCGTTATCGATGATGAGAACGAGTGTATTTTATTGAGCTGTCAGTTGAAAACGTCGACGTAATGCACGCTACGGATTGCCCCTTTAGCATAAGGGCTAAGTACCTAATTATTTTTCTGTAAAAAAAAACACGGCGCATATTTAACAACGTTGCATTATTTCTATTCCATGACAAATTACTTATTACTACCAGAGATAATATTAATTTACTGTTTTGTATAACAACACCCTTATCATCTGATTTCATTAACATAATGCGCTCATAAGAAAACTATTTAGCTATTTATAAAAGCATTACCCCATCAATCTCTGATTAATTGGTTTCAAACTAGCGGACTCTCATATTCTACATCATAAACTATGTATATCATCGTCGATTCAAATTTAGCATTAAATGCAACACATGTCACAAAGAACTTAAAACAAATATTATTGTTCTCCTTACATTGTCACAGGGGCGGAACATCTTGCTGTACAAAATATTCAATGGATATAGGCGCCAGGACATAGAAACAGACATATCACTTCTTTTTAAAAATTAAGTTGATAGAAGCATCGTTAGAAGTTTGGACCGTTTAAGTATTAAATACCAAAAAGGCTACATTAAATGTCAGCGAAAAGGCAATATTCTCGAACTAGGGCGCCAGGATTAAGTTAAGAGCCTTTTCACAACAACCAGATTTCGGAACAAGATAACGAAATCTCGTTGAACTGTTCAAACCGTATATAAAACTAGATTTTGTTTGACATTTACCATTTTCTCTCTCTAACTGTTATACAAAAGAGAACAATATGTTGTAAATGTGTATCCGCTAACAAAATAAAGTAGATTTTGTAGGAGATTTCGTCGCGACCTAGGTTAGAAAAAAAAACTGATAATGTATGGGAAATCTAGTACTTTTTGCACGAAATCTAGATTATGTAACAGGATTTTATGTTTTTTTTTTTAATGTCTAATCGGTAATGAATAATTATTTTCTGTTGACTAAATCAAAAGGCTAAAATACATATCAATTAATTTGCACCCAGGCCCAATCGCAGATCATTCTGATCCTGTTTTACACAGCTGAATCTGAGATATGATCCGGCAAATTGTAACAGACACTGAAGTGTGAAGTGTAATAGTCACTTCCTCTAATCTAATGTGCATCAATTCAGTAGTAGTTGAGAAGCATTGCTACCACACGAATCAATGTAATGTCAGTTTCATGGTGTACCTCTAGATACCCAATTTTTTTTTTTTTCAAACTCGCTTAGTAAGAATCCCTTTGGTTGCCTGTGACATTAGCGGCAATATCTTCATTGGATGAATGATGCTATATGTTATATGAGCATGTGAATTATTTTTAGAACAAAAACAAAAAAAAAGTCAAGAAAGCAACAAGTGGCTGACATGCAAAACATCTATCTCTGGTGAATTGGTATCATCATCATCATCATCATCGTTCTTAGGTCATGCATGCATCGTTTAGTGTGATGAATGAGATTTCGGCAACGAAGAAAACTATAAGAGACAACAAACTTCATCCTCGTCATCATCTATCTTTTTAAGCTAAAAGTCCTTGGTACCTATATACCTATATATGGAATTGTTATTTATACACATTGAGGGTTGAGGTGTATCGTGTCACAGTATGGCTCCTTTATATCTCTTACTTCTGTGATATTTCTCTTTTTTGTCGTTGTTGTTTTAGGTGAACCAGGGTAATGGTGATGAGCTCAGCAGATTTCTGATGTTCGAGGAATTTTCTTGCTTTGAGTCTGGAATAAGAGAGACACGGGCAGGTTTTAGTGCAGTGTCACTTTCCTTATACTAGATACTTCTGGCTATAACAGTAAGTGGCACTTAGGTGGCCACCTATATTGGAAACTTAATTGCCACTTTGTATGGAAATATGTGCACTACCTTACAGTCCCTTGAATTAAAAATTGACTGTGCAACTGAGCCTTAGATAGTTTGTTCAATAACTGTAGTAAAGCCTGCATACTTCTATTAGGGGTCTTCTTACTAGTTCAATTACAGACAATAGCTAGTTTCTCAACCAACTCTTACGTTAAAGGCTGGTAAGGCAGTGCAGTTTTCTCCACACAAGGTGTCAAGTCTCTAAGATGGTGCTATTACAAGATGACATCAAGAGAAATAGGAAACGTTATAATTTTTCATACGATAAGTTGTCGATAACATGGTTAAATTTTAACTAACGAGAGACGTGCTTAACAGAACACATTGAATGATAAGAAGAAATAACTGCTGAATGCTCTTTCCTAACTTTTCTTATTGATATTCGACACCTTGCATTTTTCAAATGCATCCTTGGTCATTGAAAAATGGACACAAGCATTTTAAATTTTTAAGAGCAAAATAAGACATCTGATCGTTATTAACTACTTACCCTACTCTACCCTATTTTTGAAAATTATTTTTGGTGTTTTCTTAGTCTACGGAAGTCAACTTTCTTCTGTGTCAGGATCTGGAGAAAGACCCTTAATTTATTTGTAGTATAAAAAAAATATTATCCACATCAACGTACTTTCTATATACAAAGTTAACCTAATAGAAGATGGATTTTCCTGAATGCAAACCACATTCAAAAAAAAATATCTCAAAATAAATCTCAGCATAGTGTGGACTAACCATAATATATGACTTTCCAATGAAATAAAATTGTACTCTATGCATATTATAATGCTTGCCTGTGGTGGCAATTTCAGTTAAGTACACACTTACATGCATACTTAAGGTGTCACTACTACGCGCTGCGCCATGCCATGCCATGCCAGGGCGTTGATAGTGAAAATATGATCTTGATCTTCGTGGCCGTGAGACTAGTTTACCGTTAAGTAGGTGAGGAAATCCGATGCAATTGTAAGTTTTTTTTATTCAAAGGCAAATCTTAAATCTATGTGCGACCCTAATAATTGTTTTTGTTATTCCATTTATGGAGAGATTTATCTTTTTGTTGAAATTTATGTTTTGACAGATTTTGTTAGTTAATTTTAATCTATTGTTCAAGGTGGAAATACGGCTTAAGGATACGAGATGATTTACATTAGGTATGTGGCATTAGGCTATTTTGAAGTACATTGCACTATTTCAAACTACTTTTATATGGCTTCCACACGGAACCATAATCTAGATTGGGTGCAAAAAGTACGATATCTCATCGAAATCTACTAGATTACAAACACATTTTCAGTTTTATTCTAGATTACGACGAAATCTCCTACAAAATCTACTTGAATTTGTCAGTGGAGACATATTTATAACACATTTGTCTCTTTTGTATAACAAAATCTAGTTTAACGAAATCGCATTCTTGTTGCGACATCTGGTTGGTGTGAAATGGCTATAAATCTCCTCAAATCAAGATTTTCTTTGAAATTTTGCCTTTTTATTGGTTCGTAGTAATCTAGATTACAAACAACATTTTAAAGACTGAAAATGTATGGAAAATCTAGTAGATTTCGACGAGATTCCGTACTTTTTGCACGAAATCTAGATTAGGGTTCTGTGTGAAAGCCGTATAAATCTACTTGAAAACAGAAACTTCGCAAATCAACATACATACCTATTTTACTTGATTTTACTTTGCTGAACGCAGTCATTTTTTTATGGAAACAAATGTCATGTTCTATTGCCGCTGGGAGTATATTTTATTTAGTATAACGGTGCTTTAAGCCTTTTAAGTTTTCATGTTTATAACAAATTAAGGATAACAATCAAGTTAATACTTTTATATTTATTTTTTTTTGATTTTTCATATTGTTGTCATGAAACTGTAAATGGCGAAGAAAATAAAAACTTTATGACCTACAAATGTGACAGTCCGACTTTTTTCAAACGAGTGCAAAAAAAACAATAAAACCAAACATTTTACGACCGAAGAACTTGAGGAGGAAATAAAAGCTTGTACTGCCAATTCATTTTGGTTGGATTCAAAACTTTTTTTTCTATTGAGAAAAGGGGTTGCTGAATGCACTCTAAAGTACTAAAAAGTACGTGGCTGTGGATGATGAAGCCCAAAGGATTGCGGCTAGTATGACTGTTTCGTATAATCCACCATTACGATTCCTTAATTGATTTTAAGGGTCATAATAATTCTGCATCCATCAAGATTATAAATTTATTATAAAAGGTTATTTGTAGGTTCTTTAAAAATGGTTTAGGTTTTGCCTAATCATTGCTTTTCATATGGGTTAACGTTTAACTTAATCGTTAGACGTTTATTCTTGAAATATTAATTTTGTCTTTTGGCAATATCAAAAGAAGAAAACCAATAAACAATTATGCACAAATTAAATTATAAACCAAAAGAAGTTTCGCATTTTCGTAGCTGCACCAAACGATCAGAAACTATACATATTTCCGAATCAAAAAAAAATGTCCCAAAATCCAACACCAAAAGAAAGAAACAAAACGTATCACAACGAGTCACAAGCATAGCACAAAACGGACTTTATGCTCGAGACAATATAAAATTGTTTTGCTATGCTATTTTTCTTCTTCTGACGTATCTGACAATATCAACAACAACAACAACAATGCCGAAGAATCTTCAAATGAAAGCAAATATACATAACAATGTGTATTTCTATATACCTAAGCGAAAATGCAACTTTCTAGATAGAATGTTATGAGTAAAAAATCGTTTGCTATGTGATGCTTGGGAGATGGCATAAACTTCACTTTTGCCTTAGGCTGGTTTATTGCTTATATGCCTATATATCAACCGCAACCACAACAAGTTGGGGTCAAATTGTTGTTAAACAGCCGGCTAAAAAAAAAACTTTATTCAAAGGGTGTTTTTTTTTTAAGAGTGTGATAAGACTTTAAAATGGAACAACTGTACAAGACTTTTTTGTAGGGCCATAGAACTTCAGCGTTAAGTCCTAGTTATTTCCTAACAAAATGTCCATAATAGCCTTTTCACACTAACTAGATTTCGAAACAATATTACGAAATCTCTCTGCTAAAACTTGCTACAACTGTTATACAAAAGAGAACAATGTGTTATAAATGTGTCTCCGCTAACAAAATCAAGTAGATTTTGTAGAGATTTCGTCGTAATCTAAATTATAAGCAAGATTTTGAAAACTGAAAAGGTATGGGAAATCTAATAGATTTCAAAACTTATGTTATGGTTCGGTATGAAAGCCATATATGAGGTACCCTTTAAATGTTTCCTGTTGACGTTAAGTATTTTCCATTTACCTACCAGAAAGAACTTTCAACAACACTTTTACCATAAAGTTGAAGTAGTAAAGAAAATATAAGCAGAAGTAGGTACCGAAAAAACACCCTTTACAATATTTTGCAGTTCCGACCTTATGTATTTTGCTTTGTGCATATGATGAAAAGAACGGACAAAGATAAGATTATCTTAAATGCTGATTTTTGTTTGTATTCTTTCATTCTTGTGAATCGTTTTGCATCCGATGATTTCTAGAGCAATAAATAAGATGCTTGACTTAAAGAGCGGGCCAGTTGATGGGCTCCTCTAAGTCAATTTCTTTGACTTGTATTAAATTGTTGAATTTGATATGACCAAGTAAAGTATGATAGTACGATGTTGAGATTATGAGATTCTGATGCACTCTGCAACCTGCATATACTTTTTTTTCTTATGACCATTAATTGTTGCAGTAGGTAAGTTTATTTTATTTGATAAAAATTGGAGAGACTAATTAATTTTGTCTTGGTCACAAGAAATATGAAAATATGATGTAGAAACAAATAAAACAACTTAATTCAGGTAAATGTGGTAAACGAACTGTCAAAAATTTGATTTTTTATACAAATTTTGACAGTTTCCTACTACTTTACTATGAATACTACTTTCCACCTCGAATAATTACCTACTAACAAGGGTCTACTATTGGTGCATTGCATACTGATCTGCTTAGTCGTAGTAGAGGTCTGAACTCGAGTCCTAGCCTATATCACCTTCTTTTTTCAGTGGCACTGCCTCTTTGCAAGAATTGGCAAACCTCCAGCAGTTGTAATCGTGTCATGAAAAATTGCATTACACCTTATCCATTCGGACTCGCCGGAAAATTGTAGGCTTAGATCTTGTCTCTTGTATTATTGTGATCTAGAGTTCCGTCAAAATTGTATTTATTTATGTATGTCCTCTGCTTGATCAAGAAAACTGTTATACAGAAAGTACAACCTGTGTTATTTAAGGCACTCGGAAAGTTGAGAATTCACTCCCCTAGGAATGTGCCAGGGTTGTCGTAATTATAACATTTACTATCAAGTAGAAGAAATTTAAACACGGATATTTTCCTTCATTTCAAAATCTGTTCTAGCAAATCAAACTCGCACATGGTAGGTATTACAATAAAAAAAAAAAACTTAACGCGCGTGTTATTGTTTCAAGACTTGATAATTTTGTTACGGTGTTTTTTTTTACATTTTTTGTCGGGTTTTTATTCATTTTATACTTACTTGTATGCTTTTCTTAAAAGTAAGTACCTACATTATATTTCTTTTAAATTTAAATAAAAATAAGCTAAAGATAAGCTTCAAAAACATATTCAAACACATACTATTGTAAGTCGGCACTTAAAGGCTATCACATTCCCATGTCACCTTTAACACTCATAATAAGACCAGAGCAGAATATTTTTTTGAATGAAAAAACAACAGAAAAATGTTGTCATTGGTCAGAAATCAATTTATGATTAAAGACTGTTTGTTTTAATTTTGAATAAAATAAAATAAAGTACAAATCTAAGCAAATTTGATAATAAATCATTGTGTTAATTACAACACAATTTATAATAACTTTGCCTTGATCTTATTAATAAGCTATGTATAAGTATATTTTTTTTATATTGATAAGATAGAAGACGCAAATCACATATTTTACTCAACAATTTTAGAGTTGACGCCATCGCAAAAAATAATTTAATACTTATTATTAAAATCATTATCATTAAACAGAATTGAGCATCTTTGGGGTTGTGACACGTGGAGTGCGACGTGTGACTAGCTAAAATTTTACATTTTTATAATTTGAAAAAATTATTAAAAGTAGTACCTCAGTGTAGGTCACGCGTATAAAACCTTTAATCTATTTATAGAAACAAATTTAAGTATTTAGACTATACTTAATACAAGTTTTAAGTCCTGATACGAAAAATTCATGTACTCCAAGTTTGTATTAATAAACACGAGGTAGCGTGGAAATATTATCAACTTATAAAATATAGTTAAGAAAGAATGTTTTGTTTTTTTTTCCACCTCCTATCACTTTTCAACAAAAATTACTTTACTGAATTTGAAAATAGGGAAGAAAGAATTAACATCTTTCACTTATTTCAAACAAGTTTTAGTTAAAGCCATTCCAAGTATAATGCATTTTTCAATTTGCTTGAGGATATGAGACTTGTGTCGTACTTGATGGGTATAGTTACGGGAACTATGTTGTTTGTATTCTATACTTTATAGTTCAACGAATTGAACTTATAGTATCTCCTCACTTAACAAAATTGATTTACTTTCAAAATATCACTTCACAAATAGTGCGATTTCCGATCAGAATACGTTACGAACTTTTAAAAGCATCGAGATTACGATTTATAACAGATTATAACAGTTTTATTTAATAAAATCAGTGATGTCGATAATACACCGCATGATGGACTCATTTTAGAATGATGTTTTCACTCAATCTCTGTCTGTCTTCTTTATTTTTATGTAAGACTACGTGCTCAAGTACAATTGATTGCATTCCAGTATAACAGTATAACTTATCCCGCTCTTTCTGTATATAACAGCGAGATGAAACTCCTTGACCTAAATTTTGTTTTATATAGGAGTATTAATATGAGATAAATCTTATTTCTTTCTTTCTTATTACATGAGGTGAAATGTTTCCGTGCTCAGGAACAAAATATGTCAAATTCTATTCTACGTCCACAATATGTAATGCTTTGGAGGGAATTCAATATCTAGTGTATTAAAGAGACAATTGATTAAAGTGAGCGAACAGAACTGATCGTAATTTTGTTAAGCATAACATATTTATGTCATAAAGGTATAAACCAACACCAACTCGACACAACTGGTGTGAACACCGGAAATTAAGCTTATCGAAAAAACTTACCGGATCGACCTTGATTTTGATAAAGTGAAGAATCAAAAGACTGCTGGCGGGCGGTCTGGTTTGGTGGTTGGACCCATATATTCGCTGATATAAATAAATCGAAGCACGTACTCAGAGTAGGTACTCAGCGTAAAATAGTGAGCAGATGCTCATGAAATGGTTTATATGTTCAAGAACTTTATTCAGACTAAATGGAGTAGGTACCTGGTCCGAAAAATCTCTCGCACAGTTAGAAAGTCATTGCTAAAGGTAAAAAAAACACGTTTTGTATAGGGAGCGGGAAATGATAATATAATACATTTTTTCCTTGCTTTCATTAATGTTTACTGATTTTTCTTTAGTTGTACATGAAGAAAACCAGACCTTGCATGTGTTATCACATAGTAAAGGAGTTCAGCTAAACTGTTCTTACACATAATATTAAAAAAAAATCTTGTTCTTAAAGGAACTGCCAAATTAGAAAGAGAAGTGGGAAAGAAAGTTGCAGGAAAAACAAAATACTTTACCCTGCGGCCATATATGCAAGGAGCCTTCATGTACAATTTGTCAAATTTGTATTTGAGTAATTGACTTGACGTAGGCGGCACGTCACTTGCAAGTCAACCTGCTTGCAAGTCCAAACTCTAGAACGATGTGGTTTTTGTATTTGAAAAGTTTTATAGAAGCTGTCAAATTACTTGCGCCTGAACTTGCAAGTCTACGTTTGCAAGTAGCAAACGTTTGAATGTGTAAGTGAAAATGTGTAAATGTATGAAAACTTGCAAGCCAGAACTACTTGCACGGCTGGCCTCGCGGTTAAGAATAACTTTTTGAACGCATCTAATGTGAAGGTAAACTGAAGATGAGAACAAAACTAACAAATAACAAGCGTTCCAATGGATGCTTCACACTAGATTTGCTGATTTTTGGTTCTGTTTGTTTACTTTATTAAACAAAACTAGATACATTTTATATAAACTAATATTAAAATCTTAAATTCGTTGAAAGTAGTAGGATTTTCATGGCAAATTGCACAATTTCGGTAGTTTTTTTAAAGTAACTTCATTAGCTGTTCTTCATCGCTCTTGGAACTCTATATAGCTCAAAACTGGACCCTTTAAATAAAGTAATTCCAAAAAGAAACAAGCAGACAGAAGAAATAAAGAACTCACTTTTAAATCTCAAAAGCTAAAAAAAAGTAAAAGAAGTCTGAGCATCGGATTGGTGTTCGTGAAATAGCTATGATCCCGTTCTCTTTGATAACTTTGTGGTTATAGCACCTTCATTTTTTTTTTTGTTATTTTTATTTAATGCAACATGTACAATTTTTTGTACATATTCATGGTAAAAAAAATCTAAGAACAGCAAATTTAAAATCATTAGTTTAAATTGATTCTAAAATTAACTTGCATCCGCCTTCCGTTTTGATAATAATAAAATTATTCCACCATACCACAGACAGATTTATTCGATTCTTTATTATTATAACTTTTTTTTTTGTTTAATAAGTTCACACATGAAGACCAATTGCGAAATAAGGTTATCACTTGCAAGACGATAACCACCATAGTATAACATACAACATCCATGGACTAAATAGATTAAGATTCTTTGTGCTTATTTTACTGCCGGAAGCATGATTTCAAAATGTTGAAGGTTTTCTTTTAAAGATTATAATTATAATATGCGCAAGTAATATTCACATAATGTTCAAAAATATAATGATGCTTAAGCCATAACATGTGAATAAAACACAAAATGTATGCTTAATTTTTTTGCAAGACGAAAGAAAAATCTAATCTTAATTGATTTGATTTTGATTCTTTAAGGTTATCCATTAGAGATTGACCTATAAGTTGTGATAAGAAGATTTAATTTTAGAAGGTCGCTATGCTGAAACATTTTTTTGATTTGTCAAATTTGTGAAATTATTGCATATTAAGTATTTTCGGATGACAAAATAAATAATTTTGTATACTACTGTTGTCAATTGCGTTTATTGATGATATTTTTTATGTCAACACGTTTGGTTGACCTCTAACTCAGAGTGCGTTTCGCACTTTAGAATGAATGATTTTGGAATGAAATGGAATGCAACCAGCAACTTGTTCATGTCTAAAACAAAATTTAAGACTTAAGGGACCAACCCATAGAATCTGTCACGTGCGTTACGTCGACGTTTTCAACTGACAGCTTGATGAAATACACACGTTCTTATGAGAAGCGACCAATAACAACGGACACGACGGAAAAACTAGCCGAACTTTTAACTTCATCGACAACGGATTCGTTGACGGAACGGAGGCGACGGATTCTATTGGTTGGCCCCTTTACTATAGAATCCGCCGATGTTTGTTTCTTTTCCCACTTTCATCTCTCGAAGCATGCATCATCTCCTTTCTCTTTTGCACTCATGTGAGGCGTCCTGCACTGTGTTATAGCTGCGTTTTTACTTTTATTTTAATTTAACAAAGAGGAATTTGAAAAACGTACGCTGACGTCGTACAATGTTTGAGTTATCAAATAGACTAACCTATAGTAGATATGTGTCAAAAGGTCTTTTATAGCAACAAACACAAATATAAACAGAAAGCTTATGGGATCCAGCATATACTGGTATGTTCTTCTGGTTACATTCAAAGGTTTTTGTTTTTGTAGAAAAAATGTTGTTCAATGCACTCATTTTTCTTCCAATTTAAGAAAAGGTTTATTATTTTGACCGTTTCATTCCAAAATGTTTACTTTTCTTGTCCTCAAAACTTGATTTTCCCCGGTTCAATTGCCACAGTGTGTAACTTTTGTAATCCACTCCAAAAAGGGTTGAACATTTTGTCCGTTTCATTCCATTTTATACCGAAATCCTCACTTCCCTCGCCCACAAGATTCGCCTTCCGCCGGTTCAATAACATAAGGGTGCGATGGTCCATTTTGTTTTTTTTTTTGGCGTCAATTCTGGGGATCCAGCACGTAACATCATGCGATCGAATTAGGTTGATACAATCGAGCATTGCCAGCATCGAATTCGGTTCAATCGAATGTTCTCTATTAAATACATCCGACTTAATCAAATTAGATGCTGCCAATGCTCAATTATATCGATGAAAATCGATTATTTCAACTTACGTGCTGCATCCCCAGAATCAACGCCAAAAAAAAATAAAAACAATGAACCAACACACACCGTGGCAATTGAACCAGGAAAACCGTAAAATTTCGGAATGAAATAAAATGAAACGGTCAAAATGTTAAAGCCTCTTGTGAAGTGAAATAAAATTGTCACACAAGAATACAAATATCTGCTTATAACTTGACAATATTGTTTTTTATCGAGGGCTAGACGCGAACATGTTATTATCAGTGGGGTGCGGAAGCCAAAATGCTGCTTCGGGAATGATTTTTAAAATATGAAACGACTATTCGGGAGATAAAAGTGGGTAGGAACATGATGGAAAGTCACATCTTATGTTTTCACAGACGATGGTCGATCTTGAAATTTTATGACGTTATCGCGCCTGCATTACACTAACAGATCCTTTTTTTTTAATATATGTATTAGGTAGAAGTAAGAGAGTTTTTGATTACCGTGGGCCTTAGTTATTTGGGTAACTCATCAATCCATAATATAAAATGCATACATTTCGTAAAAATCAAACAGAACTTTGTGCAATCGATTAGTGATGCACAACACAACACTTTTCAGTAATAGCAATCGCTTTTGGATTCTGCAATCGTAGCATCATACATGAAATCATGGTAAGGATTTTCACCTAACTTTCCTCTAAAGCTCAACTTATATGGAGAGTTATCATTCAACACGTGTCTCCCTCATATTGATAAAACAACACGATTTACACAATCAGTCAAGGCACCTTGACCTTGACTTCATTTTCATTAAGGTGATCAGAAATTAGTTTTGCCTTTTAACTACAAAATATTGAAATGTCCCATTTTGCATAGTTATCAAGTCTAAAAGATGGTTACTACTTTTTTTCGGCATATAGCTACTCTTCTAAAACTTGTTGTACGAGTATCAATCATTAATTTAAGTCTTTCTTAGGGTGGTAATACAATGGTAGTACTACAATTTCTTGTTTTCTACAAAACATGTGTTCCAAAAGTTATAACTTTCTTCTTCACTGAAGATTTTGGTGATTTTTAACAATTTTTTTTTTAACTTTAATGCATGTACTTGATGGGAATAAAACAAAGAAAATTATAAGGGCCAAGTTTTAGATTTCAAGTTGCGCAATTTCTATTTCGAAACAAAATTTTCAATTTTTTTATTCGTTTTTAAGTGCATTGTCAAAATTTGAGAATGGAAACGAACGACATTTTTTTAATATGAAGACGGTGGAATATAAATGTAGATATTTCACCTAAACGATTTGCTTACTATAATCGTGTTTATTTCAACACTGCGAAGCTACTCGGTGTTTCATTTTATTCGCTAAACAAAAACAAAAAAACGCTGAGTAGTCTTATTTATTTTTGTTTTGCGAATAAAATTCAACATTTAGTATCTACTCAGTGTTGAATAAAACGCGACTTATATTTTATTCTCACTTGGACTAAGCCTCAATTTATTCACTCTCCATTATTTTTAAAGTCGCTATTTAAAATGAGAAATTTATGAAATGTTATACAAATTTTGGAATTTTCATTTTTAAATGGCGACGAATTTTAAATGAGTTTTAGTTTTTAAAGCTTTACAATATTATATTTGTTTGTTTTTAATTTTCTTAACTGAATTTCATTATAAAGGGTTTTCAAATGGGGACTTGACAACTTTGGATTTAATTTGTGAACGCACCCTTTTACAAATCATCGAACTGTCATTGGCAATTTATTCAGTAAACAAAGAAAATAAAAAGAATGTCTGACGTTTCGAAAAGGTTTCACTTGTCGCGGTCATGTACAGTGGCATTATATCCTACTTTTAAATAATATCTTGGGAAAAATCTGGTACATAGTTTTTTTTGTGGTTAATTTTATTTTCTAAATAAATTTTAAAAATTAAATTAAAATTAAGTTAAATTTTTTTTAACTTAACGTTTAAATTTATTAATTAATATACTGTTTAATAACCCCGTTAAGTTTCTTGCTGCATTAACATCTATAAACGTCAAAATTTTAAATTTCTTTTCACTTTTCACATACCAAACTATAAGATACCCTAACTTAGTACTTTGAGACCTCAACATACAAAAAATTATCATTTATTTATCACTTACCTTAGCATCAACAAAACTCGATCGTCCATGCAAAAGGCATATCAGATATATGGCAAATATCACCGCCCAAATGTGGGATAAGTTTGGGCTGCCCAAGAGACCGGACAGGCCTCTGGGATTTTTCATTTCGCACAAAAAAATAAAAAAAATAAAAAGTCCACCAAACCGATCACGATGATCTACAAGAAATTATATATAAAAACAAACGAAAACAAAAATTTCCAAACAAAAAAAAAATTGTTAAAAAAGTCAAATTATATTCCCGCCGAATTTTAAACACATTGAGAAAAGTTCCGCACAAAGGTTTACCTTAACGATTGAAACTTCTTTTGCAAAAGAATTGGTAACCGACTATCGAACTACGAAGAGATCTCTCAAAACTAACGAAAATTATGGACAAAAAATTATCCCAAGCAGCAGAGCAATACTCACTCCTCCTGCATGGAGATCGACAAACGTTCGAAGTGTTACTAAACACGAGTCTCCCAACAGAATTTCAGTTTTGCCCAATGGATCCCAATACACACAAGAGTGCAGTCTGGAGCTTCCAAAGAGAAAACACAATACTGATGTTGCTTCTTCCCGCCAGCGCTAGCTATAGCACCAGAGCCTCAAGTAATATACTACACAAATGTAGCAAAGCAAAAAACAACCCTCTGCTTTAGTGATGGCAGTTGATTATTTAAATGTATTGTTTCGGCGCATTGAAATGACGCACACTTGTAGCACTTTATGAATCCCCGTATCACTTGCTGTTTGACCCCACACATGCCTCCCTTAGCACCCTCGCCTCGTGCCACCGCTCTTCGCTCCGGCCGGAATTCATGTTCGGTCGAGGCGATCCTCTGCGCGAATCGATCTCGCAATCGTCCTCTTCCACCCAACATTATCGCATAAAATGGGCCAGAGGAGCGCTGGAGTGGAAGTCTTTGATTTGCTCCAGAATATGTATCTAGAATAAAAAAAAAAAAACAACACAGTACGGCATCCAGAGTGATCGTGTTTCTGGTGTGGTGGTGCGTGGTGGTTCTTACGGTATCATCTTCATAATCATATCGCGCTCCACATGTACACGAGGCATTGTGCTCTTTGGGTTCGGTTGGTGTATATTTGATTCTGGTTGCTTGCTTGCTTGCTCTGGATCTGGCGCTGCTGGCTAGTTGTTGCTGGTTGCTGTTGCCGATCGTCTAGCAATCTGGAATCCAAAGGCATTCTCCCCTTGTGTGTATATGTGGAGAGGAGCAACAGCTACTGTAGATATATGTACTTGTGGTGCCTCGTTTGCGTCTTGTGTGAACTATTTGTGAGTTGAGCATAGTTAGTTGATTGCTGCCTTCTAGAGTTAGCTGGCTGTTAGGAGGATTTTTCCGTTGTGATTTCGCTCCAGATCAGTACGCTCTAGTCGATCCATCGCGTCAGATCGCAAAAAAAAAGGAAAGAACCCGCTGTTCCCTCCTATTCAAGGGTGGATGGGGTTTTCTTTTACAAAGTAATAAAGAATAGGTTTCATATTTTAATTTGAAAAATTTTGCATCAGCTTTTTTTTTGTTTTTTTGTGTTATGTGCGGTTTTTAAGATAAATATTATTTTTTTTTTATTTTCAAATTTAAATATTCTTTAAAGTGAATTTATTTATAATTTCAGAAAAAAAACACCCGAAAGTAAATTTAAAAAAAAATTATAAAACGAAAAAAATAATAGATATATGTGAGATCACTCAATGTACCAATCTCTGTAGACATTTCAACGAATCCATGGTGTGATATTTTAAAACAAATTTTTGTGCAAAAAGAATTCTCAATTCAAAGGATTAAATAAAATTCAAGAAAAGGTGCTCAGTTAGGAATTAATTTTGAAACTAAATGGGGATAATGGGACCCCATATAAAACGGTAAGTTTCAAATTAATTGGTTGTATTTTTTTTGTAATAAATTTGGTGTTTAGGAAATTATTTTTAAAAGAAAAATAATGAAAAAATATTTTTTTTTCTTATCGAATCTAATCGAATATTACAAAATCGACGACAACGGAGTGGAATTGGGTCGGATGTAAAGTTTTTATTTTAAGCCTCGGTTTTAAATTGGAACAAAATGTCGTCTGACATAGTTTAGATTTGATTTTATCAGTTTAAAATAATCTTATATAGACATCACTTCCGGTTAGTTATATTTTTTTTGTTTTCCTTTCGTGAATTTTTATTTATTTTTTTATTATTTGATAGTGACTATAAAAAACATTGTTTTATATTTTTATTATTTTTAATACATAAAATATAACACCTAATGTGTGAAAACGGTTACGACAATTTTGTATAACAGTTTAAGCAAATATTTGTGGATCTTCAAAAAAACTTTAAACATTATTTTGAATTTTTGCTAAAAATGATAGATCACAAGAAAAGTTGGTGTTTATTTTAATACACAAATAAATTCTTAAAATTCCATATTCCGAATATGATTTGCATTTTTAAATAGAAAATATATTGAATAATTTCGTAAGAGCTTTTCTTTGTGGATGAAAATTTGTGTTTTACTTCTCAAGATAGATTGTCGAGATTTACAATCGACAATTTGTCTAATGACGAATTTCCCTTTTTTGTTGTAATCATGTAAGTAAAAGAAAGGAACAGTTTTCTAGAGGAACGAAGTCTTACGCTATGACAACAACAACTAGAAATCTTCACTAGTAACATCGTCGAAAAATAATCCTGGCATAGTCTTTTGGCCTAGAACTCACCCTTTAATAAAGTATAAAATTAACGCATTCCACAACATGATACCGGAAGAAGAAACAACAACCACTAAAAAATAATAATCTCTAATATAAGTTTCTACTCTAAATTTTATTATTTAATCTATTATGGTTAATCTTATGCTACGTCTCCACCGGAACTAAATCAAGATATAGTGGTGATTTACGCTAAATATCCTCTAAATCACGTGATTTACTATACGAATATAAATCTCCTCTAATTAAGATTAAAAAAAAATATCCTCTAAATTTACTTGGAAATAAAAATGTGGTAAATCAAACATACCTATTTTACTTGAATTTGCTCGACTGGACGGAATTATTTGTTGTTGCCTACAAATCTGATTTTCCATTCTGCCACTTCTTACTTCTTTTTCATACCTTCCCTTTATTTGTAATCTTTTTAGTTTTCGTATTCAAAATAAATAGATAAAATGTAAAAGTTCTTTCATAAAATGTGGATGAAACGAAGCATTATATTAGCAAAACATTTAAAAACAATTATCTCATATAAATCTGCTGTGCTGGATGCACTCATTTAATTCAAGGCTTAACTACAACGGCCACTTTTTGTAAGATTATTAAAGTAAAATAATTTTTTTTTCTTAATAGGAACATTTTTTTAAAGAAAAATGTAAATAACGTGTTTTAGAATCCAAAATCTAAGGTTTTTGAAACATTTTTGAAATTTTTCCGAAATGAGTTTCAAATTTTCAATTTTGCACTTTTTTGCAAAAAGTGGCCGTTTCAATTAGGCCTTAACTTTAAAACAGTTCTTGTTTAAATGAAAAAAAGTTTGTTTGATTGGAATATAATTTGAGATTATTATTGAATATATTTTTGTTTTCTATTGAAACATACCAGCCAGGTTTACCTTTATTTAAATCCATTTTTGTAATGCAAACACTGCATATATCCACTTCTCTTATATCCGAGATTAACTTTCAGTGGAAACGTGATGTAAGAAAAGCCGACTTTCACACCTATCAGCAAACAATATTTAATTAATTACCGAAGAGCGTAATTAACTAGAAAAGATATACGTATAAGAAGGAACAGATACATAGGTACTCTTCCCTTGTTGGTCTTTTGTCAGTTACCATAGAGAAAATTTGTATTCTAAATTGTGTCACACGAACTCATTGGACAGCTATCAGAAGAGTTTCAAAAAGGAATTTTTTTTATTACACATTAAAAAGGCTCGCCCACCTAGTTGATGCACAACGCAACGCTTCTTAAACACACTTATTTTTGTAATGTTTATAGTTCTGTTTAGTAGCGCAAACGTTGTACAAAGACACAGTACTTAATTTTTCAAAGTGTACAAAATGTTCACTGCATTGAAATTCTGTTTAGTAGCGCAAACGTTGTACAAAGACACAGTACTTAATTTTTCAAAGTGTACAAAATGTTCACTGCATTGAAAATTTAGCAACCACTTAATACGGAAACTTTTATTAGCAACCAGTACAAAGTGTACAAAACGTTTTGTTTAACTCAGTAGTAAGTTTTTCTCTTTTTGAGAGAATTTTTCTTATTTGACAGTTTTTAAACAGTTAACTACTAAAATTTATTCACACTTTTCTCTTTTGTATAACAGTTGTAGCATCTTTTAGCAGCGAAATAAAGGGAAATGTCAAAAGAAATCTAGTTTATGTGCTGTGTGAACGGTTTAACGAGATTTCGTAATCTTGTTGCGAAATCTGGTTGGTGTGATAAGGCTAAAAACTAGATTTCGTTTGACATCCCTTTGTATCGCTGCTAAAAGATGCTATAACTGTTATACAAAAACAAAAATCAATGTGTTATAAATGTGTCTCGGCTAACAAAATCAAGTAGACTTTGTAGGAGATTTCGTTGTTATCTAGATTACAAACAAGATTTTGAAATCTAAAAATGTATGGGAAATCTAGTAGCTTTCGTTCAGATTTCGTACTTTTTGCACGATATCTAGATTATAGCTCGGTGTGAAAGCGTTTGAATAATATGACGAATTTTTTAAAATGCCTGCCCGTTTTTTGCCGTATGGTGAATAACTCTTTGTATGGCAATATGTATGGTAATGTTTGATATCATTTTATGTATATTTTGGACGGGGTATTTGCGATGCTGTTTGTTAACTTCTTTCCTGTACTGAACAAATGTAAATGTGTGCCCTATTCACAATGCAGTAATGGATGTGTATCATGGAGGTGGAACTTATCTCATTTTAAATTTTAGATTTGCATAAGAAATTATATCAATTACATAGTAATTTAATTTATTTATGCGATGATAAGTCAATGCAACTACATAGCTGAAAAATCATTTTTAGCGCCATCGTATGAATAAAATTTTGATATTTTGTCAATGTGATCACAATTAGACATTTTCGGACAACCTTTATTAGTAGGTAAAGGAAGGATATCCTCTTTTGTGGAACGAAATACAGTTAGGCTGACTTTTTCAAATCTGAAAATAGGATATTAGAAAAATTGAATTCATGATTTTTGGGAGGCCATATTCATGGATGAAATTGAGTAGGTATGAGTTTTTCATTTGTCAATAGAGTTCAGAGTTAAGACAGACCAACTAAAATATATATAAAATAATTCTAGGTCCAGATAAGGTTCCAAATAAACTAATTTCATTTACTAAATCCCAAATTCCCTTTTTACCACAAACTATTACAGTTTTCCCTTTTTATTTCCCACAAAGAAAACAAAATTAAAGAAAACTTAAATAAGTTCACACATTCACACTAATTTTGTAGATATCGTTAGCAATTTGTTTTTTTTTTTTTGGGCCTGAAATTCCTACAGGAAGAGATTTTCATACAATCCCCTAGCACTCCCTTTAACTGTTACATAAAAGAGAAACAATGTGTTATAAATGTGTTTCCGCGAACAAATTAAATTGAATTTTGAGGAGAATATAACGATTGAAGGATATTCGTTTGCTTTCTCATCGTCATAACTTTTACGATTGTCAACTAT
Organism: Meliscaeva auricollis; assembly: GCA_948107695.1. NCBI lineage: Eukaryota > Metazoa > Arthropoda > Insecta > Diptera > Syrphidae > Meliscaeva > Meliscaeva auricollis. The sequence continues at coordinate 26,009,444 of OX403618.1, forward strand.
CAATCGATAAATTGAATATTGAAATTTGGTACTTCAAAACCTAGTTAATTGAAAAAACTTTTCGATAATATTTACCCATTGACAATTACAGTTAGAATCATTTTTATAAAAAACATTAACTAACTATAATGTTTTAAAATTATAATAGCTAAATTATTTGCTGAAAATTTTAGGAATGAATCAAATTTTCCTTATTGCAAAACGGTAAAAAATTTCGTAACACCCCCTAAATCTGGAGTTAGGGGGGAAAACGTTTGTTTTTCAATCTTCATCCGTTGCAAAAAATCTAGCTTCGTCAAATTCTTATTGATTTTAAATTTTTTACTGTTCTGAAAAGTAGACATTTAAACCTCTTTAACAATTTAAATAAAGTGTGGTTTGGTTACACCACTTAGACTGTAAGCTGAACAATTTCAAAAATTCCATTTTTTCGTCATAATGATTATAAAAAAAACATGGTGTTTTAAAAGTTTCCAAACCAAACGAGATATATTTAAAAAAAAAAATCGGTTAAAATTGGCTAAGAAAAAAAATGTTTACGATTTCAACCCAGATACAGAAAAATATGTTAATTTTGATTACCTCTAACTGCAGATTTTGGGGGTGTTTGTTAATCATCCGATTCCACTTTTCATTTCTGTAAGCACTTAAATCCATACAAAATTAAATTTAGTTTTTGGCCTCCGTACTTATCGATTACCTAAAATAATTCTATCCAGTCTTGGTAATTACTGATTTTTACAGAAGCTTTTGAAATATTATAATGAAATCAAATGAAATCAGTCTTTTTAATTTAATCAAATTACGAGTAACTATGTTTACTATATTTATTAAGATGCAGTTTTTTTTATTTTTGATTTCAGGTTTACCATTGCTGTTATCTTAGCTGGAGTCCTTCTAGAAACCGATGCTGTAATTAACATACACTTGATCCATGACATGTTTATCATTTTCTTTTAAAATTTTTGTTTTAGCAATTTTGGAGAGAAAGTGGAAGTAGCAGCAGTGGAGGTGTATTCAGCCCCCAGAGCGAACTGAGAGAACCACCGCAACCACCTATGGCTATCGACGACAGTTATTCTATAATCGACACAGCCACAGGCTATCGAACTGGCCAAGTTCCAAGGAACTGCACTGGAACTGGAAACTGTATACCCAAGTGTTTTGCGGAGAAAGGTAATCGAGGATTGCCAGGTCCAGCAGGTAGGCCTGGGCCCAAAGGTCAAACAGGCTATGCAGGTGTTGATGGACCCCCTGGTGATAAAGGACAAAAAGGTGATCCAGGTTTATTGGGACCTCGAGGATACAAGGGTGAAAGAGGATTGTCGGGTTTTCCGGGTATTCCCGGAGTGAGTGGGTTGCAAGGACATATGGGTGCAGCAGGTGCACCTGGTATTCCTGGTAAAGACGGATGCAATGGCAGTGATGGTATGCCTGGTGTAGATGGTTTACATGGTATGGCTGGCCCACGAGGCTACCCAGGTAATCCAGGATCGAAGGGTGAAAAAGGTGAACCAGCTAAAGAAATTGGTGATTTTGCTAAGGGTGACAAGGGTGAGCCTGGTTTTATGGGAAGATCTGGTCTACCGGGAAATGATGGACCTCAGGGACCAAAAGGTGACCGCGGAGATACTGGTACATATGGTCAGCCTGGCCCACGTGGTGATCGCGGTATAAAAGGAGAGAAGGGTGACTCATGCATTGCACAACCCGTACCCGGAATAAAGGGAATTAAGGGAGAAAAGGGAGAACCAGCTGCGGTATTTGATGGTTTCACCGATGGCCCTCATCCATGGGTTGGAGCGCAAGGTGATAGAGGTGATAAGGGTGAGCCAGGATTACAGGGTGACAAGGGTGACATTGGATATTCGGGATCACCTGGAGGCGATGGACTTAAGGGTGAAAAAGGTCTTCCTGGACCATCTGGAGACAGAGTAAGTAACTAAGTAATACTTAAATTTTAACTGGTTTCAAATCAATGTTTTGTTTAGGGTCGTCAAGGTAACTTTGGTCCACCTGGGCCAGCTGGCCAGAAGGGTGATCGTGGTGAGATTGGCTTGAGAGGTTTGGACGGAACACCAGGTATGAAAGGAGAACCCGGAAGACCAGGTTTGCCAGGGACACAAGGTTTGATTGGACCCGCTGGACCACCTGGTGGTGGCAAGGGAACTCCAGGACCAGCTGGCCCTAAGGGCCCACGAGGTTTCCGCGGACAACCTGGACCAAAAGGTTTAGATGGATACCCAGGACCCACAGGTCCACCAGGTCCTGCTGGACCCAAAGGTGGGCCCGGTTTGGCTGGTCGACCTGGTTTGGAGGGTCCACCTGGTGAGAAAGGAGATAAGGGAGATCTTGGACAACCTGGAAACATTGGACCATTTGGACCGCGCGGACACACAGGTCCACCAGGACCTGAAGGTATGAAAGGAGAGCCTGGAACACCTGGAATTGGTTTACCTGGACTCAAAGGTGATATTGGAACACCAGGGTGCGTTTTATTTTTATTGTGTGGTGAGCTCGACTTTATAATTTTATTAATTGCAGGCGTCCCGGCGATCAAGGAAGGAAAGGAGAACGTGGTTTTCCGGGTGCTGTTGGTGTTCCCGGAGACTCTAAACTTGGACAACCCGGTTCACCTGGTCGTCCTGGACGACAAGGAGAAAAAGGTGACACAGGTAGATCTGGTCAACCTGGACAAAAAGGTGACTCTGGACCAAAAGGTGATTTAGGTGGAAGATGTACGGATTGTGCTCCAGGACAAAAGGGAACTAAGGGTGAGCGTGGATTTGATGGTGTTGATGGCTTGCCTGGAGTTCGCGGTCCAACTGGGGAACGTGGCATGCCAGGAGAACGTGGTGATGATGGCCTTCCTGGACCTATGGGTGATATTGGAGACCGTGGTAGTGATGGTACTCCTGGACTACCAGGACCTGAAGGTCCTTCTGGACGTGATGCTATTATTGACTTGAATCTTACTGCAACCGAGAAAGGATCAAAGGGTGAACGCGGACCACAAGGCTTCCCTGGATTAAAGGGTGATCGAGGTGAAATTGGACAGCCTGGCCTGCCTGGAATAAAGGGTGAAACTGGAAAGAGAGGCGACAAAGGTTTCGCGGGCACACCAGGTCAAGATGGAGCAGCAGGTGCTCCTGGACGAAATGGATTTGCAGGACCTAAAGGTGACAGTATAAAGGGAGAACAAGGACGTCCTGGTTTTGATGGCCAAAAAGGTGAAAAAGGTGACACTGGTGTTGGAGGATATAAAGGCGAACCTGGTACTTGTGAAATGGATCGGAGCATGATGCCACCAAAGGGAAACAAAGGTGAAAAGGGTTATGAAGGAAGTCCAGGACCTATGGGACCGATGGGAGAAAAGGGAGATATTGGAAGAACTGGAGCCAAGGGTGAACAAGGTTATCAGGGTCTAAATGGACCCGTTGGACCCAGAGGATTGACAGGACCTCGAGGAGACAAAGGTAATCAAGGGCCTATTGGGTTCCCAGCAGCTCCTGGAAAAGATGGTGCTAGAGGATTGCCAGGAAGACCCGGAGAACGTGGTCTTAAGGGAGAACAAGGTATAGCAGTTGCTGGACCCCCAGGACCAAGAGGTAATGATGGCCCTGCCGGCCAACGAGGAGATCGTGGTTTGACAGGAAGTGACGGTTTGCCTGGACCAGAAGGTCAAGTTGGTTATCCTGGAGATAAGGGCGATGTCGGAATTCCTGGAGCGCCAGGTTATCCTGGACCTTTGGGAGAAAAGGGAGACGCGGGACCAGTCGGACCAATGGGACCTCCTGGACCACGAGGTTCACCTGGTGTTGATGGAGTACAAGGTCGCGAAGGTGCAAAGGGTGAACCTGGTAACCCCGGATTAGTCGGAATGCCTGGATTGAAGGGAGAACGAGGTGAAATTGGTATCGATGGACCTAAAGGTTTTACTGGACCAAGTGGACTTCCTGGTATTCGAGGAACCCCTGGTAGAACTGGAATTTCTGGTGTTAAAGGTGATAAGGGAGAACGTGGTCTGAATGGTGAAAATGGACTGACTGGCTTCCGTGGTGCTCCAGGACCGCAAGGGCTTCCAGGTTTAAAAGGTGACATTGGACCACTTGGACCCCCTGGTGCCGACGGGCTGCCTGGATTTGATGGAACAAAAGGAGATATTGGATTACCAGGTTTGACAGGAGCACCTGGTCTACCAGGAGATGCATCTGAAAAAGGACAAAAGGGAGAACCTGGACCTCCAGGACTACGTGGTATTGATGGAAGCAATGGAAACCCCGGTTATCCCGGCGACAAAGGAATGCCAGGTATGCCCGGATATGGAATGGCTGGAGCGACTGGGCAGAAGGGTGAACCTGGAAGGGATGGATTTGATGGACCACCTGGTATGCCTGGCCTGAAAGGTGAACGCGGATATCCAGGACAAAGAGGAATCAAAGGTGACAAAGGTCTTGCTGGAAGACCAGCTCCTCCGGCCATACCTTGCGTTGATGGTTTACCTGGTGAGCCAGGTATTCAAGGGCCACAAGGTTTCCCAGGTCCAAAGGGATTGAAAGGTGAACCTGGTCTGGATGGATTTATAGGAAATGCTGGAGAAAAGGGAGATCAAGGTTTCACAGGTATTGCTGGAGCTCCTGGTCTCAAAGGTGAACGAGGATATCCTGGACCCAGTGGCCGCGATGCTGAAGCTATTACAATCGTTGGCGAGAAAGGTGAACCTGGAGAATTTGGAATGATGGGACTCCCTGGAGCGACTGGAATTAAAGGTAACACTGGCTTTACTGGGCGTGAAGGACCAAAGGGTGAACGCGGTTTTCCTGGACCTCAAGGTATACCTGGTATGAGTGGTGCTCCGGGTCAAAAGGGTGATATGGGTATAGCTGGTGAACAAGGATTGGCTGGAATTGCTATCAAGGGCGAAAAAGGTTTGCCAGGTCGCGCAGGAAAGAATGGACGTGAGGGAATGGTCGGTCGGTCTGGAATCAAGGGTGAAAAGGGTCTTCCAGGATTAGCAGGTATGCCTGGAAATGTTGGTCTCCCTGGTAAAACGGGTCCTCAAGGCGTGAAAGGTGAACGTGGTTCAATGGGTCTCCCAGGAAAAGACGGACAAGACGGATTCCCTGGACCAATCGGACCTAAAGGTGATCTTGGATATCCCGGTGAAAGAGGAGATCGCGGTTTACCCGGTTTTGAAGGGCAAAAGGGTGACAAGGGTAACCAAGGAATTGAGGGAGTACGTGGTCTTGATGGATACCCAGGTATTAAGGGAGATCGTGGTTTGATTGGCCTTGAAGGTCTTCCCGGACCAATAGGCCCAATGGGTGAAAAGGGTACAACTGGTCCTAAAGGGCGTGATGGACGCGATGGAATTCCCGGCCTACGAGGACAAAAGGGTGAACCTGGACTTGTGCCACCATCAGGTCCAAAAGGTGAACCTGGTCAGCCCGGACATGACGGCGAAAAGGGAGATCGCGGCTTCCAAGGCGTGCGCGGTCTTAACGGCTTAGAAGGAGAGCGTGGAGAGAAAGGTGATCGAGGCCTACAAGGCTTCCCTGGACCAACCGGACGACCTGGCCCCAAAGGAGACATGGGTCTGCCTGGTTTACCTGGTCGCGATGGTGCTATCGGGCTTATTGGTATCAAGGGTGAACAAGGAGAAGCATGTGCTCCAGCACCTGACTATTTAACCGGAATACTTCTTGTCAAACACAGTCAAACCGAAGAAATTCCACGTTGTGAAAAAGGTCACACTGAAATGTGGAATGGATACTCTCTGCTTTACGTCGACGGAAATGATTATGCGCATAATCAAGATCTCGGATCACCAGGATCATGTGTTCGTCGCTTCTCAACACTGCCAGTAATGACTTGTGGTCAAAATAATGTCTGCAACTATGCTTCACGCAACGATCGCACCTTCTGGTTGTCAACTTCCGCTGCCATTCCAATGATGCCAGTACAAAACTACGAAATGCAGAAATACATCTCGCGATGTGTGGTCTGCGAAGCGCCAGCCAATGTGATTGCCATTCACAGTCAGTCGCTAGAAGTACCACGCTGTCCAGGTGGATGGGAAGGTCTATGGATTGGTTACAGTTTTGCCATGGTAAGTTTGCATGTTTTACATATTTGCACTTCATTATGAAAAAAAAATACTTAAACTTATAACCTTCATTCTTCAGCACACGGGTGTCGGCAATGGTGGTGGTGGACAAGGACTCTCATCACCTGGTTCCTGCCTTGAAGACTTCAGAGCGACGCCATTCATTGAGTGCAATGGTGCCAAGGGACATTGTCACTTCTATGAGACTCAAACCAGTTTCTGGTTGGTCACTGTCGAAGAAAGTCAACAGTTCACTAAGCCTGAACAGCAAACACTTAAGTCAGGATTCCTGAGACAGAGGGTATCAAGATGCCAAGTGTGTATTAAGAATTCGACATAAGTTCAAGGCTACAGACAAACAAAAGAAAACGTTTCCCAAAAATCGGTAATTTAAAAAAAAATTTCTCAAATAAGAATGAACTCTACGTATTCCTACCACCATTTGTTTTTTTTTTTTTTTTGTTTACATTTTGTAATAATATTTGTACACTATAATAATTATTAAATTAACTTTTGTTTGTTTGTTAGAAGAAAAAGAAAATTAATTTTAGATTGTTATACTTAAGAATGACCCAGTTAATAGAGATATCTTTTGTAATATACTGCTTAGAAAATAAAAAAAAAAAACAAAACACAGCCAATTGTTTATACCATACTTTATAATATATTGTGAAATATACAACATAATTGTTTAATTCCTTTTGTAATATTAAATTATAATTAATTTTGTTTAAAGTTTTTTTTTTTTTTGTTTATTCTTCCTTAAGTGCTATACACCAAATTATTTTTTTATGCTATTAAATAAAAATAACGAACAAAAAGTCTACATTTAAATAAAAGAAAAATATACATTTTTAATGTGAATTAAAAAAATAATTAAAAACCACGCATAAAATTAATCCATTGTCAATTTGTTCGAAAATATGCTGCCTGTAAGTTGGTTAAACAAATTTACTGCCAATTTTTTTTTAGAAAACAAACAAATAAATAAAATGGTGAAAAATTACAATATTAGCTTTTAAAATTAAATGTAATTATTTTTTTTTATGAAATTAAAAATAAATATAATTTAAATGTTTTATGATTTATGTGTCAAGCATAAAAACATAAGCCAATTTTAAACTAATTATATTGTAGTTACACACAATAAAACAAAACAAAAAAAAACAGAAATAAAAAAAATATTTTTAGTTTATTTTTAACAAAAATTGAGCTCTTCGACTTCTCTAGATTCAGTTGAAAGTCCTTAAGTCGTAACCTTGTCGTTTTGTAGCAACAAGACCTTGCGTCTTGAGAAATCTAAAAATAACAAGATCTAGGTCACTATTTTCAAGCAAGGCACCCAACTTTCAAACAACAAGGTTGCTACTCTGTAAACAGTGATCTATGGCTATGCTTTATTGGTAGATGGGTAGAAAGCACAGCAATCGAATGCCAATAAAATGATTTTACTCGTTCTAAGATTCAATGTTTTGGAAGTTCGAACTATGTTGATTTTTCCTGGTGCAGTTAATGACAAAACCAAACCAGCTTAGGGATGTGTTCGCAAACTTTATCGAATGCCATTTTCGATTTGCAACATGGAGTGATCTCGATTTGGCCTTCTTTCTTTTTTAAATAAAATACGAATAAGTGAATGTTTTTTTTTTAATCTACGCGATGGTAAAGATAAAAATTAACTTCGAATTAAATCAAATTTAGGGTTATTTTTTTTTCAAAGGGCGAAACCGTGGAACATAGTTTATTGTAAAAAACTAGCTTTTCATAGCTAAAAATTCCATTAACTGAAAAAAGTGCGTTCAGCGCTCGAGGTCGAAAAATTCAATTCAACACCGGCTTAACATCATTTACAACTCAGCAAAAATAAGAACTGCTGGATTTGACGCAAGGTCTGATGTACACTATGTAGTTCCTGTACTAAGATAACGAAACAAAAAAAAACAAAAAGAAGAGGTTTTAGACAGTTTTCAAAATCACCGAGATCTTATCTGTAAAATTTAACTAAATTCACATCGGTCATTGCTCAGTAAACTTTGTGCCCGGTCTACTTATGGGGTTTTCGTTTGGTAAAAAAATCTATTTATTTTGGCCTCTATATAGATCTGTCAAAAACTGGATTTTGGCAGTTTAAGCTTTCATTAAAATCATTTGTTTGATAGATCTGAAGGCGAAACAATTTAATTTATTTACCAATTGTGCAGGAATAGAGGGAACCCATGACGGTGTTACATGACATTTGCTATTTTGACATTTTTTGTTACCTATGTTTGTTAGAACGAGAAAAAATATAGAAGTTATGAATAAATTCATGTGTTCACACATGAATTTAAGAAAAGAAAAAAGAAAACCAGGGATGCTTGACAGTTTAGGACAACTATTTTGTGACGTCATCAGGAGTGTCAGATGAACGAAATCAACGCCACAAAAGGGATTATATAAAAAAATATTCAGTTGAAAACTCGATATTAACGAACTAAATCAATCAATTTTTCTGCATCACACGTTTTCTTGACAAATCCTTTAAACAATTCTTTAATCAAAAATTCAACTGGATTTTTGTCCGTCGACATCATGAAGAATGCGACGGACAGAATTTTTTTTCCAGACCACCAGGCAGCGTTCTGTTTTACTACGCGTTTGCTATTCTTTTGGCTATTAGTCTGGTAAGTTAGCTCAAAATTTGGGGCTTATGTCAACCTGTCGGACAAAAGCATCAACATTTTTGCATCAACTACTTACGTACTTAGCTTTACATTTTTGATAAAAGTCAGTCTATATGGCGGCCATAACTTTAAAAAAAAAGCTGTCCCTAATAAGTGCTCCCAGGAAAAAGATTGGTGCCTTTGTTCAGCAAACTTGCATTTTCGAGCTAACTGACCCCACTTGCTTAAGCTTCTTATTTGAATTTATATGGGGTTTAATGACCCAGACGCCCCGTGATACATTGGAAAATTATGAAGTTGTATTCCTTGACCCAAAAAATTTATACTTAGACATAAAGTTTGTGGTCCTAAGTGATCTAGAAGCCGAGATATTGCTAATATACCTATATTTAAAAATTAAATGGCCGCTTTAATTCAAAGATGGCAACAAGATGGGGTGGCTCCTATCATAAATTTAAAAGTTGACATTTTCGAGCTTACTGACAAACAATATATTTATTTGTCTATATTTTGTATCAGTATTTTTAAATGTGTTTTCCCTTTTTTGATGAAAACTCTGGGATTACATAACAGAGTGATAAAATATTTTTTGTTTAAATCTTGAAGGTGGTGTATTGAATGAGGATTAAAACTGTAATTGAAAGAGACATGCAAGGAAATTATTAAAACACCGAACTGAGCATGTCCCGCGACACTCAATTTAGGGCTAAAAATCAGCACGTAGTTTCAGTGTAGTTCTCATTATGGCCAGGCCCATAGCTGTGTGGCAGATTGAACAGATTGTCGGGTGTAGTGTATGTCACTTTGCAATTAAATTACAAAAACAATGCCGTAGTATGTCTGTGGTTTTGTTCTGTTGTTAAAAGGCATTTTTGTTCACGGATTACCGAGGATGGCAGTAGTGAGTCTGTCTGTATCTTTCGAAATTCTAATAGAAAAAAAAAATTAATAAAACCCGTTGTCCTTAAAAAGGAAGTAAAATAGAATTTTTTAACGCATTAATATAATATAGAATTATAGATAGATTTACATTATTCACAAATAGAAATATTTAGAGCTAATGTTTGAAAGGTCATCCAAAATTAAATGATAAGAGCCATTTTACTTATTAGCAACATTGCACATAAATTTTGATGTTTCACAGCTACTTCTTCTTTAGCAGATAAAGCTCTATCGCGTTTAAGTGATTAAACACCAAGGCTACACAGTTTTAAGAAGATGACTGCATGTTTTATAAGAAAAAAGCTTATCAATATTATTAAAATGTATATATAACATTATATTGCGAACACTTACAAGTTACACAATTTTCATAAAGTTGTTTAGGAAAAATTATGTATACTAACAAACATACCTTATGTGGGTCATAAACATCAGATTAAATTTTTAAGGACAAATACAAATTTTAATAAATACAATTTTAAATGAGATCCTTTTGATGTAAAGTCGATTTTATTAAGAATGCGAGTTCTGAAAGTTTCAGACAGAAGTTTTTTACTCGAAAGTCAACGAATAGTTCCTAGAAAAAAGAAATACATTATTGGATCCCACGTACCTACTTGCTCTTATAGAAAAAAAAATTTAAACAAAATACATTAAATTCGATTTTCAAATGACTAAAACGGGTTCTCAAATGACTTTGATCTCAAATACTTTCCTCATCAAAATTCAGAGGTCTTCCAAGGCAAAGTTTTGGCCGTTTAGTAAACCTGATTTTAGGTTAGACAAATTAAAAGCGATTTTTTTCGGCTTTTGTGTGAAAATGCTTTTTAGCAATTTGTGACTTAACAGCCAAGCTTTCGAAAAACCTCTGAATTTCAGAAGAGGATGTTTCAACCTCTAATTTGACACCAATTTCATTCTTGAAGACAATGAGTACACTAATCGAAAAACGTCCATGATTTCTTGAGCAACATACAATAAACTAGAATTTAAAGAAAAACTCGATTAAATCGCATATAATCTTAAAACAGCCATTCTAGTGAAACTGTTATACTTTGACGCGAAAGACTTCTGAATTTTAAAAGTGGATTTTATCACCTTTAATTTGACACTAATTTCAACCACATCTTAAAAAATTGTACCGAATGCATCTTATAACACGCCAATCGTGCCAGGATGCGAACGGGAAGCCCTGTTGTTTTCGTACCTAGTATAACAGTCTACTTTCACTTCTCATTTGAAATTTTCTTAAACTCGATGAGTAAAGCCCGGACTAGAAGTTTTTGAGTTCAATTTCTTCTATAAAGATAATCTTTTAAAAACAAATTTTTGAAAATATAAAGCCATTTTTTTTTAAATAAAACGTGAAAGGATTTCGAGAGTGAAAGAAAGGGCAAAACTCACTTCTTACAAATATTGTGGACTTTCTTATAATGAAATTGTATGAAAAATGTGTTGATTAAATACCGTTATTCACTACTTCTTAATATTATGTGAAATTTACAGGAAAATTGCAAAACATGTTCCAAATAAAAAACTCGCCGTATGTCATGTCCTGCTGATATCCCAAAAGACGGCCAGAAATAAACTGTTTGCTTCTGAAATAAATTGATTTTCCTTTCCCATCAAGATGCTTTAGACAGTTTTTTAAAGCCAACCCAAGCAATGTTCATACACAAAGATTTAAGAATGCACTCCCGTGAAGTTATCCCCCAACTTTCAAAAGTTAGAGTTCTGGGTAGATTTTAAAGAGTTCTAAACTTCTTGCCCGAAAATAGCAATAGTTTCGTATAATCTTGGGCAGAAATCGTAAAAAAAAACGATATGAGGGGCCAATTTCAGATGGCCCCCTTTTTTTCATGAAAAATAGTTCTGATTGGAAATTTCAGTTCTGGATAAAGAGTTCTAGAGCTCTCTTGGAGGGCTATTTAGAACTCCTCAAAATTCCGAAAAAATGAGAAATAGTTGGTGTGACGCTGGCCCTCCTTTTATTGTGACTGTTTTTAGCCCATAACTTTTGAAATATATGTAGGTCGGATAAAAAGTTTTTTACGGTTTTGTTAAGAACTATTCGGGAGTTATCTGAAGTTGGCCCCTCATATCGATTTTTGATTTCTGCCCAAGATTACAAGGAGCTATTTTTATTTTCGGCCAAGAACTCTAGAACTCTTTCAAATCTATACCCAAAACTCTAAACAAATTAACTTTTTAAAAGTTGGGGTGTCAACTTCACGGGAGTTCTTAAAACAACTCATAAAGACAAAATATCATAATCTCAGTGAAAATGGAAGATTTTGTAAGCAACAAAATTATCCAAAATTTCTCTTTTGGATTAAAAATTAAAATGTACGACTGGGTCGCACGGACTTGCTCTTAGGTTCAAAGCTGCTGTGGACGTGAAAGCTTCTTATATAAAGCTTTTGAGTTTATAAAAAATGTTGAAAAAAAATCATTAGGTACTTAAATGACATAAACAATTTCTTAACTTGTTTTGAGCTCCAAACTAAGTAAACGATTTAATTTGGTTAAGAAAGATAAATTTTTAGAAAAAAAATTTGAAAATCGTTAGATCCGTTTTTAAAATAATGAATTTTGTATATATGTATAAAAATTCTCGAACCTTGTTTAAATATAAAATTGGTATGCCATTTTTAAGAAAATATTAATTCTTATCTAAAACCACAAATTCAACAAAAATACAGTGACCCGTTTTCGAAAAATTGATTTTTCAAAAAAAAATACAAAAATTATTTTTTGGAAAATTTTGATCGCAAATAATTTTAAAGTTGTTAAGAACCTTCCGCATAAAAAAATCATCAAAATTGATTCAGTCGTTTAGGAGAAAGTCAAAAATGAAAAAAAACGGTTCTATGGGAGGTACCGTTAGTAGAATTCTTACAAACATTTCTTTCATTTCAAAAGTATGACCCTACTGACAAAATTTTAAACAAAATCGTTAAAGCCGTTTCTGAAAAAAAAATTTCCTTAATGGTTATATGACTGGTACCGTTAGTTTTGGTAGTAAAAAAGAATCAATTTCCCCTCTAGGGAATCACCAAATTTCAAGAATATAGGTTAAGCGGTTTAGGCTGTAGCTCGAGGTATACACAGACAGACAGACAGACGGACAGACAGATTTACGAGACCCACTTTTTTCGCATTTTCTATCATAGTAATGACATGTCTGATTTTTATCCCGAGATCAATTTTTTTTACGAATCCCTAACTTGCCTTATAGAACCTACTATATCGCAAGTAAAAAATGAAAAATTTGTTTTTTTTTTTGCCAAAATCTTGTCTTGAGATGTTACTATAAATAAAATCTTAACAATGGCATACCAAACTTTTTTTTGAAAAATCTTTTGAACATTTGAAATGTAAAAAATACATATATTTGTTTAAAAAATAATCTTTATAAAAGAAATAAAATTGCATACTTTGTTTTGAGCTCAAATATTATAAAAAGATGTTTAAGTAAGTAATTTTAAAATCGATTTTATGATTTTTTTTAATTTTTTTTCGAAAAAAAGCTTATTTAGTGATCTTTAAATACATATTATAAAATCTAAAGACCTTTTGATAAATTTTTTTTTTGGTAAATTATAGGAATTCATTTTTTTTTTTTCTAAAAATATCAAATGCAAAAAAAATGTGCACTTAGAAATGCAAACATACCAAATTTTGTTTTTGATTGTGGTCAAGTAACAAGTAATTATAATATTCTTAGTTTCAAATAGGAATACCTAAATACACGTGCTTTATATACTATTAAAATGCTACATTAATAAAAAATGTTCTTGAAGAAACTTTTTTTTTATGTTGGTATAAGTGATAAGTGATCTTTTAAAAAAAAACAGAGGTCATGATGATTATAGAAACAATTTTTCTTATCATCTTTCAGCCAAAATTATAATGAGTGAGATAATACGCATATCAGTAGCTAAATAAAGCATGTGGAATAAAATCATCCATGAATGAAAACTGATTAATTCAACATTCTATTTGAGGAACAAGAAACGTTTAGGTATATTTGTGATCGAAATAAAAAGCAAAATTTTAACTTTTTCAAATACGTAATTACCTACCTATGTGTGTACATACATATTTACATTTGGTATATATGTTCAGCTAAAAGCTTATGTATTTACTAATGATGACAAACCTAGTTTGGACCTCAACCAACAAACCTCTTCAGTTACTTACACGTTACGACCTTAGTATAGAAATCGTTCTCTACTTTTTGACACCACCAGAAGACCGAGGATGAGGTCTTCCGTTATACACCAGGGATGGTTCGAACCCTTTGACTAATATATCTGGATCGAACATCACTCGAAGAATCTTTCACTCAAAGTATCTCAGGTTTCCATCGGATCTAGACATTGTCCATACCTCTGCCCCATACAGCAGGACTTGTATGATAAATTGGTTTTATATGGAGTATCCTTGTTTATTTGAGGGAGGCTTTGACTGAAAAGTGATTTCGGGTCTTGGTTACCAAATTGTTTAGGTATATATTGGGTTTTCAAATGGGGACTTGACAACTTTGGATTTAATTTGTCAACGCACCCTTTCACAAATCATCGAACTGTCATTGTCAATTTATTCAGTAAACTCAACATTTTCACCATGACAAAGTACACAGTTGAGCAACGTCTGCAAATTATAAAAAAATTCTACTGAAATTCGGAGTCGGTGACCGCAACTTTAAAATCCAATTTTCGGTCGTAATTTTTGCCCTAGTAGACAGGCAATAACAAGTTAAGTGCAAAAAGTGATGTTGCCGTGTCAGTGAGACAACGGGTTGGTAGAAAATATCGCTGCCGTAGCAAACGGTCCAAATCAGTCAATTTAACGGCGTTCCCAAGAATTGGGTATCGCTCAGCTATTTTTGGCCGAATTGGAAGATATGGACTTTAACGACATGTGGTTTCAACAGGATTGTGCCACAAGCCACACAGGTCACAAACGATTTATTGAAGAAAAAAAAAAAAAAAGTTGTCAAGTCCTTATTGACAAGTAGATTTTGTAGGAGATTTCGTGACCTTGAATACAAACAAGATTTTGAAGTAAGGGAAATCTAGTAGAATTCAATGAGATCTCGTACGTTTTGTACTAAAACTAGATTATGGTTCGGTGTTAAAACCATATTAGGGATTAGTTTAAAGATTTCAACCAACACATGTTACATAAGTTCAATTTTATCTCCAAAGAATCTTAAATTCACAAAAAAATCAGAGAAGTTAAATTATTTATCAAAGAAGAAACTGGTTCGACACATAAATATTTTATTGATTTTAAGTTGCCTGCATTGTATGTTCAATCCGACTGGAATTCAGAGCAAACTTTTTCAATTTGCCCACTTTCAGTTTTCGTTTCCGTTTTAATATTCGGTCGGAAATCAGAACAGCCGTGATTGTATGAAAGTTTCCTAGGTAGGTACATACAATAGACACCTTTTAATCCGAGTGTCAAGGGATTTTTCAAAAAATCTCTTTTAGATAGTATCTTCCATCTATCCTGATTCTGAAATACTTGTATACTAAGCCAAAACATCTGAGTAAAAAAATTATTGTCTCAAAAAACAAGTTTAAGCAGACTCATTTCATATATAAAGCAAAAGAATTTAGCTTCCCGCAATCATTAGAAGTATGTTAAGGCTTTGGCATTGAATTAAATAATTGTATTTTTTTCGATTGCCCATCAAGCCCGCATATATTTCCCGCCACTTAGTTTCTATGTGTATACTTGTGTTCTAATCTTTCAAAAAAAAAAAAATATTACCAACCAACATCTCCATTACATTTTCAAGACTAAAATAAAAATTTGGCAATCTGGAAAACGGAGAAGCTTTATCTCCATGCACATGACCCATTGTCACCTCATATTCATGTATTTCGGTTTCATCTTCTGCGAACTATTTGCGATTTGGACGAAATTAGTATATTGTCGCCTTTAATAGATGAACGGCCGCCCGGATGTTGAAAATATACCCATGATCGACATTGCTTTTTTAATAAGGCTGTCGTTTCTTGTGCTCGAAAAAAATAATATAATATAAAAAATCCATGTGGTTCGTATCTAATCTAAACTCGATAAACACTGTTGCAGCAAATGCAACTATACCGTAAAAAAACTGTCAATTTAAAAAAAATATAAAAATTTCACACGTGTTAGTTGATTTTTTGTGATATTTTGATAAAAAATAAAAATAATAGAAATATAAAAAAGTGTTCACGGAAGGTGTTTTATAAAACCAAGTTGGGGCAATGAGTCCCCATTCAAAGTGGTAAGTTAACAAGTTAATCAAAAAATAAATAATAAATTTAAGAAAAAAAATCTTATTTAATTAAATTCCAAAAATGAGCTACAAATAATAGATTCAATATTTGTGATCAAAAGCGTTTCCTAGAGAGAATAGCTTGGCTGAGTTTTTTTTCTTACATACTTTATGTAGTGCTTGAATCTGAGGTTTGCCAACAAAATTTTGCTACTCAACATGGCCAAAAATTTAAAAAATCGAACAATTTTCAACTTTTCTGTTACGTGTTGAACAAAGATGAATTTTTCAAAACTTGAGGCCAAAATCTTCTATGCTTCCAAACTTTATCAATTTTTTATACCATTAAAGTCCAGTTTTTTCAGCACGAGATCATATTGATTGGCTTAACCCTAACTCAATTCGTCAAATTGTGTTTTCAGTCAAATTTTATCCCGGGGTTAAACCACCGAATTTGGTGAGTTAACCCCGGGATAAATTTTTTTATGCATGTGCAAAATCAACTGAATTAAAAAGAGAATTATCCCTATCCTAATTTGGACAAGATGGTTTTATTCAAAATTGTTGAATTTCGAACTACACCTTCCTAACGTCTACAGATTCCATTTATCTTAATTCTAACAAAAGTTATCGTGTTTACAAATTTCCAACACCAACGACGCCAAAAACGATAACGGCGCACGCACATAAAAATGTGTTTTCCTTACGTTTCGTGATGTAATAGACTAGTTCTGAAAAAAATTGTACCAATCGCTATACTTATAATATACAATGAAAGTGTACGAAAAAGTCATAAAATAGTCGATACGATTATTAGAAATAGACATAAAATGAATTGAGGTGTTTGGAGCCCCAATGCCCCTCGTCCCTGAGTCCACACCGCCAAAATATTGGGTTATCATCCGAACTATATATATGCACAAATTTTCAGTTCAATATGATAATTGTAAGTAGGCTTTAATGGAGTGTTTCGACCCACCAATGCCCCCCCTCCCCCCAAGGTTCTACACAAAATTTTGTGTAGCTATATGAATCAAATACATGTACGAAGATTTATTTTGATCAATTTGGGGTGTTTCGACTCCCCAATGTCCCTCCCCAGGTTCCACACCACAAAAATATTGGCTAAAATCGATTTGGAATGTTACTTAGGTTGCTAAGGCCTTTTGCTTTTAATTAAATTTTTGTAAATGCATTTTTCTTCTATAAAGACGCATTTTTATGTTATGCTATGCCATTTTTAAGATTTTATTAATCAACATCTAAAAAATAAGTTTTAATACAAAAAACATGCTGTTTTCGAAAATTTTTTTTTTTTTTAAACCTTTTTTTTTTTAAATCCAAAAAACAAAATTTTGGAAAATTTTGTTATTAAATTTTGTTACGGAAAACTAAAAGCTTTGATGAAAAAGAGCATTGTATTCAAATGAGTCATTATGGAGAAAACCGGGAATAAAAAAACGTTTTATGGTAGATACCGTTTATAGCAGTTTTTGAAAATAAAAAAAATGTTTTTAATAAAAAGATAAACTTTATCCAAAAAAAAATTACCAAGTTTTTTTTTATCGAAGTTTTTCTACAACCGGTATATGAAAAATACCTACCGTTACTTTTGGTCCATACAAAATTCAGTAAAATGTCTCCGAATAGTCATAAAAAAAAAATACATACCATTTAAAGTAATTCGACCAATCCGTTAAGGCTGTGGGTTGTGATACATCCAGACCGACAGACAGGCAGCCAGAATTGTCGGAACTACTTTCTTTGTGTTATATGCCCGTAAGTGACATAAATAAAAGATGTTAATCGATTTAGATTATTACAAGAGCAGTTTTATTATAAATTATTAAATATAAGAAAATCAAGAGAAGATAGAGTAATCACTTGTTAGCAGTTGAAATACAAAATTTGAGTGCGATAAGATACAGAGTAGCCAACTGAAATGCAGGGTTGGTTTTTGTATAGACATCTAGTTGTCGAATAATGTAATTCTCATTGCTCCAACACTTTGCATTCTCTATCATCGTATCATGCCTGCGTGAGGTTAGTAATCGAAAGTGAAAGGAAATCAGCGTTCTGTCACACAGAGCCCGAATCACATTTAACAGCACAGAGCCTAAAAACGAGTTCGTTCAGCAAAAGATCCGACGTGGAAGTCTCTTTTTTTTAATGGTTAACGGTATTTTTCTCTTGACTTGACCTTTTCATAACTCCGACATGAAGTAATAAGATAGCAGTCTTTAAAGTCATGGGCCGCTTGTTTATGTTCCAGCTCATTTTCAGCACTCCTTAACCTAAACCTAAAGCGAATTCGTCCAACAGAACACCCTATGAGTTTGATAGTCTAGTATTTAGGTTAATGTGTTCCCCTAATTTATTTGGATTAACTGAAGTGGTTAAAGAAAGTACCCATTCCTAAAGAGGTTTTTACCAGTCTTAGGTTTTTACCATTTCACAAGTAGCCGGGATTCGGCTAACCGGTCCAGTTTGCCAGTTTTGTCAATAAATGCTTTCATAAGTAATCGCTGAGACTTGTCTAGCAACTAGCAGCTATTGTGACTAGCAGAACCTCAGCTTAGATGGTATACACTACTGTGATTACGAATGAGCTGGCTAAAGTAAATTTTTTTTTTGAACAGAATCCTGCACCAACCCTCTCTGCTAGTAAAAATGGTCATAACTGGTTTTTAAAAGTCTAAATGGTAGTCTGTCGTCTGTGTATATCCAGCGCATTTCTTATGTAGAATCTGTGAATGAAGAATTACCTAAAGAGCTGTGGGCTAGTCAAAGTGCGCTATTATAGCTTTCGATTCTTGTGCAAATAGATATATAGGGATCTTAAGCTAGGATCGAATCGGCGCATACGAAAATAAGTGAACGTAAACGTATTTGCTTTTTGCCTTTCTATCTTTTTGTATTCGTTTTTTTTTTTTTTGTATTCGTTGAAACAACCCAAATCGATTTAAGCCTACTTACAATTATCGTATCGAAGTAAAACTTTGTACATCTATGTAGTTCGGATGGCAACACAATATTTTGGTATTGCGGACCCTGGGCAGGGGCATTGGTGGGGGGGGTCGAAACACCCCAAATTGATTGTAGCCTACTTACATAATTATCGTATCGAACTTAAACTTTATGAATTTAATGTGTAGTTTTGATGACAGCACAATATTTTGGCGGTGTGGACCCAGGAACGAGGGGCACTGGGGAGTCGAAACACCCCCAGACTACTTCTGATAATCGTATCGACTATTTTCGGCTGATGTTCTACAATCTCTTCTGCAGCAATTCTGCTGACAATTTTACTAGTAAGTTTCTTAAGACCAATTTTAAGATTTTTTACAAGTTCTATAGAAGGAAAAAAACAGCCAAGATGAAAATCTAGCTGTCATGTCATCACAATATTATTGAGTTTGACCATTGGGGAAGTAGTTTACATGAGTGTTCATATGGATGCCCATCTACATTGATGGCATCAAATCCTTTATAATAATTAATCGCCTTCTTAATTTCATATTTAATTAATTAATTACAGGTTTGCATCGGCAGCAATTTTATTAGGAACTCTTATTGCAGTTCAAGCAGTAACTATCTTAATAAAAAGAATTTTAAGTTCTTTAAAAATTAAAACCATATTTTTTTTTAGCAATACGAAAAAACAAACGATGAAATTCATTATTCAGACAGTGAAGAACAATTTTTGCCAAGTCCACCCGAGACACCGCCTAGTTTCTCTAATAATTATGCCGTAGTCAATGATACCAGAAATCTTCGAGCGAAAAAATGTAAAGGAAATGTAAGTTGTATACCTAAATGCTTTGCTGAGAAGGGAAATCATGGTTTCCCTGGTCCACAAGGATATCTTGGGCCAAAAGGTAATATGGGCTATTCAGGAATGGAAGGACCAACAGGTGAAAAGGGAACAAAAGGAGACCCAGGCCAATATGGTCCTCGGGGTCCGAAAGGTGATCGTGGATTAGCTGGTGCTGGTGGTATTTCAGGAATAGGAGGCTTACAAGGAGTTGTGGGTATGCCCGGAGCACCCGGTACACACGGTATTGATGGTTGCAATGGAACTGATGGTGCACCTGGCCCGAGGGGATTAGCGGGGATGGATGGTCCAAGAGGTTTGCCGGGTAGTATTGGTTTTAAGGGGGACAAGGGAGAACCGGCAAGAGAAATTGGAGAATTCGATATAGGCGACGTAGGTGAACCTGGTATGGATGGGCAATCTGGGCTACCTGGACAAAAAGGACTGCAAGGACCGAAGGGTGATCGTGGATGGAATGGAACTTATGGAATTAAGGGACCAACAGGTTTTGGTGGTGTCAAAGGAGATAAGGGAGACATGTGTATCGCTATGCCCGTTCCTGGAATGAAGGGAGCAAAGGGAGCAAGAGGAGACCCAGCTAAACATGAGGCCTTAACCGGTAGCCCTGATTATATATACGAAAAAGTGAAAGGTGAACAGGGTGAAATTGGCGAGAAGGGCTTACTAGGTGAAAAAGGTGACATAGGTTTAGCTGGACCAGCTGGCAACACTGGGCATAAGGGTGAAAAAGGTCTTCCTGGCCCTACTGGTCAAAGAGTGAGTATTTAATTTTACTCAACTCATTTTCATTTATCGATGTCCATTTTGCTTTTTAGGGACGACAAGGAGATTTCGGTCCACCAGGACCACTTGGCTTAAAAGGTGATCGCGGAGAAATTGGCTCACGGGGTTTGGATGGTGTATCGGGACAAAAGGGAGAACCTGGTATTCCTGGCTCACCCGGAATCAGAGGTTTTATGGGTGCTCGAGGTGCTCCTGGTGGTGGAAGAGGAGCACCTGGAAAACAAGGAGCCAGAGGACTAAAAGGTTTTCCGGGTCCACTGGGTGTATCTGGCTTAGACGGAACTGATGGTCTACAAGGTCCAAACGGACCTAAAGGAGAAAAAGGTGTTCGTGGACCGACTGGACAAGAAGGTTTAGAAGGACCAAATGGAGGAAGAGGAGACAAAGGAGGTAAAGGTTGGCCAGGTAACATGGGCCCACAAGGTCCTCAAGGTTACATTGGACCTCTTGGGCATGAAGGAGAGAAAGGTTCATCTGGAAAGCCTGGAATTGGTGATGCAGGCATAAAGGGTGATACTGGAATAGCCGGGTAATTTTCTTATATTATTCAAAGGCTTAATTTTTTCATAAAATGTCCCTTTTTCAGAAAACCTGGAGCTAAGGGTTCAAAAGGAGAACGTGGTTTTCGAGGAAGTCAAGGTGTGTCAGGTGGTTCTCAACTAGGAAAACCTGGAAGGCCTGGCGAAACAGGAGGACATGGGGATAAGGGAGATCAAGGGTACTCTGGACTGCCTGGACAGAAAGGTGATAAGGGTTACAAAGGTGATCTAGGTGGAAAATGTACAGACTGCCCGTATGGAGTAAAAGGAGATAAGGGTGAACGTGGTTTTGATGGAAAACATGGATTACAAGGAATTCTTGGTGAAAGTGGGGGAGTAGGTCTACCAGGTGAAAACGGTGATGATGGTTCTGAAGGACCACTTGGCCCTCAAGGCCTTAGGGGAAACGATGGTCTTCCAGGATTACCTGGACCCGATGGCCCCCCCGGACGAGATCAAATTGTTGATTTGAATTTAACTGCAAATGAGAAAGGATCAAAAGGTGAACGTGGCCCAACAGGATTTATTGGACCTAAAGGTGGACGAGGAGAAATTGGTAAAATTGGTTTACCCGGTCCCAAAGGAGAACCTGGCCCAACAGGATTTAAGGGATCACCAGGAAAAATAGGTAAGGCTGGTCTTCCAGGATACTCAGGAAGAGATGGAATTCCCGGTCAAAAGGGTGAGAGTATAAAAGGTGAAAGAGGCTTATCAGGATTTGATGGCGAAGGGGGTGACAAGGGATCGATAGGTCCCTCAGGGCTGAAGGGAGAACCAAGCATTTGTCCTCCCGATTTACTGATGATGCCACCAAAAGGTTTTAAGGGTGACAAAGGTGACGAAGGAAGAATAGGAGCAATGGGTCCAATGGGTCAAAAAGGTGATCTTGGAAGAACCGGTCAAAAAGGAGAGAGAGGTTTTAATGGACGCCCTGGACTGGCTGGTCCTCGAGGACCTATTGGACGCAGAGGTTTAAAGGGCAACCGAGGACCAATAGGATTTCCCGGTTTGCCAGGGCAAAACGGATTGCCGGGACTACCCGGACAATTAGGTGAAAGTGGTCAGAAGGGTGAACAAGGGATATCACTTGTAGGCCCAACTGGACCTATTGGTAATAATGGACCGAGTGGTTTGAAAGGTGAACGTGGTTTTCAGGGAATATATGGACTTCCAGGAAATGATGGGCTATCCGGATATACTGGAGACAAGGGCGAAACAGGTTATCCAGGATCTCCAGGTTCACCTGGAGATGAAGGAATGAAAGGTGACACTGGCCCAGATGGCCCACGAGGTTTTGATGGACCAAAAGGTTTGCCCGGAATAGATGGAATACAAGGACTAGAAGGAGCTAAAGGAGAACGTGGAATTTTCGGATCAGTTGGAATGCCGGGACAAAAAGGCGAAACCGGAGAAGTTGGCATAAATGGCCCTAAAGGTTCTTTAGGAAACACTGGTCGTCCTGGTATTAGAGGAGCTCAAGGAAGAACTGGTTTTGCTGGACCCAAAGGTGACAAAGGTGATAGAGGATTTGATGGTGACAACGGGCTTCAAGGTCCAATGGGTCTTTCCGGACCACAAGGTTTAGCAGGTCCAAAAGGTGATACAGGACCAGAAGGTCTTCCCGGTGTCGATGGTTTACCTGGATATGATGGAGAAAAAGGTGATACTGGTCCCGAAGGATTAGAAGGGCGTCCTGGACTACCAGGCCATGATTCTGAAAAGGGAGATAGGGGTGAACCCGGTCCTAATGGACTCAATGGTGCCGATGGCCTTGGAGGACTTCAAGGTCCACCTGGAGCAAAAGGAGAACCAGGTAGCTATGGATATGGTGCTATGGGAGATCGTGGACAAAAAGGTGAAGATGGTCGTCAAGGAGCAAATGGACGACCTGGCATTGACGGAATGAAAGGCGATAAAGGATATTCGGGACTTAATGGGGAGAAGGGTGATAAAGGAGACGCTGGGTTGGCAGGTTTGCCTGGCTCACAATGTTTAGATGGTTTACCCGGTGCGCCTGGACCAAAAGGAATACAAGGTGAACCTGGGCCGCTTGGACAAAAAGGTGAACATGGTCTCAATGGATCTGAAGGATCTTCTGGCGAAAAAGGAGATCAAGGTTTCATTGGTATTTCTGGCTACCCTGGCCTCAAAGGAGACAAGGGATATCCAGGACGTAGTGGTTTGGATGCTAAGCCTATATTAATAATCGGAGACAAGGGTGAACCAGGACTGGAAGGAGAGTCTGGAGTTCTTGGTACTACTGGACAAAAAGGAAACATTGGTGTCTCTGGAAGTCAAGGACAAAAGGGCGAAAGGGGATATCCAGGACCTTTTGGACTACCTGGTTTGGATGGACCTCAAGGAGAAAAGGGTGATATTGGGCCAGATGGTGAGCCTGGCTTACCAGGCTTGGCAATCAAGGGGGAAAAAGGACTTCCAGGACGATTAGGAAGAAATGGGCGTGAAGGCGATGTAGGTCCTTTCGGCGCAAAAGGTGATAAAGGTTGGGCTGGTTTAGCTGGAATGCCTGGAAACAGAGGTCCACCTGGACGACAAGGACTGCAAGGAGAAAAAGGTTCAAGAGGTTTAATTGGCATTGCTGGTAATGATGGACAAGATGGATTACCTGGACAAGCTGGACAAAAGGGTGGTATGGGCTACAAAGGTCATAAAGGAGATAATGGTATGCCAAGCTTTGAAGGAGAGAAAGGAGATAAGGGTGCTATGGGTATACAGGGTCAACCCGGTCGTGATGGATACCAGGGACAAAAAGGTGATGTAGGATTTATGGGACATCCTGGTTCCATGGGCCCAACTGGTCTAGGAGGACAAAAAGGAGCTCTTGGTCCTAAAGGGCACGATGGACGCGATGGTATTTATGGTCAACGAGGTGAAAAGGGTGAGCCTGGGCCCTACCCAACGCCTGGCCCTAAGGGAGAGCCAGGTCGACCTGGAAACAATGGCGATAAAGGTGAACAGGGTCTAAAAGGAATACGTGGGGTTATCGGCCTAAAAGGCCAACGCGGAGAAAAAGGGGATCAAGGATATCAAGGTTTAACCGGTCCAATCGGGCATCAAGGCCCAAAGGGAAGTTTAGGTTTGCCTGGTGCACCTGGATTTGATGGCGCTGAAGGCATAACCGGGTCAAAGGGATCCCAAGGAAAAATTTGTGGACCCGCTCCTGATTATTTCACTGGTATACAGCTTGTAAAACACAGTCAATCTGCAGAAGTCCCTCGCTGCGATGCTGGTCATATTGAAATGTGGAATGGATATTCTTTACTTTACAGTGCCTACCATAACTACCCGCACACTCAGGATCTTGGATCACCGGGTTCCTGTGTCCATACTTTTTCAACACAACCATACATAAGCTGTGGAAGCAATGACATATGCAATATAGCTACACGATCAGACCAATCCTTTTGGCTATCAACCTCAGAATCAATTCCAGTCATGCCCGTTGAGAATACTGAAATGCAAAAGTACATTTCTCGATGCGTTGTTTGTGAAGTACCAGCAAATGTGATCGCAGTTCACAGCCAAACAGTAGCAATACCAGCTTGTCCCCGAGGCTGGGATGAGCTTTGGAATGGTTACAGTTTCCTTATGGTAAGAATTTATTTTATATCTTAATATTAATTGATATTATAATCGTTTTAAATTTAAAGCACATTGATGCTGGAAGTAGCGGAGGTGGACAAGATCTCACATCACCTGGATCATGTTTGGAAGATTTCAGAGCAGTTCCATTTATCGAATGCAATGGCAAAGAAGGACTTTGTCATTTCTTTGAATCTCAGACAAGTTTCTGGTTAGTGACTGTCGATGAAAATCAGCAATTTGCTCCTCCCGAAAGGCAAACACTAAAACCTGGATCCATGAGACAACGACTCTCTAGATGTCAAGTGTGTATAAAGAATTCGGCGTAATAACAACAATGCCAGATAAACATAAGTGTAAATGTTACAAAGTAACATTTAAATTATTTTTGTTTCAATCAGAAACACATTAGTAGTTCTTTTTTTGCATTTAAGTTGTTTTTTTGTTTGTCAATGATAATAATATTAGTTAGACTTTATTTTAAAAAAACAAATAGCCTTCAGACCTCTGACCTTTGTCATACTGCAAAGAATATTTTTGTTTATTAAATCCTACACTTGAAACTGTTGAGTGATAAGAAACTCCGCATTGTTAAATAAAGAGATTGATTTAATAAAAATGTCTGTTTCAGATAAATTGTAAAAGTTTCATGTTTTTTTGCTTTTGTAAAATTTATTTATGTATATTAAACTATAATTGAGATTTCGGGCATATGAACACCAACATGAAGATGCAGCGAATAATTCTTTGGGGCAATTTGTCAGCTACCTACTACACATTAGGGCGGATCGTTTTTTGAAAAAATGCGACGATTAAAAATTTGCTCCCCGTAACTCGATTATCACCACAGTGCCATCGTCAAAATGGTTGTATTTGCACCATAGCTGTATAGGTGTCGTCTGGAATGTATTTTGAAGTAAAATGTCCTCAAAAAGATAAAACTGAATTTTTTTAAGGATTGTTTATTGAATAAAGGTAACTCATTGTAATTTAACACTTGATTGATGTCTAAATTTGCCAAAATAATCAAAACTTTCTGCACATTTATTTTATTATTTTAAGTAGTGAAAATGTAAATTCGATTAAAAATTACCAACAATTTCAATGCGTACACAATCACAAAAATATTTATTTTAATTTACTTGAATTTCGTAATATTTTTAATGTTCAGCCACATACACAAAAAAAAAGCAATGCATATTGTCATTTTTGATAGCCCGATGACATTTCAACCATAGTTTGAGAGTGTGTCGCTCTCAAAAAACGAGACGATAGTGATAGAGTTACGGAGAGCAAATCTGCGACGATCACGTTCACGATTATCGTTTTGAAAATTACAGAATGTCCCCCCTGTTCTGATCTACCTATTTCCTCGTTGAACACAGCTAATCAACCTTACCGTCGAATCCGTTCGGAGAAGTTTCCGATCGAAAGGTTTATTTGGTTCATGGTATCCGAATCGGAATAAAAATATAGCAGCTTACCGACGCGTTTGATTGACATAAAACGTATGTCAAATCAATAAAAATTTATATTTTTTTCTGTCTAAGATAACTACATGTTTTTATAGTCTAAGAGCCGACAACAAATTTTGGGAGTGTAGGTATAACCAAAATCTGAGTATGCAGCTTTTTAGAAGGTTGAAAAACGCGATA
The DNA here is from genome assembly GCA_948107695.1 of Meliscaeva auricollis. Lineage (NCBI taxonomy): Eukaryota > Metazoa > Arthropoda > Insecta > Diptera > Syrphidae > Meliscaeva > Meliscaeva auricollis. The sequence goes on from OX403618.1 coordinate 26,035,850, forward strand.
GTTCCATGTCATCTGAGAAAGACAAATCCACTTTAATTGAAGTTTTTAGTTTTGAACCTGATGTTCTGTCATTTTTTCTAAGCCTGGTGACCTCAATCTTGAAGATGTGATTATTAGTCTTCCAACATTTTTTCCCGCTGCAAAGTCGATGAGTCTGAGTCCGTTCTCGGAAGTGGTGTCATGCAGGCTGTGTTTTCCAATGGTCATACCAAAAATGTCCTCCCTCCCAATTTTGGCATTAAAGTCTCCCAAGAGAATTTTAATGTCATGTTTGGGGCACTGCTCATAAGTTTTGGCAAGGAGCTCGTAGAAACTTTCTTTGGTAGCGTCGTCTTTCTCTTCTGTAGGGGCATTTATTAGGGGCGCTTATTAGGCTTAGGCCAATTAAAAATAAATAAAACACTTGCTTACATATTTTTTTTTAGGTCAACGTCCATTTTTGTTCTACAGTTGTGGTTTTTTGTTTGTTTTTATATTTTTTGTATCTATTTAATTTTTGCGGAAATTTTTTCAGCACCATTTTCTTTTCGAGACAAGCGGTGAGAGAAAATCTCAGTGCATCGCTTGAGAAAATAAATCCGAGAGAGAAAATCGCAAGAACAATGCATACAAAAATAAATCTATGAGTAAATGGCATAAATTCGAGCCGCGCTGCTGAGATTTTGACATTATCAACGCAAACTTTGATATTTTTTTCCGAAGTTCAGTTACTGATACAAAATTCTTACATTTTGTAAAAATCGGAGAAAATTTTGTTGCGATCGGATACAATGACAGGGCTGATTATCTCGGTATTAACGTTCCCAAATTTTGTACGTGGGAAACATTCCCAAGCAATTTTTAATTCACGATTGCCCCATTGAGTCGCCTCGTAAACTAATAACACACCACAATCCTATAAACTCGGTTTCAAAAAAGGAACCTTATTTAATCGGCCTTATCATGAACGACATTCGTATAGTAGACTTGTTGCGAATCCAAAAAAAAATCTATCACAAAACCTACTTGTAGTTTGAATTAGATAGATTATTTTATTTTTTGCTAATTGTATGAGATTTTCCGTTGCGACGGATTCTGTGAGTTTTTTTCGGAATTCATGCAAATGAACAGTCCATCACGTAACTTGATTCGTGTTGAATCGATAAAATCGAGCATTGGCAGCATGTAACTTGAATCAATCGACTGTTTTGCATCAAAAACATTCGATTGAATCAAATTAGATGCTGCCAATGATTGATTTTAGAGACTCAACTCGACCGACTCTTTTTATTTGATTCTTAATTTTTAAAATTAAATAGTACGTCAGATGCTCTTTTGTGATATACGTGATGGATTACCTTTACTAATCCTTTACTTTTTTTTATTTATCGAATTTACACGAATTTACATTTTACTTTACATCAAAAGTAGAAGCAAGTATATTTTTTACACTTAAACAAACAGAAAGTCAACGATAAGCAAAACAGGAAGGTAGAAATGATACAGGCCTATTGGACAAAGCCACCATTATTTGGCATTAAGTTCCAAGTTTTTTGTATGGTCAGCGTCACTCAATGGAAAAACATCAATGTTCGTTTGTAAATAGAAAATCATAAAACTGAAGGAATAAGAAATAAAAACTGATGCTGGAAACAGAAATTGCAACAATATAATATTTATAATAATTATTATTTTCTTGTATGTATGAATTCTACTCTAACGGGTTAGATGACCAGACTTTTATTTGACAAAATCAGGATTCTCTTGAATCTTATCGGAGAACTGCAGCTGACTGTCGATGATTTGAAATAGTTCCTGTGGTGCAGGAATTCTTCCTGTTTGCAGTTTGGACCATACTGGCACGTCGTTCAATGAAATCTCAAACGCTCCTGAAGACACCATCTAAATTATTTCAGCAAGTTAAGATTAATTGAATTAAATTCACCCTGAGGTAATTTCTTACTTGTGCCTCGAGCATGTTACCGACAAAGAAAATCATCATACACGCGTACAACTTGTTGTCGACTAAATGCTTCCACCAACCAGGTGCCTGTTGTCCGAAGGCGCCAAAAATATCGAACGACGATACGATGATAACAATCAGAACAATCTTTAGAAAGAATACCACTTTGGAGAGGTACATGTTAAAGCCTGGCGGATCATAATTGGCACCATGAATGCTTATCTGTGGATATTTTTCACTCAAAATATTCACATAGTCATCGAAGGCCTTTCTATAGCCGCACGAATAGCTGTGGAAGGTTTTTACGAGAATTTTACAAATCTGTCTGAGATTTTTAGTTTATTATTATTATTAACTCACCAGTAGAAAAAAGACATAGTCGGACCGCCAACATTTTGGCCGAATTTTGTCATTGGGATTTCCTTTTCGGCATCGGCACCAAAATTATTATGTCCAATTAAGAGAAAACCAATTAATGCAAAGAGCACTACTGAAACGTTTCTGCTAGTGTACCCCATTTTGTATCTGAATTGCTTATTTTAATACTCTAATTAATGGTTTTTATAAAAAAAAAAATTGGATTTTTCTTGCAATCACAGACGAAAAGTTTTCTTGCAAGAAATAATTAACGTTGTTCGTCAGAGGTAAATTTTCTTAAATGATTTTTGCTTTTTTTTACAAAAGAAAAACTGATAATGGAAACGTCAGATTTTTTTATGATGTTTACAGAGCTCACGTAGAGAGGGCAAAATGGAGCTGACAGTATGAGAACATAGAGGGAGCAGTACATTGAACAAAAACTTAAATACATTCAGTGCATTTGTGAGAAAAAAATTGTAGCGACAGCAAAACGCCAAAGGTTTTGCAGTGATTTGGCATATCCAGATGAAAAGTCACATTACAACGTAAAATGATAAAAATGTAAAAAAATGTTGTCAACACAATTTTTTTCGGGAAATCCTGCATTTTCTTGGTGCGTTGGTGTGGAAAATTCTAACGGCTTGCCCAAACCAAAGAGAAGCTAACTGTGACAAAGCTTTAAGGCTTGCCCAAACCAAAGTGCGACAAGGAATTTTTATAAAAAAAAGTCCTTGTGGCCTTGTCGGACTACAGTGCGACACTTTGGTTTGGGCAAGACTTTAATGAAAAAAAATGGTGTAGCTAAAATTTGTCTCTGTCGCGTGACAGTGCGACAAGGGCTATCATATGAAAAACACTCTGTCGAGTTTTGGTGTGTACTCTCATTATGATGATGTGCAAATAAATTTGTCGTCATGTCGCATAATCGCGTGACAGTTTGGTTTGGGCAAGCTTTGAAGGCTTGATAATGGGGGTATTCATGAAACCTGGTAAACGTGGAAAAATGGTAAATCTGGTAATTGAACTGGCAAATTTTCTAAAGAATTTATGGTAAACTTTTCCACAAAAATTTATTTGGTAAAAGTTTACCATCTGGAAATGGTAATATTGTGAAAAAATTTGAACGCTCATTTTGGTTATTTTAAATATAACCAGCTTCTAATTGAAAGAAAGAACCATCATGCCTATTATGGAATTCGCAATACTTTACTCCCGGGGAGTCAGCGTGATTCGTAGGCAGCGTGATTCGTAATAGGCATGATTATCGCTACGAGGAACTACTTTAAAATTTTATCTCCTGTCAAGTTTCATAATTGCTTTAAGGCTTGCTTAAACCAAAGTGCAACAGTGCGTCACGACGTGTGCGACACGATTTTTGTATGAAAAACATTAGCGCTTAATCGCATTTGGTGTTGTCGTGTCGCATTGTCGTGTCGCACTGTTGCACTTCGGTTTGGGCAAGCCTTTAAATGCGAATGCCTGTACAGTGAATCGACTCCTCGATGCATTCTGTTCAGCTATTGAACCTCACGCAGCTTGTATCCACCTTACGACTTTCAACATTTTATAAAATTCATAGGTAAGAAACTTTTTTATTTGACATTTCAAGGTCGTGCTGCCGCACCAAACCTACAACTTGTTTACATTTTTGTTTTATTTTATATCATGGAGCACCCGGGAGAATCATTAGTCAACGAAGGTAATTGAATTATAATTAAATTGTGTTAAGAAAAAACAAACATTTTCACATCTAACTAAACAAAAATGCTATTTCTGTTAAATAAAATCAGTGTCATCGGAAAATACAACAGAACCAACAAAATGCGTAAAATCTGTAATGGATATGGCTGTTTGGCAAAAATCTCAAGCTTATTATGATTTAATTGGCTTCATCAATGGCATAAGTACGGCTATTCAAGGAAAAAAATTAACCGACGAAATGTACATTTCAAAGACAATGCAGAATCTCCTTGGTATGATTGAGAAATTCAAAAAATTGCTCGCAGAGACACCCCGTTTCGAAGAGCCGCAGCGCTTTGGCAATCAGGCCTATCGTCAGTGGTTCAAGAAAATGGAAGACGTAAGTAATTTCTCATGTCTGGAGCTAGTTTTAACACTTTTCTAATTCTCAGAATGCTAGAATTTATTTAGTTGAAGCCCTAGGAGAGGAAAACTGCACTTCAATAAACGAACTGTATGTTTACTTGAAAGAGTCCTTCGGCAATCCAACACGTATTGATTATGGAACAGGTCATGAATTGGCATTCATAATGTTTCTTTGTTGTCTGTTCAAAACAAGAGTTCTCGTCGAAGAGGACAATGTTGCATGTGCTCTAAAACTCTTCAATTCATATTTGGTATTTGTTAGAGAATTACAAAAAACCTACCGCATGGAACCAGCTGGCAGTCAGGGTGTATGGAGCTTGGACGATTACCAATTTGTTCCATTCATTTGGGGAAGTGCTCAATTGTCATGTAAGCCCTTACAATACCTATTATAGTCTTATGAAAAGAATAACCGTGACTTCGACTTTTTTAGTTCATAGTCCGTTTGATCCAACCAAGTTCCTGGACCAGAATATCATTGATGATTACAAGGATTCGTACATGTTCATCAGTTGCATCGACTATATATCTCAGGCAAATAATACAAATTGAATTAAAATTAAATGTCATTCTTATTTTGATGAACCATTTAGGTAAAAACGGGACACTTTGCCGAACATTCGAATCAATTGTGGAGTATATCGGCAGTTCCGTCATGGGTAAAAATCAATTCGGGTTTGGTCAAGATGTATCAAAAGGAGGTATAAACAAACAAACTATCAGCTTAACAGACACTTCAATGTCCTTCGTATATTTGTTTCGTTTCAGATTCTATCCAAATTTCCTGTTATTCAACATGTCTATTTTGGAAATTTAATGATCTTCAAGCCAGTGAAGCCGGGAACACCCTTGCCAAATGCCCGTCTAGGTATGCCACCTCCAGCTGTACCAGTCAAGCCACCAGCAGCTGCTCCTGCTGTACCAGTCAAACCATCAGCAGCAGAGGAATCAAATACAGTTTAAATCTTACATAATAATGAAATTTTGATCGAACTAATAATTGCGTTATTTATTGGTGATTATAATTATTTCGATAGTTTTAAACTCATTTTGGCAAATTATTATATTTTACATAATTTAACTTACACATTATATCCTATAAAATTTCTATGAATAAACATTTTTCAATCAATCTTTTGTATTTCTTTTCCTTTATCCGGAAGCATTAATCAAGAAAGGTAGGAGCAAAGCATTGGAAAGATTCAGAAGCATCAAAACGCTAGAAGTCTACTTTTTGTCAAAACTATCCTAATTATGAGATTCTCATATTATTTAAATAAAAGAAACTATCTTATTTAATTATTTCTGAAATGTGTAGTAACAAAATGTTGTTCTTTCATTAATAAGCTGTAGGTATGAGTGTTTGCCCGGATTTCCCCTGGAAATTGATTTTTTTTATTTAGAATCGAAATAGAACTTTATCCAAATCTCCCAGGATCCCCATTGGCCATTTACAATTAGTGTGAAGGGGTGCCATTTATGGCTTATCAAACAAAACTATTTATAGACACACAATGTGACTATATGGCACAATATTTTGTCTGGTTTATTAAAGTTTTCATGGAGCCATCTGTTAACTTTATTGGTATTGGAGAAATAAGATCTACGAGTATTGTAGTAGGAACTATAATTATCGCTACGATGAACTACTTTAATATTCTTATCAAGTAAAACCTTGGATGTTTTAAATGCGACTTGCACGGGACTAGTTAAAAAGAAATGATAGGAAATAATTTTTGATGGTACAGTAAATTTGAGATTAAGATGGTCATCACCTCATAAAATTCTATGAGTGGCGTCCAACCAAGGCAGGGGGGATATAGAAAACAAAACTTCTGCCCAGAGTGGGGATCGAATCCCATGTCTCTGAGCTAGCGAGCACTACATACATCCACTGCACCATTGCCACCCATTTTTATTTTTATTTTTTTTCAAAGAGATAAGTACTATATTACGCATTAATTAATTAATTTCGGTCGGAATATGAGCATAATAGACTCCATATTTAACTTATTTTTAGTTTGGACACAAATGTGAGTTCACTAGCGAAAGTGTTGAATCCAGAGTCTTTAAAAAAAATTGTTCAAGAGCAGGTTTCAAAAATTGCCATACAGAAACCTTGTTATGGCTATGGCTAAGGATGTCCTCTATCCTAACTTTTTTCATCTTTTGCCCATGAATCTCAAATGACATCGTCTGATAAATTTGAAAAATAGCCTTGATGCGGATCATGTTAAGGAGATCGTTCCAATATTTTAAACTTGAATCTTCTTGGGTACGTCTACCTCCCCCACAAGGTATTAAATACAAAAGAGAAACAAATAATATAGACAAAATATTGTTTTTATTACAGAAAACAAAAAAATGAGTATTACTTCAAAAAATAAGTATCATCAACGACTTAAGTAAAGAAACAAATAACTACTATGATTTCAGCCTCTTGGCTGGAGGTTTCGAAGATGTCGATTTTATCCCACGTTTACCAGCAACTGGTTCGGGCTTGGCATTTACTTTCACATCTTTGTTTACTTTATAAGCTTCGCTCATTTTCTTCAAATTCTCTTTGTGAATGGTTTCATGGATGACAATCCTTTTGGGATAATCTTTGCCAATAATACACTTATATTGCATTTGTGCAATGGGCGATGCCTTCCACGGTTCATAGATTATTGCGCGAGGGTAATTCTTCAATTCAGGTACATATTTTTTTATGTAATTGCCCTCGACGTCGGTTTTCTTTCCAAATGCCACCGGACTGTAGACTCGAAAGAATTGATGAAAAAATGCCGATGCAGATAGCCACATCCAATTTCCAGCATTTAGTGCCCAATCGGCATCGAGGAGTAACTCTTCGAAGACTTTTTGGCCTTCTTCCCATGAAATCCACAAGTCACCGCGAGTTAGAAAGCAGGCGACTGCATGTCGCGCCAAATGGTGTATCCATCCCTCTTGCCGAAGTTGACGCATAATAGCATCGATAAAGGGATATCCTGTCCGGCCATGGGCCCATGCCTCCAAATGCACGTCATTCTTCTCCCAAGGAATTTGCAAACAAATTGAATTTCCAATCATTCGATCGAAATTTGGTTCAGCCGCGCCAGCAGTGTAATAGAACTCCCTCCACATCAATTGTCCCATAAGAGAGACTGGCGGCTTCGAGTGCTTTGAGTTCTTGTCGAGGATTTTCTTTAGTTTTTTGTAGAATAGAAGAGAACTTAGGCAGCCAAACTTGAGATAAGGGCTGAGAACTGTAGTACTGGGCTCTAGAGAATTTGGTGATGTATTTGGTTTTTCAAAACTACAAACCCATTTGCTGTCATGTAAGCTTTCGTCTAATCGACGCAGACCTTCGGTCTCTCCGCCAGGGAACTTGTTTATTCCTAATTCCTGGACACGCTCAATCACCTCTGCAATTGACGGAGGGTCATAGCACTCAGGATTGAGTGTTTCTTCTTCGTCGGCCGAGGGTTTATTGCTATTTGGCAGTTTTTCGGGTTCCGATGCTGGTTCAGGAACTGGTAAATTCTCAACCAGTGAGAGGAACTTCTGATAGGTCAAAGGAGGTTTTCCCATATTGCGACGTAATACAATTTCTGGATTGTAAATTGTATGGGAACTGAATTGAGTGACTTCGACATTGTGTTCCTTACAGAGCTTCGCAATGGAAGCATCACGCTTCCTCGCATATGGTTCGATATCAGTTTCGAAGGTCAAAACTTTGAGATTCCAAGATTTGATAAGTTTTGGAAATACTTGGTCAGGAATACCACGAACAACGTATAGTCGAGAGTTGATACGCTTGAGATTCTCGTTCAGTTGGTGCAGTGATTGTTGCAAAAAACGCATCCGATTCGGACCGACTCTCATCCACTTTCGAATAGCTGGATCAAGAATAAATACTGGACGTAATTTGTAGTTAGGATTTTGATTAATTAGTTCACATGCTTTCACAAGTGCTGGATTATCGTGGATTCGCAGTCCTTTGCGAAACCAGTGGATTACTGTGTAATTTGTTTCCATTTTTTTTTTGTAAAGTTTTCAAAAAAATCTTATTACACAGTTAGAATGTATGTAATGTGAATGTGATGCAGTTCTTTTTGATGAAGAAAAAAGTATACTATGCTTCATGGCCAATGGCTCTATGAATTTAATGATTCTATTTCACAACTTGTAGAAATTTTGTTCAAAAAGGGGTTGTGGGAGAGCACGCTTTTTTGTTTATAAAAGTTGTTATGACATTTGATGGCTCATTATCTTTCTCTTTTTAATAATGTGTTTTTCCTCCTCATTAGTAGAAAGAGAGAAAGAAGCGAACATATGTTTCATTTTTTTCATAAAACCAAAATAATTGAGCTACAGAAGATGTTGAACATTTATATTCTTTGAGTTCTGATCAAAATGGCATTAAGGCTTGCCCAAACCAAAGTGCGACAGTGCGACACGACAATGGCAAAATTTATTTTTACAGCATCATACATAAATATGAGAGTACCCACACCAAATGCGACAAAGTGCAAAGTGTTTTTCATATAAAAATTCTTGTCGCACTGTCGCATTTTGGTTTGGGCATGCCTTTTCCCTACCAATGTCACAAAAGTCGCTGCAACAGCGTTTTTATAAAAGAAAAATAATAAGGGTATTCATGAATTCATGAAACCTGGTAAACGTGGTAAAATGCTAAATCTGGTAATCGAACTGTCAAACATTTACCCAAGTTGATTTCAGGGGAGTTCGCGAAACATGAAAAACATGCGTGGTAAACTTATTCTCATTTTACCAGATCGAAAAGTTTACCAGGCCCTAGGTTCTCGTTGGTATTAGAACTCTCATAAAATTTTGTGCAAATGCGGGATTCATCTAATGAAAATTTATCGGATGACAAAAGGCTTAACTATTGGAGTTCCGGTAAGTAGGAAAAAAAAATCTGGTAAACGTGATTATACCGCATGAGATCCATTGTTAACAACTCAATACAAAACCCATTGCCTTTTAGACTTGTCCGAAACTAAAGTGTCGCACTGTCAGCTCTGCTGCACACGTTCTGTTTGTATGAGCCAGGCATTTCTAAAGGCTAGCTTAGCCAAAGCGGCCCACGAAAAAGCGACACAACAACACGACACCACAATTTTAGTTACACAACGATATAATGAGATTATGCAACCAGTACGACACTTTGGTTTGGGCAAGCCTTTACTCATGTTTGTTTAATCATGTGAGTGCCTTAAAGGCTGAACGTACTCATTTGTTTAAAAACTTCAAAGTTGTCATACGACGACAGATAAACAAAATTTTAAAAATTAAATTTAAAAGAAAAATCGTTTTCTTTCGATAGAAAATGGATATTTTCCAACAATTGGCCGAAGTAGATTTTTTAGATGTACGCAAATAATAAATTATTATGTTTTTTATAAATTACTTTTTATATTCATTCATATTTTTATTTAGATTTATGACGAAATTGCTGAAATTCCAATAACAAATGATCAAGTTATTAAAATGTGTTTGACAATCCCATGCAAAGTTGATCTTCGCCGTGGCAATCTAGTGCATTTAGTTGAACAAAAGTACAAAGACAAATTGTCAACCTACAAAAAGAGTAAAGTTTTAAAATGGTTAAAAGTCAATCTCCCACGATTGTTTTCAAATCCAGAAGCTAAATACTTAAAATGGCAGGAACGCCTTCAGCGTAGGACCAAAATTGAATGGCTTAAAAGAAAGGCGCAGGCAATACAACAATTGCCACCGCCAATAAGTGGTTCATCGTCGAACTCGGAAGAAGAGCATGATGATGCCACCAACGTTGTCTGTGTGAACAGAACACAAATGACCAACTCAATGATAGACCAATCAAACACAACATCAGACACAGTTAATACTGTCATTCCATCTCAACCGAAGTTTACAGAAGAGATTTTACCAGGCTTTTCTGGTTTACTGCAAACTTCAAAGAGCTCAGTTGCAAGTTGTGAGCTACCGGAGCTATTCTCAAACAGTGTCTCAAGTACTAGGAGAATTGATGAATCTCCTAGCATTCAAAACAAAAACCAAGATAAAAATAAGTCATTGCAGAATGATCTTCTCAAAAAAACATGTTCGTCATTGCTTCAACAACAACAGTCCGAAGGATTTTCTTCTCAAGAGGATCAATACAATTCATTTAGTTTCGAGAATATGGTTACATCGACTCAAGAATTTGGTTAGATTTAGTTTAGTTTTAGTCTAGTTAATTCTAATTCGGTAGTTTGTTTAGTTTAAATTTGTTAAGTGTTAAGGTTATTCTACAATAAATTTAAGAACATTATTTGTTTAATTTTTCAGTACAAAAATTAAGCATGAATTATTTATTGATATGGATTGGGAGAGAACGTCAAATAGAGTTGGTACAGGTTTCTTAAATCCACGTTCAATTTAATACAGTATGGAAAACACATTTGAAACTACGACATCATAACAATAAGGATGTTTTTAGACCATCTGCTAAGCACTGAGTCAAAGTTTTGTAGGTGTGGCCATTGGAATTAAGATTGCGGTTCTACCAAGCTATTTTCCTAAAGATGAAGCAATTAAGCCTTGGCGTGAACATACAAACTTAAGTTCAATGTACTCCACTACAGAACAAGCTTACTTTTAGTCGACTATGGAGATAGGAGAATAAACTACGGCAGATTTTCTATAAGAGACAGCATATAAACTGAAAATTTTGAAGGGCACCAACTGATCAGGAACAAAATCAGAAAAATGCCCCACATCACGGCGTTCTTACTTTTAGCAAGCAATAAGTAGGGAAATCCAGACCCAAAATAAAGGTTTGTCATCATTTCTATTCGGATCTGATTCGTATGGTGTAAGTTCATCCATGTGTACGATACTGAAAAATGTGACCAATACTACCAACGTGAATCAGATTCCCCTCGATGGATATCAGATAAGCAGATAGTTTTTTTTTACGGGACACATCAAGGGGTTATGAATAACTTACATTTCTTTATATTATAAAGAAATACTGCGAGCGTTTAGGAAATGGGAGAGGATTAAGTTTGATTCTACATTCGAGTTGAATGGATAAAATATAAGAGACTCTGTAAAAAAAATTTTAGGGAAGGAATACAATTCGCTATTTCTCTAAAACACTGTGAAGAGCAATAAAAAATATAAAAAGGTAACGTTTCAAGATAGTCAATTGATCAATATTAAAGCAACGATGTTTCAGGGGCGCCTGACCAAACATTGGAATGTAATCGTTTTTAAAAAAACGATACTCGTTTTCTTTTACCCCTTCTTTCGTATTTGACTTGAATTTCATTTGTTTCTTACTTTTTGCGTTTGTGTATCGGTCTTGGTTTTCAATTCATAAATTCATACTTTTGTAATTTATAATCGGTTAAAGTCACGACTTTCGTTTTCCTTGGTTATCGTTTTTTTGACTTTGGTTTTTAATAGTTAATACGGGCCCCGGTCTATTGGAGATCTAAATCGTGAAAAGGGTTGCATATACCCATTTACGTGTCTAATATTGATTCCCAGCAAATATAATACTGTTGTGTAGAAGACATTGGGACAGAACCAAATTTGAAATAACGTCTCTTATCCCAAAATGAAAGAAAAATGATCACTTTATAACAAAAATATATATTTTTAAGGAAATGTGTAGCTTCTATGACCAGGAATCCCAATCGTTATGCATTCCTGGTCTATCCATGCAAACAAACAATTGTTCAACATAGTATAAATAATTAAACAAACTTTTCAACGTTAAGATTATAATAGTTTACAAGATTGACTCAACAAAACATAATTTACAAAATAATCAGTCAGTCAAAACATCAAGTCTTTGAACGCATCATCATCTTCATCGAAAAGCTCTTCAAAATTCTCTTCAATTTTCTTCGACGCAGATGCACAAACTGTTGAATTTTTAGACGCTTGTTTAATTGTGCTTGGTGGTGTTTGTTCATTTGGTTTTGTTATTGCATTATTAACTTTTTTAATTGGAGTCATATAACTTTCAATTGGTCTAACCTAAAAGACAAAAAAAAAAAAAACAATACAAATTTATTTAAACATTTGCCATGTTTGTTTCTATGACTTACAGATAATGGAGCTGATGAATGTGTGGCATCTTGTAAATCTTCAGAAAAAAGTCCGGCTTTATTTAAAACATCTTGTTTCTGTTTGAGCATATTCCAAATAATATCATCTGCGGTTTTGTTAGCCATTAGGTATCTACATGTAACAGCTCCTTTTTGACCTATTCTGTGAGCTCTACTTTCAGCTTGGGCCAATGTCTATAGAAAAAAAATTCAGCTCATATGCATTGTTTATTTAAAAATTCCAAACACTTACACTTGGATTCCAATCTAATTCAGCGAAAACAATAGTTTCGGCAGCAGTAAGCGTTATTCCAGAGTTACAAGCTTTCAATGATAGAAGAGCAACTTTACATGATGATTTATTTTGAAATATTTCAACCATTTCCTGTGGAATAATTAAATTTCATTTTTTTTTTTGGTTTTGAAATAAATCGTATCTGCTACAACTTACACTTCTTAAATCGCTTCTGGTACTTCCATCAATTCGAATATATTTAACTTTTTGTTTTTCTAAGAAATCACTAATCGCCTCCATCATTACTTTGTGATGAGCAAATACAATAAATTTAATATTTTGCTTGATGAGAGTTTTAAGATATTCACTGTGTGAATTCAGAAGATTTAAATAGTATTAAATTTTTTCAACAAAAATGTGTTATTATTGTGTTACCAAACGGCACGGGTTTTAACAGCTGCTGTTTCAGCATAAAATTTAAGAAGTATGCATTCCCTTTCCTTGCCCTTACTTTTTGTTATATCATCGGTATAACTCTTTAATGTTTTGTCGACTTCGGAGCCATGCCAAAGGAGCGCTGGATCGAGTACAACGGTTTCTCTTGAAGAAAAAAAAATAACAAATATACAAAATTAAATCAGCAATTAGTTATTCTTTGTGCTGGACATTTGAAGAGTTTAAAGCTGACAAATGAAACTACCCCTGAATGACATGCTTTGACTTAAGCTTGCGAAACATATAAATGATAGACTTTGACTATTTGATAGAGCAAAACTAAAAATGATTGGCGACTGGTTGTCTACCCGAATGAAAAAAGTTTAATTTAGACAGACCGGATGACTATGTTTTCACGATTTACTCAAAAAGGAAAGATTTCTAACATACTGTCAGCACGACAATACACCGGATCACAGAACTGGTGGATAGAAATGAGGATAGAAAGTGATAAATTAAGGTTAGCAGCTTTAAACGTTGATAAAATTGCACGGGTATGACGGATTGTTTTTTTAAGGAGCAAGTCACTTCTTATATTAAATCAGCATTCAGTAAAATAAGAACATAGAAACGGTTACAATAGATCTCTTGTTTATTTGATTTCGGTTTCCTTATAAAGCCATGCCATCGACGCTTTTAAGTCGAATAAACTTTTAAGTGACTCATCATTTAGTATCACTGTGATTTTTTCTTTAGAAAGCATGGCCGAATTCCGAAATGTAGTATTCGCCTACTTTAAATCAATTCTTTTTTGTACGGCTCGAAACACTACCTTATTTGCAAAGCATAAGCAGTACAGAAAAATGCGAAATGCATCCATGTAATATTATAATGACCCCTGCGGGACGTTGAGAAACACTGGCCGAGGCCTATTGAAACTTGTTGACCATTCCTTGTTTTTGAAGTAATTTAAAATAAGAGGGTACCGCCTCTTAAAAGCTCTTATATTACTTGACTAAGGTCAAAGGAGGAAGCACAAATCTACTGTATGTATGTTTTCCATCAAAAGGTAAACAAATCATAGATATGCCCTTCATATCATAGTCTCTGCACTAAAGTCAGTGAAGACAAACGTTGGCTATGAATGTTCTCCTTTACATTTTCATTATTTGATGGTATTTAATACAAACCTTAACTTTTCAGCCAGCTGAGGAAGAACATCTGCTTTTATTCTCCGTACCATAAATTTCAATTTTAAAACAACACCAAGTTCAGTTAGATTCGATTGGCCGGATGCATCCCAGCCAAAGTTTGTTTGTTTCCCAGCACAATATCGCGATGCTAAACAAAAATAAAACAGATATCTTTCTAGTTTATAACATTTTTTCAAGCAATAATGCAATTATACTTACTGTAGTCAATAAAATTAAAAAACCTTCGATCTATCATTTGCAATTGACTAAACAGCTCAAGAGGCCTTGAAAGTGCAGGTGTTCCCGATAATAGAATTACTCTTCGTGCTTGTTTCGATAACCTATCAGCGACCAGAGTGCATTTAGCTTTGCTATTCTTAAGTGTGTGTGATTCATCAAGAATAAGAACACCAAACTTTTTTTCCAACAGCATTTCCGTACTTTTTTCCATTAGATTGTAGCTGGTAATGAGAACTTTTGCATCACCCGTGTATTGCTGTTTGGCACTTAGCACACAAATGTTATGAACTAAGACTGATGGCAGAAGATCTTGCACATGCTTTGCCCAGCTATCTCTAACAAGGCAACAGTGAAACAAAAGTAACTTTAAATTTTTGGGCGTAAATAAATAGTTTATAAATTTACCTCGTTGAAGCTGTCGTGCAAATAAATAAAGGCCAATCTTCTCGATAAAAGTCGGCTATAGCTAATGCTTGATAGGTTTTTCCAAGTCCCATTTCATCACCAATCATTACACGACCATGCTTTGATATTCCAAATGTAACTCCCTCTTTTTGAAACGGCAAGAGTTTCTCAACGAGCGTAGGTTCGATTGATGCTAAACATGAAGGATCTAGCTCTTTTCCTGGAGTCTGGCAAAGTTTGAGTATATTTTTAGGAATGACTCCTATCACAACGTAGGGCTTGAGACCAGCACATCGGTCTTGCAGTAATTGGTAGTCATTCAGAGAGAAGCTCCAGATCCTTGTGCTGTGTTCTGGAATGAAAATCGAATATAGATAGTTTATTTTTTACAAACCTCAGTTATTATTCATTCTACCATAAGCCTTTGATGGTATTGATTTGAAGACTTCAATGAGCTGTGTATGATATCCCGATGGATTGGCTGCAAACCGATAAGAACTTACTAGGTAGCATGTGCATGACACACTCTGTACAAAAACCGGAGCTATTTTAGATTGATTGTCCGTCATGAGAGCATTTTTAAACACACTGTTTCCAGGCGAAGATTGCTTTGGACTATTTGATGGTGGTCTTGTGTAAGGATGATTGGAATTTCGTGCTTCATTTCTTTGGGCAAATGTTGAACTTTGTTTAATGGCTTTTAAGAAATCCGCAGCTTTATTTTCTGAATTTGATTTGTAAAAAGTTTGCACTGGACTTGTTATTGTTTTTGCAGCCGCTGGTGGAGCAGATGAAGTAGATGTGGAAGAACTACTTGTAGTCTTTGGAGCATTAAGCGAATTATTTGTAGTAACGATTGCTGGTTTATTTGGAGCTTGGTTCTTTTTGGCTTTTAGTTTTTCCAATGCAATTCGCTTCTTTTCAGCTATTTCTGCAGCACTGCATGTGGACATTTTTTGTAATTTTTAATTGATAATTTTTAAATTTGAAATAAAAATTATATTTTTGTTTATTATTTGACACTTGTTTGATAGCGGGAAAATTTACGCAGTTCAGTTTCCTGAACTCAATTTTTTAGTGCCAAGGAAAAAAAATTCATAAATGTCAAATTAGCTCTGTTTGGTAACTTTTTGTGGTAACATTTTTTTTTTTCAAATTAGCAAAAAAATAAACAAACTTTGTACTGAAACGTCGTCTTTTTGTCAAAAATGCGCATCTTGATTCGTTGCTACAGTATGTGTTGAAGACAATTAATAATTATCTTTAATGTTAATTTATACTTTAACATACTTTCTAATTTACTTATGTTTGTTTAAACTGAGAATGTTTTTATGTTTATATCATAACTTGTTTTTAGAAAATTTATTCTTCTCGATTCAAATCTTTTTCAATACTGTCGTTCATTTTTAAATAAAGAATATTTTGTTCAATTTAAATACAATTAATCGAATATTGATTCCATAGAAAACAATAGTATGGCTCATCAGAAATCAAAAAGTTTTGATTTATAGAGAATGACTATTATGGATACGCATTCGCGTTTAATGTAATTATGGAACTTGACTGAAAAGTAGAGTAGTTCTTCGTAGTAATAATACCACTCAAGTTTATTACTGCGCAATATTTATATAATATTTGCAAAGTTTAAAATTTAACTATAACGACCACTTTTTGCAAAAAATGCAAAAAGTGAAAAAGCTGTTTCTCAATAGCGAAGGTAGTTTGCGGTGAAAAGTTCAAAAGTTGTTTTTAAAAGCAAGATCTAAGGTCTCTGCAACAATTTTTGTATTTTTCAACTCAAACAAACGGTGCTAGAAGAGACTTAACTACAACTTTTTGCAAAAAGTGGAAGTGAATATTTTCACTCATTTTATTTGACTATTTAATTTAGGATATATTTCAAAAATGTGTCAAAAACCTTACATTTTGGATTCTCAAACAAGTGGTGTACGTTTGTCTTCAAACAAATGGACCTATATCCACTTTTGTAAAAAGTGGTCATTGTAGTTGAGGCTTATGAAGTATTCGGTGTTGCGAGAATGCCACTAATTATTCTCCACACTTCTGATGTGGAGAATACTAAGCTGATATTTGGAGAAAAACTTCAGAAATTTAGAGCTTGTGTTGTCCCGAAATGTACTATGCCACTACTGTATTCACCTGTCACATGACTTTTCAACCCACAAATATCGAAACGTCAACCAAAATACCTTTGTTTTTGACATCTTGCATTTTTGATAAGAAACATTCGTCGTTTGTTCATCGATGAAGGGTTGTTCGGGGAAAGTTAAGAAGCAAAATTTTTAATATGTTTATGAAAATCTAATTTAGTCATCAACGCACTAGCATTTTGTAAAGATAAATCTTTGAGTACCAAGCCAAATTCTATCACCATCCTCAGAATTCATTTATATATTTCCCATTTTGAATTTATATTCCCATATTATATTGAAAAACCAACATGTACAATGCACTTATTGTCGACGAGGATAAACAAGAGCCTCTTTTGTACAAAAAACATGCAAAATACTTTCTTCAATTCCTCAATTTGCTGCCAGCACGTTTGGCCTCGCATGATTCAACAAGGTATGTAAATGCTTTGCAATAAAATAAATTTATAAATAATTCAGTAGATTAATTATACATAAATTATTTGTATTCATCTTGGCGTCTGTTACAGAGGATCAATTGCGTTCTTCGCTGTATGTGGCCTTGATATACTAAACTCCTTGGATATGCTTAAAGATCATACACGAGATGGCATCATCGACTGGATTTATGGAGGCCAAGTTATCCCCGATAGAAACGGTCTGCAGTGTGGCGGATTTCAAGTGAGTATCAAAAGCAAAACATTTTTGATCTTATTTACTCTTTAACCGAGACATTTTGATTTACAATCAACAAAAATCTCATTGCCAACAATTTGTTTGATTAACCTAAGCTGATTGCAGGCTAACAACGAGTTTAAATTTCAAAATTATAATTGTATTATTCCAGGGCTCAAGGGCATTAAAGATTCTATCGGACGATGAAGTCTTACAAGCGAACGCAAAATGCTATCAATGGGGACATCTTGCAATGACTTACACTGGAATTGCAACTCTTGCCACACTTGGTGATGATTTAAGTCGCATTGATCGAAAAGCTATAGTTGATGGTTGGCAAGGACACATTATTATGTATGGTTTTCGTTTTCTTTAAAGTCAATTTTAATATATTTTCAGGAGTTGCTGCTGTCCAAAGGCCTGATGGAAGCTTTAGCGCTTCTGTTGAAGGCAACGAACATGACATGAGATTTGTGTATTGCGCTGCTGCGATATGTGCGATGCTTGATTACTGGGGAGATGTTGATAAGGAGAAAATGGCCGACTACATTATTAAAAGTATCGTAAGTGAAGATTTGTTTGTTTTAAGATAAAGATATAAATTTGAGCGCTTTAAGCTTTGTTTTTCTATGATTTATGCAGCATATGCAAACAACCATTCAAAAACAAATTATCCTACAAGGAACAGAACTTCCAAGTGTTCAGTTAAAGCACTTTAACAGTGATTCATTGAATTGCTATTTTTTCAATTACTTTTTTCATTGAAACTAAAAACAGGTGGACTGCTAGGTGTTTTAAATATATTTCAAGTTGATACCTTAATTTTTTCTGCCATGCGGGTGAGGAGGTATTGCCAGGTGCCTAAATTTCAATTCCAATACAAATAGGAACTCTCAAAATTAAGAAAAAGCAAAAAAACAAATTTATTCATTGAACTTAATACCGAAAAAAATAACTTAAAATTTTATAAGTCACACTTTGACATTGCCATAAGATACCTATGGGTTTTGCAATTGGCAAAGGAATCCCACGAAGTGGTTTTGCACATAATTGTAAAGGCACCCCACGAATTGGCTTTGCCAATGACAAAGGCACCCCTTTGCCACTGGAAAAAGCATCCCACTAAGTGTTTTTTGATAGGCAAAGCATCCCCACGTAAAAATGGCGAAGGCCCCCACAATCTGTTTTTTTTTAAATTATTAATAACTTTTTCCTTTACTTTTTTTTACTCTTTTTTGGACTAACCTTTGATCTTTTACATGAATTTGTCCCTAATTTAAACCAAATATATTCTTGTAATTAAAGAAAAAAAGTTTTTATTTCTGGGACCTATTTATTCAGTATTATAAGGTAATGTTCATTGTTATTATGGGGTCAGTATATGGTTTCATTTGAAATGAACTTAATGTTCTAGAACCCAGGAAATATTTTTGAGGCGAAATGAATTTTAAAAAGGTTTTTGCAAAACACTATAATAGTGAATCTTGCTTCCGAAACCTAACCTCGCATGCAAAAAAAAATGCCTAGTTCCCATCCTTATTTCTTTGTTTGCTTTTCAATTCTTATTTCAATTCTCATTTTAGAATAGTCCTGTCGTTTTTGATTTGGTAACTGTGTCGTTGCACAGATCCAAAAATTTTGATCAAGTTTATCACACCGTTTCATGACTAGACAAGGTCCTAGACACAGACTAGAATTGTGGGTACGGGTAGAATTTCCTAATATCTTTTTTTGATTTTTTCACATCAAGGGAGTTCATTTGTCCTCCTGAAGTTTTTTTGTTAGTGATGATCGTTAGTAAGACCATACCATGTAGCGAAAGAAACCACAGAAAACTAAGCTACAAAGCATTCCCAACACCCGTGTGCTTATGATAATAAATGGTATCGGGAAATGTTTTTCCTCAAAATTTTTATTTTGGTATTCTATAACCTACCTCAAGGTCAATTTGGAAGTTGCGGGATTTTAAAATTAAAGAAAAAAAATTTAGATTTACAAATAACATA
Organism: Meliscaeva auricollis; assembly: GCA_948107695.1. NCBI lineage: Eukaryota > Metazoa > Arthropoda > Insecta > Diptera > Syrphidae > Meliscaeva > Meliscaeva auricollis. The sequence goes on from OX403618.1 coordinate 26,055,687, forward strand.
TGGCACATAATTTATTTTTTTTTTTTTAATGCAGAACTCGAAGAGACTAATTTCAAAACAATCCGACTACCCTGAATAAAAGTTATATGTACCTATCCCTTTTCTATGTATCATCTTTCATTACAGCTTTTTCTTTTTAATTTTATGAATCTTCATCTCCCCGTTTACCATCGAAAACCGTGACACACGGTCACGTGATTTTTTGAGACTTTTAAGGTGAGCTATAGAATTTCAAAACAAAGATATTGAAAAACAAAAATTCCCGTTAGCATCCATTCCGCAGTGGAAGCTTTATTAAACTGGACTATTAATCAAATATTTTTGTTCGTTATATTTAACAAGATGGGCCTTCTATCCAGGGTATTTTTGTTTCACAGAACATATTTTGCTCCCCCCGAATTTATACAGCGATTGTGAATCTCCCTTCAAATTATTTTCCCGATATCAAATTTACTCCGATGGAAACATTCCCTCGTCATTTACATTCCCAAATTTCACAGAAGGAAACACTCACAGGGAAATCTTTATTCGCGATAAGAACGCCACCATATTTTGCCAAAGTAAAAAAAAATAAATACAAAATTGAGAAAATGGGAAAGTGGGACACAGTCAGCTTCACGTGAACCCGAAAAACTTCCATTTCACTTTCCCCCTATTGTGAATTCCGTTGTTGTTAACTTTTAAAGAATTCCGTTTATTTTTACTATGGAAGCAATTGTAAGCTCTTTTTTTAAGTTTTGGAGGCGAACAAAAAACCAGTTTGGCAGAAAATATTAATTTCATTCAGGCAAACAAAAATATTGCACGTGAATAGTTTTCCGGGCGAAACTCACAATAGCGCTGCGTGTATATCGACTATGTATTTAATCTCACCGAAAATATATGAAACTTATTTTAATTAAAAAGAATTATCAAGACATCTTACTTTAAAATGCCCTTGGTTTCCTGATCTGAACAAATATAAGCCCTTTCTAAAAATATTTACTAAATCAAACAATCGATGTTATAAATCACAACTTCTTTTTCATTTTATTCTATTCTAGCGTTACGATTACGGTGTGAGCCAACACTTTGAAGCCGAATCTCATGGAGGAACAACATTTTGCGCCATAGCAGCATTGAATTTAAGTGGTCAATTAGATAAGCTAAGTGAAAGCACAATTGAAGGTATTAAACGTTGGCTCATCTTTCGACAGGTAAATTTCTTGCACTTTTTACTCGAAAGAATTTACATTTTTGTTTTTAAATTTATCATTAAAACTCAGATTGATGGATTCCAAGGAAGACCCAATAAGCCTGTGGATACATGCTATTCGTTTTGGATAGGCGCATCCTTGCAGATCCTCAATGGATTCCATTTAACAGATTTCGATGCAAACCGCAAGTAAGTCGACCAATCAGAAAGTATTTTGTTTTATTTTAAATAAACAAACTTTGCCTTTAGATTTATTATGTCTACACAAGACTCAATAGTTGGTGGCTTTGCTAAATGGCCAAGTTCGTGCACAGATCCCTTTCACACATACTTTGGCCTCTGTGGTCTTTCATTCATCGATGAACCTGGGCTATCCGAAGTTATGCCCAGCCTCAATATCTCAGTCCGAGTCTACAAACGTCTGAAAGAAATCCACGAGAAATGGCGAACGGAGAATGTCGATAGCCTAACTACTACCTCACACTGAAACGCGCCCACTTGACCCAAGCTCGCACATCGTTTCAAGTGAGGAGCAACCACCAGATACACGCAAATAGAAAAGTGATTATTTTTGTATTAACAGAAACTTTGCAAGTACTTGATTTTAAATTTGTTTTTTTTTTATATATATAAATATGCCATACACATAAGATAAATAAATAAAAAAGAAGAAAAAATACGAAAGTAGATTAGGTACACACAAATAATTGTGTAAACAATAATTTCGATTCTGTTTTAATTTATTGCTAATCATTAGAGGCTGGAATTTGGTACTTCAAACTTGGACACGAAGGCGTTGGGCGAAACCCAGCAGATTGTAGCATTGTGTGGGGCGGTCTATGTGAATGCGACCGCGCAAAGGTGCCAGAACTCTTTCGGTTACTCCGGGGCAATGCTGAACCATCAGGGATTTCAGATTAGGACATCCCATGGTTATAGCTCTGTGAAGAAGAGAATTACAATTGGAAGCTTTTGATTTGTTGAAATACTCACTGTACTCCTTGATCTGAGATTGCACTGCATCCAGATAAGTTTATGTGCTCCAGGGATTTGCAAAAATTAGCAATTTGAACCAATACATTGTTGGTGACACTTTGGGAGAAGGCCAATGAGAGGATTGTTAGTTTATTCATTTTACGAAAGAATATAACCAAACAGCGCTCGCCTATTGTAGAACAATGGGATATATCGAACTCTTCGATATTATTTTGATGCAGAGTCAATGCATCAACGGTGCCTGTTGTAAGCCAATCGCATTTAGATAGATTCAACACTTGAAGCTGCTTGCAATTGATTATGATTGGTTGAAGTGATAGTGGTGTCAACTGGACACATTCATTTAGATTGACCACTTTGAGACGTTTATTTCTAGAGAGAACACTAAGCATGAGATCGTCAACAAGCCATTCACATCTGGCCAGATAGAGGCGCTCCAATTTGTGACAGTTTTGCGCAAGTACAGCAAATGCCAAATTAATATTGGTTGAATTATTTCCAGCGAAATTTATAACTTTTTTAAAACGAAACGATTCGTCGACAAATTTTTTACTTGTTGTCGAGCAACAGCGTAGGTTGAAGGAATCTTTTAGGGATAGATGAATGGCCAATTTGGGGAATAAAACGTCTTCCCAACTTATATCAAATAAGTTGAAGGAACGCGAACTGCAGCTATTGTGTTCTGAGGACATTTTTTTCAAAATAACTAGATGAATTATTGTTTATATTTCTTTTTTTTCGCGAGAGATACGGAAAATTTGTGTTTCCTTGGTTTTGTTGAGACGGTCAGCTGGAGCTGTCATTTGCAGAGAAATACATTTTGATTTTTGTTCGTTAGTGTACAAGTTTTGTTTGATTATCATTTCAAATCTAGTTTATAGTTCTAATGCAATTAAAAAAATGTCCCTGTGTTATTAGAGTATGGAGGCAGGCTTGAACTGTCAAATTTTCTATAGGAAATCTTTACCAGTATATGGTAGACTATTCCACACAAATTTGTTTGGTAAAAGTTTACCATCAGGAAATGGTAATTGTTTGAACGTTTAATTTTGGTCATTTTAGAAATAAAACCAGCCACTAATATGTATGTAGCTTGTTGACGAATACTAGGAGTGAACCATAATTTTCTCCAAATAAAGGTTTTTCCAAACCAAAGTGCGACAAGGAATTTATATGAAAAATATTTTGTGCCTCCTTGCATTTGGTGTGGGTGCTCTCATGTGACGCTGTGTAAATACATTTTGTCGTGCCGCACTGCCGCACTTTGGTTTGGGTAAGCCTTTCAAGCATTAATACACAATATACAAACATTTACCCAAGTTGATAAAATGGGCGTTCATGAAACATGGGTGGTTTCATTTTAACAGATGGAAAAGTTTACCAGGTTTCATGAATACCGATAATGTCACTTGGCCCTAGTCGAAACAGTGAGTTCTAAAAAATTATGATAAATAAATGTTGCTAGTGTAGTCATACCATTACTTTTCTAGACGCTCCCTAAAATTATGACATTGACATTTTCATTGTCAGTTGTCAATTTTGACTTTTCAATTTTGACATAATCCATATGAGTTTTGTTCAAAGAACTTTAATTTTTGGTTATTTAGCTACAATTATTAAATAAAACCAAAAATGAAATTAACCCAATTCCTTGTTAGTAAATTGAAAAATTTTTCAAATTTACCAGAACAATATATAGAACGTAGTAAACGGCAGGTAAGTTCAGTAGAATTTAAAAGTTTTGCATGGCCTAAAGTAGTTTATTGTATAACGACCGCATAAGGTTTATTGGAAAACACCAAGAGGACTTCCCAATTATCTGCCCAAAACATTAGAGCGCAAAAAGTTTAGATACACAACTAATAGATCATGGACAGGACAATTTCGTCAGCAAAATCTTCCTGGCACAATCCGCAAAAAAGTATTCGTGGAACCAATTGGTAAGCGGCTCAGTTTTTTCATCACAGAATTATGATTTTCATAAGTGGGTTTGCTTATTTTAGAGGAATGGAATTACTTCCGTGGAGATCGTATTGAAGTACTCACCGGCAAAGATAAAGGTAAACATGGAATCATCACTCAGGTTATTCCCGAAAGGAATTGGGTAATATGCGAGGGAACAAACTGGCACTACCGCATTGTGGGTGCAGAGAAAGATTTTCCCGGAATCTATATCAGATCAGAAGCACCACTTAGAGTTGACCGGGATATTCGATTAGTTGATCCCTCAGATTTGCAAGGAACCGACTTTGAATGGCGTTTCACAGAAGAAGGAGAAAAAGTGCGTGTTTCAATTCGTTCTGGAAGAATAATCCCAATTCCCGATGCTAACAACCAAACCCACGACTATAAGACCAAAGCTGCGTATTTGGAACGGGAGAAAGACACCCCTGGTAAGATTAAAAGAAGCCTTCTCTCTCCTAGACCCTATTAAAGTGTAATGATTTCGTTTTTAGCTTCCGTTGTTGGCGAAATCACATTTGAGCCCAAATTGTGCACTTTCGAGATGGACATCATGAAGCAAATGAAAATAGTCGAAGAGGGAGTTCCAAAGAAGTCCTACTGGTATTAATGTGTAAAATGTTTGTTATATTTCTCTAAGTAATAAAAAAGGATAAAAAAAAACTATTTGCGCTCAGTTTCCTTGATAAATAATTCGTGCCTATGATTGCGCAATTTCCCTGATAACGCCTTGACTGTTGATTCTGCTTTATCAAAGTCCTTACGCAGCGTTGAGTTGTACGTTTCGTACAACCAACTGGAAGCGTTTTGCATATTATCCTCATAAGTTTCTAGAACTTTTGTCACATGGTTGTATCTGTGGAAAGGCTTGAAATAGTAAAAAAAAAACAGTTGACACACAATTGGGAGGGGAACCTACCGCAACTCATCTGCTATGTCAGTTATCATATAAGTATTAACATGCTTAACAGCTAGCACCTGTCGGTTGCTAACGAATTTAATTTCAACATTTGGCAGCGATAGTTGAGCACATTCGAGTGCTATCAATGATGCTTGAATGTTATTTCGGCACTCGAGGACGGGATGGATAACATCTTTGGGTGATCTGAAACAAGAAGAAAGTTGTTGTCATTGTAAGTCATTCATTGTCTTTTGAAAGTTTTTTTTTTATATTTTTTATGTTACATCATAATTCTATCCGCTCTCTCTCTATCCTCACCTCAGTGTGATTTGTGAGTGGACTTTATGTTGAAGTAACTACAAAAGATTCAAATGACAGTCGACATTACGTGATTTTTACCTCCAAAATACCGTTAAATAACACTACGTTTTATCATCAATTTTTGATGTTGCAGTGATTAAGATCACTTTCATATGTAATCACCGCTAGGTTGTTGAATTATTATTTAATTACAAGTTTATTTTTACTAACTACCTACTCATAACAAAATAGGGGCCGACTAAGTTTTATTATCGAAGTGAGGTACATATTGTAGAAGATCTGTAAAAGCAATATCTACCCTCATCTGTTATTTGAATATGATCAACATTGTATGAGAGATAATACTTGATGTTATAAATTGCATATGGGTTTCTACTTGTCTATAGCTAAAACCTGGCCCTAAGGTGGTGTATGACACATTTTTTGCATTCATTTATTTCAAGGGTGATACAAAATATAATTGCATTTTTTCTATAAAATACCCTTATCTGTTATTAAAAAAAACCATTTACTGATAGACCATGACATTATAAAGAGTTTTAAAAAACATGGGTTGCCTACTTTTATCCTGGTTAGAGGTTGCCAGGTTTAGACAGGTGTGAATGTGGACAAAATATACCCGCATCTGTTATTTAATCGGGTTTGGATTTAAATGAAAGGGTAGGTATTCAATAACCTATCCAACACTATAAGGTTGCCTTACCAAAAGGTGGCACCATCTAAGGATACCTGCACACTTGCTTTTTATTTTAAAATTATTCTTCTAAAAAATTTTTGGTCAGATCATTTTATCTGTAAGAAAGAATAACGGTTGCAACCAAATTCTGTTGAGTAAAGAATACAAAACCTTTCCATTTTAAAGAGTAGTGATTTAAGACATTTATGTAAGGTTTACCATGTACTTGTACCAGTTTGTCGTGTGGCCCCTAACGTCTTTTAGACGGAAGAGCCTCTCAGCTATAATTTGATGTATATTTATGAACCTAAATATGATACATACCTTCATGCATGTATTTGTATATGGATATAATATTATAATTTATTGCTTTTTTAAAAAAAAGCTCTTCAAACAGATAAAATGAATATGAATTTTAAAATGGCCACGTTTAAAATGTTCACTATGGCCTATACGTACTTTTTTATTTGCATTTCAATTTTAATTTAATGCATTTTAATCATCATTAGAACTCAATTTGACCAAACAGAATCACGGACAACAGAAAGACACATGTAACGTCATATTATTAGTATTATCTCTCACTCATCTAATGGTGGTCATTTTCAAATAACAGATGAGGGTAGATAGAAGTATCTGTGACTGATCACTTTCATAATTAAGGGGGCGGGAACCACGCGGGAGCCACGCGGTAGCCGCGCACAGAAACCCCGCGGGAGCCGTGTGTTAATGTGATAACAGCAAAATCTTAGTGGAGTAACTAAGGCTCAACATAAAGCATTATTTCGGAACCGGGCAAAACCACTCCAATTTTAATGATTTTTACTTGCGATAGGGGTACCATACATATGTACATATATCAAGTTATGCATTCGTACAAAGAAAAAAGTTGAGATAACAATCAAACATGACATTACGATGATAGAGAATGAGAAAAAAGTGGGTCCGACAATTCTGTCTGTCTGTCTGTCTGTGTGTATCAGTGACCACAGCCTAAACGAATGGGTCGATTTACTTCAAACTTGGTATGTGGCGTTTTTTGGAAAATATCCCCAGACGTTTTTTTTAATTTTTTTTTTGAACCCCAAATAACGGTACCTGTCATATACTGCTTTTAGAAAAACTAATTTTTCTTAAAGACGGTGCCTACGGTTTTGATTAAAAAAATCATGGTCAGTTTTTTAGATAAGGTTTATCTTTAAATGGAAACCATTTAAAAAAAAACAGTTATTAACGGTACCTGCCATAGAACCGTTTTTTTTAATTCTGATTTTCTCCTTCATGACTTAATCAATTTCAACCATTTTTTTTACCTGTATGCTTTTAAGTTGCCGTAATATTATTTAGTAAAAAAAATATCGAAAATTATTTTTTTGAAAAATCATTATTTCGAAAACTACTCAATATTTTTTTCAAAATTTAGGTTTTAGATGTTGATAAATAATATCTTAAAAATGACGTACCAATTTTTTTTTTATAAAAGTCCTTGCAAAATTTTATATACATAGAAAAAATATTTAAAAAAAAAAAACGGCTCTAACGATTTTCAATTTTTTTTTCTAAAAATGTATCATTGTAGAAGAAATCAGATTGCATACTTCGTTTTGAGTTAAAATTTTACGTCATAAAATATAATTTTTTCTCCCAAATGGTTGCAAATGCCGAAAATTAAAATGTCTTATGTATTATTATTTCTTAAAAATATTAAAAAGTTACTTAATTTTTAAGGAGCTATTAAAATAAAAATAGCATTCAGTTTGTAAGGTCTTTTAAATTTCTCTAAAACTAGAAGACATATTAACAATTAACCTTTTTGTATTCAACTAAAATGAAATAAAACCATTAAGTTTTACTAGAAAAATTGATTCCAAAAAGTAAAAAGTAAAATCAGATCTGTTTGATTTTTTTTAAATGTTCATTTTTTTCTAAATTTCAAGTTTAAATTTGCTTTACTTGAGTCAGTTGATTTCAAATAAGGCCATTGAGTTTTGAAAGACGACATTATAACTTATAACGTACAATTTAAAAAAAAATCGGTTAAACATTTTGATTGAATTTTTTTTTATCAAAATTAATAAAAAAAATATTTTCTTACAAAAATCTTATTGTTAAGTTAAAAAAAAAAAAATATGATATGAGCGGGTATTTGATCTTGTATTTAACTCCGTTGTTTTTCAATATGGTGCCGAAGCTAGAGTCAATGATAAGGCGGTGAAAGAATACAAACAAATTAAGAATATTTTAACCGAAGATTTAATATTTTGACACAAATTTCAAATTGCTTATCAGAAGAAGTTATCACCGTAACTAAATATACGCAAACAGGGTTGAATGAATTAAAAGTTGGGGAACTGTCCTGCGACCGTTTTAGGTCTATTGTAACCCCATTTGGGTTACAGGAGATTACCTTTACAACTCTGCCTCCAAATAAATCCTTTAAGGAAAATTGTTTAAACAAAAACAAATTGACGATTTTATTACTTTTTAATCGTTTTTAGAGAATATTTCTAGAGCACATTTTTTAGAGCATATTTATAGCGCTATAAACAGGTTTTTTTAGAGCATATTTTCGATTGCATGTATTTTTTTAATACAGATGAAAAGCTTATTTACATTTAATTTCATATAAAATATATGTATAGTTCTTTATTTAGTACATAAAACTACATAGACCAGGGAAACATATGTCACAATGATTTTAAAATACTTTTTAGATTTTGGGTGTCCCATAAATATATTATCCCAAACTGAAAATGGTGACAGCACAAGGTCATGACGTCTCAGAATCTAGTAACTAGTTCAACTCGAATCAAAACAGTTTTCTAAAACGCCGGTTATTTTTGAATAGAAACTCCTTGAAATTCGTTTTTTGCCCCCAAACCCGCCTATCATAAATATTTTTTGCATTTTTGCATTGCTAGAATCGACAGTGGTTTATAAATATATTCAAAAGCTGTCTACTGTCTACATTTCTGCAGTTTTCAAAAACATATAAGGTCAAAAAGGTACCTATTCTTATTTTAATTCAAACAGGCAGGGTTTGGCAGAGCAAAAATCAACGAAACACTGAATGTTTAAGTTCAAAATCTAACTCTTTGATCTGAGCTCCTGAAAGTGTTATATGTTTTTGTTTGAGAACCGCAGAAATGTAAACAGTTTTTGAAAATATAAACCACTATGGACTCGTACACATTTCTATTAGGTTGAGACTCTTAAATCTTACAAGAAATAGTCAAATACATTTATTGTATGACAGGGGACCAAAAGTGTAACAAAATTAATGTTACTAAGCTGTCATTTTTTTTATCTTTTATGTAATGCAGCTGATATTATAGCTGTGAATCAAGCTCAAAGACTATAATAGCCATACACATCTGTAATTAAATTTATCATAAACTTTGCTTGCCTCATTTCAATCTATTGCATGGTCAATTATTATTATTATTATTGTTCAACTTCTACCCTGTATGTCAAATAGCGTGATAAACATGCATTTCAATATCATGTCCTGCTTAAAACATAGGATAGATGATCCATCATAGTTATTACTATTCTCTACATAACATTTTTAATCGATTTTCTTAACGCCTACTAACTCAAACAAATATGTACATACTACAATAGTGAATATGATACCATAGAAAATTTTATTTCATAATTTACCTCAATGCCTTAATATTTCTCCAAAATTGTAATCCTTGTGATGCGGATTTAGAACAAGCTCGAAGCAGTAAACCACATATGCGCCATTGCTCTAGAGTACTTCCCAATTTATCACGAACATCCCGTGCGGTTTCAAGTTGTGAGTCTAAATTTTCTTCAAAACTCGTCATGTATGTTCCGCCACTTATAAGAGCTTAAATGGTCAAATCACAAATATTATGAAAATCAGTGGCATTATCTAAAATGCAAAAAGCTACCAATTATCCCATCCTGCTGGACATACAATTCATTAAGAGTCTTGTAGTTTTCAGTTAGAAACTTAACTCTTGACTTTGTGTGATCCAATATTTCGTTATAATACCTCATCGATACAACTTCGAGGGCCGATTTATTAATGTTTGCAAAAAAGTCCTCTTGTGCTGAAGCTTTGTGTTTGTCCGTCAAAACTCCCAAATTTATAACAAGCTGTGAAATAAAATCAATTAAATCACTGTTTCATAAATTCATTTTTCCAACCTTGGTCAGATCCTTGCTCGGAGAATCTTTTATCAATTCTTGATTAACAGTCAATGTTGTTGAATCTGATACCATCACTTGCTCTTTGGGTAAACTATATTGTACTAAATCTGTATCCAAAACTAAGGCGTCACGTTTTTCCTGCAAATGTTCAATCCAAGCTTCTGCAGTTGCTAGTCTTGGTCCGGGACAAGTTCCTTCCATTTCACTTATTTCCTCGTCCAAATGTATAAATTCGTCAACGGAATTTTTATTTTTCTATTTTTTTGAAAACACAACCAGATGAAAACAAAAAAAACTAATCACTTATAAAACGAATGGAAATTTTACCATTCGTCCTCGGGCAACAGATAACGAATCCGTTTGTGGAGAATCTAAAATTGATGAAGTTCCACAACCCATTGTGACATTTTGAGCAATGTAATCTCTTTAACCGGCTAAGAACAACACTAAACGTTTAAAAAAACAACAAAAACAAATTTATTATACTACAATATTCTAGCCAAGGACAATGTGTGGCACGTTTTTTTGCATCACGTTTCGAAACTGTGTCAAGTTGAATGAATCTATCAATGCAGCTCTCAATTCAATAATAAATTATGAAAGTATAGTCTGTATCAGGCTTTGGTGTTCGTGTGAGTTGTGAGTAAGTTTTAAAAACTCACTCAATTTGTGATTGGATATTCCTGGGTAACACAAAGTAAAGTCTGAGCCACAACAAAAGGATTTCGGAACTGACTATATAGCAGAGGAATGTAGTCATAATAACAATCAACAGTCATTCAAGTATTTGAACAGTTTGAAAGGATATATAGGAGTGGTAGTGGGGATGGTATATTGACTTACTAAGAAGCCTAGATGTTAGGGACATATTGAAAAAAAACCTCTACATGCTAACTACATTGCATGGTTACTTCTCAATTGTATCTATTACTTTCTAGATGAAGTTAGCTTTGCTTTAAAATATCAACCATGGTGTTATTAGTTACATACACTCTAAAAGTCTAAACCATTCTTATCTAAATGTATATAGTACAAATAGTCGGAGGAAATTTCTGAAGTCTAGAATTTTTTCCAAGTCTGGAACGACTGAGTTGGGCAACATTTTTTGATGACGCGTGAATAACGCCATCATCTCTTCATCTTGATAATTCGAATGTTAAAGTAACTGACAGATAAATTTAAAACCAGAAAGAGTGAAGATAAAAGAGTATCTACTTCCAGAGGGTCTTCACAAAGTTGGGCTCCTTTTTGACGTGGCTACCGGCAGGAGTGCCGATACACTTGCACCAAATTTTGGTCCATTGTGATACCACATTGAATCTTAGGAAACTTTCCTTCTAATCGTTGAACCACTTCGCTTCTTATGAAGCGAACGAGATTACCTATATCTATATTTGATAGATCGATGGGGCTGTTATAGTAAAAGTCTTAAAGAAAGAGTCTTTGTCTTTCCGAAAGAGCAGGGCATGTACAGAGAAAGTGGGGAATCGATCCTCTTCTTCTTCACCCATGCAGTTTCTGCAGAAATCGTTAGAGAGAACTCCAAGCTGTGTCGCGTGCCTTTCTATTAGACAGTGTCCAGTTATAACATCTATTACGGAGTTGATTTGCGATCTATTGATTGTGACATAACTGTACTGATTATGTCGGTATACAGACATTTCTGTAATGACTTAGAATGAACTCGGACTTTTCAGGCCTTAGCTATATTGGGCTTGAATTTCATTGGATTTATCATAGGTTTCATAATCCATAAGGTATACCAATCTGTATCTGTATCTGTTTCGTTAGTGGATGCAAAACCTTTGGCAATTCCAGCTAATTGTGAAGCTTGGAGTACAATTGAGGCTGTGGCATAGTAGTCGATATTACCCACATTTGTTTGTTGGCGTTTATATTTGCCTCCGCTTTGTTTTGTGTCGTTAAGCCTGAGAGACCTGTACGGCGAGCTTATGGTTCTTGAAACTAGCTTCTGCCCCTCGAAGTAAGTTCTAACTCATACCCTGGAAACAGATCAAGAATTAGCTTTGATGTTATTTGTACACTGTTCTGGGGTAACCTTCCTGCTTACGCAATGTTGACATGGAGCACTTCTAGGTGGTAATATGTACTGACGCTAGAGATGTCGGGTCTTGTTACAGTACTAGCAACATGCAGTTCCATTTGCAGGCTTCTTCGGAAATCAATTCATTGACGATTATAGACAGAGTGTACCTATGTTTTTTTTTTGGTTATATCGTTTAGACTCCTTTTTCACAAGAACCACTCAACTTTTTTAGTTTTGAGAAACCTTCTTGCATTATATTTGATATCATTTCTCTTCATTCAAAAATAACTGAGAACGATCACCTCTATAAACCAAAAAACAATTACTCTAATATTAAAGTTGAGATATCACGTTCCATTCTAATTGCTGTCTATAGTCTGTGTTTACGCGCCTGCTTAGCTATTTTATCCTCAAATTGTAATTATCTCGACACATTAACTCACATACCAAATTGTCTACACCCAAACATCATTAATTTAACCCAAGAGGGTGTTATTGCCTGGTCTTTCAATAACACGCCTTCCCTCTTCCCCCCTTTTCACACTGTATCGTGTATCCTGGTATATCAAGGACGAAACAAGAAACGTACCTACCTTTAGCTGATTACATTCCCATAACTCATCTATGTCTATCATTTACTAATCATTTTATACTTTACCGAAAGGAAAAATTCCAAAATAATTACTCAGTCAATACTATACCAAGGCGAATGTCCTTATCCATTCCATTGTCGGTGTCCGTGTCACATTTGCTTTTTTTTTTTAAATGCATTACCACCGCACCTCGAGTCTAAGTTTTGGAATTCGTTATTGAAAACTCTCAACTTGTTTTGCAGTGGAAATACCATTAAGTACATACTCGAACATCGACCACATTTAGCAGCTTTTTGTTGACAAACAGAACTAAAGAATCAATAAAAAGAAACAATGAAGGTAATTCCTGTTCTAGTTTACGAATACATACACATTTATGTAAAAAACGGAAATTCACACTACAAAATGATAAAGACCGATATTAAAGGATAAAGCAGAAACAACACAAGTGGACTTGACATTTCTCAGTCACTGTCATTGGCAAAACCAACATGAGAATCAGCTGCTTAAAAAGTTTACCATTCCATTCGACACATTCAAAGAGCTGTGACGTCACAATTGAAAAGAAAGACTCATGCAATAAAAGCTTTTCGTATTTTTACTAAACACACCAGACACCACCATTAAGTTTGAAATTCAAATGATGATAACAGTGCGGTAAATAATCCAATTAAATTATACATTGACAGATTTGACAAAGTCAAGAAGGTTTTATTGGCATCGAAGACAGAGATAAGATATGAAAAAATGAAGAAAAAATATCATTTGATTAGGTTAAAAATCTCGACTTTGGAAATGTTTTGGATAAACAAACAACTTGTTGCCGACTAGAAATAGTCTGAATTATGGTGTTTGGAAATTATAAGGTCAAACTGATTAGCGACAAAATTACCTAAACATATGGCTGTGGAGCAACCAATTCAAAGTATTTACGGAATCAAATTGGTATTAAGTATTTTTTAATTGTTTACTCAGTCGTCAACAAGTGCTTCAGTAATAAAAGTAAGCACTGGGATGATTTCTCATCTTGTGTAGGGATATTACGGAAACCATATGAATCCACATTTGGGGTCCAATATCCCTGAAAGCAGTTTTTTCCAACACGATCATGATTCAAGAGACATCATGCGGCTGGTAAGAAACTTCTTAGAAGAGGCAAGTCTTCGTGTTTTGGGGTGGCCAATGCAATTTTCTGACCTGCATGGTGTAAAAAATGTATGACAGGGTTGTACACCTTGAGATAAGTAAGCTGAAACTTTCAAATTACTAAACTGATAGAACAAATACGGACAGAATTGGACCAAATTTTTCCAAATTCATTGGTTTCTTTAATTGGTTCGAAGGTTAATAGGTTTAGTGCCGTTATTGTAGATAAATAGCATTTTTTACTTGCTCTATAGGGCAAGGTTTAATCAAAACCAAAAAAGAAGTCAGAAAAAGTGGTTTTCTTCATGCCGTCCGGTGGTCTGTGGGGCTATGCGTCCATCTGTAGACATTTCCACAGCCCAAACACGAGGACGGATTTTCTTCAAATTTGGTACGGATGAATTTTACGTAATTTCGAAAGTCATTTTTTGTTTGTTTTTAAATACCTCCTCTAGAACGAATACCTCCCATACAACGGTTTTGAGTTAATGAATTTTTCTCGAAAACAGCTCTAACGGTTTTCTTTAAAATTTGTGTACATATATACTTAGTTTAAAGTGATTGTAATATAACTGCATTTTTTATTTTTTCTAAAAAAAGGCGTATAACCAAGAAACAGTGTTGCGGTTTTTTTTTGCTTGATTAAAATTCCATATTCTAAAATTCTTTTAGCATTTACAGAATTTCAGAATATGGAGTTTTGAAATCTTGAATTTTGTATTCACAGAATTTTAGAACACAGAATTTTGAATTTACAGAATTTTAAAATACAGAATTTTGGAGTACAGAGTTTTGGAATCCGAATATTGGCACATACAAAATTTTGACCCAAACCCACTTCAGAACCTTCCATCTCTAAAAACGCTTTTATTGGACTAAAAAGAGTTTTTTGAACAAATCATAAATTTCACTTTTCAATACCTTTGGATAGAATCATTTGTTTAATTATGTTTTTACTTGTTTATTTTGTATCTGAACATGTCAACTGTCACCGAATCCTTTTACTAAAATTCATCTATAAGGAAACACTTATAAATGCGTAACCTACTTTTATATGTAATATATGAACCAGATGTACCTATATAAAGTTGTATATATCAAAGCTTTTTTATCGTATCATAATGGCTTTAAATTTGCGAAAATATGTATTAAATGTACCAATACTAATATATGTACATAGTAATTAGCATAAAATGCGACAAATGTCTAGACCGTTTATGTTGGAGGAGACTCTACTTTTTCTTCTTGACTTAAAATAGAAACACAAAAATATTAAAAACCAACGGCAACCACACTACCCCGATCTGCCAGTAGATTCTTTTTGATTAGATTAGTCACAAATCTTAAATAATGTTTGTTTAAAATCTAGACACATACCATATAAAAATGTGTCCATCATAAAGTGCATTTTTACTCTACTACGCTTTTCTTCTTCATCTTTAATTCCTTTAGAGGAAATGAAATATAATTAAAAATTCAAAATACATACAAACATATGCATGCATTCAAGTACAAGAACATATTATAACAAATGAAAGGTATTATAAACGTTTCGATATGTTTCCATTAACGTTCATTCAGACGACCAATAAATAAAAAAAAAAGTACGCATACGCCCTGTAGAACCAAAAGGAATACGAATTACCTATACCTAACATCCAAAGCACACCTGTTTATGTAGCTAAAAGTGCTAATTTCCATGCGACTTTCCCTTTCAAGCTTTTATTTTGTTCACAGAGGGTTTGTTTTGTTTATATTTCTAAAATATCCCAATTCCCATGGTATACAACAAGTAGTAGTAGATACAAAACAAACCCCACTGAAAAGCTCTCCTTTTGCCAAAAATAAGTTTCTAGTGTTTTTTTTTTATTTTTGTTTTTTTTTCGCTCACTTGGGTGGTTGTAATAGGCAATTATTGTGTGACGGTTGAGTGTTCTGTTGTTAAAATCCAGCCAGCAGTCAGTATAAAGAGAACGGACCTAAGGCACGGAACTGCGAGTTTAATTCACAATGTCCATTCGTTAGAATGATATTGTTCTTCGATTTAACAAGTTGGATTCAGTTTTTTTTTTTTAATTAAAGGGCGATAAATACTTTCCAGGATTATCTTTTGCCATCGTCTTTATATTGATGTTGTGCCATTTATATATTTATTTTTTTCCGTTAGAGAAAAGAGCTTTTGGAAAATAGATATTTCCGTAAATACATTATTTGTGCAGTAAGATATTCGGTTTTAAATAATATGTGAAAATATCTTCAAGTTTATATTGAAATTTTATATAAAAAAAGATTGTGGATTATTTGTGACGAATATATTTTCACTATATTTTTGTGGCTTAATTTAATAATTAAATTTTTTGCGGATAATGGGTATACGCGATCAGTTGAAAGCATTTCGTCGAAATCGGTCTACAGAACCCCATCGAAGGAGATCTTTATTTAATTTAGTTGATCCTAATCAAATAACCGAAGAATCCTTGCAAGTTTGGCGGGAACTACCGGAACAGATACGACAGGATCCTAGTTTGGCATCTTTTCAAATTGAGAATGATCGTTTGCATGGTAAGTTAGTTTTTGTTTTGGTAAATGTACATGAGGCGTGAAATTAGGGTCTCATAATGATTTTGACTGACTGTTAAGTTTGTTTTTTAACATTTCAGTTTTCATAGCAGTTTTTCATTTTATCACTTCAAAAGCGCCACTACTAAGCCAAATTCTCGTACTCAGCATCATACAGTGTGTACTAAAAAACGCTAAATGATAAATTCTGAAATTTGTATGTCATTTTTGACTTTTAAATTTCAGTTTAAGAAAATCAATGTGAACATAATTTAGCTAGTTCACTTTTCTGAAATCTCGAGCACTCAGTAATCTCAGAAACCTGAACAAGATTCCTCAGAAAATTTGCTGTCAAAAACTGAGCAGACAAAATTTTGGAATAGTTTTTTAGCTGTTGTCAAAAAAAAAAAAATCAACTGGCTTAATGTTAGGAGTAATTATTCCAGAAATTTTTGAAAAAATCGCATTACCACTAGTCTTCAGAAGATTTGTGATTTGAATGATAGCCTGATAGCATAATATACACAATAATGGTTAGTATCTTTGGAAAGATCTTTTGATAGTACATATGAGATGTAGAGATGTAGCGAGTTCTTACTGTCCCTAGGTTTAAAAAAATATGATACAAACAAAATTGTTGCCACCAACATAGTAGATCTTTCTTGTATGTTTCCCAAAAGTTTATTTCAATACGTGTTTAAATAAATTTATAATTTTAAGAGATTTTGACATTTTTGTTCTTTTTTTTCACATACCAAGAACAAAAATTTAGCGTGAAACTGTGAAGATTTTTTTCACTTTAAAATATATCACAGAAATTGGGAAACGACCCTCTGCAGTCTATAGATAATCTACAAAAAGTTAATGACATCTAAATATAAGTTAAATTGATTAGAAAACATTAACTTACCTATCTTATCTTTAAATTTTATAACAGGTTCTGTCGAAATAAGACATAAACTTGACATAATAGATAAATCATAATCATTGTCATGTGAATGAATTCTTTATATTCACTAAAATTTCGAAAATGTAAGGTGTGACTGTGTCACATTTATTTCTTAAACAAATTAATTAAATAAATAATTTTAGAAAAAAAATATATATATATTTTTGTATCTACCACCTAGAAAATTTCTTGGATTGCGTTAAAGTCTGAACGTTTGAGGATCTTTGGAACAAAAGATGACATTTTCACTTTTTGTGTTTTGATTTTTTTTCATCTTGGATTTCTTGGATTGCGTTAAAGTCTGAACGTTTGAGGATCTTTGGAACAAAAGGTGACATTTTCACTTTTTGTGTTTTGATTTTTTTTTCATCGACTTAAATAATGGAGGAAGTTATCATTTCGACTGTATTTTTTCTTAAACTTTTGACTGGGTGCATGGATATTGATGTTTCTTTTTGAAATTGAAAGTAGGTGTTCCCCATGGGGTCTCATTTCAATTTAAGTCCAACTCTTACACTGGAATCCATACCATAAGAAAATAATAAAAGCTTTAAATTCGAAGTGGTTTTTTTTTCTTTTAAAAGTATAATTTTGGAATTTAGTTCTCGAATTTCGACCATAAATTCTGGCGATTGCCAAGAAGTTTCAATAAAAAAAAATACAAAAATACAATGAAATTTCAATAAAAAAAAACACTTTCTATAGAAAAGGAGACATGTTTTATTAAATCATTTAAGTAGTAGGAAAAAAATTGTATTTTTTCTACTTATGAGGTCCTACATATGTTCATCGTCGATGCTTAATAAGACCGGTCATTTTGCTTAGTGCCGTGCTAGATCAGAGCCCTTTTTTTCGCGAAACATTAGTTAAAAACATCCCAAGGGCCAAATCGTTGTATACTCAAATAATACTGGTGTGCAAAAATATTATTGGTCCGATTCTCCTGAAGCATAATCTAAGACCTGATACCAGATCAATGTAAAGTCACATTTTAAAACGTTATTTAAAAGAAAATCACCATAAATTTCAAAATTCCTTAAATTTTGGGATTAACACTGCAAAAACAACTCTAATTTAGAGGATAGTATGGAATTTCTATTCTCTTCATACTGGCCAAGTTAATTAAAGTGTAAGGAAGGCAGTAATCACAGGTAATCCAATAAAAAAAGGATATTTTGTGCTTTGATTTTTATGGGTTTTTCAACATTTGTGAAGAATCCAGAAGTCGTACAAAAAATTGACCAACACATTAATTTGGTAATTTTGCCTACATTATATGTTCTACATAAACGATTTAAGTGAACAATTTTCATATTGTGGATTATACACCAAAAACAATAAAAAACAATTTGTTTGTAAGTTTTTGAATGGTTTCTCATGTTTCCCTCTATACATTTTGTTGGATAACTTCAGATTCGTGCTCAGTATCCCAAAAGACATAAAGTTATTAGCCATTGAAAATAATTACTTCAGAACTTTTAACCTCAAAAAACGCTTTAATTAGAATAAAGAGAGTATTTTGGACAAATCATAAATTTCACTTTGCACCGAAAGCGAATTTTTAAATGATTTTAAAATGATTTAGATAGATGAAATGCACTTTATTCACATTCCATTAATAGTTTTGTAATAAAGCATTTACCAGTACAGAAATTCGACGTTAAATGTACCAAAAAAAACCGGTTTATTGACATGTTCATATTAGCATATCTCGAAAACGTGACGTGCTAGGGTAGTTTTGACGGATTCAGAATGCCAAAATCCCTTCTTTATTGTTTGGTTTGAAGGAAATTTTCGTTGCAGATCAGTGTAATTGAACGTAAATAAAAACAAATTTGCTAATTTGTCTCCCTAAATTTTTGTATACAGATAATTCAGAGACAATAATAGTCAACACATTTATGTTTATTTCATTTGCGATTGCGTCGCGCTATTCCAACCCTGAATAAACACTACCCGGTATTCAGTTTAACACATTTTTTAGAAAAAGGGCTCCCAACCGAAATATTGGCGCAGCTTTGTTCCTTTTTTAGCTTGAAAGGGTACGAAACTCTCAGCATATTTTTGATTGAGAACCATTTTCGAAAAAAATATTCACTACAGTTTTTAAGCTATAATATTAAAATAGCAAAAAATCCTACTGTAGGTTTTCACCCATTATATTTTATAGACTAGTTACGGAACGAGTCGATCCTTAACTGAGTTTTAAAATGTGACATTTTATTGGTGTTCGATCAAAAGGTGACATTTACAAAACATTATATTAAATATAATCCCTATTTCAAAAATTACTGAAAAAATAATAAATGGAATAAATTAAAAATTCCTAAGGCTATTTTTGCCTTAAATACCGTTACCTGTTATAAGGTTTAAAAAAAAAAATATATTTTATACGATTTCGTTTTTTATGAAATCCTAGGAATCAATTTTTTTTTCAAAAATCTCTGATAAATTTGCTGCCATATTACCGTGTTTTAACTTTAAATTGGAAGTTATTCAGCCCTATCGTGAATGAAAACTCTCCAGAAAATATTTTTTGGAGAAAGGCTTTCAATCGGAAAATTGCTAGGAATGCAATCGTTTTATATTTGTTCGTTATTAGTGTTATAACTAAAGGAACGAATTACAAATGAAAACGGAACAAAATGAACTTATCGGAAGAACCTTTCCCAATCTAAAACACAGGTCATGCAAGTAAATGTAAAATTATCACTTAATAGCTAAATTAATGGATATATTCCCTGCAAATGCTAACCTACCACATCCGATTCAATTAAATGAGTATATGAATGAAACTTTTATCGCTATTCACAGCTAAATTAAAAAAAAATTAAATTAAAAAAAAGTTGCAATTGAATACTAGAGTTTGTTATCTGATGACATAAATTCCCAGACAATTTTTTGTAAAGCATGATGCATCCGTAAATAATTAATTAATCTAATTATAACTGGGCACTAAATTCAAAAACAAACTATGCGTGACATTTTGTTGTTGATATTAAATTTATAGTTTTATGGATCTTTTTGTTTAGATTTTAACCTTACAAGCTTTATCACAATTAGGGCATGCTAAGTTACTTTGTAGATTAATATAATCAAGGTGTCAATCACCTGTTAAGGGTGATGGCATTTTTTAAAGTTTGGCATTAATATGTACATACTTGTACATGAATAATACTTCATTTTATTAATTCGAATCAAATCAAATCAAAAGATAAAAGTATTTGATTTATTTTATTTTTGGTTAAGATGTTGTAGACCCACAAGACATTTAATTCATAATCACAAGGAAGACATGAACGACACAGAAAAATAAAACTCGTGACTGGGTCGCTCTTGCATGCTTTTGTGGTCAATATTGCTGTGAATATAAAAAAATTGAACATTCTGACAACATTTTGGAAAAATTGGATATACTTAAAGCCGGGGCGGTCTACTTTTTGGCACACTTATAGATAAATTTTTATAACTTCATTTTGCAGCAATTTTCTAAACTATTGGTGGCGAATCATACTGGTAAAAAAGGAGACTGGGCAATTTTGTATGAGACATGGCCTATTGGTTCATCAAATAAATGGTTTCGATGAGTGTATTAACTGCTTGTATGGCCACAAGACTGTATTTCATGCAAGGAAAGTCCGGTGTTTAATTCTGAACAACATTTTTGGATCTCAAAAATTCATAAAATTTGAATAGGTGCAATTTGAAAACTATTATCGCTACGTAGACAATTTTGGGCTCAAATTTTAGAAAATTCAGTTTTCTTAGGTATATAGTTGAAACAAAAAACTAATGATTCATGGTACAATGTTCCTAAAACTGCAAAAAAGTTGAAAATTTCGCTCTAATTTTTGAAAAATTTGTAAAACATAAAGCATGAAAGAAATTAAAACTTTCCTGGTAAAAACACAATGTATCTGGAATAAAAAATGATTTTCGAAACCACATTTTAATAAAGGCAAATGCACCACTAACTGAAAATATACACACCATCATCGCCCACATCCAAGTTTGCTGGATTATTCTATCAAGGATTTGGTAGGTGGCAGTCTTTGGTGCTTTAGAGCTTGGAAAAGTGTTATTTTTAAAGCCTCAGCATTGTCTGCATATCAACTATATTTACCTCATTCCAAGTTTTATCCCGACTGGCCTCTATTCTGTTCTTTTTTTTTACTCTTTGATAGAAGTTACTGCTGGAGAGTGGAGAGATTGATGGAGATCAATCAGCGAAACATGCCAGTATCAAATTTTCTCAAAATATTAGACCTACTGATGACATTTCGCCTCACTGTACTGAAAAGTCGATCAGTCTGATACCGCCTTGAAAGGTGTAGTTGTACATTGGGTGTTTTTCAATTTGCAAACCAAGAAACAAAGATGACCTTCTTACAAATGGGTAATTTCAGGAACGTTAGTTACTTTTAGATGCAAAATGGCCAACTATTCTATACAAAATTGGACCAAATATCTTATTAAAATTGTTGATTGGTTGAGTTAGTTATTTTCTCGTTTGGGATGTGTTAACCTTGAAACAGTCAGAAGTTACCTCACGTACGTTAACTTAAGGTACCAGTTCCTTAGCGCTGCTTAAAGACCTTAAACCTCAATATAGTTTTTTACGGCCTTTAGTCCATACAAAATATATTTGTGTTTCATCGAGGATGGGACTCACTTGGACTTACCAATCGACTTATAGCATGACACATTACATAAACTTTTTAGCAAAAGTGTAATGTGTACCAATCCAACTCAAGAGCAATAGTTTACTTCACTTTGACTTATTAATTTGGTAAAACCTCCAAAAGTGCCACGATGATCAACCCCATTGGGACCACTTTCATATAACTTCAAGTAAGGTTCAATAGCAGGTTCTATCTCTTCACGAACTGGCTCTTCTCTTTTCTTCGCACTTCTTTGCTGCCATCGCTCTTGGTTCTCAACCATCTTCGGTATGATGGTTTCCCAACTTAATTCACCGATTCTTCTTTCCAAGTTTTAATTTAGGGTTTCCCATCTGCTGCACTCAAACATGGTGTGGTCCAACGCCCTCTACTTTCAAACTCGTTCTTGCTTCCGCGATTACCGCATCAGTTCCAAATTACGTTCTCTTTTTGTATACGTACTTTCGTTCCGCTGCCAGAAAATCTATAGGCAATACTCCTTGCAACTACGAGGTCCCTCCGTGTTTGCCATAAGCCTGCTTGGTAATCTTCAATTTGTTGCCATCAGACAACCGTGAGCACCTGTACCTCATGGAGGGATAAAATCTACTAAGAAAATACGATGATGATGAATGAAATAATGAATAACTTTTTTTTTTTGTGTTTCAAGGTGCATCTACTCCAAATGGGGAACGTTACATCAGTTCTGAAGACGAAATCGAATCAACTCTAAATGATAACAAAAATGGATCGGAATACATCAATCTAAAAACCTACAAGCCAAAAACTAGACTTACAAGCTGTTCTTGTGAAGAAAAATGGTAAGTCATTTTCATTTTTAAGATATATGTAACATAATTATAAAAAAAAATTCTTCCATTAGTCCAAATTGCGAGAATCATAATTCAATTATTGATCATCAACAATCACTCAATAAAACTGGTAAAAGTGATAGTCAAGAGCGGAAGGAAAAATCAATCAAAAAGATATGCCTTTTGATATTTTGGTTTCTTTCAACCATCACATTGTTAACTACTCATGAGAAGCATCTTGTGGAAAAACAACTTTCAGTACCTGAATATGAAGAAAAACGTAATGTCAATAACATTTCCATTATAAAAAGATTTATAATAATTTTATTCGAAATAAAGTTTATTTTCTTCCAAGAAATCCCATTGGAGATTTCAAGATCACTCTACTGGGTGCCTTTGACGAATCAAGCAATTTAACTGGAGACTTTTTAACCGTCCAATTGCAAGTAGTACAACTAATGACTTGGAATGACAGTGAAATTGCTGAGGATATACTTAAGCCATGGATTGTGCCAATAGTTCCTGAAAACGAGTACGACACAACAACAATGAACTCGAAGAACCGAACTTTCTTTGTTAGCCGTGATATTCTATCGCAATTAGAAGATGACAATAACACTCGATTGAGGTTGAAAATGTTTACAAATGAAACATCATCAGGATTTGCTTTGAAGATTTTCTATGATCCTTTGGTCATAAATATAGAACAAGGAATTGTCCTTGCCACATTCATATTATCAGCTTTCTATGGTTTGCTCGTTTGGGAGGTAAACAACATATTAATTTATTATTTTTCAAAAACGTATTTCTGACAAATTTTTTTCTAAAGGTTTTTCATAGAACATTTATAGCGATAGTTTGCTCAACTGCTTCAATTGCAATATTAGCATTTCTAGGAGATCGCCCAACAATGGAAGAAATTGTAGTTTGGATGGATATGGAGTTGCTAACTTTGCTCTTTTCAATGATGATTCTTGTAGCTATACTCACTGAAACTGGGATCTTTGATTATTTGGCTGTCTTGACTTTTGAGGTAACTGCACGTTAAAAATATATTTATCTTATTTTCATATTTATAAAGTTTTTAATGCAATGAAAGTACTTTTGGGTTAATACGAATTTAGGTTTATTTTAATGTAAAATACCAGACATTTTCGTTTAATGGCAACAACTTCAGTTCTTGAGATTTCATTTTATCATCGTTATCTTTTAACACCTTAAGATTTAGTATTGTGCTTACAGTTTTAGCTTATAGATTAGTTTATAGAACTTGGCATTAACAATTCGACTAATAATAAAATATTATAATAGCGGGTTTTAAGAACTTGTTGGTACACATGCTTAACACAATACACTTGTAATATGAAGGAATCAGATCATTTGAATTTTCTTTGGGAACAGTTGAAATTTCTTCAAGAGCATTTTTGACTGTAGCCAGTTCGGTTTTTCTCCTCATTAATGGGAGGAGGTGCTGGAACCCTAGGTTAACTTTCCTTAGCACAGTCCTTGAATGCAGAGCGAATCTCAACAACTCGTTGAAGTGGACTCCAAGGTACTCCACAGTTCACACTGTTTTTGGTTTCGATGAAGGACCTGTCAGGACGCTTCAGGATCATTTTTTTACGGATGCTCCGTTTTTGTAGTTATGTAATCGGAGCTTCTGTGGATGTAAACCTAGTCTTTCTGGACTGCTGTGATTTACAAAGCGCAGGTTCTTCTACTGATTTTGTAAGGTTGGATTTTTACTGTAGTTGTTTCTAATTTGGGCGAGAAATTGTTTGTAAGAAAATAAAAGAAAATAGAATTGTTACTAGTGTAGAAGATAATTCAAGTAGTCGAAGATTGTGGATTAGAGCTTCTATTTATTTCCATATAGTGCCGAATACTTTCTTGACATCCAAAAAGTATCCAACTGTGATTCGATGGAGACGTCTGATTGGAATTCCGGCAAAGAATATAGTGCCCTAACCGAAAGCTGCATGCTTGCATTTTCGCTACAAAAGTTCTTGAGCCTCCTGGCTAATACTTTCTCCAAACTCTAACCGGTTCAAATGATTTCTTAGGCTTGGATTTGGAATCGATGTCTGCTATTTCCTCCACATTTAACTTTTAAAAGGCTGTCTATGGGGTCACTTGCAGGGCTATTGTACTCAAATTGTACGACGTTATACATAATTTTTCCACAAAAAATACGTAATTATCTTATTGGCCAATAAATTTATTTTCAGTTATCCCACTTCGTCCTTAAAACATTGGGTCCAGTTCGTTGTAAACAGCTAGTTTCAAACAGTTAATAATGCTGGCGATTTTAGCATTCTGCTGGTTCCAGTTTGCTTGTGAAATTGTTTTATTGTCATTGATGTCTCAATATGTCTTTGACAGGCCGACTTAGTTGAGGCTCCGTGGTCCGAGGCACGGTGTACTATTTTTCAGGTTACCAAGACTTGCCAAATAAAAGACCAGAGCAAATTCTATTCGGGTAAACGTTGTTTTGCGGCCGCTTCCATTAGTGCTTTTTACAACTGAAGGCAACAACTAAGCCAAAATTTAGTATATTACACTCAACAAACAAACAGACATCTGTCGAAAGCCTAGGACGAAAATTCATAATTTGTGAATATATGGGTGTATACCAAGCTCACTTAATGGATAATAGGAGCATTATATACACCGCAAAATCTTCCATTGTGCAAAATTTCAGGACTCTATCTATTCTTACTTCACCCTTGTTTTTTGTGCTCTCTCTTCTTTAGTTTTAGAGTGAGAGGCCAGTGTTTCTCTCTTCTTTTTTGAACGAAGAGCCGAAGACCGACCTGCCTTTTCAGCAGTACTGGTCCTAAGGCCTTCAGAATTGCCTCGTCCATGCCTGCCTGCATCTTTTTAGGATTTATTTTTGTCACTTTGTGAAACTCAGAACATCAGTCGGTCTATTGGCACTATTTCCGCTGGTTCCTTTCACTTGGTTCTTGTTATGGGATATCAAGAGGTTGAGGGAGATGCGATTACCAATATATCTGGCGATCTTTTGCGATAAAAGCTTGTCGACATCAAATTTGTATACAATGTCATATAATTATTGTAAAGTAAGGCACATCTGCATCTGGACTTTAGCTAAACTATCAGCTACTGATCCGTGTTGACTCTTTGGAAGATTCGGACATCTGCGATACCGGAATCATGTTTGGTGTCAATCTCTAAATGATTTAAATATTTGATATTTTGTTGGAAGAATTAAGCGGTTTCTATGATGCTGCAAATTCGATCAGTCCAAAACTGTTTTCGAAGGAGTTCAGAAAACGGGCCGTCTTTTGTGATAGAACAATCTTGACGTCATATGAGCTTTATCATCTGGTTTAAGCCTGATGCCATTTATAGGAAAGTCAAATCCAAATAACCTCTATTTCTGATTCTTGGAGCATAGATTTTATGTTTATTACACTCTTTTCATCCTATTGTACTCCCTCTGGATGGCTACCCTTTGCGTGGTCTGTTTAAAGTTGGACATTCCACTTCTAGATCCGAAATTCAGTGTCCAAGTTTTATTTTAAAACCCCAGCTTTAACAT
Source organism: Meliscaeva auricollis (assembly GCA_948107695.1). NCBI lineage: Eukaryota > Metazoa > Arthropoda > Insecta > Diptera > Syrphidae > Meliscaeva > Meliscaeva auricollis. Next base: position 26,082,252 of record OX403618.1, read on the forward strand.
TTATACATCATTGAAGGCATGTACCCCTCAGCCTGGATTGCCAAGTTCTTTATGATTCCAAGAACAAAACGCCTTCTTGTTCGGGCCCTTAATCTGTAAGAGAATGTGTTGTGGCATTGAACAGTGGATGGATTGCTTGATTATTTACTCAAAGGTGTGTGATGGAGCCTCACTCTAGGCAGCATTATTTTCCTTATCTCTTTAGTTTACAAGGGCTTTTATAATTCTTAGACTTAAACAATTTACTATAAATACTTTCATATTATTCATTTTTTCATTTCAAGATTTCCGGCGGGAAAATATGGCCTCTAATATACAGCCTTATGGTTATAACATGCTGCATATCCTCAGTCCTGGATAATATGACAACTGTGCTTTTAATGACTCCCGTGGCAATAAGGTTATATTTTATAATAATTCATGAATATATCGTGATTTCCTGAATTTTTTCTGAATATTTAAAAATTATTTTTACTTTAGGCTCTGTGAAGTAATGGAAATTGATCCTGTACCAGTGCTAATGGGTATCATAGTTCACTCTAACATTGGTGGAGCTATAACTCCCATCGGTGACCCCATCAGCATCATTGTTTGCTCAAACCATTTCATATCTCGAAACGGAGTTACATTTACCAATTTTGTAGCTCACTGCTTACCCGGAGTGGTTTTGAGTGTACTTTTTAGCTGTCTCTATATGAGGCTTAAATTTTGGGATATCAATTCATTGCGAGTTAATGAACCAAAAGTTCTTAAAGAACTTCGTCGTGAAATCATAATCTGGCAGAAAGCGGCTAACTCTCTGTCCACCTATTCGAAAGATGTTGATCTAGTCCGTGAGACTTTACTGAAAAAAGTTGAAGTTTTGAAATACAAATTGAAGAAGAAGCAGACTGGTGTTGGATCGGAAGATGCCTACAAGCATACTCTGGATGAACTTAAAGCTGCTGTAAGAGAAAAATCACACTCATGGAAAAACTTTTCTTAATTCCTTCACTTTTAGTATCCAATTAGACACAAAACTCTTTTGATTCAATCGGCCTTCACATTGGTCTTTGTGATTTCTATGTTCTTCGTGCAATCGGTGCCAAGTTTGCAAACTCTTCCCCTTGGCTGGGTGGCATTACTTGGAGTTGTTCTCTTGATGATTATTTCCAGTCGCAACGATATGGATGCAATGGTTCATCGTATTGAGTGGACAACGCTGCTCTTTTTCGCCGCCATGTTTGTGATGATGGAGTGCGTAGAAAGACTTGGTCTTTTCACATGGATCGGAAATCACACAGAGGACATAATTCTGCTGGTCAGCAAGGAATATCGTTTAGCAGCAGCCATATTTATAATTCTTTGGATTTCTACAATTACATCGGCTATTCTTGATAGTATTCCAGTGACAGCTATGATGGTAAAGGTTGTTGTATCGCTAGTTGCGAAGGAATCCTTGGGGCTGCCACTTCAACCACTAGTTTGGGCATTAGTTTTTGGATGCTGTCTAGGAGGTTAATTAATATTTTGGTATCATAAGCTTTTATAAAACTTTTTTCAATTTTAGGAAACGGAACTCTTTATGGGGCATCTGCAAATGTTTTGTCCGCTGGTATGGCTGAACAGCATGGATATAAAATATCATTTACAAGATATTTAAAGTAATATTGAAAAATATTTATTGCTTAAGAATTTTTTGTATTAGTCTTTTTTATTTTTTTCATATAGGTTTGCTTTCCCGATGATGATTGGACAAGTTGCAATTATTACAGCGTACCTAATGACAGCACATATTTTATATGCGTGGCATTAAGAAGAAAGTTTTTCAATATTTATTATACAAGAACTGTAGTTTAGGGATTTAATGCAATAAAAAATAAAAGTATTTAAGTTTTATTTTTAGAATCTGAGAAAAAAGAAAATGGGGTGTATGCATGGGGTACGTATGTTTTTAAGAACTCGGCGAATGGAAATCGTTGGCACTAAAGGATATGAGTAAGGCCATTATTGACAATAATTTCTATCAATAAAAATTGTTAAGTATTTTGTCTTGATCGAAATTTGAAAGTAAGGAAAAAAATTTCGAATATTTAGTGAAAATTCCTTAGTCTTAGTCTAATGACATCAACACCAAGTCAGTATGATTACTCTATGAAAAGTTATACTTCATTTTAAGCAAAGGTGTTTATATGTAATTTTAAGTAAACAGAAAAGGTGCTACACTCTAGAAATTTGGTGAGAGGACCAATAAAAAAAAAACTGAAAACTTCAATCACAATTTATTTTAATTTTAAAAACAACTAATAAAAATATGTTTTTTAACCATCAATACGCAAACCCATAATTGTATCAAGCGGTGTTTTAGTTAGTCGATTTCTTGGTTTTGTCTTTACACAATTAATGAAAGAAAATGTTCTTTCCACTACAGCTTGCTGATAGGCAAGTTTAACAATTATATTACAAAATACGCAAAATCCCCCGAAAACTAATTCATTCGATATGTTTTTTTACAATCTGAGCCAATTCAGTAAAAAATTCTTCCAAATTCGTTCGAAATTTGGAGATAAAAACCGAACTCCAATCAAATAGAGGGTGCTTATTCCAATCTTCTTCCGAATTTTGAATATATTCTACGGTTTTCTTGCTTTTTGAAATTATCTTAGTGAATAAAAAGTGATGATATTAAGGGTATGCTTAGAGGAAGAAATGTGGGCAGGTATATCACTCTCCGTTTAGGCTTTAAATGAATATATATTATTTCTGAAAGCTAAAAATCTGGACTTTGTTTTAATTAATTTTAAAATAATTAAATAATTTTAAAATAAAATTTTGAGCAAAAATAAATGTTAAAAAAAAAAATAAAATAACACGGTAGGCATATTTTTTTAAGATTGTGAAAAAAATGTTTATGTTCATAATTTAATCAACCGGCCCTTTAATGAACGTTCAAAATGATAACTGGCGATGAGTTGAAAACAATAGAATTTTGTAATAAATGTTTTCTGCCTGCCGCCGCGCTGTTTTTCTAATGTGGATAAAGTGTTCTTTCGTCGGGAAGAAGAATCATACTGGTCAACAAGGTTTCTGTTGCCCAAACATTGATTAAGGTTGTTTAAAGGTTTTCGACGTGCTGAATTCGAATTCGAATTTTCAAATTAGCTCTAGTTTCTGGGATATTCCCGTTACAAAACCACAAGAAAAGCATTTTTCAATATTTTTTAATCGATATTATAACGTGAGGTAACCTTTATCAGCAAAAATTGTAACGAATTATGAAAGAACTAGTTTTTTTCTTTCTTATTCAGTTTAAATCATTCGGATACATTTTTCTTTTCCAAGAAATCTTAAGTTGAAATTAATGTATTTTTCATTTTATACTGGTCAACAAAGTTTCTTGTTGACGAGACAAAACTATACTTTTCTAAAGGGTTTCAATGTGCTTCGAAAAATTTTTCGAAGCTAAACCAATCTAATTCACGTCGTGTTTTCACCGAGTGTACAGAATTTGTAAGGGGTATAAATAGTATCAAAGAAAACCTCTTTGATTTCACTATTTTTCGGAATGATTAAACCTTTCAAAATTAAAAGCCAAAGTGGAATGAAGCAAATTAAAAACTAAAATGTACAACAACCAAACTTTTTCATCATGAAAAATATGAATTTTTATAGCTTAAATTGAGCATCCACTGAGTATTCTATCTTGTTTAAAGTTTGTATTAGAATAAATGGGGAGTTTTTGACTGCCAGAATAACCAATCTTAAGCGAAATAAATAACAGTAAAATTAAATTAAAACATATGAAATTGTTTGAGAGCGGCCAAGTAGAGCCTCAGAATATTCTTGAGCGGAAAAATAAAAATATATTATAATATATTTAACAAATATTGCCATGCAAAGCAAACAAAAACTAATGATGTTAATTTAAAAGCACTACAGTCAATAAAAGTGAACTCCGAACTATTGTTGCTCACTGCCATGGCGTTTCCAGATACTAAAGTTACAATATCAATTATTTTAGATCTTTAGTAAAAATAAACAGTTTCACAAAAATGATACAAACAGCTTCAGAAAATAAATCATTAAAATTGTGAAAGTAAATAGAAAATTTTCAGATTTGGCAAATATCTTTAAGCATTATGAAGAGTATATTAAAAATGAATATCCATGTTCAAACAATGTTAAACTAGTATAAAATAACAACATATCTATATCTATCGTTGTTTTAGTGATGCCGTCAGCCTCAGTTGCCTGGAAAAGTTAAAGACTTTCAACTTTTGGCAGCAAGTAGAGATTGCCAGGTGGTGAAGGTTAGGCATGTTTATTTTATTGGCATCAGCTAGCTGCTAACAGCGTAATGTGTCTCGTGCATGACGCGTTCCAAATGCATGCTGTGCATTGCAATTATTCTGATTCGTACCTTTTTTGATTTTCTACAATTTCATAATTGCTTTTGCAGACATTTGAATGCACTGCTGTTATCACCGTTCATCGTTGGCATTTAGAACCTGAGCTAAGTAAAAAGAATGTTTTTACATATAAATGTTATTTTATAATTATTATAAGGTCGGATTCAAATGTTTACAATTCTTAGCTAATAGTAAAATAATTGGGAACAAACTGTAAGTATTACGAGTATATTAATATGCTTTTGTATAAATGTATTAAATTTACGATGTAATACCTGAAATTAAGTTTTTCGTGGAATTCTATATGCAAAATAACGTTTACTGGAAACACATTTCATTAACATCCAAATTATACAGACATCATGCCAAATTTTCGACGTCTCAAAATGTCGAAATTAAACTTTAAAGTTTGGAGGGTAATGTTGTATTTCATGTGAAGATCTTTAAAACTGATAACAAAATTTTTGTTCAATGTTTGTGGGTTGTAAAAACTTCAAGAACTCAAAAAAAAAAAGATAAAATCGGAAAACCGATCTAAGATTTTAAGTTCACCATTGGCTTCATATAATATACTTTTGGAAAATGAAAATATTCGTCAATTTACATTTACAGTTTAAATTCCCAGACTATTTCGAAAGGTATTCGATCTAAATTTATATTTTGTGCTTTTTCCAAAAATATTAATTGCCCGGTTCCGTCGCGTCGTTCAACCACTCGATTACAAATACTTTTATCCAACTAAGAGAACTCACTATTGCCCTTGCTATTGTGTAAATTCTTTAGCAGAATGGATAGTGTTTTGTGCCTGTCGCGTTTATTATGAAAATTTTGATTTTTTTTTTCAAATCGTAAAATGTTTGTTTTTCTTTAAAATCTTAAAAAAAAATACGCGAATTTAGTTTATAAAAGTGTTTTACATTAAATATAAAATAATTTAAGAGAATGAATGAATGGCTAATGTAGTGCAACTTGGATCTTTTCGTCAATTTCTAAACTTTGTTTTAATTTAAAAGTAAATACAATTCAGATCACATATCGCAACTTGTTGTAATGACTGATCATACAAGTTCAAGGAAACAAGATATTATACATTGGCTGCATCAATCTAATATCGTAAATCAAGTCGGAATAATAACGTGAGTATTGTCTATTCTTGCACTCGGAGCCAGTGACGTTAATGTAAGACAACTCATAAAATCATTTATTATTATGACGCGACGACGTGACTTTACATTCGGGGGACTCTGGCACTTTGGAAAGAGTGTTTGTGCTAATTTTAAGATAAATATTGATTGCGATAATTTTGTTTGTCTTCAGGTAGTCTAATTTTAAATTTTATTTATTTATTTAAAAGCTTTTAGGTATCATCACATCATTCTAGGTATTGTTGATTGACGGACCTCAAAATAATTATTTGCTTAAAGACTCATAATTTAATTGAAATTATTTAAAGGGAAAATGCCTACACGCAAGACATGTATAGCAATATTGCAAGCACATACTTTAAGTTTTATAGTGCAAATCACTTTATGAGTGAATTTTTTTAGTTTTTGTTTCGATTGTAAGTTAATTGTTATGTTTTAATTTGACGGAAATGATAAAGAAAAAATTGTAAGGACTGGTGCAAATATTAATTTCGTTCCTCGAACTGAGTATGAATTAGAAAACGAAAAGTTAGTTATTTTCATTGTTCACTATGGCGTATACGTAACATTTTTTTTAATTTTTGGGAGCAAGCTTGCTTCTTCCGGTTACGCACATGCCTTCTAAGATTAGGTCTTCTTCTGCTGCGTTATCCTTTGTATCTTTGTATCTGTGTCAACCAAAATCGCACAACTTGGCTGCGCAAAGCAAGTCGCAAGAGTGAGTTCTAAATATTGAAATAAAAGGCTCAGGTTTAGTGAGAATTTTTTATTTAAAGTCTAAAACAATATTCTGTCTGTTAACTTTAAATTCAATAGCGAAATTGTTTAAAAAAGCAGTCAAATGTATACTAGATTGGGCTGAAAAAAAAACACTTTTTTCGAATTTCAAACCGTAATACCGCGGAAAAGTTGCGAATTGGGAAAACTAAAAAAAGGTTAAAAAATAATCGAAATCGGTTCATATCTTCCGGTCACGCAAGAGTTCTGAAGTTTGATTTTTTTTGAAAATATGTACATATATATGTATTTTAATAAAAAAAATGTAACCACCCTTACGTCTAATTTCTTAAATATAATAGCTTCAGGTGACTCTTTCATTAGCAACATATTCAGAAAAAAAAGAATGGTTTATATCGGTTATGGGTGTCCGGTCGCGCATGCGTTTCGAATTTTGTTGAAATACGTCAAAAATCTTAATTTTACGATATCTTTTTTTTTTCTATTTTATAGACTATTTGGAAACGGCACTGTGCTACAGTGATTATGAACTTTTTATATGAACTAGTATAAGTGTAGATCTTGTCGGGTACGTCATTAACTTCTACTTTAAAATTTGTCTTTACAATCAAAATCTCAATTTATTTAAAAAAAACGTTTTTGAGTGATGTTACGCACTTAAAAATGTTTAACTCGGTCATTTCTGCATGCATTTAAGGTTTATTTATGTTCCTAAGAAAGACAAATATTAGTTATTTTAAAAGAACATAATTTTTAGGTTCACAATATAAACATTAGTGGTAATTTCTTAACTATTATTCGACATTTTCGTTATTAACTTTTACATTTTTTTAAGTTTGAATAGCGTTTTCGGTAACAATTTTTCAAGCAAAAGTTTTTTTTTTGTAGTAATATTATTAAAGTGCATTTAATTCTGAAAAATATTTAGTCATCATACATTAAAATTGATTAAAAATTGTCGAAGTTATTAATCTTTTAAGAAATACGAAATTTTGGTTTTATGGTAAAAAATTGACGATACAATTTGTTAAAAATCCTTAGCGCCCAGAGTTATTAATTGTCTCCCAAAAAAGAGGGACTCAATTTATGTGAAATCCAAATCCAAAGACCTTAATATTAAAGATTCGATCAACAGATGAACAACTTTTAAATTAAGTTTAAGCCAATATTTACATTTTTTATTTTGAACTTAGCATTGACATGGTCGTTGTTTCTGAAGCAAAAACAATGTTCTTTGGAAGTTCAAAATTCGATATCCCAAATACTATTTTTATAAAATGTAAAAATAAAAACTATATAAAAACTGTCAATATTTTTGATGTTGTATAAAAAAAATTATGTGAAAAAAATTGTAGTTCTTTTTACCATCTAACCAACTTTTGTAAAAAAATATTTTTCAGTTGAAGGTACCAATACTTTTGAAAGAAATTGTAAAAAAAAACCAACCCGCTTCACTTTTTCGCCCACTCACCCCCTTTCCACCAATCTGTTGGTGGACAAATAATTTTTTTTCCCTTTTATATACCATCTATCCTAAAATTTCTCAACATCCATTCCCTTCTAAAAATTTTTGTTTTATCAAATTTTTGGCATTGATCTTATAGTGCAGGGTCCTTTATGCTTATTAGGTGGTTATATCAAAAATTAAACTAAAAATTTTGTTTGATCAATTTTTCTCACAACAAGCAAGCTCGTTTAATTTGTTTTGATATTTTTTTATCCTCTTAAATTGTTAGGTCATGTTTCAAAAGCGTGAGCGAAATTAATATAATCCATGTCCTTCAGTCTGTATCTACATGCACAATTTCAAAAGGATTTTTTTTTCTTTGTCGTCATCATCAGGGACATCACAACCGCAAGTCAATAACCTCGTGTCATTCAGGGGTGGATTTATGAACAAATCAGTTTTAATTAGAACACATACCGATACAACTATTTCCTATTTCTACACTATCACAATACATAAACGAATTTCCGGTATCATTTTAAATGTTTAAAATAATTTTGCTGAAACTGTTGTAAACATTCAATTTATTATTATTCTTTCATTTGAAACTTGAATCATCATTTGAAATGTTTCTTGTCATGTTCAAGTATAAAGTACCGCCCTTGGCATTAACCTTCTATTTGTGTATGCGAGTAAAAGTATAGCATTTAATCCGCTATTGTTGCCATTGTCACAGGAGAGATGCAACACGTTTACATGACGTGTATTTTTATCATCACCTAATGTATAGGTGATGCACAATGCACATCAAACAAACGTTTTTTTTTAAATAAAAAAAGAAATTTACTAAAGGTCATGCAATTTAATACAGCTCAGGTGAATCTATAAATTCAACCAGAAACAGAAAACCTTCTTTGATATTCTCATTGTTAAAGTGAACTCTCTCTCATCTTGTTTGTTTTGTTTTATGTTAAATGGTTGTCAACTTGATGCGCGACATGCGCGTTCCCTTGGGTTATTGCACAGTGCAGCTCTGGCTCCATTAAAGAATTGGAACGTGAAAAAGAGAACACTGTGAGCTATTTTTCATTTTGATATGATGGTAAAATTATTATTAACCTTATAGCTTCTTTAAATTTAATACACTTTATAAGCGTCACTGTGGCGACAGTGACACAAAGGATTAATGCAATAGTATGGACAGTAGAGATATGCACCTGTGGTATTTAAATATTTGAAATGTCATTGCAGATTGAAAGAGCTGCATGACATAAAGTTGTTATAAGAGTTAAATGTTACTAGAATAAACTTTATTCAGACCAAAGGCTAATTTATTATTAAGGTGGGGACACTCATGAAACTGGAAAGGATTTTTTTTTTAACAAAAATGTGTTTTTGATTTATAAATTTGGTTTGATTTTAGAATTATAAATTTGGTTGATCTACGAATTGACAAATTTACACAAAATCAAGTAAAAGAAACACATAGCATAGTCAATATGAGATCAAGATGGTTCATAGCGAGAAAGTTTTGGGGTAGTTTTGATTTATTTCTTTATATTTTTGAGGGTGCTGTTTCTGATTCTAAGGATTGCCAACAGAATTGCGTCACGCAATATGGTCAGGTAGAATTTCTTTCATAAAATGGAATTGAAAAGATTTAAAAAAATATATAATTCCTTATATGTGGCTGATGAGAGTAATGGTAACTGATGATGAATCATGAAGAATCTTTAGAAAGTAGAAGTATGCCAGCTTCAAGTTTTAAGGTAATTTGTAGTAAAATTTGTAGTAAAACAGAAAGTGCCTTTTGACAAGTTTTGAACAAAACATTTTTGAAATTGTACTTAAAACGATTGTAGTCAACGACGTCGTCACAAGTTTGGTTCGTTTAAAATCACAATCAAATCGCTTCAAATGCCAATAGTTTGAAAACATATGTAAACATCAAAAAGTATACAGAAAAAAGAGAATATTAAATTTTTTCTATCATAATTGAAAGAAATTTCATTTGTTTTTTTTTTTAATTTCACATTCAGCTTTTTGACACACAAGAAAAACACAAAAAATCGGACTATTTCGAGCACAAAGTGTATGCTAGATCCACGAATGTTGTCTTCTTTACACCTGTTAGTTATCACATTTATGTTTTTGGCTGAACTTAATGAGAATAGACCTACATTCATGTTATTGGCATTATAAATAATGCGGTTTCCTTGCTGTCTGTAGATTCAAAATTTTAGAAAATCATCGATCACCCAAAGGGTTATCCAAACCAACCATTTAACTCGAAATTCGAAAATTTGCACATTCATGCTTCTGGCCTGAAGAGGACGATATGATCAAACGGCGAACACAATTTTTTTTGGACACTTTAAGGTGTCAACATTATAAAATTGCAAAAAAAAAATACGAAAAAGACAAAAAAAATTTAAATGTCAAATGACACATGAAATGTCAAATGCATAAACTCAAGATCAGAACTCAAAACATTAAGGCGGAATCAAATTAAGGTTTATTCACATTACACAAATCCGTCAACACGACACAAGTTGATGAACTTGTTGTTGAACGTGAACTCCCCGAAGAATCAACTCAAAATATTAGGCGTTTTTTTATTAGTTGAGCTCTTACTTACAATATTTATCTTACAATATTTTTTTTTTTTAATTTTTAACGTTTCTATTTATTATTTTTTTTTTTTTTGCTAAATAGTGATGCGCATGATCCTATTTACAAAATTGTTTTTATTTTTGTCCCATATTTAAATACTTTGTTTTAAGTATTACTTTTTGTAACTGCTATTAAGCAGTCCCAAACTCTTATCTTCCAATGATATTTGCGTAACGGCATAACTTTTTTTTTATTTTTTCATTTTCAAAAAACTCTAATTAAATGCCGATATAATTAGCAAATCGAAATTCCCATCTCACTCTGTGATAATGGACCTAGCAGCGCGTGTGGTAGCTTGGGGGGAAAGAAGTGTGGGATATTATAATTTCGGAAAAAAAAAATAAATATAGAATAATATTTTGAAACATTAAGCCTTAACTACTATCGGAACTTTTTACAAAAAGTAAAAAGAATATACAGTAGCGACATCTGTTGCTGAAAAGAGAGTATAATTTACACCATACAGATTTTAATTCAGACATCTATCGGTTAATTTCTAAAAAAATAAAATAAGAAATAAATTGGCACTCAAATTTCGAGTGCTGGGTGGGCTAGTTTTTTTTTTTTTTTAAATAGCCTTAAGTTTAGTAAAAAAAATTAAAAATATGTTTTTTTTTTCGATAAAACAAAAACTCGAAATAATTTTTTTCAAAAACTGGGTTAATGAATTTTTTTACAAAATTAAGTTTTCAGATATTGAAAAATAATCATTATACATAACACGAATTTTTATTGCTCCCTTTTTAAGTAACTTAACAGCAAAGGATTTTAATAATTTTGGTCAATTTCTATGTCATATTATCTAGGCCAAATTTTGACCGCTTGATTGTACCTACTAGTATTAGTAACTCTACAAATAATAAAAAAAAAAAGTATGCATCATAATAGTTTATATGTTACCAAATTCTACGTTTTAACTGTATTCGTACGAACAGCAGAATCAACACTACGAACTGTAAAATTAACTAATATAAACTGAACTGAACTTTACAAGTTGCTTAAAAGAGTTTATAAGCGTTTACAATTCCCACTTCATGTTCAGGGCACTTTACTTCTCAAATTTATATTTAGAGCGGTATACTTAGTCATTGCTCAAGTGGAAATTTTTCTTAACTCCCGTAAGCTGAGAAAAATCTTAAGCATTTACCCATACAAAGTTCCTATTCAAAAACATAATGGATGCTACAGAGTACTGTGATAATACTTAAGTAAATGCTTAAAAATTAACTCACAAGCTCGATTATGGACAGCTTAAGTGGCCAAAAATCTAATCAAACGTATATACTTTGAAAAATTTTGACTTGAGTATAACGACTATAAATTCCGCCTTAAATATTTGTAGCTATTTATTCTAATAGAAAATCTATTTTCAGCAAAAAGTTTCTTATTTTATATTCTCAAATGTGGCTTGGTTTTCGGGTTAACATTCTAAATGTATAGGTAAATATATTTTGTTGTTAAATTAAACTTATCTAAAAGTTATAATAAAATCTCGTGAACGCTATTGACCTTAACTAAGATGTAACTTCAGTGTATAGTACTTTTGACTTTTTCTACTTTCTCCTTGACATAATGTTAATACATATTTATGTTAAATGTTATTTTAGAATGTAAATTTGGGTCCCTTTTCACTATAAAGACATAATTAGAAGCTTTAAATGAATATTAATCCTATAAACTAGAATGTCATGCTTCAAATTAATACATCTCCTATATTTATAACAAACACCCTAGTTAAATATACATTAATATTTTCTACAAATTCCAACCATGATATCCTTTTAAAGCTCTCAGGTGCGTAGGAAGGTACAAAATATAAGTTTTAAATGTCAACAACCACCCCAAAATCTCTATTATTTTCCCTTTCAGCCCTCAAAAATATTAAATTTCAATTTCGCCTTCCATTTTCAAGCTGGCCCACTTATTTACACTTCAACTTCAAACGATAATAATATTTTGATTTGCATAAAGACACACTTCTTCACATAGAACAAGTTTTAAGAAAATATGTATGTAACTGAAAATGTATCTGAACCAAGATGATGTTCGTTCGTCTGTGTCTTTTTCGATTGCTCTTGGAACATACCACTTTTGCAGGTGACACAAACCAAATATTCCTGTACCATACCCATTGCAACTCATATCGAATTGTATGACCTAAAGCAACAATAATAAAACTGCAAAACACCTTGTGTGTGACCAACATTCACAACATCCACATAATATGATCGAAGCCAATAATTCTCCATACAACCCTCCAGATATTTTTTTTTTCGTTGTTCATCAACCCACATTTTGAATGGGTATAGAAAGATACAAAATGTGTTATACACTTCAAAAATACTCGTAATCGAATAGAAATGGATGGAAAGGTATATGTAGGTATACAATGGAGCAATGGAGGTGGTTGCTGGCTGGCTGGCTGGCCAAACAATACATCCAACAACAGAGCAACCGGCCAAGTTGAGTAATATTTTTTTACTCGCTATACTACTATTGAGTCTCCGACCTTCGATGCAAACGGTTCATTCGCAGAGTAGATACCTAAATAGATAGATACTTTGGGGCTGCTCTTTAAGAGATACTTTCAAAGATACATTTTATTTTATCTCCGTTCGCGAATCGGGATACAAGTCGCTTTCGTTTTGTAAGTTATTATTATTTTTTTTTGCTGTTTTTTTTTTTGAGTGGAGAATTCAATTTTCCGGGATAAGAGTTTTTTTTTGTGGTTTATGCCCTAGAGAATTGAAGATAAACGTGTTTGTTACTTTTACGAAAGCACCCGCGACAAAGTGCGTGCGGAGATTGAAGACAGTCCCTCCGAAATCATTTATCAAAACTGGCAAATGATAAATTTAAAAAAATACCCCAAAAGGGATTCGGATATGAAATTCTAATCCGGAAGATATAAGTAATGAAAAATCTTATTAAAAAAAAATGTACATAAACCGTTTTAAAAGGCTCCATCAACATCAGAAAGGGCGTGGGTATCCCAGAGAAAACATAAAACACAATTTCCTTGGGAGATACTATTTTTAATTTTTCTTTGAAATTTGAATTCTTTTTTCTAACAACTGTCGTCTGCAGCTGCCTTGAAAGCTGAAGAAGACTTGATATATACAATATAAAAGTATTTTTTTGAATCGATGGTATTGATTTAGCTTACATACATATGTACGAGTGTGCTACGTTTCCGCGTTTTGTTTATTTTGTTTTACTATTTTATTCATTACACTTAACTGGAAGAAAATTGTGTGATATAGAAGATACAAATATATGTACTCACGAGTATGTTGATTACAAGTAGTGTAAGTGTTTGGCAGAGTATTTATCAAAAAAAGTGACAAGAAAGAAAAGCTCAGCTTAACGCGTCTCATAATAATCTAAAAATAAAATAAGGCTAGTCTGTCGTCCTTCGTGAATTATTTTTTTTTCTATTTAATTTTATTTTAAATAACCCCCTGGCTAATAAATGCCACCATACAGATACAAATGTGTGTGTGTTTTTAAGTCGATTGAGTAACGTCTATTTATCAAACTTTATATGTTGTTTTTGTATTTATATCGATGAAATAAATCCATTCCCGTAGAAAAAAATCAAAAAAAAAAACAAAATCGTCCTTTTGGTGAGTTCAACGTTTTTATTCATCCACCATCATATTGGACACGTGTGAAATATTTTTCTCTATAAGGTTTTCTATATAGATACAATCTATACCTAACTATAATACGCATGAAATTTATTTTCCCATCATTGTGAAGTATCCTCAGGTGGTTTGGTATACCTACCTCTTACTCTTGTACGGCTGGCAATAGGTCATCATTATCATCATCAGTGGTTGTCATATTTGGAGATATTTCAAAACGTGTAAGCACACGAGATACAGCCTTATCAATACAACAATGCGGGTGAAGGTCGGCAAACGGATTTTAATGAGACGGAATAAATCGAAATTTAAGGATATTACCATACAACCACAGTAAGTTTTATTTTTTTATTGTATAAGCTTAATTTTATGAATAACACAAAATTAAATCAATATTTTGTTATATAAACATATAATAATGTCTATACAAAATGCAAATGGTTAAAACATTAAATTTTTACTTATTTTTGACAAAATAAAAAAAAGTATGTTAGACTTGAGCTCATAACAAAATTTTTGCGGCATAGACTCACGTGTTTCTGCTGTTGCAATAATGATCTTTTTGTTTTTTTAGCAAATTATCGTACTAAATGTTTTGTAAATAAATAAAAAATGTACGGTATAATGTATAAATCTGCAACGAAAATCGCCACCAAACCAAACTATATTTTTCGAAAGGATTTTGGCACTCTGCCTGAACCCGAATCTAAAGTCAAAACTACAATAGCACGTCACGTTTTCGAGATATGCTTATATTAACATGTCAAAAACGGTTTTTTTTGTACATTTAACGTTGAACTCCTTAACTATTAATGGGATGTGAATGAAGTGTATTTCATCTATCTAAATCATTTTAAATTATTTAAAAATTCGCTTTCAGCGATATTACAAAGTGAAATTTATGATTTGTGAGAAATAATTGCTTAAGAACAATTAAAGCTTTTTAAGAGGTGGAAAGTTCTGAAGTAAAAGTTTTCGATTGCTAAATTTATATTTTTTTTATATTTCAGAGTTTTATTTTTTCCTATGCTCAGTAACTCAGAAAAAAAATGGTAGGTTTGAAAATAACCCTAAAATATAGCAATTTTTGGAGGAAAAAAACATTTTTTTTTATCAAAAAATGCAAGTTTTTCAGAAATTATTAATTTTTAACATTAATAAACTTTGAAAAGTGACATATTGAAGGGTCATTTACAACCATATCCAATTTTATAAATAAACTTTAGGCCCCCAGGGGTCAAAACCTAGGCGAAAAGCATCGTGGAGTTGATGTCACTTGAACTTAATTGAAATTCCACTTTTAATCTTAATTCTAAATAAAAACCAAATAACGAAAGGTCAAATATTAGATACTAAAGGACAAGTTTGCAATTCGTTAAGAAAAATTAAACCCGGTATAACTATCAGCCATGACATAATGATGATAGAAAATGCGAAAAAAATGGGTTTGGCCATTCCCTCTATCTGTCTATGTATAACATGAGCTCTAGCGTTAACTGCTGAAGAGATTTTCTTCACACTTTGTAGATAGATTTTTGTGTGATTTCTAAAAGGAGAACTTAAAAGAGAATTTTTTAGGACCATAATTAAGCATTTTGCTTAATAGTTAGATGCTTAATTTAAAAACAAAACGGCTGTAACAATTTAAAAAAAAAAAATTTGTGTGTACTGTTGTTAGTTCATTGTACTTTTAAAATGAAGGAAATATTTTTAAAAAATATACATATATACCTACATAAATGGTTGAAACCATTTTTCTTATTATTATATTAATAGCAAAGTGTGATAACAAAATTTGCAAAAAAAAAAATTTTGTTTTTTTTTAAACCTTTTTTTTGTTTTTGAAAAATAAATTTTTTGAAAACAAGCTAGTGAATTTTTGTTTTGGATGATGGAAAATAATGTCATGTTTTTTTTACTTTGCACAAAAATGAGCTTCCATTATAGCGGAACCATACGAAATGCTGAGGGATCAAATTTCTTAAAATTTTAGTTTTTGTTTTTTTGTGCAAAAAAAACGTGTACAATTTTTTTTTTTTCAATTAAATGAACACAAAGTTCAGTTAGAAAATTTATGAATGAAAAACAAAATTTTTCTCTTTATACCCTGACAGCTCAGTAACCATTCGTCGTGCAAAAAAATCAAGCCCAGGCAACAAAGAATTTCAAAATTCTCAAAAATAATAATTGTTTTGATAAAAATTAAATTATCAATCCATTTTGAGAATTTTATAATTTTTTGTTGTTTTTTTTTATAAATTTGAACTTATACTGCGAAAAAAGTTCTTAATAATTTTTCTTCACAATTTTCCAACTTTAACGAAGAATTTGTACAACAATTTTTTCAACAGCACTGTTTTTTTTCATATAAATTTGAAATAAAATTTTGCATTCAACGAGTTACTTAAATTTAAAATCGATTAAAAAATAATGAAGTTATAGAAATTTTACAAATTCAATTTTTATTTCATTTTCTAGATGAACGAAGCTGACAATATTGAATGTTTTTCCTCACATAAGAGGCCACATGAAAATGTGCGTACCAGAATTTAATTTTGTTAAAAAATTAATAACAAAAAACATAATAAATGAAAGGTTTATTAGTTTATTATATGTATGTAGATATTAAAGTCAAGAAAAATTTGCATTTAATTTAGAAGTAAAACAAACTAGCAGTTTTGTTCTTCCTTTAAAAGTAAGAATATCTGTACGTTCTAATAGTTTGATTTTACAATTTTACTGTTTATGGAATATTTTCTGCATTATACATTTGACACTATTTTTTTAGTAAATCAAAATTTATTTCCAGATAAAAAAAAAATGCTCCTAGGGACTTACAAAATATTTTTAGAAATGCACAACACGATTATCAAAATATTTAGAGGTTTTTTTTATAAATCATCGTACTACGCATCACCCTCATAATCTTGACTGTCAAAAAAATATTAATGCACATCTAAAACCAAAAAATTGATTTTTCAAAGAATCCTTAGTTTTGGTTGCAGAAAAAATTTGATTTGCCATCTAGGGAGCCACCAATGACTCTTAACTACCAAATTTCAAGTAAATCGATTCAGCGGCTTAGGCTGTAGGTCGAGGTGTACACAGACAGACAGACAGACAAAAGGACAGACAGAATTGTGAGACACACGAGAAGAAGCAGTTTCAACTATGTAAGAACCAGAACCAGAATGTAAATGTGGGGCACTGTGGCGTATGCGTAATTTTTTTTTGTATGGAAGCAATACAAAAAGCCAATATAACATGTTCATCGTTGACAAATTAATCGAACCATTTCATTTTGTATGAGTTGTCTGGCAGGATTAATGTCTAATACAATCTGTCTGAGACTTACATATTTGTTATGAAGAAAAGGTAGAGATTAGTTTGGTGTATGACCAACATATGGTTGCATAAAAAGAAAAGGGTTTTTTGTATTTTTTTTTTTTTATTAAAAAAAATGCATTTCAATGACGTCTTTTTTAATGAAGTTTTTTTGATTTTTTGATATATCATTCATTCAATTGGTTATACATCAAAGAAAAAAGTTGTTTTCTGCATACTTTAATTGCGTTTGGCAGGGTGAAGACCGAAAACAAAATGTCTAGCACATAGATATAGGTTCTCTAGGGAAAGTTTAGGATTCGTAAAAAAAACGAACTCTTGTAAAATAATCAGACATGTAATGCGAAGCAGTTCACATAATTCATGCTTTTCCTCATATATTTTTTTTATATTTTTCTCTTTATTTTTATTTCACTCCAAAGGACATTTTTTAAGCATCCTTAGGGTAGTTATAGGTAAGTGAATTTGTTGATGCGACAAATTGCTAAAAATATGCAAGTTGATTAAGTTTATGTTACATGTAAATTATTATTTCCATGAAACGGAATTGCATTAGCTGGATAATTGAATATGCAAGACATAAAATATTTATTGGATGGCGTAGAAAGTGTAATGCAAAGTAGAGCGAATATAAAACATATTGATTGATGTTACAATTGAAATAGTGGTTGGAATTTTGAAGAGAAATTATTTGTTCATGCTAAATTGAATTTGACTTTATAAGAGGATTTTTCATTTATGTTTCGATTATTTTATTTCAAGCAAAACTTTTTAAATGATTTTTCCAATAAAATTAATTTTTTTTTTTTAAATGAAAAATTTTATCAAAAATAGTGATCATTGTTTCTCCATGCTTTTTTATCACCAGACCTCGTGGCCAGCTACTTAGTTAATTAAATTAATATTGCTATTAGTCATACCTTCAACTAACATTATGTACAAATGTACAAATGTGTACATGTACATGTAAATTTAAATGCATCAGCTGTATTTTTATTTTCTAATTTTGAATACAAAGAAGGGTTGGTAAGCAAAAAAAAAAAGGAAAATAAATAAACCTTGTCAATGCAATGCATTTCTGGAATGACACTCTGTCTCCACACGTGTGTTTGTTTAGAAAACTATTCAGATAGATATATGACCTATGTTATGTGTATGATATAAGTGCACTTCTCGAAAGATTTGCATACCTGGATGGAATTGTGATGAAATGCGGCATCGTGGTAAGATTTACAGAGTGGACAATGGCCATTAATCTATGTATAGTAGGTGCATATGAAGTTGTAGAAACAAGTAAATTATTCAAAGTTCATTACAATAGATTTTTTTTTTTAAATTGTTAACCATTTTAAATTGAATGCTAGTAACAAAACGAGTATTGACTTAACTTCTACAGTAAGTTATTATTTTTCTTTGACAAGTTGTTAATGCAAATTGCAGTTATCGTTTTTAAATGTTAAATAAATAAAAATTAAGACAAATGTTTTGAAATAATGCAATATTCAGAATTATATGTGTGTATCAATTCTGTCTGGTTATATTTATTTACATAAATGAGAGCTTTATTAAGACTTGTTAGAAATCATTGATGCCAGATTTTATTCTTGAAGGTTCTGTTTCTATTTCGGAATGTTCAGCTTCGGAAATAAGATTTTCAGTTTGGCAGGTTATAGAAACTGCGCAGCTTTAAGTGTTTTATCTTCGAAATCATCTTAAGCAACTTCAATATTAAGTTCCAAGTTTCATCTCTGCAGTATACACAGTAGACATACCGGAAATACAACATGCACACGCACAGGCCTCTCAATATTTTTAATCGGGTGTTTTAGACATCTTACTATAACTATAATAGAAACCATTATTATTCTTTATCTGACTTCGATATTCTGGATCATTGTATTTACGAGTCCTTTTTTTATGGGACGTCTGAAAAACATAATGCTTTTTGTAGGAATTTGATGATTTGGAATAAAGTTATTATAATTCTGCTTTAAGAAGGCATAGTTGGAGTGTAGATCAACTTGTGTATTGAACGACAAGCTCAAAATGCTCGAACAAAAATCTTTGACGGCACAACATGTTCAGTTCGACCTAGAACTATAAGTAAACTTGACTAATAATTACAACAAACAAAAGACAGTTCCCTAAATAAGCACCGAAATAAATATAACACTGAACAAACTGTTATTTTGCTAGCATAAATATGTCGCAAAAAGCACAAAAGGGAGTTTTTTACGACGAAATGTTAGGCAAATAATAATACTTGTTTGTTTGGCACTTATCAAGAGGCAGTTCTGTTTTAGTCTAGGATATTTCTCTTCAAGTACAATAGGAGATTTGAATCGGAAAAAGTAATCAAATATGTAGATTGATTGGTGTTCGTATTTCAACAGAACACAATTCAAGATTCTTCCAGGAACATCTTAAACTAGAAGGAAGAGGATTAGAAACAAAAAAAAATGTTGGGTGGAGCTGTACAGAATACTTTGGGAAATATAGATGCCCATTATAATAATAAGCAATGTGGAGTACAATCAAACTTTTGGCGTACAGTGTAAGAATATCTTATTTTTTAGGACAGACTTCGTTTAGGGAGGAGTGCGAAAGTTCCTCATTAAAAGTGTTTTTTTAAAGAACAATCAATTCTAGTTCTGTGAATAAGTGAATATCGAATAAATAGTTTTCACATTCACTGGAAAGCATTAATTTTTCGTTTCACAGAAACCTCTGGGTTGACAATTTTTTCTTTAGAAAAGTTTTAATTTTGCTGGTAATAATACCAAAAATCAACGATGACTTATGTGGGTCTAGCAGATTGGGAGCTAGCAGGTTTGAAAATCACAGTTTATTTTTTTTCCACGCTAGGGTGAATAAGGCTTCAAGAAAAATGCTTAAAAAAAAAACTATTGCACGATATTTAAGATGTTGCAAGTGTACTTTGATAATTTTTTTTTTTCATTTAAGTAGAGTTCTCAAAATAAACTTGTTCCCCATCTATTAAAGAAACAAAAGGGGAATGGGCAATCGTCTTGAAACAAACTTTTTGGCAACATACAACGAAGATCTATCTAATTTTTGTTTGTATCATAATTATCAACAAAATTGCATTAGTTATTACACTATTACTTTTTTATCAATGAAATGAAATAAAACTCCCTTAGTAAAAATTAATCTGAAGTAACAGATTTCTTTTATTCTCAATAATTTAAAATAAAAATAAAAAAATACTTTTACAACGGAAGTGCTGTTTTCTGAGAGCCACCGTTGTTGATATCAGAACGATGGCCTGAGAGACGAAAAATGGTTTTAGATTCGTAGTCTTGGATATCCAAACTTTCCAAGACGATTGGTAAATTATGGAAAATTCACATATTTTGACCTCTTCAAAACATATTTTAATTAAAACATGTATAGAAAATAGTTATTCTGCAATAAAGAAAAAAAGTCACTCATACGCCAGAGTGACCTGTTTATCTAAACTTGAAAAAAATATAGAAAATGGCATTAGCTGACCAAATTCTAAGACCATTAATTGATTTTACAAATAAGGTAGATATTATTTTACACATATAAGGTCCTAACATCTGGGAAGCCCTTAAATACACCAAAATTGGAAGCAAAAATAAGTTGATTAGTTTATACCCACTAACTCATAAATAAAATAAATTATAAAACAAAATGGTTAATATTGGCGAAATTTCGTAATATATTTTTATTAGAAATAATAATAAATTTTGAAATTTTTTAAAATTGCTACCAAGAAATGCATTACTGCAAAAATCATTTGTACCAAATTTGAAGAAAATCCGTTCAAACGTTTCGACTGTACAAAAGTTTGCAGATGGATTCACAGACACACATACGTACAGATAAACAGACGTAAAGACTGACGGACGGCCGGCATGACAAAATCGTTTTTTTGTTACTCCTCAATCATCATAATGCTGGTTTTGATAGCAACCTCATAATTTTTTTCCACGAAACCAATTTTTTCCCAATTTCTTAAAGAAAGTAAAAAGGAAATTGGCTTAAATGTTAAATATTCATAAATGCTAAAAATGATAATGTTTAAAATAAAAAAAACGAGTAAGTCAAGATCCGAAAATCGAGTTTAAACAAAAAAAGTCCCGCAAAAATGAAATCAATCCGGCAATCACTTACTTTGACCTGGCGTGGTTAATGTGGGTGGCAAGTGACGTAGGGGCTATTTTTCTATGCTTAATTTTTTATTTTGAATTTGTGTCTATGTTTGGACGTAAGAAAAAAATATAAGTACTTAAAATACTTATGCCGTATTTTCATTTAATGTAATGATATGTTTATCTCGAGTTCGATTTTTTTTTCTTTAGAATCTCTTTAACTTGACTTAAAGCACCTATGTATCACAAGTAAGAACAATAAATTGGGAACATATTGAATATCTAATTAAATTTTGTTATACATAGCACCTGATCCACTCTAAGAGGATGGCAATAAAGGACTATTGATTTTTTTCCTAAAATTCTTACATACTTATGAGATATTGTATTCTTTTCTTTATTCGATTCGTATTTCAATTTAACACTTTAGCATAAATAAGTAAAAGTAACAAACTATGTACCTTAGCAATTTTCCAACACACATACATAAAATAAGAACCTTGTACCTATATTTTATTTGTTTCGGGTAAATTCAATGATACTTTTATGTATAAGATGTCAAATATATTCCATCATAACCTCACCTTTTTTCTTGTTGTACCAAATAATATTCTAAATCTGATATCTGACTTCATTAGTGTTATTCAGCACTAGATTGGATTGGATATATGTTTTATGAAGAATGGAAAGTAAGGAAGATTGATTTTATAAATTGATGATGTAATGATAAAATAAAATGAAAATAGAAATGAAAAATTGAGAACATAAAATGAATGATATAAAGTCAAACAATAAAATGAAGTAGTGGAAGAATACATCAGGAACTATCCTTCTTTTTTTAGTCCTTGGTTTCTAAACTAAAAGAATTGTTCCTTCATCAGCCTTACAAAGGCAGCCTTTGCCTTCTTAATATTCCAGTTGTTTTTGTTGTGTTTTTTTTTTAGTTCCACCCACAATATAGAAGAAAAAATTAGTGATAGTTTTCTAAAACATTTTCTTGCACAGATTAGTGTAATTTCCGAAGCTAATAATTTGTATTTGCCCACGATTTCTACTTTATTGTCATTTTTCAAGGGCCCAGTGAAAGAGTAGACATATGTACGTCGTTACGTCGTTCAACTATAGACTGCGCGCTGCGCATCAATATCACTTACAAAAATAAAATTGGTGAGAGTATCCAGCCCTGCCTGATTCCTAAAATTTTTGTGACTGTGCTTTTTTGGCGGTGTTAATGTGGTTAATGCAATATGATGCAGCAACTGCTTGTTCGCCGTTGAATTTGTCTTTTTTTAATTGGCTCTAAAACCAATTTTGCTGTTATCTTAGCAACTGCATGCAGATGTGCATATATAGATGTGCTCACTACGGCCATGTACTTTTCAATTCAAGAAAACTCATCTCAGTAATCGTAACTCCACTTGACCCTCAACTCAACTCCGGAAAGGCCAACTCATCTTATCTTGATTCGAGCAACTTGATTCCAAGTTGGACTGCCTAGTATAGAGTTAAAATAAGGGTAAGCTTAGGTGAGCTGTTCCTGTTCCGAGTTGAATTGAGCTTAATCGATTTGCGAACTATAAATCAGAATATATTGTGCACATATTTTTTCCAATTGTCATAACAAAGCAGCCCTCTTTTTTTATTTTACAGTCACTTAGGTCGAAATAAGAATATCTACTCCAAATTTCTGTTATAATTCAAAAAATGTATAAGACATTTAATTTCGTTAGTCAGCGCATTCAAAACAAAAAAAAAAAAATATATACCTACCCATTACGCATTCATTGAGTAGCGTAATTGGCAGTCAATTAGAAAACAGAAAATTCCAACTGTTTGTCAATTACATTTATACAATTGGCGCGACCAACACGGCTATAAATATATCAAAAACACACAAAACAGACTTTCAGTCAGACAAGAAACTATCTATTTATCTATCAGTACTCTTGCCGTCACTGTTGGGACTATCGATTCCGTTGCATCTCTGACATTATGTGCGGATGTGGCGATTGATTTCGTCAATTCACCAGTAATTTGATCGAATTAATGGCTTAAACAATCGATGCAAATGTTCGCTTTATTTGCATTTTGCATTTTCCATCATTTACTGTGTACTTTGGTATTAAGTTTTGTTTGCTTATAACAATCAAAGGAAACAAAAAAAAAAAACATAAACAATGGCCGACATGTGTTTCCGTTTTGTTAATAATTTATTATTATTTTTTTCTTCGTTAAGGTTTTGTGTGTTTCCATAATATACTGATGGTTTACACGCAAAAAAAGCGACACTTTTAAATTCGCACACATTTTACGGTCGCACGATTCTTTATAAAAGAAATTTTTAAAATTTATTATTCATAGAAGAAAAGTGCGGGAAGAGGGTATTTGTTCTGTTGTTGTTAATTTATTCTGTTTTTAAAGCTTATGTCCGTTAATAACATAAAAATATATTCAAAATATTTTCTATTTTTGGGAATCAGTTGAAAGTTAGTAGGTACTTAGTTCTGTTGCAACAAGTTAATCTTGGTTAGGTGTGTAAATATAAAAACTATTTTTATGCTTTGAATTTTTACGTTAACTTTAAAAAGTGTTTAATCTTTGTATGGCATATTCAGTATACACAGATGTAGAAATTTGCTGCTCACAAAAAAAAAATAAGAACTCTGTGTTTTATTTGTAAACTTAGTACTCAGTAATGTAAATTTCCCTTGGGAAACAAAAACAACAAATTCGTACTGGCAATATTTTGACCAGTAAAAGTGCAGCCAATTGAGCTTTTGTGTGGTGAACGACAGAGGGCGCAAACTCAATTTTCTGAAGGATGTGTTTGAAGAAACTTGCATTTTTATGATCAGATTTCACATGAAGTGACAAGTAGATTCGTTGGATTGTACTTACAAAATAATAAAAATTATGTACGAAAGGCATTTTTGTTTGTAGTAGAGAAAACTAACAACAACGCTTGTCACATCATCTGTGTGAATTTGGTTTCCTAATGCATTATTATTAGTAAAAAAAAAAAAAACTTTTCATCAAAGTGCCCTTTGTCTCTAAAGTCAGTATGTAGCGTATGAGTATACAAGCCTGGAGTTTTATTTTTTTTATGTACTGGAGCCTATTTCACCAAACACCTTTTACTTCTCACTTTGCACTTTTACTTTGAAAATTACACCAAAGAGGATATTTATTAAAATGAAAAGTTGAAAAGTTTTCCTCTTGATAATAAACATTTCATAAAACACAAATTTGCACAGTGAAAAATTCTTTTCTGCAAACTTAAAAGTTTTGTCCGTTTACAAAATATTTGTACTTATTTTCAACAAACACATTAAAAAAGCTTTTCTAAAGTATTAACATAATTTTGTAAAAATTATGTTAATAATTTAAAAAAGCTTTTCAATAATATGCAAAGAAACATTTTTGTTTGAAAATAAGAGTGCGTTGAAAAAAGATGTCGAAAAATCATAATAATAAATAATGAAGATTTTTTTAAAGTAAATAATAGTGACCAAAATGTAGTTCAAATGTAGAAAATGCCGCTCTTCAGCTCAGATCAAATATATATTTTTGAGAAATCCTGAGCGGCAAGATACTGTGTTTTTTTTTGTTTCGTGTAAAGCAACAAATTAAAATTTTAATTTAATTCAAACAGCACTACAGTCGAGAGGTCAAAAAGAGTTCTTTTTTTTTGCTGGTGCGTCTATATAATGAATGCATATCAAAGTGCATCCTTAACGAAGGGCCTAGTCTCCTTCATTTTTAAGTCATTTCATATAACTTTTAAGTAATTTTTGTCTGGGAAAAAAGCAAATTGTCTTAGGTGCATATAGTGAATTACAAATGAAGGGTTCTAATAAAACCGATAGTTATCCTTAGACCTATGGACTTTTTAAGTCTAAGCTTAATGGGTACTATTTTTACAAGTATTTATTTTTTTTAAATTGTATGGTTACCTACGTTACGGTTGGTCCTACGCCTAAATTGTCAATTCACATTTAGAACAATTTATTTACCACAGCAGGCGACATTGACAGAAACAAAATTACCAAATAATTGTTGACATGACTCCAGTAAAAACCTTTAACTCACCACTAGATAGTAAAAGATCAGCTTTAAAAAACTTTAGTTATAGATTGCTTAATTGGTAGTTTGAAAAACTGAAAAATGAAAAATCTTTTCACTTTGCAAATTTTAACACTTAGCACTTTTACTTTGCAGGAAGTTATATATTTGCAAATACGCAAAGTAAAAAGTGTATCGTGAAATAGGCCCCTGATCTTAAAAATTAAACTTGGATGATTGAAATTGAATGCTTGCTTCATTGTTCAGTGCGTAGGGTGATGAATTTAAAATTATAGCATTTATTTGTTGCTGAGTATTGAGCTTACAAATAAAACACGGCTGTTAGGCGAATCAACGGATTTCAATGACAATTTGTACGCAAAAGGCATAGCTATTTTTAAATCATATCATGTTCAAATTTAAAAAATAAAATTGTATTTTTAAAAAAAAGTTTCAGATTTTCTTTTCAAAAATCGTATTTTCGAAAACGTGTGAATGATTTTTTTTTTAAATTTTGGTTTAAGATGTTCATTAAAAACTTCTTGAAATGGGCGTATCAACCTTTTTTTTTAAAAGGCTTGAATATTTTTTCAAAAAAAAGTTTATTTTTTAAATGCCTCCAACGATTTTCAATTTTTTCTTAATTCTAAAAATTCATCTTTTTAAAAAAATCAAATGGCATTCTTAGTTTGGAGCTGAAAACAATTTAAGAAGTTGTTTCAGTCATTTTAATAATGAATTTTATATTTTTTTAACATTTCTTATAAAATAATTTAGTTTAAGAATTTTTTTTATAAGAAGCCATAGCATCAACAGCGACTTTGGCCCTAAGAGTAAGTATGACTTAATTGTGCATTTTATTTTTAGTTGTAAAGAACTTTGTGCTTAGTGCCAAAACACCCTGTAAAAATACGATATGGTGATTAATAAAAACTTCTAAAAATAATATGAAATACATTGGTAATCCCAAACTTTTCACCGTTGCAAGAATTTTTTTTTTACAAAAAATGTTTACCAAAACTTTTGGAAATTAGGTATTCCGGTTTATTTTGAAAATCAGTAATGGTACTGATTTTCATTGGAACATTTAAAAAAAATGCAAATTTGTGGTACTCCCCTTACGAAAGTGACATTTTTCGAAAGTTTTTGTTAAAAAAGTACCAGAAAAAATCTCGAAAACGTGTTTTCTTTACGTTTCATGATGTTTTTTTTATGAAATAGACTAATTCTATAATATAGCTAATTGCTATACCTTTACAAAACACAACGTGTACGTAAAAGTAATATAGTCGATACGATTATTAGAAGTAGGCTTAAAGTGATTTGAAATGTTTCAACACCCAACTACCCTCGCCTCTGGGTCTACACCGCCAAAATATATACTGCATATGTGTACAAAAGTTTCACTTTGATACGATTTTTGTAAATAGGCTTTAATCGATTTGGGGTATTTTGAAATTTTTGGAGGGTTTTTGTATGAAAAGTATTTGAAGGTTATTTTATTCAAAATGGCTGAATTTCGAACTTAACCAAAGTTTAGGTGATCATCAACTTTTGGCGTTTACAGATTCCGCAATTATATTGATTTTAACAAAAGTTAAAGCGTTTACAAATTTACAACGCCAACGACGCCGACGGCACCGACACTGACCACAACGGCTGGCGCACGCACATAAAAATGTCTCGAAAAAGTGTTTTCTATACATTTCATGGTGTTTCACGATGAAATCGACTAATTCTGAAACAATTTTTTTGTGCCAATCGCTATACTTAACCAACTTTTTTAACTCCTTCGTGGGCTTTAGATCTTTATCTTATTACAGGTATTATAGGTAAGCACGCTCTTTTTAAGGTTACTCCCAAAAAATTTTATTCTGTCTAACTTTTTTTATCAGCTTTAAATTATCTCAATATTTTTTACGTTTTCTTCTTGCAACGTCACGGAAAAGTTTTGGATTACCAATGTTATTCATATTTTTGTATTTATCTTTTCAATCTTTCCAAACAACTATAAGCCGAGACACCCTGTTTGAAACTATTTTGCTCATTTATGCTACCAAACCATCCCTTGTGTAAACTCTTAACGCAATTAGTGTGATTTATTTAAATATTATTTGCAACATACAGTATGCTATATAAATATGCCCCTTCATTGTCCCCTCTTAACTCCAGGGGCTTGATTTCAAGTGCGAAGTTCACTATATAATAAAGGAAAACACATCCAGGAGCTATCAATTTATTTAAGTTGTTGTATTTAAGAAAAGATTGTTATTGTTGTTGATGGTTGTGTTTCGGCTACCACGCATTCATTTTCAACTGGATTATTTTTAGATTCATTGTGTGATAATTTTTCATAAACATCTTGGCTTCTGTTTGTTTTTTTTTTGTTTATCTTGAGCAGCTTAGTGCTATTTTCAGGCACAAAGATTACTGCAAAGTTACTTAGTATATTAAATTTGATAAGGAAGACTTATGACGGTCTTTAAAAAAAAATTTTGAAGATGCTTTTAATTGAAGCTTAAGTGAATAATTGGATATAAATTGTAGTCTTATGTCCACAAATTATTATCTATTGCGTTTGCTTTGGAAATAAACTGGTTTTAAGGCGGTTTGAGCAAAATTCTGCGTTAGCAAATAAGTCAAGGTTATTTGAATTCAAAAAAAAAAAAAACGGATGCCTTTTAAAAAGTATACCTTTGAAATTCCCCGATTCTGATTATAAGGGGAAAACTTCCAAAAGTACTTATAATTTATAAGTACTTGCGAAAGTATAAAATTGCAATGAGGTCATTAGGGCTGTGACTGTGTTGAAATTGCCCCAACTGGTAGCTAAAAATTAGTATTCAAAGTGAATTAGCAACAGTCCTCTTCTCTAGATTAAGAATTGGGTAAGCTTTAGGCCATTTGATAACTTACTTACTTACTTAGGTCCTTATTCCTTATCATGTCAGTGGTGATCCCCTTATGGAGAATAGGGCCATCATGTTCGGCTTCCGGAAAAGTATCCACTACCATTTACGTGACATAAGGTTCATTTGGGTAGTTTGCGAAAAGCATAATCTAAGGCTTAACTCTCAGTTTTGTGAAATTTTCCATAAAACTCGAAAATGAGATTTAAAAATAAGATAATGGATTATAATTTTTCATAAACATCTTGTTTGTGTTTGTTGTTCGTTTATCTTGTGCAGCTTATTTCTATTTTCAGATACAAATATTGCTGCAAATTAGCTAAATAATAAATTTGATAAGAAAAGACTTATGAGAGATATTTAAAATTTATGAAGATGTTTTAATTGAAGCTTAAGTAAATAATTGGATATAAATTGTTGTCTTATACCAACAAATTTGTATCTATTGTGTTTGTTTAAGAAAAATAAACTGGTTTTCAAGCGGTTTTAGCAAAATTCTACGTAAACAAAATATGACAAGGTTACTAATAATAAATATTCTTGCTTGTTTTTACTTACCTGAGCTTACTCTTTCTCTCTTTATCACTAAATTGCATTTTTTTCACAAGAAATTTTTATTTTTGATAACCCAGCACGACAAACAAACACTACCCAAAATTGGAACCAATTGCAAATTAAAAAAAAAACGTAATTTTTGTAATTGGGGCTAAGAATTTCTTTGTCAGCTTAATTGAAAAATAATAATAAGGATACCTTTCATACAAACGGTATAATATAATGATATATTACAGAAAAAAAAACATCTAACAAAATGCACTTCTTATGCTCCTTTGTCCAATTGTACCATTTATAACATCTGATCTATGTCTGCTAAAATAATTTTAAATTTCCTTAAAACTACACCTAAATGTCAACAATTTTTTGATTTACAATTTGTTTCAATAAGACACTCACAAGTTTCGCAATATAATTAAATAATATCAAAAATAGTATAGTTTCGATTTTTCACAAATCTGTTAAAAAATTTAAAAATATACTTTTTACGGAAAACAAAATAGCTTTTAACTTTAGTAAAATAAAATCTGATACAATTATTTATTAAATTGTGTAAATATAGGCTCCACAAGGGATTTTGAAATTTATAATTTTGATTTAAATTTATTATAAATTCAAAAAGACCATTTAAAATCGGTCGAACGCTAAAATAAACCAAATTACAGGGCTTTGGTCGATAAAATTTAAATTACATGAAATATTTGACTTAATTTCATAAATAAGCACATTATGCTTCTTTGAAAAAAATTCCCTTCTACAACTTTTCACTACATTTCTTAAATAATTTTTAATTTTAAAATGATAACATAACTTCTGGCGTGCGTACGATTACACGATTTCAATTTTTTTAAATTACGTTTTTTTAAAAATCTTTAGTAACCAAATTTCCAAAATTTGTTTGTTTTTTTTTATTAAAAAATAAAATTTGAAAATGGATCAATGATTTTTTTTTTTCAAAATTTAATTTTGATACAAAATATATTAAAAATGGCGTACCAAATTTATTTTTTTGAAATATCTTTTGAAAATCTTGTATTTATACATATATTCATACCGCTTACAGAAAAAGTTTGATTTTGGCGCGGCACTAAGCATTTTTAATAAAAAGAAAGTCTTAAAATTCGTCTTTATAGAAAGTCAAAGTCATGAAGAAGCTACATATTTCAGTAATTTTATAATCAAATTTTATGTTTTTTTTTCTAAAACTGCATTTACAAAAATTAAATTAAAAAAATCTTACCAGTCTAAGATTCTTAAGCTATAAGAGCAAATTCGTGCGATCTAGTCGTGCATTCTATGTTGTTAAGATCTTATTTTTAGTAAAACCCAGCTCAAATAATACAAAAAACTTAACAATTGAACGTAATTTTCCATAATATTCTTATTTTTTGATTATCTTACTCTTGTGTCACTCTCATATTATTTCTCATTACTCATAAAACCTGACAGCTTATTTCAATCAATTTATGGACTATAATATTTTTTTTTCACAAAATAGCACAACATATGCTCTTATTGTATTATATTTTTTTCCATAAACATCTTGTTTGTGTTTGTTTTCCGTTGAACTTTAGCAGCTTATTTCTATTTTCGGGCACAAATATTGTTGAACATTAACTAAATAATAATTTTGACAAGAATAAGGCTTATGAAATATTTTAAAATTGTGAATTGTTAATTGAAGCTATAAAGTAAATAATTGTTTAAGACAAAAACTGGTTTTTAGGCGGTTTTAGCAATATTTTTCGTCAACAAAAAAGGTTATTTACTTAATAAAAATGTTCACAATAACAAAATCTCTGTCTCGTCAGTTAAGTCTTTTTTGAAATACAATCAAGTTGTTTCAATTGAAATCGCAAAAAAAGTTACACAAATTTTATTTTTTAACTGGAAAAATGCAGCAACTTGAAATATCTATTTGTGTTTTTTTGGTTTATTTAACTTAATAGTTAATTTTGAACTAGTTAAATTAATTATTTAATAACTTTCTTACCTGTGACCGTGGCCGACAAATTTTTTTGTACGGTTACTTGTTTTACTATTCTATAAAATCAATTTTTTTTTATATTAAAATAATGATGCACTATTTTTGTTCAGTTTTATTCTTAAACTTTAAATATTAAATTAAAAATTAATAAAATTTTCAACTTTCTTTTGTTTAAAAAGGTTAACACAAATAAAGTACAAAATAAAAGGAAAAAACTTTGGAAAGTAGGTTATTAAAAAATGATAAAAAATCGAACAAATAAAATGTGTATTTTTAGTAGAAAAACCTTATTAAAAAAAAATTAAAATGAAAAAAAATTGGACCATGATGAGGGGTCGAACCTCAAGTTTCCAGATTACCCGTCGGACACTTTTTTTTTTTTTAATTCATTTTTATTTTTTTATTTAACTTATAACTATCTTAAGGCTAGACAAAAATTCATAAAAACTAGCCTACTTATCCATAACTTATATCTAACTTACTGGCTCTATACGGGCGCTCTAAATTAATCCATTATCTAAATACTAATGCCTTTCGGCCTTAAAACTATTTTTAATACTAATATTTGGTTTTATTTTTTACCAAGAAATAATGAAAAAAAAAGCTTGGAGACAGTATCTTTTTGTTTTAAAATTTTATATAACACTTAAAACTAATTAAAACTTCTTAAAACTAATTAAAAATACTTAACAACTAGAACAGCCACAGCAAGAATTATTTTTTGCCACATTAACTACCCTACTTAAAACTACACTTAAAACGGGCACTTTACCACTAGGCTAGCCTATTATATAAACTAATAACGACAGTTTCACTTAAAGTGAAAAGTGCAAAAGTATGTGAATATCTTATGAAAATTTAAATAAGATTTTCTTATGAAATCAATAACGCTTCTCTACTTTGGAAATATCTTATAATTCACTCATTTTAATAAGATTTCTACGTAAAAAAGCTCAATAAAGCAATCTTCTTGCTTGTAGTTGCTACATTTTGCTCTGTGTAGGCTATAGAAACCTGGCGACTTCACATCCCCTTAGTGAAGTAACAAGGTTTTGTCAGCGGGACTAACCCTAAAAAGGGATTTAAAATCCATAAAGCAGGTTACTTATAGTCTTGTTTAAAAAAAAATTTATTACATACACAGGCGGCTGTCTAGTGCATATCTACCAATATATTAGCAATTATTGAATTCTGCATTCGGGCTTTGGCAATTTGGAGTAACCACATCAAATGTAGTCGTTATAATAAAACTACAAACCACGAATTCGGGATTTGGCCATTCGACAGTTGGTTGATTTTAGGGGTTAAGGCTTATCTTAAAAAGATAATTGCTGACTAGTTTCACTTTGAATTTTTAATTCAAGGATTGTGGTTACCGTAACCTGTTACTTTAACATTTTCTGTAACGTCAACTTTTAAATATTTATAAGAACCCACCTTCATTATTATTTCTGTATCTTATACTTATACCATATCGATTTAAATGTGGTTTTCTCTCAATCAGTTTTGGAACATTAAATTAACAAAAAATCAATAAACAGTTTCGGTTGCGTGCAGAGTTAAAATTCTTGATTGTTAATGAAAAAAAAAAAACAGCTGTTCTTTTCAGTACGACCACCAATTAATTTTTCATTAATATTATTTACATCTGAAAAAAAAAATTAATTATTATTAAGCAATAAATATTCTATGATTTACCTAACTAAAAGATTCACGCTCTAATTACGTTTTTTTTTATTTATCAAGATATCACATTCCTCTGCAATTAGATGTCCATCCAGGGTCTCTAAACTGCACTGCCAGCGTGCATTTATGTGATTTGACGTACAACCATTAATAAATTGTATAAACAAACAGTTTCATGCATTATAGGGTTTCAATATATAATTGCACATGTCTGATGTCTAATGGGTGCAATATTGCATCTCAGTTCTATAAAAGTTATTGCTTTCAATTGAAAATGAACATGCATCATACCTAGTACTTGAGTTTTTAACACCTATCCCATTCCAATATAACCCATAGACTATGACTATGATGACGACGATGCAAGGAAGCTATATATCTTTTATTCATTTAAATTTGTGTACTTATTTGACTTGTAGGTTGTAACTTGTAAGCTCGTAATTCTTGTTCGTTTAAGTCAACAAATTGCTTATGGAGTAAAGATATGCATATATTTTGGAATTCGATTAGGGAATGACAATAATATCCTACTTTAGGTTCTTTTATTTTTTTGTTAAATATAGAGATTTTATAATAAAGATATGCAGGCGCAAATAGTTGAGGTCATTATTCACTTGGATGCGTCACCTTCTTGTTCCAAAAGGGTTGAATTCGAAGACTTATTGGGCTGGTGTTTCGATGTTTATTAGGGTGGAGTATTTTATAGTCCCCTGAGGTAAGTCAGCTTATTTTTTTGCATTTGACTTTAGGAACAATCGAGAAATGACCGAAGAATGCATGTTTTTTAAAGAAATTGATATTTTTGAGTTAAAAAAAAAATGGGTGCAAGTCGTGCTTTCAGCTTGCTATTCTCCTGAACAAACTCTTAAAATGTATGTTGAGTCACCCTTTAGAAAAATAAAAAAAATGAAGAAAGCACTTCAACTACCAAGCAAACTGCCACCGGTTACGCAGACCAATTTGGCTGAGGTCGTCCACCACTTGTTCGCCCCAACTAAACGAAGACCTTCCTCTATCACGTCGTCCATCGAAGACTCGTTGGGCAGGTGCCTTGGAGTCGCTACGCTCCACGTGAGCAATGTATATGAAATGTATACATCTCAATTGGTGTATTTTCAGCTTTTTAACAAAGTCGATATCGCTGTAAAGCTTGTATACAGTATCTTCTGTATACAATATATTCTCATCCACTTTCCACTGATGCACACCGGACCAAATATTACTTGAAGAATCTTTCTATTAATAGTAAGGGGAAGTTATCTGTGAAAAAAATGCGAGCCGAAATTTGATCTTGGTATCTGATAAAGTATCCACATCTTGCACAACTCCACCTGGTATCATATAGCTGCCATTTTGTTTTTAACGGTTATTCTGATTTTAGCACATAACTCATGTGTTGTTCATCCAAGATTATCAGGTTATATGACAAACTTATAGCTAATTAAATTTCCTATAAAATATGTTGAGTACTTTTTTCGCTAATTGCAGAAATGAAACGCACCGATGCGGAGAAAAGTTTGAAATTGAATAATTAAACTATATAGATTTGATGAGGTACAATAGTTTTTCGATTTAAGACAAAATAAAATGAGTTAAGACCACTAAAACCATATCTACACCTATTTTTTTTTTACAAAATGAACTATAACTTTAAAACAATAATAGTAAGCGAAAAAAGTACTTAACATATTATTTTGTACGAATTTTGATTTACTACCACTTTGTCATATAACTTGGTTTCATAGTTTCAAAAACACGCGAGCTATGCTCAAAAATAAAAATAAAGTTTAAAAACAAAATGGGAGATGGGCAGAATCCCGAAATCCAAAGCCCAGAAAGCCGAAAACCCAGAATCCCGAGAACACAGAATCCCAAAAAAACTGGTGGTTTTCGGGATTTTGACCCCCCTATAAATGCATGATATGGCATTCTTGGTATTTTTCCAAGATTTGCGGGAATGTGGAAATCTAATCGTTGTTTGATTTTTCTTTCCTAAAACCAAACTTATAGAGTTCGGTGTGAGAATATATTGTGGACAAAAGACAAACAACACTATCTGATGTGGGTGCGGTTCACAGCATCTTCTTTCATGTGACGGATTTGCCAAGTTTCTTTAGTTCTACTCGACTGATATTGTGGATATTATCGTATAAGTTTAATGCGTGTCTTCTACCGTAGTCCCATTTTTATAACGTTAGGGTTCTGTTCTGCGAACTCCGATGATATCATTTCGAGCTCTAGCCCTACTGTAACATCCCTCAATTGACTCGACCTTGCCCCATCTTGTTTTCTCTTAGTATTATGTCTTCCTTTCTTCTTTTTTGCAGTCAAACCTTACGGGCTGCTGTCTCACCAGTTCTGATGGTTCTGGCCTGCAGTATTGACTCAAATACCTCGTTCTTTGCTTCATGTTTCTTCCGACACTTTTCATCGAACCAAGGTTTTCGATTTGGTTATCCTGTGAAACTTAGCAAGTCATAGACGTCATTCATCACACTGCTCGTCTATAGTCTTTACTGCTATTAGTTTTTTTGTGTGATATTAAAGGCACGTATCTTTCAAAGTGTGCCCATAAATGTTCTAGGGCCTATAACACGTAACTATAAGCTTTCATGGTTCATGGTTTCTGACATAAGTCTTACACTTATCACATAGCCACATTCAAACAGCACCTGTCTCTGTTTCCTGTAGCAGTTGCTGCGAGATTTAATTTTTCATTTGCCTTCTCCATCCCATCGCATTTTCTGGATGGCTGTAATGCTACTAATAGTTCTGCTGCACATGGCCTCTTTGAAGTCCGGGGATTCCACGTCCAGATCCGATATTCGTTGGCCATGTTTCGTTTGTTAAGATCCAAATCACGTTAACAATTGTCACGTTTACAATCGTTCGATCGATTGTTCCGACAACCGACGCGATAGTTGCTTCACTCTAGTTAGTAAATAAGAAACGACCAATCGCTCCATTGAAAAAATATTTACGTGATTTGATCCCAGGTTCATCCATATACGAGGTTTGAAGTTCTTCTCTAATGCTATTAATAAATTTTCCTACGCTATTTAGTTACTTCAGCAGCACAGTCCCCCATCCTGTAGGGCCACATCCTTTAACTACTTCAAGGACGCGAGATGCCGCGTTAACCGCAACTTATAAGTCTATACACTGATAACGTCTATATAAGGTGTTCACGAAGCAGTTCTACCAGATTGGAACTAGTTGATTCAATCGAGAGAATTTTTTCTGCTACCGTTCTTGATGGCAAGATGAGGGCACTCCTTTCAGAAGCAAGTTCCGCAAATGCCCATTTCTAAGAATCACCGTACAGTGATAGAAATCTCATAAGAACTTTATCATGCACAAAATTGAATGAAAATGCAAACTTGGAATATAATCTCTCTAATAGGGGTGTGTATACTGCAGATGGATGGTTATTTTCCTACAACGGCTTATAAAACATTAAATCATTGTAAATGCCTCGAGCTTTAGATAAACTATCATGTTTCAATATTTATTTGGCCATTATGTTAATGAAATCTTATTGTCAGAGAATCAAGATAAACCACCTCCAAGTTGTTTTTTTGTTTGTTTGTTGTTTTTCTATCGTTTGTCTTTGCAAAATGATGTAGTTAGGTACTTTTTATAAGATGTTCCGTTTGAGTAAGAGATTCAAACAAAGTGACACATTAATAATAAAGTGCATTTTGTTATCATATAACAGGGATTGTAATAATAAATTAATGCACTGAGGGTAGTTCTCAATTAATTTCAAAGAAAAAACTAAAAAAACCCGTAAAAGATTAATTGATTGCATCAAACTCAGACTAAGCTCGTGTTTCGTTTGTTCTGAGAAAAGCAGAATTAATTTACAATTTTAATTTTTCACAGTGTATAACAAAGTACCTACCTATATTTGATATGTATCTTTTTTTGTTAGTAAGTACAGTTAATCAAGCAATTGCTTATGAATGTGTCAAACAAAAAAAAAACTAATTACAGAATTCCACGGATTATTGAAAAATTAATGCGAATTATGAACACTGGAATATTTATTTGCCTTTTCACGTATTTTTCTGGGAACTTTCCACTACCATCAATATAATCCAACAATAATGCGATATCTTAGTCTGGTCTATTTTTATTAACGAGTGACTGACTGTACTATAAATATAAAAAAAAAGAAGTTGTGGTAATTCGTTTGCTTCGGCACTTTACACTCATTCATGTCATCACAGAGGGAAGTCGATTAATCTTGTCGGCATACAGTAGGACAAAATTACCTTAAAATTTGAAGTAAATCAATTAACAAAAGTGTACAATTTTAAGGGTGGGCATCATAGTGGTTACCCAAGTGAAGATTTTTCTAAGATTTTGTAAGCGAAATCCGTATTAATAAACTAAATGGAAACTCTCTTACTTTAGTGGAGAAAAATATTGACTTCAGTAAAATTATTTCTCAATGTGTGACTGTCAGGCAAAAATTGATATTTTGTTTGTTTTAAATTTCTGCTATTATCTGTTCTCCGTGCTTGTTTTTTTTTAAAATAGTAATGTGTTAAGTGAAAGTAATATCAAGGAAATGCTTAAGGTAGCTTCTGACCTCAATTAAGTTTCGATTTCACTTGAGGAAATCCTCAAGTTTCTAAAAATTTCATGAAGCGTTCACTTAAGACAAATTTTGACATGAGTTGATGAACGACTGTGAATTTCATCCTAAAGTTCATTTCGTTAACTTCTGGTACGGTAGAAAGAAATGATACCATTATTCTTGTGACGTCACCTTTATTGTTTATGAAATGGTTAAGCCGTTAAATTCACTCGCCTGTAGCTTTTTAGCCTTCGTTCGATTTAAAAGCTTAAGTGCCAGGTTCCCTTCAGCACTACAGAGCCTGATGAAGCGAGTTAAAACGGAATACTTGATGTGGAAGACTTTTTCTGTGGAAATTACTCGCTTGTAGCTTTACTGTCTTTACTTGATTGTAATGCTACTTAGCCTAGTATTGATAGGGAAGGGGTGCTGATTATTTCTCATCGCTTAAGATAATAGTTCTCTACGTGAGATGCCGATGCACTTAAGCTCCAGATCCTACTCAGGATCTCAGGGCCTGAAGAGAGTTCATCCAGCAGAAGATTGGATGTACAAATCTCTTACTCAAAAGGGTTTTCCATCAAGCTTGGATCTAGCTAAAAGCTTTTAAGATCTGTTTTTGTAATGAGAAAGCCGTATTTTCCTTGATATATTTAGTAGTTTGTAAGCCTTTCCCACCTTCGGTTTTGCCCTTTACTACTTTTAAGGGGATTTCCTCCTTCAAAGACACATAAAGGGGTCTTGCCTTGAATTGGATGCCTATTATTGAGTACCCATAATAGAGTGATTTGCACGCTATTACTTAGACCTACCATGTTCTATTTTATTCTAGTACAATTTAAGGTATTTAGTAACAAAGTCGACAAGGGTAAATAGTGTTTTTACAATTCCGGCCCAGTTTCCAATTTACTCCATCCCACTGTACGTAATTGTTCACAATTATTTCGAGAAGCCACTTTTTCTATTGTTACCATAAAGATATGAGACTTAAAATAATCAAGATTCTTATTTGTGGAAAATTCTGATGCTGTATATTGTAAAACTGTGCATTGTAAAACTGGAAGTGCGTTGGAGTGATGCAAAATCGCGTAGGTGTAGTGGGCACTTGCATAAGCTTTTGTGTCGGTGACTAAGAAATATTATGCAAGATATAGCTTCTCTCATAGAAGAATGCTTGATCTAGTGGTTAGGTTGGCCTTTTTGTTTCTTGTTACAACAACTAAAGAAATCAACGCTCTTTAATTGGAATAGTTTTTTTTTTTTTATTGAATTAAAAAATGCATCTTTGTGTAAATGCGTTTTAAGTGATTTGTAACGGACAGTTTAAACTAAAATGAGTTAACGAATTGCAGCTAATTTTTTATTTAAATTCTGTTGTTTGGAAAGAATTTGGTTTTAACTAGATTTGATGATGATGATTTTTAATTATACTAGAGAATATACACATAAGCTTTATGCACAAATATGTTGACTTAGATGTTGAAGCCAACCGGAAAAGGAAACAGTTGAAGAAATAGGGAACGAATACATTTATAAAACCGGTTTTTGACGATTTAAGGAGCTATTGATTTGATTGATTTCTTTCTATTGGCATGCAACGAATTGGGCCTATGAAGAAAGTAGTTGATTTTGATGTGAATATAGCATATATGTAGTTATGACCTTGGAACTTATGAAGCAATATTAAAGCTATCAAACGAATGGTTTAGATGCGAATAAAGGAATGGCTACTGTAGTTATGAAGTACGGGGCTCAAATCTTCAATTTAACTCATGCGTTTTTTGCTTGTAATCCCCTTTTTTACTTGCAGTGTTTTTGGTACTATCTATGGTCAGTTTTCCAGTCATGAAATAATTTGATATTGAGATTTTTATTAGATTTGACATCAGACAAATAGTTGTATGCATTGATAATAGTTTTGCTTTAAGTTCTCTGATCGAAAATACGTGGTGTTGATGAATCGACTAGAAATTACTTTTCGGAACGTTCAATACAGGTATAGTATTGAATGCAATAAATAGTGATGTGCTCAGGCTCAGTTTTGTTTTCAATCTTTTTTCATTTTTTTGTAATGATCTCCTTTTTGACACCCCTACCCCCTGGTGTATGCACTGTCATGCAGAAGATCTGGGTTCGATTCCCAGCCTATGTCACTTTAATTTTTTTCAGGGATAATGCTTCTTGCAAGGAATTGAAAGAACTTCCAAGAGTCCTGCTTGTCAAGAAAAGTGCATTTCAGTTCGAAACCGGCAGAAAATTGTAGGTTCTCTCAATTCCTGCTAACTCATAGAAAACGGTTAAAAGAGTCAATCACTAGGTCTTGGTTTTTCGTTAGCTAGTAGTGCCACGGCCTATCACAGCGGAGATCCAGTGGCATATATTGAGGGTGGAGGCGCTCACAGGGTCATGAACCCCCCCCCCCCCCCCCACCAACTCAGAATTTATACAAGAAATTATTATAAAATGTTGGAGTGCAAAGAAAGGCAAATTTAAAATTCTAGATCGTAAAAAATTTCTGCCTACTTATACTACTTTCCAATTTACACATGTAAAATTTTCTGTAAGGTACCGTAGCAAAAGGTAATAAAAGACTAGAGCGCGTAACTTGCCTCAAAAACTGAAAAAACTGGACGGAAGTGGTGCTCGATTTCCCCTCGTATTACTTAAAACGGAAAAAAATCATTAAAATGCAACGGGAATGCAATATCACATTATAACTTTTTCAAAAGCCAAAATTTGGAAAAATAAATGCAAATCTTCCTTTTTAATCTGATTTTTTTTGTTCAAAAATGTATGTACCCAAGAACTATTTTTGTTTTTAATACTCAATGCATTTATAAATTTTTAGTCAGAATGTAAAAACTAAAGATGCTTAAGGTTTTAAAAAATAAATCCAAAAATAATAGAATTATTTTTGAAAATAAATGAACAAATATTTTTTCAAAGTGATTTATTTTTCAAAATTTTAAAATATAAATCATACTTTTTAATTAATTTAACTAAAATATTGTAGTGTGTTTTGTAAGACAAGACAAAAATAGTTCTTATTTACAAAAATCTTTGAAAAAAATCAAACGATCTACAAATTTGTCGATATGACCCCCCTCCTCCCAAGAAGTAAGGCTGTATACGCCCCTGCTGCAGAAGTCTTAGTTCAATTCTTAGCCTATGCCACAGACATAAAATAATAGATATAAAATTTGAAAACAACTCTTCCTCCTTTTTTCTAGGAAATCTTAAAGATCAAATGCTTTATTTTTAAAAAAAATGTTGTAAATTTTTAAAAATGTAATACATAAATTTCTTTATTAATACATATGTAGGGCGTTTAGATTCCAAGTTATTTAAAATAGGTAGAACCTATTAATAAGGTTGCTAAGCTAATGGAAACTGTTAATTTCAAAACTTTTCCTTTTCAATCATGTTTGATTTGAAAAACCACGTTTCAATTAAAATTTCCCACAAAACAATCAAAGAAGATCGAATTAATTGACTTCTATTTTATAGATTCTTCCTAAATGCAAATGCATATACTAGTTTCAATTAAGGAATATAAAAAGTGTTGTAATACACACCCTCTTAATATATACAACAACAAAACACATTTTACATCGATTTCCATCTCTGCACTATGCATCAAAGATTTAAATGAAATTATTTTTTTTTTGATATCTATGTGTGGTGTGTTTGCATATTAAATGAAATTTAAGTACAAACGCAAAAATAACAAAAAAAAAAAAACAAACAAAACAAACACAAACGTGTGCCCGAGAAATAATATGACCACGATGATGGTCACTTAATCATTATCATTCCCATCATCATTATCATTATCTTTATCACTGTGTCGCGTAGACGCGCCCGTCGTCGGTCTTTCAGTCGTTATGATCGTCATGTCAATGTTTAATCAGACCTAAATGTTTCCATACTTAGTTCACTTTGTATATTACTGTAATCGGAGCATGCCAGAGCTGAACTGGAAGCAACTTGCATGCATTTACTTGGGGAATCAGCAGAATAGACGGACAGTTTAAGCGTTGAAAGCAGAATGCAACGCTTACAATCGAATCAAATCGACTAAAACAGTGGAGCCGAAGTTGTCAAGTTCTTAATAGTTTCTATTTTTGAGGAAACGCCAAAATTTGCTCTCCATCAGAATCGGTAAATAACCCTACACAAGTTACGGTTGCCACTTGTTAGGTACAGGTTAATATTATTTCGAAAAAATCAAAAGCAAATAGGGTTGCCGTCATACTTAAATGGTTTTCTTTTTTAGCTTGACTCACACAAGATACGAAAAAGTCTAAAACGTGTGGTTGGCTCTGGACAGAATAGAATCGACTGGTAGAAAAGATCAATTTGCCCCCGTTTAGACAAAAGAGTTTTGTTTTTGTAAAAGGTGACTTTAAAAGAGACAAAAGCAATGGCAAAACTAACACTTAAATTGTAAAACTTTTTTCAAGATAAGAAATTCAATATTTTCTTTCTACTACATCATAGCCCGATGAACAGTTTTTGAAAAATAAGTCTTTCAACTCAAAACATTGATTTAAATTAAATAGTTTTTAATTTAAAACAACTAAGAGATTTGCCATCTCTGACATATTTTGGTTTTATTCGCCAAAATTTTGCACATAACAATTTTTTAGACGTGAAACTCGATGACAGAAGATCGATTTTTATTAATGTCAGTCCTTTTTTTGCCACTGGGCCCCACTGTACAACCAACAGTAGTTTGTTTAATCCCATGTTGTTTTTTTGGTTTGTTGTTTTATTTTTTGTTTTTATTCAACACCAGTCCCAATGCATTAAATCAAATTCTCGCTCTGCGGTCATCATTAAGGCCGGATCACAATAATATATACCCGCGCCGCCACAGTTTCATTATGGAGGAGTAGAGACGGTCCCTTCAATTTAATAAAGCTTTGTCTCTGCTCTTCCACGGACAGTCTGACAGTGATAGAATAGTGAGTCTTTCATTTTTATTCTCTCGGTAGTCCGTTCGGAGTTTAGTGTACCGCATTAGTTAGTTTACCGTAAGATATTATTGTTAAAACAATACGCCAAAAACCGCGTAGAAAATAAAACGTTTGCCTTTAAACTTTTTTACCTAGTTAAAAAAAATTGTTCTAAATTAAATTGTTCTAATTGTATTGTTAGTACCTGCATAAATGTACAAGAAATGTGTTTTTGATTTTAAAGAATAAAACTTCAAAATAAACTCTAAGTGCAATATAAAGTTTCAAAAAAATCGATCTCTTATTTTTTTCGATTAGAAAAAGCCTCGTTTGAGGCTAAATTGAAAAAAACGTCATGATGAGTGATCAAACGGATTCCAGTCCAGAAATTCGTAAATTCAATCAAAAGTAATTAACTGACCTTCATTTATTATTTAAAATTAAAACAAAATCCTTTCCGAAATGATTAAAATTATAAAAAGTATTAAGTCTGTTAAGCCGCTTTTTTTCTTTTTTAATAAAAACAAAATAAATTTTGCTAATTATTCAATTATCTTCCCTAATTGGCACATAAATATAAAATGCAGTTCATAATAAAACATACTTACCTACAAAATAAAAAGAAAGAAAAAAAAATCAGAAAACAAGCAACGGAAATAACTGATTAAGGAGTAATTTAAGAATCAGAATTTCCACCTTTTGTTTTCTCTCACTCCGTACTTCATTTTTGGTGTAAGTGATATTGGTGGAAGAAAAAAAACTTACACTTTTGGTGAGGGTTTTTGTTATTTGTTGTGTTTTTTTGTTTTGCTTGCTTTTAAGTTAAACAGCAAATAGTGGGGTGCAATGAATCCGACGTTATAATGTTAAC
Source organism: Meliscaeva auricollis (assembly GCA_948107695.1). Lineage (NCBI taxonomy): Eukaryota > Metazoa > Arthropoda > Insecta > Diptera > Syrphidae > Meliscaeva > Meliscaeva auricollis. Next base: position 26,125,387 of record OX403618.1, read on the forward strand.
GAAAATTTACATAAATGGCTTGTCGACGATATGAAGTAATGTTTGACTTTTAAAAATACAGACCTTGAGTCGTAAAAAAATTGAGCAGTTGCAATAAAAAACATAGTTTGCCTATTTATGATGATTATTTTACCTGCGATATACACCACATGCATAATGCATATTCAGAGTCTGTTTATGCAAAATTATTTATTTTTTTAAGTGTCAATCTTGCGAAGATCACAATCTAATTTTTATAGTATGGAATTGGATCTCGTAATTCAGAATAAATGAGCAATTAACTTAAAATTTTAAGGCTACAATTATTGTGACTTATGTTAAAACATAAAGCCAATAAAAGAACACCTTCATTTTCTAAAAATAAACACTAATATTGTGGCTTTTAAAAAAGTGACTCTTAAGGTCTATTTTTCTGATTTTTGTTAGCATGCATTGTAATGCATTATAATAATAATTATTATTATTATTTGAATATTGTTGAAGAAACTTGGCTCTCATTTGACAAACATAAAGGGCTTTACAATCAAAATTGTTCATTCTATCTCATCAGAACTTCCCTATAGCTATTAGATTCTTGCCTTGATCAAGCTGAAATTCAGTGGCTGCATGTAAATACTTTGTCTGTATGTATCAGAGACAACAGCCTAAACGGATGGGTCGATGTACTTCAAACTTTGTAGGTGGAGTTTTTTGGAGACTATCCCCAAACATTTTTTGAATTTTTTTTTTGGACCAAAAATAATGGTACCTGTCTTATACCGGTTTTAGAAAAACTCATTTTTCTCAAAAACGGTACCTACGATTTTTCAACCAAAATCATTTTTTTTAAAAACCGTTATTAACGCTACCTGCCACAGAACCGTTTTTTCAAATTCTGATTTTCTCCTTCATGACTCAATTAATTTCGACCATTTGTTTTTACATGAAAGAAATTTATACCGTTATAATTTTTTTAAAAATTTGGAAAATTATTTTTTTGGATTTTTAAAAAATATTTGATTTTTTTTTTTGAAAAATCATTTTTTCGAAAACTCCTTAATATTTTTTTTCAAAATTTAGTTTTTAGATGTTAATAAATAATATCTTAAGAATGGAGTACCAATCCGTTCCAAAATTTTATATAGAAAAAAACAGTTTTTTTTTTTTTTAAAACGGCTCTAACGATTTTCAATTTTTTTTTCCAAAAAAGTATCATTGTAGAAGAAATCAAATTGCATACTTCGTTTTGAGGTTAAATTCATTTAAGAATCTGTTTTAGTCATTTGAAAATCGAATTTTATGCTTTTTTAACTTTTTTTCTAAAACTGCATTTACAAATTTTTAATTAAAAAGGCTTAGCATATACATATGTAGTTACTTTATCTTTAAGAGCAAGTACGTGTGACCCAGTCATGCATTTTATTTTTAGGTGGTACCTACCGTTGTCTTTGAATAGTTATTTGTGCATGTAAAATCATTATTTTTAGGAAATTGCCCTCCTGCCTGAACTATGGGATATAGATACTCTACTAGCTTAATTCATGTTATGAGAAACATTCATAATCTCTTAATAAACTGTTTATTTCTGCTTTTTTTCTGTTATACATTATGTATTGCTATATTTTTTAAAGCTTTATGGAAACTGTTGAATCTACCGAAATGATAAAACTCTTAATTAGGTAAAAATTTGACGAAGTTAGATTTTTTACAATGGATAAAGGTCGAAAACACCGTTTTTTGCACCTAACTCCAAATATTGGGGTGTACAAAATTTTGGCAAACCGTTTTGTAATCAGTGCAACCAAATCTACAAACGTGCTATGTATCCACCCGCGTAAATTTTTTAACTTAAAGGTGACATTATGATGCATAAAGATTTGATTTAAAATACTGAAAGTTTTCAAATGCTTGGAAATCACAGTAAAGCCAATAAAACTTTTTGGCTTGAAGTTGACACATAGAGAGAGTAGGTACTATTTTGACCATACTATAATTTGGACCGGAAAGATAGTAAGAAATTACCCATTTCTTCAGAACGAAATACAGTTAGGATTATTTTTCTTATTAAAAAAGTTTAAGCTATAATTTGTGGTACGCCACCTCCTTCGCGAAATTTGATATTTTGGGAAACTTGAAATAGCCTACATCTCCAAAATTATTGTCTATAGTGGATAAAGATTGTTGGGAAAAAGTAGCAGGAAATACTCGTATAATTGAGTCATTCCATATGAAAACGTCTAAAAACAAAAAAAAATCGTTGCTGTATTATTTTAGATTTTGCTGAAACTTGGTGAGGATGTTCTCTAGGACAGTAAGGAAGTAAATCCATGGTGATTTAATTTTAAGTTGCGTTGCTTCCCCGCTACCCCCTTGCGTACTTTCGGAAAACGTCATTTTTATGTTATTTTAGTTTTGCTTCTAAAAACTTTTCTATTAAAGATATTTTTTTTGTTTGAAACGGCATTCTAAAGCTTATAAATAGTAGTTTTTGATTAAGGAATAAAAAATCAGGTATCAATTAACCCGGAATTAAAAACAATTTTTGAAAATACGGTAATTCTGTTGATTTTTTGTTGTTTTTGACGGACTCCAGAACCTCGACTATTGTGTGTACGTGGCTAATATTTACGAAATATTAAATATACATTCAATTTAATAAAACAAACTCTAAATTAACTCGATGGGTGTACTCCTTCTGCAAAAATTTTAAGCTCAAAGTTTTGAGTTTTTGAAAAAAACACATTTTTTATGCTATGATTTCACTATGTTTGACTAAAGATAGGAACATGAAACTAACAGTGTAAGTTTTTTTAGTCTTTAACTATTAATTCTCAAAATGTGTGTTTTTCATATCTTCCAAGTGAATTGCTTGTTTAAAAAACAGCAAAAATGCTAAACAGACAAAAGAACCCCTACTTCAGGCTATGATTTCACTACGTTTGACATGAGATAGAAATATGAAACTTACAGTGTATTTTGGTTGGGTCTTTAACTATCAATTCTTAAAATAAAAGTTTTGTGTTTTTTTATATTTTCTAAGCAAATGACATATTTAAAAAAACCCAAAAAACCTAAACAGAGAAAAGAACCCCTACTTAAGGCTTTTATTTCACTATGTTTGACATGAGATAGAAATATGAAATTTACAGTGTACTCAGTTCTACTTCTTAACTAAAATCCCTGAATTTTATTCTGTTATTCACATATCTTTTATGTCTACGGCTTGTTTTAAAAACAATTAAAACACAAACAAAGCTAAAAATCCAAAACAAACCCTTATTTAAGGCTATGGTTGCACTATGTTTGACATGAGATAGAAACATGAAATTTACAGTGTATTTAGTACTTATTTTAAACTTTAAACCCTGAACATTTTATTTTGTTTTAAAAAAACGCCACAAGCTTTTAAAACGCAGTAGGTATCTAATTTTTGCTCAATACATGGATATCAATTAATTTAATCACAAAAACAATTTTTTTACATTCTGTACTAGCTAAAACTTTGTTATAAGCTTTCTTCTACATATAATAAAACTATAAATTACGGAAAACTGTAAATTGCACATAAATTATTTTTTTTGTTTATTTGTCTTTAATTTCTCCGTCAAATGTCGTATAATTCTTAGTTTTTTTTCCTGAGCAAGGGATATGCAGCAGGTTCTTATAATAGAAGAAAGCACACACACAAACAGACATCTTTCTAAAAACGACGGCTTCAGACTTCTGGCACCCAGATAACCGTCTTATATGTAAAACTTTGAGGTTGCAATTATATAATTTGAAAGTTTAATAAGTGGTTTCATTATTTGATTGCCAGCTATTTTTTTACCGTTAATTTTGTTCAAATGATAAAAAAAGGTTCCACATACGCCCCAGTGACCGCTTCAGTATTGATGCCATATCGCAGATTTGTATCTTATGTCTGCGTTTCAAAGTGCATATGAAACATGCATACATTACACTATAGTATAAATATAATCATGAGTACACGAGTTCCCCTATTAAACAAAAGTTCACACAATAAATTAAAATATGAAAATCATGGTCATTTATATGAAACGGAAGTTACTTATTGTTGATTTTGCAAGGCATCATACCTACTTTATGTCAGAGAAGTTGTTAATAATACCTACTAAAGCCTTTCTCACTAACAAACATTTGTTTAAAGTGCTTAAGACACACGTTATGGCAGCTGCTATCATTGCAACAATTGTCTGAGGCAAATTATCTTAAAAGTGACAATGACAGTTCAATTAAGTTGTTGAATTTCTCCCGAAGACCGTAACGTAGATGACAATATTGTTTCAGAAGGTTTTTTTGTTTGCATGGTTTGTATATGTTGCAACTGCAATAGCGCTTTTCGCAGCCTCGAACAGATATTCAAATTATTATTATTATTTATCTGGGGTCTCGGTCACTTATTCAATTGATAAAGAGCGGCGTAAAATTATGATGGACCATCGCATATTGTGTGACCATCACACGGAAAACCGGTTTGTCATAAGAGAGTGTCGTTCGTCTGTGCTGTCAAATGACCCAATGATCTAATATTATTATTGTTTTTATTTTTTTTTTTTTAAAGAAGAGGAAACGATCATTTTTGCTTTTTAATTGTGTGAAACGGCTGGTAAATATACAAAGTTTTCTGTAGCAGGTAAAAGAACTTGTTGACTGTCGGAGAGCTTATTTATTTATGGAATGATGAGTTTCTATTTTTAGACACACGAGCGACTGTGTGTTTTTATTTAGAATTTGGATAATATTTTTTGGGCTTGGGATGCTGATACAATGATATACGAAAAAGCAGAGAAGGTTTCTGTTTAGCTTTAGCTTCTAATAATCATCCAATTTCGATTACTTATTCATTTGTCTCAGGAACAATGTATTAAGGAGCTGGTGAACGTTTTGAAAACGTTATCCTGACTTTTTGCTTTCTGTATTTTACTACTTACGAGGCTACAAAAAATCAGCGTTTGGCAGTTGTTAGCCTTTAATTTTCAAACAAGAAAAGTCCACAGTTGCAGTTTTGGGAGTCTCTTTCTGCTTATCCAAGATTTAAACTTGTAAATCTTGTAGAAGATCTGCTTACATTACACAAATCTTAGGAATGCATTGGTAAAATCAAAAACTAAAGAGACAAAAGCGAGAGCACAATATTTCTGGGCTGTGGTCTTGACCAGTACACCAATTTTCGGTGATGTTTTCTTGTCAGGATTATGACTTTAAAATTTATATTTTATCCCTACTTTTGATTCAGAAATGAATTTTGTGTTTAAAAGTGTATTTTTTTGTTAAATCATTTAGCTAGAAACGGCATTGCTGAATTGACTCAAGCGCTATTTTAGTGAAAACACCTTTGAAAATGCCTGACATGCAATTTATTTCTTCGAGATATAAAAGGCCAAGATTGTTTGTCTTTCAAAAGGTTGGTATCTTGTCCTGCTGCGAAGCGGAGCGGTTTTGTTTCGAGGTGTAACTATTAACGTCTTAAAAATCTATTAAACTGCATAAACACTGCAAACAGTTTTTCTTTAACAGTTTGAAAAGTAACTAAACAACAAAATAAATGTACCTATTATTAAAAAAAAAATAACCTAAATCACTTACATAATATAACAATAATGTTAAAAAATATACACTAATTTAAAAATTATAAGCGTTGTGTGTAAAAAATAAACAAAGAAAACAAGTTAAGTAAAAAACAAAACCGTAAGTTACCAAAAGTAACCATATCTTCCGAGCCAGAAAATAACCTACGTGAAAACCAAGTTCTTTCTGACTCCGCGAAACAAAAAAGGAACCTGAAATTTTGTTTAAACAAATTCAAAAAGATTCAATTAAAAAATAGTAAATATAGGTCTTTGATGATCTTTAATTAATAACTAAGTAAATATTTTCTGGATTTTTCCGGCCTCATTAGTGATTTCAATTTATTATATTAAAAAAAAAAGAACAACAAATTTAGGTAGACAAATAATCGTGCAGCTGTTTAAAATTAAATTGTTTTCGTATTTAGATATTTGATATGGTATATAATTATATAGTATTATTTAATTTCTTTTTGTTATTGAAGAATATTAATTATATTTATACAAATTAGTTAGACAAATACTGACTTACTATATTTATAGCTATTAGTAGACAAAAACCTACTATAAACATTTAATTTTGCAATTCTACTACGCCTTGTTTCACCGGATCTTGAATATCATCAATCTTTACGGAAAAACCAAATGGATACTGCTATGCGGGTACCGTACTTACAGTGCGAGTGGTGCTTAGCCATTTAAACTATAATGCACCTCAAATTCCAGAGCTGTTAGGCAAAACATTGTCTTGAAGAAACAAATTATTCTTGCAAATGTGACCTCTTTTGGCAATTTCGAATTAGTCAAGTTAAGGTGTATAATATATTCTTTTGGTGTTTTTTTTTCGAAGCTATATTCGGCTAAGACAGCTTTACCAGAAAACAGTCGTCATCACTTTGTCAGCCCAAAGAACTGGCTTTCTATTTTTTGGAGCAGTTTTTCCTATTTCAAGTAAATTGTTACAATTAGGTATTTTTGTTTGCTGTATATGTGATTTTAAAATAAGTGTTATTATTTATTAAGTTGTGCCAAAAGAGCACATGAAAAAAAATCACATTGACTCAGTGCTATTTGTTTCACAGACATTTTGCTTCAAAAATTTTTGAAATTTTGGTCATTGTCAGAATTTATAATGCATAAGGTCTATTTTGTACTGCCGAAAACAACAAATTTTGAGTCCAAGTACTGTTGTTTTCGGCAGTACACACACAGATCTATAATAGGTACGTTTAGGAACTTTTTGGGCTGATGTATGAAAACCGTAAATTTTTTTAGAGTGGGGATGAAATTCTCTCAATTGTGGTCGAAACTGTCAAATATCTGCCACTTTTTGTTTTATTTATAAAATAATTCAATTTTTATGGTGTTTTTTTTTTGTTTGTTTTGCATTATCAAATGACTTCGACAGAGTTCATATTTTAGCCGCAAGAAATTCTTTGGGCAGACATCTCCAATAGTACGCTCTCTATTCATAGGTTTGACAGGACTTGCACTCAGAAAAAAGTAGAAATTCGTTGTTTTAGCGAGTACCCAAATATATGAGCAAATATATGTTTCAAAAATGTATTTCGTCGAGTAATGCCTTTAGACCAGTAGTATAAGACATTCAAGGTCGCAAAAAAAATTGCAGATCGCCGATTTTTTTTAATGTTATTTGAAAATGTGTCAGCAGTTTACGACCAAGTTTGCAGCTCGTTATAAAATAAAAACTGAAAAAAGTGCAAAAATTTCGAAGTTTTTGGTGAACGGTTGCAGTCAGCACTGGTTTTTCGAAGCTGCAAACTTGAAGCATATAACAAAAAAACTACAAATTCCTGGAATTACAAGTGAAATTGCTCAATTTTGTATGGAAAATTGTAAGATTAATACTTAATCGTACACTGCTGGCATATTTCCTAACAACATCTCAAAAAATACTACTGGTCTAGTTTTTCATGCTGAGGCTGCAAGTTGGTCACACAACCTCTTAAAAACATTGATATTTTGCAAATTAAAAAAGATTCTAGTCTTATAGTAGAAGATATCCCACAACAAGGACGAAAAACCCACACCGTTATCTCATTACTATACCAGTTTTGAGCTACTATATTTTCAATTAGGTAATATCTAAGGAAATAGTTTGCACATGGAATGCCTAGTGATATCCTGTCAAGAGATAGGGTTGCTACGCTTTAAAGATAAATTGTGTATGTTTTCCAACCTAGCTTATATAACAGGTCTTATAGGAGTATAAAATCTGATATCAAAAAAGTATAATTTCAAAATCTTAAAAAATTGGGTATTTCTGAAATTTTAATTTCCAGCAGGGGTGAATAAGGGTGAACTTAGAAATAAGTCCAGACACTTTTTCTTAAAAGATTTATTTAAGAGTCGATAGACAATATACATAAATATCTAATAGATACGTTTAAAAACCTACAATATAAAATGCACGACTGGATCCCACGAACTTGCTCATGAAGTCCAAAGCTATTATGTAAAAACTTTGTATAAGTGAAGTCCAAAGCTATTATGTAAAAACTTTGTATAAATAATTTTAGGTTTTCGTTATCTGCTATGTGTGTATGTATTGATGAGCAAAATAAACAAAAAAAAATTTTTTTTAACGGGAACACTGTTTGAACTTTTTTTTTCGATATTGGGTCAGTGAAATTATTTTAGTTCTAGATGTTTAGTTTTTTAATGTTGATAAATAATATGTTAAAAATGGCATACCAATTTTTTTTTTGGCTCGATAGATTTTTCAGAAAAAAATTATCTTTATAAAGAAATCATATGAAAAAGTTTAATCAAAATCGTTGAATGTTTGAACAAAGTCGTTTGAACCGTTTTCGAGAAAACTCGAATAGCTCAAAATTTTTTAGAAATTTTGTATGGAAATTTGAGAGTTATTTATATATATCAAAAAATAAATGAGATTTCGATTGATTTGTTCAATCTTTTCGATTAAATTATTCTCATTGAGAATGATGCTTAACGTTTTGAATTGAAAGAAAATTGACAAACACTATTAATTTGTTTAATAAAATTTTGTTTAAAAGTATAGAATTTCAATATTATTTGTCAACTATCAATTTGATAAGTGTAATAAATCTTAATCTTTTCAGAACAGGATTTCCAAATTACAATTTTTTTATCATTTTACAATCAAGTAAGCCCCCCTTGAGTATAATGAAAAGAACTAAACCCGGTAATGACAACACTAGAAAAACGAAGAAATGCAAGCAAAATAAGTCTAGATATCACTTATATGACTTATTTTAATGTTTTTTAGTAAATCTTTAATATTCTATGTAAAAGACAAGAATAAATTACTTTTTTTGTATGTCACCACAATAAATAAAACACTCGCAACGGTAATGACAAGTTCAATGAACTAAAACTAAAATGTTTGCAACAGTTTTCAGCTGTCTCTCTGGTGCCAAAATTCTCATGAAATATCCAAACAGCTTTATACAGATAGCTATTATTTTAGTTAAAAATAATAAATAAATATTTTGAATCAATCCATTCCCAAAACGAGATTCTAGTTATGGAATTTTCAAACAACAAGTTTTAAGATTATCGTATCACATGATTTAAATTTATTTTTTTAAAGACAGATACAGATACATATCTAATTTTGTTATCGTTTTTATTTAAATAAAAAAAAACAAAAAAATTGATTCGATTTTTTCCATATAAATTTAATGAATCATGAGTTTCATTTATTATTTAAGAGACAGACATGTGATAGGGCGTAGGGAACGTGATGTCTTATGATTCCTTATCATAAAATTTAATATTTAATGAAGTGCAATATTTGATACTTCAAGGTTTCAAACAAAATATTAAATTCATAATCTAGAAAAATTTTGATCGTTTATTTGTATAATACATTGATTATTCCTAGAGCTGACATACAGCAAGGTAGGAATGGGAGGTAGGAAAACCGGCGACTTGTCATTTATGTCATATCTTTGCCAAACATTTTGAAGCAAAGCAATCTAGGTTCTAATTAAGAATTTCGGGTACCAGACGTTTTAAGTTTAACCACTTCCAACCAGATGCTCTCAAAAAGGGTAAAAAAAAAAAACAATTTATTTTCAACAAATTAGAAAAAAATCCCTCATTACAAATAATAAGAGCATACACCTCTAAAGTGTCGCTTACACTCAACCAGACGCATCCAACGTAGAAAGAGTGCAAAAATTTAATCCACTTTGGCAACATTACTTTTTGGTGTTTGTTTTTGCTTAATATAAACTTTAATATTTGATTTTTCAATTGGATATCATATTTTTAAGTGTTTCTTATCAGCAAAGAATTAAAATTAAAAAAAAAACAACGTCTTCACACTCAATTAAAGGTACGGTTAACATGGGTAAGATGGCATACCCTTTAAGTTAGCAATGCTTTATTTTATTTTCAGAGTTTTTAAATAAAAAAACAATCAAACAAAGAATCAAATAAAAATATCTTGTTTGGGTGAATTTTATTGTTCTATCATAATTTTGAGATCTCGCATATTCCCATTAAACCATAGAATGCTGCCAAAATAAAATTAAAAAAAGTGTAAAAAACTCAAAACCTACACATGATACAGATCGCGTATTATCATCATTTCCAGAAGACCCGTTACCAGCACAGAAAAAGATAGCGACTAAGTTTGGAGAATAGTTTGTTTAAGTAAAATTTAAATTTCTAGAATCGGTTGTAGTTTGGCAAAGATTTATAATTGGAAACGGAGCTACAACTTAAAAATTATTTCGTACGTTTTTTTTTGCTTAGAATTACCAATCCAGTTTTAAAGGGGCAAAAGTTGAAAAAATATTGGCAGGATAAGGGCGGTAGGAAAATTTAGGAAAAATGGTATATGAAAGGGGAGACATAAATTGCCCATCTATATATTGGTGCGTGGGCGAAAAATTGGGAAGGGTGTCGAAAATCGTAGTTTTTTACGATTTCTATCAAAAGTAAACATCCTATCGAAAAAAATTTGTTAAAAGAATTGTAGGTTGTAAGAATATATACAACTTTTGTTTAGACAATTTTTCTATAGAACCCCAAAAATATTGTTTTTTTTTTTGGCAGGCGGTGGAAATCTTCAAAAGACACTTGGCAGTAATCGGCACCAAGTTGTGTGGGAATCTTACAGCACTATAACCACCTCGAAATCAGAACCAATCTATGAAAGATCGACAACTGATTTTTCTTTCTCAGTGTTTTCATCACTTTGGGGGAAGTTGAAACTTTTAATACTTTCCGTGGCTTTTAGACCATTAGCTCATGTGGCTTGGTTCGTCTTAGTCTCCGAACATTGCTTCTTTTATTTATTACGGAAATACATTTCACAGTTTATATGACTGTCGCTGATTATGTGATACAATAGGTTTTCTTACAACCTCTGTAACCATTTCTATTTGTAGTTCACGATGCAAATCGCTATTTCTTATAAAGATACCATGGTAGATTTACTTTTCCACGAAGGACGATGGATGATTTCGGTATTTGTTTTCTTTGAACAGCCCCATAATTGGATTCCATAGGTCCATACAGGGTTTAGTACTTGTTTATAAAGCATTATTTTGTTTTATTTTAGTTTTGCATCCAAATTCATTCCAAGGTATTTGGCCGTATTGCGGCACAGCTTGATTGTTAATGAAAATTGGAACATTCATTAACTATTTATTTGTAAAGTTTATTTGTGCAGATTTTGTTTCATTGAGTTTGATACACTATTTTTTGGTCAAATCTCTTACTGTGTCGACTGCGTGTTGCATTTTTTTTTGCTGCCTTGACGACGCATTTGTGGGGTACCAAAATTACAGTATCATCTGCAAACGTAGTCATAATGGCGTTATTATACACTGGAATATCCCTTGCACAAAGCATATACAGGGTAGGTCCTAGGACACTTCCTTGTGGAACACCGGCTTCTATTTTCTTTAGTTCTAAATACTCTTGATCGTACTGTACTCTAAGGAGTCGGTCTAAGATATACAATTTTAGTATTTCACAGTACTGCCTGGGAAATCCCTTTGCAGTTTGTACTCCAGGCATTCATGCCATACCTTATCAAATTCTTGAACAACATCTAAGTATATAGCCGAATATACTTCTTTCTCTTCTAGTGCCTTTCCAATTACATCCATTATTCGGTGAACTTGGTCTATCGTGGAATGTTTATTTCTGAATCCAAACTGATGATTTGTAATAAGATTTCTTTCTTCTATAATTTTGCTTAATCTCTTCAGTAGCAATTTTTCAAAATCTTTTAACATAATTGGTATACGCGATATTGGTCTGTAAGACGTAACTTCTGTTGGTGGCTTACTTTGCTTAGGTATACAAATTACTTCAGCAATTTTCCAATGATGTGGGACATATTGGATCCTTAGGCATGCATTTATTATCTATGTATTGGAGTTTTATGAAACTTTTTAATGGCATTTCTTTAATAACATGAGCCAAAAATGCCAAAAACAAAGTTAGATTTTGATGAAACTTGGTTTTAACGTTCAAAATATTAATTTTTGTCTTTTTGTTTGGCGAATTTATTTTAAAAAAATTCTATCAAAAAATTTGACGAACAAAATTTTTAATTTTTAGAAAATTTTAAGATGGATTCTTTTTGGTGAAATAATAACTTTTTAAGACTAAGTAAGAAAAAAAAAGTTATGGTAGAAATCGTTGTCAAAAATTGTACAAATCAAAAAAACGCATTTTTAAGACCGATTTTTCCGTAAATGACAGTAACATTACCCAGCGAAGAGTGGTCATAAAAACGTGATCCAGAAACCAAATCTAGTATCAAAATTAGTATTTCATGCAAAGTTTTTGACATATTGAATTTTGAATCAAAAACATTGCTTTTGTGTTGTTTTTGGTAAAAAAAAATCAGCTAGTGTTCAGCGCATCGAAAGTTTTAACGATTTCGATTTCCAGTAAGCTTGATGTATATTATGTTTTGAGTTTGTTACAAACAATAAGGGTATTCATGAAACCTGGTAAACTTTTCCATCTGGTAAAATAGGAAAAATAATGCATGGTAAATGCATGTTTCATGAAAATCTCTTAAATAAACTTCTGAAATGTGTGTAAATTATGTATAGATACTTGAATTATTTGGAGAAAATTATAATTCTTTTCTTGTCTTCGTCAACTAGCTACATATTAGTGGCTGGTTATATCTAAAATAACCAAAATTAAACGTTCAAAGTTTTCCACATTTACCATTTCCAGATGATAAACTCTTACCAAACAAATTTGTGTGGAAAAGTTTAACATATTCTGAACTACAAGAGCAGAAACGTGCATGGAGAGGCAGTTCGGCTTATTTTGACTTCAAATATTTAAAAGAAGACAAAATCATTCACATAATTTTTCAATAACCACAAAATTAACGAGATATTAAAGGTGCAGCCTTTTCCTCCACTGCACCATCTCACCCACTTTTACCCTACATAAAGATAATGATTATTTCAAACAAAAACGTTTTATCTTACCAAAATACAAGGTTATCAATCTATGTGTTTTGACACTTGCCTTCATTTATCTGGTAACATAACGCCTATATTCGCTATCAATATTTTTATAATTGAGTTATTAATACAATCCACAATTTAATACCATGAACAGTTTTTTGTCGTTAAAATCATATCCATCAATCGGGTAAAAGTGTCTTTTTTTTGTGTCAAAAGAATTTTTCAATTGTGTTTAACTTACTCAGTGTATAATATAGCCTGGATAATTGACACTTAGCTATTTGAGATAACTTACAATAATTCAACACAAACCAAATTACGTGCTAATTTTGTTTGAAATCTGATGAATGTGCCTTCTTTAGTTTAACGTCATTTATACACCTATAAAAGTTTATTTAAATGTTCTCGAAAGTCTTGAGGCTCTGATTACAATATGTGGTGTGTACAGAGGCGGCGGCGGCAGCAGCAACGAGAACAACGAAGAAAATCATCATTGTAGGCAAAATATTGTAGTTTGTGTTGTTTTTTTTTATAATTTTTTTATAATTTATTTTATAATTTAAAAATAATTGCTGAGGTGATAAATCATTAATTTTATTATAGAGAACACACCTTCTTCTATGGAGTGGTTGTAAAATATAATTGATTGAGTAATCTGATGTGATATAATCGTAAGGAATTGCAAAATCACCTACGCCAGCTGCAATAAGAAATATATAAAATATTTTAATTTATGTATTAATATCTTGTTGTTAAATCAAATGTCTATTTAAATTTAAGTTTTAATTAAGATGCTAATGAGTGTAATTAATATTGAAAACTTTGTTTTTTTTTTTTATTTTGCAGTGAAGTAACTGAAGGTGCGCTGCAGATATGGCGAACACTGCCAGAGAAAATTCGACAAGATCCCAGCCTTGCGTCATTCCGTCAGGAACATGAACGGCTTCATGGTAAGTTTTAAAAACTTCATCAAGTTATTTTTTTTACTGAAATGCCTTTCAAGTGAAACATTTGGGATAAATAAAAACTGCGTTTTGGGTAAGAGATTTTGTAGATATTGAGGAATTAGATAGATAGTATTGAATTAAAAATCATAGTCCTTAAATTCACAAAACTGACGATAAAATTAATGCTGCAATTACATCAATGACAATTGTCATTCATTGCTTCAAAATACATGGAAAATTTCATGACAAAAACAATGAGCTGGTTTATTCTTTGCCACGACAGTGACGATTGTCAGTCATTTAAAAGGAGCATACCTTATAATAAATTTTATTATTGTTTTATATCACAATGGTTGAGGGCTTTAAATTTGCTCCGTTGCTTATAAATTTAATAAAAGTTTGTTTTGACAATTAAGTATGTGATTTTTAGAACTTCATGTGCTGTTTATACGTAAATAAAACAGAGTTGTTTAAAAAATATATTTTTTGTTTTTTTAAGATATAACATTTTATATTATGAGTGTTGCCATTGTTTTTAAAAAATTATCAGTGAAATAAATAATTTTTTTGTAACCATTAAACGGGGAGCAATATAGACCCGCCCTTCAATCGCCAATTGACAAAATTAAAATGTTGATCTTTTTCCCGAGTCTTATATACGCTTAAACAACAACAAAAAAATATATTAATTTTGTGAGCCTACGGCAAAATAACATGAAAATATAATAATTTGTCTCTTTGTCTGGATGTGTTTGTAGTCAAGCTAAAATGGTTTGGTAGATTTACATCAAACTTGGTATATGCCTTTTTTTGGAGCATATTCCTTGACGTTTTTTATTATTTTTTTTTTGATCAACAAAATAATGGCATCTGCCATATATCGCTCATTTACTTGAAGATAATAAAAAAAAAAATTAGTCAAATGCGGATTATATTTAAAATGCTCCATAACGGTGTTTTTGAACTTTAAAAAACAAATACGTTTTTGAAAGTTGATGTGGGTAGTTTAATTGATTTTAAAAATCAGGGAATAATAGGAAACTATTTTGTCTTTAAGAGATTTTTAGATTTTAAACATTTTTTTCAACGAATAACAGTAAAAACAAGATTTTTCAGTCCAAATTTTTTGACCGTTTCCAACTGTATTTTATTTTTATCTAATTTATTTTTAAATTTACACAGCCATTAGATGTTAGGTTAATACATTTTTGTACAAACTTCTACAATTTTCTGTAGTCTGTGAGCCGTAATAACGGTAAAAAGAGTTTTTTTTTACGCGGTGCTTTATTACTATTTACATAAAACTATAAAAAACTTTATTGAGCATCACGATTAAATTGCCTTTAATTTGATATATCACACATAACTGTACATGCTATAAAAGCTTCACAAAATTGAAAAGAGTTTCATAAAAATTCAACAAAATTTTCTGCTTTGGTCTTCGGACTCAGCCACCAGTGGAGAATGGTACCATTTGCTCACAAACGGATTCGAGATGGTTCGCTTATAAAATGTGTTTGTTGTCGAATTTTAAAGAATGACGTGTTTAAATTTGGCTGAAATATCAGGATATAACATGGTGTAATTTTTTTTTTCATACAATGACATATACAAATAATGAGTGAAAGGTGATTAAGGGCAAAATATATTTTTGTTTTCTTATTCATTTTGCAATATGGTATGAAATTTGTTTGAATTTCATAAATCCATTTACTACAATATTGTTGGTACAAGTGTTCTTAATAGGCAATAAACATTTTTAAACATAAAAATACATATTTATAGATTTTAGAGAGAAAAATTTAAAAAAAAAGTTGATACAATTGGGTATTAAAATCTGTAACTTAAGTTTTAGTTGCTGGATTTTAACAAATTGAACAGAATCTTTAGATAAAATGTTGGTTTATAAATCTGCATAAAAATATTTGACAATTTTTTTTTTAAACATTGCCGCAGGGGTCGTTGAGTGAAAATATGTTTTTAATGCATGCGTTAAAATTACAAAATTTAATGAAAAATTTGATAATTTAGATAATATTTTAAACTTTAAATTTCAAGATGTGTCTGTTTTCTTAAACAATGTGATACAAACTTTATTGATTAAATTAAAAACAAAGACTGTAAATAATATATTCCAGAAAAAACATCGAACAAAATGCAATTTTTATGTAGTTTTTATGATCCTTTGACCAATTGTACCATTCATAACATCTGCTTATATAAAATTAATTTTCTTATAAAATGTCAACAATTATTCTGATATACAATTTGTTTCAATAAGACACTCACAAGCTTAGCAATATCATTAAATAATAGCAAAAATAGTATGAATTTGATCTCTCACAAATCTGTTAAAAAAATCGAAATATACTTTTTACGTAAACAAAATACTTGCAGATTTTGAGCTTAGTAAAACTTCACCGATTTTTTAAGTTGAGGTATCAATAGAAAGATTAAAATCTCAGTAAAAATAAAAAATAAAATCAAATACATTTTTTACTAAAATTGTGAAAATATAGGCTCCACAAGGAAAAAATGATATTTTCACGTCATCTACCGTAATTTTTACATTTTTTTAATTTTAAACATATGTACATATATGAAATATAAGAATTAATTTCACAAAAAAGTACATTATGCTTCTTTAAAAAAATTTCCCTCCAAGAACTTTTCGCTACTAAATAGTTTGTCACATCCAAAAAAAACTGTACAAAAAAAAATAATGAAAGGAAGTATAGCTTCTGGCGCGCGTAAAATTGTTTTTTTTTGTATTAAAAAAAATTGGAATTTTTTTTGAAAAATGTTTTTTTTTCAAAAATGACTCAAAATTTCTTTTATAGGTGTTAGTAAATAATATCTTAAAAATGACATTCCATTTTTTTTGTTCAAAATCATTTGAATATTTTTTTTTTTAAACTACTCTAACGATTTTCAGTTTTTTTCCTAAAAACCAAATTGCATTCTTCGTTTTGAGGTAAAATTTAAGCAACTGTTTTAGTCGTTTGAAAATCTAAAATTCGATTTCGATGCTTTTTAAATTTTTTTTCTTAAACTGCATTTTCACAACTTTAATTAAAAATGCTTAGCATATTTCATTTAAAGCAGATTTTTCAATCAATAATAACCTCGCACAGGATGTCCATTGTAAAAAGGTACCTAGGCTCGCGGTTCAAGGGATTTGTGTTTTAAGTAGTCATTCTTCTCATCAATTGACGCCAACATTGACAGATACCCCTATAATTTTTCTATGCTCATCAATTCATTGCCATTATGCACACAGGGACGAAAGGGGTAATGTGTATTGACATAAAATTTTTGGATTTTTCCTGGAGTTTTTGAAAAACTAGTTGATGATTTTTTTCCTAAATTTATTTACTAAAAATTACAATCAAATTAAAGCCCCCAAAACACTTTTTTCATTCAATTCTTAAATCTGAGTTTTTGGTCTTACAATTTGTCTATTTTTAGAATATCTTAGATTTGAGTTTATTATAGCACGTGCATTTATTCTCCCCAGTGACCTATTTTCTTCTTTTTTTCCCAACACAATAACACAGTTTTGTTTTAATTCCTATCCCAATAAAGCCTATAATAAATCCTGTAAGCGCAAGTCCTGAAGTAAGCATCTAAATCATAATTTATTCACATAATTGCTTCGTCGTCGTCGCGTCGGTTGGTGGTCTCAATCTCATGCTATGCAAACTTTTTTATCTATAAAAGCTTCAGGGCCACCATAAACATGTATAACCTTACCCGAAATAGCCAATTTCCCGAAACACAGGATTTCTGCTTAATTACTTTTAGTCCTTTCACTTTCTTATAAAGTATCTTTCCTGTTTTTCCGTCTCATCGCAATGCTCCTGTAACAAAAAAAATATCTTAAATAAAAACAAAATACAACAGATACCTTATTTGAGTCTTCGTGAAAAGGAGTTTTCTTTATTCAGGACGAACAGATGTGCGTGCTTATAAGCTTTCATTGTTTCGCAGGGATATAACATTGGCATTTCTCGATAGCTAACCAGGAATTTATTTTATTCCTTTATTTTCAGTTATAAAAATAAAGTGGTTGAGTAAAGATGATCGCCTTTGCCCCCATAAAAAGTAATAATATCTTCAATAAGTTGATGGGATTATTTATACTAAAAAAAAAACTATGAATTTGTTAGAAAAAGATTCAAATATTTGATCATAAGAAATACTCAAAAATTAAATAATTATATTTGTGTTTATTTTTTATTTAGCTGGTGAAATTGGTCATGACGAAGATCCTTTACCATCAGAAGATATGAATGTTTTGGATGAGGCTACAATTCAACACAATAATAACTCAATAGATCCCAATGCACCTATAAGCATTAACATTACAAATGAATTGGGTCAAATGCATGGAATAGATGGCAGGTAATGAAAAGGCTTTTATAATTTTGTTGTTATTTGTTAGGCTGATGTTAATATATATACATAAATATATTTTTTTTAGGGGTCATAAGGACGAAAATGCCCATCATATAGATGATATAGATGCTGGACATGATCATAAGGTGAGTTACATTGACTATACTTTTTAAAATTTTATTTTATTTAAGGAATTTTCAATTTTCTAGAAGAAAAAATGGCCAAAATGGACAAAAATATTTATATTATTGGTTGTATGGGGTATGTTTACTGGATTTCTAATGACAACAAATGAAAAAGTCGTCGAAAGAAAATTACTTTCCGTTCCACCTGCACAAATACCTAAAGGTGAGTTATAATAAATATTTTTTTATGAAATATTAAAAAACATAAAGTTCATTACCCAAATGACTTAAACATATTCTTCAGTTGTTTTGGGCTCAAAATTAGCTATGTTATTTGATTCCGTTAAGAAATCTAGATCAGAGAGATTTAAAATAAATTGAACGACTGCATCGCACATACTTGCTCTTATAAATAAAGTTAATATGTATGCTAAACCTTTTTATTTAAAAATTTGTAAATGCAGTTTTACATAGAAAAAAAAATAAAAAAGAATAAAAATCGATTTTCAAATGACCAAAACAGCTTCTTGTATGAATTTAACCTCATCAAAACGAAGTACGCAATTTGATTTCTTCTATAATGAGACATTCTTAGAAAAAAAATTGAAAATCATTAGAGCGGTTTAAAAAAAAAAACAATTTTTTCTATATAAAATTTAGCTAGGTACGCCATTTTTAAGATATTATTTATCAACATCTAAAAACTAAATTTTGGAATCAAAAAAAAAATATTGAGTAGTTGTCGAAAAAATGATTTTCAATTTTTTTTTTTTTGAATCCAAAAAAAGCAACTTATAAGCTTTCATGTGCATAAAAAATTGTTGAAATTTATTGAGTCATGAAGCAGAAAATAAGAATTAAAAAAAAACAGTCCTATGACAGGTATACAGTTAGTACCGGTTTTTGAAAAAAATGGTTTTAATTTAAAGATGGACCTTATCCAAAAAAAAATGACCATAATTTTTTTAATCCAAAATCGTGGGAACCACTTTTTTTCTAAAACCCCCATACACATGAATATTCATTGAGCGTGAGAGTCGTTTTTGAGAAAATTAAGTTTTTAAGTTTTTTCATAATGGTTTTATGGCAGGGACTGTTAATTTTGGTGCTAAACAAAATTCAATTTCTCCTAGGAAATCACTAAAAACTCATAATTAATAAGTTTGAAGGAAATCGATTCGCTGATTTAGGCTGTAGCTCAAGAACAGACAGACGGACAGACTGGCTGACTAACAGACTAATAAAGTAATCTTTTTTCAAAATGCATATCATCTCCTGTTTATGGGCCTAAATCATGTACATAGGTGGAAAATTTTGATATCCGAATAACTGAAAATCTAATTTTCTTTTATTGTGCACCTATTAAATTTTTTTACTCTGGAATGCTGGGCTTACTGATCATTTATCAGTTTAAAACGTGCAGAGCACAAAATTGTTTGTTTTTTTGTTCAATTTATCGTAAGATATTTAAAACATAAAGTAGTAATAGACTTAAAAAAAAGTGACTAAACTCACGTCCATGACTCCAGTACATCAGTTTTAACTTATTCATAACCATATCTTTGAATGTATGTTCATTTTAACTTTGCAAAAGTGTCGGGCTGGAGACATGTAGGTAATAAATTTCAATAACACAGTTAAAATAAGTGTCAGTTTTTACAATTTAATGACAAAAATAACTAAATTAACAATAAAAATTTTGCGTTATGTAATTTGTTTGTGCTTTTTGTTGTTATATTCAAAAATACATAATTTTTGAATTATAAATCTTATGAACTATTGCTATTTCAGGAAAATTTTTTGTTTATATTAGTAGTATAGATTTAATGGAATTAGTTTTTCTTAAATGATAAATTAGTTTACAAAATAAAAATGTTTGAAAGTTTTTAAACCCATTATTTGAAGTATGCATCATTATATTATTGACTTAATTTTGAATGGTTATATTTTGTAAATAATTGCCAGGTCATACTGGCATTGGATTCAGCACGTTCCTGAAAATAAGTTTTGACCATTAAGATATCGTTCATTATCTTTGTAAAAATGTCAAATAAAATATTTTTGTACATATGAATTTATTCTGACAACTTTTATTTAAATATTAATTTTTTTTATTTATTTTTGTGTGGCACTTAAAAATTCTTAAAGACATTTTTACATTTTCGAAGTAGTGAATAAAATTATGTCAATTCACCTAATTTAAGTGTTTACTTGAATTTCAAATCTTGATTTATGGAAGCATTCCCGGAATGATTTTTTTCGTGTATATAAGATAAAATATAAAACCTTTCAATAGAAAAACAATCGACTTTAAATTTTAAGAATTTTGATATACTTTAATGGATGCCATTATCAGAAATAGACCAAATTTGAATGGGAGCCAATGGAAACCACCAGCAAATACAAAAAAAATCATCAAAATCAATCCAAAAAGTCAAAAATTCTGAGCTAACAAGCATTAAAAAAAATACAGTCGCATTGATAACCTCCTCATTTTTTGAAGTCGGTTAAAAATAAAAATTAACACTGTTTAAACATAATCTTATCTATTTGGAAATTCAGATCAATTATAATTGATAATAAATATTGTAAATCTAATCACTAATCAGTAAAGTGATTTTGACAACTTTTCCGTAAACAAACGTGAACTTATGTAATTAGTCCATTATAAATAAGCAATAAAGTACTAGATTAACAATGACCTTTTTTGAACAACATTTAACAAAAAAAAAAAAAACAGAAATTGATGAGAAAAGATCAATAAATTTGTTCGATTAGTCAGATATACACAAATTATATTTGCTGTTTAAGTTGTTCTATAAAAAAAGATACGCATACGCCACAGTGACCCACGTATGTAATAGTATAAGATGTAATAAAAGCGATTATTTTGTATTTTTTTATGTAGCATTAATAAGCTGAATTACATTATATGGGTACTTGGTAAAAATCAATCCCAGATTTTTTCATAAACTGATATTTTTGACATTTTGTATAGAAACTTGATGGTTTTTAAATGGTCGATATCTCATAAACGAAGTGAGATATAAAAATATGCAATCAAACCTTTCCGTTTTATCTCGTTCAACTATTTTATTATTAAAAAAAAAATAGTTTTCATATTTAGGAGCCTGTAGTTGTATAGCGTTGCTAGGATGACGTTTCCAAAAAGTTTTTTGTTTTCATTTAAACAAATAAAAAAAAAAAATTATTTTTCAACTTTTGCATACTCTTAAGTTTTTGTTTGGCACCTATACAAAATTGAGAAATTAATAGTGATGTAGATATTGTTTCTTTTAAACAGAGTTGCCCCGTCAAAGCAGCTATGTTTTTATTAACAGCATCAACTTATTTAAAATCTTTTCAGGGCATTACTAGAAAAAAAAGAAATTGAACAATATTTTTCAAGAATAAATTTATATACGTCATATTTTAAAAATATAAGGAAAAAAACATGAAAAATACTTAAGTATGTGGCATGATTTTTATGGGAACGGGTCAAAATTCTGCTTTTCATAATTCTGCTTATTTGAAAAAAAAACTCTGCTATGTAAAATTCTGAATATTTCTTTCTTCCTGTCAAAATTCTGCTTTTTAAAATTCTGTTTTCCAAAATTCTGCAAATTTATATCTTAGAAAGAAAATTCTGCTAATTCTGGTGTTATAAAATATAACCCTTCTATAAAAAAATAATTAAACAAAAAAATTCATTAAATGTTAAATAATTGTATAACTTGCAACTTAGTTAGACAAAGAAACAACAGGGTAGCAGAAGTTAACTATTTCTATATGGATACCATCAAGTCATTTTTCTGAAAAAAATTGAAAATTCCTTTTGAAGAACGAGAAACAATATAAACTTAATAGTATATAACAATCTACTTTATCATCATGAAATTTCAATACGTGAATCGTTAGATGAACTGCATTATCGATCCAAGAAGCAACACTGCCACTTACTGAAACTGCCTCACGGCTCATGGCATTGTTGATATTTATCAACCTAAAACCCTACTACATAAAAATTGAAAATCCGGGTGATTACAAAATTTTGAAAATAATTTTAAAAATCGTTTGGGAAATGTAAAAGCGTGCTTTCAGAATTTTGTAGAATAGAGAATTATGAAAAACAGAATCTTGAAAAGCAGAATTTCGAAAGCAAAATTTTGAAAACTGAATTTTGAAAGCAGATTTTTTCATTGGCAGAATTTTGACCTTAACTCGATTTGTATACCACCAAAGGCCCATGAAAGAGTTAAACTTGTATTTATACTCAGTGTACGTTAACTTTATGATTTTAACTGAAATGTATTTATTTTTGTCTCTAAAATCCTATCTGCCTGGCACTAGTTAAAAAGAATAATGAGGAATGAAAAATTAAAGGCTGGTTATATTTTGCTAATTTTTGCATGAGAGTTTTGGTGTTTAACTACCCCTTCTCTCCAATAGAAATAACGACTAAACCTGCGATATACCCATGTTTCTATTTGGAAACATGGTCTATTTTTTATTTTATTTGTATTTGCCAACTCATATTTGCTGATATTCTCTTAAATGACTCATCGATATTTTTACTAAACCTCTTAAGTAGCCATAATTCTCTTGCGTAGTGTAATTTCCTAAAACAAGCATTTAATTTAAAAAAAAAACATCAGAATTTTTATAAAAAACATTTTTTCGAAAACGGTTTACTGAATATAATTGAAGGTCAGATTTTGGTGCGCATTTTATTCAGTCTTTTACAAAACTAATAAATTCGTATTAAAACGTTTTTTTTCTACTTTATTCTAGACTTCATTGTAAGCAATATACCAAAAGGACTTCGCCTTGGAGTCACGCTCGATGGTTCATTTGCTTCAGCGCATACCGCCAACAACCTTACCACCAACTATCTGTATGTTTTTGTGCAGCTATTGTATCTTGGCAAGGAAGAAATAACAACCTCAAATGAGAGCACATCCGTGCAGCAGGAAGAACTCCAAATTACTCACACTCAAAATCTCAGTGAAGTATGGATGCTTCCATTGTTGGATGAGGAATTATTTGACTTTGCACCCGAAGTGCGTCGATCGAAGGTGTTCACCATCGATAGTGATCGATTTGCCAAGATTCCCAATCAGAAAGCTGCTCTTCGAATCCGGATGAAAACTGATGCCAATCATGGTATTCCATTGCAGTTCAGCTATGATGATACTCCAATCAACAAGGACATGGGTGTGGTGTATGCTGCTTTAGTGTTGTGTGGTTTGTACATTATGATCATTTGGGAGGTGGTCAATCGAACTTTTGCTGCCATTATTGCATCGACCATGGCTATTGGTATACTAGCGGCTTTGGATGAACGTCCACCGATGGCACAGATAATGGCGTGGATCGATGTGGAGACGCTACTGCTGCTCTTTGGAATGATGATATTGGTGGCTATTTTGTCGGAAACTGGAATTTTTGACTATCTAGCTGTGTTTGCTTATAAGGTTTGTAAAATTAAGACATTTTTCAGTAAAATTTTTCTTCATTCTGATATGTTTTGAACTTGTATTTCAGATCACAAATGGAAAAGTATGGCCTCTCATCAATTGTCTTTGTTTGTTTACGGCCGTTATGTCATCATTCCTTGACAATGTGACTACCGTACTGTTAATGACGCCTGTCACGATACGTCTTTGTGAAGTTATGGGTCTCAATCCAGTACCAATTCTCATGTGCATGATCATCTACTCCAACATTGGAGGAGCTTTGACTCCAGTTGGTGACCCTCCAAATGTTATCATTGCTTCGAACAGTTTTATCGCCAAAAATGTAAGACTCTGGCGTTATGATTTATTTTTCGCTAAGATTCTTATAAGAGTTAAACATTTCAGGGAGTCAACTTTACAGTCTTTACGGCTCACATGCTGATCGGTGTCATAGTGGTGATGATTCAAACTTACATCCAGCTACGTTACAAATTCCGTAATATCAATGATCTTCGATTTAATGAAGCTCAGGACGTACAGGAATTGCGCCATGAAATCACAGTCTGGCAGAGAGCTGCTGCATCACTTTCCTCATATTCCAAGGATGAAGATCTTGTCCGTGAGACCCTAACAAGAAAAGTCAATCGATTGAAGAGAAATCTCAAAAAGAAGATTAATTCAGGAACCACTGCAGATGACAATTATGAACAGACTCTCGGACAGTTACAGGCTAAAGTATGTTTGAAGAATTTGTCCGATTTTCCCCTTTAAAACTTCTTTTATTTTTTTCTTATATTCAGTATCCCATTCGTAGCAAATCATTGTTGTATAAATCAGGTGTTGCATTGGTATTTGTCATCAGTTTGTTCTTCTTGCATTCAGTGCCAGAAATGCAAAGGCTTTCATTGGGTTGGACTGCACTACTTGGAGCAATTCTTTTACTTATTTTAGCTGATCGCGAGGACATGGAATCAGTGTTGGCTCGGGTGGAATGGTCAACCTTGCTGTTCTTTGCTGCATTATTTATTTTGATGGAATCACTATCGGAACTTGGTTTGATTGATTGGATTGGCAAGATGACAGTAAATGTTATTATGTCGGTTGGAGAAGACTCGAGATTGGCTGTTGCAGTTTTACTTATTCTTTGGGTAAATTGTTGATATTATTCTTTTTTTTTCTGTGTTAAATTTTTCTTTTTCTTTAAGGTATCTGCGATAGCATCAGCTTTTGTTGATAATATTCCATTGACGACAATGATGATTAAAATTGCCATTTCACTTGCACAAAACAAAGAGTTGCACTTACCATTGCAACCACTGGTGTGGGCTTTGGCATTTGGAGCTTGTTTAGGAGGTACAAATTTAATTTTCAGTTCTGGCTTAAATAATTTATAACTTAGAGTCGTATTTTTCAGGTAATGGCACACTAATTGGTGCTTCAGCGAATGTTGTGTGTGCTGGTGTGGCCGAACAACATGGATATAGATTCACATTTTTGGAATACTTCAAGTAAGTATTTAGATGTAAATGAAAAAAATAAATAGGTACCAAAGATAAGACATTGCAAATCTATGTGAAGGGCTTAGGGAAAAACGGCACATGTCAATTTTCTATCAAAATTCAACTAATGATGAGGACTCGTAGTATTTATTGAGTAATGTCATAGGGTATCCCAACTTAAAAAAAAAAAAAAGCAATTCAATTCGTTCTTTAAAACAAATAGATGTGCGTTTTGTACTAAGTTTTATGAAAAACAAAATTTTGAACTGCGTTTTTCTCGGTATGGGTTCGAATACTGTTATACCGTTTTTTCCCTGTACCCTTCATATGTTAAAAATATGCGTACATACGTAAACACGAATTCTATTGCTCCTTTTTCGAGTAATTTAATGCTAATCCGTGATTCTGGGGTCAAATTTTTACCACTAAGCGGTAGTTGTTTGTATTATTTTGTAATACTCTGAGAAAGAACTGCGTTTAACTCATTTTAGACATTCTATGGTCAGTTTCATAAATAATTATAAATAAATAAATAAATAAACAAATAAATTACCTCACTTCCAAAATTTAATAAAAATAAATTAAGTTGTAAAAAAATAAAAGATCATTATGCAAACAATTGCTTGCAAAAATAAAGGATAACGGAAAAGATCCTAATTTAAAAAAATAATGTATAAAACGTCTGTGTTAAAAAGATAACATGTTCGGGCTCGGGTTGAATGAAATCTGTTAAAATAATCTGTTTCCAAATTTCAAATTTTCAAAATTTGGTATTAAAATTTACCTTTTATTTGATATCGATGATTTTTTTTTAAATGTTGGTATTCAAAAATGCACTTACAGTTATGGGTTAAAAATTTCTGCTCTTATCGTTTTTTTCTTTAAACTTAACAGGGAGATTTTTGTGAACAGACAATTTTTTATCAAAAAAATTGTATGCCAAAAATTGACCAGGTCTCTTTAAAGAAAACAACTAGTAAAGATAGGGGTCTATGTTCACCCGTTCAAGTTAATCCAACAAAGATTTTAAGAAAAAATGTTTTCAAACTCAGAATTTTGAAAAGAAAACTAAATTATTAGCTGATTTTCTCTACAAAAAATTTTTCTTCCGAAATTCAATGGCCTAATTTTTAACAACCAAAAGAAGAAAAGTAAAGGGTCTTATGCAGGTATTATATTTTTCTTAAAAAAAAATAAGAAGTTACTGAATTTTAAGGAGAGTTTTTAATCAAACAGCATTCGGTTTTGAATGTCTTTTTAAATTTCTCCAAAACTAGAAATACTAAAATAGATCTTTTTGAATTCAACTAAAATTATATGAAATCATTTAGTTTTGGTAGAAAAATGAACCTCAAAAATGTAATTCTTGTTATAAAAAGATAGATTTTTTTTAAATATTATATTTTTCCTAAATTTGAAGTTTGAATCACAGTTTTTCCAAAAACCATAGACTTTTAACTTTTCAAATAGCTTGAAGAAAAAATTATATTTTATTAAATAAAAAAAAAACAGCTAAAAATGTTTAATTAAATTTGTTGTTTCTCTCTGCACTAAATCAACTATTGAAAAAATTCCTCCCTCCCCCCCCCACTCTATCTTTACTAATTGTTTGCCTTAAAAATACCAATTATTTCAGAAAATGTTTACTAATTTTTTTGAAAAACAATATGTTCGTACAAAATTTTTTGAGCTTTTATTTGAACTTTGTTTTTTATAATTCTGTTGCACAAAATTCGAAAATATTTAAAAAAATAAATGTTTTTGGAAAATTTTAAAAAATAACTATTTAACATTTCTCAAATAATTTTCAGTATATTGTGAGAAAAAAATATTCGAAAAAAAGACTAACAAAATCTACAAAATTAATGCTCTACATGAAAAAACTCTAAACATGAAATAACAGCATGGGAGTGAGGGCTTTTTCCCCTCGTTAAGATGGCAGGGGAAATTTTCCAAAAATGTATTACTTTAAATGGAAAAAAATTGAAAACAACGATACTATTTACAATATCAAATAAATCTTTTTCTAAAGCGTGATATCTATACTTCAGTTTTGTTGTCAAATAAAGTTGCTTCCGATAACAGATTTTGAAAAACTAAACTTAAAACTCAAAATATTGAATAAAATAATGCAAATTTTCTTTTTAATCCTATTTTTATTCTCAATATCCATGTTTTCTCAATGCATTTATTAATTTTTAGTCGAAATGATGCTTAATTTTTTCGAGTTCTTGAAAAAATTTAAAAATAATAGTAATAAATAAAAAATAGTAAAAAATAAATAAACAAATATTTGTTCAACCTACTTTTTTTCAAAATTTCACGCAAACAAAGATAATGTTAAGTTATGCAAAACTTAAAAAAGGGGATCTATTAGTTTTTCAAAACAAAAAAAAAAAAAAAAAATCAGTATGAAATGAACAAAATATTTTTTCAAAAATTTTAGTTAGAAGTTTTAATACTTTCCAAAAACTCTTGGCTAAAGCAACTTTATTTGACAAAGCAAAAAAAACTAAAGAAAAGATATCTGACTTTGGAAGAATTAATTATTAAATATTATAAGTGTTGGCGTTGTTTTTTTAACGATTTTTTCAATCTTAAGTAATATATTTGGAAAATTGGCACTTACACCTAAAACACGAAACAAGCTACACGTTCTAGCCTTTTTGGAAATTTTTGTACATATAAATTTGTATGAATGGAAAAAGCTCCAAAACGGAGCTGTTTCTTAGAATTTTCGAGCAAATAGGCTAATCTCTCTAGTTTTTCAAACAGAAGATTTAATTTTTATAGTCAGGTGAAAGATTCATATTTCGAAACCATTTTTTTTATGAGTACAATACTGGTTATGAAATAAAGTTAATGATAAGTACCTAAAGTACCTAAAGTAACTATATATATTTTTACTTGAACTTGATTGGAAATAATACATTTAATTTGTTAACACACTTTTTTATTTCTTTACTATTACAGAGTTGGCTTCCCAGTTATGATAGGAAGTATATTAGTAGCAACTGTATATCTTATGGTCGCACATGTTGTA
The DNA here is from genome assembly GCA_948107695.1 of Meliscaeva auricollis. NCBI lineage: Eukaryota > Metazoa > Arthropoda > Insecta > Diptera > Syrphidae > Meliscaeva > Meliscaeva auricollis. The sequence goes on from OX403618.1 coordinate 26,153,888, forward strand.
TTCCAATGGCATTGATAATTCATCGAAAAGTACACAAATTACGAATTAAAATAAAGAATTTATGATATACACATAAATAGTAAGGACCAACAGTACCAAGAATGACGTCATTTGCATAATATGCATCATCAATCTGCATATTAATTGATAATAATATCAAACTCATCCTTATTTATGATGTTAAATTTATTATAGGTATTGAAACAAAAAATACAAAATTTGTCCTTAAAAAAAAACCAACAGAAAACAATGAATTTAAATCATTCTAAAAGAAATTGATTGTAAAAAACTTAAAAGAAAATAATGAAAATTTAAAAAAAACAAAAATATAATTATATTTTTCAAAGAGATATATATATAAACATTTATTTTTACACCAAATATTTGTTATACTAACAACTAGAGATAGTATTATTGATACATACAACAAACAAAAATGTTATGCGATTCATGTTAAAATAAATAGTACGCACTATGTCTTAGTTAGTAAATGTTAAAATATTATTAGATATTTAATTTAAAATCCTTAATTTTAATTTTGTTATTTTTTAAAGTTTTTATTGTGTAATGTATTATACTATATTGGCAGCTATTTATATTTTGTTTAAATATATCAAACACACTTTGTGCTGCAATATACTTTCATTTAAGTTTGATTTTGATTTTTAATTTCATATTTTTTTCGTTTTAATTAATATTTTTCTAAAGAATCAAATCAAAATAAGAGAAGTTTATTTAATACGAAATTTAATTTTTGCATAATTTTAATTATAATTTAGTTATAGTTTAAGAAAAAAAATGAAAAATAAAACAAATACAAATCATATTTAGGAATAGTTTTCTTATTTGGGTTTTAGTGTTTCTTATTTCTGATCAAGAAGTAAAACACCATTTTTTGTTATCGCTTCTAGGAACATCATTATGCCTGAAATTTTTTTGTGGCAAAGAACCAGTTAGAATAATAAAACTCCTAAGAGAACCGTTCTGATGCATTACGAGGAAGCTTACTGAATCGGTTCAATGATTTCTTCAGAAATTTTAACTAGTCACTACGCTTTGTCGATAGTGACTCTTGCTTTGATATATGATCGTAAAACTAATTCTTTCCGACATTAGAAATTTAATCCCCCAAATTGGGTTTAAACTATGTAATAACCAAAAGAACACTCATAATAATTAGTTTTTGAAATGTGTAGTAAAGTCAACCCCAATAACTGTAAGTTAAAAATCAAAAAACTTTCAAGCACGCAAGAAAGACTCACAATGCCCTTATTCGACGAAAGAAATTATTCAACGGCCAAAAAATACTTCAATTTCTGAATAATGTAACAATTTGTTAATTTAAAAACAAATATTCGAAGCACCACTTTGGTTCCAATGCTCGAATTCAAAGTCACTTCTAATGTTTTGGTATTCATTTACACATAGAAAACCATGGTGTGCAGTTTCTTTTGTACCATTGCGGGATCTTTTGTACCATTTTTTTTGCCCAGCGCGCTTCAACTGCAGCGCTTAAAAAACACGAATTACATCAGAAAATGTGTATATTATTTTTCATAAATTTATGTATAGCAACATCTGAATAGGTCTTTGAAAACCATTAGATATATAAAAATTATCAAAACTTCTTTAAAAAAAAAATGGTATGCCATTTGAAAGAAATAATAATTTTTTTATTATATTAATAAAGAAAAAGAATTCGAGTCGCTCCGAGCGACTGAATATAAATTATCATTATATCAATACGTAAACACGAATTCTATTACTCCCTTTTAACTAAATTCCCGCCAACCATTTTGTTATAATTTTCGTCTTATTTTAAAAGGTACAGGCAGCCTCCCTCATACAATTCAGTTTTTATTTCATGATTCAGCGGTCAAATCTTAACTCCACTCGAAATTCCAAGTTCTGTCTATGAGTGATCAATACCGCCGACTCCTACCGCCTTGTTTTTCTTAAGTGTTTTGGTCGAGGAAATAATATCTTCTCTACTATAGCAAACACACGATATAATACCAAAATACAGTGATTCTTCGGCTTTTTTTAACACGCTCTCAATGTCGTTCTCTTGTTGCTAGTGCATTGCGGGATCTTTTGTATGTTAATATTAAATTTGGACATTTGGGTGCTTGTATGAGTTCTTCAATATAAAACTGAACATTATCTAAGCTACCCATCAGATGGTGGTGTGGTGATGTGGTTGGTCCTTGAAAAAACAGCAAAAGAAGTCGGTTATAGATATAACACTGACTTTAAAGAAACATTCTAAAATTGGCTAATAGTAAAGAGGTCAATTTGGTTAAGTGTTACTTGCCTATTAATCAACACCCAGTTGATTTTATGGAACGTCTTTTATTCAAAACATGTTACCACAAATTACAAGACGGTTAGCGTTGCAAAAGTCGACGAAACAATCACTATTGTGATTACAACTGCAAGCACCATGTTTTTCGATAACATCCCTGCACCTACTTTGCTACTTAAATCTTGAATTACCATTACGATAATGTCATATGTTGTTTTGTGTTAAGTCACACCCAGCAAGTTATAAAAAAGCCTCCTTTTTGTTATTAGAAGACAAATTCGTTTAAAGCATTATACCAATGTTACACTACTGTACGTGTATAATGAATGCTTTCAGTATCTTGCAACTCTGCGCCCCATACTATAAAGAGACTTAGTTAAAACATTACCCTGGTATTACTTGTTTTGTTAAGGCTCTTAGGCTGGTAAAAGATGTCAACAAGGCTCGTGAATTGCTATAAGCAAATATCATGCAAAGTCTACATGAATGTATTGACTTTTCCTTTCCAACTCATAGTATTGTGAAAAAAAGAATAATGCCTCACTCGATGATATGTTATATTTACTCACACAAAGTTAGTTTACATATAAATAACCAAATAAAAAAGCACTATTGACACACTAAATTGCAAGAAAAAAAAGAAAACCAAAGATAAACACCGGTTTTTTCTTGAATGTACTGTACAATGTAAATTGCAAACTCGTGTAATAAGCCAATAACCCCAATATAACATCGATATATCCACACCACACTACTCTATATTTCTCAGATATACATTATTTCATGCAGGCAATATTCAACATGCAACTCGTTTAATTTATTTATTCAATAAAACGAATTTCTATATGAAGTTAAAGCTGATCGGGCAGAAACTAGATTATCTGACTTTTTGCAATTTATGCAACAGTAATTTCGAGTTTATGAGTCATTAATTTGATAAGAACAAAAAGTTCTTTCAAACTTGATTTATTGCAGGCCATCAAATGTTTCTAAAGTAATAAAACACGAATTTAACTTATAAATTAATTTCTTTGAAAACTGGTTTGCCTTTTACATAACAATTGAGTCTGGAATAGAAAGAATAATTCGGTTTTGCAACATCAATGTCTTAAGAAAAAAAAAAAAATCCAATATCTATTGTGTTGGCATATTAGGAACTACTTGTTGGCTTGGCTTTTACATTGTATATTTGTGTCTATTATTAAAACTACCTTGAGCATTTGAATTTTAGATTGGGAAGAAAGATATACTTACTTTTCATGTAATTATAAATTGCATATAGTTTTAGCAATCAGAAAACAAAAGAGCTGAGAAGCGAACTTTTTTTAAGAATCAGCTTCCATAGACGTATTGATTGAATACTCGTCAACGAAAAGGAAACTTATATACAAACGTTAAAGACTTCTTAAAATTGATTGGAATGAAGAAAGAAAAATTGGGAATTAAACATTAATTGGAGTCTTTATTTTGTTAGCAGAAAAAGAATAAATTTATTCTTTATTTAAGAATAAATTTATTTTTTATTTGATCTAATGGGAAATCCTTGTTACTAGTCAAGAGGGACATATTGAACATAAGTATTTTGTAACTTTTGCCTAAGACATGAAATAGATCTTCTCTCTTACCAACTTATTTTCTTGTCACGTTTAAGTCTACACAGCATACATACAGTATGGTCAAGCTTTTTGTTTTTGTTTTTGCTGAAATTATGATCATGTTGCATTCCGAATCTAGTGTTCTGCGTGCTTGCTTTTCATAGACAACTATTAGTGTGATACAGAAGTATGTAACAAATTACTTTTATTTATTTATTTAACAACCAATGTATGAATTTGCATTCAACAGATTTCAAGACATGTTTGGACTAGTTTAAATGCTAGTCGGTTCAATATAAATGTTTCTTAGTTTTTAAGGAAATTAAAAATTATAATAGCTATTTTTTTTAAATTGAATTTTATAATCTCTTCAAAAGAAACACCCTTTCACCTAAAATAATTTTATGGACTGTTTAAATTTTAGGTTGCAGTGGCAAATAAAATATATTAACCAATTTTCATCAAGGTAACATTTTTGGACTCCTTATACTGTTTGTTTCTATGTTAAGTATAACATTTTTACCGAGGTTCATAAATGTATCATTTTTCAGTCAGATTCTGTGGTACCATTTTTACCGATAACTTTCCCCTTAAAAAAAAACACCCTTTTACCAAAAATATTTTTCAGGTCTTTCTAGGTTCCTTGTTCTTGTTTCAGATGAAACGCTCTTACCGAATTTCACGAGTGTATCATCTTTTTTTCATGGGTTTTTGTTCCATTTAATCTCTTAAGGCAAAAATAAAGATACCTTTGTTAAAAATAGAGTATAACTTTTCATAAAGTAGTCGTATTTACTAAGTTTTGATGTAATTAGATTCAGCAACAAAAAAAATACCATAAAATCATGAGTCACATGTTTATATTGCAGCACCATTTTTTTAATTAAATTTATTAGTTTTCCTCTCCTCCCTCTTTACCACCAAAAAATACCCTTCCACCCAAGATATTTGTATGGACTCTTTTTTTTCTTCAATCTTATTGCAAATGTGAAGTTTTTGGCAAGTTTCATGAGGGTAGTAATTATTTATTTTCATTTAGTTTGTGTACTTTTTTACTCGTACTACAAGTAAAAAATTGGCTTTGGACACAATGGAATTAATATGTAAGTTAAATTCAGCATACAGTCAAATAATACACCCATGGCTTTGAACTCTTCAACTTTTTGCAATGGTAAATTTATTAGGTGCATAGTTTGGAATAATTTTTAACAAAGTTCTATTGTAGACCGCACACTTATCAACGTTTAGCAACAAATTATTTAACTTACACCAATAAACAAAGTAATTTAAATCATACTGAAGCAAAGCACAATCGTTTATATTGTCCGCATACAAGACAAGACAATGCGATTTTTTTTTAAACATTTGGAAGATCATTAACAAGGGCCCCGATTTCTACCCTCTGGAACTTCAGAAGTTACTTTCATCTCTTTCGAGAAACAGTCTCCAATCATTACATTTTTGTTTTGTTTTCTTCCAAAATGATTTAAGAAGAAGGCCCATATACTTTTATAATATAATATGCAATTTTACTCTACTTAAGGCTTCTACAAAATCAGTGTAAATAACATGAACTTGTTTCCGATTGTCCATAGTGTTTATTTAAAAATTTTTGAATTTTACCAGATTAGAATTTGTAGATCTACCCTTCCTATTACTATTGCTGATGAAATCGTGTTCTATGTTTTTATATTTGATGAGCATCAAATTTGTAATAAATGGTTATTTTGTTTGGTTTTAGCTGTTACACAATATAAATATAATCACATAATCATCATAAGAACGTATAGGTATACGTCATTTAATCTAAACAATTTCATTTCTCAATACAAAACGCATTGATACTCAAAACAATTGACAATTTCATGCATATGCAATCTGAAATGTCTTCATCTTTAATGAAGCAAAAATACTATGTCATGCTATGCAATTATCTGAAATCTGCTGCACTATTTACCCATAGTCTGTGCACATTTTATAGTGTTAATAGTATCTCTATGCTACTTTTTCAATATTTCTTAAAATTTGTCTCAATCATAATATTTGTATTCGTGCCTTTTTCATGATACTTAACATATACCCCACCCTTCAGCCCGTCGCGTCGTCGTCGTTGCCACTCTGCCGCCCTCCATCACCCAATAAAGTCCGCAAATTGAAAAAAGAGAGAGTGACCGAACCCTACCACCACTACAACAATCTACCTACAAAAATGAAAAAAAAAACACACAAAAACTACAGCTCACCGAATATCAAAAGTAAATCTCAACTCAACTCATGTATAGTTGGTAGGTAGACAGCCCATAACACCACCAGCAACGGAGTCCGACTTGGCCGTAACGTCAGTTGGCCAAAACACTTCTTCTCCATCGTTTGTCGTGACGGTTAACATTTTCGTCGTTGTCTTCATTGTACCAAGTCGTCACAGTGTCTTTCGAAAATAAAAAAAATAATCAAAATGAAAAAAATTGCACACAACACGCAATCGAATTCAGATTTCGCGCTCCTTAAATAAAAAAAATTATAAAAAAAACGATTCACTTTCATTTTTATACCTTCCTTCGTTCAATATAATTACGACAAAAAAATAAACAATTAAAAGCCATTATCCCACTTTTGATAAGAAATAAAAAAAAAAAATCCACTGCAACTAATAAATTTATCCAAATTTGAATAAAAATATAAAACGGCGTTTCATTGAGAATTCCTACGTGTGTGCTCAAGTTATGTTATACAAGGTTAGTCACCATCAGATTGAAAAGCACCGATACGCGGCGCTCAGAGCACCTGAAGCCACCGCACCGCCATTGCTTGAAAAGTGAGAGTGATTTGAAGAGTGACATAAAAAATAAAACAACAACAACAACAGCAGCACGCATTCTAATCATCTTATAATGTTGTTCGTTTGTTGATTCGTAAATGTGTGTATGTGGAAATGAATGAATTTTAAATCGTCGTAAAGATAAAAAATACAAAAATTCATCTTAGATATTTTTTGTGTTAGTTTAACACTATTTTTGATTTAAATAAAAAAAAAAAAAAAACAAACAAAAATACAAAACGAAGGCAGAAATTGGTTCAAAGCAAACATGTTTCGATGCTGTGTTCTTGTTGCGGTTATCTTGATGACCTTGAGTTGTAGTAAGTATCTTTAAAGTTCAACATTAATTAAAAAAATTGGAGCAGTTTTTTGTTTTCTGTTGTTTTTTAAAATTGACAACAACTGACGACAAAGTTTGAAGTCTTCATTTTCAACAGAGAAACTGATTTTAACAGTCGCGTGCCTCCATAATAGTAGTTAGGGTACTGGTGGCATTAAATGGTATGCACTGCACATATTTATAAAATTGCCTTATTTCTTTTGGATTGGTTCAAATGTTTTGGGAAAAAACTGTTGAAATAACACATTGCTTAAACTAGTATCACACGATTTGTGTATACACAAAAATATGTTTATTTTTTTAATAAAAATACACATTAAATTCTGCTTTAGATGACAATAAATTACACACAAATCGTATTTGTGATTCAGATTGTTTTGTGCAGTTTAATGACAAAAATACACAAGTTCTAACACAAAAATTGGTGCTTACACAAATCGTGTGCCTTACCTTTGATTTTTTTTCCAAAATAAAGTAAGAAGCGCAAATTTTTGCTGAATGATAGAATAAAAACTATTAACTAATAATCTTCTATAAAGGTACATGTTTGACATATTGAAGTTGTTAGTAAGACAAGTTGTAAAACGGACTTGTTTGTAGCTAGTGTTGGTAAGCAAAACTATTGCCGTCCAGATCAGAAAAATTGAAAACATAATGCATACATTTTGAATCGATAAATACAAATATATCTACAGCCAGCCGTGGTAGAAGGTACCTACTTAGGTGAATAGTAAATGAAAACTTGATTAACAAAATTTTTAAAATTTATTACCTACACACAATGGACTTTCTATTCAATACCTGTAGTAGAAGGAGCTTCTATCTGTTGTGAATATGGGCCTTAACCAACAAGCTTCTACAGTCATTTATATCACTAACCAACTACGCCCAGTGTCCAGTTGCCGATTTTAACACGTGATTCATCTGAGTCGCAGTCTTTCTTTAAAGCACCACATATGGCCCAATTGTTTTAAAATCCTATGCAAAAATACTTTTTCGCGTTTGCTTATTAGTCTGCTTAATAAGGAAATATTTGAAGCTTCGAATCCGAAAACAATTTTAAGATCGGTCGAAGGGTTGAGATTGTCAAAGTTGCCTTAAAATCAACAAAAAAAAAATTTATTTGTTCTTTATAATATTTTAAGATTTTCAAAATTCTGTTTTTGACCTCACTTTTTACATTTTCTCTCAAGAGTACTTGACTTTAAATCAACGGAATATAATTTTGTGAATAATTTTTAATATTAACTGAAAAAAATAAATTTCGATTTAAGACAGATTTTTGAGCAATAGAACCTTCATTTTTAATATTTTGAGGTGCTATTTTTTTAACAATTTTAGTTGTGCAAGTGATTTTACAAGGACAATTTTCATTTCTTTGTAATTTGTTGTAATGAACATATTTATAAGGACTTAATTTTAGTTTTATTTTAAATTTTATTGGGTACCTAGTTAAGTCATTTTAATGGCTGTGTTTGAATAGTTCATGCCTTTGAGTTAATTTGTCAAAAAAAGCTTTGAGGTTCTTAAAACTACACTTAACGAAATTCAAATTTATGGAAAATTGTCCCTCCTGCCTTAGCCCTTATATACGATTTTTTTCCTCCAAAATGTCCCTATGAATCTTTATCCAAATTATTGTCTGTAACAGAATTAACTTTTTAAAGGCAATCCAACTATGTAGTAAACTGATATAAACCTTAAATTATAAAAAAATTGTATTTTCACATTTTGTATCATAATTTCATAATTATCAATCTAATCTTGTGGAAAATCTTTGATTTTTGTACAATCAAGACTTTTGTGTCATCAAAACACCCTGTTACAAATTATTCAAGTTAATAGCTGTGGAGTTGGCCTTTATTTCAGTAAAAAGAAAATATAAATATCTCAACTCGTTCATAAGTTATGATTTTTGCTACCAAAAATGAAAATCCTGGCCACTGTGCTTTCTCCCTCCTAGATTGTTTTCAAATGTTTGCCTACCGGAGAATTTTGTACACATGACCCAATAAACTCAGTCGTTAGTTGTTTCACCGTTATTCACTAGCCTAGCTGTCCTTGTGTCGCTATAGTTGTACCTTCTTCTGCACTTACCATTTCTGTAGGCCAAAAATAATAAGTCAATTAAAATATGTTTCTTTGAAAATAATTCAAAGTGTTCTCATAAATCTTGACAAAGTCCATGTTTCTACGGAACACAGCAGGACCTGGATGTTAGGCACCTTGTACAAGTAAACTTGAGTTGCTCAGGAAAGAGCTTATATGCAATTCAACAAATTCTTCCTTTGATCTTAATGCTGGCGCTGATATCGTTCTTTAATTGTGAGTTTAAAGCAAAAACTATCAATAATTAGTCTAAGGCTCTTGATATTGCCATCACCATTAAGCCCATTCTACGTTCTTCATTTTTAAGGCTCACAATAGGAGGGTTCACATTGACAATTGACTAAGTTACCGGAAGACGCACGAGCTATCAAAATGGTTGCATTGACATCGGTTGGATGGTTTTCAAATGATTTTGATATTTGCCAAGGGGGGACAGCTGTCATTTGGTCTTCTGGTAATTACCCCCAAATAAAGCCACTGACATCACTCTGTTGTGAGTATGTCAATATTTAGTATATTGGTGATGATAAATGAAGTTTTGTGCTACTGTGTAATGCTTTCTTCTGATCTGCATGTTCTTGCCAGTTCTCAAAATCTTCAAAATCAGAGATTTTGTTGTGGTGGGAACTCAACTCGTGAAAAATGGCATCTCTGATAGTTTCTGGCATTGTTTCCCACACCGGTTCATAAAACTTGCTCGTTAAGTGACAAAGGACCTCGAAACTCGATAGGAAAATGACCTGCCAATCTTTTACGATTTCAGACGTCCAAGGTGTTGACAATGGGCTGGATATCTGCATTCGAAAACTTGGTTCGAATCAATGCTGACTCCGCGGAACATTCAAACATTTCTTTAATTATAGTTAAATTAAACTCCCAAAAAGGATTTTTTTGCTGATTGTAGCAACAACAAATCTTACAAAGATCGAATAACTCGAAAGCAAATGTTTCTTGTTCTCCTAGTTAACAACAAATTTTTTTTTGATTTTGTATTCCCGGAGAAACAAGGCAATTGGGTTGAAAACTCAAGTTCTTAATCACACTCAAAAGAAATATTTTTTGAAACCTCGCAGGCTTGAGATTTTCGAGAGCCGTAATTGGTAAAACAACTTTTTTTAATGTTAAGGTAGGATACCTTAAAAATTATTTAACGCACAAATTTTATGTCAAATAAAAAAATTACTTTACTGATAGGCGCACCCTAGCACAGAAAAAAAAACAATAAACTAACAAAGTTGATGGTAATCCTTGATCTTTTAAACCTGAAATGGAATAACTCAGATTTAAGCTCAACTTTGAAAAATTGAAAACGACATTAAATATATAATATGCCTATGTTCATATTCATGTCTTAATTGCTACCAGCTTGCTTACTAAGCACACATACGTCGCGCGCGCCATGCGTCGTTTGTACCAAAAGACATCTCACATTATGCATGCCGGTTTCGTTGACGCTTTGAAGTCCAAAAATATGCGGTTCGTGTCAAGGCTGAATAGTTTATTCTTTGATACCCTTCGCTCAGAAATGTAAATATTATCGATTTATGCATTTTTTTTTTTGTTTTATAAATTAATTCTCTCAACCTCGGTCAGATGAACTTCCTAGATTGTTATTGTTTTATTGCCGAATAGTTTTTTTTTTTATTATATGGTCCAGTGTTAATATTTTGTATGGTTGGTTGGAATAAATTAAAAAAAAAATCATTTCCTATCACATTACATGCAAACTCAATTAGCATAAATATTTTTTTGTTTATCATAGACAACACACACACATACATAGACAAACATACCATTCATACATTATAATACCTAAGAATAAAACGTGCGTCTTTACTTATTAGCTGTTTATGGTTTATGTTGATTGAGCAAGTTTTGCTGCTGCAGTAGTTAACGCATTTTAATGTATTTTATGGTTACTGTGTCTGCGCTTGAGTCAACGTTCATGGTTTGAGCAATGAAATTTAATTGGTAGACGCAAGTCGCTATGTCGATTATTGTTTTCGCTAATGGAACAATTAATACATTAAATTAGTTTATTCATTTAGATAATGTTTGGGTATAGCTTCGAGACTTTTGAGGGTCTTATAGCTTTAATTTTGAAAATTGAAAATTGCGAGGAAAATTACGAAAACAATTTTATAAATATGATAATTTTTAAAAAAAATTCAATTGCTTTGCTTATCAACCAGATGTCCGACTTATGACTTATTTTTTTTTAATTAAACAATTAAAAAATTGAGTGTTTTATATTTATTATTTGTTAGAACAAAAAAAAATTATTGGTTTTTTAGGTGAATTTAACCCTAAGAAAAAAAAGAAGTTTTACATTTTTTTGAAAACTAAAAACATGTTTTTTCAGTATTTTATCTTTAAAAGTATTGAATTATAATTATAATAGAGATTGTGTGGATAGGATTTAGTCTTCACTTGAGGATTTCCTCAAGTGAAATCGAAACTCAAGTGAGGTCAGAAGATACCTTGAGCATTTCCTTGGTACGTTATAAATGTCAATTCTTGCTTGTTTTTACTTGCCCGAACTCTCTCTTTTTATCACTGAAATTAATTTTTTTGACTACGGACATTATTCTTATAAAAAACCCTTAGGAAAACAAAGAATACCCGAAATTCAAACAAATGATAAATTAAAAACAAAACATAATAATTTTTGCCTGCTTGATTTGGAAATTTTTCTCTACTCAAGTAAGAGAGATTCCATTTTGTTTATGATTATGGATTTAAGTTGAGCGTTTGCTTAAAATTTTTCTCAAATTGAAGTAAGTACTATGAATTCCATCCTAAAAGTCAAACTTGTAACTTGTTATAAAGCAATTTTTGCAATTTTAAATCTCGAAACTTTGATTGAATCGCAAATCAGCCCATCAAAGTTTTAAAAAAGAGTTTGATGTAGTTTCAAAACTGAAACATTAAAAGGCTTGCCAATTTATCCAATAGGTGGACATAACGGGTTCTAACTTTGAAATTAGTGGCTGGATTTTTATTATTTCTAGCTATTTTATTTATATAGTGTTTTTGAAAAACAAATTGGAATGCGTACAAATACATATATTGATATTCACTAAACATACATTTAAAAAACGCATAATTAATCTGTTTTTGAAATACTGAATTTAAAAAAAAAAATTAAATGAAATATTATTTTATTCTAGTCTCATAACTTTGCAATATAGAATACATCTTAAGAAGGTATCCTACACATAATGCCATCTTAAATTTATTTCAAATATTTTGTTGTCTGATTGATAACAACTTGCTGAAATGTTTCAATATTTACCTTTTACCATCCAATGAAAATATAATTAATTCATCCTGCATCTGTTTAAGGCATTTTGTATGGCATTTGAAGGCCTGACCCTGGTCACTGTAGGACCTACATACACTTGTGAATTCATTCGCTGTCTTACATGTATTTTGCATATTCAGACTGTTCAGTCTTTAAAATGATTGTATTCTTCAGGAAATCTTAGGGGTTTGGAGATATAACAATATGAGTGATGGAGTCTATAATTCCAACTAATTTTATTTTATTTTTATTTCAACTAATTTTTAGAGACTAGCTTGTCTCTAAAAGACTTTAAAGTTAAAAGTATGCTATACTCGGTGCTGTTTAAGATTGCAAAACTTAATAAAATTTAGATTTCCTAAACCTCAAGTAAATGTGTACCATACGTATCTATTTATGGTTTGCAAAACTTTTTCTTACTACAATGCAGTAGCTCTTTTGCAACACAGCTGTGAAACAAAATATTAATGTACCATTTGGGAATGCAGCCTTTTTGAAGTCTATTAAGCGAATTAATTGCAACAGCAAATGTTTTTTTTTTTAATTTTTGCTGACATATTTTATAGAAATCTTTTTAGACTCAATTTTCCTAATATTGGGATTCTTTTGACTACAACTAACAATCAATCAAAAATAACTGACCAGTATAAAACTATAATTGAGAGCGATATTCTTCTATCAAACTATATACCTTAACTGTTGGAATTTAAATACATTTGACATATTATTTGCGTTCAAGCTTCTTAATATCTAGAAAAAAGCTCGAAGGCCAGGCTCTGTCCTCAGTTAAAACTTACTTGCTGCTGCATTATGCATAGATTTATAAACAATATGTGTTGCCGAATTTAAATTTAAGCATTAATACAATAAAAATATTTTTAAAACACAGTAATGACTGAATAATGTATGAAATTGCGATTTTACTCCAGTCTTTGTTTAGTTGTAATTAAGAGCTTTGATATTGCTACTAACAAGATTGGGTCTTTCATTTAAAATAAAGTTATTATTGTCGTTAATAATAGCATATTATCCCATAAGTAAAATGACCCTACATTTTGAAGAGCGTGTAAATAACCACATAATGTAAGTATTAACTTCCTCTGCATAAGTTTCTTGCTACTTCGATAAAAGAAGAAAGCCATCATGTCATCTTAACTCTTAACATGCGAAAAAAATCTTAATTGCTTGCATTCAAGCATCATACACAACAACTCACGATTTGTGGAACTATAATAGTGTGAACACTCTTAATGACCATTTTCTATTGAACAAACATTTTTGTTTGTTTATGTATCTTTAAAAGGAAAGATACAAAAACAAATCGAGTTTTGTTTTTCATATTATTGTGTTCTCTTTGTTCACTTTATTCTCTTTTTTTTTTTGTTTTACGTTTTTTTGTGGTGGAAGATAGAGCATAAAAAAACGATATTGCACATAATTGACAACTACTTTACAATACAGTTACTGTTGATCAGTTTGCAACAACAATATAACAACGTTAATTTATCGAAGAGTGCTTTTTGTATTTCTTTGAACGTTTCAACTGCTACAAATCAGGTTTTGTTTTAGGCTTGACATGTAATGCGTAGTAAATGACTTACAGTTTAGGTGTTTGTGTTGGAAATGCTAAATTAATTGTACATCAGTCAATGTTTATTAATAACAACATATTACTTTTGGCCAAAGCTTGATTATATTGAAGGGAAAAAACTGATCACCGCAACTAGGAGAATACCAAAATAAATAAAAAGAAATCGCTATTAAAAGCTGTCTATGTCGAAATAAACGGTTCCTTGCATATTCTATAGGGTTTCTTGTAATATTTAGTCAAGGAAAATTTAAGGGGTGTTTCTGAGGTAAATTCTTAGACAAAAATTGCTCTTCAGTAAATTTCTATCTTCAAAAAATTTGTATCACTTATCGATGATATACGAAAACACTCATGCTTTGAATACCTAATTTTATGTTAACGATAATTTCTCTGATAATACTAACGCTGTAAATATTTTTAAGTGCTTCGATTAAAAAAAAACTGCGTTCAAGAATGTGTTTGTTGAGTGGTCATACTTTTCTTCAGTTGGTTAGGGTTGTTAATAGGGGGGTTCACACTGACTAACTTACCGGACCACGAGCTCTTAAAAATGATAAAATGACAGTCAAAAATAAATAAAATAAAAGAACAAAATAAGAAGAAATCCAAACGCAGCTTTAATTTTAGATTTGGAACCTTACAGTTCACAAGTAATATTGCCTCAGAATTTCACAAGAGGAGACAAAAATTGTAATTTGTACCAATTTTGAGTACCGACAATCAGTGACCCAGATAAGCAGGCTTTAAGAGTTCGCTCTATAAAAGTAGCTGTTTTGAAGGTTCCGCAAGGTGATTTCTCTGGTTTGTGTATCAGGAACACTAAAGGTGAGTTCCGAAAGGTTCTTTCTCTGGAAAATGTCTAGGAACACAGGTTTCCGTATCGAATGCCAAAGGCCATTCCTCGGGGTTCCTAAGCATATGAAATACTTTGATTTTGTTTTTTTTTTTTTATTATATAAAATAAGAAAACTGAATATAAAGAATTAAAAAAAATTTTCAAACATCAAAAATAATGATTTAACGCATATTTTATCTTTTTGGAAATACCACCATCTACAAAATAAGCATAAAATATTTTTCGAAAGCTCCACCATTTAAGTGCAGAGAGCAAAAAACCTATTTTTTCGACTTTTGGCTAATTTTTTAAACCATTGTATCTATGAAAGCTATTAGACAAAATTCGTCAATGACTTTTCATCAAGTGTCTCGAAGCCAAAATTGGATAAACATCTTTTTGATTAAATTTACCATTTAAGAGCAGTATGCAAAAAAAAACACTTTTCCGACAGTTCAACTTTTTGAAATAGAAATATTTAGTAATTGATATCTCATATGGCAAAACGTGTCAACGTTATTTGTTAAAAATATAATAATCTATAAGTTGAGAATACTTTATTTTTTTGAAAACTTTGTAAATTAGAGTAAGAAGCAAAAAAAGGTATTTTCCGGCCTTTGACAAAATTTTTAAAATTATGATATCTCGAAAACTATCTTATAATCGAGAAAAATAAAATCAATATTTTTTTACTATCTTAAAGTTTTGTCTAAAATACTTTTCAATAGCTTTTACCGTTCAAAAGTTATATGTGAAAAAAACAATATTTTTGACATTTGACCATTAATAATTTTTGACGTGTCAATGGACTTTTGCGTGTGTATTCGTTAAATCCAAATGAAGATGGTTGCATTTAAAAATTTTCACTTGGAATTTTTGGGCAGATTGGCCACATTTTTGTAGATTTTTCCTGGATAATGGTCCCTTGTTACTTATTCTATAGAATGCACTTATATATATATTTATAAATTATAAAAAAAATAATATCTATTTAAAATACAACTCTATCTCTCTGACTATAATAGATTTTAATGTAAGTTGGTTTAATGGTTTGTCTTTCACTCTCGATCTTGATGCTCTGCATCAGCAGAGTGTTAGTGTTGAGTAGGTATTATGCATTATGTAATTTTTTCTCTATCTCTCTCTCTGAATGACTCGGATTGGAATTTCTCACGGAAAAAAGTCAGCTTTTGCGGTTCATTATGAAATATTTTATGCTTACAGCTAAGCCCCCCCAAAAAAAAACGAGGCGTTGACGTGCTGAGTCAGTGGGATGATTTGGGTTTTTTTATTTGGAATTGATTTTATCAATAAACGCATAATTCACACCAAGGTGACAATCATGTTATAAATTTCGTTAATAGCCAAAGAAACTATTTAAAAGCTTCGATTTAATGATAAGAAATGGATACAGGTATTTAACCTGAGGCTATATATGGAAACTTACAAGATACTTCAATCTCACAAAGAGAGCTTGTTTTGAACTTCGAACTTAACCTTAGGATATGGAGAAGATCATGAGTTTTGAAAAATCAAAATTATTTACATAATGCATCGAAGGTTAAAAAGACCAGAAGTAGGAAGGCGAATAATAATATTAGTAGATCATTTTATGTCGATAACTTAGATTAAGAAAAAGTAAACTTACAGCTGATTTTGCAAGTTGTTGTCAGCAGAATTAAGAATATCTCTGTTGAGACCCTTCACTCTCATGAATTCAAGATTTTGTCTTAAGATCAGCTTTAAAAACAAAGGTCGTAGTACAATCACTGTAAGTAATTTCATTTCCTCCAAAGCACAAAATAAAACCTTTGTTTTTGTCTTATTGCAAAATATCTCGTATGGAATTAAGATAAAAAAGTAATAAAATTGTTTAAATGATAAAAGAGAATTGTATTATGAACGATATAAACAATCATTGAACTTGCTGACCTCCTGAAACATCACACTTTTAGTTGCGGCAATTTGTTGGCAAGCAATATTATAGATTTTTTTTTTTGCAACTAGGTTGATGAACGTTTGTGTGTTATTGTGTTGATTGAAGGTTTAACTAAATCTCTAACTAGTTTAACACAAGAAATAGATACATATTTTTCTTTTAACGCTGCCAGCAAATACTATTTGTGTGTTAACAAGTTTCTTTATGTTTTGTTTATATTTTTTTTATTGTTTATAGTTTTCTATGACTTAATGGATATGAAGACGTTAGGTATAATTGATTGCCAGCTTTGAATGTCTATGATGCCTATAATAGTGTAACAAATAAATTGAAATTAAAATAAATTTGGATCTATCTTATTTTTAATTGTATATGAAATTTGTAAAATTCTTATAAAATTCGAAACATCAATAAATACAAAGTGTGATATTAAATAAACACGTGGCAAATGATTTAATAGTATTTTGAATGCACAATTCAAAGAAACAAATATGAAGACAATCTGACTACCATATAGAAAGTTTTGGCACTCTTTAGTAGAAATTTAAATCTTTGTACTGAAATTTAAGACACTGCATGAAAAAGTGTCTTGGGATTTGTCTCATTGAATTGTGCATTAAAGAAAATACTTTTTTAACATGTGCCATATGTTAATTGTACACCAAAATGTTCTTTAACTGGACTTTGAGTATATTTGATTATATTACACAGAAACAAATTTACCACCTAAAAACAAAATGATTTCCTTATGGAGATGTTTTACTTAGAAAATTTATTAAAATGAGTGAACGGCAATGTTTATATTATCTGATCTTCAATAAACAAGGCAAAAAGTCTCGGACTCACCGTACAACCCTGTTTGACTCCTGATTCTGTTTTGAATCCTCTTGACAGCTCTTCACTATTCTATACCTTAGCCATTGATACTTCATATGAATTCTGAATAACTCTTTCAAACTTCCATGACATTTCCTCGAGCTTGGTTAGATCACAATTTGTTTGCCTGAGCAATAAGAAATCAAGCCTTTGTTGATATTTCATCTCGTTTGTCGGTTTTCATTTAAGTTGCTGGAAAAGCTTTATAACTTTTGTGTCTTGAATTTCTTAAATTTAATGTATAAAAGGGACAACTAATTTTTCTTATGATTAATTTTTATTTAAACTCAAATATATAATAATGACATTAATTTGCATTATTTTATTTTTCAGTAACACAAGCATTAATCGTCCCCCAGGAGGTCCCATCCATTCTGTCTCTAGTCTATTCAAATATTCCTCCTATTAGAAAAGGTAAGCTGCATTGTTATTATCTTCAAACTAAAATTACAAAATTATATTTATTCTTTCGACAGGAACTGATTCTCGACTCGGATTTGGATTCCGTTTGGGTGAACATGCTGATTTTCAAGTTGTAGTTGAACTTGGCCCCCAAAAAGACACCCGACCCATTGGAATGAATCAAGATGATGATAGTTCAAGTAGTAAACGACAAGTAAATCAAAATGATTACAAGAGAATTCGAAGAACAACGACAACAACAACGACACAACGTCCTTTGACAACAACACCATCTTCTAACGATTATGCTTGGTTAAGAGATTGGTTCGGAGAATGGACAGGAACGAAGAAAAAAAATCCTTCCCCAAGCCCCAACAGAGTTCAAAACAAAAATTCAATAAGTGAAACAACAAAAAAAGGTTACGTTAGAATATCACCAATAGTTCCGGAATCATCCATAAGACAGTTACAGCAACTCTACAAAATGGCCACTATGGAACCAATTGTCGTAGAAGAAACAACTCCAGAGCCTTTGAGTAAAGAAAAATTCAACGAAATAGCATCATTAGCGAGTAGATTAAACATTGTAGCAACTCGAAAGCAAATTTCTTCAGCTCGAAAAACGAAAGGTGAAATTACAGAAGAACTAATGGATGTTGATTTGGAGTGAATCTAATTTATGGAAAGACTTGAAATTGTTGTTGCTTGGGGTGGGTTGTGAATTTGTGTAATTATTTAAAATGATGATGAAGATGCCTTACAGGTGAAATTTGTGAATTTTCTATCGCGTTAATAAATTAAATTAGACAAATCTTTACCTTCTTGTAAATTTAGAAAAAAAATTGCTTGAATACGCTTTTGTATGTAAGAAACAAATTTATGTTAAATTGTTAAAAAAACTGCTTATTTATATATAAACGAAAACTATTATTATTTATGTGTATGATATAATGTACCTACTTATGTAAATGTAAATAAATGTTATGGTGTTAAGATAATTAATTGTTAGTTTGTTCGTTCATTCCAACCTCACTAAAATATAAATGATTTCAAGGAAAAACACTTTAATCCTTTTGCAACTCGTCATAATAGAGGTGATAAAGGAAGCTTCACTTCGAGAGGAGTTGAAACAGTTTTCCATTTGCTTTGGTACTGGATAATTGCAGGTATCAATTTGATGTATGTAAGGTTGAGAAAAAAAAACAAGAATAATTAAATGTAAAAGAGACTTTATTGATAACCAAAGATCTTCCCGTTTTTGGCATTAATATTGAATAGGCGTAGTGAAACCCAGAGATCTTCGCGCTCGCATCATGACACAATTGGCGTGGAATATGGGTATTTGGTACCTACCAGTTTTAAGGTGTGTGAATAAAAGTAGTGTCAAATTTAAGGTAATACCATCCACTTTTTTACTCAAGAAGTCACCCTGATGCATTATTCAATTCAATTTTTAAATCTTAAATTTAAACGTTCACTGGGGCGTATGTGTAACCTTTTTTACTTTTTAAAACAAAACAAAGTTAAGTTCCTTGACATACAAACTGCGACTAACTGTTTTAAGCATTATGTGTTCTATGCATCAAAAAAAGGAAAGTCTAACTTTCAAAAGTTGTGGGTGGTATATTCAATAACTGATATTTGATGCAATTTTTGATATCTCGGCTGTATTTAAAATTTTTGCTCTTCCCATCTTTTTTCAAAACTTGTCTATTAAACGTTTAATTTACTAAACTATAATTTTGCACTAGTTTTCTCAAATGAATTAAATTTAATTCATTAATTGTTTAATCTTATGTGGGTTTTTTTAAACTTTGGAAACATCTCGATTCTTTGTTCAAAAAATAGTTTTTTTTGTGCATTCTCTTCATAATCTCTGCTTAAGCATTGTTTCAAACCTCGAGCATCAATTTGTTAAAATGGATACCTTATTAGTTTCGGTTGCAAAATGCAATAATCAAAAGCATACTCGCGACTCGTTTTTTTTTTTAGAAAGGAACGGTCTGGCATCAGCCTCTGTAAAAAAAAGTAGTCCTGATGGATATAGATTGTACTATCTTGAAGATCTTCATATCATCAGCAAAGAAGCGAACCCAGATTGCTTCCATGAGGTTCCCCTGAAAGACAAAAAAGGGGGTCAATAAAACTGTTTCTGAATTTTACCGCAGAAGCATTTAGTTTGAAAATAATAATATTGTGACTGAAGTTGATTAAATGCTTTAGAAAAATTATTGTATATGCAGTCAATTTCACTTCCATTTTCTAAAGCTCTTGAAATCCACGAGATAAAGTTAGCAGTTTTGTTACCGTTGATGTTTTTTTTCACAAAACCTTGCTGCTGCTCACAATTTTAATTTTTACTGAAAATGCAACATTCTCACAAACAACTTGTGCAAATAACTTAGGAATGCTAGACAGTTCTCAAATTGGTCTATAGTTTGATATATCATAATAAGACTATGTTAAAATTTGTTCTTACATGTAAAAATTGGAGTGTGAAATGATTTTAACAAAGAGAGCAAGTAGTAAAAAACCATTCTTTGCTGCACTCGGGTTGAAAAATCTTGGTGTGACACACATTTTTGATTATAACATGTTTTTTTCAAAGTGGTGGCTTAAGTACACAAACTCACAGTGTGCCACCAATTTATTGCAGTATTGCAAGATACCCAGTTTCAATCATAAAATTTGAACCCCCTTCTTTTTCATTGGGCTCGTCCCATCAACACTAAATCTCACTGAGAAATGAATCCATTAATTTGCTGTCTCCAAAAACTCAGCAAAATCCATGAAGGTGATAGCCGCTGTCCATTGATTCGCAAAAAATATCGAAAAAAATATTGCAAACCACCACAACAGAATGAACAGTGATAGTGTGTAAGGTGCTTCGAATTTGGAAAATGGTACTGACGTTCATCATCATCATCATCATCGGCTCGACGATTGCTTACAACTCATGATTGTACCATCTCCGGAATCGTCCTTCCTCACATATGGGGCCAACAATTCTCCGTAAGACTTTTCTCTCCAACGCGGCTAAGAGGTCACAGTGCCTTTTGCTAAGCACCCAAGTCTCAGATGTATACATGAGTACTGGCAGGACCATGGTCCTGTACAGCAGCAGTTTTGAAGTTATGGTTAGATTTCTGGATTTGAATAGCTTTGACAGACTGTAGTAGGTACTGACGTTCACGTGCCTAAAACTGAAATGGTAATGCAGTCCCTCATAGCGTTCATAATAGTTCATCCGACGTATTGCTGATGCGATTGAGTAAGATTAAAGCAAATTCTATAATTTGCATGAATATAGGCTTAACTACAGTCAAAAAGTGAATACAAAAAGTGAAAAAGTGAAAAATACGCACATACGCATGAACTATTGTTTTGAAAACTATTTGTTTGAATATGTTTGTTAAAACCATTTTAGAAAATGGTTAAAGTTAAAACCATTTTAACTTTTACCTTTGTTTTTGTGAGATGTGGGATAGAATTTCGCAATTTGTTGGTAGAGTACAAAACATTTTTTCACTTTTGTACTTTTTGAAGTTTATTAACTTAACTACAACAGCCATTTTTTGCAAACAAGTGCAAAAGTGAAGTCTTGAAACTTATTTTTCTGACTATTAAACTTCCGAAAAAATTCTAAAATGTTTCAAAAACCTTAGATTATAAAACAAGTTATTTACATTTTTTCTTCAAAATATGGTCTTATGAAGAAAAAAAAGAAATGATTTCACTCTTGTAATTTTTACAAAAAGTGGCTGCTGTAGTTAAGCCAAAAAGTACAAAAATCAAAATTTTCCTGACTATTTAAATTTGGACAAAACTCAAAAACCTTAGATATGGGCTCGAAATCAATTTGTGTACTTTTTTCCTCAAAAAAATGGACCAGTACGAAAAAAAAATTGCTTATGTTATAAGTTTTGCAAAAAAGTGGCTATTGTAGCAAATCCTTAATTCATTTCAGCTGTCTCCACCTTAATGTGCATGAAGTTGAAACTGGTTTAATATGTCATTCCAAATTATATTTCTCACCAATAGATGACACTCCTATTACTTATCCAATGCACAAACCTTATTGTAACTGGTCTAATTGTACGAAAATAAACGAACGTCAAGTCAATTTAGCCAACATTGAAATATAAAAAAACCAATTCACAATAATTTTGTTTATTGGATTTTATCTCTCCAATTTTCAACCACTACCATCGGTTGTCGTGTTGTGCAGACGCAGAGCGAACCAAACCAAACCAAATACAAATCCAACCAACAGCCTACCAAGAAAAACCCAAACGAAATCGAATCAAGTTGATTTTGTGATGTCGTTGTGAACCGAAGCAAGTGTCGTGTGTCGTCTCGTTGAATTAAAAAAACCAACAAGAAAAGAAAAAAATAAACCAAGTAGAACGTCGCGGTTTATCGAATTTATACCTTGATTTAGTTTTCGCATAAATCTTTGTGTGTTTGTGCCTTTTTTCTTCTGTCTGCAAGAAAATACTATAAAGAATAAAATATCCAAATCAAATAAATTAATTCTTCTCAGTCAGAACAATTTAAGAAAAATGATTTAAAAAGTTGTGCAAGTTGAACGAGAAAAAAAAGTGAAAAAGTGTAACAAAAAAAAAAAAAAGGGTTTCTCTCCACCACCGACGACAAGAAGAAAAAGCAAAAAATCTACCATCATTGCTTTTTTTCTGCTCGTCTGTAAAGTTATTTTATCATTTTGTCTCACTCGCAACCACTTGCTCTACAATCGCTCCATCGCCTTTCGACGGATATTTTGCGCGAAAATAAGATAAAAAAAATTATGTGTGTTTTTTTCTATCCCCGTCTGCTGCAAATTTCAAACCAACAAAAAAAAAAAGTTGAGTGAAAACAAAAATTAGATAAAGAAATTAAATTAATCATTTATTTTTTTATTTTACCGATAAGATAACAGTGAAAAGTGTCAACTTAGTTGGAAGTGAATAAATCAATTTTCATAGAAAATTTCATTTTGTTGTTGAAAAAAGAAGAAAAAAAAAAACAAAAAAATTCTACACTACTTGCTGGCTGTGTGTCTGTCGGTGTCGTCCTGCTGGTTGGTCCTCTTTTTTGTCCTGTCATCTCGCGATCTCTCGTTTTCTTGTTGTCTCTCCGATTTGTATATTTGATTTGCTGGAAAAGAACGCAAAGGAACAAACAGAAAACAAATAATTTATTCCAACAAGATTTTTCTTGTTCTTAATCACAGATTCACCTTCAACATTGTTGTTAGTGTGGTTTATCATTATTACCGTCATCATCTTTATGGACGCGAGATAAAAACGAACAGATTTTACATACAAATAAAAGGTAAGTGGAGTGAATAAGAAAATTCAAAATAAATAAAAAAAAAAAAACCTATTTAGTTTACTTCGGTCGGGCTCGAGATCTTTGGGTAAGAAGGGTAGCTTTAAAAAGTATCCCAAAGCAATTCCTTATATCAAAGAAGAAAATGATAATATAAAAAGGTCAACACCACCATCCAACTTCTGAGCTTGAACCAGAGTTATCCACAATTCCACATGGACAAGAGGAGAGATAATAATTACACTCATGCGTTTCACTTGGATTCGGTTTTATTTTTTTTTTTGTTTCTTTACTTTTCTGTGTGTTTGTTCTTACGAATTCACTGGGGTTCGGCCTTAAGACTACTTCACGTCTTTGGATTTGGAGCCGAAAGATGTTATGAAGAAGAAACGAGCGATAAATAGTTTAGGTACTTTACAACACGCAATGACAGGTGGATTCATTAAATATTTCATTTATTACATTTCTGTTTGTTAGTCTCTGCCTTTCTGGTGTCTGGTGTCTGGTGTGTGATGTGAGATCCCAATCCCAAGGAAGTTTTCTTTGAAGAAAAGGAAAAGGGTAACTTAATACCACAAGTGTTAGTTTTGGCTTCTTCTTCGTTGATGATTACTTATCTTAATTAATAATCATAGTAAATATGTATCACATAGGCATACATTAAGTGGCTTGGTAAAGGCTTACGACATTGTGTGCTTAGGAGAACGTAGTGATAAGGGAATCGTATTCTTGCATGAATGTACTGTACATGACAAGCTTTTTGAGATATTTTTTACTAGGCTATTTGTAGATAGAATGTACCGATCTCAATTATGCCAACAACTTACCTAATTGCTTGCAGAACACTTGCAAAACTTAGGATAATTAGAATAGGTATTATACGTTCGAATTATATCAAGAAATCGGAAATTTAAAACCTAGGTAAGGTACCATCTAACTTATTCTTATTTGCTGCGAGTTAGAATCTTTTCATTTTGTGTCTACAGGAAGCTGGCCGAAAAAGCAGGAACTCGCAGAAGAAAATGGATATACCTACATACATAATTGCAATTTTGTTAGACGCACTAAGGACCGTTTGCTGATAAGAAACATAAAATATTTATATTGAACATAAGCGTTTATGGGCTACTTTTTCCTCTGCGTAAACTGTCACATAAGAATTTATGTTGAACATAAATGCTTAAGTTTCGTTTCAGCAAACGGCTCTTAGAGGCACAACTCTGTTTACTTTACTGTTGTGTTACTTTCCGTTTGTTAATTTATTTATAACTCGATTTTTATATCAAAAAAGTAAAACAATATATGTACTTCTATGTATTGATCAATTATCAAGAAATAAAAACGTGTTTGATTTCTGTGATAATAGGTAAGGTAAGTACCGAGAGAAAAAGCGTATACCGCGGAAAATAGCATAGAAAATCATGAAAAAAGCATTTCATATCAAGGTAAAATTAAAGAAAAGTGTGGAAAGTCGGGGAATAAAGCGTAAGAAGTCTTGAAAATTATACGCTGCAAGAATATTGTGAAAAAAAGCACGGACTACCAGTTAAAGACAAGCATGGAAAAAGTGCACCTAAGGCAGAGTTCATAGTCGTAAAGAAAAAAACGTTTTTAATATAAAAAGAACCGACTTCAAAATGTAAACAAACTTATAAAAAAGGACAAATAAATTGTCTTAATTTATTTAAGTTAATAAGCAACTATTTATTAATTATTTTCAAATTTGACACCCATTTGCGCTCCTATGTCGAGTATCGCTAATTTTAGGGCAGGTCTCTCCTCTCGTATACACCGCTTCTAACTTGACCATCTTTGGAAATCTTTGTTTGGACTACTCGCCCCATGGGCCAGCAGTTTCTCGGGTTCAGAGGATCAACTATTAGGACTATGTCCCCCTTTTCAATGGGCTTTGTTGGTGTAAACCATTTAGAACGCCGAGTAAATAATGTCTGTCAAGTAAGCACCATCACCACTTTCAAATTTCAAAAATGTAATGATGCAATTAATTGCCGTGAATTTATCGTAAATTTGTCGGAAAATAACAAAATTTGTCGCGCCCCGTTTTTTAAACCAACCCCGGGTAGTGCTAACTTAACGGTCAAGTTAGCAATACCAGCCCTAGAAAAGTGTTAAAACGATGATAAATACAAAAACTGTTTATGGTTTTTAATAACCCCTGGTAGTCCTAACTTGACACACGAGTTAGCACTAACCCCTCGAAAAGTGTCAAAACAAGCTTAAATTAAAAAAAAAAGAATGTCATTAATTGTCGTAAATAGATGGCGGTATCAAAAATTTTGCCCCATCCATATTAACTGAATAATCTAAAATTTACACTACTATTTCCTACAAATTTTGCTATAATCGATTGTCCCTACATAATTTATAGCACGCTATGCTATAAAAAAAAATTTGTCGCGCCCTTACTTTAGAAACAACGCCCCTTCAACTGAATTACCTTAGAAAAACACTATCAAACACTATGATATCTAAAAAATTTTTTCTAATTGCGTTTTTGCTCTAAATTTCGCCATAACTAATTGTCACTCAATGACTTCGCAATTTAGGACCTTAATTTAGAAAAAAACACTCATGTAGGTGCATTTTTTGCCACTGCAAACTGATAAAACACCTCAACAAAATTGGACTGTCAAGCAGTGCCACCTCCAGATTCTGCAATGAACATGACGAAACACCAAACACGGTAACTGTGGGGCACTCATGCACCAACGGCACAGAGATCTGGGACGCTACCTGGTAACAAAGAGAGAATCTCCATCTCTCGGCGTACTGCAAAAAGTTTGATTCCTTAAAGGAATTAATTTGAAGAGAGTTGTAAAGGGAAATCTTCTGCCACCCAGAAAGGGATACAACAGACCTAACCAAAACATATCAGTGCAATTCCCTAAGCTTGAATTCATTAATTCTGAAAGATGGGTGGAAAATAGCAAACCACCGCGGAAAATGGAAGGAATATGGAAAAAAGCGCGAAATACTGGTGAATGAGCTGTGAAAGACCGCGCTTTTTTCCACGATTTTTTCGCCATATTCCGCGCATTAATTTATCTGCGACCTCACGTTTTTTTCTGAGATATTCTGCGATTTTTCAACTCAACTTTTCAGACTTTTTCTGCGACTTTTCAGAGGTAATCTGTGTTGTTCCATGATTCTCACATGGGCAACTGTATGTGGCTTGGTCACCCGTCAAGCAATGTATGTCTCAAGGAATAGTTTCTAAAAACTGTTGAGAAGAAAATATCTACCTGTAGGTGATAACTGATATTTATTTCGAATCGTACCCATAAATAATTAAATCTGTGTATTTCTGAACAACTTTAATTTTTCAAAAATAAAAACAAAATATTACACTTTCTTTCCATAAAATAAAACATGTATGGAGGTACAAAAATTAAAAAAAAAAAAAAAGAGAGAAAACAAATTATAAAACATAAATGTATTAAAACGTAAGCCAACATCCCACTTAAAATAAGTTGAAATATTCTTAACAAAATTAAGTAAAAGAACCCACCTATAAGAAGAAAAGGAAGTGCTTTGAGCATCTTAATATAATATTGACTTATTCACAAAGTTATTATAAAAGTTATCATGCAAACATCCATCTCCCGCAGTCTCATAATATATAAAGAAGATAGTATTTCACCTGGAGATAGAAATCTATCTGAGCGCTACTTCTTAAAGAGAGTGGTTCTTGTCATCCTTGAAAAAAACTACGCCTTGAACCACATGGGTGTCTGCTGACTCGCAAAAATGTCAAAGGTAAATGTATCAGACACCTTTCTCAAAGTCTTACCAATACAGTGGTGTGCAAAAGTGTTTTATTACTTTTTTATGAAATGTATACATTTTAGCAACTATTGAATTATGTAGCTTTGAGTTGACTTTTTATGAACGAAAATGATAACTGTTGAATTCTAGACACAAAATTGCATAAATGCTTATAGAAACCCTTCAGAACCTATAGTGACCTACAATCTCAACAATTCCTGCGTTCATGTAATAAACAATCACCTCTATAACAGAATCCGACGAATGAGTTGATGCGGGACTCGCACTTATTTCAGTAATATTTTCTCCTGTAGAACTTGCAGGTGTGGAAGTGTGTTAGTGGAAATGGTAAGGTAGTTCCTCGTATTGATATAATATAGTTCACCCGGCAAGTTCATAATTGCTTTTTGAATGCGAATGCGAACCATGGGAATAACGTTGACTCCCCGGGAGTAAAGAAATCCGAATTCCATAATAGGCATGAATAAATTTCTGCCGAATCCAAACGAATAATTTGAGAAGGACCTTATCATTCAATCGCAAAAGGCAGTTACCCTGTTCAAGAAAAAAAATAGTTTATGGTTGAATAGGCTGCATTTGAACCTAAACCCGCCGACTTAGTAGTCCAATTAACAGACCTTATCGCCAAAGTGTACTACAAATACCAGGTAAATGCACAATTTAGTAAAGCAGAAACCGTTGGACCGTTTTTTTTCCACAGCACTGTCTATCTAAACAATTTATCTTCCATCTTGTTCATGTGTCCGCATCATCTAGTGTCACATTGTTTTGCTTTGACATTTTTCAAACACAAGGCTCTTTCTCACGAATAGTGCTTATCATTAAGTTTCCATTTCATTTTATCACCTTGCGGTTCAGCTTTACAATTCTACCCCGCCCCTTGCCCTCGCCCACCCTCAGACAATGACAATTCGATGACACTTGAGAAAATAATAAAAAAAAATCTTCCAATAATTCAAATCGATATGCTTGGGTTGTTGTTCGTTGAATGCACGAACCTATCTCCCACAAACGCAAGGTAAAAAGTCTTTAATAAATTTATATTGATGACGACTCAACAAAAAATGTACCTTTACGATATATATGAAGGAACGAGAAACGTGTCTAGGTTTTTTGTTGTTGTTGTTTTGTTGTAACCTAAGCTCACCACTCTCTTGAGGTGTAATTAAATTAAAGGGAATCGGTTTTAGTGGTGGTGTAAATAGTTCCGTAAAATTGTTTAGTTTATTACGATGAAATCATTAGACAATGACGTAGACAAGTTTTATGGGGTTTTTAAGTCGTTTTATGAGGTTCGTTGAAGTATTGTTTATATCATGACTTTTATATAATAGATCAAATGTGTTGTTACGTAGTAGAGAGTGTTCGTGCGTGTGATATAAAACAACGGGTCACCACCACGATGGGGGTGATAGACTTTGAAGTGCTTAGACTTAACATGTGTTTTAGATTAATGTTTTTATTTATTTTTTTTTCTGTGAGAGTAATCCAAAATTAGGTGAAAAAAAAAATAGACTGTCATGTGCAAAAATATTCATGACATTTGTTTAAATTAAATTATTAAATTTAGGAATTTAATAATGCGCGGAGATATTTTTGCTGCTTTTAGCTCCTCCAAACATTAAATCGATAAAAGAACGTGATAGACACCGATTTATCGTTTTTGTTTTTCTCCAAAATATGGGGGTTTGAGATTGATGGTAGGTTTTTTTTGGAAATTGGATCAATTATTTGTGGACCAATTAGTAGGCGAAGTACCTATGAAGTATCGATGGCGTTTAAAATCCAGTGCAGATGCAGACCAAGGCTTTCACCAACACGCATCTCCAGTCAGTTGCTGCAGTCTCTTTTCTCTCTCGGAAATCCGGTCAGAAAAGTTTAAGTAGCTTTTGCGATATAGAGAGAGAGCTTTGTTGACATGGTATCAATTGCCATAATGATCAATTTGGAAAACTATTTTGATCCTAGGGCCAACAAGTATCCTCTTAGACAATTTTGTTTTATTTAAATTTTTAAGTTTTGTTCACCCTTAAAAGGTTATCGTTAGTTTCTAAAATCTAGATCAAACTGTGTATAGCTATACCCGTCAATCACTGCACTTAATAACCAACCATAAACCCCTTACGCTAAAATCGATATTTCATTTTCATTGCATTTATCAGAAATGCCAAGCAACATATAATAATAATATAATTTCACCTGATGCCAAGTCTGCAAGCGATACATATGCACTTTGCCATTAAAAAACAACTCGGTTAAGGTTAAAACCATTTCATCTTTGAGACTTTATAGATAACAAAAATATCCCCCATCTATTAGCTGAAATGTATTTTCTGCAACTTTTTTTTTTAATGTTAACATCCTTGAAATAGAAAAGATATTTAAACAAAAACTTTATTCTTAAAATAGATTGTGTTATCTCTTTAAGCTCTTCAGAGGTAAGAATATTTGCATTATTATAGAAAAATCCAACTACATTACGTGTATTTTATCATACAATGTGGTTCATTTGGTTAGACACACTTAGAATTTATTTATTTTTTTTATTTTTGAATTTATAAACAAGAAAAATAATATTTATGAAGAATGAAAATAATATTTATAAAAAAGAATCTGATCTTAAAAAATCTCAAACTTTGAGACCGAAATAAACATTGACAGTGCAGTTTTCGTTGCAATTCGGGTATTGCCTTTAACATAAAATGACCACAACTCTCTTTAATCTTGTATTTGAATTCTGATAACAATTTTAATCATTTTAAAGGTAAAAGAAGTAACATGGGTTTGTTTAAGATTTGAAATTATTAGATAATATTGTTGTTTACTTTTATTTTGATCGAAGTCTTGTGTGTTCACATTTGATCATCTTTAAATCATGATTATTCCAAACTGTAAATCAACTGATTTTTTTTCTGAAAATCCATAGTTTGAGTTGTTAATCATGGATACAAGTATGTAGCTTATCAAAAAATTTTGGTTGATTAGCTCCATATAACGAAAACCTCTGAAAATTATGCTTTAAACTCAATCCGCCGTGAACAACCTAGTTTTAAGTGTTAAAAAAAAAACAAATTTTAAATCACTATTTTTTTCAAATAAGTAAAATCACAGAATGTGAAGGCAGCATATGAACCACAAAGAAAAAGTTTATTCGAAACAAATCTGATTGTGAGTTAATTTGGCATATGGATCTGACAGATAACAGAATAACTTATTATTTAAGTTGTAAAATGAGTGAAAAATATCGTGTAGTAGTCTGGGCTATTATTTTAAGTTTTAATGAATACTCAAAGTCGCCACACAAGGACCGAAAACCTTGCCACGAGGTGGGGCAAAGTTTCCCATCTTGGTTTTTCGAAAATACATATTTTTAAAACTAAACTTACTAAGGATAAATGGTCTTCTCCAAAAAGAAACCAAGTAAAATTCATTAAAATACAGGGTGTCACAAAATCATAGCAGCAGACGAAAATCTTTGGTTCTTGAAGTGTTTCTAGTGTTGAAGTGATTACCTTGGAAGATTACCAAATATTGGTATTTCTGTGTTTTAAGTTAAAAATAATAGAAACATCAGAGAGGTTTAAAAAAAGAATTGAACCAGCATCCTCTCGCTAATGAAGCGAGACTCTTTCCACTGCACCACCAACGGACGCACTGAAATTTCGAACTATGCAATGTGCGGATAATCCCGAAGGAACTGTGCCTTTTATATTATTTCTAGATAATTTAAACCTCTGCCAAAAATTAAACGAATCGCTGAACGAAAGATCGTATCCTCCCATTGTAAGTCAAAAAAACTTATGAGGTATTTTTCTCGTTTTCTTTTTCGATCTACATATGTATATCGGTTTTAGTGATTTTGGATGGCATATTTCCTTAAAATGGCTTTATCTTAAAATCTTTGTTTTATTCCAACAAATTAATTAATTACCTTTTACAACTGCTCCTTTCGGAATACCATTTTTTCCGGAATATATAATTAAACTCAATTTAAATCATTTTTAAACTGTTTTTTATGTTTTTTTTACTCGGAAGTAATCTTATTAAAAAAGAAAAAAAAATTACGGAGAAGCATTTTTTCAGAGTCATTATGTAACGGTCGGTTTATTTAGTACGTCCACGTTAAAAGTTCGTATATTGTAAGAGTATACCTGTTATCAATTTACTTTGTTTCAATACTATTCTTATCTTAAAAAAAAACATAAATTAAATTGTCAGAAAATATTATTTTAATATTAATTCAATTTCCGATAATCAAATAATAAACAACTATTATTTGTGTTAAAAAAATATTGAAATTGGAAATTTCAACTGATTTTGATTTCTAAAAGGTCATCTTAACAATAAAAATAAATAATAATACACAAAAAATCTTTAAAAAAAAGTGTAGGGAAAAATAAAATCCATTACATAAACTTAATCTCAAATTGTTTTAAGCTCCAAACAAAGTATGCCATTTGATTTGATCAATAAAGACAATTTCTTTAGAAAAAAAATTGAAAATCGTTGAAGCCGTTTTTAAAAAAATATTTTTTTTTATATATACAATTGCATACACCTTGTTTATAAAAAAAAAGTTGGTATTCCGTTTTTAAGAAAATATTAATGAACATCTAAAACCAAAATTTAAAAAAATACGGTAACCCCTTCTCGAAAAATTTATTTTTAAAAAATGAAACTTGATTTTTTTTGTATCCTAAACTTGCCCTATAGTACGGACATATGTTATGTATATCGCTAGTAAAATATGTATTGATATAAATTGGTGAACTTTTATCTTGTTTTTGTTTTTATAAATTTGAACTATGTACATAAATCTATTGGGAAACAATGAAACAATACTAGAATATCTAATTGCAAAGCTATGAAAATTCAATTTTAATAAAACTGTTAATTTTTCCATACCGCCAGAAATATTCTACCATAAAAAAAAAAATTTCTGGATTCTGTTGTTAAAAAAAAATTATTATTTGGCATGAATGTTTGAATTACCACTTGAACGCAGAATTAAAAGAGTTAAATTTTATCACTGTTCTAGCATTTTAAACGAATGCTCCGTTTTTCCCGTTGTACTAAAACACAAGCGACACTAAAAACGTGTCATTGCTTTATTTAGAGACGTCAGATCATCAAACTAAATTAGAACTTCTCGACTGGGCGAAGGTCGACTTTTTTCTCCAATGACTGGGCTATAAATGATACAACAAAAAGATGATTAAGAGTAAACTTTGACATTATCTCGGGTTGTTATAATAGTGGTCGGAAGCTAGGTATTTTATATCATAATCAAGTAAACCGCAGTGTACAAACATTTGCCAGTATTGCGGTGCAAGCATGGCGATGCTATAAACTTGTTAATGAAATGTGCTAATGAAAGCGAGTTTGCTATAAATTATTGTTTGTAGGTAGATCGTGTGTTTATAAAGATTTTATTTTTAATTTAAAATTTGCGTATTGTAGGTAAAACATAAAATGAAAATAGACCAAAGTTTCACTGTGTGTGCATTGAAGATAATTATTCCATCCAACATCATATTGCGTGGATCCGTGATAGTGTGCATACATTTGCTTAAGCTTTGATGTAAAATGTGGTTTTTTTTTTGTTGTTATTTTTCCTCGTATTTTAATTGTGTGAAAATAATTTTAAAATTCAGGATGACATACACAAACACATACCACACATTTACAAATAAAGCTTTTAGTTTGAATGACATGACGGATTGCAAAATATTATAATATATGGAGATGAAAAGAAAGGAAGAGATTTAGAACGCCCGCCATTTGAAAATTTCACAACACAATAGAAGCTCAAGCTATGGCTATGGTATAGGTAGTTGTCCTCATATTTAAATCGAGTTTTTTTTGTTTATTTTTTTATTTTAATTTTTATTTGAAAGCATGTCACATAAAAACGGGATTACAAAATGTCACATTTTTTTATGATTTGAGGTTTGATTTTTGGCAGCAAGAAAATAATTAAGCTTAAATAAAAGCATAAGGAAATATAGAACAGTAAAATGAAAGTAGGAAAAATTGTATTATTTAATATTGTGGTTTCATGTAATGGATTGACTCGAAATCTTTTCATAGTTCAAAAAGTTTAAAAGATTGCTTTTTACATTTTGGAAACAGAAAAAAAAACATTTGTAATTGAGAATGGTTTATTGATTTTTTTATAGTTTCCTTTGTATTTTCATTAAATGGGTTTTAAATGAAATTTATCCTTGATGTACAGAAGTAAAAAATAAAACGCATATTCATGGTGATGAAGAGTAATCCTTTGTGGATCACTTTTTCAGTATAGGAAACTGAGTCTTCCGAACAAGAAACAAGACTGAAAATTTGTGAAACCATTATTTTATTAACAAATTGGGGAAAACAAATTGAAAGAAGTGTAACTGGGGACAAAGCTTTGCCAGATGTCATCAAACACGAAAATTTAAAGAAAAAAAACTGAAATTGATACCATAGGTTTTGTGAATATCAAAATGGGTGTAAAAGGGTTGCCAGAAATCTCAAATATCAAAGTGGAAGAATTAAAACAAAATAATTAAAGAAAAACTTGATTATAGCTGAAAAATATATGTTGCTATGGTTACGGGTGCTTCATTTGTATACATTTATGCTCTTAAATGGAAGTTTTTTTATAACATATTAGTATGTAGTATAAAAAAATGACTGTTTTCTCATTATAAAACACTATTAATTTTCTTCCATCTTGCAAAGTTATTATTTTTGTTACGGGTATAACGAGTATGAAATTCAGGAGCGATTTGGTTTAACAAAAACTAGACATAAGTGCTTTTTGGTTTAATAAGAAAATTAATGACACATTGAAAATGAAAGAATGTAAGATTAATATCTGAGTGACAAAATCCGGGTTAATTAAATATATACGCTGCCGGAGATATCACGTTTTGTTGAGCTTGTTGCACCGATTAAAAAACGGTATGTAAAAATTCCGTAAGACCCCCGAAATCTGGAGTTAGGAGCAAAAAGAGGTTTGTTCGACCTTCAATCAAGATTCGTCAAATTTTGACCCATTTTTGAATTGTTTTTACTGTTTTGGAATTTGAGACCTTTTCAACAGTGTAAAAAAACATGTGGTTTGGTAAAACCACCTAGACTGTATAAGCTGAACAATTTTATAAATTCCATTTTCTTTTATTACCCACTTTCAACATCAATTTAAACTAATGTTTCGAAAATAACATGCTGTTTTAAAAATATATTCTAAAACGATGTTTATTTCCGAACCAAACGAGATATTTTATATTAAAATCGGCTACCGAAAAAAAATTTAGTTTTGAACAAACCCCATGTTTTTTACATTGTTGAAAATTTCTAAAGGTCCAAAATCTGTTTTTTGCTGTACGTTTGCTATGGAGTCGTATGTACAAGTTGTATGACACAAATCAGCAGAAATGCAGCTAGAGTCAAAGCGTTGCCATAATTTATCAATCTTTAAACCCTAAAAAAAAATTATAAAAAAACTTAAAGCTTGAAATTAATTACCATAAGATAGTTCTTGCTAAAATAGTGAAGACAAAAAAAATTATCAAAAGCAAAATCGAGTACATAAAGTTTTTCAAAAATTTAGCAAAGTTATAAAAAATTACAAACAGCATAAATAATTTTGACAAAAAACAAGGTTGACAAGCGGTGGAATCATAGCCTTTACTTACATATTTAAGGTAAATATTTTATAACATAAGAAAATTGGTACGACAACAGGCTATATTAAAAAATTGATGAGGGAAAATTTGCAGAATCGTAGGTAAATCCAGAGACTCATTTTTGGCAAACTACTCACGTTTAGTGTTCAAAGTAATTATAAAATTATTTTAACAATTTAAGAAACACCAGACTGTCTGTACCCTAAGCCACAGCTACAACTTAAACAGTACCTAGTCTCGAAACTCGGCATTGAAAGGTTCCTTAATATACAAAAATATTGGTTTGGACCAAAATGGCCTGTCAAAAATCCTTTTAAGTAGAGTTTGTTTTGCTTAAAAACGGCTCAAACGATTTTGATTGTCAGGTAATATGGACCTCAATTAATGTTTTAGTTAATAAAACAAAAATGGAGGAATCCTTGATAAAGTTCAACATAAATTCAGGTTTTGAAAAAAATTAAAAGGCAGATCAACGGTAGGAAAACAAGTGGTTGCTCTTATCAGATTTCCAATAAACAAAAATGCAACACTTTTTGAAGCTCTATTGAGGTAAAAGTCATGTCTCTTAACTTATTGCATTTTTTTTTTTCAAAATAAAGACATCAATTAACTTCAAGTTCCTAATAAACATTCAATAAACTAAAATTATTCTTGTATTATGCAGAATTGTACCTAATTGTGAGATACAAAATTGTCTCTTATTTGTCTGGTTTATTATTTAGTGATGAGCTTTACCTTTGAACCAATAACGATATAAAGACTATATTTTACAAAAAGAGATTAAACACCTGAATGCATATCAACATTATGACAGGAATGATTTATACATTTCAATGGTATCTCTTATGCTACAAAATGTATTCCATTGATTTTGGATTCCTTTCAAAATTGAAACACATCATCAGACAACTTGTATATATAAATACGATATATGTAACTGCTTCAAAATAGTAAACGTATAATGTTATGCATATTATCGATTTAAGTGAAACCCACCTGCAATGGAAGCAACACAACAATGAAACAAAAAAAAAAAACAGAGAAACTGATTTAGGTCATAATTCTAGAAAATCAGCGAAAAAAATCAATTTTCTCTTCACTCACAAAATAATGCAAAACAAAAAAATATAAATTCAATTTCAACGCATTTTTTTTTATATAAAAATAAAAGCAAAAAAACAACAGGAGAAGAAAATAATAAAAAAAAAACTTTGCAATCACACGTGCGTGTGACAACACCAGTCCAATACTGATGGATTGTTGTTTTTTATTTTTTTTCGTTTACGCTTTGTTTTTATTCTTTTGTTTGTTCTTTGACTTATGCTCTTTGTAGCACTTACTCAACTGAAAAAATAAAATAATTATGTTTTGTAGTTTGAAATAAAAAAAAAAACCTTTTCCGATCAAACATCAAAGTGTGGCATTGCCAAGGTCTTTTAGTTGTGTGTTTCGATAGAATATTGATAAATCGATTTAAAGCTCACTTGGATGTTTTCTTTGTAAAGTGATTTATGCTAGATTCCGACAATTTTCCAGTTGTAGCTTTAACTAATGTTAAGCAAGCTAAAACACGTTTTAAATAAAAGTTAATTTCTTTCTCATTTTAATAGTCTGACGTGTTATTTCGAACACACAATACTCTTTCTTTAAGCTCTACGGATCAAAGAGGTTTTAATTTTGTTTTAAAACCATAATGCTTCATCACAAATGTATGTTTTGGTTTTTGATTGAAAACCACACAATTCCCTTTTCCCTTACTCTTCAACTTTCAATATTTGATTATTTTATGATACTTATCCTTACTTTATGATACTTATCCTTACTTCCATAACGTCTTTAAAAACACCCTCCAAAATATTCGTATGATGTACTCTTTTGACTCATTAAACGTTTCAAAAATGAATCCTTCATTGCTAATAATAATAAATGCCAATTACGGAAAAAATTGAAAAAAAATTCGAGCTGTTTTGGGTTTTTACCAATGTTGCGTTCGAGGTCCGAAAATTGGATTTTACATGGTGTTAGAACTACCGGGTTTAACACAAAATGGTTTTTCTGAGAGAAACAACAAGATAACAGGACTTAAAGGAGAGCAGGCCAAAAGAAACACTTTTAGAAAAATAAAGCAGTTAAATCTTTTGTTTGAGACGAGTTCTTTGAATAAATGAATCGAATACACAATTTTCACATTCGCTACTAAGCATTAAATCTGTCATCATATATTCAACTTTTCTTCCTATTTTTAGTTCAAGTTAAGATTTTGTTTTCATGTTTTCACCTTGGCATTCACTTCAAAATTTGTTCGTGAAAGAAAAATATTCATAACGACGGGCTCAGACATATTTCCACAGAACGAGAATCGATTTTATCGCTTTTAAAGAACCAGAATCTGCCCCCTGGTGTACCTACATCTTAAGCATAAAATAATCATTTTTTTTTTTACACTTATCGCTACAATGAGAACCTACTTTAACATTCTTTTCAAAAACAATGCTATAAATACAGTTTACAAAACTGAACATTCTTTTGCTAGTTTGATTTTTTAGGAGTAGCTTTTGTACCTGAATTTTCAAGAACAGAAAGAGAATTTTGTATTCTTATTGTCCTTAACCTTCTTAACAGACCACCCTAAATCAAAATATTATTTGATGCAAGTTTCTTCGTTTTCTGTATAACTCAAGATGTTGCCTGGATTTAGGCCAAAAAAAACTTTTATTTGGACTTTCAGTCTTTGTAAAAAATTTTAACTTTGTTATTTTTCAAACGATTTTAGTTTTAAGAAAAGAAATTTTTTTATGAAAGAAGACCCTCTCAGCGATGTATGTATAAAACATGTGGTTTAGGCAAAAAAAAACTGTATTTCGAAAATGATTTTTTTTTCATCAATTTTAAGCCCAAAACTTGAAATAGGACATCCTTGTAAATGATACTTAAAACTACTATATATTTATTTCGAAATCCAAGGATGATTTTTTTTATGTAAATCACTAGAAAATTGTCTGAAAAAAAACGATATGAACTCAAATACAGACATTAGAACGTTTACACAAAAAATGTATGAGTACCTATTTTGTTTATCAATAGAAACCGTTCTTTTCTTACCATACTTTTTGTTTGAAACAAATTATAAATTAAAATTATTAAAAACTGTTCATAACTTTTTTACTTGCTTTATATTGGTTTTGTGCCAAAAAAATTCGAGGTTTTAATCAAAACCAACATTACGGTAATGGAGAAGTCCATGTTGAACACGTTTTCTTTCAAAACGTGTCAACGGATTCTTCTTATGATTTCAAAAATATTGAGTATTTAACTAAAAAAAAAAAACTGGTTAAAAAAAATTAAAGAAAAAATGTTTTTTTTTATGATAATATTTTTTGTTGTTGTTATAAATATAAAAAGAACTGAATTGTTCAATGACTAACAGATATATTATTACTTTGAACCCAAGAGCATGTTCGTGCATTTTATTATTATTATTATTTTACTAACGAAATTTGAACAACTTTCTCCAATTCGTATGTCAAATGCTGTAAAACGTCCTTGTTTACATAATCACGGGGTAATATAAAAACAATGTCTTCAAACATAAGAATATTTATTTAGAAAACTTTTAAACGCATGCACATTAAAATTCAAACATTTTCAAAATTTGGGTTACTCTTCACGGCTTTTTTGAAAACTTAGCTTCCGAAATGTTCCTCTGCAGTGACCAGCAGGAATCATTACATGTAGGAGCTCCATTTGGCTTGGTATCTCTTTTCCATTGAAGAAATATTCTGATAAACATTCATCAAGCTCATAAGTCATAACTTACTCCTACTTAGTTTTCAAAGAAAAAGTATAAATAATTCGAGTTTCTGTAAAAAAAGTTTTTCCCCAGTGTAATTTATTGAACGAATCTTGAAATTGCTTTAAAAATTACCAATCCCTTTATTGAAATTTAAAACTTTCGTCTTGATATTGATTCGTGATACCACGAAAACAATGAAAGTGTATAGTTAATATTTTCATGGCCAAGTCATTTTTTGACAATTAACCATAAAATCAGGTTTGCACCTCGCAAAATTGGATGCAACTAACTACGCATTGATATTGAACTTGTTTTTTTGTTTTTTTCCTTACGTGTATCAGACTGGATGAGTAACTTTCACTTGAAATGTTTTTATTTTTTTTTTGTTTGTACAACTTCTTAAGTTTAACCTATTTACACACGACATTACCATTAAAAGTTCAAGTAGTCGTGTAAAATTAATTGTTTTGAGTTTAAAATAAATAAAGAACTGCTTCATTCATGCAACTAACAAACGTGTGAATAAGAACATGTTGATCTAACTAACACAATGCTTACACAATCAAGAACTTAACTTAATTAAATGTTAACAGCCGAGTTCAGATATATAAAAAAAAAAGTCGTCATCTGTTTTTATATATTTGTTGTTTGTGTGTCCATTTCTAGTTTGGCTTCTATTTTCTTATGAATTTTGTTTTTATCTTATCGGATTTTAAATTTATAACTTATAACTTTGCAATTGTTTACGAATAATAATGCTAAAGTACAAATCGAAACGCTTTTATATGGCTAAACTCGTTTGTCATTTGTATAATAGGTATAGTGAAACTTATTAGGTCATCGCTGTTTGAGAAAGAGTTGTTAAGAATATCAGTAGTTCTTTTTGTCTTATTCCATATTAAATTTAATTTTCTTACAAATTAAATTTTCTTAAAAATTCCATCATACAAGTCTGAGTATTGGATGGTTTAAAAAAGACAGGAAACAAACAAACAAAACAAAAAAACAAACACAAATAAACTTAAGAAATGCCCTCAGAATTTAGTTTTATAAAAGAATTTAGACATAATCAAAAAAAAAAAAAGTTCAAAAAACAATGTATTACTAAATGTGAGCATGCACATTGATTTTTCTATTTTAATTTCAATTCTATGCTACTCTCGTTCGCCACTGAAAACATGTCAACAGAAAATGGTACAGATAACAAAAAATACCAAGCCAATCAATGGTTTCTTTTTTTCATTCAAGTTATATGTTTTGATTGTTAAACTAGAAAGTAAAACCAATGAAACCAACTTATAAAAAAAAAACAAAAGTGTCTGGCTATATGCACTGTCACTTACACAATTCACGCCACTGTCAACCCTCATGTACCAAATGGCAAATAAAAAAAAAAAAATAACAAAAAACGAGAACATTTGGGTCTTTGCCAACAAGAATTCCAATTGTTATTCCCAAGTCTAGAATTTATATGCAAATTGCTGCGACAAAATAGTTTCCCTATGAACGCAATTCAAAAAAAAAAAAAATTAAATTCACCAGAATGTATCTTTCTATAGCTCATCAAACCACAGAAATGTAAAAAATAAAACGAACAGAATCGAAGATTTAAATGTCCTTTATGGTCCTCACAATGTGTTGTCGCATGTGTGGCAAGAATGCTTTGGCTCAAATGTGATTGGCCAGTAAACTAAAGATGTCTTCTTAACCGGAAATAGCTTTTGTCTATGATGCACACACAAGTAGATATGTGGAATTCCTCATTCTCTATAGCATCTGAGAGTAAATAAAACTCTCCCAGGAGCAACAAAAGGAGATAAAAGAGAAGACAACTTAAACAAAAAAAACACACAAACACTTAAGTGTTTGAACTCTGTGATTTATGTCATTGTTGTTGTTTGATGCAGCTGAACGTGCTTT
Source organism: Meliscaeva auricollis (assembly GCA_948107695.1). Taxonomy (NCBI): domain Eukaryota; kingdom Metazoa; phylum Arthropoda; class Insecta; order Diptera; family Syrphidae; genus Meliscaeva; species Meliscaeva auricollis. Next base: position 26,194,529 of record OX403618.1, read on the forward strand.
GCGTTGGGAAAATTCGCTAACTAGACAAATTGACAATCGATGTAGATATGCTCTAAGGTCAATGGACTTTCATAGTAAATAGAGAACAGAATTTGAAGAATGTTGTCTTGAAAGTGAAGATGAGGTCTTGATGGTCGAAGCATACTTATGTAAAGTTGTAATGTAAAGTTAAGTAAAAAGATATAACATGAAATGCAGCAATAAAAAAATGCATTTATACTATTTGCTGTTTCGTTTAAAGGGTTTTCCAATGGGGACTTGACAACTTTGGATTTAATTTGTGAACGCACTCTTTTACAAATTATCGAACTGTCATTGTCAATTTATTCAGTAAACTCAACATTTTCATCATGACAAAGTACACGGTTGAGCAACGTCTGCAATTTATAAAAATTTTCTACCGAAATTCAGAGTCGGTGATTGCGGTGCCAGTGAGACAACGGGTTGGTCGAAAATATCGCAGCCATCCCAGGCGTGCGATCGAAATATTGAAGAGTAAGTTTGATGAGCGTGTTATTTCAAGAAATGGGCTAGTCTATTGGCCGCCTCGTTCGTGCGATTTAACGCCTCTAGACTTTTTTTTTCGGGCTACGTTAAATCATTGGTTTATGCCAACAAGCCGACGACGTTAGAAGAGTTCAAAGCCAACATTGAATGCAAAATAGCGGCCGAAATGTGTGAAATGTGTGACCGAGTCGTCGAAAATTATGACCCTGAACTTTGCAGAGAATTTAATGGCTAGCAAAAACACTGAACCGTTTTTGAAAAAAACTGTTTTTCAAAAAAATATTTAAATATTGTTAAAAATCCAAAACTTTTTTTTAAAGCTTCTTTATGAAGTAATATTAAAATTACGAAAACCCTTTCTCCAAAATCCTATGTGTAGCTTACGAAAAAGTCAGAAAAAAGGAAACCGATTCTTTGGGAGGTACCGTTGACTTGAAAATCGCTAAAACGAATGATTTGTTTTTTCTATCTTTTATTACGTATACAAAGTTTATAAATATTCTAAAGTAACACCTCGTGACCTTTTACATTGCACCCCAAACTTAAAAAATCTTTTAAAAAATAATTCTAACAAAATTTTTAATCCAGTACTTCTTTTATTATATGTCGTAAGGTCTCAGTCATTAATATGAAGACTTTGTTCAGTTTTAATATAAACCTTTTGAAAAATATGAGAAACAAAACAATCTTCAGTCTTTCTTTATTATAAATTTATATCGCACTACATTGCATGCAAACAAACCACCTTGAGTAAACGTTGGTTTTTTTTTTTATCATCAAAACAAAAGATTACCCTTTTTGTGCATAAAACATTATTTTTAAAACTTCACAATTCAGGAGTAATATATGCAACAACAAAAAATTAAAAAAAAAAAAACAACAAACTATTTCGTCTTTGTTGTGAACTTTTTATTTTCAAAAAAAAAAAAAAAAAGTTGTGGTTGTGTGCCAAAAAAATAAAAAAAAAACTTTATCTTCTTATTTTTTTTCAATACAAAAGTTTGGTGCTTTGTGAGTAACCAACTTTTAGCCTTATCTTCATAAAATTTGAAAGCATCCTAAAGTTCAACTATGGAGGTGAGTTTTTCTTTTGGTTTATGTATGTTTTATACATATAAAACTTTTTATGGCCTCAACTTTTATATTCTTCTATTTCAACACCACCATCGTCAACTTAGCAGATCTCTCAAGCGGCACAAATTAATTGATATCCATTTAAATAACCGTTTGTGGTTTGGACATTTTTGTGGTGAATAAAGTTATAATATTTCGTTATCACATAATTCGTTTATTTTTGTTTAAGCCAGAGATACAAACTTCTATCGATTTTTAGATTTTACGTTCAAAATCTGGATTTCCACGCACTCAATACAATCATTCAAGTTTAAAACATTAATTAAGTAGAATCTTTAATTAAAAACTGAGAATCACACTAATCAATCCATCAAATTGTTATTCTTGTCGATACACATAATCAATTCATAAAACTTTAAACCAACAACCAACACGAGGTTATTCTCATTAAAACACGTTTGCTTATGAAAATGATTGAAAACGATAGCAATGATTGCAATTAAAAGCAGCAGAGTGAATCTTCTTCTCTATCAAATGAAACAAGATTAATGGTGGGATCCTTAATTTTCATTGCATGCCAAGGTGAAATTATAAAGAAAAGCGAACGGAAAAAATTAAGCTAAATGCAATTGCCTGTGTTATCTCAAAAGCCTTTCATGTTTTTTTTTTATTGGTTGAAAGGTTTATAAGGTAGAGAAAAATAAAAAAAATGAAGGTTTTGCAAAGGGAAATAGATGTTGAAGGTCCTCTGAATTGAAAAGTCGGTAGATAAATTCGCTTTTGTACGATTTTTGTTTGTAACATTTATTATTTAAACTAGGTTCATTAGGTAAAGTGATTTCTTTTTCGTTTCGTTTTTACTTTTCTATTGAAAACAGAGAAATATATACTTTTTGGGTCTGGTTTTGCGAAATAAGCTCGACTTCTTCAACAAAGTTGACCTTAATTTGAATTTATAAACAAAATATGCAAGAAAACTTCAATCATTTTCTGTTATTCTTTCGAAAAGGATTATGATTATTTTGATATTATGTACATAAATGTTTCGTGTAGGAAAATATATTTCGAATTATTTTTTTTTATAAATAGCTTGTATTCAAAAGATTCTAGAAAGACATGCATAAAAAACTCAGTTAATTGGGTTACGTTAAAAGTGAAACTAAATGTAAAAAAAATATAACGGTCATATTATTGACTCATTTCAAAACTCCACAAATCGGTGTTATTTACAAGCGTTCTGACATCAAAAACTCGAATTCTTAAAACCAGTTTTGGATAAAACTCGAAATTTATAAAACCAGAAATATATAGTTTCAAGAAAGACAAAACTATTATTCATCTTTGAAATTCAATGTTTGTTTGGATTCATTGGACTCGAATACCGTCACAAATTGGTGAAATTGATGTATAGGTAAACTCTACAAAGGTCTTTGCACTTTTCAAGTTATATCCACATTCCCAACTAATTTCTGTATTCTGGGCGTTGTGTATTGAAATTGCGGCACAAAAAAATGTTTTCATAACACAAAGAATCGTGGAATACCGCGGGATATAACAGTTTATTCTGTTATACTCTGCGGTATTATTAAACATTTATTTTATCATCGCGTAATACTTCGGAAAGCAGAATGTTGAGTATAAAGAACGCACTTTGTTCAGGAGAAAAACGCGTATAATTCCGCAGAATGTCGCGGAGATAAGCCTGAAAAGCCTCGGAAAAATATGCGAAATACCGCTGTTAAAAGTGTGGAATACCAGAAAAAAGTCGCGTGGTACTGTGAAAGATTGCGGAATTTTGAGCAGAATAACGTAGCATGTTATTAAAAAAACGAAAAAAAACGCGAAAGTCAGAGAGGAAACCCTATAAAGTGGCGAAAAAAGCATGAGAAGTTGCAGAAATACCGAAGACTAACGCGGTAAAAAGTGCGAAATCTTGCAAAATCGCGGAATACTATGGAGAAAAGCATGGGAATTCATGAAAAAAGCACTTAGTATCGCGGTGAAAAAACAAACGTGTAAGGTGAAAAAAATGCAAAATTACGTGAATTACCGCGATAAAAAAGAAGAAATAACGTGCAAAAAAGCGAACAATACTGATAAAAGATCGGGTTGAAGACCATGGAAAGATCTGCGAAATACTGTAGTCGTAACAACAACAACCAATCACAAAAAAACACAATTTTCACACATACATTTCATATGAGATTTCCATTAGTTGATACATAATTTTAAAATTGTATAAATGATTTTTCAAAACATGCAGAATTCTTCATTTAAATAAAGAAAAAGCTCTAAGATTAGTAGGACACAACATGAACTCTCATGTTTTGTACAGATCATAAAACCATTCTAAAACTCAAAAGATTCAAAGCCTGAAGAATAAAAGAAAACAAATTCTATTTGCTCTGACCAGACTCTATTTCAATGAAACATCTTATGTGTTCATTCAACCTTAATTGCATGCCTTAAGCTTACTCTAATAAACAAAAACTTAAGGTATCTTTTATTCCTAGAAGAAAGAAAAGGTATTTTCTATTCTGAAACATGTGCTATTTTCTCTTGTATGCAAATGTACTTAATACAGTAGCCGACAGTTTACCTGGAAATTAGTTGATATATTTAAAATATGCATTTATTTGACAGCAACTTTCTATATTAAGGAAGTTTTGGTTCTTGTGTTCTGGATGTACTTTTACCAGTATAACTTAATTATTTTTATTGTTTCATGTATCATGTTTTTGGTTTCACATAGAAAAAATATTACAGGAAAATGGGCATTTATTTGGCAGCGACTGTATTTAATTGCTTTCCAGAAGCTTTTAAACTGCATTTATATCTGCAAAATACTTTCGCTACGAATATGTATCTTCTCGGGTGCCCATGGCACTATCTCTGCACGCAATGTAATAAATGTAGTGTCTTCATGTGTACATCTTCTAGTGCCTTCAATTAAATCGAGAAGAGGAATCACGACAAAATACTTTGCCAGCATTAAACCACTTGAGCATAAAAAAAATATGAAGAATATAATTTGCATCACAAATTAGTACACCTTTAGTCTTGAGAGTTTAGAGTGGTGGAAATGTATGATAAAAAAGATGTACAAAACTTTTCTCTCAACATTGAAAACAGATATCAAATTTCCCATTGTGTGTTACTTTTGTCTCATGTATTTGTGAATATACCGGAAATGTAATTTTTCTTACATTTTGCAAGACTTCACATTCAATTAAATTTCTTCAACAAATATTTATTTCTACAAATTAACGCTAAAAAAATCAATCGAAAGAGTATAATGAGTTCAAGAGTTCACTCAACCAGATGCTGGAAGATAAATTCGGGCTCTTAATATTATTGACTGAACAAAAAGTTATCAATCGATGTGGCAGGTGCGGATAATTCGGGAGCGAAAACGGGCATTCACGAATTCAAGGACTATAACCTATACTGTTATCAAGACCCTACATACCTTTAAATCTAAGAATAACCTTTGTTTTCAAAGGTTCAGTGAGAAATGATAGAAAAACTTTATGAAAATCCTTTTTCGATTTTCAGTTTCGGGTGCAATTTCATCTTGGAACAATTTCGACAGACATAACTAAAAACTTCAAGATAGTGGTTTTTTTTAATTCCCTCTCTCCCCCTAAAAAGTGTTTTAATTTTTTTGTATATCAGTACCTAAGGGCTTTGTTAAGATTTTGCTTACGTAATTTCAGCTCGTTAAAACGTTAAACGGATTGGTCATTTCTTTTAAAAATTTTATTTTAGATAGAGGTATTATATTTAACAACTAGGTACATAAAATTCCCACAAAAACACTGCAATTTGACACAGAAATTATACACCCTTTTAATGAAGTTAAACGAAATTTCACTCCACAAACATTTTCAATGATGTTTACATGAGGTGAGTACGTGCGTCGGCCATCGGAGCAACTGCACATTTTGCTCCTTTATAAAAGTTTTTAATATGCGCGTCGAGTTAATAGTCGCGTTATCATGACGTTCAAAGATATTAGAATATTTAGGCAAATGTGTTTCCAAAATGGCGCTCTAAAAACCCTTTTTTTTTTAATCGAAACCATCAAAATTTTTTATACAACTCATATGAAGTCTTGAAAACTCTAATCGCATAACTTTTTGTTTTTCGTCAAGTGGTGTTTTTTTAAAAGTTTCATTCGTTTAAGATGGCTTGTTTGTTGATTGCTCTCAATATTGTTGAGTGACTTGCGTTTATGCAGAATTTTTGTTTTATTTTTGCCAAAGAATCAAAAGAATTTGATGTACACCGTCTCTCAGATGCAATTGCTGCGGTTTTCTTACCTCCCATCATGTTTTTTCGGTACGAATATTTATATTTCAAGTAAGAATAAACTCCATTAAAATTTCGGTCAATTTTATCAGCTATTACAGGTCCGGTTAGACCTTGGTATCTAAGCAAATCAATTTTAGCTTTTTCAACACTGTTAAGGCATTTTTCTTAAAATGTTAACTCAAGAATTGAATTCCACTGAAAACACTAAAATTGGATTGGAAACGTTATGCACTCACTATAATGAGTTTATGAATTGGGAGGACTCTATGGGTACGGAAAAATAAAATTAGAAAAAAAGCTTTAAGAAACATTTGACTAAATAATTACATTTTGTTCTATAATACTGGAAAATGTTTCTTTGTTAATTATTAGCAACATACAAAAAATATCAAGGAAGGAGTCTTAAAACGATATTATTTGTATGGAGCTTTCATGTTTCTACCAAAAACCACAGAAATGAATTCTTTAAACAAAATTGGCAAAATTTACTCTTTGAAATTAAGTTTTGGAGTAATTTACATTAAAATCCTAAATTGGCATTAATCAAGATCCACCCCTTCTCTCACTAAAACTGAAGATACGCTTCCGAACTTATAACTTAGAAAAAAAAAAATCGATGCTTTTGATATAATTGCGATGAATTGAAGTGTATATACAGTTCTTTTGTTTTTTTTTTGTCGGTGCCATATAGATTCGAGTGCATTCCTTTTATGCATTTCCAGCATTCTTCTACAAGAAATTCATATTTTTTCGGGCGTTACGAAGATTTATAGCTTTTTTTCCTTGCCGGTTCAATAAGTTAAAGTTATTGGAGCACGAAAGGGTATAAAATTTATTAGTGTAGATTCTCCATAATAGTTGAAAAATATTAGCTATGTTGTGCCAATTACTCCAATTTGTGTTTAAAAGAAAAAAGAAATAAAGACTTACCGGTCATTACTTTCATAATTGTTTTATGGGATTCCCTCTAGCTAGTAGGTGTGGTGGATCTTGTTAACAAAACATGTCACACCTAAATTATGTACCTATTGATTTTGATTTATTGAAATTCTAAAAGGTATGTACTTGAGGAGCTTTATTTGTAAATAAGTACTATTTTACGAAAAAGGGAGTGTTTCGCAATCAAACTGTCAAAATTGTGTTCCAATTTCACCTCTCGAATATGGAAGTTGTTATGATAGAAGAAGAGGACTGATATTTTCAACTTTTTGACCATAAAAGTCTTTTCCGTCAAAGTAATTCTTGCACATTTGGTAACAGTTCGCAGTTTGTCTGTTATCGTTACAAAAGTAATTTGTTGTTGTTGTATTTTGAATGTAAAACACACTTGTCCTAGTTCTTTTGTTTAATGTATAGACTTCAACAGCTCAACAAGTAAACACAAAACCCTCCAATCCAAAACATCAAGGTCGACCACAAACTCAAATCACCAAAACTAGCGATAAACGTCAATTATTCAGTCTATGAGATACTTTGGGTGTCGTTAGCGTGTTAAATACAAAGTATCCAAGGCAATGGTTGAACCTTTGTGTACATAAATAAACTGACTCTTTGCATGTCTAAGAGAAGGCACCATTATGTGGGTTCGTTAATTTGAGGAGGCAAATTGTGTCACTTAATTGCAGATAAAACGTTTTATAGATGTTTTTTGTATATTTTGCGATTATCTAATTGCTGTTTGTAAATTTATTGGAAATGTTTACATAATACTATGAATTCATTATTTGTAAAATGTTTTCAAAATTAATTAAAATAATTTATGCAATTGAAAAAGTTGTTTTTACTTTATTTATTTTTTTTCTTTCTTTTCAGGTAAAGACGAATTGTTTTAAGCTTATAGTAAGTAAATGTAATAGATAAATAAGAGATAAGTAAGTAATTGACAAACTTTGAATATCTAAGTCGAACAAACGCACTGAATCATAAATTTTTTCACGTTAAGACACTAAAATTTGCCACAGCGAATAGATTGCATTTGGAACGACCAATTTGAAGTAAAATATGATTCAATCATTAAAACCACACAAATTTTATAGTTAAACATACCTGATTTATAATTACAATCGATACGGAATTTAAACTACTTTATTTTTAGTAATCAGAGGCAAGATAAAACAAAATACTATCAAGCTCAAAGCGAGTTCGAATCTGTGGTCAGTCTAGGACTAGCAGATTTTCATCAACTCCAGTTTCATCTCCTCTGCACCAAGTAATAAAAATTGTAGACCTTGTGGTGTTATCCCTGTCTCAACGCCCAAATCGTTTCTTTAAAGGTAACTGCTGACCAGGGAGTACAATTTGAATCGCAAAACTGCTTGGATCTCACAGAATTTAAACAATTAATTAACGGTATGATCGAAAGGATCAAAAGGACACAAAAAAATGTGCGATATGTTACAGTTTATATCTACTGTAAGGGCTACGAAAAAAGATAAAAGAAGAATCTCGAAGTTCCGGGTGAGTTTTTCGTTTCCACTGAAGTATTAAAGTTGAAAAATCATCTCTAACGATGGACCGAAATTTCAAAACATATTTTTTACATAACATACCAAACAACTTGGGTAGAAAAAAGATAATAAAGAAAGACGAACAGAATACATAACTAAATGCAATAAAATATTTATAGTTAAAAAATTAAAATACGAGTGCCTCGTTGAAAAAAAATAATACCCTAACATTAAATAAATACTTTAAAGACGATAAAATTCAGTGTCTAAGTTATTTGAGTATAACTCCACATTCAGAAAGCAAAAAATATCGGAGTTAAAAACAAAACATCAAAATTTGTATTTTAGCTGGCAAAATAAGACCATTAACGGTCCAACTTCCACCACACCGACTTTGTTGAACATTTCGTGTCATTAAAAAAAAAATTGTACGCAACACTGCAATGTCACTTACGAAAACATAAAATATAGAAACGGGGCACATTAAAAAACAGTAGTTATTGAGATATTCACACTATTTCACTTATAGTTTCTGAGAAATTCACGTGGACCAACTTGCCCTGTGTGCTAACTATCCCCGCCCTACCCTACTGATAATAAGTGTTAATACCTAAAATAGTGACATTAGCCGTGTTTTGGTGAGGCTTTTAAACTCAATTAGTAAAAGTCAAAACTATTCAACAATAAAAACTTACTGGAAATTACTTTACATTCTTTCTTACAGTAAAAGTCAGTAGAAATAAATTATTTGGAACAATTTGAAAGTAGGTTATAGACTTCCTATACACATACAAAAAGATCCTTAAAATCAGATTGACTTGCTAGAACTTGACTTGATAAAGTAACCAAAAGTCTGTGATATATTAGGTTTAATTTCTGTTTTGTCTCGTTTTCAAATTAATTTATTTTATTATTTAATTTTGTCTTTCGTTCAATAAATTAATGTTAAATTATTAAAAATACAATTTAAACAAAACAAAAATATGTAACCACATAAAACAAAGTCTAATAAATAAATTAAGAAATCCCCTGAAGATGTTGGCAAAAAACCAAACGAAACGTTGGGAAAATTAATGAATTAGTCTTTTAATTGCATTATAAAGAAATTGATCAATTAAGCCCAAAACTATACAGTAAATTTCAAAATTTTATATCATTGATCAAACTATTACAAAATGCTAGAATATAGTTTTCCTGAAAATTCTTTTGCACTGAATTCTCATGAAAACACTGCTAATGATACAACTGCGATTGTTTTTACAAAATTCAATTAAATGTATTCCTTCACATCAGATTATCTCAGTATACAAAAAAAAAAAAAATCAAAGAAAACATTCTCGAAGTATAATTGACTCATCAAATCAACATCGATTGTCAGTAGTTACGACAAGTTAATTTAAAACTAGTTAGTAAAAGTAATCCTTTATCAACTACTGTCAACGAGTCGTCTTCGTTTTCCTTGTGGATTGAAGTCATCACATCTAATGAATCAACTTCTTTCTAAGAAAAAGTTGTTTTTCTCTTGATAAAAACGAGACACTACTAATTTATAAGATTTTCTTTTCGCTTTTTATTGCAATTTCAAATTCCAATTTAAGAAATAAGCTTTCAAATGACAATTACTTCTTTAATTAAAACTTTTTAATCCGGTGCTTGTACCCATGAACTGGCAAATCCTACAAAGGCAGTTTCTAGATTTTTTTTTTTTAATTCTCACGACATTGAATGACAATAGTTTGTTTTTTTATTTTATATTTTTAATCCACAATGTCTTTTGTTTTAAATATCTGCAAAAGAAAAATATAGTTCCAAAAAAGAATATTGCAAAGAACAACCTCAACTCAAAAGCTGCATGAATTAAATATCGAAAGACCGAAAATCCCCAAACGAGATTGAATTATATTTTGGATCAAATTGATAGAGAAAACCCTCTTCAGAGTTGATTGAATTGGGTTTCCCGTCGTTGTCGTTGCAGAGAACCGACCGACACAGTAAAAGGTTTTTAATTTCAAATTAAAATTGCTTTGCTCAAGGACATCACTTTCTTGTTTGCACTGCATGTTGCTTGGTATATCGTAGGAGCTGGTATGACACGTGGAAGATTGCCTGCGGTGGCTAGAGGAGGGTTCATAAGTTCACAACATCACCATCACATGATACTGGATATTTGATGGACATTTTTTTTTTTTTTGTTAAGATAGTTAAATTTATGTTACCGGTTTGGGACGTTCAGCATGCATACGTGAATATGAATATGTATTTAAAAGAAAGGTACTTTTTGTACCTTTTTAGATTATTTTTAACTTGTATATTTTTCTATTAAATACAAAAAAAAAAAATGTATAGTCATGATTAAAAGTGCACTTTAAGTTGTCAAACATCACAACGATGAAGATATTCCTTTAGGAAACCATTTTCTGTAGCGAAAATATAAAACATTTACCTTAACAAAAGTTAAAAGGTTCGACATTATTTGAAATTGGATATTTCCTTTTTTTTTTTTACAAAGAAAGAAGACAAATATTGCCCAAAATGTATTTTAATACGTAAAAGAATGAAGTCGTTGTTGATTTTTTTTTTGTTTTTGATTTTGAAGTTTAATTTTGTTTGTTTGTCAAAAAAAAAAGAAGACAAAGGGTTGAATTTTATCATGGACATATTCGTGACTTCTTCGAAAAGGACTCAGACATGAAAAAAATTGAATTTGATATCAAAATGTAAGTTTATTGAGATATAAAAAAAAATAATAAGAAAATGGTTGGTCCTAGATAAACAAAAAAGAGTGGTTTATAGCAAATGCATTGCTAGCGAATAAAGGGGATAAAAAAAGTTCCTCAATTTTATGTCTCAATAAATGCACTAGAGACTAAATTTAGGTTCTTACTACAAATCAATTCTTTTCAAAACGAGTGCACAACAATAATTGTAATTGAAGGGTTAAGGGCAAAAAAGAGGACTAGGTACATAGTTCAAACCAAAAACTAATCCTTTATGGTGAAATTTTCCAAAAACTTCAAAATCGTTGAAAATTTCGCTTTTTTTTTTGCATTTTTGACCATGTTGCGTCACGAAATTTTGTTGGAAAACCTCATATTCGGATTCAGCAACCACAAAAACATAACGTATGAAAGAAATTAAAACTACCACAAAACTTTAACTCTGGGAACCTTTTTGATCACACAATTACAGTATTATTGTGAAACAAGTTAAAAGTGTCAAAGTTTTCCAAAAAGTATAAAGTTTTTCCGTTTAAACTATATAAAAAATTAATCTTTAAAAAAATCTTCAAAAAAATTAATTATTAATCTTTCCTACCAATTCAATAAGTCAAACACTAAAAACTGGATTCTAGAAGGCAACATTAGTTTTTGATAAAACTGTGACAGCATTACGTCACATTGTCCATCGGAGTTTGATACGAAAACTCATCAAAGTAATGCATTTAGTTCCAACCATCTGAATCGCTGTTTTTTTTTAGCTTTTTGACAAGGTCAAAATCGCTGTAAAGGCCGTAAAAATCTTTATTGTCTCTTCTCATCCACTTCTCACTAATACATGCTGGAACAAACATCACTCGAAGAATTTTCATCCGCTTTTGAAAATGTCTATTCCTCTGCCTAATACATCAGAGCTAAGATGGTTTAGGTCTTTTATTAAGGGTCTCTTTGGTTCTTTAAGAGAGGGCCTAAGTACTTAAAATTCAATTAATCCCGAAGAAACAGCAGCGGTTGGTAACGATCGTTTGATCTGTGCACTGGTGTTGGTAACCCAAGTCTCTGACTTCTTCTAAGTTGTCCCTTTATGGTGTCAGAACTCTTATCTCAATAACAACATATACTTTTGCTGATTCCGTTTCATTACTTTCAAATGTTTCAATAAAAGCTCGCTTTGTTCTCCATATGATGTCAATGTCATCACTCATCATCAGTAAGTAGTTGAACGGACTGGAGCCATTGCCACATAAGCGAGATTAAAGGCGATAAAAAGATGCAATGTATCAATTCTTTTTTTTTTTGTTTAGATAGGACACACAATGCCCAGTTACCAAATTGTACAAACTTTTAAGTGTATGCCCCTGGCCAAGTGATCTCCAACTTCTACTGCCTTAAACGCTTCGATCGAGAGCCTTTTAGTACTTACTTTTTAGAGGTCCTAATTGGTCAGATGTCACTGAAATTTTAGATCATCTGACAATCCAGCTTAGTACTGGCTGTTAAATTCGGTCTCGCGAACCAGAGGATTAACAATAAACAGAATGTTCAGCATAACACTAAATAATTGGGTGTCTTCACCGTTTAGCAGTTTGGAAAAGTATTTTCTCCAGAAAAAAATGTCTACGTTTTTCTTATTTTCATCAAATCAGGCTAAAGTTAATCGCTTCATTCTTTGATGGATCTTTCGATAATTCTTCCATCCACAGAAATTCTCTTTCGATTGCTTTTGGCGCTCTCTCTTCTGCCTTTTCAGAATTAGGTTTTTTCCTCATCTTTTTTGCACATAGACTTCGTGGGCTGCTTTGTCACAAGTGCCTCAGCAGTCAGCACTCTTCATTAAACCAGGTGCTTCGCTTTAATTGCCTTTTGTAATCCAGCATTTTAGTGACAACACTTTTAATTGTGAATCGGCAATGGTTCTATTGCTGATACAAACTAAGTTGGTTTGGTGGTTTTTCCGAGAGATTGAGGGACACGCGGTCAAACAAAGTGCTAGTTGGCTCTGAGTCTATAGTCGCTCTTTGGAACTTTCGGACATCTAGGATACTGGAGAATGCCTGACGTCAATCGCAACATGATCAATTTGATATCTGAAAGCCACCAAGTAGTACCGAAATGAAAATTAAAGTATGGAATCGAATAATGATGTGACAATATTTCGTATAAGTATTTAAAGCTGTTTCTTCTGACCGTTGAACCAAAATTACTTACTTTTCATATCTTGGCGTTAAATCCAATACCATTTATAGGTGTTCTAAAAAAGTTCGTAGAATGTCTCTTATATTTGTGTTCTTATACTTTGTTTAACAAAGATTGTCAGTATTTGTTACTGAAAATAGGACGTTTGTATTTCAGTTTGGTTGCAGTATATTACATAAGTGTATCGCATGTAAAAAGCTTGAAAAAAAGCTTTCCCATAAGATGTGTACTGACAATCTTTGATGGACAGAGTATAGCCTTAGTTAAACAAGCGATTCTGTCGTGTATTTTCTTCAATCTAAAGCACACGTCTTGCAATCAGAATTAAACGTTAAGATTATGTTTTATGCTTCTGTCAGAAAAAGCTTTAAAATAACTCGTTTGCTACTTGTAATCGTTATGAAACAAGTTATTCACAGGCTCAAACTCATTATCTTTTTATGAAAGTAAAACGATTTGAACCTTTAATGAGTTTTAAACTCTCGCATAATTGCTCGACTGTGTATAATATTTTCATAAACAGACTATAACGGTCTAAAACGATTAATAAAATCCTTTTCTACAGAAGGATATGGGAAGTTCTAACAGTAAATATATATGCACATGTGTAGATAAACATGCCATTCGTTGTTTGCAGGTGTGTCAAAAATATTCCAGGTAACACAACTTTAATTTTTAAACCCAAAATAATCACTTTGCCACACATTTTTAGCAGACACCGTCAACTTATCAAAAAAATAACCATCATGTGGTCTTTGTGTTGACATTCCTTATAAAATTTAAATAAAAATGGCTTCTCATGCCTACCGCACTAAAATCCATTTTACTTTTCATCATCATCACAGGGAATCCAACTGAATGTCGCGTCGTCGTCGGTAGAAAAAGTTTTATGCCACCAACCGACCAACCGTTGACAAAGTAAGTATTCCCCAGCTTATATTTGTCATCCGCCAACTTGCTGCTGTTGTGCATAAATGAAACTTTGTTTACATCAAAATAAAATGAAAACAAAAACACATAAAACCAAAATTTAAGTTTCATATCATGTCAGCCAAGCCAGCCAAGCCAAGTGCCTGTTAAAATCACACTGATGGCAGACAACTATACAACATTGTTGTTGGCATTCAGCGACTGACTGGAGGTGCGCCATCAGACAGAGATTTATTTCAATCACTTTTGTTGGTTGTTTTATTTTTTTTTTTGTTATCATATCTGCTTCTGCACTGATTAACATATTAATTTCCATTCATAAAACTTCAAATTAAAATAAATGCACATCAGGATGTTAATGCCACAAAATGATTTAATACAGAAAATGAAATTTTATTATTTATACTGTGCATCAGGCTCGTGTGGTAGTATAGACTATTGACTTTTCAATTATTACTCGTATGTTGTCTTAATTTTATTTCTGTTATGGAATCGATGTAATCCTCTATAAATTGTGTTTTTTTTTTGTATGAAAATGCAACTTTGGTGAAATTGATATGCAAAGTATGATTTATTTAGCAGCGATATAAAAAATAATGTGATTTTTCTTCCATTTTCCAACCGTTCTTTATCGAGTGCATTTCTTGTTTAAATCACATAATTTGCATAATTTATTCGACATTCAATGTCGCTTGTTATTGAAACTGTATTTATGGATGGATTTCTTTTGAACATAACTTTCTTTAGTGTGGGGAACCACAACACTTTTTACATAAAAACCGTTTGCTTCAAGCTCAATTTCGAAATTATATAGCCACCACATCCTTCGTCTCCTTTTGTATACAAGGTGTCCCAAAAGTAATGGTCAGAACTGACAACGATGGAAACCTTAATCTAGTCGTGTTCTCACAATCTAGTAACTTTTGTATAGCCACTTGAAGTGCTAAATTGACACACAAGTAAGCACCATCCTAACACCCCTCAAAAAATGTAAAAAAAAGAGTAAGTCTAGGCTGTTGAATATACCGGAATATGGGGTGTACATTACGTTTTTATTATTAAATATAAGGCTTGTGTGATATCTAAGCATGCTTAAAATACAAGATTCGACTGAATTAACCCATTTATTTTTGAGAGAATGGTAACACTGGTCGTTTTTCATATTTTCTGTATAACTCGAAAACTAAGCCGAATTTCAGAATTTATTCAAAGACAAAATATAAAAGAGCAAGCACCAAAAAATTACCTAACAGAGAGATTTTAAACCTAAATACTGATAGACGTTACATTTGTTCAAATGCAAAAATGCAGAGGATCAAATCTTTAAATTGAAAATGTTTTTTTTTTGATAAAAATTTGGCAGACCTACACACATTCAAACATTATTGGAGAAACTAAATGCTTTAAATAAGGTATTAAAACTGCTTCTATTTTGATGATTTTTTTTTCAAATGTTGGTATTCAAAAATACTTTTAACCCGTTAAAAATGCCGTTCTTATCGGATTTTTTTGAAAACTTAACTAAGATTTTTGTGAACAATTGTTTTTTTTTTTTTAAGGGGTCCTTAATTCAAGCCAGCAGAACATTGAAATGTATGAAAATTAATTTTTTTTTTTTAAATGTCAGATAAGTTTGGATGGAAATTAGTCGAGCACTTAAATAATAAAAATGATTTGGGTCAAAATAACTTGAGTTTTCCAAGAAAAACAAGATTCAAGTTAGCAGAGCATGTAAATGTATGAAAAAATTAAATATTTTTTTTCCGGAAAATGCCGGATTTTTTTTTTGAAAATGGAGCACTTAACTAAAATTAGTCGAGCATTGATTTGGATCAAAATAGCTAGATAGTTTCGAGAAAATCGAAAATCAAAATTCAGCAGAACACTGAATTATGATTTTTTTTTTGTTAAAAAACGAGTTTTTTGACAGTTTTTTTTTGGATTCGTAGAGCACTTAATTAGCACCTAAATATAAGACCAAGTTCAAATTTTTAATTAAACGTTTAAGGCATTTTCGGTAATTGCTCTGCTAACTTTAAATCAAGTTAGCAGAATATTAATTTTTACCAAAATTACTGGAGCACTTAATTTAATTTTTGGGCACTTAATTAGCACCTAATTAGCACTAAAAGATGCAATCAAAAAAACCATGTTCTGCCCACTTTGCTCTGCTAACTTGATGGACATGAAAACAAGGGCGAAAGATCGCGGAATACAGCGGAGAACAGAAATTCAGGTGACGAAAAAGCATAGTATATCGTGACTTTTTACGTTTTTTCTTTGAATTTGAACAATTTTTAATTTGACTTTACACGTTTTCACCTCAGTATTCCGCTTTGTTCAATGATTCTTACATGGACGTATGTTGTCTGCTCACGCCTTGGAAAAAATTCAAATTTATTTGTCTGTGTTCCAAATAGAAAAAAAAATCAGTACCCATAGGCACTTGAATAAAAAGATTTAAAACATTAAAATTATAAAACTAATTACTGAAAATTGAAGACTAAAAACTCCTGCGGGTCAGCAGCTATTGTAGTTGTGGTCCAGTAACTAATAAATTTTGAAAACGATCGTTTTATAAGACAATGAATATAAGTACAAATCTCTGTGTAAGGCAGGATAGCGTCGGGTCAGCTAGTATTGAAATAAAAGGCTCAAATTTGCTGACAAATTTGTATTTAATATCTAGAACAATATTCCGTCTGTTAACTTAGAATCCAAAAAGTACAAACAAACAAATTTAAATTAAACTTTTTGTGTCTACCTTTATGAAGATGAAGCGGGCTTATTTTGCAAAAAAAAAAAGAAAACGTCCGACTGGCCTAGTATGCAGATTGAACGCAGCTGGTATTATGCATGCCGTGGTGCTGGTGTGGTTTAATATTTGACGTTAATTCACCGTTTAAAGTTTTATTTACCGTGAATCAATTCATGTGACAACAGCCATGATTAGCCTTAGTCCGTTTTCGCCAAGCTATCCATGATGACTTTCTAGACTTTACTGATCATAAATGTCAAAAAAGCAAATTCAATATGACATCATGTTGAAAGTTCACCCTTTTGTAAAATTTTACGTGCGACCCAAGTCGTGCATTTCCTTTTTCTTTAGCAAATGAAAAGTTCTTAAACACACACACACATACAAAAAGTAACCCAAACTTGTCCCAATAAATTAATCAGCTTTGTTCACATGCATGCATGCACTCCCAGACATAAATAAAATATAAAAGTATAAAATTCGTATCCATCCTACCCACATTTTGTTGAAATTTCTTATTTAATTTGGATGAATCCAAAGAACTCGCCATCATGTCACTTACCCATGCAGTAGTTCATAAATCAAAAACAAAAAAAACTTTTTTTTTCTCACCCTCTCATTGTCATAAAAACAGAAGTTCTAGACACGAAGAGTATCGTCCTCCCGCCCTGAATTCCATATTATACGAGCACAAGTACTAACTATTCCACATGGGATGGCAACATTACGAGTCCCAATAGAGGAAGCTAGTTCGTGCAGGCTGGCAGAAGGTAAGGCAATGCACTTCCAAACAAATTTATAGTCGTACTTTGTACATAAGGCACACACAACAGTCGTAAGGTATATCTGTAACATAACCGAACGGAACCGAACCGAACCTCAGTATATGAGCTTCCTAGACAAAACAGTCAAGTATTTGGAATAAAATTCCAATTTACCTCGCACTCTGAGCTGACTGTGGCTGATGGTGTGCGCTCTGGCTGGGGCCTGGCCTGCCTGATGTACCTACTCTGGTTTGGTTATAGTCTTTGCAACACAACACGCCCTGTGTCGCCTCATTTATGTATCCTATATATTGGTTGTTGATACACGTAAAAAGGTGTTTGGCCTCTAAATGACTCACTCGCTCATTTGGGTTGATAAAGGTGTAATTCTATTTAAGTATGTCTGCTGGCAGAACTTACCCTAAATTCCATTTGCAACACACAACCATGAAACTATTTCAGATGCATGTCGGAAGCAAAAGATGCGCATTCGAAAATAATAATCAACAATGCGAATTACATTGTGTCAGAAAAGAAAAGAAACGGATTTTTTTTTAATGTTGGAATTTGTTTTCTTCTAAGCAAATCACTAAAAGATCAATTCGTTTGCGGCAAACGAACAAATTGGACAAAAGACTTTTGCGTTTGCAGGACAATTTTTCGACTTCGTTTGCAGCAAATTGGTAAATTCGTTTGGTTTAAACACGTTTTGCGAACGATAACAAAAAAAAAAAAAACAGTAATACCAGTGATTGAACCAACTGCCCTTCGCTTGCGAAGCGAGTATCTTTATTATGATTAGCGCAAGATGCATAAAAATTAAATGAGAGAACGAATCGTTTGCGTCAAACGATGTTCGTTCGTTTGTTGGGAAAGAATTTTCGATTTCAACTTCGTTTGCAGCTAACTCTTAAATTCGTTTGGGCTAAATATTGTATGCAAACGGCTAAATAAACCGGCCATTGAACCTGCTACCATTCGCTTTTGAAGAAAGGGTGTTGTCATTGCACCAATTTTTAGCGTCGAATGTATATGACAACAAATATGAATTCAATTATTAAGAAAACAAAATTCCGGCAATCATTTCTTGCAAATGAATTGTATATTTACACCAAATGTGAAGTTTTTTGCAACAAACGACTGACTGTGAAGGTTCTTCGCAAACTATTCATTCGTTTGCTGCAAACAATAGAATTTTCAAGCAACCGAAAAGGTATTTAAATGTGGGAAGTATTTGTATTTCTGTTTGCTGCAATGAACTCATGAAAATGAATGAAAGGAATTATTGGTTATTTTGCATTATGTTTGCTGTAATTGAATTACAATTTGAGTAAAATTTAAAACAGTTGCTACGAATGAAAAACTATTGCGGCGATTGTATAAAACATTGTAGCAAATGATTTTCATTTAATTTAAAGGATATTCATTAGCTGCAAACGAAAAAAAAAAATAATATTATTTCTCTGAGTGAACATTTGCAATACGCTACAGCGGAGTCATCAATCAGGCGGCATTAAGTCACCATTCAGGCGAACAAACTCGAGTAGAAGTCTTATAGAACATTAATAGAAGCAAGAATCTTTTAAAACTTTAACAAATAGTTGAAGATGAAGATTATTCGTATTTTTTCGATGTTTGACAAAACAAAATTGTTTTCTAAAAAGTTTAAATGATTTTTTAATTTAGTTATTTCTTGTTACACATACTGTCTATTAAAATACCTGGTCATTTGCCCCTTAAGTAAACATCAACATAACAATTTTAACAATTTATTGTTAGTATCTGTTCGATGCACCCAACAAAATAATGGTAGTTAAGTCTTCCATGTCAAGGCACAATAAAAAAAATAATAATAATAATAACAGACCGACAAAAACGAACAAAAACAAAAAAAAATCTATCTAAATTAACATTGTGGAAAAAAACAACAACACATAAAGTACAGACAAATATAAAAATGTGGTGGACACACCCCAATTACACCTGAAATGAGAGCAAACAATTGTACAGTAGGGTTGTTGACAGAAAAACAAGGTATTTAAATGCCTACCTACTTTGTGGTATCTGCACATTCTAAAAAGTAACGTGAGTTGAAACGGGAGAGTGTTTTTTTTTTTATAAAAGAAAACAAGAAATAATGGAAGCAATAAAGTACTTGATGTTTAGTTTCTTTTTATTATTTTCATTTAGAAACAGATATGAGATTAAATAAGGAGAAAAAGGATCTCTAGTAGAGTAAATAATTGATTACAGAAAATCAGCCAGCTTCTAAATTTTGCACTACCAGTAGATAGAAATTGAAATCCTCAGGCTTTCATTTAAACCATACAATGGTGTTCCATACTAAAAACGTCATTTAAAAATTTAAAAGGCCTTTAAATGTTCGTGATATTAGCCACAAGAATTGTTAATTACGAATTAACTAATCTTAGAAAATAAAATGCACGCATGGGTCGCGCGTACTTGCTCTTAGGGTCAAAAACAGTGTTTTTGGGAAGTTCAAAATTGATGTCTCAAAAACCTTGCATGATAGAGCAATTCGGATACTAGATTCGAGTTAAAACAGTCAAAATCTATTGCAAAAGTTTTATTTGGTTTCTATAACCACTCTTCGCTGGCTTATATTACTGTCATACACGGAAATATCGATCTCAAAAATTTCAAAAAATTAAAAATTTATAGTCAACTTTTTTGATTGCATGTTGGGCTATTTTTTCAAAATAAATTCGTAAAACACACAAAAATTTATATTTTGCTAAAAACTAAAATTCTATAATTGAAAATATGGATACCAATGAACGTTAAAACCAAGTTTCATCAAAATTTAACTATTTTTGAAAAAAAAAAAAAA
Organism: Meliscaeva auricollis; assembly: GCA_948107695.1. Classification (NCBI taxonomy): domain Eukaryota; kingdom Metazoa; phylum Arthropoda; class Insecta; order Diptera; family Syrphidae; genus Meliscaeva; species Meliscaeva auricollis. The sequence continues at coordinate 26,215,087 of OX403618.1, forward strand.
ATTGTTTTTGACATTTTTCACAATATTTTTGATAGAAATTGTAAAAAACACGATTATCGACACCCACCCCTTTTCCCCCAATCTGTTGATGGGCAATTTATGTTTCCCCTTTCCTACCTACCATTTATCCTAAATTTTCCCACCGCCCTTATCCTGCTAATAATTTTTTCAACTTTTAGCCTCTGAAAACTTGATTAAGAAAGATAACTTAAAAAAAAAAAAAATTAAAATCATATATTTTTCGCTATTTTGATAGCAGCTAAATCCTCTTCATTGAATAAATGAAAAACACTTACTATTTTTTCATAATTTTCGGCGCAGTATTTAACTGCTTCCATCCAAGTACACTATAGTGTTGTAATTGGGGAAGCATAACTGTGCATTTGCAGACTCATACAAGACATTCGAAAAAAAAAATTATTTCTATTATAAAAACCTGTAATCGGTTTATATTTTCTTATTTTTTTCACACGAGAAGTTGATAAAAAAATGAAAAATATGCAAAAATACTCCAAAAATGCTTAAATATGCAAAAATATGCGCTAAAGAGTGAAATATGCAAAAAATTTGAATTATACTAAAATATGCATAAAAATATCCTAACGAATAGGACTCAAAAGGCTTAGTTTTCGGTTTTCATTTGAAAAGCTTACTATTGACAGTAGTATGCAGTTTTTTTTTTGTTTAAAGGAGTAGTGTAATCAATCTTTGTATAGTTTTGAAGAGCGTCAGATGTTTGTAATTAATATTTCGAAAATATTTTAAGAAAAATTTTAAATCAAAAGATAAACAATTACAGATGTGAAAAAACTACGCAAAACAAAATTGCTTTAAAAGTGTTTGCATATATATTTTTTTTTAATTTTTTAAACCCTTTTTCGATTGAAAAATTTAACTTCCTTAAAAACCTTACAAAATTGTCATCGTTTCCGATAAAACCAAAATAAAAATTCATGTCATTTTCTAAAGCCAAAAACCCTACTGTAACCCGGGTCGGTCTACTTTCGTCTAGCATTTGGTAATGTGTTCTTTTTCGGTATGCAAAAAAGGAAACTATAAAATGGAAAAAAAAAACAAAGCAAAAAAATGTCTGCTATGCATATGCAAACATAAACTCAGATCGACGGAAAGTTTAATTAAATTAACTCACTTCATCTACCAACCTACCTTCATCTAAGCTCTTTAGTTTATGTTTCGTTTCGTTTCACTTATTTTTTATATTTTTTGGTTCAGGGTTTGTATGTTGCCAGTGCTATGTGCCATATGGAAGTGTGCATATGCATGTTTGCAAGGAAAATTGATTTTCCGAATCAATCTCACTTTCGTGCCAGCAATGATGTTTATCAGAACGTTGATTAATGTGAGCCGGCATTTATGTTTGTATATACTGTGGGAGTGGTGCTTTCAAAAACACAAAAAAAAAGTAATAATAACAAATCATATTATGAATGTTTCCACTCCTGTTTTTTTTTTTTATACAATTTATATGCAAAAAATAAAGAAGGATAATTTAATCCGAATTATTAAATTCAACTTAATGAGTGTAAAGTGATGTAGATGTTTTAAAAATGTTTTGGAAAGCCATTTCCCACTTAACACAATGTAATTTGCAGACGAGTTAAAAAACAAATAAACACAAGTTGTACTCATATATTCGTATACTTCATGGAGTGTCTAGAGAGAGAAGTAAAGTAATTTGTGAAGCGTGTCGAACAATATTATAGTTCATTAGCATACTGACAGCACTTTTCCGTTGCATTTCTAGGTGAATATACACGTTTCAGTTTCAATAGTTTTTTTTTTACTATTTTTTTTATTTATTTTCGAAAATTGAGTGTAGATAGTCTGGTACGAGTATATATCGATAATGCAAAGGAAGTTTTTCCACATGATATGTTCTTTTGTTGTGTTGTTTACAAGGTGGGTTAGTTTTTTCTTTACTTTAAATATAATATAGGTTCGTGCTTGTGCATATGAGAAGTCTGCCAATACGTCTACCGATTTGAAGGCAATATAACGGTATTTCCACACGTTTTCCATAAATAAATTTGCAGCAAAACAATTTATGCTAATAGATTTTATAAACAAAAGTCGAAAGCATCTTGATGCGATATAGCATGTTCCTTGGGCGTGTTGAAAATCTAAGTCAAAGAATGTTAACATGTTTTCAAAGTTGAATAAGTTTACTTTGCGGTTTGATTAGTCTTAAGGGGACCAATTCATGGAATTGTTCACCGTTTATTTAATCAATTAAAACCATTTGATTATCATTTCTGATTAAGTTGATGTGATATCCCGAATGAAAGATTTTATGGGGATAAATTGTTTCCGAAAAAGATGATTGTGTTTATAAAAACACGCTTGCAGTCAGTCGAATTTTTTTTCAAAGAAAAAGAAAATAGGTAATTTGATGAAAATAAATTTAATATTTACGGTAAAAATTCATATCAAATTGGTGAACTTTTAACTTCTACAAAATTTTGTTTTGAAATTAGTAAATAATACTGTAATACTCAAAAAAAATACTCGGACGGAAACCAATCACATTTTGTAGGGATTGTTACACTGATTTCGAAACGATATGTAAACATTTTGCTAGGACTACATACACACCTGTGCGTCGTAAGTAGTTTTATTTATGTTTTTAATATTTTGCTCGGTTGAACAACCGCCTGTGTCAATGTGAACACCAGTATTTTGACAACCGCAACCGTCAAATTGTCTTTATTGCTGTTTTTTTTTTATTTTTTAAGAGCGAGGTGTGTTTTTTTTTCCACTCGACCACAACTTTTTCAAGGACATCACAACTAATCGAAATAATTTAATTCGCTTGGCAGCACTGGACACTTCAGATTATCATAATTTCAAAGCTGTCATTTAAAAAATTTAAAAAAAATTTCCTCAATTTATGAAAAAATTATTAATTGATTTTTCAAATTTAAACATTTTAGCAGTATCTTTTCTCAGCTAGACTGAACTCTAGTAAGAAGATTCCTAGACTCATTTGAACCTAACGTAGAGGACCGAAAACCATTCAATTGATTTTTGTTTGCTTTGTATTTTTGAAGTTATACTTCTTTACCGGCGATTATAAAAATATTAAACCAGTAATAACACATAGATTTTTTCAGCCCATTATTACTGTTTTTTTCTACACAGACACTATAAGTGAACAAAAAGTTAACACACACTTACATTTTATTCTGGTTTTTTTTTTTTTCATTTTGTGTGAATTACAATAAATTTATTAAATTACAGATGTCAGCCATTGTTATTGATTGTCTGACTGATTTATTTTCTACACTATAAGTAATAGAAAAAAAATAAATACACCAAAAGGTAGGTGGTATAATGTTAGGTTCTCCTACGACGGGATTTTTTAAAATTTCACCGGCAAGTTAGGGTAGAATGGGGCAAAAGACAAACATTTTTGTTTGTACATCTCGAAAAGAATAAGTGTTAGAATTATGAAATAAGTTTTATTGAATAGATAAATTGAAATAATGTGAGAACTCATCATTATTTCAATTTATCTATTCAATAAAAGAAATTCTAAAAATTCAACTTTTCAAGTTAAAATTTTTTTTTTCCAATATCAAAAAATTTTTTAGGCGTTTGAAAATGATGTAATTATGCATGCAGTTCATAATTTCTTGAAAAACTAATTATGTACATTGAAAGGTAATAAAAAAAAAAATTAGGCGTCTAATACGGATTTCATATAAAATGCTCCATAACGGTTTTTGTTCAGCTTTAAAAAACAAATACGTTTTTGAAAGTTTATGTGGGTGGTTTAATTGATTTTAAAAATCAGGGAATAACGGAAAAATGTTTTGTCAAAATGACTTTTAGGCCTATGTGTTGTCTATAAACGTGTGAAAAAAATTAGATTTTTAAACATTTTTTTCAATGAATAACAGTAAAAGCAAGATTTTCCAAGTTTTTTGGCCGTTTCCAACTGTATTTTATTTTTATCTTTTTATATGTTTAAACTGGAAATTTACACAGCCTTTAGATATGAGGTAAATGATGCTCCGGAAAAATAACTAAAATTGATCGAAACGGATTTAATAGCATTTTAATTCTATGAGTTTGCAATGTACTTTGTTAGATACTTATTCTACAATTAACACAAAAAACCTCCTAAAGTATTCATTTTCACTTTTTATTATCGCAGTTTTAAGGCACTTATTGATTGTTTGTTTTTTTCCTAAAATCATTGTACATAAATATCAGTGATAAAATATTTGGATGAGTTATTATTTAAAAGAAAGAGCTAAACAAGAAAGTTCATAGCACCTGGTAGAATGTCAAGAGTTTTTTAGAGTAAGTATGTAAAAAATTAGATTTTTCAGTGAGAAAGGGTATTTAATTATATTTATTAATAAAGGTGAACAATTAATCTTTAATGTAATGCAAAAAATAATATATGTCATCGCTGATTTTTTTAAGATATTGGTGTTCAAAAGATAAGCAAAAAAAAACTTGAATTCCAAAAAGTAAATACTAAATGTTTGAAAACATAGCGTAGGTTGGAAAATAATTTCTACGTGACTTATATCACAAGATATAACCACTTTTGTCAAAAAAGAAACTGAAATTCTTTTTCTAAATAAATCAACTTCAAAGTCAAATATCTCGAATATCCCACCAACGATTTTGAAAATATTTTAATCACATAATGTGCTCAACTTCAGCTTCCCTCTTTATTTACAGTTATTGGTTGCAGAGAGGTATTGATGTTTGAATACAGAAACGTCACTTTTTACTGAAAGACCAAAAAATGGATCAAAATTTAAAATATAAGAAATTAAAGCACATTATAAAGATATATTTAATAAAAAATTGTTTAAGTAGTTGCTTAGAAAAACGAAACAAACAAAAAAAAAATATTAAAATTTTTGGTTTAGAACTTCTCCTTATGACTACGTGATAACAGCAATTTTCAAAAATAATTCAGTTAAAGATCTAAAATGTAGAATATTTATTTAAAATTTCAAATTCTATTGATTTCGTCTTAGGGTTATTTTGTTAGGCTCTAAATTAGCTAAATCCATGATTAACAACTAAAACTATAAATTCTCAGAAAAGAAAATAAGTTTAAGTGGACATTCGACAATTTACAGTTGCCAATAATTATGGATTAAAGATGAACAAATTGGCCTTAATAAGACTATTTTTTACTTAAATACAGCTTCTCGAAAATCATTAAAAAAATTAATATATTTTTTTATCCTTCCATTTTTGCCACTACTGTTTTGAAACTCAGAAATAAAGCTCTTAAATACAAAGTACATTAAAAAGATTGCTTTTCACATGCTTTGAGAAAGCAATCCAGATTCGTTTAGTTCAGTTGTTTGTTCAGTTATCATAATAATGTGTATTATGCTCTTACAAAATGGTATTATTCAATCATTATTATCTTAACCTCAATTTCTATAGGTACTATGATACTCTCAAAATATTTTATGTACTTATAGTATAAGCCCTCCAGGCGACCTCAATCATTTGTATGTACCTACTTACAAAGTGCTTTTAGTTTCGATATTGTCCTTGGACATTAATCAAATGTTTACCACAACTTAAAGATAACGAATCGATGGATTAAAGTTTATTAATGAAATAATTATCCCTTACTTGTGTAAAAGTATAAATCAGCTTCCAGCTGTGGTTTAAGATTCGAAATTTTGTGTAAAGCTAAAATAAGGTTTGGTTAAATTATTCCCTTAATTACGAAAAAAAAATAAGTATACAACAAAAGAAAACAAACAAAAAAAAAAATAAACAAAAAAGCAGTACTTCGAACTTTTCTTGGGTCTTCGATAACAGCTTAAGAAAAACTCCGTCACCATTCACTATCCCTCAAAAAAAAAAAAAACAATAACAATTAATCGTAACAATGTTTTCGGAACCCACAGGCGTTGCCTTTCATTTTGCTGAAAAGTTCCGTTTGTTTTTGTTATTTTTTTTTTTTGCTGATATTTTTTTTGCGATCCCCTACATATTGATTAATGAATCATCAAATCGATACAGAAGCTATTAATAGAGCGATTGAAACGTTTGAAAAAGTGCCAGCCCTGTGAGCAAATTCTATTTAGATATCTGTTCAAATAGCAGTTCACCTCAAACAGGTGATTCAGGGTGGGTAGGTTTAGAGAGCGTTTTTGTAGAGCGTTTGAATTTGTTTACATTTGATATTATTGCTTTAAAAGGTTGCATCACTCATGTGCTGTTGTCGTTGTCGTCGTCGTTGACTTTGTCGTATCTATGTACTCAAGTATTGATCTTTGGCTAGAAGCTAATTATAAAAAAAAAAAAATAATTTTACGGCAAGTTGAACATAATTGAATCGTGAACGAAACCAAGAAAGCTGGAAAAACTAAGAAAAGATTGAATGATGTTTAAAGGGCATTCTCGCGTATAGTTTTTTTTTTCTTTCTTATTTTTCGTCTGCACTTCAAGTGCCACAAAGTATCTGTTGACCTACATAATGTAGAAATAAGAAGTGCAAGTGGGTATAGGAGGTCCATATAGGGATGATGATGGTTACGACAAGAAAAGTCCATGTAGTGTACACGGTGTTCACTGTACTACACGTACGTTTATAGTACAACCATGTAATCTACACGTTCATGGACTTTTAAGTGCTTCTCCTTGTGGCTTTTTGTCGGCTCAGTGCTTATAGTGTACAGTATACGCTGGGGATGCTGCTGCTGCTTATACTGCTACCCAACGATCCTTAAGGGCCTTTTTTTGTTTACTTGGTATGTGTGTACTAGTTTCACTATAATAAGGGCAAGTTGTGGATTCATAAACGAAAATTCAAGTTCAAGATATTAATTCAAACACATCACTACGATGAAAGAGAAACTCGGTTTTTTCTGCCAATATCCATTTAAAGCAAGAACATAGAACCCTTCGGTGTAGTTATTATTTTTGCAATATGAAGAGTACAAATTTAAAATTCTTCGTAATGAAGGTTCCTTACGCAAAAGCCAATTGAAATGTTTTTTTTTCTTCTTTGGTGTGAAGGGTAATTGTTATATCGTATCTGGAAAAAGGACATAGTACCTAAGTAGTTGAGTTCTTAAAATAAGGTTTACATTTTGTTATTTGTCTCAAGGCCACAGAAGTGGGTAGTTTAATGGAACTTAATCTTGAGGACCACTTCGAGACTGAAATGTTAACTTTGGAATTACTTTCTCTTATTAATATAACGATGTTTTTCCTTTGGATCTGTAGGAGATGTAGGTTCCTACTGTAAGACAAGTTAAGTTTTCTTAAAAAAAAAAAAAAAAAACCAAGATGATAGTCAGGCATGCCTTTACGATTATATAGAATGAGGACATAATGGGTCTGGCAATTTTGTCAGTTTGTCTGTAATGTGTGTATCGATGTGATTTTTGCTTTCCACTCGTCGGGTTGCATATTTTTTGTATTGCCAAAAATGAATAATGTGTCAATTAATATTTTAAAAAAATCCAAAACCATTATCTTCCATAGAACTGCATTTTTAACTTCTAACTTTCTAGCTTAGGGACCAGTTGTAGCGGTCAGAAAAACTTATCAGGAAAAGTGGAAACTGATGAAATTGAATATTTTTTCCTGATAGTCGGTTATAGCGATCAGGAAAATTATGACAGGATAAAAAGCCAGCCTTCCACTAGCACAAAAAAATTCTTTGAGTTATTTTTCATCGATATACTTTACTATAGTATTTGTTAATGTGTTTCACTTCAATTGAAATCAACCGAAAAAAATCCATTAAAACATTTTTCCTGATCGCTATAACCGAACCATTATGTCCCTTTAATTGGACGTGTAAAAAAAAAACAATTTTCAAAATATTTTTTTTTATTAAAATTTATTAAATCGAATAAAATAGTTTGATCAAATAAGAAATTGCTCAACGAATCAAAAATTATAAAATTTTTAAGCAATAACATTAAATAATTTTATTAATAAAAACTGACGCATTTTCTCTTTTAAATATTTTGAATATCTTTTTATTTTAAAGCAAACAAATACAGATTCTTAACTTTCATTTTTTCTTATCTTTTCCAGGTAACACTGCAATTTATTAAAAAAAAAAACACATTCCACAAGTAAGCATTGTTTAAAAAAATTCAATTAAAAAGATTTTGGGTATTAAACTGCAAGTCTTGTTACTAACTACATTCTGTATATGTTTACCTCGAAAACGTATTTATTCAATATTGTCGTTTTTTCTCGTTAAGTTCTTAAATTTTATGTTATTTTTAATGAAAATACCAAATCGGAAAAAAAGTTCAAAACTCAGTTCAACCGGTGAAATTGAAAATTATCCAAATTATTTTTTACCCAACGTAATATTTTCGACCGAAAAGAATGGATTTTAGTTTATTTATAGCTTTTTTTACATTTAAAATTTGATTAAAAAAAAAAATTCCGATTCTTATTGTTTGCCACACACCACACTAGCTTCGTTACCCATTTTTGATTTTATTACTGTTTTGGATAGTAGTCATTTAGACCTTTTTAACATTTGTAAAAAACATGTGGTTTTGTGTAAAAAAAAATGCCGGTACCTAAATGTTCGAATTTCTGTATCTGGGTTGAAATCGTTAAAACAAAATTTTTAACAGATTTTTATAAAAAAAATTTTGTTTGGTTTAGAAATGAACATTTTATAAAATAATATATGGCTTAAATTTATGTCGAAGTTGGGTAAATGATGAAAAAATGCAATTTTTGAAAATGTTAATTAATTTCAAAAAAGGTTTATTTGTCTACTTTCCACAACAGTAAAAATTCAAAAATGAAAAAAATTCTGTACAAAACGTGATTGGTCTCCGCCCTAGTATATTTTTTTTACCTGTTCTTGTCACACAGTTTTAGTTTTATTTTTGTCTTTAAAAAAAAGTGAAAAAAAAGTCTGTTGGCCACTATGGTTCTCACGTCCTGAAATATTGGTTATTATAATTCTATTGTTACATGTTCAATTAGGTATGTCTGTAGATTTCAAAACACGGCGTGTGCATTCACACAATATTAAGAGATACTAGAGGTGTTATTTTGAATAGCCCGCTATTTCGGTAGCTGTCACTTTTGAAGCTGGCATTTTTTGACATTTGACAAGTAGAAACTACGCTATTAATAAAAATGGAACGATACACGCTTCAACAACGCATTGAAATTATTAAAATTCACTATAAAAATGGTGAAAATTTGGCAGAGACGGTTCGTAAAACTAAAACATTTTTGGGTCGTCGTGAAGCACCTTGTCGGACCGCAATACAGAAATTGGTGGACAAATTCGAGCTGTTGGGACAAGTTAGTGATGTGAAGAATAAAACCCGTGCACGTCGCTCAAGAACAACTGAGAATATTGCTGTTGTAGCCCAAAGTGTTGAAGAAAACCCAGGTTTGTCCATTCCTCGTCGTTCGTTGGAATTAGGCATTCCACAAACGTCATTACACCGTATTTTGCATAAAGACTTGGGTCTTAAGGCTTATAAAGTTCAGTTAACACAAGAACTCAAGCCGGCTGATCATCAACAACGTCGTGTCTTTGCTGATTGGGTCCTTGAAATGCATGAAAATGAACCGGAATTTCATCGAAAAATCATCTTGACTGATGAGGCCCATTTCCACCTCGGAGGCTACGTCAACAAGCAAAACTGTAGCATCTGGGGCTCGGAAAACCCAAGAGTTATTGTTGAAAAGCCTCTCCATCCTCAACGCGTGACTGTTTGGTGCGGTTTATGGTCCCGCGGGGTCATTGGATCTTACTTTTTCGAAAATGAAGCTGGAGCAACAGTTACGGTCAATGGATTGCACTATCGAGAGATGATTAATGATTTTTTATGGCCTGAATTGGATGGTATTGATCTGGACAACGTTTACTTTCAACAAGACGGCGCTACGTGCCACACAAGCAATGAAACCATCGATCTTTTACGGGAAAAGTTTCCGGACCGTGTTATCTCTCGAAGAGGTGATCACAATTGGCCACCGAGATCTTGTGATTTAACACCTTGCGACTTCTTCCTTTGTTGCCACGTGAAAGATAAGGTCTACGCCAACAGCCCAGCGTCGATTCAAGACCTCAAAGATGAAATTCGTGAGGCTATCGAGGACATAGGGCAGCCACTTTGCGATTTGGTTATGGAAAATTTCATGAAAAGGATATGGTCCTGTAAGCGAAGTCTTGGCGGCCATTTGGCTGATGTTGTGTTCCATTATTAACGGCATACCTTCCTCTTTATAATGAAATAAACATCCGATCATTTATCTCCAAAAATGCCATTTTTCTTTGAATATCAAAATAACACCTCTTATTGGAAAACCCTTTATATATGCCTGCTTGTGCATTCACAATAAATTGATATTGAAACTATTTGACATGAATTCTGAGGAATCCAACAAAAAATATTTCAAGGCAACATTATTTGAAGTGAAACGATTCGATGGTCTTCCTTTATTCACTTTCCTCATCAAATTGCCTTCTACAAGAAGGTATTCAAACCCCCAAGTGGGACTTACTTAGTGTACTTACTCAACTAGAACAGACCATGCCATGTACATAGGTGTTTGGAACAAATAAAAGGATGTATCCATTTCACTGATAATGATAATTTTGTGAAATTTTACCAATGTGGACACGATAAGCTTTTCAAAGTCTGGCCACTCCAAACTAAAGGAAAGGCCTTGCAATGGGCTAACAAACAATTGATGCTTTGAAAGCAAGGTGAGGTTAAGTGACATTTTAAAACATTTTAGTAATCAACGTTTAACGTTTTTCTTTATTTTGAAAAGTGTTTGATACCTCTGGCGTAACGTGATCTCAAAAAAGTTCTAAAAGTGACAGAAAAATTATACTGAGGACACAGAAATTTATGTTAACAAAAGGACCTTCTTTTTCTAACAAAAATAGTCAAATTTCAGAAAAATTGTCACTTAAAGGGGTTAAGTGACAATTTTTTTAAATTTGACTTGATCTCAACGCTTCAATAGGATCACATTCCGGAATGGGAACTGTCGTCTCTTAATTTTACAAAATGAAGAATAAAAACAGTAATTTTTAATTTATTTTGTTCATTGGATCATAGTGCTGTAGTAGAGGGTTAAGATATATTTTGAATACACTCCGCAGACTATAAGGGTTTACACAAAAAAGTTAAGGATATGCTTTCGTAATACTTATCATTCATAAAGAAGTAAAAGACATTGGTTGTTTAGATTGAAATAGTTCAAACAACGAAATAAAATAGAAAATTCTGATTACCTATTGATAAAATGATAACAGTTTTTAGAATTTCATATTAAAAGTAAATGATAAGAAAAAAGTGTTCCTTCTGAACGAATATAATATTTAACAAAAGAAAGGTATACAATACATATTTACATAATATCGATATGATCGAGTAGGCACCTATCATATAGTCTTTTTTGTCTGCTTAAATAAAATATTCCAGTCGAAATATAGACAATAACCAAGACAAAACTAGCATAGAACTGGATATCAATACAGACCATTGAATCAGCAATAAAAATTTAATGCATCAAGTTAACTTATCGATAATAACTATTTTCGGTATTTTTTCGATATTGATAATCGGCTTTGTTAAATGAGAAAAGAGTTCCAGTACAGTACAAAGTACTTGTACTACTGCTTTAAATATTTCAGCCAGTATTTCAGCTTTTTATAGTTTGCTTCTAAATTCACATCCCTGTTCTTCGGATGTGTAACTTCGACTACAAAGAAGATGAGTTCGTTAAGTTCACAACTTGGCAGCATTGTCCAATAGGGAATAACAGACCTCGTACAATTTAATGCTGTCTCCTATAGTTAAAACGAAATCTCCCTTATGTTTTCGTAAAAGCTGTTGTGTAATGAACACTGTAACCATGAAATGAATCCTTATTATTCTCTTTTTTAATAATTAAACACCCCGAAATTTGAAGACAAGATTTTTTCCTAATTGCAATTAAAATCTCTCATAGCGACAAGTTTTCTTTAGTGGATGAAAATAATAACACACCTTGGGGAGGAGGTGTCAAAAAAAAAAAGTGGACAAAATAGACAACGTTTTCCATAACTATGAATTATTATTTCATTATTTCAATACACACAACTGCATAAAATGAATGCCACCGAAGAAATTGCAGAGAAAACATAGTTCTTTTGAGGTCTTGAGATGAGATACAGAAAAACTAAAAAAAAAAAAAAAATTAAATCTAAAAACAAGACACACCTCAGGCGCGACGACATTGCTACGCTATGCTTTGATAGCCTGTGAGAAGGTTATTCAATATGACAATGTGGCCTGAGGAATGTCAAGCTCTGTCTTCGTGTCTGCTGATGTGAAAGGAAAGAAGACTTGAAGACATCATCACTTTGACAATTGACTCGATGAAGGAATATAGAAAGTTTCAAGTTTACATCCAGACAAAAATAATAAAATAATAATTTTCCTTCGTTACGGCCGCGGAGGGAGAGTTTGGCGATCAAAAAATAGTAGAGTGTGGAAATTTTGTATTCTTTTTCCTTCTTCTATTTTGTTTTTATTATTATTCTGCGAAAGAAAATGTTCACAATGTCATTCTTGTTGGTGCGGCGGACTTAGTTCGTATTGTGTGTGCTTTTCTTTGGATTTCATGTGACGGCATTCGTTATGGCGTATTGACTTACACTTGGTATTAAAAGGCATCTCCGCAATGTTGACATTTTTGTGTCGACGTGAAAGGTATGAGAATCTTGTTTTTTTTTTTTTTTTTTCTGCCAACAGATAAACGGAGCGCCTCTTTTTCATCAGAAGAATTTATAAATCTTGGGAATGAGGTATAAATACGGAAGACATAAATGCAGTGGTCCAGTGATCTACTTTTGGGGAAAAGACTTTTAATAAACTTAACAAGAAATGTCGAATAGTTATGACTTATGAATAACAATTACCTATAAAGTTATTTTACGCGCACGTAAAATTCTAAGTAGTATTCAAAAAATGTAACTATTTTGGAAAAAGCTAAAATTTTCAAAAAATGTTATTAAATTCTGTAAATTAGATATTACTTTTGAAAAAAATTTAAGATTAACATTAAGAGAAATTGAAAATTTTTCTTACAGAACCACTGATGCTTATTATCTCTCCATGACCTAGGCATCTGAACCGTATTTGTATGTTTAAAGCGATGTAAAGCCTAATATTGTTGTATTTTTTTTTTGCCAACGTAAATAGAACCCTTCAACTTGTTTTCGAAGGGACTGCGAATATCTATTACAGTCCTTAGGCTGTATGAGGCAGAAGCGTGATGAACGTTAAAAGCAGAGTATATCTAACAAAGAGTAGGGACACTTTCCTAACGGCAGCGGCATGAAATTTCTTTACACTAAGTTTTTAAAAACGATACGAAACTGTCTCTCTTTTAGTAATGCGCTTTTTTTCTGTCCCTTTTTAGAGTGCCTCTGTGATTTGAACCGGCGACCTGTCGCTTACGAAGGGAGTACCTATCTTGTCTTTCCGCTACGGACTGTATAATTTATGATTGGCGTTTGCGTCAAACGACTTTTCTTTTGTTGGATAGAAATTTTTCGACAGCAAACTATTTATTCGTTTGCTGCAAACAATAGAATAGATCTAGTAAACGAAAAGGTGTTTAGATGTGGAGAGCAATTTCGCTTGCTGCAATCAACTCATAAAAATGCGTTCCTAACGAATGGGTTGTTTTGCATTATGTTTGCAAATGACTTTCATTAAATTCAAATGATATTCATAAGCCACAAACGAAAACAAAAATATTCTTTCTCAGAGTGTTTGGTTAAAAGATTCGTATGAAAATTAGTTTGGTTTGCTTTGAGAGCAAGATTCTGCTGTGTTTAAGAAAAGCTTGACGGGATGTACCGCGACGTTGACCTGGCCAAGAAAATTAAAATATATCAACTGAGATGGTTGGGGCACGTTGAGAGCTCCGTGAAGCCAGAAAAACTTCAAAAAAGGAGGAGATTATCAATTCGTCTATTCCCGTTCGAAAATCACAAGAAAACCGATTTTTAATATTATTGAAGCGATTTTTCAACGTGAGGTAACCTTTTACAGCAAAAATTGTAACGGATTATGGTAATGACTTTTCGATACCTACCTACCGTAAAATCTTAAGTTTAAGTTGACATATTTCTCATTTTATACGGGTCAAACTATACTTTTCTAGAAGTTTTCGATATATGCTTCACTCGAATCCGAAATCAGAATGTTTCTATCAGCTCTCATTTTAAGACATTTCTGTTAGATAGTCACAAAAAAACCGTTCTTAGCAGTTTTTGAAGCCTAATTTTTGACCTAAGCTTATTAAGTGTTTTTTATGATTTTCTAACGAGAGTATTTTAAATACTAGAGCTAATATAAAAATTCTGGCTTCGGATTAGGATTTGATAGTAAACACGTTCGTGCTCACTCTGAGCCAAAAATGAGCAATACCCTTTAAAACTAAAAAGAAAAAATGCGGAAACAATTTTGAAAAAAAAGCGAAATGACACATTTAAATGAATAATTTTTCTGCCATCATTTTAATAAATGGAATGTTTTTTATGTTAAATAATAAATATGAAAATTTATAAAAACAAGAAATAGTGTATGTTTGCTACAAATATAGCATTTTTCAACTTCCTTACGCAAAATAATTCAATAATTAATTTTTTTAAACTCTATGAGTAATGTTTTTTTTGCTTTCAAGCAAACTATAAAAAATAAGAAAAAAATAAATAAATCAGGATTAAATGCCCTACTGGCATTATGTCAACTGGCAAATGCAACTCTATCATCGGCCCTATCCTGATGTAGCCTTTTTTTTTTAAATAGCCTGAAACGAGGTTATCTTTTCATGCCTCTTCGTTTCCTATAGAAATATCTATATGTATGCTTTTCATATGCAAATATGTATATAGAGGCTGATGTAGACTCAAAGCATGCCGCATCCAAATACCGAAGAAATGTGTGTCGGAAGAATTGCTGTATAAACTTTTATGTGTAGGATGGAGATATACGCAAGGACCAAGGATCACTCAGTGAAACATATTTCCCTTCAATGAATTGTCCTCTTGTTTCCCTAGTTTCTATTTTTTCTTTTTTAAGTTTCTAGCTGGGAATAGTTCAAAGTGATTGCACTCTTCTACACTCTTCTATAAAGAGAGGTGTTATTTAGTTAAAAGGATTTTAAAGCTATATCAGATTAAATTTCAAGAAAAATGGATGCCATAGAAAAAAAAAACAGTCTCTTTAGAGAGTTTTAAAAAAGTGAATTACTTAAAAAAAAAAAATGAGATTTAGATTATTTTTAAATTGACAGAAAATTGCCTTTTTTAAATAGATCATCGTTTTAGGAAATACATTTTAATATATTCAAAGATAATAAGAGAACAAACAACAATGGAGATAAGATGAGCTTCACCGAATTACTTCATTTTAGGAGAACCCAAATCCCTAAAACTATTGTGTTGACTTAGAAAAAAACAAGCGAAATAGCTAAACAAAAAAAATTTTAGATAAAAAAGCTTACCCTGCTAATTACAACCAAGGAAATGACCTAAAAAGAATACATAAATATCTTAAGTGGCAATGATCCTCTAGGTACATTTAGTTTACTGAAATCGAAAAAAATAATCTTTTGTACACCTTAAAATTGAAAAAAAAAAAACATTTAACAAGTACCTCTAACTAACCAAAATTGAATCGACACTTCAGAGTTGAGTGTAGGATAATGCTTTTGCTTTCACAGCTGTGGTTGGAGACTTATCTTATAATAACGCCTCTTTCCAACTATGTCTCATTTTCAAAAAAAGACCTGGTTGTATAAGTTTAACAACTTTAAAAATTACATGTTTTTTTTTTTTTTGTCATTTACCTAACTTCAACATCAATATGCATATGCTTTGAAAACAACACGCTGTTTTAAAAATATATTCTAAAATAATGTTTATTTCCAAACCAAACGAGATTTTTTTTTTATAAAAATCGGTTGAAAATTAACTAAGAATAAAATTTTTAACGATTTCAAGAAAGATACAGAAATTTGAACATTTAGGTACTGGAAAACCCAAACCACATTTTTAAATTGTTGAAAAGTTCTAAATGTCTTCTTTCCAAAACAATTAAAAAAATCCGAATTTGATGAAAATTCGACAGAGCTAGATTTTTTGCAATGGACAAAGGTCCAAAAAACAGTTTTCTGGCCTTAAGTCCAGTTTTTGGAGGTGTAACGGCATTTTTACATACCGTTTTATGTTGGTGTTGTTAAATCGAAAAGAGTTTAATTTGTTTGCTGAAAAGGTCTCAATGTCCAAGTGTACAACCGTAAAAGAAACTCAAATGGCTCAAAAATTTAACGAAACAAAATGTTTTGCAATGAATGAAGGCCGTTAAAAAACAGTTTTTTGCCCTCAACTCCAGATTTTGGGGATGTTACGGAATTTTCTCATACCTTTTGTAATCAGTGAAACAAGCTCTACAAAACGTGATAGGTATCTGCCCGCATATATTTTGAGTGTCACACAATGTAATTGTTCATAGCTTCTGAAAAAAATTTCCGTACGTAAATAATATAAGTATAAAATCTCTTTAAAATAGTTTTTCGTTATAATCAAATGTATTTCGATAAAATAATTAGCTCCTTGGAAAGTATCTTTTTTTTACTTGGAAGATAGATTCTAGGAAAAAAATTATTTAATTTTCGTTCATTATTAACATATGAAACTTAATTTTAAAGTATTTTTTTAAATTCTGAATTTAATAAGACTATAACCAAAATGATACAATTAATCAAAAAAAAAAAGTTTCAGTCGTTAATTTCATTAAATTAATATATTTCGCATCACGTGTAGGGTGTCCCAAAAATAATAGCCCAAATTGAAAGTGATCTCAACCTAAGTCATGAACTCTCAGATTCTAGTAACTTTTTTAGCTCTAACTATAACAGTTTTCGAAAACGGCGATTTTTTGGAGCTAGTTTTATCCTCTTCCCGTTCATAACTAACTTTAGTTTTTTTGGCTGGAAAATGCTATTTTAGTCTTAAATGTCAATGTTTTTATTTTGTATAAATAGAAGAGCACATAATCTACAACTTTTTGCAAAACAACTTTTTGATATGCCTCACCGTTTAAGAGCAATATGCAAAAAACCGTTATATTTGACATTTGGCACAATGAACTATTTGATGAAATATTTTCTACACACATTTTTTTTCTTTGTTTTGAGATGGGCAATTTTAAGCGCATCGAATCTCGCAAAAACAATTTAAAAAAATATTCAAAAAAGATAACTTTCATTTGATATCAAATACCTTCGTGTTCACTTTGGGCCACCGCTCCATAGTAAAATGGACAATGGACATTTCTTTTTAACTATTCGCTTTGTATAGAAAAAAAAATATAGTTGAGCTGTTCGCAATTAACAAAAAAATAAAAAGAAGAAGTTTTTAAATTATTTTGCTGAAAAACAAAAATCTTAGAACACATTACAAAATAATTTTAATAATGTAGTCCACGTCCTTTGCCACTTTTTAATTTGAAAAAAAAACTTAAATTTTGCACTCCAAAGAGACTCCTCTATTGAATTTATGTTCTTGAATTAAAATTTCAACGAGAGATTATCAAAAATAATGAGGGCAAATAACGAGGTCATAAACGAAACCCTTAACTTTATTTTACTTAACATCCAACATTATACTCAAAAAACTCGAAAGGCAGGTGAAATCGATATCATTTTTTGTGAGCAACTTGTAGCACCTTGATATAATAAAATCCACCTTTCGTACAAGAATATTATAAAAATATATGCGAGTTTAAATGTAGATACGGATAATGTTATGAAGGTTCAAATCCAAGGGTAGCAAATATAATATCCTTCTTTATGGCATTCGTATATGTGTAAAAAAGAAAGTTATCTGCAAGTGAAAGTATGCAAAAGAAAGGCTTTTTTTGTCTATCTGGTATTGAAAATGGTTTTAAAAATAAATTACTCTTCAAAACAAGAACATGATGTTTTGTGTGTTTATTGAAAATAACATTTATATTTGCACAAATATTGATATTGAAACCCAAGCTTTTCTAATGTTAAAACATTCTCATGAATAATAAAAGATATTAGTGAAGGTGTATATTCTGTATATTCCCGCAAATCCCAAAGCACAGTAAATCCTAAGATTTATGGGGTGCTTTTGTTTTATAGTGCAAAATCTCCATGTGCTGGAGAAATAGTCCAGAAGTGGTAAATCTTCTTAAGACCAAGAGAAAAACAAAAATTGAGTAGCATTATGTGAAAAATTGTTATCTATTATTTTGTACAATTTTGATTGTCTTAATAGAAATACATAGTTTCCTCAAGAGCTCCACCCACGTTGTCGAAAATTGTATTTGATGTCCCTATACACATCTTTACGTCAACAGGTTCAAGGAAATCGATAACTAAAATACTGCCTTTGTGTAAAAACAAAACTCCCAAGACATTGAAAGTCTTACCGTTGGTCAAGAAATATTGACTTGAAGGGGTTAGTTACTTCCGAGGCTAATCATTTTTGTTTTTGCCGTGTTATTTTTCAGTCCCATAATTTTTGCTTATCTTTCCACTTTTGTTGTCATTTGATGGAGATCCACGATTATGTGAGTAAGGCCGCGGCCACGCAGTAAGCGGCTGAGCGGCAGAGCGGAAAAAAAAATATAAAACATATGAAATCACATAGAAGCGGCCACGCAATGAGCGAGCGGCGAAACAAAATTCTGAGCGGCTAAGCGGCGCACAATGGGCCCAAAATGCCTTTTGCGTCTCATAAATGGTTTTTACAAAAGTACTTTTCCAGCCTGGATTTCTATGAAATATTTTTAAGAAAATGTCAAATTTTGTTAAACAACAAAAATGTTATAAAAAACATTGGCCCAATTTGTTATATGGCCACCTAAAGTGCACGCAAGGGTTAATCTTAAAAAATTGTCGAAATTGAGGTCGATTATAATTGTTGTTTTTTTAAATTTCCTTTGAACAAGACCTCTAAGTATTATATATCGTTGGAAACGTAATGTTGTAAGGCTTCTAAAAAAATAAAAATTAAATTTTAAAAAAATTGTTTTATTTACTAACTTTAATAATTTTTGTCAACATATTTTTTTTACCTGTTTCCTATATTCGATTAAGATTTTAAATAGTTGCGCTGTCTTGCGCTGTTTTCTTTCATGTTGCATTTTATTCCTTTGCATATTGGTAGTTGTCAGCAGAAAAAAAATCTTGCCCCTTTTTCCCCCTTTTTGAGAAATGTCAATTTTCATAGTGTAGGTGCATGGAAAAAAAAATTCAAATAGCTTTACATTGTTTTTTTTTTTTCTTTCTTTCTTATAAGTTTTGTTTTTACAGCCGCAATTGATATTGCCGTTATAATCCGCATGTTTTTCAAATAAATATTTGTTAAGAAGAAGCCAGTGGCGTAGGTGATGGAAAGGGGGCCTTGCTTCCCTTTCTACCACATCGTATGTAATGATGTGTTTTTTATGGTTTTTATTGTAAATTTCACACTAGATCTTATAAAGAGGTTTTACATAATTTTACAAACACTGTCATCTGGTTTGACCGTTGATCATAAGAAGTTTGGTGAGTATGCTTTGTATACTGCACGTTTATATGTTTGATAAATATAAATGGTATCACATGCCATCTTCGGTGCATAAATTACTTATGCATGGTGAAGCCATAATACAACATTTTGGGATTTTACCAATAGGTCAACAAGAAAAGGTTCAAGAACAGCGACAAATGAAGACATTTTTCACCGCCTTTTATTGACATCAGATCCACTGTTATCAAGTAAAAGGAAACAGAAAGTGGAATCCAAAGACCTAAGCTTAACTCCTGCTTAAGATTTAAAAAAAAATCTTACTTTAGTAAACTATTGATTATTAACTATGTATTATATTAAAAATGAAAAAAACAGAATAATTAATGATGAAAAAATGAGTTTTGAGTATGAATTTAAAGATATAAGTTGAAAAATTAAAAAAAAAATAGAACAAGATATTTACAGAATTTTTAGGTACTATAAGCTTATTATTTGAAAAAAGAGGTTTAAATGATTGAATCAATATCAGAGATGATATATTTCAAATTTGACTAAATTATTCGACGATACAAAAAAGTTACAGTAGTTTGAAATGTTCACATCAAGCCAAAATCGCTTATTTCATGACTTTAGGTAAGGTTTTAGTACTTAGAACCAACTTAATTAAAAAAGAGAAGATGTTCATATGATTAAGTGAACATCAGAAGTAAAATATTTTAAATTTGACTTTTTATTTTAAATGTTTGATTGATTATAAGAGATAATATATTCCAAATTTGACTTAAATATGCAAAGAATCAAAGAAGTTACAGAAGTTTTAAATGTCCAAATCATGCCAAAATCGCAATTTTTTTAACTTTAGAACTAATTTTAGTACTAAAAATCAATATAATTAAATTTTTTTATTTTAAATGTTTGATTGATTATGAGAGATAATATATTCCAAATTTGACTTTATTATTCAGAGAAATAAAAAAGTTACAGAAGTTTTAAATGCGCAAATCATGCCAAAAACGTGTATTTCTTAACTTTGGAATAAATTTTAGTACTAAAAACAATCCTTGTTTAAAAAAACGTTATTCAAATGATAGCGTAGATATCAAAGATGATGTATTCCAAATTTGACTTAATTATTTCAAGAAACAAAAAAGTTACAGATTTTTGAGACGCGTAAGCCCATTTGGGCCCACTGTGCGGCGCCGCTCAGCAACCAAACCTGTTTTAATTTTTAGTAATTTTCTGAGCGGCAAGAAGTAAAGATGGCGAAAGTAAACATTGAATTATTAATTTCGTGTGTGCAATCTCAACCTGATTTATGGCAAGATAGAAATGCCAATTTTAAAAATAAAAATATTACTCAAAAACTATGGAATGAAGTTGGTGAAATTTGTGGTTTGGTCTGCAGAAATAGCAATTCTTTGTTTTATTAATCTAGGACGCACTTTTTCAAGCAGCAAATCAAAAGATTCGATAGACATACGTAGATATTGCCAGAATCTATCTGGAAATTTTCGTAGATTCAAAAATAAATGATTGAATTCTCCGAGCTCCGATCTTAATTGGTTAATCGGATGAACACCAAATCGTCTCCTTTTTTGTATACGTTTAAGTAATTTGTACACATACAAACGATTTTCCGACAGTAAAATACGGCGAACTGTTCTTGACAACGGCATTTTAAATACTAATCGCTCAAAAGCAGTCGCTCAGTGCCTGGCCATACGTCGCTTAGAGCTGCCGCTCAGACGCTTGCCGCTCAGCCGCTTACTGCGTGGCCGCGGCCTAAGCATACATACGTAAGCGTGTCGTCAGCGTAGTCCATATGTTTTAGTTGGGATGTCAAAGTCCATTAAATTCCACCACTTCCGTTCAACTGGGCTGCGTGCACCACATCAATTATCCAATTATCACTAACAGGAATAGTATTGGCGATAGTATGCAACCCTGCCTGACTCCACATTGGACCTCAAATACTTCTGATAAGCTTTTTTTTACACAGAACTTGACATTTGCATCTATCGTAAGTTGCTTTAATAACAGTAACTAAGAAGGTAAGGCAATACAAATAAATTCTCTGTTGACACTATCACGCTATCAAACACTTTTTCGAAATCAATGCAGGTGAAGTGTTGTTGAAAAATATTCAACGAACTGTTAAATGTGGTCAACACAAGATGATCCAGCCTGAAATCAGCTTGTCAGGGTCAAGTATGTCTTTTAGGTGTTCTTTTATTCACTCTTTTTTCTCACCCCTGTCGAACGAAAACTGGGATCCCAATATCCGTCGAAGGATAATACGATTTGTAAAAACCAGCATCTCTTGGCCATGGACCATATGAAAAATGAAAGGGATCGTTACATTTGACAGAATCACGATTGACGGAAAAGTATTTTCGTGTTCAAAGACTTAGTAGAAAAAATTGCCGAAGTAACGATTGACCGAAAATTTTTGATACTATCCGAGATTTGCTCTACTTTTTCAAAAAGTATTAAATTTTGTTTTTTTTTTATTTTGCCAGAAAATAAGAAATTTGGCGGAAATTTGTAAAAGTATTGAAAGAAAGAAAAAAAAAATTACGTCTGCGAAATATGTTTTTGGTAAAAAAAAACAAATATTTTCAGAAAAAAAGTTTCTAGCTCTATCAAAATATTAAGTTCAAAAATGCACTCAATATTTCAAGTCAAGATTATTTTCAACTCCCGTAAGTTGAGTGAAATCTTAAGCGAATGCTTAAGTGAAATCCGTATTCATAAACAAAATGGAAATTCTTTCAACTGAGTGAAGAAAAATCTTGACTTTAGCAAAATTATTTCTCAATCAAGTTGACAACAAAATAATTTAAGATTACTGTCAGGAAAAAAATATGTTTGTCTAAATTTAGGGTTTTTTTTGTTTTCTGTGCTGGTTTTTTTTTTAAATAAAAGTGTCCGTAGTTAGAAAAGTGTATTTTAGTGATAAAAAAAGAGAGTTCGGGTAAGTTAAAACAAAGAAGAATTGACATTTCTAACGAATCAAGGAAATGCTTAAGGGAGCTTCCAACCTCACTTGAGTTTCGATTTCTCTTGAGGAAATCCTCAAGTGAAGACTTAAGCATTTCCACACAATTTTGATTTCTTCAACCATATTGAATTTTGTTTGATTTTTTTTTTTAAATCAAACCAGGAATTTTTGACATAATTTTGCTAATTTTTAGTGAAAATTTTGAAAAAAGTAAGTTCAAAATAAATCAATATACTTATTAGCATTCTTTAAAGACCTTAATTTAAAAAAAAATCCATGGCATGGATTTTGAAATGTTTTAAAATATATCAATCACACCATGTCGAACTATTTTAATTTTTTGTTTAGGAAGTGCCTCCTTTCAATCGAAAAGTTTTCAAATGCCTTCGCATTGAATATTCAAGCAGAAAAGTAGGATTTTTCGGTTAACTGTGATTCGGTCAAATGTGATTCAGTGGAATGTAATTCGGTCAAACGTGATTTGGACAAACGTTAATCGGTCAAGCGTAGCCAACCCAAATTCAGTCCTGTACAAGAACGATGGAATTCTTCCTAATCAGTTTATTTTCTAATTCATTCTATAAACGCTTTTGTTAGGTTTTCCCCAAATCTGTTGTCATTATAAGAAGGTAATACAAAACTGTTTTTATGTCTCGCTTTCGACGGTTAAGTCTCGCTTTCTTTATGCACAAAAAGTTTCATAATCCCGCTTTGCTCGTAAATTGATCTTAGATCTGGCAACGCTGGTTTCGGGTGACTTTTTCCGTTTACCTCATTTTCTCGTAAACTATAAAAAATCGGTTGATCTCACCCCTGCCAAACAAAATCTAAAATATCCGTCGAAGGCTATTGGGACTTACGAAAACCAACCTCTTTTGGTGATCAACTGTGGGAACAGCCTCGACATTATGATCTTCGTTAATGATCAGTGTCATTTTCTTCACTGATATTCCCAGTTGCTTCAGCGGATGCAGAATCTTTGAAAATTTCCTAGAGATTGTGTGAAATCTGCACTGAGACTTTCTCCATTTTCAGTGTTGCCCTTTCATTTCCTTGGCTTCCCACTGGAGGTATCTGAAGTTCTGAGAGGTCATCAAGTCAATGAACTAACGATGATTCTACTTCATAGAAGTTCTTAAAGATGTTTTGTAAAATTATTTAAAAATAGGTAGGCGATATACGGTTGCACCCCAAATATTGAAATATGACCAATAATATCAGATTTGTTAAGCTTCATAAAAGCAGTCCTTACTTTATAGCTTCGCAACAGTTTTTTTTCCTTGTAAATTAATTTTTATTGCCAAATTTTTGTTATTTTTGTAGTTAATTTTGGAAAATAGATTCGAAAATATATTTAGCTAAAAGTTTTTCTTTTAATCAAACACAAAAATTAAAGAAATAAAACCACAAAAAATTGTTAAAGACCCAAATATTTCGACATTTTTTGAAAACCAAAATAGATCGATTTCTAGTTTCCAAGGGCTCACCAATTTATGATTAATTGTTACCAGTGCTGTTCTCACCCTCGACTGTGCCTGTAAAACCCTACTTACCAGAAAGTCAATTGGCCAAATTCTAATTTTTACCTATTCAGCATTTGTGAACTTGAAAAAATTGCTGCATTTAGTCTTAAAGAATTTTATCACTAAAGCCAATTCGATTTTACAACCATTTTTGTGTATACATTCATCTGTATTACGATACAAAATCTTGATTTTTTTTTTTGCTTAGGTACTGAACCATGTGGTGTAGTCATAAAGTAGCTACATTATTTCCATATTAACATATTATATAGCTTTTAGCCCAACTTTCAGAATGAGCTGAAGGAATGAAACTGAATACTAATATTCCACTACTCAAACATAATAAAGGAAATGAAATATATTCTGTCCTTTAGTGATTGGTGCCAAGGGAGTATTATTGGCATAACCTTGACGAGGAGCGCTTTTGAAAAAATCCCTGAAGAGGGAATATTTGCGAAGTGATTTTGAGGCCGTGCGGTTGTGTGGCGGCGCGCGGTTATGTCTTTCTGATATGTGATTTTGTTGAAAAATCCAATTGCCCTGGAAAAATCTATAGGTAGTGTTTTTTTGTTCGTTCTTTTACATACTTAATGTATAAAGTTGAAACGCTGCGCTGTGAATTGGTGTGGAATGTAGATCAACAGAGGTGCTCTTATTTTCATGCCATTAAATTGGAGATGATGTAAATTTAAAAATATAGATAATGATATTTTTGAACTTATGAATATTCTTGTTCTTTTAATACACCTATTCAAAATGATTTAAAGTTAAAGGAAACGATAAAAAAAACTTTCTTTTGACAATTAATTTTGTGTGTAGTTGCCTTCTATACTGGCGATGCATATAACATTACCAACTCCTTAAATCATTTTTGGCTTGTTGCCTTTTGAACAGACACAAATAAAATTAAAGAAGAAAAAAACAACGAAGAAATAATTTTAATTTTTGAACTTGTTCATGCAACTTATTTGAATAAAAGAAATTATCTTCAACAAAAAGTTTTTCATTCACAAGTTGGTTGGTTGCTTGTCGTGGGAAAATTTATTATTTAAATTTTTGTTTTCTTTTTGTCTTTAAATTGAAAACTTAATTTTACTTTCAAACAAAAAGAATCCATATAATAATGCAAAATATTAATTTCGTGGTTAAGTTTGGCGGTATAGTAAAGTTTTATAGTTTTTTTTTTTTGCACAAAAAGCAGGAAACTGTTCTATAGAAATTATTTTTTTTTAAAGTGAATGTTTTTCTCTTACCAGGACGGAACAGATTTAAGTTGCAGTTTCAAGTGGTTTTGCTTTAGAAAAATCACTTTAATGAAAAAAAAAAGAAAAATGTTTGTCTGTGTCTTTCTTCAGAAGGATATTTTTAACTGCTAATGAATGTTAATGTTAAACTTTGTATTGTCATAAATCAACTTAGGCAAACTAAAAACATAAACAACAGATTTAGCCCGAAATGTACATTAACTGAACAAAAATCTAAATTCAAGTGTTTTCTAAAATGAAAAAAAGTTTATCTTTGTCTAATTTTTGAACTAAAATCAAGCTAACGGACAAAAAATCAAGAGAGCTAAGCTTTCAAAAGTCTTATAAGGCTTTGAAAAATGTAGACAATTTTTGAAAAGATAAACCTCTATCGAGTTACAATTTTTTTTTGATTTACAAAAAGTTATGGAATTAAGGAGATCTTCAATATCGACAATAATTTTACGAAAAATACTCGAAGTAGGTAATAGAAAATACTGCAAAAATAACATTTTCCAATTTGTACCAAATATAAAAATGTAAAAATTGTAAAAAAATAAAATTGGTTCCAAATAGTTTTTTTTCGGCATGATTCGTGATGAACAAGTAAATTCCGAAATACCATGACCTTTGCTGGGCAGTCACAGTTTTCAGTTTGGGCCATTATTTTTGGGACAACAACCTATGTGTTTATAAAAAACGAAAGTAAATTACTTTTTTACACAAGAATCTATCTTTTCTGGTCCAATGACATTAGGTGGCTTTTTAAGAATGTTTGTTTATATTAAAGTATTATTTTTCCGTACACGTAGTGCAAAGGAAAAGTATAGCGATTGGCCTACAAAATGTCCTACAAAATGGAAATAGAACTGATGATCGTGAGTTTTCAACAATTTGCTTATAACAATCTTCACAAATTTTTAAAAGATTGCATGGTTGCGACAATATATTTCTATTTTTGTCAAAACATATTATGCAGATGTTTACATCTTCGGAATGAAGATTTTGCCCTGAAGAGTTATCATCATCAAAAGATGTATCCTCATTATGAGAAGGCAAATCTGAGCGCTATTGTTGAAAATGTGGACGATTTGTGGAAGGAATTCCACCAAGGATATTTTATTTCTTGTAATTTTCTTAACAAACAAACTCCTGAATTTTTAAGGCTCTTCTTCGTATGGCTCGTGTATAGTGCAGCTTCAGGAAAAATGTTTTTTAAACAATTTCTCAAAGTAGGTTCAAAATCGGTCATGAAAGATGTTGGACGAAACTCAAATATTTTTTTATCCAAAAATTGAAATAAATGAACATACGTTTCTTCTGATCTGTTAGTTGTCCGAATATATGAACAAAATACACCTGAAAAAAGGGCAACAAGACCAAATATTAAAAAAAAAATAAGTTTATTGTTTTATTTTTCTTAGCTTAAGAAAAAATTAGTTTATAGTGGAAATTTCGCGCAAAATTAAAACATTAAACTTAGTTTTTCTTATACTCAGCAAGATTAAAACTAAAAAGTTAAAGTGGAATAAATCGCTCGTTATGTTCTCTTGATATTTTTGAAACAAACTGGAACTGATTCGTCGTTGGCGTCCATTCAATGTTTATCAAAAATTTGTCGAGCTGTGAGTCTTCTTTTCAAGGGCTTGTTGATACAATCACTTTTCATTGCGTTTATAAGCTGCTTTCGTTCATGAAATTTTTCTGGCCTTAATGAGGATAAAGTGCTTCATTTGCCCGAACAAGTTCTTTTGTTTCTTTATTCAAAACACTGGTCTTATAGCCGCCTCCAGAATAACATGAATAGCTCGAAATTTTTTTAAGGCAATATTTTTTAACGTACAATTGTTTTTTCACTTTGCATATAGAATACACAGGACTATTTTTTCTAAGGCTGGTTAAGAATTCCATTTTAAAATAAATTGGACAACAACTTTCAGTTTCACTTAAAATGAATCGATCTAGCAGATCAGTGGCCTAAGCAATCTTCTTTGTTCAAATTCTTTTGAAGAATGCAACAGCTTAAACAAAACAAAAAAGACTTTGTTCAGATCATTACCGCTGTGTAAAACAGAGGCGCCCGCCAAGGGGACAATAGAGAGTACTTGTCCTCTCCTATCCCTGACATTTCTTTACCAACATTTTTTCAGCTTTTTGCCTTGAAATTTTATAGTCACCCCTGATTGTAAAACCAGATTGAAATAGTCTCTGTGACGTGTTGCATAGTTGATTTAGAGCTAGTTTGTTCACAGCGGGTTTAGTTTTAAGAATAATTTTCAAAAGTTCTAGTTAAATGGCGCTAATCAACCAAAATCTGTTAATTACCTAAGTCCATAATTAACAACTCAAACTATGGATTCTCAGAAAAAAATTAGTTTAATTGGACATTCGACAATTTCCAGTTGGAATTAATCATTTATTAAAGATGATCAAACGTGAACAAATTGGCCCTTAGATTTATATAACGACCCTATATTAGAAATCGTGTTTCTTCATTAGGACTTTGCTGATAAAGTTCATATCATTACACAATATATTTATTTTAAATAGGATGAATTTATTTTAGGGTCCAATCGGAGTCAATGTGTTATTAAAAATATCAATATTGATGAAATACTTATGGAATACTTACTACTTTCTTAGATTTTTCTATGAACTAAATCAATCTATATTGATCTTAAATCAAACATGATAAAGTAGTTCAATTCAGATTCAATAGTCTCGATTTTATACCTTAGATATATCTTAATAGTTCAAGAGATCAAAATGATAAGTCAATCTTCATGCATTTCTGTCTGTTAATTTTCTGCGTTTGATTAAAATCTCGAAATTGTCAAATTGTACTCTAATCTATTTTTGCATCTAAATCGCAAGTGAAAAAAAGTCTTAATTAAAAAAATATATTTTTTTATAATTAATGAATTCTTCATTTCTAGAACTGATGTTTATCAATTGGTTTCAAAAAATAGCCTCATCATAAAATACCTAAAGTTCTATGACCATTATATAAAATATTTTGACCTCCCGGATGCGAAATTTATTGTTTTCTTTTAAGTCATTTAAATATCTTATTGTTCTCTCCTCATCTTGATGTAACCCAAAGCTACCACTAAGGTCATTAACTTTTCTTATAGATACCTTTTCCAAATTTCTTTTGACCCAATTTTATGCTCGCAGTAATTTGCGATGATTGCTTAAGAGAATTTTTTTGTATACTTCAGAACGAAAAGCATTCAATTAATTATTCTCAAATACTTACGTTCCTACTCTTTTTAATGCCTATTCATTTTCATATTTTGCCATTAATATAATAACAGGGCATTTTGAATATTTTATAATTTTCATAAAAAATAAAACATCATTACTCACTTAGCTTCCGGAATCATCATCATCTGACAAGTGACAGCTGAGTGAAATTGAAAGGCGGAAATGAAAGCACATAATAAGACTCTCTTCACGCTTCTTATGCGCGATTTCAAGTTACTTGGGTGCACTTCAATTTTTAAGATACAATAAAACACCCAAGCAACACATAAATGCATGCAAAGAATTAAATGTCATATTGACAAAAGTACGTGTAGGCACACTCACAAAAAGTACTCCAGTGTCATTCTCTTATACAAAGCCCTCAACCAGACGACACCTCTTTTGCTCGAAATCTTTAAAATTAAAAACAAAAAAAAAAAAAAAGTTTCGTTGTGCCAACGATGATGACGATGATGATGATGTGAAGGTGGCGCCCGGGCACTTGTGCGTTGATATCACGACCCGTATAATATGTTGGCCGCCGGGAGACATTAAAACTCCTCCTGGATGTCACGCAAGTCGTTGAACTCCACCTCTCTTCAATTTTGCAGACAATTCTTCTTCTTTTGTCTTTTCTAAACTGCGAGCTCTGACTTAAATGAGTCAATTTTCAACCAAGAGGCCATCAGAGAGAGAGGTGGTACTTTTGTGTTCTGCCATCCATAAGTGTTATACATTAGCCAACATCTCGCCTGTCCTTTCGTCCGTCCGTCCTTCATTCTTCGGTGGCAAATGCAATTAATTTTCAAACAAACAGAAACTTATTTTGCAAGAAAACTACCACCACTACCGTCATCACTGGATCTCTTGGTTTTGTTGGTTAAGTTGATTTTTTTGTTGTCTTCTTTTGAAGTCGAGAAGCAGAACATCATGATGATCTCAGCTCTTCTGGCTAAAATAAGTGCTCCACAGGTGGAACCGCAAAAAAAAAATTAAAAAAAATATATCGAGCTACAGAGACCAAGGAAATTACAGCAGCAGCTGTAGTATAAGAAATTCCGAAACAATCTCGGAAATCATTTCACGGTATGATGACTGCTTGTCCGTTTCTATAAGCCGGTTGGCCGCATCGTCGCTGCCGGGCCGGCCGGTCGGTGCTAAGTTTCAACTCGAAGAAGTATCTTTCAGATATCTTCCATTTTTATTCATAAACAAACTCGTTGATGAGTGAGAGATGAATGATGGTCAACATCATCACTTTGTCGTTACAGTCGCAATGTTGCTGATGATGATGATGAAAATTAGGAATTTTCTGCTGATTGACATTTTTCTTTTTTTCTTTCTTCATAAAGTACCTACTCGTAGTACTTAAACCTACTTCTTGAGGCTTTGAGACAAAAAAAAAAAAAAAATATAAATCCAATAGCCCCGTTTAAAACTGCTAGAAATTTATGCAACAATTGTGACAAATGGCAACATAGTAATAAAGAAAAACCATAAATTTTGTATCTATAGGCAGTCGGTGAGTGATAAACGATTGAGGGTTAACGGTACATGAGTCATTTACAAAGGTGGAACTGGAAACTATCTGTTTGAGGTTTTTTTTATTGATGGCCTCCTATGTTGTACCTTATTATGCATAACAGATTTTATCTATACGTTATGCCACAGGTTGAAGCTCTATTGACCTTTTTTTGTCTTCTATATGTCTAATGATGCAAGTAATTTATTCTTAATCTCTTTTTGTTAATGTTTGTTAATTTTATACCAACTGTTATGTAATTTATTGTTTTTTTAGTAAAAACAGAACATACCGCATAGATAATAATATGCAAAAAAGTATTTTGAATGTATAGGGACCAGTTATATTTTGTATTAAGCATGAAACACAAATGAGTAAATTATTGGGGTTTTTTGTTCTGAAAATTTCGTTATGGTAGTGGTCATTGTTTAAAAATATAAATAGAAAAAGTATTTCATATAAAAATACATTTCGGATAAGTAGGGGTTTCCAATAAGGACTTGACAACTTTTTTTTGAAATAAAACGCAAGCCATTTGAGATATTTCAAAAATTTTAATATTGACTTGAAGTACAATCAAAACATTTATAAATGGAACTCGAATTCGTGGCCACCGCGGGCACGTTTGCAGCGATCGATTCGTTGGATCCAAGTTTGGAAGACTCGGCCACACATTTCGGCCGAAACGGCCGCTTTTTCATGTTCAATTTTGGCTCTGAGCTCTTCCAACGTCGTGGGCTTGTTGGCATAAACCAATGACTTAACGTAGCCCCAAAGAAAATAGTCTAAGAGGCGTTAAATCGTACGAACGAGGCGGCCAATCGCCTGGCCCATTTCTTGAAATAACACGCTCATGAAACTTACTCTTCAATAATTCGATTATAAGGAGTGCTGTGTTGATTGTGGCACCATCCTGTTGAAACCACATGTCATCCATGTCTTCCAATTCGTGCCAAAAATAATCGGTTATCATGGCGCGATAATGCTGGCCATTCACAGTAACGTGACGATCGTTATCGTCGATGAAAAAATATGGCCTAATAACTCCGCCGGCATGCAAACCGCACCAAACAGTTATTTTTTTTGTGGATAAATTGGTGTTTCTTGAAGCAAATGTGACCTAGACCAATTACGCATATTTTGTGTACTTTTTCATGATGAAAATGTTAAGTTTACAGAATAAATTGACAATGATAGTTTGATGATTTGTTAAAGGGTGCGTTCACAAATTCAATCTAAAGTTGTCAAGTCCCCATTTGAAAAAAACCTTTTACTTCGTCTCGAACAGGCCCGTAGCCAGGATTTCATCTCGGGAGGGGCTTTCACAAATAAATTCGAATGTTCTGCGCATTTTCTACTGTATTCCTTGCATTTAATGTAGTACTGACCTTTCAAGCTTTTCTTGGTTTTCTTTTATTTTCTCATGCGATCTTTTACCTCCGCTGTTTTTATCGCGATATTCTGTGATATTTCGCATATTTTTTTAACTATTTTCCACGGATATCCACGCTTTCTTCCCTTTTTTCGGCGCTATTTAAGGGTTTTATCTCAAATACAAATATTTTTTAAGGACTCCCTATGCTATTTTCCACAGTATTTCAAGATCGTTCATCAATATTTCACGGTTTTCTTACGGTTTGAAGCGCATTTTAACAAGGCTTTTCACGCTTTTCTTTTCTTGGTATTATATGCTTTTTTTTCGCTTGTTACTAAACCCTTTGTTCATGACTTCCTATGCTTTCCGAGATATTTGTCCATATTTCACCAGTATTTCGCGCTTTTTTCTCAGTTTTCCACGAATATTAAACGTGACCTCTTAAAATTTTTTACGCGACTCCACGCTTTTTTCCCTTTTTTTCCGCAGTATTTCACACTTTTTAACTTGGTACCAAATGTTTATTTATGACCTATGCTGTTTTCCGCCGTATTTTTAATTATTATATAATCACTGTTACCAGCGGCTTTCGATGCTCTTTTTCTAAACTTACCACGCTTTTTTCCACGGTATTATATGATTTTTTCAAGTGATTCGGAACCCTTTTTTTAATGACTTCCCATGCTATTTTCCCCAGTTACCATATTTGGCTATCTTTCTGCAATCATCCTCACCTTTTTCTGCGGTATTATGCGCTTTTTCACGTGGTAGTTAGTCTTCTTTCATGACATCCCAATCTAATTTCTGCTGCCTTTCGCGAAGATAAACGCTTTTTTTTTTGTTGTATTCCGGGGTTTTCCACCATATTTTCTGGGGGTATTAAACGTTTGTTTTTTTTTTCTTGCTACTATTTCAACCATCATCGAAAAATTCTATTTTAACTGTTTTTTCGGTAAACCTTACGCCAAGAATGCAAAACTTTATTGAAAATTTGTTTAAAGTAGGAACCTTTTCCGTTTACCCGCAATCCGTTGAGTCGCTTACGAGAAAATCAGCGAATCAAAAAACGGGTCTATGGGAAGTACCGTCATTAACCGATGTAAAAATCGTTTAAGTCGTTTTTGAAAAAAAAAAATAAGTTTTACTATTTTCGTCATATGACAGGTACCTTTAATTTTGATCCTAACAGAAATTTCAATTTCTCCACTAGAGATCTACTCAAAGCCCTTAACTACCAAGTTTGGAGAAGGTCGTTTCAGTGGTTTAGGCTGTAGCGTGAGAAACAGACAAGACAGACAGACAGACCCACTTTTTTCGCATTCCTTATCATCGTAATGTCATGTTTGATTGTTATCTCCAGTTCAATTTTTTTGCAAACCCTAAACTTGCACAAAAGTAGGTACCTATGTCGGAAGTAAAAAAAAATACGTCGGTAATAAATCAAATTTAACAAATCCACGTTAGATAGCAGACTTTATTAAAAAAATAAATTTCTGACATGTTATTAAAATATTAAAAATACCATTTTTTTTTTAAATTTAACGTTAAATCCGTTCTCTTCTTTATTATAAATTAAATAGATTTTTAAATTAATTTCTAAATAAAAATGTGTTAAATCACTTGTGTTAGTAAAAATGTATTTCTTTTATTTTCAGGTAAGAAAATGGCACAATCCAACATACAATAAAAACAAAATTTGTTGGGACAAGGTTTGTACTAAACATAAAATTGTGAAGTCTATAGTATAGCGAAAAAGAGTTTCTTTTTTAGTATCAAAAAAAAAAAAAAAAATATCATTTCGGATCGTCAAAATTTTGGTCTCTCAACTAATGAAAAGTGACAACATCAGTTGCTACACACAAAGAGTTAATACAAATTCATTTTTCGTTCTCACATAAGTTGAAAATATTGAGTTTTTGAACCCTACGAAAACCACAGACTTTTGAATTTGAAATCAGGTTCAGGGCGCTCGCTCTTACCTATAAAACAACATAGGAACTTAGATTGTATTTATCATTACACTTCCAAAATTTGTTGTCGGATCTTGCTCTAATAATTTATTCTACACCGTCTAAGTCGAATTCTCACGGGTTATCAAAATTCGTTTGAGTTACAAGAAGTTAAAAAAAAAAACATCTATTTAGATTGATTGATTGATAGCTGATAGGCCATTAAAAATTAAGGGCAATGTAAAAATCAGGAGAAATATATTGATTTAGAGAGAAATTCGACAAGTGTTTTCTTTAAACAAGATCTTTTTTTTATAAATAAGTTACATTGACCCCGTTGTCTAGTGATGAGAACTAAAAGAACACTTTGAACTGAGTGCTTCAATAAAAAAACTACGCTAACGTTTGAAATGGTACCTTGTGCCTTTGCCGCCAACCAACGTAATAATCACGCTCCAAGGAAAGCACATCATTTAACCCATGAACCTAATTTCAGACGTAAAATCAAGAACGGAGATTCGTTCTTTAACTATACTTGAATGAATGAATATGGAACGTTTTTTTTTTTAAATCCTTTCTTTGTTTTTGTTATAATCAATATTTATTTTCAAATAAAAATCCAACCTAAGTCATTTCATTAATGTTTTTTTTTTTTTGTTGTATTTTGAGCCTCTTTAAAATCCTTGAAATAGACAATGGTTTGCTGTTCATTTTCTAAATGACACACTAATGAAATATCTACTAAGTCCTCAATGAAGAAAATCTTCAAACGAAAATCTCTGTGGAATTTAATGACTCAAATCCTAGAGGTTTCCACTCATTTTCTTTTTTTCACAAAACATTTAGAACTTTGGGTGGGGGGATTCAATTTTCTACACTCCAAATCTTAATTCATTTGCATGCTTCATAGAATTCTTGAAGTAAATTTCCACTTATCTCTTGGTTTTTTTTTCTTATTTGACTTTGATATTTAATTGCTACCACTGCTGTGTTATGATGAAAATAACAAACTAACACCATTAATGCTTTAATTTGTATAGATAGCTACATTCCAGCAGATGCACAAACAAGATCCATTGCAATCTTTGACAAGCCAAAAAAAAAAAGAAGAACGATGTCAACTATTTGCATAGAATTATTTTTGAATTTATCATCCATTTCAATGGCAACAGCGGCGGCAAGAACTCCGCGGCAAGTTCAAGTACTTATCCTTCACTTTGCAAAAAAAAAAAAAAACCAAAATCAAAAATAAACCTAACACAAAAAAAAAAAACAACATTCAGTTGAGAGTAAAAGATCTGTCTAAAGTACCTATACCTTGAAAGAACCTGGAGAATTTCGCCAATAATAGTTTTAATTAATTTTTTGCGTTTTTGTGAATCAATTGATTTTCAGTTTAAATTATTAAATTTTTTCTCTTAAACTGTTTGGACAACAACCATATATTTATACCCCTCATATAGTCGCCTTCACGACTTTGCTTTATTGTCCACCCGCCTTTTAAAAAAAAACAGGACTGAAAAAATTTAGGTTTCTCAACATGAAACCTAAATTTTCTTATGTTTAATTTTTTTCGATAGGAGGTCCCCACCCCACTTTTTCGCCCTCCAACCCCATTTTTCTAAAAAGTAACTTCCAATAATCAGAACCAAGAACTAAAAGAATGCATTTGAATATCTTAGGTAAAAAGGGTGTTTGTTTTAAAGATATAAAAATGTTGGTTCTTGTTGGACAACGTACCCTTTCACCGAATATATTTCGAAGCAATCTTTTTGTTCTTGATTCTTATGTTAAAACAAATAAAATGTTCATGCTAAATTTTATGGCTGTACCATTTTTGAAAGGTCATTTTCAGATAGAAAAAATATGTTCCTGATGCACTTGAATGAAAATAGTAACTGCATAAAAAGATTTGTCATATTATCTTCGTTTTATTATCAAAAAAAAAAAAAAATCAACACGTAAATAAGCTTGTTTTGACATTTAAATCAACTTTCAAAAACAATTACCTCAATAGTTATTTTTCAAGAAGGTGGCTTTAAAGACATAATTAGGGGAATTGCCGCCAAGCAATTGCAACTAATAAAAAAATGCTGTAAACTATTTTGAGCCCAGTAGCTCTGAGCTATAAGTTCCATTAACGTTTTTGATTTTTTGCCCATTAGCAAACTAATAAATTGCGCTCTCCTTTTGGCAAAGAAGGCCCCATAACTTTTTTCTTCTACGAGATGCGGACTTATGTCCATACAAAAACTTGATGCCTTAGTCGAGACCTTTCGATATGGGTCACTATGTGTTACACCAATAGGACGGAACCACCCATTCTCCTTTGGTTCTAAAAAAGTGTTTTTTTCTTATTAGTTTGTGAATTTTTTTATTTCAATTTTTAGTTTTTATTTTTAATTGAAAATTTAAGATTTTTTAAAGCTGTTTCCGAGTCTTTTGAAGTCTTTTTTTTTTTAAAGACTTTGGTCAAAACTCAACAGAAATTTAATTTTAAATTATATCAAAATATTTACTTTGAAACCAGCTGTTGCTTTGCTTTTAAGAAAAGAATTTCTTAAGGAAAATCACTACCCCGTCATTAAGGCAACTGCCAAAAAAAAAAACAACAACTAAAACACAACGGCAACATTTACTCATTTAATCAAAATTTTGTGTTAAATATTTCTTTCAAATGTTCAATGGATTTTTTTTTGCAATTTTTGTCAGTTTTTGAAAAAAAAAAAACAAATAACACTGATCTGCAAAAAAAAAAAATTTTTGTGCTTCATATAATTTTTTGAAATAGTGTAAGACTGGACTTTTGTGAATCTAAATCTGGTTCCAGAAAAATTCTGTCAGGTAATTTTTTTAAGTATTTAAAAAAAAATGTGATTGTTTTGTAGAAAAGAGCTCTATTAAATTCGGTTCACTTTGTATATATTCAAAACTATTAAGCCGATTCGGCTGAAATTTTGGGAAACTTATTCCACATAGCATAAACTAATACCTGAAACTAGATTTTTTTTTCATCAATGTATAGTAACATTCTTAACCGCTATTAAAAAAAAAATCAACATAAATTTCAAAATTCGAAAGTTTTTGGAATTTACACTGCAAAAAACTCTAATTTAGAGGATAGTATGGAATTTCTATACTCTATGATACTGGCCAAGTTAATTATGGTGTCAAAAAAGCAGTAACCAGGGCAAACCAATAAAAAAGGATATTTTGTACTTTTCAAAAGGACTGATTTTTTATGGATTTTTTAACTTTTTTTTTTTGTGAAGAAGTAAATAAACGATTTTAGTGAAAAATGTTCATATAATTAGATTATGCATCAAAAACAACAAAACATTATTTTCTGTATATTTTTCAATGATTTATAATTTTTCCCGTGATAAATTTTGTTGGATAACTTCAGATTCGTGCTCAAGCATCAAAAAAAGATTATAAAGCTAGCCGTTGAAAATTATTACTTCTAAAAACGCCTTAATTGGACTAAAGAGAGTATTTTGAACAAATCATTAATTATACTTTGCAATATCTTTGAGCCGAAAGTGAATTTTTCAATGATTTAAAATGATTTAGACAAATAAAACGCACTTCATACACATCTCATTAATAGTTTTGTAATAAAGTATTTGCCTGTAAATAAATTCGACGTTAAATGTACCAAAAAAAAAAAACTCGTTTTTGACATGTTCATATTAGCATATCTCGAAAACGTGACGTGCTGGGGTAGTCTTAACTTCATATTCGACAGCGACATCTGTTGCTGAAAATAAGGAATAATTTACACCATACAAATTTCAGTTCAGGCATCGATGGGGGATTTTCTGAAAAATTAAATAAATACAAAATAAATTGGCAATCGAATTTCGAGTGCTTGATTGGCTAGTTTATTTTAGAAAAAAGATGATAAAAAAACATTCTAAAATTAATCAGTTTGAAAAAATTTTCTTCATTTTCTTAAATGAAGTTCGCAAATTCCTTTTTGGTGAAATTCACCTCTTCGCGAATTTATTTTTTGATTTATCTTTTTTTTTTTTTGAAAATGTGACGAAACTAGATATCACTGAGATGTATATTTGCCATTTGTCACTCGTGTATTCGATGTTTCACGGTCGTGAATCAACAACAATGTGTGTTTTCTATTTGTATCCGTTCTCGTATTCCATTAGTCTCCGGCTCTACAGTTTACAATCTGTCTCTTTATACAGTTTGCTCATACTTTTTGGAACGCTGCACAAATTGAAAAAAAAGCAAAAAAAAAGATTAACAAAAAAAAAAAAAAACAAATGTGAAAATAATAGTTTTTTTTCTGTTATTTTTTTGTACGCAACAGCAACAGTAATAGCAAAAAAAAAAGAAGAAAATCAACAGCATGCACCGCTTAAGTCATTTATGTAACTAAAAGAAGAAAAAACAGAAAAGTGTCAACCCAATCATCAAATAAGGGTTAGAGTTTTGAGGCACAGATCTTTGAAGAGCTCCTGGTACTCTAAGTGCTATTAGTTTTTGTTCACCGCTCTCATATAACGTTTCTACCTTGATGTCAAGAGCAAATAAAATAGTCTGAGAGGTAAAGTTGCATTTCTTGTGGTACCCTAAAATAGTGATGAGGTATCAGTGATATTAAAAAAAGAAATAAGATGATACAATTCCACTGTGAAGAATTTTTTTCGCCATTTTTAGCCTACACGTAAAAAATTTGTCAAGACAAATCTACTCTACATCTACATCTACTGATGCTGCACTACTGAACTAAACAGAAGCAAAAGTTCAACATCTGTACGATTTTATTGATGTAATTTATATCTACATGTTGTAGATTTTTAGTGATACAATGATCCGTACCGAAATATAAGAATATTTTTTTTTTTTTCAAAAAATAATTTCATTGCTTGCAACACTACCCTCCACACCATTATAGTACACTCACCTTGTGCGCTGAGCGAAAAGTGAACTTAATTAGTGTAAATATTTACGTGAGATACTCTTGTCTTATATGTTTTTTGTTTATATTCTTACTTTTATCTCATATTTTTTTGTTGCTTCTTTTGTTTGTATTGCAACTGTTAGAACTTGAGCTTATATATTGTTTTTTTTTTATCTTTTTGTTGACGCACATTCAAAAGCAAGCAAAACCAGTAAAAAAAAGTTATCAAACAAACTTTTTTGTTTTCTCAATTTCATCCGCACATATGGTAGGTTCAATGTTGAATTTAATTTGTGTTTTGTCGGTCGAATGTTAGAAGAAACTTTGCAAAAAAAAAAAAAAAAAAAAAACATGAAAACGGAAGCAATTTGCACAAACAAAAATTCCTTTTATGGAAATTAATAGGAAAAAATATCTAAGGTCTCATTCGGAGTAAGATGTAATTCCTTGATGTGTGTGTTAGAAGTTATTATGAATTAATAAAATGACTTTGTGTCAAAAGTCAACAAAAGTCGTGTTTAAAGTTAACCTTAAATGTTATTTTTTGAAATGTCATTTGACATCAATTACTGAATTATTGAAAAGATAATTAAGAGGAGTCTCTTAAAGTATTGATTTCAAATATTGTTATCTTAGGCAGCTTAGATTATTTTCTTAACGAATTTGTAACTTTTAGAAAAGTCAGTTAGTTTTAGTAAAAAAATCCCACCAAACATAGACCCTCCCACATCTATATAATGTAGTTGCGCCACATATCCCTGCAGGAGTCAGGATTTCCATCTGTTAAGAAGTAAATTTTTTGATCTTATCAATCTTTCTTATAAATTATACCTACCCATAAATGTAAGTAATAATAAAAATTTTCAAATCATAGTGTTGCCGCGATTCTGACAGATATTAAAAAAAAAACAAAAAACAATGTCACACTACTAAAGGATTTTCCAATCTGGACTTGACAACTTTGGATTTAATTTGTGATTGCACCCTTTCAAAAATCATCGAACTGTGATTGTCAATTTTTCAGTAAACTCAACATTTTCATTATGACAAAGTAAATGGTTGAGCAACGTCTGCAAATTATAAAAATTTCCTACCGAAATTCGGAGTCGGTGAACGCGACTTTAAGAGCGTTAGCTCCAATTTTCGGTAGTAATTTTCGCCCCAGTAGACATGCAATAAGAAGTTTAGTGCAAAAATTTCAGTCTACATATTCGTTGTGTGATGTTGCCTTGTCAGGGAGACAACGGGTTGGTCGAAGTGTGGAAAATATCGCTGCCGTTCAGGCCTCCGCAGAAAACGTCCCAAAACAGTCAATTCCAAGGCATTTTCAAGAACTGGACATCGCTCAGACCACATTATGGCGTATTTTGCATAAGGATCTTGGTTAACCCCAATAAAAAATCAATCTGACTCAAGAATTGAAGCCGATGGACTATTTGAAGCGACTTACGTTCTCCGATTGGGCTCTGGAGAAGATGCGCCAAGATGACGAATTTCATCGCAAAATCATCTTCTGTGACGAAGTTCATTTTTGGCTCAATGGGTTCGTCAATAAACAAAATATGCTTTATTAATCTGTTAAAAATTCACTTTGGCTTTAAGAAACACCACTTTATCCACAAAAAATTAGTGTTTGGTGCGGTTTGCATGTCGGCGGCGTTATTGGGCCATATTTGTTCGTCGACGATGAAGATCGTCTCGTTACTTTGAATGGCCAGCGTTATCGCGCCATGATTGATAACCGATTATTTTTTATCACGAATAGGAAGATATGGACTTAGATGACATGTGCTTTCAACAGGATGGTGCCACAATCTACACAGCACACCTTACAATCGAATTATTGAAGAGTAAGTTTGATGAGCTTGTTATTTCAAGAAATGGGCCAGGCGATTGGCCGCCTCGTCCCGTCCGTGCGATTTAACGCCTTTTCTTTGAGGCTAAGTTAGCGGCCGTTTCGGCCAAAGTGTGTGGCGGAGTCGTCGAAAATTGGGTCCAACGAATGGACCGCTGCAAACGTGCCCGCGGTGGCCATATGAACGAAGTCGAGTTCCATTCATAAATGTTTTGATTGTACTTCAAGCCAATAATTAAATTTTTGAAGTATCTCAAATGGTTTGCATTTTAATTTAAAAAAAAAATTGGCAAGTCCTTATTGGAAAAAATAAATAAAACAATAATATTACCGCCAGTCGCGTTGCGTGAATAGTTTAGAATGGTAAGTCGAAGAAAAAATATTCACTGGAAAAGTCAATCGCAATTTTCTAGTGCAATGTATATTAGCGTATCAAGCGATCCTATAAGTTAAGCTTATAGGAGTGACTTCGAAAGATACTTCTTTGGCAGATGCAAATGCTACCTATGCCTTAATAATTTGCTTCAAAATGATTGTTTCACAACTCTTGACACAAAAGCCCAACAGAGAGATACATACAAATTCGCCAAATAAGTCGGAAGGAAGTGGGTTATTTACTTATTTACTTATTTTATATTTTGTTCTTTGAATAAAACGAATTTTTTGGTTCAAACAGAATCCTACCTATACGGCTCTACCTGACATGCGCACTACCCAAAGCGCAATACATTTTATTCATAATCGATGAAATTTGACACAAAATTCACCAAATAAGTCGAAAAAAGCTGGTTATTTTCTTCCATAAAAAAACATGTATTGAACAGAGAGGTGTCAAACGCAGTTAATAGTAAACCAAGAGACATTTTCATCAAAATCTTCAAGGAGCTCTCGAATTTGACTGATTAACGTAAAACCTTATGTCAAATGCAAATATCAAGTTTTATTAAGATCTTCAAAATCTGACCCATTCATTGTTAAATCGGGCTTCCCTCAAGGCAGTCACCTAGGCCCTATTATTTTTATTTTGACAATCAATGATGAAGAATCTCTAGTTGAGTATTTGGAAGTTTCTACTTCCGCCGCACAGTGGTGCCATTTGTATGGGAGAGCGGAAAAAAATTCTGTTAAATCTGAGCTTTGTAACAGTATTCTGTAATGACTCACTCGCTTTCAACGATTTTTGTATATTAATTCTTTTAAGTTGTCAAAATAAAGTTAAGAAACGAAATCTTTAAAAAAATGCTTTTTTTGATAAAAAAAATTAATTTTTGTCTTGAAATATCGTTCTTTTCGAAAACGGCTCAATGTTTTATTTTTATAATTTATTTTTTAAAAGTTAACAAATAATATCTAAAAAATGGCATACCTACCAATTTTGTTTTAAAGTCCTTCGAAAAATGCAT
This sequence comes from Meliscaeva auricollis, assembly GCA_948107695.1. Lineage (NCBI taxonomy): Eukaryota > Metazoa > Arthropoda > Insecta > Diptera > Syrphidae > Meliscaeva > Meliscaeva auricollis. The sequence goes on from OX403618.1 coordinate 26,256,705, forward strand.
TTATTGCAAAAATGCTTTTTTTTTTTTGGAAAACGGCTCTAACACTTTGTTGAACCTCCACCTTACAACAACACCCCAATAACGTTTCTTTAATTTCTTTCGAAAGAGTCATCATATCATGTTTAAAAATTCAACAAAATTCAACGATTCAGAGAAATTGAAAAATAAATTTTTGAAATGCCATCTAAGGAAATCAAATTCAGATTTTTTGGAAAACAAAACAACTTCAACCTGTTTCTTTACTCCAAATTTCTATAGCAAATTTGTTTACCATGAAACGTTAGCTCATTTTGTACACATCTCCTCAGAATTATCGATTCGTAAACAACCTCTCGAAATATCTTCCCTTCCGCATAAGTCCTATTCAAATAAACTTCAATTTGTGTTAAAGTAAACCATCAATATTCTCACACAAAATCAACGCATTTTCTCATTTTACAGAAAACGTGTTCAAATGTTTAAAAAGATATTATATTTCCAGGAGAGCTTCAACAATACTTACACATTCATTTACCTATATATCAAGCAAATAACTATAACTCTCACTTTATAAAAGAAAATTCCCAGGTGGTAACTTGATACAAGTTTTTTAATTAAAAACAGAAAAAAAAATAACCAAATGAAACTAAAAACGAGACTTCCAAGGCTGTTTCCCATTCCACGGCGTGCAACATAAATATTTGCAAATTGGGACCACATTTCCCACCATCATACGCTTACTATGCAGCAAATATGCATGCACGCGCGTGTACAGCAAAACATTCCTCACTGCTCCACATTGACTTTTAAGGTACAAAATGGAAATCTCGGTCCACATCCTATAATGGCCATTTTTTAGCTCAAAACTGCTTTACTCTTCCCTTTCGGTGCCGCAAATGGATGGAAAATTGGTTTTATAGAATAAAATTGAAGAAATACTCACTTGTTGCTATCTCGAACAATTTTCATTATAATTGTATTCCAGTGGAAGTGATCTGAAATTGTCAAATTCATATCACGTAACGTAGCGATAGATACAAAATGTTAACGCTCCCTCGCACTCTGCACCACGGTTTTAGCGACAAGTTGAGAAACTTGCCGATAAAAAAAGGTTTCCTCGTGCGTATAGTCGTCGGTCGGTCGTAGTCGTCGTGCCTTGCTGTGGTCGACGATCTTTACTGAGCTGAATTGATTTGCACTGCATATCAATTGAAAAAAAAATGCATTCTTTTTACAGTGGTTGCCACCACTCATTGAAAAATGAGTGAAAACTCGTGGTCCCCATTTAACAGTTCTTCACTTATTCGTTAAGCCCATTTTTTTGTTAGAATAGAATTATATAATTAATAAAATCTCAAAAATAAGAAATTATTTGAAGAGCGGATGACTAAAATACCAATTTCAATTATTTGGTAAAGCATTAAAAAAGGTTTTTTTTTTGTAAACCGCTTTTTCGCTTACGAAAAGAAAACTATTATACACGGTGTCACAAAGTCACCGCCTCATGTTCTAAGTCGAAAAACTTACTAGGCAATGTTCTCGTATTCGCTTCGTTTTCGAGTTATAACGGTTCTTATGATTTTGGCTCTATTTTCAATTTACTGGACGTATCTAGGCTGATTTTTTTAAAGATTTTTCTCTTTCATTCCATCAAAAATTTATTTGTCTTCTAAATTGGTCAACAATTTTGTTCTGTGCAAATAAAGATATTCTCGTAATTTCTTATCAAACACAAAAACAACCTTTTATTAACGTCTTTTTTTTTAAAATGGTATCAAAGTGAAAAAACAATTTAAAACCCATTAAAATTGTGTTTGATAAGTAATTGCAGAAAATTCGTTATTCGCACAGAAAAACAAAATTGTTGACTAAGTTAAAACTTTTATAATTTTTGGTTGAATGAAATAAAAGTCATACAAATTGGATGCCGTTTGGCCAAGATACGGTCAGTAAAAGGAAAATAGAACCAAAATCATAATAACAGTTTTAACTCGAAAACGAGAAAATTGCCTTATAAGTTTTTCGTCTTTCATCTTTCTTCTAAATATGATTAATAAATTTTGTTTCATCAGATAATAAATGCAACATTTAAGCGAAAAACACCCAAACAAAATGTACGTGACATTAAAAATTCTTACAGCGGATTATTAGAAAACAGATAATGCTAATACAAAATTTTGTAGTTTTCCCTACAACTCGAACCACTGTAATCCCTCAAATCGTATTACAACAACGATATTTCTAACGAAACTGTGTGTACACTTAACTAAAAAAAATAAGTGTCAAGATTTTCTAAGTTTAAATTAATATGAAGGCGGTTTTAACCTTAAAATTGTCCTAAAAACTGCGACTTATGTGCAAATTTTCGAGCTTTAAAATTGAAAACTCGAAAAGAGCACCTCAATAACTGAAAATGGACACAACCAAAACTTCAACGAAATTTTCCACTTAGCGCTATTTTCCAAACCAAATGGTGGGATGCTACAATTTTTTTTTAGAAAATTGCGTCTCACGATGGAAAATAAAGCCTCCTGGCCAAAACTACACATTCTACCCTACAAGCTGGGTATATTCAATTGTTTTCGATTACAATTACAGTATTTTAGTTGACGATATCTTTGAAGCGGAATAAGAAAACTCTCGGAACCTTTTTGGTAGGAAACCCTTAGGCCAGACAAAATAAGTCGAAAATACTGGTTTTTGCAAAAACAATATGGAACTTTTTTCTTACAATCAAGGAAAAAAATTAGAATTACGAAAATAACATTTTTTTGCATATTTATTTTAAATAAGTTTGTGCGCTTGTACAATAAATAAAGTGTTTTTGTAAATTTGGGCTGCATCTAGCTGCTCGGGAAATTAGTTTCAAAACGGTTGCAAAATTTCACAGTTTGAAAAAAAAACTCACATAAAATATTACTGATCGTCGTAACTCAAAACATTTTCATTAAAGTGGATTGACAAATTCTTATTTCAATCACATACATACTTACAGATATAATCAGAAAAAACATAACGTTTTTACCCGATGAAAAAATATTTTTTTAATTTTAAAAGCACGACCTTGCGTATTGTAGTACACATATAAATTTTAATCGAAATCGTTAGAGCCTTTTTAGGGGAAATTCAGCTTTCCATATTTGTTGTATGGCAAATACCGTTAATTTTGATCGTAAGAAAGGAATCAATTTTTGCCTGTAGTACCTGTGCAAGTAAAAATTAATTTTGCATCTAAAATTAACGCACCATTTCAACCGGCTCCAAGCAAAATTGTATTATTTACGAATGTGCCCAGAGAATTCATAATTTTCCTTTGGGGTAACGATTTTAGGACTATCTGTTTCAAAGAGTCTAAGCAATGTACCTACCTACTTAAACAACCCAACACTGTAAATCATAGGCCATAGAAAAATTAAAATTCAGCTCGTAATCGCACTGTGTCTATATTCTATAAAATCGTTGCTCTACATATTTTACATTTTCAACTGTTCTTTGGTAAAACAAAGATTCGTGAGTCTTAAAAAATGTATTCGATCAAACTTCAATTTAAAGAAATTAACGCTAATGATATAAAATCGTGTCTGTTTTGTTTTTTGTTGCTTCCGTCCGTCCGTTTGACTTTCAATAACTTATATTGACGCTGTTACCATTTTATTAAGGGCGTATGTTTGATAAAATGTTCTGTTGCTATTAAAAGGTTTTCAAACTGATAAAACAAATGAGGTAAGCGTAAATAGGCTTATCTCAATTGCAACACGGTTAATAAACAAACGCAGCAGTTAAACAAAAAAAAAAAAAGCATTTTACGCATTAAAAACTGAATAAAAAAATGGTGTTGTTGAATTGAAATTGTCACAGCTTGACATAGATATTAATTAAGGTCAAACACCATAGGTTCAACAAATTTCACACAAAACAATTTAAAAATAAATAAATAAAACGTCAACATTACTCATCAATCTGTTTTTCTTCTTTTTTTTTCGTTAAAGTCGATTCTTACGAAAAATCTTAATATGGAAGTTCCCACTTTTGAGAAATTATTATTGAAACTCTATACCTTGATTCGATGGCAAAGGAATAATAATATTTTCTGTCAGATACATACGTCATCGTAGCGTCATTCTTTGTTTAATTTTTCTCCATACTTCCATACTTAAGCGGAAGTCCTTTCTTTAAGAAAGAATACAAAAAATTAAGGCAAGGTGACTAATGATGATTCTGTCCAGACACAAAGTAACACATAAAAAAATCGTTGTAACTTTACAATCGTGTTGAAAAAATGAACCTGATTCACACAAGCTTTGTTTTATTTTCTTACTTGGTATGTACATAAGTAAAGCATTCTGATGATATGCAGCTAAGATACTGACTGGTATTTCCATGTTTGGAACCAAGAAACAATCGTATAGAAAGGATGATGGATGGAGGAGAAATTCTTAACTTAATTCATGAATTTTTTGCCATCGAGATTATGCACATGTAGTGTGTACGCCTCTGTGCTTTGTCCTCATGGAGACAACTTTTTCTTGTCCAAAGTGGTTGATTTCTTTCTTGGTTTGTTCATTGTTGAAATTGAATGAAAAATTCTAAAGTACTTTCTTCTCTAAGTCTGAAGTTTACCAAGGTAACTAAAATACACAAAGTTTCAGGTAAAAGGTTAAGGTTAGAATATCAAGAATTTGATTGAAATTGTGTACTTTTTCTGAGTGTTCTGAACTCTGAAGAAGTACCTAAATGGAATCTGTCTGCCGGTAGGTACATGATATCCCATTTACAGTGATATTATAAACGTTCTTCTAAAATGTTTGTTCTTAAATTTCTTTTGAACTGTTACTGGTCTGAATTAATTCCTCACAGGAAGAATTTTTGATGGCTGATTTAAATGTTCTGAAATCTGTTTTGTAAATGTCAAAACCTCTGACTTATTTTCTGAAAGACTCACTAGCTCACTAGAAAGACCCGGCACCAGCTGGTCTCGTCCAACCGAACTTAACTATCTGAACTTATAAGAGAAAGTGCTGAACGAATGAAAATAAACACTATAATACCTTAGTGTTGAAAAGTTCCTTGATTTTCCATTCTTATTATTTCTCTTGCAGTAACTGAGAAATTAAGCTAACGAAACCGAAACTGTGCCTCAGATAAGGATTGATCAAATGCTAAATGGTAGCAAGTAACGGTATCGAAAATGACAAATTCCTCCAATTAGAGAATGTGTTTTTGCGCTAAAAAAATGTCATGTAACACTGTATTACTCAATTGAGGAAATGCATATGAAAGCGTCCCGGAACAAAGCATTGGGATTGCTTCTTATCAAGACTGCGATTAATAGCTTGATATTTTTGAAAACTCTGAGTGGCAGAATCCTTAAAACCAAGGTTTTGGACTATATTATGTCTCGTCACAATATTACAGTGCTAGATCCTAATGGACCCGTTTTCCGATAACAAAAACGTATCTTTTTATTACTAGCCGTGTCCCTGATAACATTTCGGGGATGGCATATTCTTAGATTTTGAGAAAAGGTAATTTCCGCAACGCTAATTAACTTGTAATTTGTTCTACCATGTTTGAACACAATGTCAGCTGGGTGTCGACTGATATGTTAGCAACTTCCAACCATCAGCTGACGTTTTAAAAGTTTAATTTTTCCGTCTGGAACGGAAGAGGAGCGGATATTAGGATGAATAGGAGCTCCATTTGATAGTAGTATACCATCTAGATAGTTGATAACGCACTGAAGTTCGGCGATTGCTAGCAAACGCCCAAGTATCCAGGTTCAATACGGACAGAATAAACACTAAAGGATCTATCAATGCGCCAACGATTATAAGACTACCAGGGACTGATAACAATTAACAGCAAATAACATGTATCCATCGAAAACCAGTGATTTGCCATTGGCTGAAAGAACACATGACAACAGCACGCAGTTGGTATTTGATGGTCCCCCAACATCGAAGCGATGCGGAATCGCATCTTCATTGATTGGAAGTGGGTGCCCTTCTACCCTATCTATCTCCTTACCTCATATGCATTTCGTGGAGTTATAAAGTTCTTGACTAAGCAAGGAAGATGCCAAGGATTATTCTGGAAGAAGTGTCTATGTCTTCCCTATAGAAAAAACAATGGTCTATAAATGGAATTTTTTATTTTAACAAGGCATAATATCAACCGAAGATGATCCCGGATCGGGCCGGCCGATGGAAACGACTCCCTCAGACAAACTCGAAAAATTCGGGAAACTTGTTCTGGAAGATTCTCGGTTAAAAAACTTGCAGAAATTATTTGAGTATCAGAGTATTACGTTCAGACATTGTAAATATTGTACATGACCTTTTTGGCATCTATAGGTTCAGCGTACGATGGGTGCCGAGAATAACTTCAGTGGTTTAGAAGCGGCAGCGAGTGAAGTAATCACGTGACATCAGCGAGATGTCTGTTACGGGAGCGGGGCTGAATTCTTACTTGAGATGATTCTTAGCTTCATCATCTAAAAGGAGAGTCAAAGCAGGAGTCAATTTAGTGGCTGAAAAAAGCCGAAGCGCCTCCTAAGAAATTTAACGTCTCACAGTCCGCTGGATAAATCATGGCTATAACTTTGTTGGTACTTGGAAGGGAATTGGGTCCACTGTTTGGTAGAAAAATGACAGTGGGGAGTTTCTCAATCCAGCAGTAAATATAGATTCTGACAACTTCAGGTGACTTAAGGGCTTCAATGTTGCAATTCTTGTTCCTGTTGGTTCATGCTGGATCCGTGACTTGCATCGATTTATTAAATGTTCAATTTGGTTGGTGGTTCGACCGTCTGGAGAGCGCCAAGTTAATCTGTAATCTGAATAAACCAGAGGACCAATTCTGGTTTTCTTATTCTTATTCGCTGTTAAGCATTAATTTTGGTTTATGTATTTATTTTCGTTACTTTCTATATTTAGTTAAGATCATATATTTTGTTTTTATATTTTAACCTTCACATAGCGAGAAAGAAAATTATTCATTATGAAGGTTCCAGCCATTTTTCCACCGAACAAGAATCGCATTTATGAGCGAAAAACTTTTCGTTAAACTTTTTCACAGAACCAGAATCGGACCCCAGAACTACTTATCGCCGTTTTACGAGTTATCTGTTGTTGTTTCATATTAGCGCACAATGTTAATAGACTTAGTAGGCTCAGTCTATTAGGTCATAAAAGTCCCCCTTAATAGATTCTTCCACATCTTTGGTGCACATATTGAACTTTTTGTTAATGTGAAACGTACCTTTTATGCGAACTATAACCACACGATCGATTAATTGAAAATCATACCTTTGTCCTTAAACAAATTTCTCACTAAAAAAAACCATTTAAAAGTTAACCTTCACTCAAAATGAGGTAACTGGTCAAAGTCCCTGATTATTTTTTTAACTTAAAAGCACTGCAAAATTACAGAAATCTTCAATTACTGCTATAACAACACACTGCAATAAAAAACTTCTAGAATTAGAATTACACTAATTATTTTGGTATTTTCAAGTAACTAAACTTTATTTTTTTTGTCATTTCAGATATCAATTAACTAAGATGCCTTAATTGTAAAACAACGCACACGCTCTTGAAAAAAAATCTGCCAAACAACAACAGCATAAATGTGTTTATTAATAATTCAAAATGATAATTATTGTAACTGTCACAATCACTAGAATACAAAGATGAAAATACTCCTAAATGTAGACAAGAAATACTTCAACAAACAAATATGCAATACATTTGACGGTTAAATACGTAACGTTAACAATAACTTCCACAATACAGAGGAACGTGTATATCGTAAATTTAAAACGACATACCAGCAATATCGTAAGGAGAATATCGTTTTTATCGTTAAATTAATTTTTGTTGTGTAGTCTCTTTGTGGAACGTATTTTGTCATTGCAAATGTGTTGGATCGTATAGCATAGACAACAACCAAAGTCTGGAATAATGGAGTCGGCAGTAATTCGTGCGCCTACTCGTAGGCGGGCTCGCAACGATGAGCAACTGTATGGTCGGGTAAGTTTGAATTTGTTTTTTTTTGTTTTCAAATTTAAAAAAATAATAATTTACTGCATGGAATAATATAACAAACACAAGTAAAATATTATGTTACCTTTGAAGACGTGATTCGAAACATTACATTCTAGGTATACACGAACTTGGTTGGTTTTCATTTATTTAAGTTTGTCGTTGTTGCAAGTCTTTTATCATAGTTGCAGAAGAACGTAGATTTATTGCAAAAGTATAGAGACACTGAAAGTTTTATACGTATCCGTTGCAGAGGTACATTTTTAAATAAGAGTAACTATAGAAAGTAGAGAACGTTGTCAACCGGATGAATGCTTCCTTCAGTTCAGGTGCGGATTTTCAAAATGAATTTTTAAGGGGGGAATAGGGGATATATTGTTTTGAAAGGACAAACATTATGATTGGAACTGGTAGGTGGTGGGTCTAAGAGCAATAAAAGTTATTCTTCAGACTTAATTTTGATACAAAAAAAAACGTGTTTTAGGGCGGAATTTATAGTATTTACTTAAGTCGTTATTTTTATCTAGTGTACGTTTGAGGAGACTTTTAGCCACAAACGATATTGCGAGGGAATGCTTAAGCATTTACTTGAGGATTACTTTAAAAGCTTCCATCTTGTCTATAAATACAGACTTCGGCTTAGCTTAAGATTTTTTTCAACTTTTAGGAGTTGAGAAAAATCTCGACTTGAGTAACGACTATGAATTCCGCCCTTAAGCAATATCTCGAGAACGACAAATTTGTAAAAATTCTATTTGATAGAACGAATGAATTATCTTTCTTTTTAGCTAAAAAAAATTATTTTCGAAAAGTATTTTTTATTAGTTATTTTAGAAAACGTTAGTTTTTGACTTCAGATGGATTTTATTTCCATTTAAGGTAAACATGGACGCCCTTCGTGAATGTACAGGTTCCATGATCAATCCGAGGTCCCAATAGATCCGCGCTTGCAATACAAGTTGCATTTCTATAATGCATATTTCTTTCTCTGTGATATTATTTTTTGTTCCTTTGTGAGTTGGCATAGTTATGGGAAATGTGAAAACTCCTTCCTGATGATGCTGCTGCTGCTGTACCAACACAGCACAGCACACACGTCATACATGAATCCAGAGATTTATCTTAGCAACGCCATAGTGCACGAACTTTTAACTTTTACTTTTGCTCGTTAACCCTAATTCCAAAGGCAATTTTAGCCGTCCTGAGTAATTATTTTTCGTGTCTTGTTTTAGTTTTTTCTCTGTTTAGTTTTCTTTCGTCTTCTTTCTTTTTTTGATTCTAAATGAATGCCTTCACCGGCTGGATGATAATGACGATGATGCCGACGACTAAGAGATGATAATGATTTTCACGATGATTTGTTAAAGTCTATGTCATGCCATGCAATGTCTGTGGGAGAGAAAAAAAAGGAAAAGAAATGATATTCCTTCGTTAGCCTTGAGGGACATTAACACATCCTTAAGATATAAATTATTCGAGATTCATTTGCAAAATAAATTCCTCTGAGATTTTGGAAAAGAGGGAGAGAAAAAGACAAATTTCTCTACAGATTGTAGATGGAGAGACAAAAATTGAATAATTTATACATTGTATGCTCAGCATTATTTAATTATACCTACATTTATGTACAGCAGTAAAGTAAATGTTTGAAGAATTCTTGTTCTTTTAGTATCTAGTGTGCTGGTCAATCATATAGGCAATTGAATTGTTATTGGAGAGGGTAAATGGAGATATATGTATGTCTTTCTCAATAAGAATAACGTTAAATACGATAAAGCACAAATTATTTCACTATTTTACAAAAAATGCAAAAGCCAGCCTATAGCGATTTTTTTTTTTTAAGAAATCAGTACATTATACTTTGATAAAATGACAATTTTCGATAGATTCTAAAATACATTAATAACTCCGCATCAAGCCAGTAGACATTTTTTTCAGGGGGAGCAATATGAAATGTTCGTAAAAAAATTAAAAGTATTTACAACATGTTCTAGAAATTTAAAAAAAATATCACTGTTTTTAAATAATGACTCCTATAAAGTTAGAAATAGAATAGTTAACGAAAAATAGCGCTTGAGGACTTTATAAATGAGTAATTGAAAGCTATTCATCCCTATTACGATTACGGTTTTAACTAAAACGCCAGTAAAAAGTTAGTAAACCGACAGCGTCTTATAGCGACAATTGCCGTTGAATTACAAATCTGTCTTCGGAGTACTCATCGCTGTTCACATTTCTCCCAATTGCAACTAAAGTTGTACTGAAACGTAAACTTTCGCTTTTAGAAAGAGTCGTTTTATAGGCGTTTTAGGTGAAACGAAATCGTAATAGGGGTGATTGCCCAGCACTTTCTTAAGTTAATTTCTTTAGCAAAACTAAACTAATAAATGTTGTTTAAAAGTAGTTTCTAAGATAAACTGGATTTAACACTATTTCAATAACATTAAATAAACCCCAGTCAAAGATAAACTGGAGCTTTAAAACGACTATCAATACGTCCCTATGAATTCTAAACGAAAAACAACTAAGCTTAACCCCTCCACAAGAGTAAAATCCAAACCAACTTCTTACTGTTTTGTTTTTTTTTACTGGCCAAACATGTCTTTTCATTTAGTACATGAGTCAAAAAGTCTATGGAACAAATAGACACTCACCACTACATTCAAGATTCTGATGACAGGATTTTGATCCACACGAGAAGTCCAGGCTGCGATGACCGGATCATGGATTGGATGTCGGATTGTTAGTCTCCATTGGATTTTATCTGATGACAGACCTGCCATGGGATATGTTCAATGGAACCGGTTTTTGTTTTCATTTTCGAAGTTTATGTTCAAAAATTAATAATATTTCAATTTTTGTTTTTTCTATTCTAATTGCACTTTGTAGAGCATCTCTGGCAACGGAACGTACAAAATTGGGATTACCAATATAATTCTAATTTTCGTGTTATTGTTGTATCTTTTTTTAAAGCTTCAGTGCTAAACATCGAAACATTGTTGTAGTTGTAACATTTTTAAAATAGTTTTAATGAAACCAAAAATGTCCATACATTTTTGTTACTCCCTTGTGTTCATCAAATTTTATTAAAAATTTGTCAACACATATTTTTTATCTCCTATCATCAAAGACTTTTGTGCATTTAAATAATAAAATAAGGAACTTCGTTCCAAAAAAGTTAAAAAAAAAAATCGGAACAAAAATATTTATTTAAGTTTTTTTTTTCAATTTCCAATAACTTTACATGAAGCTTACACATAAAATGGTTAACCAGCAATAATTTTGAGAAACGCCAAAACCATTTACTAGACCTATCAGTTTCAAGTCTGTCCATATAAACAATTTAAAAGTGTCATCGATTTGAGGTTCCTGAGTTGTTTTTGTTATAATGGCATAGAAGGAATTTTTCTGACTTAAAGTCAGGCTGGTTTGAGCTTTTAAGACTGTTATTGACATACCACCGTATGATACCGGTCTTGATATAGCTGAAACAGTTCACACAAAAGCTTTTCTTTGAATCAGGCATACGATTCTATAGTTACATTATACAGAATAGCTTTTATCCAATCTTCCTTTCGAAATAATGTTAACTCATATGCACATATGTAAATTACTGCTTAGAATATGCGATTTATTGCTGTTTTTTCTAGTTCGCGAGAAAGTATCATTGGTTTACGTTTTGTGCGAAAGTGCTGTTTATTTAAAAAACAAAATTTTGTAGAGCTTACAATTTTGAAATTTTGTTCTTAAAGAGTTATATTTCAAGTTGTTAAAGTTTGACTAGAAATTGAAAACAAAACTTTTCGAAAAATTAGTTTAAAAAGGGAAAAATGCGATTTTTTCAAAATTTTGAGTTTGAAAATTATTTTCCCTAGAACTTTTTGCTAAAGTCACTTTACTTGATAAAATGTTGCTTTCTTTTAAATAGTTTTTGTTTTGGATATTTTTTTTTAGAAAATTCGCCCCACCTAAATGAAGGGAAATAGACCCCCTCTCATACAATTGTTTTCTTGTTTTAACTCAACCTATGGACTCTAGGCACGTCTTATAGAAATCACCCTGTTTTAAAAAGCATGAACTCTAACTTACACTTATTGGTTTAAATGCGCAGTCAAATAATTTAAATTACATAAACCCTTGATTTGTTTTCATAAATTCCAACAATATTTGTATCGTCATCGAACAATACAAATATGCTTTTATCCCCATAATCGTAATAAGTGCAAAAATTAAAAACAATTCATACAATTATTGTTGGACTCGACCACACAAAACAATATTAAGTTCAAAAGTTTCAATTTCCATTTTAAACAAATTAAACTAACCAATATTGCTATTTATTCTCGCTATTCTATTGTTCTAATTTCAATAACAATAAATTTCAAACCAAAGAAATTGATAGCACGCAAAAGATATTAACTTAAACTTGTATATCCATTTCCCTAATCCCACAAACACTCAAAGTTTCTTCTTTCAATATAAAACAAAAGATATATTTAAAGATACTTTTACTCTATAAAATTGCAGATATCAGATGATAATGAATCGAACTCTGAAAATGACCTACTTATCAATCATTTAACGTTCACCTATTTAACTGGTTTACTCTGACCCGCATCATTAGCATGTGACTATAAAAGATTGTCTCAGTTGCACGCGATCCTTGTTTTTTTTTTTTTTTTTTGTTAGTTTCGTTTTGTTTTAATTCTCTTATCCGGTTAAAGAAAAGTAAGTTGAAGTCAGCGCGCGTTGCCAGGAAGTCGATATAATATTGGGGCCATTTTCCGAAATTGGGGACACATTCTAAACTGGCAATTATTGGTGTTGTGGGCTCCAAAGCATACCATCCGGTCTTTTTTTCCTTCGATCTTCTGTCAAAATTGTTGTTCCATGGAGTATAAAGAATAGAAATGGTTTTTAAAAAATATGATCGAATAAAATTTTCAAAATGTTTTCAACCAAAAGCTCGTAAACCAAAAATAAAATTGCCACTATCCGATAATCCATTTGAACACTTGGTTGTGGCAAGTGGCAACGCAATCAACTTTTTTGCAAATTTGCATATTTTCCGCAATCGAGTTTTTCTTGGATTTTATTTATTACTTTTTTTTTTAGGTAAATTTGCTTCTCCCTCTCTCATTTGTTTAATAGACCCATTAGATTACAACAACTTCATACCTTTAAATGTTAAAAAAAGCTCCAACAAATAAACTAACTTAATATTGCGCGACAAGAGGTTCATTAAAACACCCAACCATTAAAACACCCAACCATGCGGACCCCATTTCAGCATCAAAAAAGCGTTACAAATAACTAGACATTCGTTATTCGTCCCCCCTCTCTCTCTCTTGGTCGTTCTACTAACTTGAACACGATTCACGAGTCGAACTATGATCGTTCGAAAATTATAGAGTTCAGTTCACAGAGTTTACATGGTGAGTATTGAAAGTTATAGACTTTCAATGATACTAAACCCAGCATATACCTTTTTCCTGGTTAAAAGGAAGCACCGCTGTCATCGTTCGTCACTAATTTCCATTTCAATTCGTGTTTTTTAGTTGTTTTTATTTTTGTTATTGTTGTTGTTGTTGTTGTTGTTGCAATCTACTGATTATTTTTTCTCTCTCTCTTGTTGTATTGGTATAAGTAGTTATTATTTTAATATTCTGTGAGAAAGCAGACGAGCAAGGAAAGACTATACTAAAACGGGCCATTTAAACCACGAAAAACTACAAGAGAACTGAGCACAAACCATGATAACAAGACAAGAAATAACAAATATAGGTACACAAACATAGAAACAGTGCTGTGGAAATATTTCTTACTATTACGTATTAAAAGTTCAACTTTTTGAAGTAGCCCACAAAATAAAAATTATTTAACTGTTTTTTTGGATGTTTTTACGGTTGAAAAACACGTGCTTCCTGCATGGTGCACCAAAAACAGCAAAATCTTCGTATTTTTTTTTAAACATAAAAAAACAGAACTTCTAAATAGTGCGTTTTCAGGAATCACATAAAGTAGACAAAATGAGGTCACAATTTAAGTGCAACTGCAGCTTTGTAGGGCCAATCGGTCTTTATAAATTGCCAAAATTTCCCAAAAAAATCTAAATTAGAGTTTAAGTTATTTTATTTCCATCACAGTATCTACTCAAATACTAAAAGTCCACTTAAGGAACTTTTTGGAGTAAATTTAACGTTTGGCACATGATTGAAATGTGTTTTTTAATGAACAATTTAAAGGGACTTATGTACATGGAGAGAATCCGACTTCCTTGGCATTAGTTATGGCACTTTAAAGTAAAAAATTAACTGTTTGCTGTGACAAATATAAGACCCCACATGAAAAAGTGATATAACTTTCGTCATGTGTATCAGAAAAATATATAATTTTAGTACTTACAGAAAAATGTTAGAAAATGATACTTCTATATCAGTTTTGTCAGATATTCAACTAGCAACGTGGTCTTTCGACGTTTCTTAAGTCAAGCAATACTACATTTATTCAAATATTGTGCAATTAGAAAACTTCTTTTAATTAATCAACAACAAGAAGAACTTGAAGGTACTACCACCAAGTTTATGGCTAGATTATAGATATTTTAATTCCATTTGTGTGTGGTACTAAGTCTTAGTTATTCATTTTAATTCAAAAACTTTGCTCTGTAACAGGTAGGATTCAAAAACACAAAAGTCAGTATACTACACACTACGCCACCTCATCCAAATGCTTTGCTTTGCCCTATCACCAATTGCAGAATTTGTTGTTTTCCAATTGCATTGAATATACTTGCATTTTTAGAGCTTCCTACAAGTCTGCTATTGCGATTCGTTTCTTTCAATTTTCTCTTCAAACTTTTAACCTGCAATTTTTTTAGAAGCTTTCTTGAATAAATCCTATTTTCCAATTTTGTAGCTGTTGTATGGTTATCAATTAAATTCTTTCTAAATCGTAAATCGTATGTTTGACTTTCTTTTCGAAAAGGCCACGAAAGTTTTCAGCGAAACAGTCTATTTTTGCACTTTCCACTGTGAACTTGGTTGAGTGAGAGTAGAAAAAATTTTAGCCATCTTGAAGTTATGCCTATGGTCAAGTTCTGACCATTTCTGTAATGGGAATCGACTTTTTTGGCTTAAGGTTGTTTTATGCTTCACAACTACAACAAGGTCCATTAGGTTCTCTTAGGAATCCATGGTTAAAAAAGTAACTGTTGGTTAAGGGATCATTTTATCATGTCAATCTTATCATACAATCTTAGATAAAATATAGGTCTTTGAAGAATGGCAAACATTACCACGAGATTCCTCCACTCTATTACAAGAAGATATGTAACTCGGTATCAATATTGAATTATTGATGGTTTATCTCAAGAAAGAAGGAAAATGAGAAAATTTAATTTGTGGTATATTTTCCTGTCATGTCATGTCGATAAGGTTCAATTAGATAACTTTTGAACGTATTAAATGCTTCATAAAGCACTTTTGATAAGATCTTCTACTTGTGCTAACTTCACGCACCTATACATTTTGGCGGACGAAGCTCCTAGATCGGCGCACGTACTAACTAGAATGCTGCAGTTTGCTCGATCGTTGTAATTTTACGGACTCCAATTTTACAAAACTTATCTTCCTGATACCTCACTGTACAGCATGTACATAATGTCGTTGGTATTATATCCGCCAGATATTGTTTTTATAAGATCTTCAAAGGCTTATGCTTTTGTTATTCTCGCAAAATAGAGGATCGGTCTTCTTTTTACTGATATTTTAATTGTGGCAGGTTCAATTCCCTCCATTATAAATTATGTTAGGTTTTCTATCTGCAAAAACCTTACTCTTGAAGCAGTACTAGTTATTTTTCGAAGCACCAATATGTTTTATCCAATCCGCACTCCTTTCCTGATGGTCAGAAAATACTTTTGACCATAAGTTCCGTCAATTTCTTCAGCAAAAAAATTTAAATTACATTTGTAATTTCAAACTTTACCGTAACGTTACGTGTTTTCTTTACGTTTCATGATGTTTTGTGACGAAATAGACTAATTCTGAAAAAAAAAATAATTGTGCCAATCCCTATTCTTATAACACACTACGTGCACGGAGCCAGGTGGCTAGGACCCGGGTCAAGGTGATTTGAAGGTACGAATGGCTTCACTCGATTGCTATACGATGGCTTTGGTTGTTAGATTTTAACACTATCATGTACTACTAAAAAATACTAAAATACTAAATAACACAGGTCAACAAAATTTAATTTGTTTTATTGTTGCACACAGTTTTTGCGATATTCCTGTTACAAAATCACAAGAAAAACCCTTCTTTTATACAGTGTGTTCAATTTTTAACCCTCCGTCTATAATAGATTTTTGTTTTTCACTTACCTTCATATTGCCAAAAGTATGAATGTTGAAAATTGACAACAATGGAAGGTTGGTTTTCAAAAGCTGTCGTTAATTTTGAACGAATTCAACATTCAGCGACATGAAACATTCACTTTACCTTTTGGCCTTAAATTTTGGCAATTTTTTTAAAATTGCATTTTAAAATTGTACATTCATGCTCCTGGCGTGAAGAAGGCGATAAGAACTAAGCGAATTATCCTGAAACAACCATACAATAACGAAATCAGAAGTGTAACTAGCAATGAAGCATTCAACTTATCACATTTTAATGAGCATGGATGGGTAATGGGTGCTTCGCCTAGTTTATGATCATTAAGTTACAAAGTCCAAGTTCTGTACAAGTGGAAGAATTTTTTCACGATGCAATTGGGCTTCTTACACATCTATCTTTGTTGCTTCTCTTTTCTTTTTGACAGTTCAATAAACAAGACAACCAATAATAAAACAATCAATCTTGTTCAAAGCAAGTAAATAAACGACGCGAAAAAAATTAGCATATTTTCTCGTATATTTTATCAACATTTACAATTAAAATTTATTTTCTTATAACTTTTAGTTGATAGTCAACTGATTTAGCACACCATATTCTACATTTTCTTTTTGAAATTTAAAAACTTAATAAAAGCAAGTGGTGCTATTAAAAATGTCTTCGAAATAGCGAGAAGTCAATTCATTTTTCCATCAATTTTTCAAAAATTCTCTTGCTGATCTAACATTTTTTTAAATCAATTTCGGCAGATTAATTTCACACAGCCGTGTATACACATTTTCCTCGTTGTCAGAGACACACATATAGAAAAGAGAGACATGAATTGAAAACTTTTTTGCGGGTTGCGCATAACAATTTACCTCTTCTCTGGCAATTGATCGTATTTGCCGAGAACGCAAACGCGATTTGTTGGGCGCAATGCGCCTCTCACTTGAAACCTCTTTTTTTTTTTTTTTTTAGTTTTTAGTGCTCTGCTTCTTTCCTAGTGTTCACCGACACTAACTAACAACAACAACAACATGAAAGTTTAATTCCATTCGAATTCGAAAGAAAAACCAAAAATAAAAAAAATAAAAAAAAAATGTAAACGTTCCCTATTCTGTATATTCCGCCGTGAATTGTAATTTCTCCGCGCATTTAGTTAGTTTGGTCGGTTGTTTGCTGCTTGGAGTGGCGTATTTAGCCATTTTAAGCCGGCTCTTTCCGTATTCAGATCGTGTGTGTAGTTTAAAAAAAAAAATAATAATAAAAGATACAAATTTGGTTATTTTGATTTTGTAGTTGATTTTTTGTTTGTCTCTTCTTCTCAAAAATTCGAAATGAAATGGAAATTAACGGTCTACCATTTGTCAAATTGACATCTGAATTAGGGTAGTGTCACAATTAGCAGTGTTCTTATTGCCAAAGGGAATCAAAGTGAATCAAAGTTACATCGAAGAAGTAAATAGAAAAAAAAGATAAGACAAACGGTTTATTGTGTCATCATCACCCATCCTCATTATGTTTGTTCTTTGATAAAAAATAAATAAATTATTGAGTTGTTTTTCTTATGAGAGAAAATATAATTATTCGCAGTGAATGAGTGTTGATTTGTCTTTTATATCTAAATGATAGATAAGTGAAGTGATTTCTTGTCTTAGAATTCTTATTTATTGGAATAACGGAATAACCTCCTTTCATTGGTTGCATTATGACATCTACACGAATGAGGGCCGCAAGAGTCATTGCCACCGATGCCAAGTATGTCAGATGTGAAAAGGTAAGTTTTTTTCTCACATTAATGAAACAAAAAAAAACGAAAAGCTTTCAAACTGTCGATATTTTTGTTTCAACGTTTTTGTTTACTTTTTATAGTTTTGTTGTTTCTTAATGAAAAGACAGAAGAGAACGGTAGGGGGATTGGTTGAAGAGTGTCAAATCAGATGAGATAGATGGGGTGACCATAGGTTTTCTTTTTGTTGATACCTGTGCGCTAAACAAAGACAGAAATATAAACAAATATAATTCGATTTGCATTTACAATCAAACACAATGTCTGCTAAATGACATCTAAGACCTTTGTCTTACACAATAAGAAGTCATTGTTTATATTTTCCTTCAAACTTATCAATAGACAATATGTAGGTATTGGTAATTTGGCATAAACCATGTGCTGTTTTAGTGTCTTTATGCTACTTTTTCCATTTTTATTTCATCTGTTCAGCTGCATTAAGCATATTCAAATGAACATTTTCTGTTTCAATGCTTATAGAATTACATAAGAAAATTATTATTATTCATCGAAATTACACGTTCACTGTCGGTCGATGGAATGGAATAAAAGCTGTCAATATTTCGTCATACATTGAAAACTGTTCGATTTTTTCGAAATTGAAAACGCTTCGGTAACCGGATTATAGATTAAGAAAAGTTGTATGCAAATCTGTTGCAATTGCAGTTGATGGATATTTTCTTTGCTGCTTTGGTTCCACCAACTCTGCAACTGCTAAAAGCTAATTATATCAATCAATTCTGAGCGACATGTGTTGAAAAATCGGTTGTTATCGGGTTTAAGCTTGAAGTGGAGCGAGTGAATATAAATTATTCAATTAAAGAACTTTAAGTGAACTGAACACTAATTTTTTTTTTGTTTTCGCCTATTTACGACACTAAGGTTGTCAGTTATATGGAGTGTTACCCTTCTGATGACAACACCTGAGCATCTACATATTTTCTGGATAACTGAATTTTAATAAATTTTTTTAGAATATTAATATTCAAAGAAGGTACTTTTTACAGGGTGATTTGCATAAGATGTAACAAATGGCTAGAACGTGTAGGTCATGTCAAAACAAGAAAAATAAATATGGATCGCACGTACTTGCTCTTATAGCTATAGCTAACTTGGATTTGAATTTTTTTGTAATTGAAAATCTTGAAAACGTTAAGCTTTAGAAAATATAAAATTTATAAAAAAAAAACATATAATTCGATTTTGAAATGACTTAAACGGTTTTTTAAATGAATTTAATTTATAGATTGGTAGGTAAATTCAAGCACAATTTTGAAAGTTGATTTTTTTTACAAAATGTTGAGTTTAAAATTTTTAAATTTTTTTCAAAAACTATGTTTTAAAAAAATTAAGTAACGGGTTTTCTATGTTTAACTAAACATTAATAAATACATTGTATATTGTGGGGCGAACCCCACATGCGGAGCCGTAGTGTGAAGCAGTAGAGTGGGAGAGTTGTGACACCATACGAGATCATGACTATCGTCGATAATGGAGAAGAAGAAGTATATAAGAAAGAAGTTGTACTTATTAAGAAGAAATTTAGCAAACAAAAATATTTTAATAATGTTTTGAGTTTGAAAATTATTTTTTTCCAAAAACTGCTTTCAAAAGTCACTATATAAGATGATAAGTTAAAGAATTAATTTCTGGTTTATCAAAAATGTATGAAATAATATTGTAAGTGCGGTCTTTGTTTGTTACTTGCGATGTAGTATATGTATCTAACTTACTGTTTCCAAGGCTATGCATACATACAAAAAAAATAATGTAGCGTTATTTTGGGATTGTTCAAACGGATTTTAACGCTGCCTACCATATACTGATTTTAGTTTACCCAACCAATTTTTTTTTTTTTAAATGTCATTTTAGCAAGTAGGATCTATCTTTTTACGAAAACCGTCTTTCTAATTTTTGTTTCATTTTGGAAAAGATTGAAATGTTGGAACTTTAATTGAAAGATCAATTTATTATTGATATTCCCTGTTTTTTAGTTAAAAAAAAGACAATCCTTTTATCGGCAGTTCGATGTTGTTTGTGTAATACGTGTTAGATGCTAATGTACTGCGGATAGCTTTTCCAAAAACAACACACCTAATGTCGGAGACTCAAAAAAAAAAAAAAACGCGCATAAAATTCAACAGCCTTTAAATCGTATTTACTGTTATTGGTTTCAGAGATATTGATGTTTGCAGAAACGGCAATTTCTACTCAAAGCCCGACCAATAAAATGGTTTAATAAAAAAATCTTACCTAAAAAAAGTAGCTGCATCAAAAAATTAAAAAAAAAATTGTAATTCCCAATTTTCTTTGGCAGTGATTTTGGTGAATTTTAAAAATAATTAAGTAAAAGATCTCTAAACAAGAATATCTGAGATCAAAAATTCAATAAAAAATAAAATTTTTTTTTACTCTTAGGTAATTTTTGCTTCTGGTGTATGTGAATTCAATTTTTATAATTTTGTATGGAAACGAGAAAATGATTTTTTTGTGTACTAAAGTTCTTAGTGTTTTTTATTTATAAAATTATGTATTTGAAATTACAAGAGAACAAAGGTATTAAATGAGTATATTTTAGTATAAAATCTCACAGAAATTCACTTTAACGGTGTTATAACTTTTATTCAGAACATGTGAAATTTTGATTTACCTTTAATAAGCAGGACAATAAAAATACCTTAATTTTTTTACCATAAAACATAACTGTAGTGTACCTGCCAAAGAACCTTAACAATCTTGAAGTTTGATAGAAACTTACAACAAATCAGAAAATTGGAATGTGCCGAATTACCAGTGGAGCAGAAGATGCCGTAAATCCAAAAAAGACTTCGTTGACTTCAAAAAATTCATACCATTTTTTCTGCAAATTTTAAACATTAAGGTGCTTGAATTTAGCTGAAATTTTAAGACATAAGGTCAAGTCAATTTTTTTTTAATAAGTACATTCCTGCTTATTAAAGTTAAATCAAGTTTTTTTTCAATTCTTCAAAATTCTTATTATTCTACCCATATCGCATCGATATTAAATACAGATGGTCACCTTAAATATTGAGAATCTCTCAAAAGTTCAAGGTTGTTGCAATTGTTTTTATTCTGTTTGTTTTTGCATAAATACAAAAAAAGAATAAAAACAAAATTTGAAAACATCCCAAAAAATATTGTGGTTTTCCTTTTTTGTATTTTTCTATCTCTCTGTTATCTAGGGCGGGGATTGTTTCGTTTCCATATAAATTTTAAAAGAACAAAATTGTATCTATAGATACTTTCTATACATAAATATTATGTATGTGTGTATGTAATTTTTTTTCTGTGAAAAATGAGGATGTAATTATATTTTTTTCATTTTTTTTTTTACATTAAGATTCTAATTACTTTTACAAATTGAAGATGATACTTGAAGTTTTGTGTAATAGATATCGACTTTGATACACTTTTCTGTTGCCACATGTATTGAGATGGTAACTTCATTGAAATGTGATAGAAAAGACCAAATGATGTGGAACTTAGTCGGCAAAGAGGATCTCATTGAGTTTGACCTATTTTTCGAGATTTTTTTTTTCTTATTTTACCTTGTATTGAATCTATCTTTAACCAGTTTTTTTTTTTTTTTAGTTGTCAGTCATCTGTTGAAGTGTATTCTTCTTAAAGAAATTACTGCATTCGTATCTTGCTTTATTGCAACAGATATATGAGGGGAGATATAGAATAGGTATACCTACTACATACCTTTTCCATGTCATTCAATGGGTGCTTTAGAAGGTTGGTCTGGTTTTTTTTTTTTCTTTTTCTTCAACAAGGGACATTGGTTGTATTTGCTTTGATCTATTTTAAAAAATCGTGATTTGATTATTTTTTTTTTTTAATTCATTTATAGTGATTGGTTCGGCGTTTTTTGTTTTATTTTATTGACTTCGCAATCAAATTGCCCAATTAACATAAATCCATTCTATAGTGATTTGTTTTGTTTGAAATTGGAGAAATACAAATTTATTTGTTGTATTTTTTTCTCGAGTTTATTTTTTTGGAACATTTATGTAAGAAGTAAAATATTTACAATGAAGAAATTCCTGGACAAAAATATTCAATAGTTAGGTCGATGAAGGGATTTATTACACAAATTTCGTGACATCCAAATTTTACATCTCTTTGCATAAACTAAACATCACACATTCCAAGCAAGAACAACGTAAGACCTATTTTGTTTTCATGTTATGCAAAAGTCACGTTAAAATTGTGAAAATTAAATTTCCTTCTTTTATATTTAAACAAAAATGGCAGCCTTTAAAATTAGAGAGTATATCACTCATTTACTTGAAGACTGTCATAACTAAAAAGAAAAGAGGGTTTTGAGTTTATGATGAAGAACTATTCTTTTTACCATCCTTCATTTTGTGAAAAAAGATTCCCAGTATTATTCTTGTCTTCGTTCCCCGTTAGAATCGAGAATACGTCGTTATTTCATTGAAAATAAATTTAAAAACTAAACACGTTTTTTGCAAATCTAGTGTTTTGAATTATGACTGTCTTCAAGTAAATGGGCGATATATAAATAAAAAAATATATGCAGAAATGGTTATTTAGAAAATGTTTATATTTTTGATAACTCAACAAATTTAGTCAATTAGCTCCTAGATTGAAAAAAAAGAATTATTTAAAAAAAAATTATACTTTAGTTTACTTGATGAACATAGTAGCAAACATTTACAAATTCAAAAACTTTTAACGTTTTTTCCAATTTATATTCGGAGTAAAGTGTAGACTGCATTTGAAATATACTTCTGACTTAGCGATTAAAATAATCGAGATGAATCTTCAAAAGTATTAACTTTTTTTTGTTTTAATTTTATACCATCTAATATACCCGAAAAATAATTCCGGGAACGCTTCCATAACTCAAAAATTGAAATCCAAGAGGCCAAAAACTATTCTTTTTTTTTTTATATCGTCCCCCTCATGTATGTTTCATTAATAGTTTTCTGGATAAATTAATAAATTTAAAGTGGTAATTTAGACTTAATTTGATACATAAGAAGCGTACTTAAATCAATTAAACGTCATTTTGGGAACGCCAGTTTTGGGATAAATAAAAATTAAAACTATATTTTGTT
Organism: Meliscaeva auricollis; assembly: GCA_948107695.1. Lineage (NCBI taxonomy): Eukaryota > Metazoa > Arthropoda > Insecta > Diptera > Syrphidae > Meliscaeva > Meliscaeva auricollis. Next base: position 26,279,998 of record OX403618.1, read on the forward strand.
GTTAAGATTTAAAACACTACAATAGAAAATTAAAAATGTGGACGGCCACTGCAAGAAGAATTCTTTACTCATCAAGTTTAAGAAAATTTCAAATCAGAAGTGCAAGAAGACATTAAGTAGGTTCGAAAACCGCATCCTGGCACGATAAGGTAAGGTGCATTCGGTACCATTTCTAAGATGTGATTTAAATTGGTTTCAAATTAAAGGTAATGACGTCAATTTCTAAAATTCAGAGGTCTACCGTGTTAAAGTGTAACAGTTTCACCACAATGGCTGTTTAGAGGTTAGTTTTTCTTTAAATTCTGGTTTATTGTGTGTTGCTCAAGAAATTATTTACATTTTTGTATGTAAAATCGAAGCTAAGAAGTTTGTTAAAAATTAGCAACAAATTTGGAAATTTCGATTAAAGGTGGGTTAGTGTATTTATCACGTTAAGGAATGAAACTGGTGTCAAATTAAAGGTTGAAACATCTTCTCTTGAAATTCAGAAGCCTTCCAAGGCAAAGGTTGGCCGTTTAGTTATTAATAACAGTGAAATTTCCAATTTCCATGATTTTGACCAAAATGTGTTTGAAAAAAAAATGTATGGGTGCTAGGAGTCTTCTACTAAATGAACCCAATTGATGTAACAAATTAAATGTGGGCAATCTAGCTCGCTTAATAAGAAGCTCGAAGTGGTTCAACGATTGGGAAGAAAGTTTTCTTAGATTCAATGTGGAATCACAATGGACCAAACTATAATCTAGCTCTAGGTAATTGTATCGGCTCTCCTGCTGATAGCCAAGTCAACCTAAACCAATGAGTGCGTAGTTACGTAATTTTATTTAAAATTAAAAAAGGACCTTCACTTTAAAGACATGCCACTACACTGTTTTTTTTTTGTGGGAATATGCTGTGACTCTTCCATCTGATGGCATTTTTAAGTTTCTGGAGTTTTTTTTCAAATAAAATCCATTTTTATTTATAGTTTTTTCTTCTCATAGAAGTACCCCATTTTACTCCTGATTTCACATCAAACATTTAAAAAGTGTTCTTTAAGATAAAAAAAAAAATCATCAAACCTCCTACACTTTCTCCGCCGCCATTTAATAACAATGCCCGAATAGGATTCAATCAATTTCTAGATAAAAAAAAGAGCATAAAAAAGATTCATCGCATTCACTGAGGCAATAAAATTCCATAAAAGAAAATGTAGTCCGTCAGCCACTTTCGTTAGCCCACCTTACCGTTGGCGTCGTCGTCGTTACCGCCACTAGCAGTCGTTCAATTTTATATTTCTTCACTTTTTCTATATATGTATCAGCTATCAACTATCCGTTTTTGTGAATCTAACTCCTTTTTCAAAACGAATTTTTCCAACCTCAGGCAATATACATAGATTCTGTGCAATGTAATAGAGTATAGAGACTTTCTTTATCTCCTTAACCAATCCGTATGCAGTCATCCATTTGAGGACACGTTGAATGGTGCCTTTTTTGTGTCTTTGTTGTTGCTGCACATAATATTATCCAAAGCCAGACCCTGAGCTGACACGATTCAGTGTTGATGAAGCGAACATCAATATTGTGCTCGCGCAGTATTTCACATGCATACATATAAGTAAATCTAACGGTAAGTACTTGCGCTCGATTGTTTGATGATATACCTGTTTCCGATTGAGCACTCCACCATACATATTGAAGCTCCTCTACACCTATCTTTGGATTTTTGATTTTTTTTTTCGTTATGAGAATAGATCTCCTATATAGCCACCATCACCACAGCCGCTTTGTACCACTTTACTTGACATTCAAGCTATAAATCAAGACATGAATCTAGGCACACATTCTCTTTGCTGTGTATCCTATGTATACCAACTAAAGAGTGGGTGTTTTGTTTGGTTTTGAAATTCAGCTAACAAACTGCCAGCCCCAGCCTCAGTTTCATAAGGCCACAGGAGTTCAGACCCCAAGCGATATGTGGCGCTGTAACTTTGACTATACGAATAGAGCGGATTCTTTTTGAAGATAAAAAAACAAGAAAAACGAAAAACCTTTCGAAAGTACCAACTTATCTGTACCTAACTAAATTGGAGGCACTTTCATTTTTACCAGGTTAAACAAAAGACAAACACAATCCATGTTTAAAGCCACTCAGGGGCGGATTTTCAAGGAGTGATGATAATCAAGAAGAAAGCTTGTCCAGGGAAGTATACGCTAGAGGCTGAGTTGCGAGGTGGGAAAAAGTAGCTCCAGGATAAGCAATTTACGAGAAAGCACTTAAAAGCATGGAAGAATTCTAAGAATCTTCAAAATAACTGAGCCTCAGATGTTGACATTTGAAGTGGTGCATTTTATGGGTATGGGTCAAAATCCCGAAAACTCGAAATCCAAAATTCTGAAATCAAAAATCCAAGAAACTCTAGTTCCAGAATACCCAAAATCACGAAAACCCAAAATTCAGAAAACCAAAAATCGAAATATGGAGAAATTGTACAAAATGAAAAAAACATTTCTCAAATTTTTCATTTTATATAATTTTTCCGATATCGGATACATAATAACAATAAACTTTTCATACACTCGAAAGTTATATTATTTATGTTATGTTTCGTTATTCGAATTTTTTGAAGTTACACTTCTTTACCGGGGTTTATTAAAATATTCAATCAGTAATAACACATAGACTTTTTCAGCCCATTATTACTGGTATTTTTCACACAGACAACACACTTACATTTTATACTGGGTTTATTTTTTTTTTTATTTTGCACACACAATAATTTTTTTATTAAATTACAGAAGTCAGCCATTGTTTTCGATAAAATCTGATTATTCATTTTCTACACTATTAGTAATAGAAAAACTATATAGACCAAAAGATAGGTGGTATAATGTACATTTCCGATAAAACAGGATTTTTTGAAATTCCCTCGGGAAGTTAGGGTGAAATTGGGTAAAAGACATACAAAACTTTTTTTTACATCTAGAATAGTATAAGGGTAAGAATTATGAAATAAATTTAATTGAAATAATAAATTGAAATGATGATGAGTTTTGGCAAAGGAAAAAATTCTAATAAACTAACTTTCTGAGTAAAAAATTATTTTCCAAAATCAAATATATTTTTTATACATTTGAAAATGATGTTGGTGTGGTAAAGTCGATGTTTTATAGAAAAACTAATGATGTACATTAAAGATTATAAAAAAAAAATTGGCGTCACATACATACACATACGTTTTTGAAAGTTTTTTAATTAATTTTAAAAATCAGAGAATAATACAATATTTTGTCAAAACAACTTTTAGATTTAGGAATTTGTCGATATTCAAAAAAACTATACAGGAATTATAACTTCTGGCGCGCGTAAGTAAGTACACACACCTTTTTTCTTGTTTTTATTTTTTTAATGGTTTTTTTGTTATTGTTTATTAAAAGTTTAACAATTAGAGCATTGACAAATTTTGACAAAATTTTTTAAAGTTAATAACGGGATTTCGGGCTTTCCGAATTTTGGGTTTTCATGATTTTGGGTTTTCTGGATTGTGGATTCTTAGGATTTCGGGTTTTTTGGATTGTGGGTTTTTTGTATTTTGGGGGTTTAAATAGTACCCTTTAAAATCAATGATCTAAGGGCAACCGTAAAGCCTTAAATTTGACGAAATATCTGAAGCACATTCCTTACTTTTAGGCAGTCAAATCTGCTCATGTGTTGCCAACTGTACCACTACCCATTGCAAGTTGCATAGATAAAGTTTTAAATTGCAAATGAATGTTCATGAGGTGCACAATTTAATGGGAAGAACTATTATATACACTACACCAGGTACTCTCTCACATCATAAATAAAATTTTACATTCTATGTCGTATCTCGTATGGGTACGTGCATATATTGGCCCCAAGCAGCCTGCTGGCATGACAAGTTAATACCAATTCCCTGAGTTAAATTAAATTTAAAGCCTCATTATGCAGTGGGGCGCCTTGTATTGCCTCTGGGATAGCACAGCATTAAACGAATAGATAGTTTTTCGCACGGGTAATATGTAATTGGAAAACCTCTGAAAGCAATTATGCGGGTGCAACTAAATTAGATTCTTTTATTTTCTGCCGAAGTTTTTTTTTTTTTTTTATTCCAGTCCGCCATCATAATTCATAGTCTATATCTCTCTGGTATAGGTTAGGTATTTTTAATTCAACCCCTGAATTGTGTCATGATATTTTTTGTTTGGTATTCTTACTTCGAATTGGGTTGGGCTTAGATCAAGTCGTGTCGACAACAAGCGGCGACGACGAGTATACAGCTGAAGCATTCGGCATTATGACGCCGTTTGTACTACTTTAGACGCATTTAAATGCACACAACACAATGCATTTTAACAAAAAAAACAAACAAAAAAAATTTAAAATGCATGTCAAAGTGGCGGCACAAGTAATGATTGCTGATCCAGTTCTTTTATTTATAGATCGTTTTTAACTCTTCTAGATATTTCTGCTTTTAGACTATTAAATAGGTTGACAGAAATGGAGGCGTCAAGTAAAAAGTACAAATAATTGATATTGATTTCAATAGAAGATAATCGTAAGTTGACAGTGAGGGTTACGTTTTAGTCACTTGCATAAGTCGATATAGGTGAACTGATTCAAGTGCTCTGACATTTGAGTCACTCATCAGCTCAATGATCGCAATCGATTATTGAAAAGAGGATTTTCGGTTAGAGAAATACATACTTTGGCAAACAGTTCTCTTAAAATTTTCGGAATGTAAGCAAGTGAGAAACGTTATGCCAATTCGCTTTAAAATCATATTCCAACACATGATCCTATTTAACATTTATGCGCGTATAAAGGAGAAAAATGGTGCTATCCAAGAGCTCCTTGTCAAATGCTATGGGAAATTCCTCTGCAATTAGATAGATATTGAGATGCTCTTACTCCAATTTGAATATATTTTGTAGCTAACTTTCAAATTTCGAAAAAGCTTCGACTTCCTTCCTACTTGGAAAGTGATCTTCGGAGTCTACAATAATGCACCTCAGCTCCTGCTGTTTCCATTAACACATTTCATCATTCGCTCTGCATTATTCAAGTCGACTAAATTCCATCCCAAAGTTTTGAGAACTGAAAATATTCATCGCAGATTCGAAATCAATATTAATAAAAAAAAAAACCTTATTTACCTTTGTTCGACTTAATATATGTTCCCAATGTCAATAAATTAACTATTCTTTTATAAATAATCATAAACCACTTAAAAGATGACAAAATAGGTTTTTTTTTAAAGATAAATTTATTAAATTAAAACTATAGCTTCCTCTTTTACCTTAAATTAACAAAATTCCATTGCCTTTATTTGTTAAAACTTGAAGTTCTATTTGACCTTCAGAATACCACATCTATTATTGTATAATAAATTTACAAATCGTTTATGGAATCATCACCCAAAGTCAGCACCATCCAATAATTTTCAACCGCTTTTCTGTAAAATAAATCAAACCTTTAATAGGTAGTATGTATTCCAGAAAAAGCAATTTAACAATTTGATTTATTGATTTTTTTTTCAGCTCTAAAGGTTTATCTGAATAAGAATCTCTCAATACTTTTACCATCCTAAATGTGACGTGATTAGATTTGTTTTTCTGGTTTGCTTACATTTTTTGCATGTAATTATTCACTTAACTTTTTTACAAAAAAAAAGAAAATCAGATAGGTAGGTTGGCTTGGATCACTTTTTGCATCGTGACAAGTTGAATGAAATAATTTGCAATTTATAAGTTGGTTTGCTATTTTTTTTTTTGTATTTATCTTGTGTGGGTGAAGTTTGTATGTTCATTGTATTTGTTTATGGTTTCAAACAATAGTCCATGGGCTGATATAATAAATCATACAAATCTTTTATTTATTAGATTATTTTTTAAACTTTATATAGAGTTTATATAAGAATAGTGAATAGAACTCATGATTAAAGTAGGTATTAAGCAGTTCATGTAAAGTGTTCTTTGTTGAAAATAAAGAAGAATTATTACAGACCTTAACACAATTTTTGATAATCTTAAATAACCCACTTAAGTAGTACAAAGTAAGAGACACAAACAGAAATTTATTAATAGAAGAGTCGCTACAACTAAGAACTTAGTAGCTCGATTTAAAAAGTATTAAGCGAAGTTCTTAAATAACTTTTGAAAATTAGTAGCTTCATATTTCGTGATGGATAGCATCTTTATTTATGTGACATAAATCAGTTAGTGCCTGGAAGGCCACCTGCGAACACACTTACCACTGAAAGTGTAGGAAGGGTGGGAGGATCCGATACTGTTACAAATTCATTTAACCCTTTGTTTATCTCAAAATTTTTAGTTTGTAATAAATATATTCAAAAACTGATTTAATATAGCTTTTTTAACGTCCTTTATTCCATACAAAAATTTAGCGATTCGTTCAGGTGTGGCTCACTTGGACTCATGAGTTGACTTATTAGTGAGTTCTTCACTTATTTTCAAATAATTTTCTAAATAATGTGAATTCAATAGCCAAAAGGGTATTGTTCATTTCTTGTTCAGAGTGCGTGTTTGGTATTAAATTAAAAGTGAAATTAAGTTTGTTATATTTGTGAAATATTTTTAAAATCATTCTTGTATGTCCTCAAATCACAACAGTTTTCGAAAGCGGCAGTCGTTGAACCCAGTTTTTTGCTTTCTCCGTCCATAACTGATTTTGTTTTTTTTTTTTTTTACAATTTTGTTGCATTTTTACATTGGTTAAATCTGGAAAAATGTGAAAAGTTCGAGTATCTATATTTTATTGCTTTTAATGTTTTTCTAAAAATTAATTTCTATTCTAAAGTTTTTGTAAATTCCAATTTTTAAATAAATTTAAGAATTCATATCATAAAAGTGGTTTGATTTTTCAAAAAATGTCTACATTTCTGCATTTAAAAAAAAAAAAACTTTTAAAAAATATTCTTATTTTAATTAAAACAGGCAGGATAGTGTAAAAATCTAAAATCTACGAAACACTTTGTTAAAATGCAATTTCTATACATTAACTTTTTGAACTTGGGTATTGGAATAAGTTTAATCATTTTTCTTTTTTTTTTCTTTTCAGGTAAGCAAAAAAAAAAAACTTTTATCTATATCGTAGTGACGAAGTAAAAAGGTACATAATGTATTTTTGTTTTTAAAATGTATTTTATCTAAAACCACTTTGATAAACCAAGATTTTTTTTTTTTGCAAAGCTGTCCACAACAGCTAAAATTTACATTGTGTTGTAAACAGATCACGCAGCTGCCGGTAAAAGCAAAAGCAGAAGAATGAAGTTCTGGTTGTTTCGTGAAAAAAAAACGTGGGACCATTAATTAATAAATATACCTCGAAGAATTCGTTCGTAAAGTAATAAGTGTTCTTCTATTTGTTTTGCTTGTTGTTATCAAATTTGGTACTTACAATGTAGTTTATAGTGTATGCTTAGAGCTGGGTAGCAGGAACCAACCAAACCAAATTTTCAAGGGTTTATTTTATTCTGATGTTAAAAGTTGGAACCTTTTAAAATTTTCTTTACTAAGTAATTAGTTCCCAGTTTAAAAAGTATCAATTCAAATATTATGACCCATAAAAAGTCCCCAAGAATCCGACGCGAGCTATAGCGGCAGCTAAGAGAAACATGCAGATTTTTCAGTTTATCACGTTTATCTCGAAAGCTGTTTCTCGTATCAAAAACATTTTTTCTACAAAAATAAGCCTTAAATTTTATAAAAAAAAGCTCATACATATTTTTTCTTAGCTGTACCTACTGTTTACAAATAAGCGGGAGTAAAGAAAAACATGCGACCGATGTAAAGCGGTTCTATCCTCCTGATCTCCAGGATAGGCATTGTGCTTCGAGGTAACATCCCTACCACGGAAATAAAACTTGTTTCCAAACAATAACAAGCTTTGATACTAATGATCTCAATGTTGACGCACCCAGTAAACGAAACAAGGACAACGAATTTTGGATCTGTTCGTGGAATTTACTGTCCTTATACAGACCAAGTTCAGTCGAACAATTAGTGGAGAACCTGGATAAGCTAAGGGCTGACATAACAGCTATACAGAAGCTTTGATGGGATGGAGAGGGCATGCGAAGGATGGGGTGATATTTTTCATGAGAAATACTTCATGGATCTGGATCAGCATGCAGTTTGGGTGCAGTTTTGTGATAAGGGGAAAACTTAGGCAAGAAGTTTTGGGCTTCAATGCTATAATCGAGCGCCTGGTCATGCATGTTTCTCCTAGCTGTCGCTAGAGCTTACGTCGGATTCGTGGGGATATTTTTTTTGGGTCATCACCAGGCATACCTTAATAAGTATGCCAAGTTTCAAAAGTGTTGGATTTTTTTTTTTTGAGGTGGTAGCTAATTTTTCCATTCGTTGACTGGACTATACCCCAGAAAAATTTCAATTCTGTTATTCAAGTTCAAAATTCAAAAATATTGGATTTTCTCTATCTTTTTAAAAGACATATAAAGTCTATTCAATTATTAAATGTACAGCAAAGCAAAAAGTTTAAGGGATAATTTCATCAAACATCCTGAGGGATGAACGAAGGGTGATTCCATTATCGCTGGTGCAACATTTTCACTCATTTGCTGCCTTTTTCGTACAGAAAAATAAACATTTGTAATGAAGATTTTCTTTGAAGGCCTACATTTTTGCCATTTTCTCTCTGACTCATTTAAAAATTTTGAATTAAATGTCTCAATAGGAACCCAATAAACATTAAAGTGATATCGCGCGTGCAACACAATCGGCCCTACCTTCTTTGATTGATTCACAAAATCACAAAACGTCTGCTATTTGTGAACAATTTTTAATATTATTTGTACATATTTTGAAAGATACGATATCAATCGAAAATTAGGCTATACACAATTTTAGAAATCAAAAGAAAACAATGAGCTATTTATTTTTATAGCTATCGCGGGTGCAACATTTTCTTCAGTTAAACTTGCTGCATGCTTCAGATTTAAGTAATTATAAGTTTTGCTTGGATATTTTCTAACTTCTACAAAGTTTCAAAGCTTAAAGACACGAATTATATAAGAAAATCGAATTTTTATTAGTTTTTTATTACGGGAGCCAATTTTGTCCCTATAATTAATGATAATTACCTAAATTTCTTTTTATGAACTAATGAGTCAATGTGGTCATTGCATGGTTGAAATTTGTATAACATCAAATTGTGGGCAATAAATTTGCTGCACTCATTAATTTGCAGGAATCGATTCCAGATTACACAAAAAGTTATAATTTTAATGCTTAATTACAAACTTGTGTTCATAGAAATTGTTTAATAATTAAATTTATATGTTCTTATAAATATTTGCATCCAAAAAATATACAAATCTGTGATTTAAAAATTGATGTCCAAAATTGAGTTTAGCCTGAACTTGTTACCCTCTCAATAATCCCTGCTTGCGCATTCTTGGTCTTAGACTTCATAAATTTCGTCGCGGTAATGACCTTTTCATAATTAATTTCTTTCATTGTCCAACCAACTCTAAGCAACATCACTCATACTCAGCATTTAAGTGATAAATGCCTCTCCGTTTGAAGATGATGCAGACAAGTTTCAACTCATTTTATTTTACATACAAAAATGTAGGTACTACTAGCTTTCTAACATCATACATACTCCTGAGTGGACCAGTAATTTTTGTTGCAAATTATAAAACAAAATTACGAATTTAGTCTCATCCAAATGATTATTATGTCAGTTTAAAAAAAACTTAGTATACAAAACATACCATCAACTGAGTTCATTAGAACCATTTTCCAAGAGATAAAAATACTAAGGTCATGTCATAATCAAAAAAAAAAAAATAAAAACATAAAAAGCTTATTTAATAAGAGATTCCAACATAATAGCTGTGAAGACAGACCACAACATGTTCTAATTAATTATGCCAACACCAACCATATGTCATTTCGTTTGCTTTTTGCTTCAAATAACAAAGTAACCAAAGAAAATTACATAAAAGCTCATTATTCACTTAGCAGATTTCATTTTACGTTTCATATTCCCTCGCTGCCGCCGGACATTTCCATTTGTCGGATATATTCTCTGAAAGAAAATTCGCCGAAACAAAAGCAACCAATTAACGAAACTCGTAACAAAAAAAAAAAACAAAAAAAAAAAAAAAACAAATAAAAGCAACCTAGCCGGTGTCAATTTTATCACCCTGACAATGGTTTTTCTCACTCAATGATTTTTTCCAGCTAACAAAAATTTAAACAAAAAAAAAAAAAACCTACTCCAACCTAGAACAGGTATTTGATGAAACAAATGGCTTTTGTTACTCAACTTAGATCTACCGACCTGTCATTCACTATAACAATCGCCACTATTCCAATTTTCCCATGTTTTGCGAAGAGCAGTCTTTTATGTGGAGCAAGTCATTGACATGGTATCTGACACATGGGGACAGCTAGGAAAATAAAAAAAAAAAATAAAAACAAAACCTCCGTTCTCATTGTTATGTTTTTTATAACGCGTCGTGTCTGGAGCACCCTATGTTAAAAAAAATCTGAATATGTTTTGTATGTCTTTAGAATTCATAATTCTATGCTGGCTGCTATTCCATAGATTTATTGATTAAATGTGTCTTCTAAGTCTTGTGTAAAATAATTTTATAATGTTCTTCACTTTTTTTTCATTCTGTCAAATGAAAAAAAAGAAGCTTTTATGCTTTTCAACGAGGTCATAGAATTTTTTTTATTTCGTAAGAGATGTAGCCAATTGTTAAATTAATATATTTATGTACACTTAGAGAAAAAAAGTTAAATTTTACACGTTTTAATATTTTATATGTTTTGTTCATGAAAACGGGATCTATTGAAACTTCAGAGATGACAAAAATCTAACTCTTAAACTATGTCTATGCTTGAGAGCAAGCGACAAAAAATCAAAAATGTCACCATCACAAATGCCAGTAAAATCGTGGTCAGATTACATCAAACTTGATAAATAATAAAAAAAAATTAAAAAATCGAGGAAAATAGATTCAAGCGTGGGAGGTTGTAAAAGAGTTGCCAGAAGTCATGTATCAAATTAGGAAATTAATAAAATAAAATGCACGGCTGGGTCGCACGTACTTGCTCTTAGGGTCAAAGTTGCTGTGGATGCTAAAGCTTCATATATAAAGTTTTTTTAATTTTATAAGAAATTAAAAAAAAAAACATAAAATTTATTACTAAAATGACTTAAACAACTTCTTAAATTTTTTTGATCTCAAAACTAAGTATGCCATTTGATTTTTTTAAAAAAAATTAATTTTTAGAAAAAAAAAATTGAAAATCGTTAGAGCCGTTTTTAAAAAAATTAATCTTTTATGTACAAGAATTCTAAAGCTTTATTTGAAAAAAAAGTTTGAATGCCAATTTTAAGGAAATATTAATGGACATTTAAAACCAAAATTTCAGAAAAAATCATTCACGCGTTTTTGCAAAATTGATTTTTGAAAAAAAAAATTTGAATTTTTTTTTTAAATCCAAAAATTTTTTTTTCAAAATTTTGATATGAAATAACTTGAAAATTGTTGAGAACCTCTTGTGTAAAAATTGTCATCGAAATCCGTGGAGTCGCTTACGATAAAATCAGTAAAGAGAAAAACGGCTCTATGGGAGGTACCGTTTTTAACCGTTGAAAAAATATTTTTTTTATTTCAAATGTACGACCTTGCATGTTGTATTACACATAACAATTTTAATCAAAATCGTTAGAGCCGTTTTTGAGAAAATCAAAAACCTTTAACTACCAAGTTTGAAGATAATCGCTTAAGTACTTTAGGCTCTAGCTCCAGATAGATACAGACAGACTGGCAGACAGACAGACAGAAGTGCGAGACCCACTTTTTTCGCTTTCTCTATCATCGTAATGTCGAGTTCAATTTTTTTTACGAATCCTAAACTTGCCCTATAGTACCTAGTATATCGCAAGTAAAAATGCTGGGTGTAACTCAAATTGATGCATTTGAAAATTTTGAGATACATAATAAATGTGTTTCAGTTGAAACTTTTACTTATTATTTTTTGAACGCAATTTTTTTACAGAAAACATACATGCCTACACATAATATTAATTGGCCGTTAAGTGTATTTACTTGCGATATAGGTACTAGAGGGTAAGCTTAGGATTCGTAAAAAAATTGAACTCGAGATAACAGTAAAACATGATAGAGTTTTCCAATGGGGACTTGACAACTTTGGATTTAATTTGTGAACGCACCCTTTCACAAATCATCGAACTGTCATTGTCAATTTATTCAGTAAACTCAACATTTTCATTATGACAAAGTAAACGGTTGAGCAACGTCTGCAAATTATAAACATTTCCTACCGAAATTCAGAGTCGGTGAACGCAACTTTAAGAGCGTTAGCTCCAATTTTCGGTCGTAATTTTCGCCCTAGTAGACATGCAATAAGAAATTTAGTGCAAAAATTTGAGTCTACATATTCGTTGTGTGATGTTGCCTTGTCAGGGAGACAACGGGTTGGTCGAAGTGTGGAAAATATCGCTGAGGTTCAGGCGTCGTCCGTAGAAAACGACCCAAAGTAGTCATTTCGAAGGCGTTCTAAAGAATTGGGCATCGCTCAGACCACATTATGGCGTATTTTGCGTAAGGATCTCGGTCAAAACCCATACAAGATCAAGTTGACTCGATGGACCATTTAAAGCGACTTACGTTCTCCGATTGGGCTCTTGAGAAAATGCGCCAAAATGATGAATTTCATCGCAAATTCATCTTCTGTGACGCAGCTCATTTTTGAATCAATGGGTCTGGTGAAAATCCACATTTGCATCATCCTCAAAAAATAACTGTTTGGTGCGGTTTTCACCGGCGTTATTGGGGATATTTTTTCGTCGCGATAACAGCGTCACGTTACTTTGAATGGCCAGCGTTATCGCGCCATGATAACCAATTATTTTTGGCACGAATTGGAAGATATGGACTTGGACGAAATGGTGTTTCACCAGGATGGTGCCACAAGCCACACAGCACACCTGACAATCGAATTATTGAAGAGTATGTTTGATGAGCGTGTTATTTCAATGGGCCAGTCGATTGGCCGGCTCGTTCGTGCGATTTTACGCCTCTAGACTATTTTCTTTGGGGCTACGTTAAGTCATTGCTTTAAGGCGATGGCCGTGGAATAGCTCAGAGCCAACATTAAACGCTAAATAGCGGCTGTTTCGTCCGAAATGTGTGGCTGAGTCGTTGAAAATTGGGTCCAACGAATCGACCGCTGCAAACGTGGCCGTGGTGGCCATATGTACGAAGTCGAGTTCCATTCATAAATGTTTTGATTCTACTTCAAGCCAATAAAAAATAGTTTGTGTTTTTTTTTTCAAAAAAAATTGTCAAGTCCTTATTGGAAAACCCTTTATGTAGCGTTTATTCGTCCAAAGCTCGAGTACAATTCTCACTTCTGGTCAGGTGCTCCTATAACCCACTTGAAGCTTCTTTCGGAAATAGAAAAATTCGTCGTACTACGCGAAAGTGGAATGCATTACCTGCCTCTGTTTTTATCTCCCATTTCAATATTCAGAATTTCAAAACAAATGTGCATCGGTTTTTCCTTTTAAATCCTTCCCTATTTTCCTAACTCTCGCGCTGTGTACATCATATTAAGGGTAGCCTCACCCCTTTTGTGCGCGCCAATTATAAAAAAAAAACAAGTCGATTTAGACAGAACCACATTGTTACCTTTCATGACTGGACTATAAAGTCAGAGGGTGGATTTGAAAAAAAAAATTGGGGGTTGGGGTGGAAATTCTGCCAGTAAAAAATTCAGTTTTCAATATTCTGCTTCCAAAATTCTGTTTTTCAAAGCGCGCGCGAGTTTTTTTAATTATTTTCAAAGTCTTAGGGTTGATAAAAATGTCAACAATGACATTAGTCGTGGGATAGTTTCGGTGTTGTTTCTTGACTGGAATTTTATAAAGGTAGATTGTGAGATTCTATTAAGTTCATATTAATTTTGTTCTTGAAGAAGATTTGTCAATTCTATCAGAAAAATGGCTTAATGGTCTATATAACGGGTGATTTTTTAGCTGGTTTGGTTTTGGCAACACTGGTTTTGACAGCTGACGTGTGTTTAGTACCTTGTGTCACTGTCAAACAGCTTCAGTTTGGTTTGCAATTTAACCATGGATCGTCTTACAAATGAACAGCGCTTGCAAATTATTGAATTTTACTATCAAAATTCGTGCTCGGTTCGAAATGTTCATCGCGCGCTGCTTCCATTTTATGGTCGGCATTCTCGACCTTCTGAGCAGTCTATTCGGAAGATTGTGACCAAATTTCGCACCAAATTTTCTTTGTTGGACATTAAACCACCAACACGTTTACGTACTGTGCGTAGTGAAGAAAATATTGCGTCCGTATCAGCTAGTGTGACAGAAGACCTCGAAATGTCGATTCGGCGCCGTTCCCAGCAGTTCGGCCTTTGTTACAGCACTACGTGGAAAATTTTGCGGAAGGATTTGGGCGTAAAGCCTTTTAAGATACAGCTGGTGCAAGAACTAAAGCCAGCCGACCTACCACAACGCCGAATTTTTGATGAATGGGCTCTTGGAAAGCTGGCCGAGGATCCGCTTTTTTATCGAAAAATTGTGTTCAGCGATGAGGCTCATTTTTGGTTGAATGGGTACGTAAATAAGCAAAATTGCCGCATTTGGAGTGAAGATCAGCCAGAAGCATTGCAACAGCTACCAATGCATCCCGAAAAAGCCACTGTTTGGTGCGGTTTATGGGCCGGCGGCATTATTGGGCCATATTTCTTCAAAGATGATGCGAATCGCAGCGTTACTGTCAATGGTAAACGCTACCGAGCGATGATAACAAACGTTTTTTTGCCCGAAATGGAAGTTCTTGACTTGCATGATATGTGGTTTCAACAAGACGGTGCCACATGCCACACAGCACGCGAAACAATGGCGCAATTGCGAGCGAGTTTGGTGAACAGTTAATTTCACGTTTCGGGCCGATCAATTGGCCGCCTAGATCGTGCGATTTGACACCATTAGATTATTTTTTGTGGGGGTATGTCAAGGCTAATGTCTATAGGGACAAGCCCGCTTCGATTGACGCACTGGAAGCCAACATCCATGCATTCATTCGTGAGATACCGGCCGATATGTGTGAAAGAGTATGCCAAAATTGGACTCAGCGGATGGGCTACCTGAGACGCAGCCGCTGTCAACATTTGCATGAAATTATCTTGAAACATCAAATAAATATTTCATTCATTTTTTCGAATTTTTTGTGTTTTTTTTTTTTTAAGTTCTAAAGCTCTTAAAAAATAATCCTTTATAAATAGCTAACTTCTGCCACACTGTTACTTCTTTGTCTGACTAACAATAAGTTGCAACTTATCCAATTATTTAATATTTAATTAACTTTTAGCTGTTTGATTTATTTTTATAAAAGTTGAAGAAAACCAGAATTAGCAGAATTTTCTTTCTTAAATATTTATTGATAGAATTTAAAAAAAAAACTGAATTTTGAAAAGCAGAATTTTGACAGACAGAATCTTGAATAGCAGTTTTTTTTCAAAAAAGCAAAACTTTGAAACCAGATTTTTCACCTTTTCCCAAAAATTATTTGAAGAAAAAGCATATTCAGCAAACATGATGAATTTTTTCATAACACTTTAAATTTTACTCTCAGTGTAATCGTTTTCAACATCGATATGAGAGACAGTTTCTGGTTGCAAAAACGTGTTGTGAATGTAAATAGTACCTAATAATTATTTACAAATCATTTTTTTTTCGTTTGATACAATTTCTGGTAAAAATAAAAGAACATACATAAAAAAAATCAATTTAAAACGGGAGCACGTTATGAAGTTGTTTTTCTCGATTTCTGGAAATGAAATTATTTTACAACTTACATGATAAAAACCGGATTTTATAGTTTCAAATTTGTATGTTTAGTTAAGTAAGATACATACAAACAAAAATATAGAGTCTCGAATTAACATAGTCCATTTTTTTGTGTGAGTGTAGATTTTTCATTCATTTTTATTCATAATGACAAACGGGTCTAACGATTAAATTTTATTACGAAATAGATTTTATATTTTCCTATCATTTGACCAAGCTACTGTTAAACTCGATTCATATTTTAAGCTAGCTAATATTATTTATTCAGAATACATTTCCTTAATTGAAATTTATGCAAAAGCCAAAAAAAAAAAAAAAATATAAATAAAATAATTATAGTGGAAAAACGATGTTAAATGATTATTGGAGATTAGCTTCATTTTTTTTTTTTGTTTTAATTTATGTCACTGCAGAGTTGCTGTTAGACTTCATACTACAGTGGAAGTTGAAAAAAAAATCTGGGTTTGATTGAGATACATTTTAACATGTGCTACATTCAGGTTATAAATATTCATTATTTGTATAAATAAATATTTGTATCTATTTAATTTGTGCTACTTCAAAAAAAGTATACACACATAATGATGACGTAAAAGTGTGCGATTCACTTCACAGCTCTGTTTAAATATTAATAAATTTACAAAACACAAAAATGTAGAACTTGTAAAAAGTTTGAAAGACTCTACGTAAATGTGAATGGTTTTTTTTTTTTATTTGAAGTGCTTCTTAAAAGAGAAGAACCTTCAAAGTATTTTTAATTTGTCATTTATTATTCCATCAGTTGCATGTGCACTCGGGCGTATGAGTGATTTTTTTTTTATTTATTTTCTTTGTGTAACACTTGCTTGAGACTTCTATATAAGTAGACAAGGGTTCTGTGGACAAGTTTTGCATTCGCAAAAAAAAAAATTATTTGGCAGTACAACGAAATACTTTCAGTTAACAGAAAAAACGAAAAAAATCTATATTGAATTCGTTGAATAATGGAACATAGAGTTTTTTTTTTTTTTAATTCTTCAAAAGAGTTTCTGAAGTTTTGCAGACCCGAAAAAATAAAGTAAAAGAGGGTGATATTATTTCACTCGAATTTGAATGGATCCATTAAAACTCCCAGGATTGTGAGTGAGGTAAAAAGAGTGCAAGTATCGACAGGGTAGTTAGTAAAATAAATATTTACTGGGTGGCTTCCTAAATTATCCTATGACAATTATTTGTGAGTAAGTTTTCAAAGCTTAAAGAGCACTTAGCAACTTGAAAAACAAAGACCAAGTACCTTCAACTTACAATCACTCAAAAAACCAGCTTCAACATTAAATAGTCGCGATGCTTCTATACATTTTATATTTTATTTTCTGCTAAACAGAATTTTTAAAAACCCCTCATTAATTCAGTTTCCCTTACTTCTTTGGTGCACTTTGTATCATCTGCGTGCATAATGAACATTTAAGTAAACCAAAGTTCGCAATTGGATGCTTTTACATATTACACTTTTTGCATGGTTGTTGTATCAAAAGGTCAGACTTTATAAAGCGTTGCGTATAAACCTACATTATAGACTCGTGGTAAAAGTATTCTCTTTGAACTTTTTCTAAACAACGATTAACCTTTCGAAAGAGAACGCCTAGCAATAGCAAATAAACAAGCTAATTTCTATGAAATGGTGTTTGTGTGTAAAAAATCATTTCAAAAGTTAATTACACAAACAAAAAAAAAAAAAAATAGTTTCATACATGTGTGTTTCTGTTTATCAACAAACACACATCATTTGCATTTGTTGCTAGGTATATGAAAATGAAAAAAAAAAATGGTATAGCAATAGATGAGTTTTTAATAAACTGTGTAGAGGTAATAAAAATTGTATTTTTAAATTTTGACGTTTTGAAAGCTTCTTCTATCATGTTAGAGCAATTTTTTTTTTTTTCATGTCAAATGTGTTGACAAACAATAATCTGGATTGTATATCAAACAAAAAACGAAATAAATACACACAAAACCGAATAGGTTCGTCGAAATATATTGAAGGTCAACTATTTACAGCGATAAAATTATTGTCTACAATCAAATGTTATGAAAGCTAGCTATAGTTGTCAAGAAAAAAAAACATGGTTTCATATTATTGAAAGAGAAAAGCTTTTTTAGCTACGATCGAAAAAAAAAAACTTTTTTTTTCTGTGTTTTATTAATGATACAATTTTTCAATGATAGATAGTATTTGTATCATTTAAAATAATATTACATAGGAACCGATATTATATAAGAGTCATTTAAAAATCACAAAAATGATAAGTCTACTCATACAAACTGAATTACAGGGGGTCATAGACTCATACCATAAAAGGGAGTAGTTTCGAAAAAAACTGCCCTGTAAGATTGTATGTTCTGTTATTATTTTTTTTATAAATGTTACACATTTAGGGTCAGTCTTTTTACAAACTGCTATAACTTTACTTTTATTGAAAGATGTCTTGAAATTTATTGCAGTTTTTCGGAAACATTTTCTTTTATTTATTTTCTAATTGACATCTTTTTACCAATGACAATGACAAACAAAATCAGAGATAATGTTCATGTAAAAACATAATTTGACTTAATTTTTTTGTTTCGTTAGGACATATGAAGTTACAATTTTTATTTTCTGTTATAAAATCAGAAAATAAATTTCTTTATGATCCTTGGTTCTGATTTTTTTTTTTTGCAGTTTTTATTATGTTATAACTTTCAGTATTCAAATAAATGCAAGTATTTTTACTTGAGATATAGGTACTATGGGGCAAGTTGAAGATTCATACAAAAAATCGAATTCGAAATAACAATCAAACATGCCATCATGATGATAGAAAATGCGAAAAAGTGGGTCCCGCAATTCTGTCTGTCCGTCTGTGTATACCTTGAGCTACAGCTTACAACGCCTACTACTAGCCCAATTTTTTTTTTTTTAAATCCTAATTTTTAATAGTCTGTATCGTGTTAAGATGAATTTAAAAGAATTTGTAAGCTTTTCCTTCTTCTAGTCCTGATATTTTGAGTTTAAAAATTTAAAAAAAAAAACAATACTTATAACATGTTATACTTTTATATTAGATTTCTTTTATTTCCTAAAAATAAGGGTTTTATTATTTTTAATTTTCTCAAAAATTAAAAAAATATAAAATTATTTTGGTTTCAAATGTTTTTTTATTAAGAACTCACGAGGCCAGTGAAGCAAAAAATTTGAATATTTTATTTCGAAATCATGAAAAAAATAGTAATTTACCTAAACCATGTTATTTTTTTTTTTTATTCTTAAATTATAAGTTTTAAATTATTTTTTTCAAAAACCATAAAAACCATTGATGGAATTAACTACATACATTTTAAAATTTATATAAATACCATTTATTTTCAAAAACTTCATTCATTTTTCTTTGATGTTTAAGTATTACCGTTTTTGTTAAATAATTTAATTGAATTTTAAAGTCGTGTTTTTGAAAACTGGCTGTGAATAAATGGCTGCATTAAGAACCTACTTCTACAGGAAACCTTTATTTCAGGCCGTGAAAACCATAGTGGCCTAACTGATTTTGTCACTTTTTTTTTGTAAAATCCAAAACTAATGTTTACTTCACCAGTATTCAGTTCTTTTTGATAAATTTTAACTAATTAATATGTCATGTAAATAACTGTTTCAAAAGAAACCAATTTTCGTGACCATAATTACAAGTTTTCGCCTTTTGAAAAAAAGTTCAAAAATCAGCTAAGCCACTAGAACCATAGTGGCCTAGCTGATTTTTGTTTGCAGTACCAAAGCCATCTTGCTCGTTTTTTTGTTCCTGCTCGAATAGAAACCCTTTCGCGCAGAATTATTTTATGGACTCTTTTTATTCTTTGTTCCAAGGCCATATGTAACATTCTTACCAAATTTCAATTGGGTAACAATTTTGTAAGAGATGTTTTAGCATTAATTCTACTCATAAAAACACCTTTTTACCCAATAGAATTTTATGAACTCTTAGGGTTCTTTATTCCAATGGCAAATGCTATATTTTTACCAATTTTCATCAGGGTAACATAGTTTTTTTCATTAAGGTAGCATGTTTTTTTTCGGTAGGTATACTAATACAATATTTTCCTTTTCCCTGAAAAGGCGGCTTTCACTCAAAATTTTGGCAAATTTTTCATGAATCGAAAATGAAAATAAAAATATGTATGAATCAAAAAAAAGACGCGTTTCGGGTGCTACACAAAATTGCCAGTTCATTTACATTTTTTTTCTTTCTGACTCAAGACTTTCCGAATTTCTTTACACGGTATCCGGTTTAAACATTGGATAATCCTAAAACGGGGTAAAGCCCGCTTTATGGCTGCTTTGAAACCGGAAATAAAAAGGGGCTTTCTCAGAGGGTACACAAAATAAGTGAATTTTTTCGTCCAGTGTGCTTTTATTTTACTTACTTTAGGGACGTTTTAGAACACCACCACCACAACTATTGATGTCAAAACATTGTTGTAGAAAAAATTAATAAATCTTTAAACTTTTTTTGTTAAAAAAAAAAAAATAGTTTTTTTTAACCCAAAATTCGAAAAAAATAAAATATTGAAAATGTTAACGCATCTGTATGGTAACCCTAGTACAAACTTTTTTAAAAATCCGCGTAACAAACGCATAATCCAAAATGGTAACATTTTTTAATGTACTGTATCTAGGGTGAATAGTTTATAATAAGTGCAAATAAGTAAAGCAACTTGCACATCATGCATTTTTGGACGCTTCAAAACCCTCATATTTCGAGAAAAGAATGATCTCAGTACCAATTTAAAATCAATTGTTGGACTAGAATTCTGAGTGGAACAGTCATTTTTCTTTGACGTCATTGTGGGTGAAAAACAATTTGAGCATTATCTTTGAAAATTCTAATAATTAGAAAAAAAAAAACAATTAACATGACATACATACATAATATACATGTTTTGTACTACCAAAGGTATTGAACGAAAACTAGTTTTGGGAGTAACGTGTACGAAATTTGACATTACTTCAGTCACAGTGCAGTAGGCTGGATCATACTTATTGTTTTTCTAAACTAGTTCTGATCTTCTTTATGTTTTCGCCAGTGGGAAAAAAATCAGTGAGCTACCGAAAGTTAAGTACGAAAAGTGACATTTTTTCGAATTCAGAAAAAACTCATTTAAACTGACTAAATTCCTTTTAGTTTGCTCCTTGAAACTGATGGTTTGTGCTCCTGAACAAATTGTGATAATTTAGGAAAAAAATATCGGGAAGCCACCGAAGAATGCACTTCTTTCCAGAAAAAATAGATTTTTTTAATATTAAGCAAATCGACGTAAAATGAGTGTTACTTCCAAATTTCCATCAAAGGGAAAAAGTGTACAGGTTCTTATTCCTAGTGTTGGTCACACCAACGTCCACACACTTTCTAATTATTTCTTCTGTCATTGATATTATTTTGAAATATTTCAAATTGTACGAATGAAAATATTTTCTTTTTACAATCAAACCAATGTCACATACAAAATGCGCATTTACCACATTTCTGTTTATTTTTATAAATTTTATGAGTTGTTTTTTTCTCTCTCGACAAATCTATTCCCAGGAGTATGCTGTAACCCAGTGGGCGTCACAACCTTGGTTAAAAGTGCAAAATCAAACAAAGCTAAAACCAACAAAAAATACAATCGAACAAGTTTTTACGACTAGGTATGGCCTGCGGTTTCTTTGAAGCAACATTTTTCGTGTTGAATCAACAACATTTCCCAAAAGTCGATCATCATAATTTGGAATGAAAACAAATGAACAAAATGCGTCATGTGGGAGTTAAACGGGGCCTTAAATTTTATAATAACGCAGCGCTGTCAGACCAGATGTTGTCATGAAGGTGTGAACTGTGAAACACACCGGATATTTTTCTTGAATAGATCGTATCTTAATGTGAAATTCTTTTAACACAAATTTGTGTGTGATTTTAAGTGGTCAACATTTTTGATAATTCTCTGGCCAAAGTTTATCTGGTGTGGGGGAAGCACTCACTGTCAGAAATACAAATTTGTAGCTTTCTTGTTTTGAGATTAAGATTATAAAGTGCAATAGAAACTATCCACCACCACACTCCATCAAACCACATCACACTAAATCGCGCCACAAATATCTTTTTTTGTTGTATAGTTGGTAGTTTTTGTGGGCGTTTACAACCTCTGTGGCTTTTTGTTTGAAATCAAATACTCGTTACATTTTCTATACAAATGAAATTACGATAAATTATCCCCGCAAATTATAAAATGAGATACTTTCTTTAGACTTTAGAGGTTGTTGGTGTGTTTTTGATTTTGTTGTTTTCTTTTTTTGTTATGGAAAAACATCAGCAAGCTGGAATTTATTTTGGGGGCGGATAAACTTAATTTATTTAGATTTTGTTTCATTTTTTTATGTCGAGTTGTTGTTTTTATAATTGCACGAGACTTAAAGTGTGTGTTGTTATGTTTGCTTTTTTGTGTGGAGGTGGTCATGATTACTCGAGGCTAAAGTTATCTGATTGAGTTGTTCAATTAAGAAATAGAGTGAAGTGTGGCCCCTGCTTATGATGGCACTTGAAACAAATTTAAAAGTTTATTTTTATTTTTATTTCTGTCTGCAAAACGAATGAGACATGATATTTGTTTTAATGATGATTTCATTTTGATAAGCTTACAATGTTTATTGAAGAATTGTAATTGCATTATTAATTGTGAATTTTCTGCATTGCAGCAGTCACTTATTGAATAGGGAATAAATTGCCTCTGTCTCTACACTAATTGTTAGGCTTAAATTATTTCCAGAATTTGGTCCATTGAACAGATTTTTTCTATATGAAATAGGTAAGGGTCACTAGGTTCCTAAAAATAATAAAAATATTCCTATTTCTATTGATTAATTCATAAATTTTGTATAGGAGAGGGGTTTACTTGTAAAATAGAAAAAAAACCGCAGCACTAACCATTACGTAAATATAACACTTTTTTGAAAAGATAGAAATCTATTCTCTTGTTTTGTTTTAAAATCAACTTGTTTTATGAAGATTTTTTGACAGATTTTCATACTTGAAATTTCAGAAAATTTAATAAAATAATTAGTAATAAATAGTAGATATGCAAGGACATTGAAAGGCAACCCTATTAGATTTTGCTGCACATAAACAAACTGTTAGGTAAAAATCGATGACGATGAGGATGAGGAAATTTCGATACATGGGAGTTCTTAAACTTTTTTCAGAATTTATAAGCTGAAATCTGAAAAAAAAAGTCCAAGAACTTCTAGGTTTTGTTTTTTCTGAAAAGTTCGTCCGAACTTTGACAAGTTAGAAACATAAATTGTATTCCCATTCAATGTAATAATATTTTTCTAAGAAATTCTTAAAACAAGCAGCAAATAAATAACTCCAAAATATTATTGGCCCAAAAAAATGAAGAAGAACCACGTAATCATGATTTTCGATATCCACACTAACACTTGTCTGCAACAAAATTCGCCTTCAAACCAAACTATACTTTTCTAAAGGATTTTGGCACGCTAAACCCGAATCTGAATCCTATCACGTCACGTTTTCGAGAAATGCTAATGGTATATTTTACTGCAGTTTTTTTGCTTAAACAAAAAAAAAAAAAAACACTATCCATAGGATTTTTTTTTTATTATTTCTAATAAGTCAACAGAACGGGTATTTTGCGTAGAATATAATTTGGGAACGGGTCACTATTCTGTATTCCAAGATTCTCTATAACTAAAATTTCTAAATAAAAAATTCTGTATGAACATAATATTCCATTATTCTGCTTTTTTATTATTCTGTATTTCAAAATTCTGTAAATCCAAAATTCTGTTTTTCAAAATTCTGCAAATCCTTTATTTTGCTTTTAGAAATTCTGTAATTCTAAATCTCTACATTAAAACTAACAGTTATAAACAGGTGTTTTAATTATCTGTTGGAAAATTTTTATTTAATTAAAAAATTAAGTAACAGTGCACAAAAAAAAATCAATAATATCCTTCGTTTTTTAAATTAACATTTTTTTCCAAATAGTGATTCGTGATAATTCGAACGGGAATATCTCAAAAATCTCCGAAAAACTATGGTTTTATTTAGCATATCAAAAAAAGTTTAATTTTATAGATCAGTTTAATGACAGCAAATAGTTGTAGATTTGATAACAAAGATTTCAATTTGACTACAAAAAACGTGAAAATTTCAGCAAAATATATAGTTTCTGCAACATAGCGTTCCATTTGACTGCAAAAAGTTGTGAAAATTACAATGAAATGCAGTTGCTAGAAATTACTTGCCAAAATGCACATGATTTTTTCATTGAAATCGTAGTCCAATTTTTGTTGAAAATCTGTTTTACTAAAAATTTTAAACCAACAAAAATTGATTCCAAAAACCCGTCTGGACAGTCTCCGTGACTCCCCAAGCTGACAGACAGAATTGTGGGACCCACTTTTTTCTCATTCTCATTATTTTTTGTAAAATTGCCTTGATTTATAGTACCTAGTATCGTAAGTAAAAATGTTGAGATACGCCAAACGTGTCACTACGATAATAGAGATTACGAAAAAATGGGTCCTCCTAGATTTTTGTCTGCCTTTATAAAAGCTCCAAAGTAAAAAATCCCAACTTACGGTTCCTTTCAAAGAACTATTTTTTTTTTATTTATTTTTGGTTTTCTCCTTAATGGCTGATACGATTTTTTTGAAAAATCATATTTTCGAAAACGAGTCAATATCCACATTTCTTTTTTCAAATTAAGTTTTAGATGTTAACAAATACTATCTTTAAAATTCACACCATTTTTTTTTTTTTGAAAAATCTTTTGAAAGTTTTATACATAACAAATATTTTTAATTATTTTTTCTCAAAAAAATCATTTTTTTCATTTTTTTCTAAATCTGTATTTCAAAAACCATTCTTAAAATTTCTTAACAATCTAAACAACTTTAACTAACTATAAGAGCAAGTACGTTTTTGCCCTCAAATGCGTTCATAACTTAGATAAATTTCTAGCCTTCTTATACCTAATCAGAAATTTTAATTCAAGAGTTCAAAATTATAACATTATATTTTTTGTCCCCAAACTTTTGAACTTTACTAAATTTAATTTTATAATTATTGTTTGTTTCTTTTCAGGTAAGCAAAACAAAAAACAACATTTTTCATCATTTTTATTCGTAAGTTAAATAAATTGTTTTATTTAAATTTTCAGTAGGTAGTTAGGTACCAACTCTTCGGGCATCATCATAAGAGAAATGATATCATAATATCTTAGTCAAATGAAATTTATCCCACTTGGAATCTACACTAGAAAAGCATCAATTAAAATTTTTTTTTTTTTTGTTCTCTCGTCTCGGATGGTCTTCAAGTTTCATAAAATTATATAAATTATTATGATTACAACCACCACAAGGACAACACAAACGCTGATGACGCGACAACAAAATAAAACTATGTATAGAGTAATAAAAGTACAGGCGACATTTCCAACTCCAACACAAACTATTGTTAATTTCAGAGTTATGGTAAAAGATTTACCAAAGTAGAAGAAGAAAAAAATATCAAATTCCATTGTCACTATGTCAGACACATCAAAAATGACCAAACAAATAATAATAATTCTCAAAAAAAAAAAAAAAGGAGTCGTCAGCAAATCTAGGCTGAGATTTCACCAACAAAGAAACACAATGACTGCCTCTAGATCCCCCATCGGCAATATTTATTTTGATTTGCAGCAAAAGTATCTTAAAACTTTGTGTATTTCGTTCTTTTTCTATATCCACAGCATGTGGGATCTAGAAAAAAATGTGTCCTTGACAGGATACGATAAATGGGTGTGTTCGCTTCACACCAAGAAATATTTTTTCGTCATATTCGTTGTATCTATTTTGTGAAATTCCAACAGATTCAGCTACAAATTGATGGCAGAAATTGTGTGTTTTGAATTTTAACGTCAAACAAATTGCGTTTGAGATTTGTAGCATTTTTCTTTTTTTTTTTTTGTTGTTAATTTTTTTTTGAAAAATTTACCAAACTGCAATACAATCGAAAAAGAATGTCTCGTAATTTATTAAAAAAAAAAAAAGAAAAAAACTTGTACTTAGTGGCTATTGCCATTTTAAAATTTATTATTGTTCACGGAAATGTCTGTATTTGTTGTTTTTATTTTAGGTAGTATGGCTATATGGGCTTGGTAAAGTCAATTTACATAAATCGTCAATTGTGACAATTCGCTATAACACAAGCAACTAAAGAGCATTTATTTGCTGTCAGAATAGCCATTGTTGCTGGCACGTTTGTGGCATATGATCAAAGTGATTAATTATAATTGACATATTTGTACATCCAACTTTTTTTTTCTATGGATATTTTGTTAGGAAAAGAATAAATAATTATTTTAACGTGCATTGGTAACTTAACTACACATATTTAAAAAGTTTTGTTAAGTAATTTCTTGCTTTAAATTCTTTTGCCATATTCAGAGAAAGTTATTTCTTTTTTCTTCCTACAATTTATTGTAGAAAAGAGTAAATCCATTTTTTTCCATTATTCATTTGTATGCGGTGAATATTTAAGAAATGATTGAATACTTTTGAACAAACATGCGCAATAATAATAAATCAACTTATTCTTAAAGGAATAGTCTTGTTTTGTGTAAACTTCAGCTACTTTGACCGAATTCTTTGAACACTTGTTATTAAAAGCACTTCAGAAACTTTTGTTCCCTATTTGAAAAATAATATGGATATTAAAACGTTATTTTGGATCTGTTGTCTTAGCATCACACATTCAGCCTTATCGTGAAAGTAAACTCCCAAGGGAAATGTCTTCGGGAGAAGGGCTCCCAATCGAACTATTCTATTTCGTTCCCGTTTTACTTGTTTTTCGTTCTTCTAGTGTTAAGATCGCCGACGAATTGAAAAATCAACGATATTCCAAGCATTTTATCGTTTGAGAGCCCTTCTCTCAAAAATATTTTCTCCGGAGTTTTTTATTCATGATAGGGCTGTTTGCTTCCATTTTTTTCGATTTATTTGCTCTGAAATAGCGGTTCTCGTTTAATAAGTCATCGTAGTAAATGACATTATTGATCCTGGACTTCTTAATGTCTAACATTATCTTCGAAGCGTAGGCGCAATCGACACTTGACTTGAAGCTGGGCTTTAACGGTCCCCAAAAGAACATAAAGGGGCCTATTTCTCGTGAATTACATCAACCCAACTACATTATACAACATTTCCAGTTTAAAACTTGAAGCAGAAAAATGTAGCTGATGTAGAAGTAGGATGGCGATGTAGGATGTAGCTGATTTAACTGATATGATAATCGAGTGAAAATGGCCCAGATTTAGTTGAGATCACCCTCCAACTGGCGCATTACATTTTGTGAGGTCTTCTGTACTTCGATGTTCCTCTAGGTTAGAATCCATTCGGTCTACATGTGGTATCTGAATTCTCATTCTCTTGATTATTTCGATATCACTAAACAACCCATACAATTTATATATGTACTTTTTTTCTTTATTATCAGAGCAAGTATTTTGGAAGAATTGGAAGCGACAGTAGTCAGGTCTTCTAACTCTAGTTGCAGGCAGCGACTGCCTTTTGGACTGAAAGTTCAACATGTTTTATGTCGCACAGCTATCCTATTATCCTATTGTGACGCCTGCTTTACCGCCGTAATTAAGGTCCTATAAAGATTCTTTGGACTTCCCTTTCTTGCTCAAATTTAAAGCAGTCCACTTTGATGGTAGCGAATACTCGTTAAGTTTGATGAGGTTAAGTCGGAGGTCCTTCATGGCTGTTTTTGGAAAGCAGTAGTTAATGACTGGTCTAAGGAGCTGCTTGTTTATAAAGAGTTTGCTTTGTGAGTGTTATGCTTCTATGGTTTCCAACCGAGCGACTGCCTCGCCCTCCTGTTCGTCTTCGGCACAATTATTCTGATTTGAATGAGTTAATTTGGATAAACCATTTGTTGTATAGAACTCAATCAATTTCCGGATATCCACCTCGACTTTTTTAACAACTATCGTTGGCTTTGATGATGTGGAGTAAGTGAATCATCGGCGTAGAGCTGGTTTTCACATCCACTTACAGTCGATTGGTTTGTGGTAAGGATGCTGTAGAGAAACGGTTCAAGTTTTGAGCCTTGAGCAACTCCAGCTCTGTTGATTTGTAGCTTCACAGTTGCACGAAAAAGTTTCTGGAAGAAATAAAAGAAAATATAATTTGTATTTGTGCTGAAATAAAGAATAGTCTTTTCGAGAACTTTGTAGAATGCTTCCTTGTGGGGTCATCGTTCTCCTCTACTGTTGGGGCGTGGGCACAGCGTGATGTTCTTGAATTTGACCCAAGGATGGATTGAGACAAAGCGGTCGCTTATTTCAAAGTGCTATCCCAATTTCGTTTAGATTATCACACAGTTTGACTTAAAATTTTGAAGTTCATCCCCACATAATAAGAATATTTTTCATAGCAACATTGAGTTGCGTGTTGTAAGCCTGGTCTCAAACCAGTTACAAGGTTCAGGATTACGCCGAAGATAGTTGTAGCCTTGCATCTGTTTTGGAGTAGGTACATACCCCTATTAAGTTGGTGATATTTCTGTTCTTAGTTCTTCATATCACATTGCAGCACCGACGAGATTTTTCGCAGGCTGTAAAGATAATTTTGTCAACATAGGCTGCCATAGGCTGTCAACATTAGTTCGACCGATATACGTAAAAAGGCAATACTAGTTAATCTGATGTTATCGGGAGACTGTTCTTCCTCCTTACAATGCTAATAATAGCTCCGGACAGTTCCGAAATTCTATCGCCTGATAGTTTGGTGGAGTAAGTCTGCTAGGCCGACACCGGACGATACCGAATCGTTGTATTACAGGTAGTTTAATACATGTTGTGTTGATACTGATTTGGAACCCCACCCAACTATAAACGATAGTACATAGTCTATTCGCTTCTGAAAATGTAATCATCGCTGATACTAACTTGGCGGTGATTCCTGTCGAAGGTATTAGTTTTTAAACTTCCAACAAGGCTACTGCAAAAGATATCCAATAGACATATCGCCAAGTTATATGTTCCGAGAGAAGGAAAATTCGGGTAATGAATCTTTCTTTCAAAAAATTTTCAACCATGAAATAAAAATACCAACAATTTTTAAATGCTAAACACAAAAACCTAGACATGCAACAACTTATTCCAAACTTCAACAAAACCATATCATGTTTCGAACATCTGAAACAATTCTCAGCTCCCTCAACCAACAATAGACTTTTTGTTTTCAGCCAAATTCAATTTTCTTGCATACAAAAAAAAAAAACAAAAAGGAACTTAATCGTCAAGATTTTCTACTTCAACGCCACCATCACTACTGTCTGCCTTACCGCTGCTCCTCGGCTGAGTCGGTCTTTGAGATCTTTAATCCACAAGACAGTCGGAACAAATCCATCCAAAAAAAAGTTTGAAATTATTTCAGTCACGTCAGCGTCTGAAGCTATTTGAAATTACAACAAAAAAACCTACCAAACTGCGGTAAAGTAGAGAATAGACACAATGTTTTATCTGACAGACATACGAAGGAGGTGAACAAGTTGACTTGTGTATGTGTATATTGCTATCCGCCCGCCTGTCAACATTTTTTTCTATTTTTTTTTTAATTTTTTTTTTTTTTATTTTGACTTCAGAGACATCTAGTCGTTGGAAATCTACAATAATTTTTTTCCGGTTGAGCTAAGCTGTGGAGAGTGTATAGATCTTTTTGGATACAATAAACACTTCAAGTAACCAGCTATAACAGCGAGAAGAGATAAATGTAGTGTTGTTTTTATTTTAGTATTCTATATTTGTATACAAAAATAACATGTATCTTTTTCTATTTAATATAATACCACACTATACTGTGTCGGTTGTCGGTGGCGGCATGGCAGGCGTTCGGTTTTGTTCATAGAAAATTCAAAGACGGAAATTAACATGCAACTTGTATCAAGCCGAACGGGCCAAAAGTTTAACCCCCGATCCAAAAATGGCTATGAATGTGGAGATTGTGCTTGACTTGAACAAAACCGCCATCAACAGTAGTTGCTGTTGTTGCTGCTGCTATTCTGCCACCGAACGCCACTTCACAGGCACATGAATGTTTAAATTTTTATTCTTAACGAATGGTTGGTTCAAAGCTTGTCTACTATCTATTCAATGCAGTGCAAAAATATATTTTTTTTTTGTATAAACGATACTTTTGCTATTGTGAGTCTCTCGAGTGCTGTAAGTTTCATTTTCTTTGCTATACTCAGGTGCAAAAATAAGTTCATTATGATTTGCAAAATTTGGAATTTTTCAAGTGAAGGAATTATCTATTTTAATTTTGTGTATTCTATAAAAACAAATTTAGTAAATTCCGGAATTTGAGTTTCAATAGTGCATATACGCATTTGCAATTTTACCAGGAATGTTTTTCAGTTGTTTTGATTTCTTTCATACTTCCTTACATTTTCAGCAAAATTGCGCTAAGCACCGTATTAAAAATGCAAAGAACCGTTTAATTTTTAGCACTTATGTAATTTTTGCAGAATTTAACAACAAACTGAATTTGACAAAATTTATGACAAAACCATAATAGCTAACAAGATACCTCCAATTCAAAATTTCAAATGACAAAAAATGTACTAGGTATTATCAAAAATCAGTACCTTCCCATTACTGTTCATTGGAACAATTAAAAAAATTAAAATTTCAAGTACCTACTCTCCATTAAAAAGTGAAATTTTTGGAAAGTTTTTGTATGAAAAGTACAAGAAGGTTTTATTCAAAATTGCTGAATCTAAACAATCTAATATAAATTTAGGTAATCTTAAACTTTTGGTCTTTACAGATTTCAATTATCTTAATTCTAACAAAAGTTATCGTGTTTACAAATCTCCAACGCCAAAGACATAAAAATCGTTGATGATATAGTATAATTTTGAAAAAAAGTTGTGCCAATCGCTATACTAAACCTTTACACTATGGTGTAACCACAGAAAAGTAAAATCTAACTAACGTATACTTTGATGTTTTGAATAGATATGGCTTACTCTTTCCAATGATATAGTATTTTTTTTTGTTAATCGGACCAAATTTTATCAAGTCACAGAAGGCCAAAGTGTTAACAATATATTTTACTCTTCTCAATAAAATCCCTTGATTTTAGTCATTCCGTTAAAATTAAAAATAAAATGTTTAAAGTATTGTTAAATTTGTTGATAAAATATAACACTTTTACAAAATTATGACGTCTGAATACCTAGAAATATCGCATCACAAATGCAAGAGCTATGAAACAATAAGTGAAGGCATTTCCATTTAATTTTCTATTTTTTTTTTTATTATTAT
This sequence comes from Meliscaeva auricollis, assembly GCA_948107695.1. Taxonomy (NCBI): domain Eukaryota; kingdom Metazoa; phylum Arthropoda; class Insecta; order Diptera; family Syrphidae; genus Meliscaeva; species Meliscaeva auricollis. The sequence goes on from OX403618.1 coordinate 26,311,288, forward strand.
TTAAAACAAAAGAAGTATAATATTTCGAGTATTGTAAAGGGTTTTCCAATATTGACTTGACGACTTTGTTTTTTTTTTCTCTTCAATAAATCGATTGTAAGGTGTGCTGTGTGGCTTGTGGCACCATCCTGTTGAAACCACATGTCGTCCAAGTCCATATCTTCCAATTCGGGCAAATAATAGCGATACACAATTCTTAAGAACGCGAACGTGGAATTGACTGATTTGGACCGTTTGCTACAGACGCCCGAACGGCAGCGATATTTTCGACCAACCCGTTGTAGACTCAAATTTTTTTGTCTACTAGCGCGAGAATTACGACCGAAAATTGGCTCTTAAAGTTGCGGTCACCGACTCCGAATTTTGGTAGAAATTTTTTATAATTTGCAGACGTTGCTCAACCGTGTACTTTGTCATGATGAAATTGTTGAGTTTACTGAATAAATTGACAATGAGAGTTGAATGATTTGTGAAAGGGTGTGTTCAAAAATTAAATCCATAGTTGTCCCATTTGAAAACCCTTTATTTTGAAAAGATTTTTGTGAAGAATCTGATTAAACTGCTTTCAAATGTCAAACGTTTCACAGTAGATTTACTTCTTTTATATCAGATAGAATTTCCTCCCAAAGTTTGAGCTTTTTCGATTTAACCTTTTTACGTAAAATGTCTCTTTTGTCTTTTTTTCCAATACGTCAGGAACCAATCGTTGTTTAAAAAATTTAAATCAAGATTTTAAAATTTTTAAATGGCCATCAAAAAAAAAAAAAATCATAAAATTTGAAAGATAACGGTGAAATATAGAAAAAAAAATTGTTACAAGAAAAAAAGGTGCTAAAATTATTTGCAAAAAAGGAATTTACGGTTTTTAAAGCAGTCTCGTTAGGAGATGAGCTACTTATCAACATTAAGTGATGTGTGTTTTCCTTCTGAGAAGCGTCATATGAGTTTCAAAAAAGTTATTTCAAATGGCCAAAACTAGGGGAAAAAGAGTGACTATCGCTGCAAAGTTCAGAATGGGTTTTCGACATTAAAAAAACTTACGGAAAAATATCATTGCAGTCGAAGAATAATAAATTATCAAACATAAAACGAAAGAAGATGTTTCAGTGTAAAAAACCGAACTGGGATAGGCCGCAAAAGGGTTGAAACGAAGAGAGGCGATACTTTTACTATACATTCCTTTATCAGTAGCCCATCTGAAAAAGTTTCAGGTTTCCTAAAAATGTTAACAAGAATCGAGAATCAAAGCTTACCTTTTCTACTAAAAAAAAAACCTTTCATTACACCAAGAAAGCAAGAAGGAAAAATGAAAATTCGCCAAGGACTTACAAACCCCAGATTTTTTAGGTGTATGTCCTTTGGACTGACTAGACGCAGTCTGAAAAAAAACGTTGTGCAAATAAATTTGCCTACGACTGTTCAAGGCAGATCTATCATATTTAAAACAATTTGTATTCTTGTCATAACTATGCAAACAAAACTGCATTGCTATTTCACTAAATTTTTTTATGAATGAAATACAAAAAAACTCCCAGAGTAAAAATTATTCTTTAGTAACAGAACTTTCATTTGACACCAATAGATGGCCGCTGAACGTCAAAAATGCCCATTATCTTCGAATTAAGAAAACAAAACCAAGGCTTAGTTTTATTTTTCCTAATAAAAAACCACTAAGAAAAAATTGTAAAAAATGGATTTTTTGAGCAAATGTCTTATGAACGGGCAATTATATTATTTCTAGACAATTTGTTTACAACATAAAATACCGTTATTCAGCTCTATTCTAAACAAAAATTCCCGGGGAAATGTTTTCGGGAGAAGGGCTTCCAATCGAATTATATCCGGAATTTCATTCCGCTTTTTCATCTTGTGTTTATAATGGTGTAAAAGAAAAAAAGGATCGAAATTGCATGCAACTTTTTTAATGGGAGCCTTTCTCCCAAAGACAATTCCTCGAGATTTTTTGTTTAGAATAGGGCTGATTTGTAAGAAAATAGTATTGAAAGTCATGATCTTCCACTCTTATATCTCAGGTATTAATCAATTTATCGGTTCCTCTAATTTTCTTCATTTCATAAAGCAGTTTGAAATAAAATTCAATTTTTTAAATTGTGCTGTTAATTATTTTGACTGTTTCAGGAATTTTTGTCTAATTGCTCTGAAATAAGCCCTAAAAGAGTCATTATGCAGTTCACCATTATTTTGCATACAAAAAGTATAGTCGAATTGATTACCTCCTCCTTTTTATAGTCGGTAAAAGAAGAAAGAGTCAATTTTATTAACTAAAGAATTTTGTGGACTTTACTTACACCTGAGTGTAAGTTAATGTCTGGTAAATATTACAAAATTGCAGTCTCAAAATGAACAGCAAAAAAGACGTGCTCGGATTAGATAGAGTAACTATATAACTTTTGGCGGCCAAAATAGAATGGTATTTTAGTGGGCGTGTGTCTATTATGCTCATATTTACCGTTTGAGTGTGAAAAGTGAAACTTTTCACAGCAAAACCACAGAGAAAAGCTTGCATTCGCTCGCTTGTACTCGTAGATATATTTTTTTCCCTACTGATCATTAAATCACCAAAATTGGTTGCATCGTTGAATGTTTAGTGATTTGCAACATTTTATGGCAAAGATTAACACGGTTGTTCCTATTTTGTTAAGTTTTGTATTTTTTTTTTTAACATTAAGATGCATTGAAGTTGAGTTGACTTCCTTTTGTGTATAAAAGTGCGACAATTTTGTTCTAAGAATGCAGCAGTAGAATAATAAAATATTTTTCCTTTTCAGGCGTTTTTTTTTCTGTTCTATTTGTTTTGTCTTATTGAAAAAAAAAACCAAATTGCGTGACCTATTTGTGTGACATGACAATAGGGAACATTTTGTCCTAACAAGATGTTAAAACTGTTCTGTCATCATCATCAACCAAACAAAACAAAAAAAAAAAAACAATGGTTGAATAGTTTTTTTTCTAAGAAATTGAAAGAAAATTTTTGTGCTTTGTATTAGCATGGGTCCATACTATGGGGAAAAACTAAAACGCAGCAATTTCTTCCATAGTTGTATGTTTTTTTTTTTTTTTTTTTTCAAAGTAACAAAGATTTTGACGTTTACCATTCGAGGATTCTTTCAGAAAAAACAACGAAAAAAAAAAACGAACCCATTGTTCTGTTTCTGGGAGAATTTTTTTGTTCTTCCATAATTTCCATTCAAAAAAATAAAACGAAAATGCTTTAAATGAAAACAAAAAAAAAAAATAAAAAAGTTTGAAAGCTTTTGATGCCGCAAGGCAATTTTAGGAAAGGTCTATGTTTGTGCAGGAATGTGATTTATTTTTTATTTTTATTTTTATTTTTATACTCAGGACTTAGACTTTTAATGTTAACCGTGAATATAACTAGGGGCTAATTGTGTGGATGGTAAAACAACATGTTTTATGACATTGTACAATGTACACATACTTACATTATGTACAAATATTTATGCATATTCATACACATTTTGAATTTGTTTTCATAAGCTGGGAAAATTAACCTTTTTTTGCGTGTGGCCAGGTATTTTACCATCCATTTAAGACAAACACTCTTATGAGTTTTACGATTTTATGTAGAACTAATAGCAGGACAGGTTTTAAATTACAATACACCAAAATCTATTTTACGGCGATGACTTATGATCCGCAAAATTTCAACATTCTACGGTACTGGAAAATATCCATAATTTTGATGATCTGTCAATCCTGTAAATAAGGGCGCAGTGAGTTATTTATTTGAATTAAGGTGATTTTAGAATAATTTTTACCAAAAATAAGCTTCCTCGATAATAGTTTTTTTTTTATTTTTCCAAATGCTATTATTGTTCATGTCAAACTAAAACTCAAAAAAGGTATTATCTTGGAACCGGTTCGATCATCGCATAGTCTACAAGCTTACTTACTTACTTGCTTAGGTACTCAGACCTTGAAGAGTCCGTTGTGATTCCCTTAAGGGGCATAGGGCCTCCACTACTCCTAAGCGCCATCGTGTACGGTTTCTAGAAATATAACGTATTTCTCTCCAACTCTTCCCCAGCTGTGCAGATTCACTTTCGACTGTCCTGCGCCATGTGCTTCTCGCCGGCCCGACCCTCTATCTGCCTGTGTGAGTGGGTTGCATTGCATCGCTTGGCCAGCAATGTAATCGTTACCTTTTCGAAGCGTATGACCAATCCACTGCCACTGCGTATAGTACTGTCTATGGATTCTTGACCCGTTCTTCTATGAATTTCTTCATAAGAAATACGGTTGGGCCAAAAAACTCTTAAGATGTTTCGTAGACACTTATTCACGAACGATTTCAGCTTGCTTGTGACAGTTTTTAAGATTTTCCAAGTGCTGCACCCATACAGAAACACGGATTTAACATTGGAGCAGAACAGTCTCAGCTTGGTCTTTAAGCTTATAGCGTTGGTTCTCCATATTTTGGACAGCATTCCGAAAGGAGCATTTGCCTTTTTAATACGGCTGTCAACGTCTTGTGCGGTTCCGCCTTTGGTGGAGACAAAACTCCCAAGATATTGAAAGTCTTCTACTTTCTCTACCGGTTGTCCAGAAATATTGACTTGAACGGATAAGTTACTTTCGAGGCTCATCATTTTTGATTTTGCCGTGTCTACCAGCTGGCGACGAAAAATTAACGCCATAGGGTGCAAGAATAAAGAAATTGCGGAAATCGACAGCCGTTGCTAGGTAAGTAAAAATCCCACTGTCGGAAGTCGAAAGTGAGAGTTTAAACATGCAAATTTTTAAGCACATGAAAAAAGCTAAAAAGGAGAATGAGTAACATTGGATGTTGTTGAATAGTCCACCAAATATGAAGTATTTTCTACTCAGTGGCCAATAAAAACAAAAAAATGGTAGTTAAAAGATACAACCAATAATAAGTGTGTGCACTTGCACTTCGTATCACTTGATTACGAACAGTCATTATTGTTTTTTTTTTTATTTTTACGATATTTTTTAAACCCTTTGTAAATCTGGAAAAAATCAAATGCAAAATAAAAGAAGAATATATTATGTTTATTTTGCATAAAGAAAACTGTAATAAAAATGAATAAATTAATATTTCATAATACTTTTCGAAAAAAGAGCTATGAAATGTACTGCTTTTCTTTTTGCTTGATTACAAACAGTAGCTTTATCTACTTGCTTCTTGTTTTGAATCGAATAAAAGTATGTTTAGAGTATGAAGTACAAGGTATAACCTTATGAAACTCGAAGTTTTTCGAAATTAATTAGCTATGAGGAAATGGGGCATATTCGGGCTTCCTTTGCATTCGATAAATCCATCCGTTATATAGCCCGCAAAAATGGAGAAAGCCAAACTGTTGGGCCCTTGGATCTATGCTAAAAAAATAAAAAAAATCAAGGTTTTATTTATGGCTCAGAAGAGTGTTGTTGTATATTATTGCTGCAAAATCCATCGCTGCCTACCAAATAATATAACTTGAAATCTGAAAATTATTACCCAGGTATTTCTTGTCATTATAATTGAGACAACAAATTTGCAGAATCTAAATCGGATGCAGAAGAGTTCCCAAAAATCATAAAAGTTCAAAAGTTAAAAACAACATTACATAATATGAGATATGTAGTACAAGGTTAAAAATCGGTGTCATTATAGCCTCAACTAACGTTATTAAGAAACGAGATCGGCAGAAGCGTAAGTTGATTAATAGAGTTGCCAGAGTCATCAAAACTACTTTATATTAAAAAAATGTAATGAAAATTAAACCTGCTTAGTGTTATGAGTATTCGTGTCCACATAGCTATTAAAAATGTTATTAAAGTACAAAAATAACAAAAATTTAAGTAAAGCAGAAACGTTGCCAGGCGTGGACAAAAACTTTAAAACAAAGTTATAAAACATCTGGCAAACCTCAAATTCTATTTACACTTCTGACGATATTTCCTCACACTTCTCAACTTTCCTCAACTTTGTTTCCAATACCGTTATTTTTCAATAATTGTTTTAAAGCTTTTTTGCAATTTTCTACAATTTGTCTGCAGGAATACATATATTTTTCTTTTCTCAGAGGGATAGTTTTAAAGATATTATTACATTTTTTTAAATCAAAATAAAATAAATGTCAAATATCAAAAACTGTATTTTGATTGTTACCAAGTTGTTCAAAAATAATGTATGCTTATAGAGTTATTTATAGAGTACACAAAAATACGAGTATCACTTTTTTTTCATTTGAGCTATCAGGGCTATTACTTCTTCAAAAAGTTGAAACCTCGAACTTAAAAACTCTTATATTTAAGAGACGTTAATGCATTGTTTGTTTATTTTTTTTTTTTTGTTAAAATAACAATTATTTAAACATTTGGTTAAACGTCGATTTTTTTTTTGTTTATCGCTCATGAAGAAGTTTTCGACAAATAATAAATGCTCATTTTACAGTTATTAGCATCCACTTAAAAATTGGCACAACACTTTTTTTCGATGCGAGCCATAGGTTACAAGATATTGTGGCTTTAAGAATTCGAAAATAGCGGTTATCCAAATTGTATTAAAGTAATGGTGATTTTTTTTAACGTCTATTAAAAAAACATCATTTTTATCGAAATGTTGCGAATCGAAAAACCGGTATTTTCGAATTTTGCCAATTTTTAAGGTCACAATATCAAACGAATTTTACGGGTTTTTATTCTCAAAGTTTATGGCTAGCATATAACTGTTGATGGTAACACAAATGTGATGCTTGATTTTCTTAAGATTAATCCACCTTCACAAATTTTGTGAATTAACAAGTTGATCTGAACTTAAACTTTTTTCTGCTGAATGATGATATTTTTGATAGCAATAAAAAGCTTTTTTTTTATTATTTAAACATTGCGTATTTCTATTGGCTATGGAATGAAAAAAAAAAATTGTTCTTGTATAGACTTAAACTTTAATTTTTACATTTTAAAGTATCATAAATTTGAACTAAATCTATTGGATAACTGTAAACAAAAATGCAAGTAAAATGTTGTTTATTTAAGCTGTTGATTCGTGCATTTTTGTGGTCAGAATCAGGCATACAAAAACAGTAAGACAAACAATTTGTAATTGATTGATCTTTAACAATGATTGCCAGTATAACAGCTGTAAGATAAATTTTCTCAAAAGTAAAAAGAAGAGATTCTATTAGTGGTGAAGGTGGACCTAAAAGTATACATCCAGAAGATCCAACGCTGATAAATGACTATTGAGAGACATGTGGTGATGACATGTTGATTCTTTAGCAGTAGATGCAGATGCAAAGTTAAACTTTGCGAGGCTTTTTAAAACTCCTGTGTACAGAAATGATTAAGTGTTATAGTTGGATGCTAAATTGTTTGCAACTTTATATGGGATTGACAATATTTGCTGATATTTTGACAGTAAAGTTTAAATACCCTTTTATGCCTTGTTTCTTCTGGCGTCTTTTGTGTAGATGAAAAGATAATTGAATTAAGAATTAAAACGATAAATAATTTAGAACTGTGCATGTCAACTTTGGTAGGTAGGTATGTAATCATATCCAAACAAAAGAACATCTTCAAAACGATAGTCCAGTCTAAAAACACTCCCCTGAAAAAGTGACAAAGACTCCAATATAAAAAATAATTTCTTCCATTTTTACCGACACACACACACAAATATTGTTGAGAGTCTAACATGCTAGACACACGTTTTTATTGGAAAAAATAATTTGTGTTTGAGTTGTAACAATCTGTAATTTAATTTAAAGGTGAACTTATACATATAACCAAAAGCTTAACAACAAACAGAAGAAAGGTACACTTCAACTCATAAAATCAGATTAATATCGAATTAATGATATCTAACATGTCTACCATTACAAAATCCACAAAGCGTAAAATATCTTCATTACATTATATATTTCACAACGCTATTTCTTCGACTAAATTAGATACGATTTATTCCTAAGTCAGATAATAAATTTTCCTGTCCATTAACAAAAATCATTAAAAATTTTATTGCTTTAATCAAACAAACACAAAAAAAAAAACTTGTATTCATTCAATACCTAGACACAACTTTCGAATCTTTCCATCTTAAAAGTAGTAATTAATCGCCACATTAGTCAAATGACAACAAAATGTTAAAAAAAAACGCACATAATGTAACTAAAACAACTTTTCTTAATTTTTTTTCCATTTTTTCCAACGCAAAGCAACCTTTTCTTCACCTGCTGCTTTTCCTCATTAAGCTCAACCATTGAAGACAACAAATAAAAACAGTTGTTTGGTAAATTCATTGACAAATTAAACGACTAAACAAACAACTCACTCTCAACTCAACGAACGATCGACGACGACGACGGGCGATCAACGATCGAAGACGACCAACGCGACGACGCGAACCCCCGTCAGTAAAAAAATCTATTAAAAGAAATTCCAAAATGAAAGAAAAGCAAAAAAAAAATCACCTTAGCTTGAAATTATAATAATTATATTATGACCAAACTTGATTTGAAGATACATAGATACAAATATACTTAACTGCAATTCATCTCCTCCCTCGCTAGTTTCATGGTGTTGTCATTGTCGTCGTCGTCGTCGTCAGCCACTGTCATGATTTTTAATTCCTCCTTTCCAACTTCAAACTCCAACATAGGCCTGACAACACTGCTCATATAGCGAGAGAGCTAACTCACCTGTGCTGCATGCTCTTGCCAGAACCAACTACTACTCCACAACAACAACAACAAAAAACACACCTTTCTACGTGATTTGAAATATTCGATCCGAAAGAAATAAAAAAAATATAAATAAATACAAAAATTGAATAATAAATAACTTAAAAACTACCTACAAACTTATAACAACAACAGAGAGACAAAAACCCCAAGAAATACCTGCCTCCGTCTTGGGATTGAAATTGAGATTGGGCTTGGGCAGCACCAGCTACAACTCACCGCTCGCTCACAGTCTTAAGTCAAACCTGGTATTCAGTTTGAAAGAAGTCGTGAAATTAATCGTAAGCTTCGCTTTATAATACAAAAATAATAATATAATCGTCTCTGACCGTGCGTTTCGTCCGTTCGATTCTCTGTTTTTTTTGTTTGTGTCTTGAGCAAAAACAACGAGCGGCGCATGATAATTGCACCAGCAGTAGCCTGTCGAATCGAATTGAATATGAGTTTAATGCATCAACCAGCAGTTAAACTCAATTAGATACAAAAAGTATCTCATAGATACAAAAGTATCTCAAAGATACAAAAGTATCTAAATCTCAGTTTTTAACGAATTTAACGAAAATAATAATAATATAGAATTAAATTTTGATTTTAATCACGAAAAATTATCTAAAGTGTCACGAGAAAAGTATCTTGGTCCATTATTAAGTAAAAGAGTAATCAAAACTACTCCCCAATCTCCTCCCTCTTGTTATCTCTCTCGTCTTGTTTTAAATATATATAATTAATTGAAGTCGGAATTACTCAAAAGATATAATACCTGCCCGCAAATCTGCCACAAGTTTAACAAGAAAGTTTTGTTGTTGTCACGTCAAAACAAAAACAAAAAAAAATCAACATAAATATATCTTAATCGAATAAAAAAAAAAAGATACAAATGAAAGTTTTCATTTCTTCTTTGGTCAAAACAACAAAACAAAAAAATTCAAAAACAACACCTTGCACACGGTGTGGTGCGATGAATGCAACCGAACTGCATCTTATGGTATGCTGACGATGTTGGCGGTGGTGGTGCCATTGTTTCTAGTTGCAGCAGCAGCAACCTTAAGAAGAAAACAAACCTGATTATCATCTCGAAAGATACATCCCAAATAGTGGTGCAACATTCATTCGAAAAGGAAAAGTTATTTGTTTAAAAAAAAAGAAAGAAAGAAAAGAAAAAAAAGTAATTTTCTTCGTGTTGTTTTTTTGTACCTATTCGCCTTCGCCATTTGTGTTTTTTTGTTTTTTGTATCTGAAATTATCTGCATGGTGAGATGCAATAAGTTGATGCACATTATCTAGAAACATCTTCATCATCATCATCATATCTTCTATGTAAATATGCGGCAAAAAAATCACTCATGCGAAGAAAGTTGTTTCAAATAGCGCCCTCTATAGCAGTATAATTGTGTTTGTTGTTGCATTTGAAAGTGAAAAAAAGTTTGCAACGTCGTTTTGCATGTGTGTCCTTAAATTGTTTTAACAAAAAAAGAAATCTTTTGCATTTTGTCAAAAATTATGTGAGTTTTCAAGAGTGTTGAATATTTAATAAGAAAAAAAAATCCAATAAAATCTTTTTTTCCATTAAATTCCATTCAAGTGATTTTTTTTTTAATCAAAATGTTTGCACCACGAAATTCATCACCAGTACCATTGTATAGCAACGAAGATGTAGCAGCATATCAGGTATGATGATGATGAACTTAAAAATGTATCTTACGGATATTTGCAATCTTTAAGTATTTCGTAGAATTTTTTTTATTATCATATTTTTTTTTTTCAATTTCCATTGAACTTAAAGTTTAAGTTACTTGGTGGTGATAGAAACAAAAGTTAAATTAGCAGCTCGTTTTGAATCGTTTCAAGATGTGGTGGTGACGATATGCAAATATAAAAATATGACATCATGTTTGTTTGGTTTATAGTTTTTTTTTTTTCTTTTCATTAAATTTAATTTATTTTGTAGTGAAGTTGATAGAATTATTGTAGGGTTGCCATTTAGAAAGAAGATAGAATTTGAAGAAGAAAAAAAAAAAAAAGAACAACAACTGCAAGTTAGCTATGAAAAATTTTTCAGAACAATGCATTTTGAAAACACAAATAAAATTTTGAAATCAGTTTCACAATAAACGACTGTTTAAAGTCGGCTTTTGAGAAAATATTGAGTGCAACTATTAGTTTTCATTGCACAGTCTTCACCAGAAAACTGCTAAAAATTACCAAAAACAGTATGCTTTGGATGGGCATATCTCAGCCAATTTCAACTAGTTTTTATATTTTGTCTTGCTTGATTTTTTATTTATACTTGCTCAGAATGAAATTATGAAAAAAATTAGTAAAAACTTTTAAAAAAAAATTATCTTTTTTATAAACATTTCTTGCATTATTATTTTTTTCAAAATTTTAAGAGCAATTTATTTGGAAAGGAAATGTAATTTTCTACAAAAAGTTACTCAAGTCAAATTTTTATATTCAGTTAAGTTTTCAAGTAACTAACAAAACATTTTTTTAAATCATTAATTTGTTTAATGTGTATGTGTATCTTGTTTAAAATTTAACAACACAAATTATCCTTAGAAAAACGATTTAATTTTTCAAAATACTTTGATACACCGCATGAATTTGTCGCAAATTTTGACAGTATTCAGATTTAGATTTTTTTTTGTTTAGATAGGTTAATTCACATACATATAAATGAGGATGTGGACCAAATACTAAATACTAAATTTAAAGAGTCATGTCTCGTAAACTCATCCAAAAATATTTTTTGCGATACTATTTTGAAGTTGTACAGATATAAACTAAACTGTTTCTGAAATAAATCTACATTTTTTTGAATAGAAAATTTGATGAGATTTGTATATAGACAGGTAAAAGGTAGTCTTGGCTTTCTGAAAATTTAAATTTATTTTATTAGTTCTTAAAAAATACCAAAAATTCTTTTATTATAATTTCGTGAGGCTTTTAAAAAACCCAAAAACTATTTTAAGTCATCATGAATGTGATTTTTATATACCGAGAAACCACTTAAAATTCGCATTTTGTAAACATCATGTAGTCATTTCTGGAATTAGTGCTTTCGAGGCAATATATATTTGTAATGGTTCTCATTTTTTTAAATCTGCAACTATTGAAAAAAAAAACGGTTCTGTGGGAGGTACCGTTAGTAGAATTTTTACAAACATCACATTTTTATCAAAAGTATGACCCTACTAAAAAAGCAGACACAAACATTTTGATCAAAATCGTTAGAGCCGTTTTTGAAAAAAGTTAACTTTTCCTCAATGGTTACATCGCAGGTACCGTTATTTTTGGTTCTAAAAAAATAAATTTCAATTTCCCCTCTAGGGAATCACCAAAGACCCTTAGCCACCAATTTTGAAGAAAGTCGGTTCAGCGGCTTAGGCTGTAGCTCGAGGTATACACAGAGAGACAGACGGACAGACAGAATTGGGGGACCCACTTTTTTCGCATTCTCTATCATCGTAATGACATATCTGATTGTTATCTCGAGTTCGAGTACCTTTATCGCAAGTAAAAACATGACTGTTTTTCGAATATAAATACATTTCATCTTCAGGGAAATGAAATTTATATTAATAAAAAGGGACCCGTTTCGGGAGCTACATAAAATTTCCTGTAAAATTTGGATTTTTTCGCCCTTGACTGAAAGTTTTCGAAAGACAAAATTGAATATTTGTTTTCTGAAAGAATTTAAGAGAACTGAACAAAATCTCGCACTACTTTTTTCTAACACATAACACGAGAAACAAAATCTTTTCGGGTGTTACAAATTTTTCTACAAAAAATTCCCTTAAAATTTTATCACAAATCAGAATTTGTCGGTTAAATTTAGGTAGTCTAAAATTTTTCAAAAACAAAAAAAAAGTAATTCGTTTTTGGTGGTGTTTGCTGACAGTAGCCCGTACCATGATATTAAAAAATGTAATAAGCAAAATAAAAGTAAAGAAGAATAGAAGTAAAGACATTTTTTTGTCTCCAGAGATTTTTGATAGTTGTATGACTTATTTTCAGATCAACACCCAGGTGTAAATTTGGGAAAGATTTAACAGACATATTGATAGCATAGTCCCTAGTCAATGAGAGAAAAATCGCCCATTGCCCTACAAAAGGTGATGGTGATAACACTGTGTGACACTAAAAATATACGCGGGCGGAGACCTCTCACGTTTTGTAGAGTTAGTTGCACTGATTACAAAACAGTATGTTAAAATTACGTAACACGCGGAGTTAGCGGCAAAAAACGGTTTCTTCGACCTTCATCAATTGTAAAAAATCTAGCTTCGTCAAATTTTTAAGCATTAAGATTTTTTTTGCTGTTTTGGAATTTTGGAATTAAATTTTGTCGGTAACACATCACCCATTCTAATAGGCGGCATCAAATCTAACAAGACCTAAAAACTATTTTAACTAAAAATATTTTTGCTGACAAGTTTATACGAGATACGGGTTTTAATCCTCGAATGATGCGAATTATAACAACATTTTTGTTCACTTGATCTCAAACAAGTCAAATGGCAACAATGATTATTATTATAGTGGACGCACGATTCAATTATTATAACATGAACAATGAACTCTCAATGAAAAATGTTAGATAGAAACAAAACAAAATAAAAAAAAAAAACAATTTATGGACGGGAATTTTGTTTGTGAGATTCTATAGGTTCCAAATTGGGTGTTATAATCATGTTGATGGTATCCGACAGTTGGTTTTGAGAGTTGAAGGATTATTTTAATTAGATTTAAAATTGGCTCTGCCTGTTATGGAGGATACACCTACTTAAAAAAAAAAACTGAGAAGAAAAAGATTTAATGCTGACTTAATAACACAGAAATGGCACTACATCATCTATCTAATTTTAATAAGTCGGACAAGAGAGAGATTTAAGAAAATGAAAAAAATTAACTATTTGTTTTTTTTTTTTTTTTTTTGGTTATGAATGTTAATGTGATGTGTAGTGCAGACAATGGATGATAAATTTTAATTTAGTTTATTAAAAAAAAAAGAATAGATCTCAATCTGTTATGTTGGTTGTTTAATGGAGAAATATAAATTCCTCTAACCATTAAAAGAACAATAAAAGGAATTTTCACACAATTTATTGTTAATTTTACGAAAGAATAATTTTCTTTAGTTTTTAATATTAAGGTCCTCATTACACTGAGAGAAAAAATAGATTACGGCAAATGAAAAAAAAATGTCCAAACTACTTTTTCCTTTGCCGGACAATTTTAAGGCTTCGTTTGCATCAAATTGTCAAATTCGTTAGGGTTAAACACTATCTGAGAACTATTAGAAAAAAAGGTTTAGCGTAACTCCTGTAATTGAAACGGCCACCTCACGCTTACGAATTTGCTGTAAATGAATTATATATTTGCACCAGAAGTGAAGTTCTTTGCAACAAACTACTTTCTAAAGAGGTTAGGTCAGAAGCTACCGACAAGCTACTTAATCGAGCTCTCTCTTTTTATCACTGATATGAACTTTTGTCACTACGAACATTTTATTATTTTTAAAAAACCCAACACGGATAACAAAGATATCCCGAAATTAAGACAAATTGCAAATTTATATGAAAATTATTAATTTTTGCCTCTAAAACTATTTCGTTTTCAGCTTGATATGATAATTTTTACTCAAACCAAGGTTTTTCTCCACTGAAATGAGAAAATTTCCATTTTGTTTCTCAACTTACAGGGGTTTAGAAAAATCATGACTTGAGTAACGACTATGAATTCCACCTTTAAGCTTTGAAGTATTCTTAATAAAACTTGTTTTTAAATAAAATAATTTTTTGAAATTTGTTTTATTTTTTTTAAACATTTTTTTAACGTGTTGATTAAAAAAAAAACATGAACCTAGCATACCTCCAAAAAAAAAGCAGTTCCTTCAAATATTTTTCTGCCAGGTGTTATCTCGGAGTTGTTTGCACCCTAATAGTTCTTGCTGTCTCCTGGAATACCTGACAACCGTGAAGCTGTTTACTACCTACTGCTGATTTTTTTTTTTATTTTCTTATTTCTGCTTAAAGTTCTGTATACTTCTATAAGCTTAACCTTGACTAATTTGTTGACTTGAAATAGCGTCTCAATCATTTCTTATACATTCGACCTTCACCTTACTACCTATAAAAAACTATAATAAGCATTGAAAAATACACTCGCAATACAGACAAACAAGCAAACCCCAAAAGTTCCTGCTGTTTGATAAATGTTATCGAAACAGACATGCACATGCGAGACTTAAGGTTTCAGCTATCAGTTTATCTTAAGTTCAAAATTGATTTTTTCTGTTCGAATAAAATGTAAGAAATCCTCAAAGATTGATCACACACCCACAATGATATCATTTTTTTCGGTTTTCTGGTGATTTCATGAGTTTCAATAATTCGTCTCACTCTTAAATCTGACATTGAATAATTTTATAATTTTTATATTTGTTTTATGAATTACATAAAATATCTTTGCAAATTAAATTCAATTGCATATAATAAAGATTTAATTCAATAATTAGCATTAAGATATAGCAATTTAATAACTTAGTCCCTCTTAATTTCGATTTTCTGTATACTTATTGACTTTTGATACTCTTATTCAACTAAAAATAATTGTATAATGATGTCATGTTTGTTCTTATTTTACACAACATCAGACAATAAGAATGCATGTTAAATAAAATAACAACTACTATAAATTTAATAGGTCTAAATAATAAAAATAGATGATTAAGTTCATTAAAAAAAATTGATTCAAAGGCACTTCAATTATTTTCAACTTAATTTGTTTCACTCTTTTGAAAGTAGCTTTAAATGGGTGAAGTTAGTAGTGTTTTGTTTTATTGCGCACTTAATTTTAAGTACCTAAAATAATGCAATTGAGTTTGTGTTTTTTTATGTTTAGGTACTTAAAACTATTTAAATTGATAAATTTATTTTCCATATTTTCCAAACACTAAATTATGTTCCTTTAATGAGGAGAAAATGCATCGGATCAAAAAACTGGAGCGTTTTTAGCCAAGTCAAACCGTCGAAAAAAATGTCAAAATTGCTATGATGAAATTTATATGGTAGGTAGATTGCACCATCAGAGCGCTCCCCGTTCATTTTCTATATCTAGTCGCAGCCATCTTGAATTATATGAATTTTAGCGGTTAAGTCAATTATCTTCAAAAAAAATTTGTCCTAAAGTAAGAACATGTAAGGAAAATATTGATTCAAAACAAAATTAACGAAATCTTTTGTTAAACATTTTATTTTGGAAATTTTGAGTATTACTGCAGTTAATCCTTCATTTGACTTTGTGCGCAGAAGAACTGTCAGTTTTTTTTCATGGATCGATAGAAGTTCATTTGAAAAGCTTAAACCTAAGTTTGCACCACCTGACATCTCTTCTTACCAAAGTTATGGACAAAAATGGATTTTTTTTGCTTATATTTCAGTTCCAGTATGTCATGAAGCAAAAATTATAAATCAAATGGTTCATAATAATATTTTCTTTCATTCAAGTGCAATTTCTTTTCATTCAAATACATACGTAAAAAATGCAGCTAGTTAAAGTCAGTTCTTTGTTTTAAAAATGCACTTACAAATGATTCCATCAATCAAAATACTGATACTTTTTAAAAAGGTTTTTTTTTAATGGTTCACTCTTCCGTCAACAAGTGAATCAGTTATGCTAAATAAGCACCAGGATGATTTTCCATTTGTATAGGAAAATTCTGTGAACCATATGATTCCAAATTTGGAGTTCAAAATCCCTGAAAACTGGAAAATATGCATGTTTTGGGATGGAAAATGGAATCTCCTCCTAAGTTAACTATTAAGCTGATGGAACAAATAAGGACAGAATGGGGCCAAACTAATAAGTGTCTTTGATTGGCATTAAAATTAATTGCTTAAGTGCCGTTATTGCCAATGAAGGGTTCTAACAGAACATTAACATGTTTAAATACAATATTTTGTTTAAATAAATGAAAATTTTTAAAGTTTTTTATGTGTTTGCATTTTTTGTTTGCTGAACGGGCGCAAAGAAAAAAAACTTACATTTTTGGAACAATTTTAATATTAATAATTTTGTGGAGTAGTTTTTGGTAAAAATTGACTTGGTGTACATTAATATGATCAATTTCACAGATGTTTGCAGAATTTCAATCTACTACAACCGTAATTAGCTTAGTTTTTTTTTGCATTTTTTTTTATGTAATCTGGAAAGAATTTTACGATCTTAACTTTTTTTCATAATTAATTTTTGCGTATGAGTCTAAATGACTTCTTTTCAAAATAGCAAACAAAACTTAAATCGCTTGAAAAATATTGAAGCAAAAATTTTTGTAATGGCTGTAGGTCAAAATAGCGGGTGCCGTAAATTAACGCAAATATCAAAATTCGGCTTTATTGCACTTTACCAAAGTGAAATAATGCCGAATTTCCGTTTTCGGCCAGATTGCTCTTTGTCAAAGTGAAGAAACGCCAAATTTGATTTAAGAAATAAGGCCACGGTTGGTACATAATTCTATAATTCAATTATGGACTTATAACCCACCTGGTAGGACAAAAGTCCATTAAAAGGCTTTTATTTTTTTGTTTTCAAAAGAATACAACTAGGTACCTACCAAAACCCAAACAAAACTGACAATTACTATTTATGCAGGGCAAGGCCCCCACCCATGAGAGTAAAAAACAGTTAGGTATGTTTGGGGGGGCATGCTGATCCCCTGCTTGGGGTCACTATAGGTATACTTCACTGTTAGTACGCTCATGGGTAAGGGCCCTGGCCCCATTCTATGCTGAGCTTTCCTATTTTTTTATATTTAAAATTATGAACTTATGTCCCGTCTTATTAAGAAAAAAGAATTGATTAATGTCCCTCTAAGGTGGGACATAAGTCCATAATTGAATTATAGAGTTATATCCCAACATGGTGGGACATTAGTCCATTATGAACTTATGTCCTATGGGCTTATCTCCCTGCACATATGAAAGACTCCTAAGCAACTGCAAAAATAAAACTGAAAAAGAGCAATAAGGCCGTATGCGGAAATTCAGCGTTAATATACTTTGTTAAAGCGCAATAAAGCCGAATTTTGAAATTCTTGCTATTTCACTCGGCGTTATTTCACGGCACCAAATAGCGTGTTTTTGGTCGGTTTAAGGGGTGTAATGGAATGTTAACATACCGTTCACCAACAATTTTCATACCGTCTCGTTATCAGAGCACCAAACCCTGATAAGTCTCTAATCGAGTATTTCTAGAGTGTAATGCTTAAAAGTTTTTTATCACTATTTCCAAAATATTCCTATGTGTACAAGAAAACTGAATTTGACAAAGCTTGAGACCTTAGTTGTCTCCGTAGCCGTAATAGTTTCCGAATTGCACATCTTCGAACTTTATCAATTTCTGAGACCACATGTGTTTTACATTGTTGAACAGGTAAATGTCTTCTTTTAAAAACGGCAAAAAAATTTAAAATGGGTAAAATTTGATGAAGCTAAATTTCTTGCAATGGATGAAGGTCGAAAAAACAGTTTTTTGCCTCTAACTCCAAATTTTGGGGGTGTCACGCAATTTTCGCATACAATTTTTTGTATTTAAGATCTAGGTGTATGGCAGATAACACTATGTGACAAAGACAGGATAAAAACAACTAATCGTCCTATAGCGACCTATCACAGTTTCTAATACAGCAAAATAAAAGAAACCAAATCCAAAAAAACCATGAAAATGTTTTTTAATGTCGGAAATTTTAAATGATAATTGAAAAACTCAAAAAGTGTATTAATTAATAAAAAAAACAAAAAGTGGAAGATGTTTTTGATCATCGTGTTCTCGTGTTTTTGAGCAGTTTTGGCCGACTCTAGAAAATTTTTCAGTCCAAAATGTTCCCAAACGGAACTAGAATCACTTTTCTTCTAAGCTTTCTTCACATAACAAAAAGCTTACATTTTCAAAATAAGTTAATATTTGGAAGCAAGTTCGTTTGACCCAATCGTTTTCGAGTTAGGATGGAATAGAGTCTACTTATTTGATAGTTTAACCCCAGAAATATTGTCTAGAAATTAAGATTTTCTATGAAAATAAATAGCCTAAAAAAATATGTACAGTTTTTGTAACTTTAGCTGTCCCTAAAGTAGTTAAAATACTCACGCGCATGTACGTAAATAAAAATAATAAATAAACACGATCACGCAATGTTTTCTACGATATCGATTTTTTATATTTTTTTCTCTCATATCAAAAAGAAAAAAGTAATATCCCGTCGAAATGTCACGTTGTCAATCGAATCAATTATAAGGCAAACACATCAATGCTGATTAAGTGGCATGTCTTCCGGATTTCCGATGTTAAACGAATAATAAAATAATTCACACGCAAAATGCCAGATGTTATAATGCATCATCATTCTCATCATCATCATTTAATCAATTTAATCTTTGAAGTTTATCTTGTATAACATAATTAATTTAATCATTGTATCACTGAGCACGAAATGCAAACTTGTGTTCCCACAATTTATTTACTCTACTATTTTTTTTTTTTTCTATACAAAGTAATCACTAGTTTTTTGATTTTGTTTTAATTTTGTGTTCCTATCACGGTCGTTGAACAAAGTGAAAACAAAAGTGAAATGTTTTATCTGAGGAGCGCAATCTTTCTCATAGACGAAATAAATCTACTTAAATTATTTTGTTTAAAATGCATTGCACGTTTCGTTAATTTTTTTCTAGTGTAACTTTTATGTTTTTGCAAAATATTAAATGTGTAGGTACATTTTGAGGAGAATTCGTGAAAACGTTAAGTTTTGTGCAAACTATTTGATCATTTATGGCATCCCTTTTAAATGATTATTATCTTCTGCCCTAATGGGTTCAGGTTTTATCAATTAAATTTGATTGTTTTGCCTGTTCAGTTCATTCCGCGTGACCAAACTTGAATCGCAATCATTTTAGAATTATACAAACATTGTCATTCGATTTTAACTTAAGTGTAGAAGATTTGCTTGGCAGCCACGTGAATCTTCAATAGTCTACATTTAAAGATCTGCGCCACTTGGAAATGAATGTCCGCAACCAGTTTTTTTTTCAACGAAAATTGTGTCATAAGCTTTATAGTTTGTGATAGAGAGTTGTTAGCAGGGTTCCCAGATTGAGGGGAAAACCACCTTTTTTTACCGACTTTAATATGAAAAAGGGAAAATCGAGGGACAAGTTTAGAAAAAGAGGAAAAATATTCAAAAAGGGGACCACAAAATTCAATGAAATATTTGAAAGTTTTTTTTTTAAGTAAACTTTTAATAGTATTCTCATTGTGCAAATTTTAAAAGTCAAAATGAGCTAAAATGTAAAAAAGTCCAGTTTTTGGTGCACCATGCATTTAGCAAAGGTCTTTCGAAACTGAAAATTTGGTCTATACATTCCAAAAAATTAGTACAGTGATTTTTGTAACCTAACGAGATTTTTGTGTTTTTATTTATGACCTGGCTAATGTTAATGTAATGCTTTTTTTTATATGATTCACTAAAATCCTACTGGTATACATGTATTTGTATATTTTACTGTAAGCATTACGTTAGCAAGAATTATTTAATTGAAAGCACTACAATGTTCAGTTGTAGTGTAACTCACAAAAGAAACAGAATTGTTTCTCTAACTTTAGCGAAAGTTCTACTTAAGCTTGAAAAAAATTTACTTTTCTAATTGAGAGAATTAATAACATGATGCCGACGTCAAAAATGACTTATTTTATTAATAATAGTTCTAAAACTGCCCTAAACATTGTTGTAGTGTAACTCACGAAGAAAAGCCGGTCACTAAAAACATATTCAGTCACGGCTTTTAACGGGTTTCTTTAGTTTTTTTTTTTTTTCTTGGATATGGGTAAAACATTAGCAAAAAAAAGAAAATCCAGATAGATAAACTAATGTTGAATAAATTATTTGTAGAGTTTGAGGAAAAAACTGAAATATACATCGACGTTTAATTAAACTAACAGCATTGATTGATTCATCTCAATCTTAATAAAAACTTCCGGTACACTTAATAAAGTCAAAGACTTGTCTGTTATCAGAGATGGTATAAATCGCCAAAATCTTACCATCAATCACATAAAAATCTCTTACTTTTTGAAGTGAACGAGCAATTATTTATTGTTTTGTTAAAGTACGCTTTCTTTGAGTAGAAATCTAGAAAGAAGATTCCATTTGGATTTTCACACAATTCCCATGAAAGCTTTTTAATCAAACGCTTAAGTGGTAGTCTCTTCTATTGCAGGAATGGATCTTCTTTGTAGAACTCCTCATCCTTTCTGACTGTTTATTTACGTAAAATTTATAGCTTATCAATCAATATGTATTTTCGACTTGATTTTTTCTTACATTTCAAATAATCCACTCAATTTTAGTTCCTTTATCTGTATTAACTTTACCTCTGTTGCTATTTAAGCATTTAACCTATTCCCAGTTTCTCTTAAGTTCAATAGAAACTATTATGAATTTTCTAAAAGGCTAGTTGTAATTAAAAAATGTAAAGAATTATTCATTACTTTAAGAAAATTTGAAGTATTTTTTTTTTAAATAGTAGTTTTTAAGTTTTATGTTATGTTCTGTAGTTTTAGCCTGTAGTGTAACTCACGAGCTATATTATTAATAAAACAAAACTCTAAAGACAAAAGTGTTTTATTTTACCATTTTCCATTAATCTATTTTATGTACTTTGGCTGCAGATACAAATTTAAATTATAAAGTTTGTAAACATGAATAATTTTGAAGTATAAAAACACCTTCGCAACTGAATTCCTTTGGCATGTAGTGTAACTCACATTGAGAACGCATTTTTATAACATGTGGATAGTTGAAAAATCTTATATATAATACTACTTAAGGTGAAACTGTAAACATGGTAGTATTCGTCACATAACAAAAACATAGAACGCCACCAGTCATGTCAAATGTAGTGTACCTCACATATGGAATTGCCCTTTAATAAATTCTGTACAAGTGTCACCTTTTTTAATAGGTGAGAAACATGTACTTTGTACTACCTTTTTCCTTCGAACAAAATCAAGCTAATTTTAAATTAGCATAGATCATTTTTTTTTCAACTTCACATCCCTGACTATAAGTTAGTTAGCATTGACAAATTTACCGGTTTTTATTGAATTGAAACGGAATTAGAACGAAAAGTCATTATGACTATACTTGACAAACTTGTATTGAATATAGTTGTTGGTGTTGATGTGTTGTGTTGATGCTAAAAATTCAGAAAAAGTTAATCCCCCAACAGTTAGAGTGCGCTGACCGTTTATTTTTTTAATAATAATAAACAAAATATTCATTCAACCTTTAACCAAAATTTATCATTTAGATTCTTAGAATTATTATAAATCTTTTATATTTTTTTGAAAAGTTTGAACTGGTTAAATTAGTTAATGAATCAGTTAAGTTATAACCAGAATCACAGATTAATCATGGATTTAAAAATGACAGAAATTTATGCAACCATGTGGCTTTAAAAATTAAATAAATAATTTTGGATTAATACTTTCAGTATACAAAAACATTTATGATGTTTTATTGTTTAGTAGGTTACCGTAAAAATCAAAATGTTCACAAATACATGCAGCTACAGTTTGTTACATTCTTCTACTAATGACACAGGTGCGTGTTTTTTTATGGAATGTCTTTAGTGCTCTATGCGATACCTGCTCATTGCTATTCAGGTTGTAATAGCTTGTTTTGTTTCTTGGTAATAGTGTGCATGTTAACTCACCATGCGTGAGTAAACATACATCAATTTTTATTAAAAGATTTTTCAACCGATTAAAAAAAAATACGTATACGCCGCAGTGTACGAATAATATATTGTGTGAATTTTTAGTTTTGAACAAAAAATGGGAAATCACAAGCATCTTTATTTCGATTCAAGACTTTTTAAAATTAATGTAAAGATTTTTTTACCTTAAAATAGCTTGCAATGCTTACCTTTAAAAAATGTCAACGTGTTGTAAATCGGTGTTATGATCAAACATTACAAAGTGTATAGTTTGTTTCTGACATTTACCTAGGAAGGTATTATAATTCAACTTCTGCCAAGACAAATTAAATGTCAATTTAAAACTATATTAAGCATTCCAATGAAATTCGTTTTGTCTGTCCCAAAACAGGTATATGAAGCTTGATTTCTTATAAATAACATAAAAGCAAATCAAAATTAGTTTTACCTCCATTTGATCTCAAACATAACAAAGGAATGCGTGAAAATTACTAAAATGATATCATAATTTGGTTCCGAATGATTTCACGGGATTTAATTTTTGATTTGGCATTGAATTTTAATAGAGTTATTTTTACAATCCATGGGTAGGTACCATGAGGGTTATTTCAAGATTCAAGCCCGCTTAAAGTTTTGTATTCATTATGGGCGGCATCCGCGCGAAACATCCTCGCAAGTATACAATTTTTCTAAGCAGATCAAAGTCCAAAAGATTATTATGTTATGTATCACGGCAGCTGCGATTGATATATAATTTATTTCTATACAATTTTCACACAATATTTGACAGCTGTCGCCCTCTAAAACTCCATTGCGAATGGATTGACGGGCGGCATGCCCGAGCGCTCAAATGTTGGTGCTGCCGCACAAAGAACCAAAAATTGATTTAGCGCGGCAAACGCACAGATCAGTATGTTCGATGGTTTTCCGCCTATAATAAATACGCGGCTTACGAGAATCTAAAATTAAGTATCGACCAGCTTATCTCTAAAATATGGTCGCATGAAGAACATTCGGTGGTTCCGTCAACTAAGTTAAAAGTTTAAAATTTATAATTGAAATAAGCCAAATTTTCAAAAATTGTTCTTATTTTTATTTTTGAATTGTGAAATAAATCCAATTTTCAATAATTGTTCCTATTTCACTTTAACGGAGTGATATCATAATGTCAAATTGGTCTTAAGGAGCTTTCATTTGTTAAATGGATAAAGAAGAACATCAGAAAAAAATTAAATCCCTATGAAACGCCATCTCTGATACGTGATAGAAACAGAACACGGAATGATGGCTTGAGTAATGGCAGAACATGGCTTCGTGTTCATTATCTTTTGAATGCGATTTAAATTGATACTTAGTGCCGCGGAAAAGATCAAGAAAGCTTTTGAGAAAAAAGTGTGAAAAGCTGCGAAAAAATATAAATTATATTATATAGATATTAATTTTTGATGAACCGAAGTGGGACAAAAGTGCTCACGAAAGGCTCAACCATTCCGCCTTTTTATTTCGCGTTAATTTTACATTTCCACATCCGAAATTGCTTCTTTCCTTGGCTAATATTTTTTTTCGCTTTGCATTGAAGAAATTATAACAAAAGGGGAGTGATTTGTGCCTTGCGGAAGCAGGATACAAATTGTCACGAAAGGATCAGTTTAGGGTATGGAAATTAAAAATTTGGCTAATTTTCTTATATCTTTAGGTAAGTCTTTAATTTTTGGAATAAATTAAAATAAATTTTTTTAATTTCGAGAAATATAAAACCATTCTGTGTTATAGTGCGTTGGCATCTATTCTTTTTTATGCACCTTTTTGTAGCCTTACACTTACACTCAAGGATCGAAAGATCCTTGAATCTTATGATGAATTGACACTTTCAGTCAATGTAATGTTAAGAACGCAGGAATTCCAATGTCTTATCAAAGGAAGTTTTAAATTTTAGTTTCACATTTTTTTTCTTTATTTGGGTTTCAAAATTTTTAATAAGACTTGATCCAACACAATTTGTAACACACAATTAAATTTCTAACAATATTAGACCCTCATAATGAATAGCTAATCGAACGTTTGCCTAAATGCAAGCTTTTAAATTAGCAAACATTCGCTATTTGTAATATCGATGGTTCTATGGAAGCACCTAGTAAGAAAAAAAATCATTCTTTGGATTTCGAGCTTATTAAAAGCTGAAGAATCAGATCTGATCTTTTTTTTTTTTTTTTGTTAAATATGTTTGTTCAAAAACTAAACAGAAAACTCGAAGAAGAAAACCGCAAAAACCGATTTTTGGTGCAAAATTTTCGATTACGTTTTTCTTTTTGATCGCTTCTACAAAACACTCCAAAAGTTCTTACAAGGTCCTGTCATAAAATCATCGATATCATAATTTAGAAATTTTCAAGGTTTTTGACAGCTCTCTGTACATTATACGAAATTATTGAATTCGCTATTAAATTCGATTCGCTATTCATAATTAGGGCCTCAGTTCCAGTTCAGGATTCTGGTATTTTCAGTTCAGGTATTCTCGGTTCTGGTTTTTCGTTTCTCGAACAGGTTTCTCGTTTCTGCATTGATATTATGTTTCCTGTTTCCTGATATTCAGTACAAATCAGCGGCGACGCGTGCCTAAAAAATTTAGTCGTTCAGTTTCAAAATTCTTATTTGCGATGCCAAGAAGTCAAACAAGTCTTTTTTTATATAAAGGTACATTATAATGTTTTTATTTTTATTTTAATAATAAATAGGTATGTGTTGATTAAATACATTTGAAAGTTTAGTTTTTTTTAAGGTTAATAACAATAGACATTTTACGTTAGTACTTTTAGTTGTTTGTTTACATTGTTACTTAAACTCTAAATCAATTCGCCTCGATTTTTGCAAAAATAATTTTATAATATTGTCATAAAATGATTATTCAGATTGTTTTTCTTTCAAAAGTTTTTTTTCAATTGTAAGCATTGAAAGATTTGATAACCTATTTTGGCCCATAGTTGTTCTAGAATAGGTTTTTATTCTTTTAAGGGTTGAAAACGACCTTTCAACAGATGAGGTTGTTAAAGGGAATGTAAGTACAAGTTCACATAATTTGTATATCTCAGGGAAAACTGAAACCAGATCATCGTTACGAAGTTTTTCAAAATATTGTTTTAAATTTACATTACAAAAGTCTTTTTGTTTATACATTACAATAAATTCATTTTTGAGAGACAAAGTATCAAAGAAGTTTCCATATGCTACATTTAAATCAGTTATGAGAGGAGTGGGAAACTTTTTAGAATATTCTTCAAACTTTTTTGTATCGAGCAAACCAACAAATTTAAGATCTTTTAGATCTGAAAACCTTGTAATTATTTGCGTAGTTACTGTGTCAATTATTTCAAAAAACATTCTCCTACATTCTGTTTTTTCATCAATTTCATAACGAATTCGGTATGATGATTGAATATTGTTAAGATCTTTGGTTTCACATAAATATTGGTCAAATTGTTTTCTTAATGAACTTATGTTTTCATTAGTTTGATTTATAAAATCTAAACAATAAATTATATCTAGGGATTTTGTTTCTAAGACATTATATAAAATATCAGTAAAACTGAATATTGAATTAAATACTTTTAAAAAAAATTGCGATTCAAAGTCAAAAAAAAATTGTAAATAACCTTGCGCCAAATTGACGGTGTTGCAGTCCCACGACATATCATCGCCGTCTGCATCATCATTGTCCAAAATTGTTTGAAAATATTCGATAAAACTTTCTCTGCATCCTTAGCCACAGACACAAGCTTTGAATTATATCTCCACCTTGTTGGTGCAGCTTTTGGAAACCTTTTTTTAACAATTGTATCCAGTAATGCACACCTTTTTGTCGATTGTGAAAAAAAATTCGACAAACTTGTAAGTCTTTCGAAAAACCGTCTGCATTTCGAATTTTGTTTTAGAACATCCTGAAGGCATAAGGTCAGCCTGTGTGCCGCACAATGAATAAATCTGGCATTCGGAAAAATACTCTTTACCCGGGATTGGGTACCTGATAAATGCCCCGCCATGACTGCTGCCCCATCATAAGTTTGACAAATTAACTTTTGGCCGCAATTCAAATAATTTATTTGACTTATGATATGTTCAGAGAGACTTTCCGCAGACTTGTTAGCGCTTACATCTGAAAAGCCCAAGAATCGTTCTTCAATAATTCCATTTTTCGAAACAAATCGCACCATTGTAGACAGTTGTGACTTCTTACTGTTATCAGTTGTTTCGTCCATTAAAACAGAAATAAAACTGCATTCCTTTATTTCTTTTTCAATTTCATTTGCAAGAAAAGTGCTCACTGCATTAATAACATCATTCTGTATATCGCTTGACGTTCCACGAAAAACAGTCGCCTCTTGTAAATGGTTATCTAGAATGGGGTCATACCTAGCAAGATAATTTAAGCATTCCTTAAAATTTCCTTGATTAAGCGACTCTTCTGTCTCATCGTGTCCTCGAAATGGTAGCTCAAACTGTCCCAGTAAACACGTTGTATCAATCAGACGCTTCATTATCTCACGATTTTTTTTTTATTTTTTCATTGTGTTTACTAACACTTATTTGCTTGGATTTGTCTAAAAGCAAATCTACCCTTACTGTTCCAAACGTCTTGAATGCATACAGAGAATCAATGTGAGAACACGATTTTAAATGCTTACCATAGCTATCGCTTAAATGATTTAAATCCGAAAACCCAAAAAAATTCCAATGGTTTTTGTCCTTTTCGCTTCTAAAAAGTAAACATGGCCAACAGAACAGCTTGTTTATTTTCTTGCAACCGGTAATGTATATATATCTTTTATAAGTTTCTACGTGAAAACTTCGAAGAGTTTCCTTTGGTCCGGTTTTTTTTTATTACACATTTTTGTTGTTAGTTCTGGAAGCAAGGGAGTTGGTCTTTCTGATAGTACAATTTCTTTTTTTTCATTTAAATTTAACTTATATAATGGCTTGTTTATTAGTTTTTCTATAACACAATCACACGCGGAACCACTTTCACTATGAGATGCCATTTTCTATCAAATATAATGCCGCACAACTTATACTGAACAAAATTTTCATTGACCTAATCTTAGATACGCATGAAAACAAAACTCTGCGCAATGCACCTACACATCTTTCATAATCGAAAAACTATGCCCCAGCTAGCAGTTTTCCTCATTTCCTTCATTCCACAGTAAAAAAAAAGCTTTCCTCGTTCAAAACTGATTTGAACGAAATCGTCCCTATGAACGACGCGCGTCTCATTTCTCATATTCGAAAAAATAAAAAAATAGAATGTTGGAATATGTACCTAAATAAATAAATAAACTACTTACCTACGCCCTAGCTATCCGTTTTCCTCATTTCCTTCATTCCACAGTAAAAAAAAGCTCTACTCGTTCAAAACAGATTTGCACGAAATGCTCCCTACAACGAGCGAATTGTTTTTTTTTTTCTTGTATGCTTTCTATGGGCTCATTTCGTTGCCAAATCGTATGAACGACTTGGGTAGATACACTATACAGATCGGTTGAGTAAAACAAAACAGTAGCAGGTAGCTAGTTCGTTTTGTTTTATTTGGGTAGTTCACAGAAGGAATGCGCGAGTTGGAAAATGGAAAATATGTACGTATACATTAGATATAACTACTATAAGGAATGAACGAACAGTATGAGTATGAGGTGTGGCTTAATTAGATAGAAATTAAAATAATGTCGCCTGTAAGCTAGTCGTTCATGCACGACTTGAACAATATGACGCCTCGCCACTGGTACAAATGCATATGAATATTTTACCACCAAACCCCTTGACATTCTTGAAACATTCAAAACGAAACGTCTTTCATTCATTAACTAACTTAAAATTCCATGCCAATATTTGTTAGCAGATTATGTACAATTCAAAAATACATTAATTAAACTTTTTTGTTCAAGAATGAGAACAATCACAAAATGTCCTTAACAAAAAAAAAAAAAAAGACCAAACATGTGTCAAAAATTTAATCCACAATGATTTTTTGAATTGGCGAGACCTTAACCAAAAACATTTAAACAAATGGACTCTTCATTTAGGTACCTCATATCCCATCTTGACATTGTGTAATAAATTTGCTCACTGCAGTCTGGTCTGTCTGATGAAGACATATCATTGCCATTAAGCTTCTTTGTTGTCATTCATTGAAGAAAGTAGGTGGGTAGGTGCTTTTCATTTAACTCAAACAACAAAAAAAACAACTAAATGAAACGATAAAGACCCTATAATTTGTCATCCCTCTTTTTTCATCCTCATAATACTCTATGACAAACATACACATACTTATCTACCGTGGCATATTATTTTAAGTTTTTGTTCTATGTTCAGCGAATACAAACAAAAGTACCATAAAACTTGGCAAAAATTACTAACGGTAATGATGTAGAATACACAACCTCACAAAAAAAAAACAGAAAACAACAAACTGCAGTTTCCATTTTATGTTTTTGGCCTGAAAGTACATTAATATACTCAGACTCAGACTCAGACTCACCCATCAAAAATGAACTGAAAATGCACACCAGCTTGGTAGAGTGAACTATTGTGTGAGTTTTGTCTATGGCTAGGCTATCTATGTATGTATATCTGTCTGTCATTTTCAAGAGACTACGTACAGTTGTTTGTTTGTTTGTTTGTTGTGGCTATAGTGGCTTGCCAATAATAAAATATTATAAAAAAAAACTGAAAAATTAAACACTCTCACAATAAGAATAATTATAATTATTAGGGTCCGTTCTGATTGGGTATTTCCTACACTAATACCAGTAGCCAATTGCCAAATAATATTAACATTATGGTAATAATGAGGTTAATGAACGCATCCACCCGTACCCGTACTACTGACGGTGTTTTTTTTTTTTTTTTGTAAATGTTGTGCCACTGCACAATTGCCGCTCTTCTGTTGTGGTTGCGGTTGTTTGCTATTGGCTTGATTTTACCGCCAGATACATTAAGTAGTTAACCATGTATATACACTCAACTTGACATTCAGCCAGGTTTTTTTTTTTGTTGTCTTTGTTTTTAATTTTTAATGCAACAAGTAGTGACATCATGACAGACATTTTAATTACTTTCAAACAGTACTATGAATGGGTTGTATAAATATGCTCATTTATGGATAAAAGAGCAAACAGGTAGAGAGAAGAAAATTAATAGCCATTTGCTGAAACGAAACTTAAGCATTTATGTTCGACATAAAGTCTTATGTGTCAGTCAACATAAATAAATATTTTAAGTATCGTATCAACAAACGACCCTAATTGAATGAAAATAAGTCTTTTCGTTAAGAAAAAAACGTAAGGATATAACCCACTCAGTGCAGAACAATAACCACCACCACCTTTTATCTTGACAAAAGCTTCGAGATGGTCAAAATTCGAACGAACACATTTGATGAAAGACCTTACAGAAAAAAATGCAATTTTTAATAGTTGTGTGCACAGTGAAAAATGTACCACCTTAAAACAAGAAAAATGTGGTGGTAGCGCAAAAGTGAGCGAGGCCGATGGACGCTCTCAAATCGTTTTCATCGAATATATGGCTTCACAGTCAATGCAACACATTATCGGGAAAATGTAATCGAAACTGCTTTAAAGTCTTCGACATGCAAAGTTTTCCATCGCAATACATGGACATATCAATAAGACAACTTTTTTTTTCAATATAACCTCAAATATATTGGAAAAAATGCTAGGTAATTGTTTTTTATTTGTATCTTTTATAAAAATAGTTAGATTTTATTGAAACTTTGCTTTTATAAAAATAGTTAGATTTTATTGAAACTTTGCTTCAAACGTACATTCATATGTCTTAGACTCATACACATTTTTTTCAACAAAATATAATTTTTTGTACTTTTGTCAAATTTATTTTTAAAAAAGTAGCGTAATTTTTAGTCAAAAAAGTTGGCGAAAAAGTTTTTGATTTTTGAAAATTTTGAGATGGATTCTTCTTAGGTAAATCCTCTTTTTTATGATAAAGTATGAAAACAGCACAATTATTGTAGAAAACATTGTCAAAAATTGAAAAAAAAAAAAGATTTTTAAGATCGATTTTTTTTCCGTAAATGACAAGAATATCAGCCAGCGGGGAGTGGTCATAAAATTTAATTAAAAGATTTTGACTTTATTAACTCGAAACTAGTATTAGAATTACTCTATCATGCAAGGTTTTTAAGATATCGAATTTTTAACTACCTGAAAACCATATTTTTGTGATGTTGTTTTGGATACAAAAATTTTGTTTTCAGAAACATGACCATATTTTTTTGCAAAACTTTCGATGCACTTATTACTAGTCTGATTTTTTTTTAAATGTAATTAATTTTATTCGGGCTTACAAACCATTGCAAAAAACATGGTTTTGTTTCTGAAAATAAAATGTCTCTTTACCCTAATCATCACAAAAACAGTGTTTTTGGGAATTTTAAAATTCGATATCTCAGAAACTTTGCGTGATATAATAATTTTGATACTAGATTCAAGTTTAGAGAGTCGAAATCTTTTGCATAAATTTAATTTAGATTTTATGACCACTCCTCGCTGGCTGATATTGCTGTCATTTACAGAAAAATCAATCTAAAAATTGTGTTTTTTTGTTTTATTTTTTCATTTTTTTGACTATGTTTACTCAATAGCTGTGTTGGTTTTATACTTAATCTTAAAATAGAGGATTTAGCCAAAAAGAATCCATTTAAAATTTTTCAAAAACAAAATAATATTTTCGCCAACTTTTTTGAAAATTAGGCTATTTTTTTAAATAAATTCGTCAAAAACACAAAAAAAATTATTTTTCTGAGTACAAAAACTATGAGTAAAAGACATAGTAATGTACTTTAAAACCAAGTGTCATTAAAATCTAACCATTTTTGCAAAACAAAAACATAAAAAAAACATAAACAATTGTTTTTGGCATTTTTTTTATTTTTTAAAATTTCTAAAAAAAAGTTGAAGATCTTTTTCCACCTACAACTCTTGTATACATTTTGGCTAGAAAAAAATTAAATAAAAAAAAATTACTCTTAATTTGTTTAAATCAAGAAATTAATTTATATATTTACCATCGCGCAGAATAAAAAAGAAAATATTTGCTTATTCGTATTTTTATTCAAAAAGGAAAGAAGGGCAAATGGAGATCTCTTCATTGTGCAATCGCAAATCCATTCGATAAAGTTTACGAACACACCACTAAGCTGGTTTTGTTTCGACATAAATTGCACAAAAAACATCAACATCAACAAACATTGAATGTTCGAACTATTAAAATCGTTTTATTGGCATTGGATTGCTGTGCTATCTACCCTTCTACCAAAAAAAGCTAATATTAATTTATAGTTCATAATAATTATGTAGTATTTCTTGATTACTTACTTATTTTAAGATGAAGATACGATACAAAAAAACTGTGTCATCAAAAACAAATAAAATCGATCTTAAAAAAAAATAAATAATTTCAGTTTCATTGCAATACCTTACCTTTAACATAGAACTAAAAAAAGAGAAAAAAAATCATGAAAATGGCCAACACGTTTATCACAAAATAAAGTACCCACTGAAATTAGCGTCACTGATGTTGTTAACTTAACCGTAAACTTTTTAAACCTTTGTTAAACCTTTGAATATATAAAAGAAGAATTATTATTTTCCAACTTTTGTGTTAAAATCACGTGGTGGTGGTGAGTGGAAGTGGTAGAACTTCTACCTTTTTTTGTGACAATGACTTCCGCTTTAATTAGGGAAGTGCTGACTGACTGCTTCTACCGTGTGCTGCCGGATAACCATTTATGGGTTGTCATTTTATTTTTTTTTTTAAATACAATTTTGGCAAACTCGTTGCAGACACAATAATAATTATCAATTTTTTACAACAACTACTATTTTGTTGTTGAAGTTTTTCGTCTTTTCGACTGATGGACGTATTTTGATTGTCAATAATAATTAAATTGCAAATTCATGTCTGCGCTTGGTTGATTATATTTTTTCGGAGAATGTTACATCATTGATGGTTGTTATATTTTTGGCAGCAAGCGCGTGTTGTCTGACAGTAAAAATTAACTTTAACCGCATTATCATAAAATCATAATTTATATGGATACTATTAGCAAAGCTAAACACGTTTCGTGTCTTACAGTTGACAGACTGACGAAGTTAAATAATTTGACAGTAGAGGTTTCTAATAGATATAAATATGCAAGGGCTTTTGAACTTGTTATTCAAAGTTCAAGGTCTTATTTGAATCTATTTTTAATAGGTTTTATAGTTTTTTTGTTTGTTTTCACTTCAATGAGTAAATAAAATGCCCAACTTAATGTTCATTGATTTAAGCAGGGATTCCCAAAAATAACAGTAATTAGTTGAGTTTACTTTTTGTTCTGTAATCAAATTTGGCACATATGGTATATCTAATAAACTTTGAATATTGATATAAAGTGTATTTTAGTACCTTGTCCTACAAAGCATTAAGAATAAGCAATTTTTTTAAAGTGGAGGTCTGTTTACCGCCATTTTATATCTTAACTCTTGTGTCTTAAACTATTTATGGAGTAGTTTTTAGACAAAATTTTGATAAGTAGACTCTTGAAATCTAATCTAATCCGTTACTTTTGTGGGTCTTTTTACTTGAAATCGAGATAACAATCATACATGACATTGCGATGGTAGTTAAGGATTTTTGAGTGCGTCGCCAGAGGAAAAATTGGGTTTTTTTAGAATCAAAATTTACATTATACCTTTCCCAAATGACGAAAATGAAAAAAAAACTAATTTATTTTAAAAACGACTCTAACGATTTTGATACTATACACTATAATGGTCGAATTTCTAAAATTAAAAAAAAAAGAAAGGAGGTGGGTTGGCGAAAAAGTTGGGTGGGTGTCGAAAATCGTGTTTACGTTTTTACGATTTCTATCAAATGTAGACCACATTTGGAAAAACGTTTAGTAAAAGAGTTGTAGGTGGAAAAAATATCTTGTACATATAATTTTTCTATATAACCTCAAAAATAGTGTGAAAAATGAGAAAAACGAAATTGATGAAACTTCATTCCAACGTTCATTGCTATTTCTCTTACTCATACCATTTTTTTCAGAAAAATTTTAGTTTTTGTGTTTTTGACGAATTTATTTTGAATAAACAGCCTGATTTATAATCAAAAAAGTTGACGGAAATTTTTTTTATTTTTGAAAATTATCCTTTTAGTAAAATCCTCTTTTTTTCGTAAATGACAGTAATTTCAGCCAGCAAGGAGTGGGCATCAAAACCAAATTAAACTTTTTTTGCAAAAGATTTTGACTCTCTGAACTTGAATCTAGTATCAGAAGTTTTTGAGATATTGAATCATCCTAAAAACAATGTTTTTGTGATGTTTTGGGTAAAGAGAGATTCCATTTTTAGAACCAATAACACCAGATTTGTTTTTATTCATCAATGTATAGCCATATTTCAAACCATTATTTAAAAAAAATCACCATAAATTTCAAAATTCCGTAGTTTTTGGGATGTACTGTACACAGTAAAAAAAAAAAAAAACTGTAATGTAGAGGACAGTATAGAATTTCTGTACCTACTCTTGATACTGGCCAAGTTAATTATGGTGTATTTGTATCTGCATTTATTCTACATAAAAAATTATATTGACAAATTTTCATATTTTGGATTATGCACCAAAAACATTATAAAACTATTTTTCATAAGTTTTTCAATGATTTCTCAAGTTTCCCGTGATAAATAAATCACGAATTTCACTTTGCACTATCTTTGTACCGAAAACTAATTTTAAATGATTTAAAAACTCATAAAATGGACTTCATTCACATCCCTTTAATAGTTTTGTAATAAAGCATTAACCAGTAAAAAAATTCTACGCTAAATTAACCAAAAAAAAAATAAGGGTTTTTGACATGTTCATATAAGCATATCTCTAAAACGTACCAAAATCCATTGGAAAAGTATAGTTTGGTTTGAAGGCGATTTTCGTTGCAGGCCAGTGTTATTAGTAGTCCCTAAAAAGTAGATTTACCTAGCGAAAAAAATCAAAGTTAGTCCAGCTGACTTCGTATGGTTTACTAGAATTTTGTTACGTAAACTAAAATCCGAAACAATACAAAATCAAAACCTTGTGTTTCTACAGGCTTTTCATATGCATTATGTACCTGCAATATAAAGTTCGATGTTAATTTCCATTCAAACAATCTAATTCAACAGACGTGATGTTGATAGTCAAGTGGCGTTTTCTATGATAACATGTGTAAGTATCGCTACTTTTTTATCACACGTTTGCCGTAACATTGTATACTTGTCCTCCCTCACAATTAGCACAACATATTGCATAGTACTTTACATGTAGAATAAATAAACAATTTGTTTAAAACTTGTAAGTTTACAAATTATAAATTAATTTATTTACATAAAAATGTGGATTTGAATAAAAATACACAAATCCACACTTATAGTGCGATGTTGACTGTCAAACGTCGTCGTCATTTATCTGCACATGGAAGCGAAAAAATCAAACAAAAAATATCTATTTGCACAAAGTGATATCATCAAACCACAGACACACAATTATATTTACTTATGTTAATGTTCATTAGAAAACGAATATAATAATGCGAACAAATGGGTCGCACAAACATGATCTAAATTTGTATTGGTCTAAATTCATTGGTCTTTTCTAATAATAAGAACTTGTTTAAAATCGTCATTAAAACAAAACATTTTTTTTTGTCACTGTTTTGCCTCCAGAACTTGAATTTAAATCGAAAATCGAAATCTTATTCCTGACAAGTTTCATCAAAATCCTTTAAGGCGTTTTCGATAAACGAATAAAAAAACATTAACAAATTCATCAAACCTTATATGGATTTGTTAAAAAAAAACAATACTTAACCACAAGTCTAGGGTAAATAGAAAATTGTCAGTTCATTATAATAATAATTTTAATGACACAAAAGTCTGAATGTGGAACGTATAAATAAGATAATTTTATTATTTATACTTTAGAGTCGCGTGGGTCAGTTTTTAATGCTTTAAAGTAAAGCTATCTAATATGTTTGACACAGATCTTAAATAAATTGAACACAGAAATTATGCAAAATGATGTCACAATTTTGATTGAAGAAATCAATAAATTAAAAATATATTTCAAATGTGTTTCTTCGAATCAAAATAATTTAAAAATAGATCAATACCATGTGTCACAACTTGTTAAGTGTTTGATTGAGTTACACACAAAAATGCTGGGAATAAGAAAAAAATAAAAATCACAGCGATTAGATGATGTAATTTCGAAGGTGGTTATTTTTGTATTTACTATCATCCAAAGGACAAACTCTAAAAATTGAAAAGCAATATCTGCCAAATATTCACATCAATTCATCGTACTTTTCTTTTGATTAATTTTCGTTCATCACATTTTCGCATCATTGGACAATTACTTGAAAAAAAAACAGTTGCCTTTGAGTATCTACTTGATTAGTTGTCAAATGGTGTTATAGTGACACTATCTCAGGAGAGGTTAATTGAAGTTCTATATTTCTAGAAATAAAACACATTCTTCCCACAAAGACATTTTTTCAGCAGAAGTTTATTATTGTGGTGTTTCACTTTGTTTTTTTTGTAATTTTTTGTTCAACATTGGTTGAACAAAAAATTACTTTAACAAATGTTCAGTACTAAGGTTATTGGATTCCTATTTTTTTAAGTAAAAGTTGAACCATAAGGATATAGAATTTTTACGAACTCTGAGAGAACTGAAAAAATAGTTTGTACAATAGTTGGCTAGCGAAATCCCAATCAAGGCACATAGTTGTCATTTTAAAAGTTAATTTTTTATTTTTTTTAATTACGAGACCTAGCCTTACAAGAATATAAAAAAATATTTTAAAGAAAATTCAATTTTAAAAATTTGAATACATACAAAATTTTTAGAAATTCGTTATATCAGTAAAAGGTTTGAGAGGACTCTTTAACGGTATTATATGATTTTCGGGCGGTTGAAAAACGTGATAATTTCAATTCACCTGATAAATATCTACTTATTTGACATTTTAATAATAGTCTGTAATTTTTCCTTACAATTTTCATTTTTCATTTTTCAATACAAAAAATTAAAAATGCAAGTTTTTTATATAAAAAGTTCAAGAAGATTTTATTCAAAAATGACTGAAATTACTTACGAATTTAACCTAAGTTTTGCTGATCCTTTTGGGGTTAACAGATTTAAATTGAGGCCGTGAGTACAAAAGTGGCACATTCACAAAAACTCACTTGAGAAGTAAAAACTTTGTTTTTAATCCCATTGAGCAGAGTATATGAATCTGAATTTAAATTAAAAAAAGTGCTTCGAATTTACTTTAAGAACCCCAATTTAACATCCTCAACGGCCGGCGCACAGTGGTGCTATTGCGGAAATAAATGCTAAAAATGAAATTTGGAATATGGATTTGTTTTTCACAATTTTCCCAATCAGCAAAGACACGCCGTTGTTGATGATCAGCCGGCTTGAGTTCTTGTGTTAACTGAACTTTATAAGCCTTAAGACCCAAGTCTTTATGCAAAATACGGTGTAATGACGTTTGTGGAATGTCTAATTCCAAAGAACGACGAGGAATGGACAAACCTGGGTTTTCTTCAACACTTTGGGCTACAACAGCAATATTCTCAGTTGTTCTTGAGCGACGTGCACGGGTTCTATTCTTCACATCACTAACTTGTCCCAACAGCTCGAATTTGTCCACCAATTTGTGTATTGCGGTCCGACAAGGTGCTTCACGACGACCCAAAAATGTTTTAGTTTTACGAACCGTCTCTGCCAAATTTTCACCATTTTTATAGTGAATTTTAATAATTTCAATGCGTTGTTGAAGTGTGTTTCGTTCCATTTTTATTAATAGCGTAGTTTTTACTTGTCAAATGTCAAAAAATGACAGCTTTAAAAGTGACAGCTACCTCTTATTGGAAAACACTTTATATATAACTGTTCTATGTTTTTCCAAAATTTGGGAAATTTATATCAAGGAATATGTGAGATAGAGCGCTCTAAGGTTACCCTATATTTAAGTTTTGAAATCTATGTAATTTCTTCAACTTTTTTCATGTACAGTAGCATTTTAATAAAAACAAAATTATTTTAATAAAATAATTTGCTATTGAGCTTTCAAAATGAGAAAAAAAAATAAGAAAACCAATTTTTTTTTGTCTTTTAGTTGGGTTGTTACAGGGTGACCTAGAATTAATATTTTAATGTTCTTAGAGCTAAAGTTTTAGCTACATTAAGCTACATCTAGCACCTACAATTTTAAGAAAGCTACAATATTCCAGTAACTAAATATTTTTGAAAGAATTGTATCCGTCATGATCCGATTTGGAAGGCAGTGAACAAATTAATTTTACAGAATCCCTTTTTAAAAAAAAGCGCACTTTTGACCTTGGTTATGTTGCAAATGTTGTAATTTCGTGGCTAATAATGGTTGGAAACAATGCAAGATTTCATTTTTGCCAACAATATATATCTCTTATTAAAGTATAAAATAAAATTAATTCGGTGACGGATATCTGATGTATACAATTATAAGCTCAATTATTTTTCCAGCCTCAATTTTGTTTTCCAAGTCCAAAATTATTTTTCTTGGAAATATGTGTTAATGTTATTAAAATGAACTAAATTCAATGAAACTGACGGAATAAAGAATGGTCAAGTCTAATAAAGCTGACATTCTAGTACGAATAGTACAATAATAACAATAATAATAATGAACTAAAAGTTATTAAAATTAAATATTTATACTTTTAAAAAAAAGTGTACCTTAATATTTGAATCACACATTTTTATGGCGCAATAAGTAAGAGCCGTAAAAATGTAAAATAATCGCTTAAATCGATTGAGGCATTACAGAATAAAAAAAAAAACGGTTCTATGGCAGGTACAGTTAATATTGATTATTTTGTAACCAAATTTTGTGTCCAAACATGTGTGTAAAATTTCATTCAATTCTGTTACATATTTCAGATTTTACGGATTTTTTTTCGCTCTCCCAAAATACAAATGGCACTGTGCGGCTATTTTCTACTTAAAATGAAAACACTTTCCATTGAAAAATTTCAATATTTTATATTTTTTTTCCTAGGGAAAACAAGTTGAAAAATTTCTTTTTACTTTAAATGATGTAAAATTAAACAAATTATAAATCCTCATCCACAAAATGCAGTTAAATTAAGAAAAAAACATCAAATTTTGTTCACTTTGTTGTTTACGTTCCGCTAATTTTGTCCAGCAGTGTACAGTACATACCCTGCTTATTCCGAAATAAAATTTGAGTTAGAAAAAACACGCTTGAAATTCCCCTGGAAAATCCATGGATATCTTTTGATTCTTGTTTTATATTTAAAATTTATATTTATGAAGTTTTATTAGTGGAGTAATTTTTCTACAGTGTTTTTGGTACTAATTTAACAAAAAAGGTACAACACGGTGTTGTCTGTCCTTTAATTTGTTCGTTTTCTTTCAACATTGTTATTTTTCTATTTTATTTTTTTTTTATAGAAAATAAAAACAAATTTATGTATTTTAATTAACTTTTTAGATTTTCGCTCTGAATTTCTAAAAATGTTCATAAAAAAATATTTGTATTCGATTTTAAAAGAAGACCTGTAACAACAAAACCATTCGATCGATATTTAAACTTCTTTCGGTTGAAGAGGCTTCCAATATTTCCAGATTCAGTTAATAAAGTAGTTTTGGAATTTAAGCACAAGCAAAAAATTAAAAACATCCCCTATCCATTTAAAAATATACATCTGAAAGGCTGTCTTTTAGGGATATTGCAAACTGTTATAAATACCATTTTGAATCAGTGGAATGTTAATATCGAAGTAATTTTTTAAAATTGGTATCACAAGATATATGTAATTCAGCTTTGTAGATTTAATCATGTAAATCCTCGTTTTCTCCATAAAAAAAACTTGATTTACTTGTAAAAATCTGCTGATTTAAAAAGTCTTGTTTTTTCACAAATATTTCCTTGCTATACATCCCTTGTACCCTCTCATCAATTAAAAAAGTGTATTTTTGTTTATCAAATTGAATAAAAATTCCTTAGTTTTTGTGTTGTTTCGCACGTTTCAACCCTCATCATCATTAATCTCTGTAAAATTTCCATTTCATTATCCTAAATTCTAATCAAGACCTCGTTTACTTTTGCACCCGTCTATCAAATTATAATTCAATTTATTTTATTTATTTTTTTGTTATTTTCTCAAAAACGACCTTCCCAGTCAAGGTCTAAGTCAAAGCATGTTTTTTTTTTTTGTTGTGCGGTTCCCACATTACAATTTGATGGCTCTTCTCTATGAATTTATTCATGTGGAATCATTATCACGCTGCTGATCATCATTATCATGACCAAATTACCATTAATCGAATTTGCACGCAGAAATTTAAATTCCATCCAGATGTTGTGTGCGAATACAAAACTCGACAACACCATTAAAGACAAAACAGCCAACAGTCAGCCCACACACGCTATGATCCAACGAAAACAAAAAAAACGTTTAGGTACAAAAAAAATAATAATCAACAAATCCCCAGCATGTCTAGAGCTCTTCGTTGGCTTTTGAAAATGCCTCGAAGCATTTCGTCTGCACTGAGGCCGTTTGATTTTTGTTGATTTTGTTGGCCTAGAAAAGTTCATTCAGCAGACAACACTTTAAACGGTTTCTTTTTTTCAATCAAAGACATCTAATCGAATACAGCTGAACCGATTTTGGTAATAAAACTGAATTAACTGCATTCCCATTATGATTCAATTTCGCCGACAGAAAAACAAAGTATAAAATTCTTGTGTAATCGATGCGACTTATTATTATTAAATTAAGCCGCGCGTCAAGTGCTTTTTGGGTGAGGCTTGAGGTTTATAGTTTTTGAAGCCTACATCACATCATGTGTGATGTGGCTTGATGTTGGTCTCAAGGCTTGAAGCTATGTACTCTGCTGGTGCACTGTGGGCGCGCATCGCACAGCCCCGTGGAAAACTCTTTAGGGGGTCTGACGCATTTGCAACAACACCTGTTTTCTTTTTTTTTTGTATAATTTATATCGCTTTAAGCTTCAATTGTGCCCCACAATCTAAAGTATGTGGGTAGGTAGGATTTTTTTTTATTCGAATGAATGAAGTGATTTTAAGTAAAGATTTTAATGTTTTGTTTTTGTGTCTTAATAGACTTCAGAAAAAAAGAAAACGAAAAAGACGAAGGCGTCAGCAAGTTTTCTTGCGTAATTGGAAAAAATTGTACTGACATTTAATAATAATTAAATCGGTAATTTTATTGATTTTTTTTTATTTTGTCATTTATGATGTAGTTTTAATGACCGGATGTATAAACTTTGTCCATTTATGAATGAAGCTACTTACTTTGTTATGTGATGCGTATACAAAGTAAGTTAACATTTTGATCTTGAAGAGTTTTTGAAAACTGATGAGGTACTTAAACTTGTTTTTAGACAAATCAACTTATAACGGATTAAAATACGAAATACAAGATAAGTCAGCAATAGCGGTTTTTTTTGGCTAGCCCCAAAAAGATTTTGTAAAAAAATTAATATAATTTCAATGAAATAAAAAAAATGTGTATTTAAAAATATTTGTTTTTGTTTATTTGCAGATAAAACTGAAAAAAATTCTTGGACTGACAGTATGCAGCAATGCAGCGTTAGATGTTTCACCAATAAGCGGGCTCTTAGCTTATCCAGCTGGGTGAGTTTTGAACAAATTATTTTTGACTTAACACTTAAATAGAAAGAAGAACTTTTGTCAGATTTAAAATATGTTTACCTCTATTTTTACGTGACTTTTGATGGATCATACAGATCAGCTATATGGCTAGTTCACTGCCCTAACAAACTGTATCTAGTTAACCAAATGGTTAAGGTTGTTCTCCGCACTTGTGCGCACATTTTAAGTTGTTCACTGCACACTGGGGTAATTCAACTGTGTGAAAACGAAAATTTTGGGCGAGGAAATTAAAGATTTTTATAGAAAATGAATTAATATTGACTAAATGTTCAGCCATTTTTAAAGTGAAATAAACAAAATGATAAAAATTCTTGAAACCGTCATTATCCTACCTGTTCCATACAGTAGGCCAGGGATTATTAAGGTCTTATAAGAGCACCATTGGTTATTTAAGAGACGACCTTATTACATCGATCTGCGCCAAAAACCGAAAAAAAGCGATTGCCAAGGGTAACCATCTCAACACTGATTTCATCTTTCGAGATAATTTATCGAACCCAGAAAAATCAAGCACAAACTATTAACTGTTCCCTTGTATCATTGCCTGTTTTTAGTTTTTACTCACTTGGTATGCCTCTCTCTTTCGTCGGCTGTTTTCTGAGCAATTCCGGTATGCAATATTGACTTGTCTGAAAGGTCTCAGCACTTTTAAGAAACTAGGTTTTTTCCGTCATACAGGAGTGAAATTGCGCACATAAGAAGGCAGAGTTGCCATATGAGAATACAGTTTTTTACTTCGTGTGTAGATATTATGTAAATGTCCAGTTTAATCAGAGTCTTATAATATTTTAGGGTTGCCATGCATTTTTTCTTAATTTATAGAGCCTTGTGCACGTGCGTTAATGTCTGCATTTAGGTATACCTTTTTGAAATTTAATAACAAAAATGTATGACAACACTTATAAAATACCTTAATACAATATCTGTATTAGTGTATTTTTGCAAAAAATTAGTTTTTTTTACAGATTGAAGTACACACGAAGTTTAAACAATTTAGATAATAAACTTTCCTATATTAATAAAAAACTTTAGACTCGTCTGCCCTAGGCAACACTAACACTATTGTAGTTTTTGTACAACGAATACCAAAGCAACTATTCACAAAGCTCATGAAAGTGTAAGGTGAAAGTTCGTTAATTTAGGGGCTTTACCCATTTTTAAATTGAATTTAAACAAAAAGTATGGCAACCCTAGAACTTTAACAACCCTAATATACCATAAAACACTGATTAAACTGGTTATGTAAAAAAAACACAAAACTTTAAGCAATAACTAAGCCAATTTCTTAAATTATGTGATCATTT
Source organism: Meliscaeva auricollis (assembly GCA_948107695.1). NCBI lineage: Eukaryota > Metazoa > Arthropoda > Insecta > Diptera > Syrphidae > Meliscaeva > Meliscaeva auricollis. Next base: position 26,353,916 of record OX403618.1, read on the forward strand.
TTTTTATATTAAAAACTTAAGAATCGTCTAGCAACCCTTCGGCACGGCAACCCTGCCAGACCGTGGTTTCTGAATGCAATTGTATAAAAAAAATTCAACCTTACGAAAGAAGGTTAGTTTTGTATGTGGCAAAATACTGTATACAAAATACTGTATGACAAAATACTGTATAGCAATATTCTGGTTGGTCAAAATTCTGTACATCAAAAATGTGTACAAAACTTCGAAATTCAAATATATTTTTTAGAGGTTTTATTATGACTTTCTGAAAAATCAACTAAATTATGGTCTTACAGTATGTTGACCGCACAGAATTTTGTCATACAGAATTTTGAAAAGCAGTATTATGAACCGCTCCCGATTTCTCTATGGTGTTTAAGCAAGAAAAAAGTTTAAGGCAATCTTCTTGTTTTTAGGTGGTACTTATTTTCTATAAGACTGCTACCTCAAAAGAATACCTGGCGTTAATAGCAACATTAACAGCTTGTTTATCAATTTGTTAATCTTAGAGTCCACCAAGTCCCATATGCAGACCGCTCATAGGTATCTACTAAATTCTAGTTTCTTTATGTTTATCTTAACGTTGAGGTATAATTTGGTTCAAATGCGTTGTGTCTTCAAAGTGAAACGATTTTGATACTAAATGTCCGTATTGTTTCCAAATTGTTTCGGTTTTACTTTGATTTAAAGAATTTTTTTTATTCCACGTCGTTTTTCACTTACTCTTCATCTATCGGATGTGCATGGAACTAAAAAAAAACATGGAACCCAAAAGGAATACCGCAACTGATAAACTTCTTTCCATTCGGTCGAAATTCAGCTTTTGATATTCTGCTATAGTGGTTTTCAATGTTAGATGTAGCCCGTGTGAAAGTGAAGTCAGCTTTCCAAATTACATTCACATGTTGATACAGTCTCGTATAGCTTCAGTACCAAATGTCGATCGACGAATTATACATCAAAATGAAACAAAACAAGTCAAGCCTAACAGATCTAAGTGTTCTAATAAATTAAAACCGAAGTAATAACTAGTAAAAATTCTTCTCCGGTTCTTTCACTAAGGTATCATGGGTTGATATTTATTCCGAGGTAGATTACCTTTGTAACGATTATGAAGCTTCTACTATTTATACTGAATGTAGGTCCTAATTGATGAATCAATGTTTGATTGTTGATAATATAAACAAACCCTTACAAATTCTAGTTCTTAAGATCATGAACTTGACAAAGAAGCCTCTTTAATAAATATTTAAATGATTTAATGGACTCCCTGACAAGAAACTTTTCTTTTTTATCCTTGATTTACGCTTCAGCATTTTCGCATTCTCTTTTTCTGGCTTCCTTGAGAATCTAGTCTAGAAAGGTTGATACTATTAGTAATGGTTTTTGTTACCTTCTCTATAATTTCATGATACTGGAATCTATGGCTGTTGGTATCTTCAATAACTCACTTATTGCGATATAAAGGGTTTACCAATAAGAGGTGTTATTTTGATATTCAAAGAAAAATGGCATTTTTGGAGAAAAATGATCGGATGTTTATTTCATTATAAAGAGGAAGGTATGCCGTTAATAATGGAACACAACATCAGCCAAATGGCCGCCAAGACCACGCTTACAGGACCATATCCTTTTCATGAAATTTTCCATAACCAAATCGCAAAGTGGCTGCCCTATGTCCTCGATAGCATCACGAATTTCATCTTTGAGGTCTTGAATCGACGCTGGGCTGTTGGCGTAGACCTTATCTTTCACGTGGCCCCAAAGGAAGAAGTCGCAAGGTGTTAAATCACAAGATCTCGGTGGCCAATTGTGATCACCTCTTCGAGAGATAACATGGTCCGGAAACTTTTCCCGTAAAAGATCGATGGTTTCATTGCTTGTGTGGCAAGTAGCGCCGTCTTGTTGAAAGTAAACGTTGTCCAGATCAATACCATCCAATTCAGGCCATAAAAAATCATTAATCATCTCTCGATAGCGCAATCCATTGACCGTAACTGTTGCTCCAGCCTCATCCAATGACCCCGCGGGACCATAAACTGCACCAAACAGTCACGAGTTGAGGATGGAGAGGCTTTTCAACAATAACTATTGGGTTTTCCGAGCCCCAGATGCGACAGTTTTGCTTGTTGACGTAGCCTCCGAGGTGGAAATGGGCCTCATCAGTCAAGATGATTTTTCGATGAAATTCCGGTTCATTTTCATGCATTTCAAGGACCCAATCAGCAAAGACACGACATTGTTGATGATCAGCCGGCTTGAGTTCTTGTGTTAACTGAACTTTATAAGCCTTAAGACCCAAGTCTTTATGCAAAATACGGTGTAATGACGTTTGTGGAATGCCTAATTCCAAAGAACGACGAGGAATGGACAAACCTGGGTTTTCTTCAACACTTTGGGCTACAACAGCAATATTCTCAGTTGTTCTTGAGCGACGTGCACGGGTTTTATTCTTCACATCACTAACTTGTCCCAACAGCTCGAATTTGTCCACCAATTTGTGTATTGCGGTCCGACAAGGTGCTTCACGACGACCCAAAAATGTTTTAGTTTTACGAACCGTCTCTGCCAAATTTTCACCATTTTTATAGTGAATTTTAATAATTTCAATGCGTTGTTGAAGCGTGTATCGTTCCATTTTTATTAATAGCGTAGTTTCTACTTATCAAATGTCAAAAATGACAGCTTCAAAAGTGACAGCTACCGAAATAGCGGGCTATTCAAAATAACACCTCTTATTGGAAAACCCTTTATAATAGAAATAAAATGCGATCATATCGTGATTTTCTTACGAAATCCTTGGCTCTTAAAGAACAGGAACTGACAATGAATTTCGAATTCAATAAAAGACTAATAACGTTGGTTCATATAAAAACTCACAAATACTCAGACATTCTTAAAACACGATTATTTACTAAAAGGGTTTTTTTTCGAAAAAAGAAAAACAAAAACCAGAACAATATTGCACTAAAACCTGTAGCATTTTATTGTCTTGCAACCTCATTAACAAATCATTTCTCAACTACTCCACCTAAGTACTTCATAAAATTATTCCAAAACAATGTGTTCACTTCCACGAAAAATAGTTTAAAAAATTTCTTCAAAAAATTTGTTTTCCCTCTTGAAGGTGTGGTATATAAGTTGTAGTTGTGGCAAGGCAAGAAGAAAAACGCAGACAAACTGAGTGCCTCCCATCCGTTTCACTCCACAATCAATGGAATTCCAAGTACATTTATATGTAGTGTAGTTGAACAAAAGTGGCCTCGTTCCTTTTGGTTTTTTCTTTTTTTTTTTCTTTAGTTTGTTGAATGAAGTTTGGTGTGGTTCTCCTCATCAGTGCGGTCGTATTCCATTAGAACAGAAAGTGTACTCGTGCCAATTCAATGGCATGGTTCCAGGCAATTTTATTTAGTTCTTTTTTGTTTTTTTGCCTCCATAATCTCGTCCTCACACCCACAATTTTTCACCGCCCACTCCATTTAAAATATTGAAGGAAAGCAGAAAAGTATGTTAAAAAAAAAAAGAAGAAGAAGAACTGGGTTTCGGAAAAGTTTTCCAAAGTCCGTTTATGTCGATTCCATTCTGCGGTAAATTTAGTTTTCCTCCATTGTGTTCATTTACCAAAGTGTGAATGTACGAAAATACTTCCAATTTGGTGGTCTTATCAAGCATTTAACTCATTAACTTTGATTAAATATTTACCACTGTGTGCAATTACCGTTTTCTAACTTGATTCAAACTATAACGAAATCAATTTCTATTGAAGGTTCAAGTTAAATTTTCGTAGACGGTTTAAAGGGAAGGAACCTTCATGTGATGTGAAAAGTTTTTTGACGTATAAACTCCAGGGTCTAACCAAGGAAACAACAAACTTTCAGTTAAAATCAATACGAGTTAGCAAAAATATGCTTTTCACATGATTCACTGATTTCGGTGTAGCTGCATCTTCAGAAGAATCCGTCTCGTGTGTCACGTTGACGTTTTCAACTGACAACTCGATAAAATACAAATGTTCTCATGAGGAGTGACCCATAAGAACGGACGTGACGGCAAAGTAGGTGAACTTTTAAAATCATGGACAACAGATTCGCTGACGGAACGGACAAGGATTAAGCTGGTTGATATATTTAACGATGGTTAAAAAACAGTTATCAAGATTTGGCTTCATAGCTTTAAAATCAAGCAAAGGCAATAAGGTTACAAATTAATGTACTTTAGACTCTATGACGCTGAATGAAGACTCCGGAAGCATCAAGAAGTCTTCTGAAACAGTTTTATTGTGTCATATGTGTCATTTTTTATCAATATAATAGTTTCAGAAGACTTCTGGACTCTTCTGGACCTCCAATCAAAAACGACATAAGTCAGCACAGCGGCCTGTCAAGTAACCGGCTTTTATTTTAAGCAATTGGTTACCCTTACCCTTTCGAGCAAGAAACTTGTTAATCGGGTCTTCTGGTGCACAAACTCGCTTCGGACTCTGCAGTACTGAAAGGGAGCTGGGACTTCAGCCAACGGCAATGGTTCACTCTAAGTATTACTTAGTTCAATAGCTGTGAAAAAAGCTAAGGCGATAGGGGAGAGAAATTTACGGTAACCCTTTTGAGAGACTTGCGCATTTGGTCTTCAGTTGGACGAACTCGTTTTCATGCTCTGTGTTGCTGAATGGGACCCGGAATCTAAGATAGCATCCGTCTGCATGACAGGTGACTACTTTATTGAAGGATGGTCAACAGTAATCATCCTTCCTTCTACTAAAAATACTACACCCATGCATGCATCTGATCAGGGTAGGTTAAGGGCCAACACTCTTTCACTAACCACAGTTTGCGTCTTCCTTTGCCAGAATCGGACTTAACCATTCCACAATCAAGAGTTATGGTATCAAGTCCAGCGATTTTATTGGTCTGTCTGAGAAAGTGTTCTTATCAATGCTAAAGTTCTCTTGAATACACACGTCTATCATTTGAACATCTTATACCAATCTTCTGTTACACTTCCGAAAAAGCTTTTAAGGGTTTCCTTTAAGTACAGGTATTGTTTATAAAACCATTAACCTTCATAATGTCATCAATTTTAAAATATTTCCTCTCATTACCCATTTAACCTTTATCCAAACTTCCAGTTTTTGTTGCCTTAAAGGGTAAAGCCTTTAATGACAACTCAACCTTACATTTTTGATTTGCTACATTTAATGTAAACCTACCCTTTAATCTGTCATAATGGTTATACTCCCCTTAAATTTGGCACTCACTTGAAAAAGTTTTCTTCTTCTTCTTCGATACCTCACGTAAAACCACCTGAACATAAATCAGGTAAAAGTCTCTTGAGATTTTACAGGAAATTGGCCAAAAAAAAGAAAGAAAAAAAAAACACACGCCCCCACATTTAAACCTTTTATAACTAACATCTTGTGGGAAATTTTTAAGTGAAAGCTGTTTCGACATCTTGCACGACCGACGATCCACCAACTGACTGACGACACGTTAAGGTTGACGTTGCAATGTTAGCGAAGCAAATTGTGATTCGTTACCTGGAAACATTTAATCTCAGGATAATATTTTTGACAATTTCCAAGGACCAAACTCCCGGTTGGCTTCCGGTGGTTCATGCCCAACATTGTATAGGTGGCGAAAATCCATTTCCATCAGAGGAAAAAGCTTCTTCAAGCGAAAAATCGACGAGAAAATTGTGCTCCAATTCAATAATCTCTTCTCTGTCGCAGTGGGTGGGTGAGGTGAGATTGAGCTCAATTCTCAAATGAAAAATAATAAACCAAATCCTAGAGGCATCAGAACTCTCCTTGCCGTGTCGTCGTCATTGCCGCAACAACCTCCGGAACCGTCATAATATCGACCAAAAATGCAGAAAATATATGAGTCTTTATGCATGGATGGGATGTCATAACCCATTGACATGGTGTGCAATTTCCAAAATGCAAGCAAGAACCCACATTCAGACCGACCGTTCTACGGCGACGTGTATGATGTACGTGAGCTTTGGGTTGACTTAAAATTATGGTTTGGGATCTCTACGGAGGTAGTAGGCACATACGAGTATGTATAATGTGAAATGGATGATGGTATACTGTGGTTGATGAAGTGAAATTGAATACCGTCCATTTTTGATATTCTGCCGGAAGAAGCCAATGGGAATTATTTATTTATGCTCTGCAGTGCTCTGATCCATGAAGTGCTATTTTGTATTGTTGAATATGACGATTATTTTGTCGATGTGAAACACAAATATAAATGAATTCGTGGTCATTTAATATTTTAATACCGCTTAAGAGCATTTAGAAGGAAAAGTTTTATGAATTGTCATTCATCGCAATGTGATCCGATTTATAGTTTTTTTTCAAGTTAAAAACACAATCGGATTATGAAGGAAGTACCAGTTGGTTTGAAATAAATCTCTTGGAATTACACGTCCTTATAAATATTACTTTGCAAGATTTTCCCGCTTCAAGTAAGTGGCACTGAATACCATAGTTGATAGTTGGACGCCGTAGTACCATTGGGAATAAGGCTGAATTCCACAACTTAGGCCTGATGCAAAATATTGATACCAAACATGGGATTTACGAGGTCTTAAGCGAAACCAACCAGAAGGGGTTTAGCCATGGAATTCAAACTCACCTCTCTATGCTAATTTTAGCTAAGTTGCTATAAAATGATCACATAACCATGTGATCATTTTTTAGCAAATCTATTGTACCAAATTAAATTACTTTTCCTTCTCACCTTCTAAAAAAGGCATATCAAGCTTTTAACCAAACTCCTGCATGGCCTAAACGCATTGTGGATCGTGTGGAACGTATTTCTCTGAGCTATCTCTTAGGCCACTTAGTACAACTACACTCAAAAAACTAAATTTAAAAAATGTAAGTACGAAGGAATTTGTTGCTCGTGCACTATAATCTGCCCCCAACATTACCTTTGTAAACTATAACGGTCACGTGAAGTTAAAAGTTGGCATGTTGCTAAAACCCATTAAATCTGAATATCACAACAAAAAAAGAAAACCTGATTGTGTTTCAATTTGAAAAGGGTATAAGCCAACCACTGATGCGAATCCCATAAGAAGCAAACTATTCAAAAATTCTTCGTCACATCCAGCCCTATTCTAAAACTTCAAAAATTCCGGGGAAATGTCTTTGGGAGAAAGGCTCTCAATCAAAAAGTTGCAAGCAATTTGGATTCTTTTACGCAATTGTTAACACAAGAGGGACGAATTACAAGTGAAAGCGGAATGAAATTCCGGAAATAATTCGATTGCGAGCCCTTCTCCCGGAAATATTTACCCGGGAATTTTTGTTTTGAATAGGGCTGATCATGTTCACTATTTAAATCCAGTTATTTGCAAAAATGTGAAAATGCTTCTAAAAAAATGTGCTCCTTAAAGCCTTGCCCAAACCATGGTGTCACGCGACAGTGGCACACGACAAAACGACAAAATTTATTTATACATCGTCATATGATAATACCCACTTCAAATGCGACAAAGCGACACTTTGGTTTAGGCAAGCCTAAAATCAAGCAAAAAAATTGACACGAAAATTCAAAAAAGACAAAATCATACGCAACTTAATTTAAAGCAGTATGCCCCTAGCAACAAGTTGTTCTTCCATTTCTTTAATGGAGAAGATAACGACTCCCCTTATGTCTTATCATATCAACTCATTAATAACTGTTTAAAAAAAATATTAAGTCAAATCAATTTTATTGCAATCATACCTACATAAATGCTTCTCAACTTTAATTACAACATAATTTGTCTACCTACCTTTCCAACCGTCATCATCGTGTCGTTTCACAAAAACAGACATTAATTTATAACGACTTTTCTCTTTCTTCGTTTTTAAATATATGTTTCCATCATAGGTACTTAATCTTTTAAACCCCTTCTTCCATATTCCCATGCCAAGAACCAGCAGCAGCATTTTTATTTAAAATAAGATTTACCTCAAAACCGGAATAAACAGAGTTTGTTGGTATCCGTTGTGCAAGAGCGAAACTCATCACAAAAGTTAATCCATTCCTTGAATCTTTGGTTGATGCACACCAACAACAACAACAACAAACACAAAAAAAAAGAAAACAGAAAACCATAGGTATAGCAAAAATAAAGTTCGTCCTTGCTCGAGGGAAGAAAGAGTTCAGTCATTCATTCGTTTCTCTCTGAAGCTTTCTTAATAGCTTACGCGCGCCGCACCGGCACGGCATGAGCACACGAGCACGGGCACACCAGCACCATCAAGGACTTCCTCTTTGCCATTTGAATTTCCTTTTGTTTTTTGTTTTTCTTTTCTTTTTCTTTAAAACGTTGTGGCTGCGAGTTCTTATTTTATTTATTTTTGTTTATTTCCCAGGTGCACCGTTATATTGTTCAATGCCAAAAAGCAAACTCAAGCTTACCTTGTGAACACATCACGAAAAGCGATCACCGCTGTCGCATTTTCACGATGTGGTCGTTATCTGGCAACAGGTGAATGTGGCCTCAATCCTGCCATCAAAGTATGGGAGCTAGATTCGCCAAATGGAAATTTGGAGGACACCACTGGCGGCAATGTGGTTGCTGAGTTTGTTGGACACAAGCAAGCCGTCAGTTGTGTGGTAAGTGCACTTGAAAGATTTTTTTGATTGAAAGACTAAGAAGCACATTATGTTAATTAATATTTCATTTCCATTTAGGCCTTCTCACCAACGGGCAAGTACCTGGTATCGGTTGGATCACAGCTCGACATGATAGTCAACGTCTTCGATTGGAAGTCCAATCTTAAGATGGCCTCAAACAAAGTCAGTGCCAAAGTATCAGCGGTTAGCTTTAGTGAAGATGGCAGTTATTTTGTAACAGTAGGCAACAGACACGTCAAATATTGGTATCTTGATGGAGGACGAAAGGTATTGTCACAAAATATACCCATGTGATACTTTTTCTCAATAAATTTTATTCCCCACAGTACAAAGATCCAGTGCCGTTGATGGGCCGCAGTGCCATTCTAGGAGAACTACGCAACAATGACTTTTGTGCTGTAGCCTGTGGCAAAGGTGAATTCTTTGATAGCACCTACGCAATAACCCGCCAAGGTCATTTGGTTGAATTCAATTCCCGCCGCTTACTTGACAAATGGGTAGCCTGTCGAACGACAAGTGCCAACTGCATTTGTGTAAATGCCCAGTTCATACTGGTCGGTTGTGCCGAATCTATTATAAGGATCTTTAATGCCAGCACGTTGGAATATGTGACCACATTGCCAAGAACCCATTATCTGGGTGTAGATGTGGCGGCTGGAGTACATATCAATCACATAATGAACGTGCCACATAATGCCAAATACCCAGACTGCGTTGCAATGGTCTATGATGCATCTCGAGCCAAAGTGAGTTGTGTGTATAATGACCACAGTCTATACATCTGGGATATGAGGGACATTAAGCGTGTGGGGAAGAGCCATTCGTTTTTGTATCATTCGACGTGCATTTGGGGCGTTGAAACTGTGCCATACAATTTAGAGCGGGAAATGTCCCAAACTCTGCCGGAGGAGTGCTTCTTAACGTGCTCCTCAGATGACACCATACGAGTTTGGGGTCTCGATAATTGTTCCAACAACGAGATCTATCGTAAGAACATCTACAGCAAGGATCTTTTAAAAGTTTTGTACATCGATGATGAGCTTAACTTTATCAGGGATTCATATAACTCTGTGATGGCAACAGACAAGTCAAGCTATGATTCCCGAAATGGAGTTCGTTGCATGAAAATCAGCCCAGAGTTAAGTCATTTAGCAACCGGTGACCGAAGTGGCAACATTCGAATTTACAATTTGGCTAATTTGAAAATGCTGACGACAATTGAGGCTCATGACTCTGAGGTGCTGTGCTTGGAGTACAGTAATGACAAGATCGATAGGAAACTTCTGGCCAGTGCTAGTCGAGATCGTTTGATTCATGTCTTTGATGTCAATCAGGGCTATGTGATTCTGCAGACGCTGGACGACCATTCGAGCAGTATTACGTCGGTTAAATTTGTCGGGAGTGGTTTGGCCTTCCAGATGATTTCATGTGGATGTGATAAGTCGATTATGTTTCGAACGTATCAGAATGGACAATTTCTGCGTGGCACCAACTGCTCAGGGAAGACGACTCTCTACGATATGGAAGTGGATAGTAATAGCAAACACATAATGACCGCATGCCAAGATCGTAATATCAGAGTCTACAGTACCCAGAGTCAGAAACACACGAAGACCTTTAAAGGGTCTCATTCGGAAGATGGAAGTCTGATCAAACTGAGCTTGGATCCAAGTGGAATCTATTTGGCCACATCGTCTACAGATAAGACTCTGTCAGTCTATGACTACTACTCGAATGAGTGCATGGCAAGGATGTATGGCCATAGTGAACTGGTCACTGGACTGGCCTTCACAAATGACTGCAAGCATCTTATTTCGGCCAGTGGCGATGGTTGTGTATTTGTGTGGCAAATACCTCACGATATGATTGTTACAATGCAAGCGAGACTTTCCCAACAGAGACTGCGTTCCGGTCACCCACCTTTGGCACGTCCAATATCAGAGATCATTGTAGAATCTCCATTGCCAGAAGAGGAGAAATTCGGCATGTCACCGGGTCGTCTATTTTTAGATGATATTCCCCTAACCCCAGGCTATAAGTTCTCCGATGTTGGCCAACTACCTCAATGGGCAAAGAGAAAAACATCTGCGACCGAAGAACCAACAAATGCACCGCCAAGTTTAAGTTCCAGTCCTAGTCAAGTAATTGGAGTACCTAAACCACGAGGTAGATGGGCTCAGCGTGGTCAAATTGACTCGGATACATTGGATTTACGAAGTAATTCGGAGAGCCCATTGGGAGCACCACCCTATAGTGGAAGCATTATAGGCAATACACAAACATCGGATTACAATAGTGCCAGTTCGAAGGACATTATGTACAATCAAACGTATCTAAGTGAGGATAGTTCGATTGACAGTGGCATGGAAACGAGGCGGGAGATTAAATTTGCTGGGGTGACTGGAAATGGTAACATGAAGCCGGTGCCGGAAAAAAGGAAAACATCAACTACAGTTTCCACGTCATTGCGATTTGAGTCGAATAATGACCATGATGGTGATGTTGAGGATATATCGGATGGCGAGAGAACTAGTTCGGATCATGGATTGTTCTATCCAACTATTTCCCCAGGAACACCAACGTATGTTTTAAATTTTAATTTAAAAAAAGGTGTTTTGTAAAGTGATTTTTTTAATTTCAGTGAATTCAAAGTCAATGCCATGAATGAAGAAGAACTTCGCAAATCAATGCGGCGGAAAAACTTTGAAAAAGTTGGACTAAATCTTAGTGGTGGATCACATACTGCCAGTACAGGAACTGGAACAGGTACCTCTGATACAGAAGATGAGGGATCTACACCAAGTGGTGAAAATGCAGATAGATCAATAGCATCAACATTAGGTGGTAGCACTGAAAATATCCCACAAGTATCATCCAGTTTCCTGCAACAAGCTTTAGATGGACCAGGTGGATTCCCAGAACGAGGAGATAGAAGTTTGTCATTTTTATAATATACATATTATTAGAAATTTTATTTATAAAAAACTAAAATTTATTTTATAGCTCGTCGGAGTATAAGTGCCAAACATAATACAGAAAAATCACCATCAATAACAAAGTCATATACAAGTACAAAGAAGGAGGAACTTCTTAAGGTCATCAGCGAAGCCAAACAAAAGCTAGAAAATGTAAGTTTTTTTTTTTTTGCTGATAAACCCTTAGGTCAACTCTTATCACAGAATTCATTAAAATCGAAACTAGAAAGTAAATCTACAAAAAGAGGATAAAAAACCAGTGGAGAGTCTAAGGAAAAACTGACATAAGTCCATTTTTATCAAAATTAAACTAATTGTGAAAGTTTGTTGCAGGATTTATGAAAAAGTTACAGAATTGACTTATAACTTCTTTTCCTTGGAGCCTTCAATCGTTTTTTTCGAGATTAATTTTGTGATTTTAATGTATCTGTGATTCGGACCGACCATTGTTTTTTTACATTTTTCAACTGTGAAAAGTCAAGTACTGTTCTTCTCAGTTGTTTAAATGTTCAAGGAAGTACCATTCTCACTTTGAACTTCAACTACATTTCCTAAATTCGTATTTATGTAGATGTACTTTATGTTTCATTCTTAAGTCATCTTACACATTTTAATTTTGTTTTTTTTTTTTTTGAATTTTTTCTTGTGTTGTCTTTATTTTCATTTATTATCTTTTTTTTTTATTTTTTCTTCACAATTATTATTTTAGGGTCAAAGAAATTTCAAAAATGGAATTATAAAAAATAATGCAATACCAGAGGTGAGAGAAGATAATACTTTGAGTATTAATTCAACAAAACCACATATAGAGAGTTAATTCTCTCTTAAAAGGCAGAATTCTAACAGCTTTGCATTTTTTTTTCTTAATTAATATTGATTTTTAACAGATTAATAAAAAAAGACTTAATTTATATAATTAATAAAAAAAACAAAAATAATTCGTTATGAATGTTTTTTAAATCGAATTGCATTAGAATTTTGCATGCACACAAATAAATCAACAATGCAATTTCATTTTAAAGGAAATTTTACTTGTTCAAAGTGTTTGCTGGGAACTTTATAAAAAAATTTTCTTAAAACATTTGCGTTAATGGGAATTTAAACGTAAGGATATTATGTGAAAATGTTATAAACAAAAAGCATATTCTTAATTCCACAACTAAACGCTTTTGTTTTCATAAAATTTAAAGTTAAAGTTTTCCTGGCAAACACATGTACACAAATCATAAAAAAAAAACACACACACTATGTAAAAAACCAACAAACATATCATCGTTAAGGGTCCATTGAAATATTTTCGTCATTTTTCGCCTCATCTTCATTTCAAATTTGCAGCATTCTGAGATACAAGCTTAATATCAAAAATATTTTCAACCGTAGTTGAAAATTATGTTTCCATACTAATATCAGTTCAGAACTTCAAATATTTAGTTGTGTTTGAATAATTTTCTCATAAGTTAGGTTAAACTGGCACACTTAGAACAGTCTAGGTATATTGTGATACGACAAACCATTGGAAAAAGAAACTACCTCCCTGTGAAACCTTCGCTAGAGCCTTGGATACAGTGACAGATTATATTTATGACAGTGTGCATGAGATCGCTTCGATTATCATAGATTTTTGGGGTTATTTTGTCGGCTAAATAGTTGACGGTAGTACTAATGAGCCCAATGAGATGCACTAATAATTGCTGAAATGAGGTATTTATAAGAATCAGACCTCAAAATGAAGGTGTTAACAATAGAGTTATTGGTCAAGAGAGATTGATTTGAGACAAAATATCATCTCCCAAAATTAATGTTTAGTACTCGCCCTTAGCCTCGCCTTTAAAAATACACGTAAACTTCAGTTTTTTTTTTAAATGTCTATAACTCAGCAGGATTTTATGCTATTTCAACGCAGTAAAATGCAAATTAAATGTCATTTTTGCGACGTAACTATAAATTACACCTGTGAGACAGTACAGGCCAATAATAATTTTATTGTTTTTGTTTTTTGGTGTTATTGCATAAATAGTTGCAGTAACAGGAAAAGTGTTAGTGACAAAATTGTCCTTCCTGTACAGTTTTTTTTTCTTCTAAGAAATACCCAAAATTAAAAATACATAGTATGAATGCAGAACAGTTATTTTATCTTTTTTTCCAATGAGAACCCTTTTAGTCTGGTAGTACTTCGAGATGTCTTCACTAAACATTATTCTTAGGGACGAGTATAGTTTTGGAAAATCCAAAAAATTATCAGATTCGAAAGATAGATTTGTGGCTTGCTAAAATTGTATGTTTATTAATCTGATCGAGTGCCTTAAGAAACTACTTTCATACCAATATTAACAAGAATTATGCATTTTAATCAAGTTTTTTTTTTAAGTAATAATAAATAAATACTCGTGATTGCTTAAAAACATATTCTAACATCTTACTATTCTAAGCTTTAATAAAACAGAAATTTTCTCTTGTGTTGAATGACAAAGCTAAAGAGATGAAAGCTCAATCTGGCTCTCCAGTAGCTTAATGTAATTGATTCGGTTGAGTACCTTTCCTCTTAGTTGGTTAAATTCATTTTTTCCGGCTTTCAAGTGCTAGGCTTTCATGATGGTAGTGACTTACTGCTTCCTCGATGATTGGTTAAACAATATTATCGTTCAGTATTTCTATTGTCATCCTTTTTATCAATTGGCTGGAGTATTTGGAGATGCATAGACTATCGTACAAATATTTAATGATTTTGTCTTCTTCGTGAAGTTGCTGCTGCTACTGTCTGTTGAAGAATGATCTCTTTCCTCTCAAACAGCTTCTACACGGCTGTTTTTGACTTATATGTAGTGTATCACATTGGAAAGCTGTAGCTGATGACAGGTGTTAGGAGAAGAGATTAGGGGTTATGTTAAATTTAAAATGACTGTTAATGTTTCCCTCGTAAGAAATTTGGGAACGTTAGCACCGCTGGAATGTTTCTTTCGGAAAATATTGGGAACATACATTCATTTCATAAAATTTTTTGTTCTCTGGAAAATAGTTCTAGGAGAGATTCACGACCGCTCAAAAAATTCTGGGGTAACAAAATATTTCCGTGGAAACAAAATTCTCCTGGAGATTGGATAAGGACCATTAAGAGAATCGTTGTCTGGCTTTATCCAGTTCTTCTTTTCGTCAACGGGTGCACCCGAAGGAATTCCTTAAGTGCTGGTTTAAATTCAGCAGCTCTTTGAAGTTGATGCCTATGTAGATACTTGGCGTTTTGTTCTAGTTGCATCTGATGCTACAATTTCCTGTCGAATCACAGCCTAGTCCGTTTCGTTTTAGACACAATAGTTCCGATACGGATACCCTATCTGTTGTAGAACTTGAACTTGGAGTACGTATTGGAATCTAAATACGAGCTTCTAAAAAAAAATAACAAAACAGAAATAAGCAAGGCGTGTGGTTTTTATTTTTAAAGTATGTATAAACAGAAATACAACACCGAATAAAGCTTTGTTTTAAGTTTTTTTAGCCAAGAGACTCTGCTACTTTTGTAAGCGCCTGTCTATCGCTAGACAGTTCTTACTTAATAATTAAATTGCAAATTTATTAACCACCGCATGAATAATGCAGTCAATAAAAATATCTAATAATATGCTAAAGCCTTTAAATTAACTCAAAAAAAAAATCAAAATTTCGAATACAAACTCAATAAAAAAAAACATACATATTTTAACTGAAATACAAAATTTAATGAATGCTGCTACTACTGGAATTGCATACACCTAACCCATTATTTGATTTTTTTTTACGTTTCGTCATAAATCATTTTTATTGTCATTTTGCCCTCCTGTTCATTGCCTGTTAACGTTCGTTTTCACATTCGTTGATGATTTTTTTTTCTAATTGATTATTTTGAAATATATTTTTTTTAGGTTGGTTATCGGCCGTTACGTGGAAGTCACAGCATATCAGATCTTAGTCTAGCTGCAAACTCAGAAACCCCTAGAACACCAAATCGTTATATAAAAGCAGGTGAGTAATACAATTTTTATTTTGAAAATATGTTTCGTCCTGAATTTTCAACACAAATTTATATATATTTCTAAAAACATGCTGCGGTTTTGAAAACAAAAAACAAAAAAAAAAAAACTTAGGATACAAAACACAAACTTCTTCCAATTTCTTCTTTAATTGTGCTGCCTCGAAAGCGGTACTCACACAGAACTGCAATGTAATGCGTCAATTACATCAGAATTATCCTCCGTATCCGCGCCATATTGGCGTCTATACTGCTACCACCACACTAACACCATCAACTGTTCAAGTAGAAACGAAACAAAAATCGAATTCCTCTACATGCCCGCGGGCCAAATCGACAAAATCATCCACCAATCAAGAACCCGACGACTCTTCATCCAGTTACAATAATACTAGCCAATCAAAATCGCAATCCCGCAAGAGTCAAAGTATTTTGAAGAATTATAAATCTTGTCCCGTTTCACCGGTACACGAAGAAATCGACTGGCGGAATCTTCCGAGCAACAATAAGAATATAATCTTCACCGAACCGAAACGACATTCGGTGTATTCCGACGATGCTAGGACAATCCTCGATATGATCCACACAGATACTGAACGAATGATTCAAGAGATCACCAAGAAATATGGTGACCTGGATGAACCCGTAACGAATGTACTATCTACCTCAGCATCGGTACCGCACAACTTGAGCAATACCCGTAGTTTGCCTCTGCCACACAATCATGGGGCTTCGGCCAAAAAGAAAGACAAAGACTCTCCCAAGGATGAAGAAGGTAACTTTAGCTCAGATTCTCTAGAGAACTGCAGTCTTGACCTGGACTATGAAAAAAACCACTGCAATGGTCGGAAGAAGAAGGTCTGCAAGAAGCATCAGAAGAAGTCTACAACTATACCGAAACGATCAGTCAGCGAATACTTTATCTACAAGGAATTCTACGATCAGTCGATTCACCGAAATGTCTCCTTGTCGGATATTCTCAACGATGATCCAACGAGTAAACCAAATCCAGATCATTACGAAGAGGCAAAGTTCCTTGAAACACAAAGGCATTCCAGTGCCAGCTTTTTCCTCACCCAGTATCCCGATAAGAAGAGTCAGGAGAGTCTTCTGTCGGATGAGTTTGGTGATGTCAGTTACTATAACAGCATGGAGAGTATCCTCTCGGATGAATCAGATTGCAAGAGTGCTCCTCTGGAAATGCTTTTCGATAAGAAACGCCTGCGAAATCCTTGCACTCATCTTCTACACGAAAGAGTAATGGACAATGTATCAAAGTCATATGGTTCCAGCCCAAATACTTATAGTTCCTTGGACTTTTATATGCAACAAAAATCTGTTAAGAGCACTTATGAAGCTTTTGATGTGTCCGGCTATGGACTAAATGAATTCTCCGAAAAGACTCGAGCGCCAAATCAACCATCAAGCATTCCCACCATCCATGCATCTGAAACCTATCCTCGTCTGTCAGATTGTTTGCCACCCAAATCTCCAACAAACGATGATGATATTCCCACAATGAAATACAAGAACGCTCAGTATAGTTCCGGAGTGAATAAAAGCTTAAGCAAAGAGTTTGCCTCTGAGAGGCAGAAGAAGAATCCCCTCACCAGTGAGGAGTACGATGATTACATGTTCACTAAGAAGCCTGTTGGCGAAAAGCCTCCTGTTCCGGCAAAGCCACAAAGTCTGATTTCCTCTGTGCTAAGTGGTGGAGGAGCTCCTCCTCCCACAACACCACCAGTAAGTGCACCTTCTACCTCGGTGAAGAAATCATGTAGTTTTGATGTAGACATAAAAGATATGAAAGCTCCTTCCCGAACGGCAAGTGTAGTACGGAAGTTCGAACGGAACTTGGCAAAATTTGAACGGGAGAAGCAGCAGCAGAGCATGCGAACTAGCGCTAGTAGTGGAACTCTCAGTAGCACTGGGAGTTGTCTGAAGTCCAGCCAAAAGTCACTGAATACCGATGGTGGAGCATCACGTCGGGCTTCCAGCATGAGATCTCGCAGTCGGCCAAAGATATCAGTTCGGTTCAATACAGTGAGCCAAATCAAGTACACGCCGTGTGACAAACGATCCTCTTCCTGCAGTAGCAGCAGATCCAGTGAAAATCGAACAGACTACGAAGAAAAGTCCTTTGAGATGTACATCTCCGAGCATGGCAACGAACGCGATAACAACATGGATAGTCTTAAGCTTTACACCAAACCTCCACCTCTAGTGGATGAAGTTCAAGATGACAAAAGCAAGAAGAATTCCCAAAACGAAAAGACTTACGTTCTCCAGCCATCGCTGGACAACAACACCAGCAATCAGTGTCGAAACATTGCCAAGAAAATAGACATCATAAACAAACTGATCGAAATGGAGGAAAAGAAGCTCGAACAGATTCGTTTGGCCACTGAGAATCGTATGAAACCATTCGAGTGTAATTCGAAAGAGAAGGGCTATGTGAAGAGCTTGACTATGAATTTTGATAAACTGGCTCGAGGTATCGAGCGTGATATTGAGACTGAACAGAATCGTGTTGGTTGTGGTAGTGATGGTAGTAGTAGTAGTGAATATAGTAAAATGACAAGGAACATAAGTCTTCCAGATGTTTTAGAAAGTGTTAAATTGCAAGCTTACAATTTTATTACGAGCACTGATGAACATGAGAGTGAGAAAATTCGCATTGACTGCGGTGGCAAGGACAAAGGTTTGATTGCACAATCTATAGATTCCAGTGTGTTTTGTTCTTCTTTGGTTTTGATTCATACAAAAATAAATATTGTTTCGATTTCTTCACCAATGATGAGTTTCTTTCTTCGGTTTTCTTCAATTTGAGTGAAATATTATTTCTCACTGTGTTGTTGTTTTTTAAACTTTTTTTGTTATTAGAAAACATTTTAAAAAGAATTGGAAACGATTTTTCGATATACTTTATTTTTTCTTGTTTTTTTTAAGCTGCTTTTTTTGTGTATAAACAGCGAATTAGTTATTTTTTGTTTTTATCTCACTTTTTAAATAAAATTAATTATTTTGCATAAATATCTGCACCAGCCTCTCATATTCGGATAAATATTGCAATTGGAATTATTAAATCATTATTTGTTCTATAAATTGGAAAATTCGCAATATCTTACGTCCGGGGAGTGCACTTGATTCGCAAAATTCGCATTTAAAGCAATTAGGGAACTTGCTTTACCATTTCCGTTAAGGCACTTCCCCACCTGCGCGTGTCATAATAGTAAATATGAATAAGAAAGTTCGACTTTGTGACAGTGTTGACTACAAATTGCTCATTGAGGAAAAGAATCATCTAGAAGACAGCTATTTTCCATACAAATATAAACTATAAACGCTTCTAAGGCCGGTATTCACCGAACACTTATTAATTTAAAGTCTGATAAACCTATTCACCAAAATATAGTAGTGAATTATGAGAAACATAACAGCCGTTTATCATAGTCTAAGATCCGACAGCAAATTTTGGGAACGGAGATATTTCCAAAATCTACGAATGTGTATGATGATCCTCTTGGGTGGTGATATCGCAATCAAATGTCTTATTTTGTCGCTGGCAGTGAGGGTTGAAAACGACGATTTTTCATATTTTTATTTCGGTGGTAGGTATAACCACTTGAGCAAGCATTTAAACTATAGTAACGTTTGCCCTGATCAAGAATTTTGTGGTCCCAACGTTTTAACTGTGGCCACTCTCAGCCAGACGCATCCAAAAAGTGGGAAAAAAACTTCAGAATAGACCTAGGTTTTTGGTTTCTGTTATTCCAAACTTGAAATATCATGCCAATTACATTTTATACATTCAGTATTAGCTGAGGAAACAAATTTTTAGAACTTTGAACAATTAATACAAAATTTGTTATTTACGTAGGGGTAAAAACATCCAATGGCCTTATTATGTAAAAGGAAAACGACAAAACGAGATCGTTTTTTTTTTTCATTTATTTCATTTCATTTATTAACAATAATATTAATTTGTACACTAGGATTACATCTTTTATAGTACTTAGACTAATGGTAAGTTGACATGAGTTAACGATCGCTGTGACAATTTTTCTCATCACATATGGTTGGGATGGGTATAGAAAATTACTTTCATACTTATGATGGCACTTTAGCTGGATGGCTGGATGCGTCAATGCCACATTTTATATTCTCTTTCAGTCACCTCGATCTCCATTTATCCGTCTACAATTTGACACCTTAAGCCGTTGGTGTTCGTTCCTCCATTTTTTCGCATTATGGCTTTACTTCTCAATTGCTTTCTCAGCCCAAGGAAACACTGTTTTGCAAGAGTCCAGGTATACCAGTTCCATGATCGCCTTTAAGTTATTCTTATATTCACGTTTTGACGAAGTAATTTATGGAAATTCGAATAAAATGGTCTCCCGTTGATGATAACATGTACCAAGTTTTCTTCTCATTGAGACATTCACACAAAATTCTTGATAAGATCTTATAAGCAATGTTAAAAAAAACTAATACCCCTATAGTTAGGGCATAAAAGCCAGCCGCCTTTTTTGGTATCTTTCCTGGTACCTAATAACTCCGGCAGTTTCATTTGATATTAGCCTCGTGAAATTATCTTTCTTATCCTCCAAGTTCACTTCCTAAGACTGCTTGCTGCTGGAATGATGGTTCTCATCACCATTTAGCTGCTGGTTGAAATGGCCGCTCTATAATCATACTACAATCTCTATATTTTGGGGGTACAGGGCGAGAAGTAGACCAATTTTTTCACTCTTCGGTAAAAATCACACTAATGATGACAATCACAAATTATCCCAGTGTGTTTCTTAGCCCATTTCGTCGGTTATAGCATTTCTCACAAGTTTCAGCAATAGTTTGCGGGAGTAAGCTGTGGCGGTCTCTTCAGATTGCAGTCTTTCAACACAGAAATTTCTGTGCGCACCTTATATTCTCCTTAAAACTTCATGGAATATACGCTCTTAGCTAAGCACTATATTCTTCCCTGCTACGAACATTCCCAAATTTGAGTATCTTAATGTCGTTGGGGGTTGGATTTGACTCATAGGTTTTGACGAGGAGCTCATTCAATCTTTCTTTAGGGACTACATCTGTTTTCTCCCTTGCACTGTTGAAAGGCTATTTTATTTTTCATCACAATCATTTTTCCTTTCATGTCTGGCTTGTAAGGTCTGCCTGGAGCAATATTGTTTTTACTGTCAAAAATTTGGTTTTATTTTAAAATACAATTTGGTCTTATTTGCTATCGGAGCCCAAATCATTATCAAATCAGAATAACTGAAATGTACAGTATACCAAAATAAATTCTTTAAAATAACTACCTTCATTAAAGCCTAACGCATTTCATAAAAAAAAATCTGTGCTGAGTTACGGATTTTAATGCTAATATTCATATAACATAGTGTAAATCCTCTACTACTTGATGCGCGGTATTGTATTCGTACCAAAAAGTACGATAAGCTATTGTTTAACCTACCCGAAGTCAGATCTATTGCCCATCTGAGTAGTGGAATGGTTTTCATAATATACTCGTCGGCATCCCGGTTTCAAAACTTGCTGCTAAATGTATATAATAGTTTTATAGAGTGATGATATCTCAAGCTACGAGTCTATTTTCCTTTTCCTTCTCTGCAGAATCTTCTTTTCTTACTGGCTTGACACTCTTTCCATGCTTGGTTTTATTTTACGCTGCTGCATATTCGTATTACTAGGTATACAACGAGTTCATTATTAATTATAATATTCCCTGCTTAGATAGACGACACAAAAAAAATAATACTGTGCTATAAAAAAAAACGAAAAAGCGTTTGTTTAAGGTAGGAAGCAAAAATCTATGTTACCCTGATTCTCCATATAACAGAGATTTCACTGTATTACCACAACTTACCGTATTATAATCTATACTTTGAAAAATTAGTGAATATTTGAATCACACCTACATTTATAAAGCAGAAACAAAAATATAACTCCTACGTTGCAGGCGTGATGTCATTTACGTTGCTTCTCCATCTGTTTTCATACTGAAATCACCCTTCTCATGGTATTTTTTTAAATTATTAAATCAACCTATCACTACAATCTGAATTATATAACCTGCTTGCATTTTAAATCCCATGACACAAGTCGTATGAAAAGTTTCAATCGGATTACCTTTCATTATACAATTTAAAACACTTATCCAAACTTGTTCTATTTTTAATGGGTCTTCCACGCTCTATTCATTTTCAAGCACATTAAAATCAACCAACAATACAATTTTCGTAATTACTTAGCAGTGTCGATCGCAGTCCATTAATTTATTCAAGTATACCCACCTGGTTTGTGATGTGGTCATCTCTCTAATGATCATTCAAACACGACGAAAAATATACTTTCTCAGTTGTATTTTTTTTTTTTTATTATTGTTATTCTAATTTTGTTGTGAATTAGTTGAATTTATTTTATTTCGTCTTTCAAAAAGAAAATGTTGTGTTAAATATTTTACAAGCACCGTTATTTCAAAATTTAATTTAAATCAAAGTCTATGTTCGTTTTTTTCTTTATTAAATATTTTTTTTTAATTAATATTTTATAGGAACCAACAACAAGAACCTTATGCCAGTTCAAGTTGAGGATTCCTCAATTCGTCGTGCATGCTCATTGAGTGACCTTCATATGGGAAATATGGGCAAGAGTAAGTGTTTTTTTTCTAACTTATCATTTAATACTATTTTTTTTTATATATATAATTTAGGCCCCAAATCCAACGGAACACCTGTACAGCTTCAAAAGACCGGAACAAACCATAGGCCCAGTCCAGTTTCACGTTCGGTTAGCAAACGAAACAGCCTTCAAGGGCCTAAGTCATCAGGAACAAGTTTGACAACACAAAGTGGTTCAATGAGTGTTCTAAACAATGGGGTAATATATTTTTTCCCAAACAAGCCATTCAAACAAATAAAAGTAATGTTTACCTAAATTTATAGAGCGATTCTGATCCTGAAGATGCACTCAGAAGTGGATCAACAAGACCATCACCCCAAAGTCAAAGCAGATCGAATGGTCCAATTGGTATTTGAATATTTAAATCCATCAAAATAACCATTTAAACATTGTTTTGTTCTTCTTTTTTAGCTGCCTCAAGACAGTATAACAACAAAGCAACAACAATCACGTCTAGTCGACGCAAGGGTCTTCAAAATTCATTCAACAATGGTATGGACTATTTGTGAAATATATTTTGGTTGGTTATTATCGTTTCTTTTATAACAAATAGGATCTGGACAGCAGGATGATTCAAGTTCAGAAGAAACTCCAGGTAGCTCTTCGACACATAGTAGCAAACCTGTTGTGCCTCCTCGTCCCAGAAATTTATCTCTAGATCATAAGAAAACTATCATGAATAGTCCAAATGTTGTAAAATCTCGTGGTAATTTTGAACCTGTAGATTTTCCTTCCCGCGATATAGATCAATCTGATCGTAAGTTATTACAATTATTTCGAATTAATTATATTTTAATGTTTTTGTCTTTTTTTTAGCAAAATCACAAGTGTATAATATTATAAATAAATTATACACTACAACTACGGCTGCTATGCAGCTGCATGCAAAATTAAAAAATTGCGAAGACTCTCCAACGAGTACGGGCAATAATAATTTAATGCTAAAGGAATTGGAAAATGCTGTGATTATGACGCAACAAATGTTAACCAACATAACGAATAAGTAAGTGTGATGGTATCAAAATGGAAATATTATAGACATATAAATTCATCTAGGGGTAACATAAATATGCATTTTTGTAACGTAATTTGTAACACATGAACAGTTTGTATACAATTGCTGAATTTTGTTGTTTATTTGTTTATAATGTAAATTGCATTAGATAGCTAGTTTGGTATAGAACTAAAATTTGTTTAGTCCATTGACATAATTTTTGGTAGACATCGTGTATTTGAAGTTTATAGTTCATGGTGAGACTTCTTTTCATTTCACAAGTTTCCTGATTTCTGTAAACTCTTCAAACTGAGTTGTTTTTATTGTAAGGCGTATTTGTTCCTGCAGTAGACTTATTTCCTTTCTTATCAAAAGAATGATTAGCTTAAGTACATTTTTTATATGATACATCATACATCTTATTAGCTCTATGATAGTATTAAAAAAATCGCATGCAATCATTGTGAAAGTAATTTCAAAGAATCTTAATCGCGTATGCTAGTATTAATGGGTTCAGTGCACATCAAAACGAAGTTAAATTTGTATACAATAGTTTGAATATTTTAAAAGAATTTTTCACTTTCAAACTTTGTAAATTCATTAACGATATTATCTTGAGAATGACCAGCTTTTTAATTATAAATTCAAGTGAAAGGTCAACTGGTTTCAGTATTTGTTTAATGTTGCGTATACGCCATAGTGACCGTTTAAGTATGTAATCTATAACGATTTAAAAAGAAAATATTGCACCACGAATCACTGATGTTATGCAAATCTATCCAATTCTAGACATAGTCTTCTAACAAAACTTGATGGCAAACTGTAATAGCCATAATATTACTTACTTACTTACTTAGGTCCTCAGACCTTAAAAAGTCCGTTGTGATCCCCTTAAGGGGCATAGGGCCTCCACTACTCCTACGCGCCATCGTGTACGGTTTCTGGAAATATAACGTAGTTCTCTCCAACTCTTCCCCAGCTGTGCAGATTTACTTTCGACTGTCCTGCGCCATGTGCTTCTTGGCCGACCCGACCCTCTACCTGCCTGTGTGAGTGGGTTCCATTGCATCGCTTGGCCAGCAATGCAATCGTTGCCTTTTCGAAGCGTATGACCAATCCACTGCCACTTACGTCTGTGAATAGTACTGTCAATGGATTCTTGACCCGTTCTTCTATAAAGTTCTTCATTGGAAATACGGTTGGGCCAAAAAATCCTTGAGATGTTTCGTAGACACCTATTCACGAACGATTGCAGCTTGCTTGTGACAGTTGTTAAGATTTTCCAAGTGCTGCACCCATACAGAAGCACGGATTCAACACTGGAGCGGAACAGTCTCAGCTTGGTCTTTAAGCTTATAGCGTTGTTTCTCCATATTTTGGACTGCATTCCGAAAGCAGCCTTTGCTTTTTTGATACGGCTGTCGACATCTTGTTCGGTTCCGCCATTGGTAGAGACAAAACTCCAAAGACATTGAAAGTCTTCTACTTTCTCTACCGGTTGTCCACAAATATTGACTTGAACGGATGAGTTACTTCCGAGGCTGATCATTTTTGTTTTTGCCGTGTTAATTTTCAGCCCCACTGCTGTTAATTATTACTGTAATAAGTAACAGCCCACAAAGCTGTTACTTATTACTGAGGATATCGGATTCGGTAATAATTTTCATACCGTAACTGAACTGTTTAAACGAGTTTCATAAATTTGTTATATTTATTTGCTCATTTTTTATCAGTAGTAGTAAAAATAATATTTAATTTTATATTTTTAAAAACTTTATATAAGAGGCTTTGACGTCCGCATCGACTTGACCATAAAAGCAAGTACGTGCTAACCAGTCGCGCATTTTATTTATTGTTCAGTTCTTCTCAAGAATTGGGTCTGTTCACTTCATTTCAGACTGTTGACCCTGACGAATTTAATCCCAAGAATTTCTTTGGGCAGAAATATGAGTTCTGTCAATTAATACGTAATGCGTCAACAGATTAGTAAACACAAGAAAAATATATAAACAAATTGTGGTTGTTATTGAAGTAAATTGCAAACTCTTATTTTACAGTGGAAAATAGTGTTTTACTCAAATAAAAACCAAAAAATGGATTGGCAAATTATCCTGGATGTGTAATATTGTTCACCTAGTTTCAGACATTTTCTCGTTTTTTTAGTGTTTTATTCTTTTTCTAAGAGAATTTTCTCCCCACTCCTAGAAATCTGCCAGACTTCCTTAGTTTTAGTGCACATTAACTGTGGAAGAGAGCCAGACCTATTTTGTATGATTTATTTTCCTATCCTGAAGCCTCACTAATTAATAAGCTTTAGTCATTGGAATTGAGATATTAACACAAACCGCTGCATATATATTTTGTTGCGATGTTTAAAAAAACTATTTCTTACAAATAATATGCTCCTAACCCGGATCATGTATAGAGTAAGTGGTAACCCATCGGATCTGATTGATTGTTAGATTTAAGTTTTGTAAGGAGACTATAATCTTGTTTTTCATAGAAGGGTTACCATCAAAATTTTCACTGACATACCCCTTCAATTAGGCTATAAACTCAAAGGTTTTTCCTTTATACCTATTTTTTCTAAAGTTTTTTTTTCTCTCAAGCTGAGTAACCTATAAGATACTTTCCTTGCATAGGACCACCAATTATACTCTACTAAATCTCTTTATTTTACTTTAAATAACTAATTCTTTATTTTTATTTACAGAAACGATAAAAACTCATCGCAAAATCTTTCGTCATCATTTTCCGGCAATGAAGTAAACCTAGAAAATGGTGATTTTCTAACAATGGTAAATAATTGCGCCGATCTACTGAGCAATGTCCGAAGTAAGCACAAACCCGATGACTGTGAGAATAACTCCTAGTGTGTAAAATAAACTTAAGACTTTAAAATTAAAATAATAATAATAATAATACAAAAATTAATTAATTAATTAATTAATAATAGAATACAGTATACCTAGTTAACTAATATTATTTGTTTATATATTTTTTGTTTTTTTCTTCATTGTACTAAACTTATTTTATAGTTCTGTATGATGTTTGATTTTCGTTTCGTTAAAAACAAAAAAAAAAACAGGACATTCGTATTTATTAAGAGACACTGTAATGAAAAAAAAATTATTTAATTAATTTCTTATTTATATAAATTGTATAAGTGAAAGAGAAATGAAAGAAGAAATTACAATTTTATCTGAGAAAGTATAGAAAAATTATATCGAAAATAAGCTTTTCAAGTTGTGTCATTAACAAAAAACAAAAAAAAATTGTAATAAATAAATAAATAAATTTTAATGCGAAATGCATATCGCCCTTTTGTTGGCGAGTATGAAAAAGCAAAGCCAAATATTGCACGATAAGCTTTTAAATATAAAAACATTTTAAAAATTCTCCTTTGCCATCGCTTTTTTAGCGATTAAATGTGTTTTCAAGGCAACTATTATATTTAAACAGAACAAAAAAAATCTATTAAAAGCATGCTTCCATCAAAGAGAACTGCAATTTTTATTCAAAGAAAAAAAGAAAATATAAAAGAAAATAATGTGGCAAATTAATAAAATTTTATTCAATAAAAAAAAAAGTATATTGCTTAAGAAAATATATATATTAATTCATGTGGCTTTCCAAATAATAACTAAAATAACAAAGAAAAAAAAAGAACAAGAAATAACACAAAGAAAACTTACTAAAATGTTAACAAATAAATGCTCTTAATATATATTTCTATAAGCAAATTATTTAAAAAAAAAAGAAAGTAAACAAAAAACATTTTCAATATAAAAAAATGCAATATTTATTATAAAAATTCACATTGAACTGGATAATAAGTGTATTTGTATTTATTATAAAGAAAAAAAATCATTAATGCGAAATAAAATAGAATTTAAAGCTCATTAACAACAACATTTATTAATTTTTATTTTTAATAAAATATGTATCTGTATTATATCAAAGAAGAGAACATAATAAGTATGAACGAAGCCAAATGCCCTACGTAATTATTAAAAAAAATGTATTTTTGAATATAATTCTCACTTTCCATCATCTTATTAGATTCTAAAAATTATATTGCAATCCGCAAAATTAATAGAAATTTTATTACAGCTTTTTGATTTGAAAATATCTTCAGCTTGTTAGTGAAGCTTTTTTTCTTTGCTTAAACCTGCATTATAAATTTTTTTTTCTGAAGTAATTTCTTAAATTTTTTTTTCAAGTGCGAATTGCTTGAGCAAGATATTCAATCTTTTTAACATTGTAAAGGAATAGATTCCTTATAGAAAATGAAATGACTTTAAAATGTTGAATTTTACAATTCAGTTTTACTTATGTCTGAAACTTAAGGGGATCCAAAGTTTTTGTTTCCCTGGGAATTTTGTTTCCCCCGAAATTTTCCTGCTGCAGCGAATTATTTTCCAGGGAACAAAAAAATGTATGAAATGACTATAAACTTCGAATGAGACTCATTTACGTTCGCCAGTTTCAAAGAAATGAACCATTCCTTGGGAATTTTTAATTCACAATTACCTCCAACATGTAGTAATTTTTTCTTTAATTTCAACTTATTAGCTATTTTTAATTGTTGTCAAATATTGTTTGGTCCACACTACAATAGCTGAGACCTTCCTTATTTGTCTCTTCAGATGTGATAGAGATAGCTGTAGTCAAAACGATATCGTTTGGCGATAATCGAATTTCGGAATGACCCCCCTGATCGATCTTAATCCACACAAATGATTTTATTCACGGTAGCAGAACAGATTCTCCTGGAGATTACTGATTCTCAGTTCAACACACAACCCAAGCAGCGAATTTTAAAAGAAATTTCGGCTAATCTTGTTTCAAACTTCATAAAATAACTAGATTTTTTTTATAATTAAGGGATGTTTTAC
This sequence comes from Meliscaeva auricollis, assembly GCA_948107695.1. Lineage (NCBI taxonomy): Eukaryota > Metazoa > Arthropoda > Insecta > Diptera > Syrphidae > Meliscaeva > Meliscaeva auricollis. Next base: position 26,382,121 of record OX403618.1, read on the forward strand.
ACAGTTTTGAAGATTGTGCACTCTTGATCTAAATTTTTGATCACGTAGCTTGCGACCCGGCTATAGCTTTGATACCAATCCATTGAAACAATTCTGTTTGCGCCAGAAAAATCGCCATAACCTTGAAGCTCTCCAATTCTGTTAGATGAACACTGATTGGCTATACAAAAAATTGTTAAACTGGAGTAGGTATTTCAATTAAATACCTTTATTTCGATCGTTATCGCTAAATAATGCAAAAGTGGAAGAAAATTACTTTTCTAAAGCACTGCAATGGTTTTATTTTTTGTTTTCGTTTGTATAAGTACTAACGTTTTCGTATGTGCGAACGGCTTGCTTCATATAACTCGAAAAACGAAGGAATTTGTTTTGAAGTTGTCGTACAGTTTCGTTTTTGTTGCGTTTTTTTACAGAATCTGGCCCCAGATTTTGTACTGAGACAAGCTTGCTTAAACGTTTTTGAATAAAACAACAACTGGTGTGTGTTACCCCCAAGTTATAACTATTGCATGGCAGCTAACCCAATCATCAGAATTAATTGTTCAATTATTTTGAAAAACTTTTGTCGAAGCTGGGCATGGTCACAAGCAATCAATGCTGCCTCATGACAATCTTTGATTCAGCACAGGTTTTATTGTTTAACAAAGTGATGTTTTTACTAGCCAAAATAAGTTGGTGTTGGTTATTCAATATATTTCTCTTTTTCTCGGTACTCTTTTCACTAGCCTACACTTAGTTGGACATGAAATCGAGCTGCTAATACCCTTTTGACGTAATTGTTAGTGCAATCGATAGAGTACTCTACTTATCATGAAATGTGAATGTCATCTTAAGATTAGCTAGTTGCGCTTAAATGTTCTTTTTATTTTATTTTATGTTCGAACAATAATGGTCTAATTATGTCATACGAAAACAATCAAACGAGATTATTTTGGCGCGTACGATAGAGCATATCGGCTAATAGGATAAAAAGGAGAAAAACCAACAATCCTTACTTTTAGTTATCACTCATGGCATGTATGAAAATGTTCCATAATGGAGGTTTTCGTGAATACAAATTTCACTGGGAATGTTTCCCTCCTTTGCAATTGGGGAACGTAAATTTATCATATCCAGAGAAATTTATCTGCTTTTATTTTGCTGCCAGGAGATTCATCATTGCTCAATCATAAAGACTCCAATTGTGTTTCATTAGTACAATTAATTGGGTGTTCCTATAAGTCTATTACATCCTGAGAAAAATACAATTAAAACTGTTATTTTCTTATACAACTTAGTACTAAAGGTATGTACCCACTACTGAGTCGAATTTTTAAGGGATATCAAAGTTCGTTCAAATTAGTGGGGGGTTTTAGAAAAATTCAAGTTATAGGGATTGAAAATAAACGTAATTTATTTTACTCTAGAATAGAATTCTGGATTTATATACAATACGGCAAGTAGTTCCACTTAAGTATGTAGTTCTAAATTAAGAAAAGCTTATCTTATACTAAACAACACTTGCAATAACGCTTTAATCACTTATGAAATATTTATTTGTAAGCGGTCATTGCTTATTTCCACAGCTTTTATTGGTATACGCAATGCCCGAAACTTGAGTTTGGTGAATTTCAAATAATATCAATTAATTAGGGCAACCGCAATATGGGCCGATTAGGTGAAATAATATGACTTATGAACTATTTGCGCAAAACATCAATTGTTGCACGAATTGTTTTGAAACATGAGTAGGTGCCTGTATTAATATGAAGGGTTCAGCGAAATAACGCCACATGTCCACTTCTTGTCAAAATTAAACCAATGATGAGGCCTCGTATTATTTATTGAGTACTGGTTCATAACCATAACTTTTAAAAACCCAATTTAATTCTTTCTTCAAAAATGAAAAATGATTTGCCTCTAGTACTATGTTGTATTATAAACAAAATTTTAAATTGCGTTTTTCTCGTAATGGACTTATTATATGCCGATTTTTTTCAAATTTACAGTCTTCCCAATATGGGCATCTCGAATACAATCACTCATCCTTTCACAAGTTAGTTGAGTTTTGAATTTCAATCTAATTTTAAAATATAAATGAGATTCGTGTTTTTTTAAGATAAAGATTTTACTCAAAATTACAATGTTATTAAAAATGCAGTGTTTAAATATAGAAAATAGCAAAATTAATATAATAAATACTTCAAATAGCCTTTCAAGCCAAATCTTAAAATTGCTTTTTTCCCTGATAAAATATAAATACCTAACTAAAAATATACCAATATTAGTAGAAATGTTTTTTTTATAAAATAATTTTAATAGAATATAAAATTTATAACTTTTCCTCTAGTTAAATGGTTGTGTTTTTGCAATTTTGTATTTATTTTCATTTTTTTCAAAGGGTACGTGTAAAAAAGAAAACGTTTTTTAGTTCATTCAAAAAAAAAACAATTTTAAATACTTACATCACTATTTCCGAGAATGATCGCTCATGTCAGACTTTATTCAAATTTGTTATTTTTTTGGCAGAAAATCATTTAAAAAAAAAACGAGTTAATGGAGATTATTGTTGGTCATACATGAGTAATGAGTTAAGCATTTTATTCAATCCAAATTGATAGCTAATGTTGTTAAAGCCTAATTTACAGTTAAGCGCAAAAACAAAATAATAAATTTACAAAACTGTTTTCTGTCATTTCTGTCCATCGTTTTTATTCTATAAAAAAGCAAACTTGTTTGTCATACCTCGGGTAATAGGCATGCAAAACATACAAAATTGCATTTGTAGCCTTTGGTACCAATTGAAAAAGGAAAAAAAAAAGTAATTTATGTATTGGGTACGGTGATTTTAAAGTATAAACATCAAAATATGGTACAAAATGATGCCCAAAACAGACTAAAATTTGCTTTGAAGTTTTGTTTTTTTGTTTTTGCACGCTGAACGTACCTTTGTATTTATGTTTTCTTACAAACTTTTTATTGATGTACTCTGTCGTTTGTGTTTTTATAGCAAATAGAGAGCAAAAGACATCACTGTCCTAAACAAATTTCAAAACATATCCCTTGAATATTTTTTATTTTATAGTAAAAATATTTATTATGATATGTTACAAAATGAGTTTCGTCCTTTTTTATTTTAATTATATTAATGGACTTAAACTTTTATTTAATTAATAAATAAAATTATTTAAATTAAATATATAAACAAGCAAAAAAAAGATGCACAGCACATCCGTCCAATAATAATCTTAAAATTGTTTGCAAACAAAAAAAATTAAAAAATTTCTTTGTCAATCAAATGTTGTTTCTTTCTCTTGTTTAAATTTTTTTAAAGTTGTTGTTTAGTTTTAATGCAATTTAGTAATTTTTTAAATAATTATTACAAATAAAGTTAATTTTAAATGTTTTAATGCACACTTTTTAAATTTGTTAATATATTAATTTGTGTTGTAATTGTGCCAAAATAAAAATACTTATGCCTTTGGCGGGAATCAGGGATTGATTTGGGTAAATTTTAAAACAAGTAATGTTTTTTTGTTTTATTTTTTTTTAAATAATTAAAATAATTAATATATAAAACAAATGACTGGTAATGAGTTACTAAAAAAATCAATATTTCATTAAAGTAACGCAAAAAAAATAATATACTTATGATATGAACATAGTTATATACATTTAAATCAAATATTTAACTTATAAAAATTTAAAAATAATAAATTTGTGTATGCATTTTGTTATGTAACGATGTATGATGTGAACTATTGTGTTTTACATTGGGTGTTTATTTTGTGTTGTGAATTAAAAAAAAAAAAACAAATTAAATAAAACAAAAATGATTGTCTCCAAATACTTTTTCGAAAAATACATTAATAATAAATATTAATCAATTGTAATATATTTTCCATTTACATTTATACAAAAAAAAAAACAAACAACTTATCTGATCCATTAAGTTTCATAAAAATCATAATACTATGATAAATAAATTTTAAATACTAAAATTCAAATAATAAAAATCGTTGTTTTTCTTCAAATATAAATAAAAACAAAATCAAGTGTAACCGAAAAAAAAAAATTAAAACAAAACTAAAACTAAGAAGTTTGGATTCAATACCATTTATAATGTGTATAATTAATATTATAATTATTATTATACATACAATATTTTTACGATTACATTGTATAAATTATTTGGTAAACAATTTAACTTTAATGACATTTAATAAGAATATTTATAACAAGAAAAATAAATATTTTAATGAAAATCGTTGTTTTTTTTTTTTTATTTTCTTCGATTGTTGCATTTTGTGAAAAAGTTTTTTTTCGGAAATGGATTGTGTTGTACCTCTACCTAGTCAATTAAATTACAGGGCCCATATTACGAATTACGAAACGAAACGAAAGGAGGAGAACTATAGTCACGACTTTCCGATTATGAATTACGAATGGATGAATATTATACATTTATTCATATTTTTCTTTCTTCAAATAGCAAAACAAAACTAAGACACACAAACACAAAAAGTACGAAATAAGTGACATTTAAAGCTGAAACTCAATCACGCTTTGGGAAAGGTTTCATCGCGTTACGTTGAAAAATCCTAAACGCTCGCTTCTGTCATTCTGACTCAACAGTTGACTGAAATATAAAACATAACTGATAAATAAATGACAAATGGTAAGTCATTTTGGAAAAATGACCGTTGAACGGAAAATAATATGGCATTTCAGTTGAAATATGATAAAGCATCCATTTTTATTGCTTTTACATTGTACTGTGTTTGAAATAGAACATTTATTTTTCAAAGCTATACAAAATGAATCTATTGGTTGTAAAAACGAAATCATTTATTAAAATTTTCATTGATTTGCTTCAGTATGTAGGTATTTTTGTTAAAAAATATGTATTTAGACTCATAAGACATGCGCTTAATTTATACTTTGGTTTTCAATTTTACATATTTATTTTACTTTAAACTTATATTTTCATCTTATATCTTTTGTATTTTGTTTATCCATATATGTATATGTACAAAAATATATGTAAACAAAAACATAAAAAATACCCCAAATACCGACTAATTCGATGGTTCTATTTTTGACAGAGTTTTAAAAAAACTTGAATCAAATGAATAATCAATTTGTTAACAGTGTTTGAGTAAAAAAGTAAAAATAAATCGCTTTTCTTCAGTTTTTTTTTTTGTAATTTAAGAACTTAGACTCTAGTTTTGAAAAAAGTACCTTTTATCTATCTCGATATGTTTGGTGAGTCAACTTCGGGAATTTTGTCTAAAAATATGCATGTGAAAAAATTATTTCAGTATTTTATTTAATTTTAATAAATATTTGACAGTTTTTCGGCGGTTACTTTTTGTTGGAAGGACCCGTAAAAAATGTTTTAAAATAATAACTTAAAAAACATATTTTTCAGCAAAAAGTAGAAAAAATAATACTCTACGACCAATAACGGCCGAAAAATGGATAAAAACGCCTTTTTCAAAATAGTGTATGATGAATAATTCACATTTCGTTCCGTTTCTGCCTGAACCACGTATCTACAAAGGAAATTTTATTTAGTTTTTTTTTAAGAAATTTTAGTTTTTCTCGAAATTGAATAAATGGATTGAATAACAATAAATCGAATTAACTGTAAAACATATTAATTGAGGTTATTTCACCATTTATACTTTTTCATCTTCCTTACTCATAGTTTTCCAGCGATGTCTAATGTTAAGCAAAATCTTTTAAGAAAATGTAGTTACGAGGTTCACGCAGAAACGGGACGATTTGTTTTAATTCTTTTGATCCTCGAACAAGTTTTTTCCACACTAAATGTTGCTATTGAAAGAATCGTCAACATCGCAAGCCAGAATTCTTACGATACCAACAGAGGGGTTTATTTTCACATGGTGATAATATTCACAAGACTTAAGATGAATCTATGGACATTTTGCTTACGATCTTGGACATGGACATGCTTTAGTAGAAAAAAATACATAAAAATACTCCTACCTTTTATTTTAAAATAACAATGAAAAACAATTTTGGGTTTTGAATAACTGAAATAAGCTCACCAAAAAATGTAATCACTTTCTATTAAAGAATATCGAATACATATATGTAGGTAGCGACATCTAAGAAAAAGAAGTATTCGTACACACACTTAAAGTGGTGAAGTAAATTATGGTTATAGATTGTACGTAACGTATTTGATTCCATTTAGATCTTAAAACTATTTATTTCAGTTCTCGGCAAAATTATATATCAGCTTCATTCCCTGGCTACGTGCCTGGACCTAGCTGAAATTTATTTTTTTGAAGGATGGTGGCATTGTAACATGATTGTGTTTCAGCTTTTAAGTCAAACACAATCGCTGAAAGCAGTCGTAAAAGAAAACGAGTATCGATTTTCAAAACGGTTTTCGTAAATCGTCATCACAATTTCACGAAAACTATGGATTTTGAACAAATTTTGACTTTGTAACGGTTTTTTAAATTAAAAGTAATTTTTCTTATAGATTTTAATGTGCTGAATTCGAAAATCACCATAAAAAATTAAATTAGTTCACGTTTACTAAAAAAAAATGATTCATTTATTTTTTTTTCTCATAAAAATAAAATACAGAATTAAAAAAATAATATACTAGAAATGTCGATGTTCTAAAGGTATTTGTCATGAAAATAAACTTTTCTATAAGATTGAAATGCGCTGAATTCAAATATCAGCACTTAAAATAAATGCAAGTTTATTTTTTTTAAATAAACAAGCTTACCGTTATTTTTAAATACTTTTTTTCTGATTTATTATATGTTTTTAGAAAATTGCCCCTTTCACCCCTTTTCTACTGTAACTTTTTTCTTGTTTCAGTCCAACCTACGCGATCTATTATCTTGCTGCACCATATGCAAATTTTGTTAACCAAAGTTTCAGCCTTAGGTGTGTGAAACTAACTGTTATATCTCGAAAACCTGAACTAAGACATCAGTCTTATGCATGGATCTTTATTCAGAATGACTAGCCGAGTCGATTGAAACAAGTACGTGCTACCAATGCTCGATTGTATCTAGTCAACTCTATTGTTTCAAGTTACGTGCTGGGCCCTGATCTTTTTGACTAATTTATTTTACTATGGAATAAAAAATATAGGTATTGCGATTTCTAACGTTTCATGTCAAATTACATTAAAAATGATGTTTTTTAGTTGTGGGCTTTACTAATCCAAATTTAACTCGGAAGCGTTATATTGAGCATATTTTGAAGTAAGTTTTGAATTAACAACACACTAACACTAAACCTAAACTAGGTAGGTCCCAGGAATCGAGATAAATTAAATCGAAATTGTTAATAATTTTTACTGTCTATTTGCGTAGTATTACGAAACGAGCGTCAACACAACGATAATGAAGTAAATGAAAGTCACGACAAAGAGCTGTTATGAATGTAAAACGAGAAAGAAGTTTTCCTGGCAAATAAAACCGAAAAAAAGTTTTTATTTTGGTCGCAACTTAGGAAATTAAATGATGAAAATGAAAACTTAACGATAGCTAATTGGCAGACGTAAGGAAAACAAAATTATCGTTAATGATTCTCGTAATACGTAATCTCATTTGAACGATATCGAAGTAATTTCAACTATAAGCGTTTTATAATAAAGGGCCCCTGCATTTCAATCGGTTTGACCACTGCAATTATTGTTCAAAATCACTTTTCATGAAGTTGAAAACATCTTGGACTAGATTCTTTAAAGAACGAAACAAAAATTATCAATTCCTGAGAAGATGCTTTCTTTTTAGGCGAACGAAAATTCCAAGGAAAAAATGGAAAAGATGTTGTTTATTGAAATACAATTATTATAAAGATTGTTTAAAATGCATCCAAAATAGATTTACAACCGCTTAGATATCGATAAAATCGAATTGTATAACTAAACAATCCCGCTTTGTTTTAATTTCGGAAAAAAGCCAGAAGCCACAAATTTATTTTTGATCGATTTCCATTTCATAACGAGTGAAAGTGAAATGTGGATCTAGCTGATAGTAAAAGTAAAAAACTTTTGTTATATTCGCGTAAAAACGCACGCAAATAAGCACGTAAGAACGTGCGTAAAAACGGGGGTCATGCTGTCGAGCATGCTCGCCCATGTGAACCCCCCTATCCATATCTTATAACCATGCTATGCGTTGCTTCTAGTTCGCAGTTCTTCCGTTTTTCGGGTTATAGCATATCCTGTGTATTTGTAGCACCACTACCGGCTCGTATACTGCTGAATCCAGCGGTAGCTCCTGTGTCAGCCCGGGTGCCCTGTTCTATTTCTTAATTTTCTTTCCATGATTTTGGATTAGATTTACTGTTATTTTTCAGGTACGCATATTTTAAATTCGTTGGCGGCATACTAGGCAGTGCTGACGAAGTGAATCTTTGGCGTGTCAAACCATTTTATCGGAGAATTTTCCACTCCGACGGATACCTCGCTAGGATCAAATAAACATAAAAGCAACAATTACTAAAAAAATATTCCTTTCACAACTTAAAGTGTCATTCTCTATTCATCAAAACAATTTATTCTGCATATTGCACAACATCAATGTCTATCACCAGTCACTACTCAATGCAATCACCAGGACATGATGATGATGGTGTAGTGTTGGATATGGTCATCGGGGTGTAGACCGCAATTACCAACCAATTAATTACAATCACTTTTACTGCCAAAAGTCATATAAACAGCAGTAAAGCAGCGACCGTATAATTGAACACGGACGTATACCTCTCTCCAGTCATTCAAAACCTCCACAAAACCACTTGCATGCGACCACCATAAACTTTTCACTTAACCGCCATCACATCGAGTAGGGAGTTGTTTCGACTTGTAAGTAAGATCAAAGCAGGAGTCTAGATGTCGCATCCTGTGGTGCAAGACGAAAATTACCTCAGTGTTTGGGTGTTTGTTGGTGGCTAATGCTGACTTCTGAGTTTCCTCACTGAGGATAACCAATGAAACTGAAAGTTATAAACTGCATCACTTGACACTCTTAATGGGTTAAAGGTATTTCAACTCTTGAACACTTTTTAAAGATACCGACACTGTGTCGGTGACACATCACGACTGCTGCTGGAAAGAAGGTGAAGTCACATTCACCGCAAACCATGTGTTTTATCTTCTTGTTCAAAATGGAATGAAGACTCAAGATATGATTATTAAGAGAACAACTTCTTAATAAATTATAGCTTATTATAGGCCAAGAAGTAAAATAGTCAATTGGGGATCTTAATTAATATTCAGATTGTTAACGTACTAAGCAATTTAAAAATAAATTAAATGACTGGTCGCACGTATTTGCTACTAGGGTCAAAGTTGCTGTGGACGTTAAAGCTTCCGCTTCTTATGCAAAGCTTTTCAAAATAAATCTTTGTATAAGAAAAGTTAAAAATAAAACATAAGATTTATTACTAAAGTGACTTAAGCAACATCTTAAATTGTTTTGAGCTAAAAACAAGGCCTTTTGATTCCGTTAAGAAAAATACATAACAATTGATAAAATCATTACAGACGTTTTTGTAAAAATCTTCAAAAGGGTGTATTTATAAATGCAAAAAATCTGCGCTAGTACAAACGCAGTTCTTTTCTTATGCATTTATGAATGCACTTACAGCGCAGAATGTGTGCAGGCCTAACTTAGTACAATTTTCATGTAAAATGAAATAATTTTTAAATTAAGAGTCTGACTTGTTTCTTCGTTTTATTTTTTCAAAAGGGTTCCCTTTAAAAACAATGAGTTACAATATTTTGTATGGTTAGAAAACAATTTTGTAAATTGTTGTTTAATTAGGGTGGTGCAAAAATATGTTTTTTTTCAGATTTTAAAAAACTTGGACTTAAATTACACAGAAAGTTTGTAAGGCGTGCTTATTGAGATACAAAAGTTAAAATGAGTATTTTCGCATTAGGGTGGCTCAAAAATAAATGCTATTTTCTACGTTTACTTGTGGATAAGAATGCTTTTTATATTGTGGTATTTGATCATGTATTTCTATCAATTGATATTAGTATAATTGGGCTTAATGATCATTAGAAAATAATGCAATTAATTAAAAAAAACAATTCATTTTTTTCCCAACGTTTCTCCGGTTATTTTCCGGCTTCATCAGGGGATACAATTTTTATTTGGTCCTTAAAAACAAAGTACAAAAACAGGATTGTTTTAAAAACATTGCGGTTTGTTAAAAATCCTAACAGTCAAATAATATAAAACGGTATAGCTTTGAACTTACTTTTGAGTTTAATCAATTACATATTGTTGTTATCACAGGATTACTTTTACTTTAACATTAAATTAATAAATTAAAAACAGAATTAAAAAAATTAAAAAAACAGAAAAAAAAAATTATTTATTTAACATTAAACATTAATTAGCAAACAAAAGATAAAACACTTATATCACAGATGAGGTCTTATGGCAACACTATATATTGCACTTATGTTATCAATGTCTTCCTTATGGTTCATCGTCTTATCTATGTTTTTTTGGATGTGCAGACTCTCCAAAGTGTAGCGAACTCCCATACGGCGATCTTTCTCAATTATTCTCACATTGTCAAAATCTGCTTTGTGATCATAATCTAGCATATGTTGTGAGAGTGCTGTAGCTGTCTTTTTCTTTCTTATGTCCGCTTCATGTTCTGACAATCTCACTTTTAATGTGCGCTTCGTTGTTCCAATGTATATTTGTTCGCACTCTTCACTTGGTTTACCCCCACATGGAATTTCATATACAACATCATGCTGTTCTGTTTTGTTAATTAGTGGTTTAGTGTTAGTGAATATTGTTTTAAGTGTAGAGTTTGCTTTATGTGCGAATACTGTTTTTTCTCTGTCTATTTCAAATGTATTGGTAAGGTTAAGGTTGTCTGTTAGGAGAGGGATGTAAGTTATTGAGTAATATCTAGGGTTACCCTGGTTTGTTTTTATTGCATGTTGGTTATTTTTATTTGTTATTTTTTGTAATTTTGTGTTGATTAGATCATTGATAATTTGATTAGGAAAATTGTTCATTTGTAATATTTTTCTAATTTTTGGGATATTTTCTTGATGAAACCTTGTATCGCTTAGGTCAAGTATTTGTTTATAAAATTAGTAGCTGTGTTTTAGTAGAATGCTTTTTGTTTACTTGTGGAATTCAAAAATATTTCCAGGCATGTGGTTTATATTTGAAACCAATTATCGGAAAAAAAACATTTTTAACTAGGGTGGTGCTTTTTTTTTAAACATTACGAAAAATTGGATTTAAATCACACAAAAAGTTTGTAAAAGGTGTTTTGTGAGATAATAATTTAAAAATGAGTATTTTTACATTTTAAAAAAAAATAGTTTTTTTTCTACGTTGACTTGTGGTATTCAAAAAATTCTAGTTGGTTAATATTTGAAACAAATCATCGAAGATAAAAAAAAATCAATAACGGTGGTGCAGATCCTTTGTTTTGCCCTTTCCAAACAACTTTTACTGAGCACAACATTTTCTCTTCGCTAATTTGTTTCAAATACTTACCACGATGATTTGTTTAATTCCATCATTAGATTAATAAAGATTTTTTTGAGCCATCCTAATGCAAAAATATCCAATTTCACATTATTATATTAGTATACGCGCTTCACAAACTTTCTGTTCACAAACTTTCTGTGTCATTAAAATACATTTTTTTTCAAGTGCACAACAAAATTTGCACCACCCTAATTGAAAATATTTTTTTCATCGATAATTTGTAACATTAATAATGTCGATAATGTAGAAGATAACATTTTCTTGAACCACTGTAATACGAAAATACTCAATTTAACATTTTTATTTCAATAAACATGCTTTACAAACTATTTGTGTGATTTAAATCCGATTTTTTCGTAAAGTGTAAAAAAAAAGATTGCACCACCCTAACTGAAAATATTTGTTGCTACGTCAATTTGTATCAAATCGTAAACACGTAGATTTTGTTTTTTTGAATTCCACAAGTTAACGTAGAAAGTAGCATTTTTTTAACCACCTTGATGCAAAACTACTCAATTTAAAAGTTCTCAATTTCAGTAAACATGCTTAACAAACTTTGCACCACCCTTATTATTTTTTTTCCAAAATAATTGTTCTTCAACATTAGAATTTATTTGCATTAACAACATACAAATTTTATTCAACTCCTGTCCATCAAGAGCTATAATAAATTGTTTCGTGAATTTTGCAGTCAAACAAATTTGGCTGCGGAATCTGTCCGACGCTGACGAAAGAATGACGATTATGAACAGTAGGTTCTGCAGTCGGAATAGGTTAGTACGATTGCAGATCTGACTTAATTAACGCTGCTATCACAGTACATTAGTTAGGCAGACGTTTATTAACTTACCCTACCTACTACTGTTTGTAGCACACAAGAATTTTAATCAAAATCGTTAAAGGTTTTTTGAAAAAAAAGTATTTAGTTCTTAATTTTTTGTCATATGGCAGGTTACGTTAAAATTGGTCCTGAAATAAATTCTATTTCCCATCTTTGGTGCCACTCAATCATCGTAATGTCATGTTTGAATGTTATCTCGAGATCAATTTTTTTACGAATCCTAAACTTGCCCTCGCAAGTAAAAAGAAGAAGATTGCACGTACTTGCTCTTAGGGTCAAAGTTGCTGTTGACGGTAAAGCTTCTTATATAAAGTATTTGAGTTTATAAGAAATGTTGAAAAAAAAATCATTACTTAAATGACATAAACAGCATCTTTATTATTTGTATTTGTTTTAAGCAAACTAGGTATGCCGAAAAAATTGAAAATCGTTGGTGCCCTTTTTAAAAAAAAATAATTTTTCATATAAAAAATTCTCAAACCTTGTAAAAAAAGATGGCATGCCATTTTCAAGAAAATATTAATGCACATCAAAACCCGAAATATTATGATTTTTACAAAAAAAATGTTTGAACGTTCTTTTTTTCAATTCAATAATTATATTTTGAAAATTTTGATAGAAAGTAATTTTAATGTTATTTAGAAGATTCCGAATAAAAAAAATATTAAAATTGGTGAGGGCATTTAAAAGAAAGTCAAAAAATGAAAAATACGGTTCTATGGAAGGTACCGTTAGCAACATTTTAAAAAATATTTCTCTCATTTCAAAAAGGCACCCCCCTCCCCCACACTTTCATATGTTTTTTTCCTGTCTTGATCAAACCTACACCGCTCTACCCTTTTGGAATACTGCTAGTGAACAAAATCTGAAGATCAATTCGCATTTTATCCGAAAACAATGACTTAAGAATTTCGAAAAGGTACCCTTTTTTCAGATTTTAACACATCAGCCTTCGTGTATTTCGTTTCACATTAATTAACGCAGTAGATTATACAATCTTAAGATGCAAAAGACAGTTATTTGTATTTATTTCACAAATATATATTTTTACTGTTCAATTATTTTATCCCATTCAAACCAAAACAGCTAAAATTTTAAGTTAATGTGATGATTGCAGAATGATATTAAATCTGTTTGCTTACATAACTACAAATCATTTTGATGGCTTTCACTTCTTGTTGGAGCCATTTAACCTCGTCATCGCCTTTAAATGAAACTGATGTTGCACAGCACAGACAATATAAGCTGACACACAAAAGCCAAAATTCAAGAGTCAAATCTCTGATGGGCTCTAAAGCCAAAGTTATTGCTTTCATTCGTTCATTTATATATTCTTATCACAGAGAAGTGGTAAAATGCAAACGATATCAAAACCGTCCCTTAAGTGATATGATAATAAAGTTAAGTGAAAAAATGTGATACGAAAACATTTCGATTGATAAAATCAAAACAGTTTTTGGTAAAGAAGGTACATAGGAATTGGGGAGTGGAGTCGAAAGTATGGCAGACGACTTTAATCGCTAGTAGATAAAAAGAAAAAGAAGGTGATATTACCACACACCAAGAATTTCTTCACTTGATAATTCCAAAAGTTATTGATTGTCAAAATGTTTACACTCTAAATCATTTGAATTGGTTCAGTTCCTCATAGTTTGATTTTATATTTCTGTAAAATTCAATTCAAAATTTTAAAGATTTGAACAAAAATTGAAGACTTAAAAGATTTGCTGATATTTTCCAAAATTCACCTTGTCAATAGTGCAAGGAAGGAAAACATAAGTCCAAATAACAAACTGCACATTCGTGCAGTACAGAGCTGCTGGTACAGAAAATTTGAGTTTGGCAATTATATATATACAATTATAAGTTTATAATAACGTTTGAAAGGAAATTTAAGCGAAGTGGATGCAAAAGCAGATGCCGATGTGGTGGAAAACAGGCGAGAAACAAAACGGGAAACTGAGGGGAAAACAGGCAGTAAATACGGCGGGAAAACAGGCGAGAATCAAAGCGGGAAACAGGGCAGAAAACCAGACGGGAAAACAGGTGGGAAACCCAGGCAGGAAACCAGGCGAGAAAATAGGTGAGAAACAAAACGGGAAACAAGGCAGGAAACCAGGTGGGAAAACAGTCAGGAAACCAGATGGGAAAACAGGCAGAAACTCAGGTGGGAACCAGGCAGGAAACCGGGTGGAAAAAAATGCCGAAAATAAGGCTGAAAATAAGTAGAGAATAGGCGAGAATACAGGAGAGAAACAAAGCAGTTTTCCTGTCAGCGGAAAACAAGGCAGGAAACAGGCGGGAAACCAGGTTTGAAACTAGGCGAGAAACCATGCGGTGCGAAGTAAGTTGAAATTAAATCAAACTAAGAAAAGTCAAGTAAAGAAAAGTAATTTCAACTCAAAGCAAATTTAGAGTCAGGTTAACTGCATTATGTATTTTGAATGTATCATATTTTAATTTAAACATTATACTACATAACTACATTCAAATTAAACAAAAAATAAGGGGTACATCACAAAAATTATTAACAGAGTTTTGTTTGTATTTTATTGGTCCTTGAAACCTTGAACATAAAAACTATGGAGTATGTTCCTCCCGAGCGCTTACCCTTTAATTTTTCGAATCGATGTATTTAAAATCCTATTGGTCAGAGAGAAAAAGTTTGTGAGAAACAAATATTCAACTTGACATTTTGACTTCACGGGTCTGATTCTCTTAAGTTAGCACCAAAAAAGATAGAGGGCAGCGAAGTTCGCAACAAATATTTTTTCATGTTTTCACAAAAAAAAGCAATCAAAACAATAAAAAAATGAGTACAATATTGTTGGTAATCTGCCTTATCAAAAATTCTATTCGTATCGTAGAATTCAGAAAAAAACTATCACAGATTCCATCGTAATGGAAAATTTCATACAAATTACGAACGAATTCTATGATTGATTTTGCTGGATTCGTAACAAATCTACGATACGAATGAAATTCATGATAAGGCCAAATGTGTTTGTCGGTAAAGAAGGATAAGAACCTTTTTTTTATTTACCTACAATATTGTATTAAAATTTTTGGTTGTTTTGATTGCTTTTGGGTTTGTAGTGAAGGAATCTGCCCTCCTATATCATACGCAATTTTTTTCAAATAACGGGTTATGGATATTTAAATCAAAAATAAGTCTTAAATACATATCAATACTTTAAATGTATGATTTCATTGCAATCTGGCAAAACTTTTGTCATTTACCGAAATTAAACCGTTTTCCGGACTGTATATGGTTGAAGTTCAGATTAATCACTTAATAAAACAGCTCCTACAGAACTGATGACTCCGGCAAATAATATACTAGACCCCATAGATCCTTCTAAATCTTTTAGAAATCTTAAGAAATCAACTGGGACATTTTTTAATAGGGTAGTAGACAGTAGTAAAACTCAGCACTTATGAGAAGCTAGAACCTGATATTAGGTGTGTTTTTTTGGCAAAGCTATCCACAGTACAGTAGCATCAATGTGCACAATGTCATCATCAGATGGTTGACATAGATAGATCAACTCAGTGCTAGGAGGGGTACAGATCAAAGTATCTAGAAAATTTTGCTGCACAAGATCTTGCGTCACATTCACCGTGGTTGACAACAACAAACAACATAAGCAAAGAAGTTCCAACATAATAACTACAAGGTATAGTTGTAAGGGGTTGGGTATGGGTATAGATGTTCAAAGTTGAGATATGTTTGGGGGAGTATGCTGACTCCCTGCAACCTTGATCTTGATTCGTTCTCGAGATATGTTGAGAGAAAAAAGTGTCACGAACACACATATCTTTCTAAAAACGAAGGATTCAGACTCTAGTGACCACAAAACGTCGAGAAATTTCAAAATTTTCACTTCGACAAATCGCACCAATCACAATAACTTCCAATGGGAAATTAATAAGACCTAAGAGAACTTTGTTTTCGACGGGTTTTGAAGGAAAGACAGATGGATCGAATCAAAAAATTAATATGAACTTACAAACCACCCAGAAGTTGTTGATTGGATGGATTTTGATTTATCATCTCCTCCATTCTCCTGAAAAATATAAGTGACGCAGAAATAATTTCATAAATTAAAAATATAACTCAGCTTCTAAGTGTAGTACTGATTTCCCAGTGTATACGCAAGCAGTTGAACGTTGTGTAAAACTGGTTTCAGAAACCTTTAAAATTTTGCGGAATTGAGAATGATAAGTACCAACTATTTAAGTATTCTGCGGACAGCTTTAAAGCTCCCTGGGAGTTGGATTACTGCCAAGAGCATTTAACTTTTAAGAAGTTTAAGGTCTTTCCGCAACATTATTACTCTCAAATCGGCACCAACATTAGGTTTAGTACCCGTCCAAGTCGACTGTCAAAGCCAATTTTCTTTTGTTTAATCTAGTTCTTAATTGTATCTATGCTTAAAAAAATTTACGATTTCGGTGATCTAAAAATTTACAAATGAAACAGAGCTTTCTATATTTCGTTGGACTTAAAAACCATCAAAACAAAATTGTTGAAACAAACATCGCAGCTCTATTTCATTTCTTTTCGTTTCATTTCATTTCTGTTTTTTCCTTTGGCAAATGAAACAAACTGTCAAATGTTAATAATATATTTTTGCTTTTAAAACCTGTTTCCAATTGCATTTATGAAATATTTGTTTGTACTTCTAAATCTACTATATTTTATTTATAATTTGTAGAGCACACTTAGACACTTTGTTAGTGTCCTTAAGTTAAATTGATTTTTATCATTAATTTTCTTCATGCGATTTAATAAAACTAAATACGAAATTATAAAGTACATATCTCATTTATTTATACAAAATTCCTAAGAATAACTCTACAATGATAGTAGAAGGAGAAATAAATATTTTATTATCATTTTTAACGAAGAACTGCTCGAAAATAATAAATTTAAGAGAAGAATTGAGATTTTGCTTGTGTATTGTGAGTGAGAAACTCTCATTGGTAGCGTACCTACCATCTTTTTTCCACAACAAGTTAAGTACAGTGTTGAAAATCTAAAAAAGCTCAATGTTGTGCTTTTTTAGTTCTTGAACCCATTTCAGCTGAGGAAATGTGCTACAACTTGATGTTTTTATTTATGTCAAGCATTTCACCTATTCAAAGCGGGTTTTCTGAATAGAATTTTTAACTAAATGAATATAATGTATTATAAATGTCATAATTTTCATGAAAAAAGTTAAGAGAAAGTTAAACTAAATATTCAGTTTTAACAATTAAATTTTGTTCTCATTTGATAATATTCAAAAAAGGATTTACAAATAAAATATTGAAATTGAATGTCTGAAAAATACGAACATGCGCATAATACTCGTAGCATTATTTAATGTTTATTTTGCTGGAGGACAACTTCTTTACATAGAGATTGAACATATTTCCTCATAATAAACACATTCATAAGTAATTTAGGCTTTTTTGTTCGTAATTATAACTTATGAATCTGTTCCTTCAATTTCATCATATTTTGCAACATAAGTGATTGAAGTACATAATATCATTGTGTCTATTCATGTTGCTGGGTATACAGAAAATTCTTTTCAGACACTCTTTATTTCATCAACATTCCAATACACTGAAAAAAATAAAAGTTTTAGGTATTTAAATATTATCTCGCAACTTAAGTTAAGTACCTACTTAGCTAACTTATCATCAGGGGAATAGCTGCACATTTTTGGGATGAACCCAATTTTTCAATGCCATTACTAAGAGCGTTATACAAAAAAACTAAAATTAAAAAAATCCTGCACCATTTTGAAGGGTTTTTGAAGGAGCACCCTCAAAGCGACGTTTAAAGCTCCGTACAGCGATAAATATTCTACCTACAGTAAATTTTATACGGAGATTTTTGTTGGTGGAGCTGTCCTGTAAAAAAATGATTTCATAAACTTTGTCGCAATATAAACTCTTCTTGCTCTTTCCTCCGAAAAACAAAATTTGTCCATTAGTTTTTGGCTATTATCGTCAATAAACTTAAAAATAATATCTCTTCGAGAAATTAAAAAATAACTGTTTTTTTTTCGTTAAGTCAACTGTTTACGAGATAAACGCGAAACAAAAATATCTATTTTTTTTTTTAAGATACGGATTTTTAAATTTAATCTATTTTTACAGAGATGCAAACAGCTCAAATTTCAACTCAGCTCACAGCTCAGCTTGATGTGTGTGAGCTAGCTCAATTTTTTAGCTAGCTCAAATTTGTGCTTCCAGTTGAACTGAGCTGATTTGACCCGAGTTGCTATTTGAGCTGAGCTGTTAGTTTAGCTGAGCTGAGCTAATTTGAGCTGAGCTGCTATTTGAGCTGAGCTTTTAGTTGAGCTGAGCTGTTAGTTGAGCTGAGCTCAGCTGAGCTGAGCTGCGTTGTGCTTAGTTTTGAATACATTGGAAAATATGTATACCTAAACTTATTAGGAACAAACTAAATATAAAAAAGATAAACACGGATGGATTACTTTTAAATGTTTTTATTATCAATTTTACACATTAATAATTAAAACATTTAGTAAACATTAGTTTCACTTCAAAATTTTCGTCTTTCAACTGGAATCTATTTCAAGTTAATGCTAGTTTGGTAATGCTGAACAACCTTTCAACTGCTGCGCTGCTTGGAAGTCAACGTTGTACTTTAGGAAAATGGTTTTAATTGCTTTGAATTGTTTGTGTTCAAATACCTTTAGGGTTCTTTCTCGATTGTAATTGAAATCATTTAAGATTTTTACTCCAAGATTCAGTGAGACTTCTATATAATCTTCTTCTGAGTGCCAAAATGAAGTATTAGTACCAGCTGTTGATTCTTAATGGACTATATTGTTATTTTCTGAAGCTAAATATATGTTAGAGATAATAAGATCCTCTTCGGCTCGAGATTTATCCGGAAAGTATCAGCGGATAAATTGCAATTTGAACTGTGGGTCGAAAGTTTTTCAGCACCTCATCAAATCTGAAATAGAAATAATTATGTTAATTGATTATGTTAGTATTTATTCATAGAGATAATATTTACCTTTAACCAACTGCACTGCTTAGGAACAAGATTATTTCAGAACAAATTTCAGTATGGATTACCAGTATTTTTTTGCAAATTTGTCTTTGATTTTAGAGATAACTGGTAACAAATATCCTATTTGCTTTTCCTTGCAAAATATCCAACGCTGATGCAATTGGTTGAAATATCTGGAATAATATAAATCAATTAAATGAAATAAAAAGAGAATACATATTTTATGTTGAAGGTATACTTACATCACATTAATTAGAAAGAAATACAATTTCTTCCTCATAGAATGTGTCTATTTTTAAGTTCTTAAGGTGTCTTGAAATATTTGCCCATTTTGGTTTTTATAAAGTCGGCCTTTTGATTGGATATGTTTTGTGCTTTCCATATCGCTGAACATTTTGATTCCACACTTGATTTGAGATCCTCGCTGAATTTGGATCCTGGAAGAAAGCAAGAAAGAAGCAGATTATGTAGGAAATTGGATGAAGATTATAGAGTAGACTAACATGTTCGTAGGCATTTTAATAAAATTTACATGAGCACCTAATAAAGTTACATGTGCGCCACTTTCCTATGACTTTTTTTTTTGATCTGCAAGAGGATCCATTCTTTGTTCCACAAAAACAAAACAAAAATCTTTCCGTAGGATAAATCAAGTTAGCCTAAGATTAAGATTGTTAGTGTTTTGAGTTTTTCTCCACCATCACTCTGTTTTGTGTCGTCCGGCTGCTCTAACATCGCACATTAGGAATAGTTGGCATCGCACATAGCCATCAGCACAATAGAATAGTGGTTTTTATAATAATTAAAGAACTCCGACCACGAATGTGCGTTCGATTGCATCATAATGTGCTTTCCAGCAAATCGCTAAACTTAGATGGGACTCTCCAGTTGCAAGATATCTTAAAGAAAATAAAAAGATTATAGAGATTCTATAAATTAAAAGATTAAATGTAGTCTTTATTAATTAATTTTTACTCATCTGAGTGTTATCACCAAACGCATTTTGGCAAAAATAGGTTTTCCTATGTAGTGTTTCTTTCCAATAGCAGGACCAACAAGAACCAGCAGTTCCTCAAGTTGATTGGAAGACATTCTCAGATATTACAAAAACAGCTGAGGGTCATTGAGAGTCCATTTTTGTTACTTTCCTGAAAGTAAGGATAAACCCAGAATCTTTTTTTCTTCTTGGGTTTTTGTTTATCTTCTTGAAATAAGAAGGATGCCAAAAGTGGCCTTCCATTGCCGTTCGTTTTCCATTTTTTTTTTTAGTTTTAAACTAAAAATTTTCCACCGATGAAATGATTAATCCAAATAATATGAAAACATATGACAGCTGTAATAAGATTATAGCCAATTATTAGGAACTCGAAAACAGGATTCAGTTGTTTACTCTTGCTATCCTTCTTTGTATAATATATAGCTGAACTGCTTTTCCTACTTTTCCTCAAATGTGCAGTGCATATACTTTGACCGAAAAGTGAGATCATATCTGCTGTGCATTAGCATTAGGCCCATCCCACCAACTAAAAAATCTCTGAGAAATTGAATCTAAAAATGTTTCGTCGCAGAGATCCCCGCAAAATACATATAACTGACGGCTGAGATTTTTTATCCCACTTAAAAATTCTAGGAGCCCTCAGAGATCTCTCTTTGCGAGACGCGCCTATTGACTCTTCCATTGAGATGAGAAAACTATGGGTTGGGTATGAGATTCCGCCGCCGTTTCAATACCATTTTATTTTTTCTGTTTAGAGACTCGATTTCATGAGAATCAACAAGAACGAAGGTTTTTACTACGTTTAGTTTTTCGATGCCTCGAATATGCAAATAGCGAGCTAGCCTGTAACCTACCTACTTCGACCCACTATAGGATTTGGGGTGAGTGCGAGGGTGTATGCAAAGTTTTTTTTCTTTAAAAGTATGTTCCAATAAAAAAAATTAGTTTTAAGACAAAAAAGTTGTACACTTTGAGGAGTATATTGCGCCTTGTTTACCCGCAAATCGCGTTTAAAGATACAAATTGCTTCTTCGTATCAATCCCTAGCTCACGAATATATTATTGTAAGTGTCCTATATTATTATTATTAATTAAAAATTATGAGACAATACTCTTTGAAATGTAGGTACTAAAAACCCCTCCAAATAGTAGCAAACTGCGGAATTTTTGACAGGCTTTTGTTACGCGGGATTCTGTTGGCTGGATTTCATTACGCTCCCGAGTAAACTGTTGCTATTGGGTTGTTGACAACTGGAACCGGTTTTGCAGGGTTTTATGTTGGACCACACATTTGTTAAGGTTGCAGTTTCATTTATCATATCTTGCTGGTGCAATTGACACCGAGGTTTTGTGTGGTTTAAGCATTGAAAAGTCATAATTGCTGGTAATAAATTAATGAGGCTGTTGAAGAAAGTTTTACTCTTATACCAAAATAACTCGTTCTGCTAATGCATGTGGGGTCATTGGACTTGTGAATTTCGGTGCACTTTCTCTCCCGGAAAACGTGGTAAAATAGTAAATCTGGGAATTCGCCTGTCAGATTTTCTATAAGAAATATTTACCGGAAAATGGTAATTTTTTTTTAAAGAAGTATAAGTTTCGAGACTATGACAATTTATTTTTATTTCCGACAAACATTTTTTTTGTTGACATCTTCACTCGTTATTTGTAGAACGCCCACAGAGGGAATTTAAGATTGTTTTTTTGTTTTTTGTAACAACAAAAAGCACGAACACTGTCAAAAAGTCGTTCAAAGCGCGTAATACTGTAAGCCCTACCCGAAATCATCTGAGTAGTGGAAGGATAATTTAAGACGACAGCTATTCGATTCGATATTTTGCCGTTTACGTTTTAATCGAACATTTTAATCGAAACATTTGCATTATAATTTCTATCTAAAGGAAATTAAACTAAAAACTTTTAAGTATCCCTTAAAATTAATGCGGAATTAATCGAATACAAATTTGCCGGATGGCCAATCTATTCGGTATAAGCGAAAAAATTCTCGAATATGGCATTTTACCGCATGGACTCCATGTGAATATCTCAATTCAAACCTTATTGCCCTACGGCATACGTTAAAATGCTGTGTACGGGAAGAATATCTCCGTCTGAACGAGGACAAAGAGTTTCCATATACGCCGTCAGAAGCAGATTAAAAATTATCAGTGATTATTTCAATATAAATTATGCTTAAATTAAGTTGAACTTCGCATTTTGAAAAATGTCTGCATCAGCTAAGTTGAGTTCATTGAAAATACAGCCTATTTAGTATATTTTTTTTTCATTTTTATCTATCAGACTCATTTTCATTAGGTGCATCGTGCATTAGCCAAACAGAAATCGATTTAATTTATTGCATTATCAGCAATTAAAACGCTGAATAGACAAAACAAAACAAATGGCGCGACTGGTGTTTCTAAAACATGCAATTCTGCAGACTAAGCTTAAATAATCGCATCGAGACCACGGTCATTTGACTCCCCATCTTGTGATTGTGGGCAGACATTCACTATCAATAAAGAGAATATAATTTTATAATTACAGCTGCTAGATATTTGAAGTGCAATGATCCATGTGTGGTGCATTTCGTTGAATTCGCTATACGACCAGCAGAGCTATAGAAAGAACAAAAAGGCTACTCAACGTTTTGAACCTTGGCGTTGTGCCAATGAATTGAAGTATCTTCAGGCGGACGAGGCCCAAATGTATTGCACACCATCATGCCTAAACATAAGATACAAGAGTGTTTAGTTTATATCTGCGAAGTGGCAAAGTATAGCAGTATATGCTGACCTCAATGTAAAGTTCATGCAAGCATATTGAAATGAAAAGGCTCTATGCATATAATGGCTGCAGGCCCCCTACCTCTATTTTTTTGGCAGACGAAGAAAAAATGTTTTTCAATCAAGACCCAGCACATTATGTACAAACATAGATACTTCAGACAACATTTTCAATATTAAGGTTGGCACCCTAGGTCTTGGGACCGTTTTGAGTGAGCATAGAGTGTTGCATCCAATGTATTTTGCTTACAAAGTTCATGATTTCTTTCAATCGATTGAATGGGATTATGTTCTGGGAAATTACATTATTTAGAAGCTCATTTAACATATTTGATCGAAATAATCTCAGTTGCTGTAGCACAAACAGGCTATAAGGCCTTTTTTGCCAAAGATCTCCACGTGCATCTTTGATCTATGTCTAATTTTCCCGAAGTCATAAGTTTGCTGAAATTTTCAAAATTAGATTTCAATATGTATCAGGAATTAACTTTGAATAAATATTATAGGTGTTTCACTTTTTTGTTGAGTAAGGACGTCCTGAAAATTAATCCTCTTTATGTGATTTTACCTAGGAACATATGTCTTCTATCTCAACGTCCCTCTCGAGTTATAGCATAAACTTTTTGTAAAATGTCATATTTTTAATTACATTTGTTACATTTGTTGTCAAAACTACATGTGAGTGAAAAAGTTTGGTATCTTTCTACTGTCAGTTTTTGTTATCCTTGACACACAACTAGGTACCTTAACAACAAGGTATTTCTGGTTAGTGGAATCTGGGATGCAACAAGGTATTTTAAAATTTCCATTTTAATTTATTCAAAAGATTCAGTGAATTTTATAGAATGACAAAGAAGAACATTGAAATAAAACACATGTACATACACATACTTTTCAAAGTGTCGAAAATTTCACATCCATCCCACACAAACACAACAACACGTTTGTGTTTAAAATTTCTGTGTCCATCCTCAACCCAAGCTTTCATTTTTGGGGCATAGTGTTATGTTACATCAAAAGCAATTAGAAGTGAATTTTGCAGATTCTTATCTACGGCAAAATTCTGGAATATATAACTTCTTTAGCAGACACAAGTTACTCTACCTAAACAACGTTAGTTTTCTCATTTGAACTCGAGCTTCTGAAAAACAATGTTGCTTTATTCATATGTTCATACAATACGGCATACGAACGAGTAGTAGTAGTAGATATAGTGGATTTGCTCTGAAATAATGGTGATATAGTGATGGGCTGATGTCTATGTAGTTGGTTTGCCATATTTTTGGCATTGACGTTACACACATTTTGTTACAAATATTGTTTAAAAAATGTGTTTGACTGACGGATTGGAACATTGTTTTCTAATGCGCTCCACAAAACCAATAGCTATTTCAATTATGAGTCATTGTATCTTTACTCGCTCTAGGCTCTTCCATTTTGATGGGTTTATTGAGAAAACACCTTCCGGAATAAGGGTGAATATCTGAGCTCTGGGGCCTATCATACAAAACTACATGTTCATATGTAATTGTATAACAAGTGAAATTGTTCAATTTTGTATGGGAAATTGTAAGATTTCATAGGACCGTGGTCGATGGTAGACTTGCCTGGTCTAATTCGGAGTCATTAAAATACCTGACCTTTCAAGAAAGAAACTTTTGTCGCTGGTCCTGAACAAGATGGCTTGCTTAGGACCATACATCGGGTCGGAGGAAAGTATGCCCAAGGAACGGAAACTCGGCATAGTGTCCTTTATTTTATAAGAAATTATATGCTCGGAACAGCGCCAACTAAAGACGCTAGTCTTTGTCTTCTCAACAATACAGAACCAGAATCTTTTACAAACGACCTGATTAGACGCAAACATTTTGGTTTTAAGCGAGGAAATTTAAAAAATGATCGAATTTTCACACACCGGTGCAGACACTGGGCAAGAACCCCAGAATGCCACTATGATAACGTTGAAGTCTTATCGGCTTCCCGATTTTGCCAGCGTCTTCCAAGCGGATATACTGGCAATTAGGGAAGCGATTCTTAAACTAAATCCAGATCTTTATACAAATGTAGCTATCATAACGGATAGTCAAGCAGCCATTAAAGCCATATTCGGCTACGACACGTCCTCTAAATTAGTGCATCAGTGTCAAAAACGAACTCGTCAAATTAAGCACCGACTTTGGGATTTCTCTGATCTGGGTTCCAGATCATAGTGGTTTTGAAGGAAATGAACGAGCGGATGAAGGATTAGTCTAGAACTTTAAAAATTTAAAGATCAAAGACCTGATCTCTTTTCTTAACGCAACGAAATGGATACAGGGCTTATTTCAAGTTCAACCGCTTGTACAGATTGTTCTTTTCAACATCCATTGTACCTACTGCGAAACAGCAGGCTACAGTTGGTAAAAGGATTTAGTTTTATAAGCGGCCGGATGATCACTCTACTGGAAAGCTTTCTCGCACCATCACCAGTCAACGATTTACTAGTCTGAACAGTATAGATGGTCATGGGGTGATTCAGCATTCCAAGGCTAACTATATGCATTGCCATGTCACATCTTTAACTCTCTGACAAACTTGTCCGCTTTGGTGGCAGAGACATCCCGCTGATTTTCTATCCAAGTCGCACAGAACATCAACGACGCATTTGATGTCGAGAGACATCATATTATTTTTATCCTTAAAATTATTTTCTATATTTTTTGTATCTCTTTTAACGGAACGATTGAAATCAAATGATTTTCATAAAAGTTCGAAAAATCATGTTTTTGAACCCTTTGAACAGCTGTTACTCTATGGTTTTTGGTCCAAAAGAAAAAAAAATATCTTTTTAAAAAATTAAAGTATTTAAAAATTAGAATTACTAGTATTTATATGAAAATAGATCAACAAAACATGTCAACATTAGTGCAGCGATCAAACGAAGGATCACCCTTGCTTAGGCGGTATTTAATGATCCTGAACTTTGCAGACAATTTAACTGCTAGTCTTTGGACACCTGCCACCACTGCGCCGCCGCCACCGTAAAACTGAGTGGTTCGGACTCTTTTGGACATTACTTCGTTATAACGGTAAATAAAAAATGGCGTACCGAGCATTTATCGATATAAAGCGGTTGTCGTACTTTTTTCGAAAATCGGTTAAGTTTTACGGTAGTGGCAGATGTCCAAATACAAGCAGTTAATTTGTCTGCAAATTTCAGGATCATGGTGTTTAAAGTATCCAATCCTCATGGACAACGTGACGTAGGCAGGTCATATCTTTAGTGGCGCGATCAAGATGTTAACTAACAGTTAACCTACATCAATCAGCAACCATCTTAGTGTGCGTAACTGATGGCAGCTAGCTATGAACCGGCCTGTTTTCATCGGTTTTTGGTTATGCCGTAATCCACTAAGGTGTTGGCGAAAATAACTATTCAAGTTTTCATTCCAGATTGTCAAAAATGCAAAATAAATTATAGTGGTCTTTACCGAACACATTTGCTACAATTTGAGACCATTATCGTTTAATGAGAAGCCAATTTGTGGTCGTCATTTTGGAGCACCAGTAAAAATTGTTCAACTATTTAGTATAAGGTACGCAAGGTTAGATCAAGAGTGACATTTTATTATTCCGTTTTATAGCCAGGAAATACTGCATCGATCGAAAGTGTGTCCAAAGTTAACTGTTTTGTTGTTAAGCTATATCATTTCATAAAGCATAGAGCAACGTTGAATGTGACCAAAATGTACCTTTTTGTGACACCTGGAGTTTACATACAGACATATTACATGGACAGTTACCTAAACTTATGTATACAAACGTCATGCATTTGATTTCTCATTTTAATTAAAGTGCTATCTTCTTTCTCATATATAACGAGAACAAAATAAATCACAGAAAATGCTGTTACAAGTCTAAAAAGGCAGTTTGTTCTTTTTTTTGTTGTTGGCATAAAATGCATGCTTGGTAAGCTCTGTAAAGTTGGGACCAACTTTCAACTGACCACAGCAAAAACATAATTAATAATTGTGTCGTGCTAATCCTTTATCGCCACGCAAAACAAAAGAATACATTTTGTAATATTCCGGCTTCCGGAATCCGGAGCCGGACAGGAAACAATATATGCATACCACCAAAACCAGCTGTATGAATCAGCAAAACGGAAGGTGTATGAGTTATAATTACGTACAATGAAATATTTCCGCAAACACACAACCAGGCCAATGGCAGACCTTCCATTTCATTATTGCAAAAAAAAATATTAAATGTGTTTATATTTTGGTGCATGTTTTTGATTTATACATTTTTTTATGGACATATTATTTACCTATGGCAGAAATTTACACTGGATATGATATTTTGCAGAATAGAAGGTAAAGACATTTTGTATTTCCAGGTATGGACACCAGGCCTTTCTTTCTGCTCCTTAAGAATTAAGCGGTCAGGCCGCCATTCAAAAAATAAAAGATTTACTACTTTTTTTAACAAAACACAATGGCTTTAAATTGAATCAACGACTATTAGGATAGAAACGAGTGATACTAGGAAAATCTCTCCGAGCGTCTTTGCGCGTCATTACGCTTGTTTTTGATGTCAGAACGCTCAATTTGGAACGCTATGATGTTCGTTTTTGAACATCATTTAGTCTGTTTTTGGGCGTCATGACTTTTGTTTTTTAGAATCGAAAAACAAACGTGTATTTTAGTAAGGGTCACTCATTTTTATTCATTACTTGTTTGTGGGTATAGGGATCTCGGGCAATATTATTTCTAACATTTCTAAGCCTCACGCAAAGCTTCTACAAACTGCTGATCATTAACTTCTGAATCTCTTGCTCGATGATACTGAGCAAATTCTTCCGAAATTCTTGTCTCTTCCTTCGTGGATAGGGGTATTCTGTGTTTTATTAAAACTGTTGTGCAGAGTAGCACATAAATTAATAATTTTTCCACTTGTTCCGGGTGTATACAACGCAGTGGTTTCTCTTTACTGCAACATCTAAACAAGAAACCATTTGAATATAATATGTAAATAGTATATTAGATTCTATTTAAGTTAAAAGCTTTTTTAAAAGTCCTATTGCGAGTCTAGCAATAGCAACTATTGAAGTATTCTTCAATAGACAGCTTTTAACACGCGTATTAGTTTGGGTTTACGTTTACTCGCGTATGACGCGCGTTTTACGCGTTTTTGAGGGTCATGGCGCTTGTCACGTGGCCCGTTTTTTGCGCATCATGATTCTCGTTTTCGCACGTCATTACGCTAATAAATGTGCGTCATGAATCTCTTTTTTGCGCGTTTGACCCTCAATTCGGCTCATTTTTTGCGCCTTAAATTGCTTGTATTTGCGCTTCATGAAGCTTGTTTTTGCGTCATGATGTCTGTTTTTGACCGTCATGACGTCTTTTTTCGTCCGTCATGACGCTTTTTTAGAGCTACATAGGTTTTTAATGAATTATTGTTGCCCAAAAGTTGTCGAAAGGTCTACACAAAAAAGCAGGTCTACATATAAAATAAATATAACCGAAGTGTGGTATATTCTCTGTTAATCAACCTATATTTTCTTCTTAAAATACTTTTCCACTGCAACACATTTCATTTGCAAAAAAAAATAAAACCCAAACTAAACCGCAGCACTGGCTCAGTTCATAATTTGTTCAACCAGTCGCCAGACGCATTGGAACCGCATTCAGCTCAGCAACAAATTAATTTCAATCAATTTTACCAGCAAAAGCCGGTTAAATGGAGGCTGCGATTAATTTCGAACGCACGCTTCATCCAGAATCTACATCACCATCATCATTTTATATATGAACGAGGATAACTACTAGGTGACTGTAAAATATTTACTCAACCGCCATCGAAGAATGGAGTCTGTTCCACATCAACCATACAATAATGGGATGGGAATCTTGGTCGGCTCCGGCTGCTGGAGGTGCTGACCTGAAAATGATTACAGTCTTTTCTCAATGAGGTGATCATAAACAAAAAAAAAAAAAAAAAAAGGCTGCAAAAGAGCGACCGCTTATAATTACATTCTACCTGAACATGACGCTTCGGCTGAGATTCTTATCCTTATGGGTTTTAAGCATTGCTTTACGTGAAACGTGGTTATGTTTAAGTGACTCCGTGTCGTCCCCACTAAAACCACCGACAAACATAAAGAGGATGATGATAGGTCACAGCATCTGTATCCCCATTTCGGTGGAGCAGTTCAAAAATTATGATGATGCATATTCCCCCCTTACTTTTCAGATGTGGGAAAAGTCATGGTTCTTAATGGCTTGTGGACTATACGCGCTGTTATTTCTGTGATGCACAACAATTGTACGTGTCGATAGCAATCTTCATTCCGCCATCATATCATCGTGTATAAATGGTTTCTGGGCTCCTGCATTTAAAAGTTGCTGCACTGAGCTGTCAAAAATGTTAATGGAATTTCATACTCGGAATTATATTGTGTGTGTCGCCTCAATTTTTCCCATTTTGGGACTCTCAGAGGCATCATTTAAGCTATCAACACCTTCGTCAAGTCGGCGAGGTACCTATCAGGTAAATAATAAGATAATTTATGCATTGGAGTCGAGTTAACCTTCTTTTAATTTACAACTACTACAGTCTGTTGAACAAAGCATGTCGGCTTAGGTACACAAACAACTGTTATTAAAAAATGTAATAAATAGGTTTTTAATTATTATCAAACTAGCAAAAAACTGGAATTAAAAAAAAAACGAAAAAGATGGTAACATTTGAATAGAAGATACCTATAATGAGAACAAGAGTTCAAGTTGTAAGGTGGGTGTTTCACTATGGCTCATAATTACATAGCGAAAGGTTATTGTGTCTTTGGGAATATTAATCCCAAAGGGTTCTTGATCAGGGATATAATTTGTTATTTTACCATGAGTCCATGAGAAATGGTTTTCGTAAGAATTATAAAAACTGTGAGTTTTCTCTCAGGGGTTAGGATTACCAACTGAGGGAAATATTTTTAAACAAATCAGTCTGAAAGAAGCAAATTTGTTTGTTTCAAGTTTTAAAGCGCTTTAACTTACCTCAGGTATTTTATTTGGATGTTTGAATCACCTGCTGTTCGTTCACACTAAAGTCACTTTAATAAAGAACTACGTGGCGTTTGATGCTAAATTTGAACGACTGACTCTGACAATCTGTCATTTATTTTGTCAAAATACGGACTTCCATACTGGCAAACGAATGAACAGGTTCAAGGACGGATCACAACGTACGCAGGCGTTCACAACACAGCCGAGCAAATACAAGCAATTTATTCAATGTATGTACGTTTTATTACATTTCGTGCAGTTTGCGTTTTGATAAGTTTTGCTTACATAGGAGAGGAAGAGCGCTTACCGATCGCTCTTAAGGAAGAAATTTGACAGCTGCTTACAATAATTGTTGTAAAACAAAAAGCTAAATTTGCTTCACGTTCATTATGGGCAACATGTACTTACATAATGTTTGTCTGTTTGTCGATTGTGGCCTTATTTTGAGTTTCGCCCCAAAAATATTCCATCCGAAATATTTTTTTTCTCCTGAAATGTTAGAAGTCATTGTGAGTTTCGCAAATATAAAATTCCACATTGAATCACGTTAGGGGTTTTCCAATAAGAGGTGTTATTTTGATATTCAAAGAAAAATAGCAT
Source organism: Meliscaeva auricollis (assembly GCA_948107695.1). NCBI lineage: Eukaryota > Metazoa > Arthropoda > Insecta > Diptera > Syrphidae > Meliscaeva > Meliscaeva auricollis. The sequence continues at coordinate 26,412,949 of OX403618.1, forward strand.
TTTTGGAGATAAATGATCGGATGTTTATTTCATTATAAAGAGGAAGGTATGCCGTTAAGAATGGAACACAAAATCAGCCAAATGGCCGCCAAGACCACGCTTACAGGACGATATCCTTTTCATGAAATTTTCCATAACCAAATCGCAAAGTGGCTGCCCTATGTCCTCGATAGCCTCACGAATTTCATCTTTGAGGTCTTGAATCGACGCTGGGCTGTTGGCGTAGACCTTATTTTTCACGTGGCCCCAAAGGAAGAAGTCGCAAGGTGTTAAATCACAAGATCTCGGTGGCCAATTGTGATCACCTCTTCGAGAGATAACACGGTCCGGAAACTTTTCCCGTAAAAGATCGATGGTTTCATTGCTTGTGTGGCACGTAGCGCCGTCTTGTTGAAAGTAAACGTTGTCCAGATCAATACCATCCAATTCAGGCCATAAAAAATCATTAATCATCTCTCGATAGCGCAATCCATTGACCGTAACTGTTGCTCCAGCCTCATTTTCGAAAAAGTAAGGTCCAATGACCCCGCGGGACCATAAACCGCACCAAACAGTCACGCGTTGAGGATGGAGAGGCTTTTCAACAATAACTCTAGGGTTTTCCGAGCCCCAGAAGCGACAGTTTTGCTTGTTGACGTAGCCTCCGAGGTGGAAATGGGCCTCATCAGTCAAGATGATTTTTCGATGAAATTCCGGTTCATTTTCATGCATTTCAAGGACCCAATCAGCAAAGACACGACGTTGTTGATGATCAGCCGGCTTGAGTTCTTGTGTTAACTGAACTTTATAAGCCTTAAGACCCAAGTCTTTATGCAAAATACGGTGTAATGACGTTTGTGGAATGCCTAATTCCAAAGAATGACGAGGAATGGACCAACGTGGGTTTTGTTCAACACTTTGGGCTACAACAGCAATATTCTCAGTTGTTCTTGAGCGACGTGCACGGGTTTTATTCTTCACATCACTAACTTGTCCCAACAGCTCGAATTTGTCCACCAATTTCTGTATTGCGGTCCGACAAGGTGCTTCACGACGACCCAAAAATGTTTTAGTTTTACGAACCGTCTCTGCCAAATTTTCACCATTTTTATAGTGAATTTTAATAATTTCAATGCGTTGTTGAAGCGTGTATCGTTCCATTTTTATTAATAGCGTAGTTTCTACTTGTCAAATGTCAAAAAATGACAGCTTCAAAAGTGACAGCTACCGAAACAGCGGGCTATTCAAAATAACACCTCTTATTGGAAAACCCTATATAAGACTTCGAAACATCATTTTTTGACTATGTGTCACAAAAAGCATGACTTTGACGGATTCCTGATTTTTCTGTTTCTTGTTGTCTAAAAATGATTAGATTATAATAAACAAAGTTTAAAGCCATTGGGTAAAATTATTTATTTTTGTTTGGCAATTTTAATTTTATACCTATAGAAAGCAACGAATTTTTTATAACAAAAATTACAAAATTGTAAAAGGATCCAAAATTTAGGGGGGGGGGGGGGGACAAGCGCCGAAACTCTTATTATTAGTAGATTTTTTTTCGGGCGAATCTCACAATAAGGCTGCTTAATTTCGTTTGTTTTTAGCACATGCTTACATACACGCTTCCGTCTGTAACAGTTCTACCTTCATTCTTAAGCCCAGAACGCTGCTGAAGAGAAACGAAAAATCCTATACAAAAATCACACAAAGAAATCGTATACGTAAAATTTTGTTTTTACTTTTCTTGGTCGAGACTAACGTTTCGCATCAGCAGCGTACTAAGCTTTAATTGTGGATCTGGATCGTTATTATATATATTTTTTGTGATATGCAGATCATTTACAAGTTAAACTGAAAAAAATGATAAGAAAATTGTAAAAAAAGAACCTTGTGACGAAAATGTTAGTGTTTTGTAAAGTTTGTGGAATTGTTTTTTTACAGGTGAATGTGAAGTTCTTGTTCTCGTCATGACCCTGCAACCCCACCCCCTGTATACGCCACTGATCTTAATTCTGTACATTAAAATACTGCAAATCCAAATGCTGTATCTTCAAATTACTTACTTACATAAGAAGGCGCACACAATCCAGGATGGATCTCAGCCTCAACCAACAAATCTCTCCAACTAGCCCGGTCTCTAGCTAGTTGCCACCAGTTCCGCACAACAAAGCCACCTGGTTTTTATCCAAAACTGACAGTGTCCATGCCTCTGCCCAATACAGCAGGTTCGGGATGATTAAGGTCTTCTATAGGTTCTCCTTGGTTCTTTGAGAAAGGGCTTTACTACATAAATACCTTCTAATGCTCCACTGACAGCTTGATTCGTTATTTCAATGATGTCAGCATAAGCCAAGAACGCACTTTTGAAAAATTGTGCTCCCTGTGTTGACTTCTGACCTCCGCACAATTGCTTCAAGCATGATGTTAAAAAGGTTGCATGATAGCGCATCACCCTGTCTCAAACCTTTCTCGACATCAAAGGGGTTGGTGATGTTCTTACCGACTTTGATGGAGCGACGAGATTCCTCCATTGTTATCCCGTACAAGCGGACGAGTTTGGCAGTGATGTCGAGATGTAACATGGCTCTGTATAGCTTGTCCCTATTAACGCTATCATAGGCGACTTTAAAGTCGTTAAAGAGATGGTGTCTATCGATTTGGTATTCTTGGGTTTTTACCAGGATCTGCCGGAGTGTGAAAATCTGATCGTTGGTTGATTTTCCTCGAATAAAACCACGCTGGTAGTGCCCGATCAGGTTCTTAGTAAAAGGTTCCAGGCGGACAAACACAATAGCCGACAGATAGATTGGGCACACTATGCCCAATTTCCATTCATTGGGCATACTTACCTCCGACCAAATTCTAGAAATAAGTTGATGTATGCTCTCTTGATCAAGTCATCCCCTTTCGTAACATCCCTCAATAGATTCGACCGCTTGCTTTTCGAGTTTTCTCTTCTTCTTTCTAAGAAGTCGGTGTTCTTCTCTTCTTTTTTGCACATACATAGACTTGTCATTCTTCTCTCTCATTAGATTTGGTTCTAGTCTGCAGCATCGACCCATATGCGTTGTCCTTGCCTGCATGTGCCTGACGGCACTCTTCATCGAACCAGTGGTTTCGCATTGGTGGCCTACTGAAACCCAGGACATCAGAGGCAAGCACTTCTAATGGCAAGTTGTTCGTCTATAATTGCGGTTTGAAAAAAAAACGTTTTATTTGAAAAATCGTTTTTTTTCGAATACTACTCATTTTTTTTTTTTTAATTTAGTTTTTAAATGTTGATAAATAATATCTAAAAAAAAGCAATGTTTTTTAAATGTCCTTTCAAAATTTTATACAGAAAAAAACAATTTTTTTTTTAAAACCGCTAAATCAATTTTCAAATTTTTGTTTCTTAAAATTCATTTAAGAAAATGTTTGAGTCATTTGCAAATGTTTTTTTTTTTTAATTTTAAACTGCAATTTTTTTGATTAAAAGGGCTTAGCACGTTAAGAAACTTTATCTATAAGAGCAAGTCCTGAATTTTATTTTTTAACAGCAATGATATATAAAAGTTGAGAACAATATAAACTGTTGCCAATGATGGATGGATTAAATTTATATTCTTCATAAATTGGAGAGATATGATATAATCATGACTGAAAAAGAAAAACAAATTTTTTTTCTATCTAAGATTTAAAATAAAACTACCTAGTTTTAAATAAATTTTCTGTTTTCAAAATGCTGTATTTTACAAGGCTGTAAATAGGATGAAAAAGAAAAATCGTTTTGATAATGTAAAAAAGTGCGCACTTATATTCTGAACGAAAATTCCCGGAGAAATTTGTTTAGGAGAAAAGCTCCGAATCAAAAAATACCTTGGAGTTTTGTTCACTTTTTTGTTTTCCTGTTGTTTTTGCTCAAAAAGGGAACAAAACTCAAGCAAAAATAGACCGAAATTGTTTGGTTGAGAGCACTTCTCCCATAAATTTTTAAACCAGGAGTATTTATTCAGAATTGAACTTAATATACTTAGTCGTGCTCATGTCTTTACATCTTTTTATATTTCTCTCACTCTTGCATTGAATACTGTTCGCAAAATACCCTGAGCATTTTTTTTTGCAAACAAAAATATCTTAATTTTCCAACGCATGTCAGCTGAAGTGATTAAATAAGAATATTTTTTGCATAAATTTGACTTTAATTCCCGGTTAAATTTAAAACGTTTCCCATCCACACACACAATACCCACACATTCAGAGGACAACACGGTTGATGTTGAGGCTTGATTGATGGTCGGGTGGCACACATTTGGCTTTTAAATTGTTGACTTCGTTGATCATCGAGTTAATTAACCAAAAGAACGACAACGACATCACCCAGAAAGATACAAAAATGTCCATGCCTCCGCCAGACGTTTTTTCTCGTTCGAAAAGGTGTTTCAACCCACGCTGAAACACCTTGGTACATCTATGCAGACACACAAACACGCACAAAAGGGATAGATTCAAAAATAGCCTTCTTTTGACAGCAACTATACTGACCAGGCGACCGTCATTAGGTCTTAATTAAGTCAGTATCCCGCAAGGTCTCCCGGTGTGTCTATATAAGGACGTAAGATAATAAGAGTTCACAATAGCGTCATCATAAGAATGTCTATCTGATGGCTATTGTGGTCCGGTTTTGTAATGAGAATGGCCAATACGAACAGAAGAGAAAGAGAGGATAACTTGAAAGACATTGCGGGACATTTGAAAATAGATAATAAAAGCCTTGACCCAAATAATCATACTGTGCATTTCAATTTGCATTCGTAATTAGTTGCAGACGATGATGGATAGAAAAGTTGCAGAAAAGCTGTTGGATTGGAAAACCAATGCTAATGGAAAATCCTAGACCAAAATGTGTCTTAATGGCATCAGGGTTTCAAGGATGTTCTTGTTCATATTATTATTAGACATATAGATTGAATGAGTGAATAGGAATTAAAAGGTTCACAAGATTGAAGTGGGAAAGAGCATGTGAAGTTTAAGTTTGATTTAAATGAAATTAAAGGTAAAAGGAACTAGAAATTAAATATTTAAAAGGAGTCAGATAAAACGTTAGAAAATGTAGGTTTGGGTTAGTTACGTCGCATCACTTTTATACAGGTGGTAAGACACAGAAAACCCCTCTACTGATGATGAAAAAGAGGCCTTTAATAACCACTACGATAATAGTCTTGATGGCACCATGTTTGAACACAAGACGTCCTAGAAAAACTTTGCGATCAGCCGACGACGGCGACGCCGCGATTAAGAAGTAGTCTCCTGGACGTTAGAAGGAGAAGATGGATGGAACGGGACTATCATTGTAGCTTTCGTAAGATTACTCACAAGCAAACGCCTGAATGGCCATTTTCTACACCTACAGATTTAGGCCTATTTCACACATGGCCGGCAACCGGCTAAACGGCCTGGAGAGCCGTTTACTGAGACCGTTTAACTGGTTTCCGGCTACGTGTGGAATGTGCCTTAAGGTTCCTAAGCGCGCCAAAAAAAACAGGAGATAAACTTTTTTAAGGACTGAAAAAAAATGAGGAGGACAGAACCTGCTTACGTTGCATGAGGGTAACTAGTGGTTTCTGGCGTGAAACCATGCGACCCAGCTGCAACCAATCGTCTTGTTACTTACGGTGGTTTCCAGGGTCTCATTTGCCAGTTTACTAATTTTTCTAATAACCTAGTGGGCTGGCAAGTCTTTATTTCTCTTTCGTTTTTTCTGTACATTTTTAGTTGCCTTAATTGTTTGAAAATGCTTAATGGCACTAAAAACTTTCTTTCAGTTTCCTTGAAATGAAATCGTTCTATAAGATAAATTTTGTTTCCACAGCCATCTCTTAGCTTTTTCACTAAAGGAGGGGAGGGGGGGGGGAGTATAGCCTCTTCTTACATAAAATCGAACAAGTAAATATTTTATGTAATGAAAAGGTTAATTTAACTTTCTCTGTTTCGTCCGCTTTCCCAGTATTGGAGCTTGTTTTTTTTTTAATTAAACGCCTTTCCATGCTGAGAAATTAAACTTGAGTCACTGAAAAAGTGGAAAAGGTATATCCTTCTTGCACCAGCCAAGTTTGTACTTTGTAGTTCCACATTTTTGAATAAGTTTTTAATACAAAAGTCTTTCCAATTTTTGGGTGTAGTACCTCCAAAAATTACAGCATAAGTTTCGTTGGAACATTCAACTTAAGGTTGCTGCCATGCCATGACCCTCAGACCAACTCATTACTTGAAGTGTTTGTTCTCCAATGATATTTATAAATATGCTTCTGACAAGTCTTCCATCATGTTGGAAATGTTTTACTCTCTCGAGATCACTGTCCTTAGATACAATTTTTGATGTTAGACATTGTAATCTCTGCTACGAAATCTTCCGTAAACGCTATCCACAAAATTGCCAATTGCAGTACGTATTTCTTCTTTATCAAGCTAAAACCACATTTTCGGCAGAATATTTTGAATTTGCATTAGTAAATTGCCCAAAATGGTAAGAAAGATTAACCGAATGAAATATTCTCCAAAAATTCAAAAATTCTTTCATAGTTTTGTCCAGATGATTCTTTTTTTCCAACATTGACCGATTGCAACTTGTATTCAAAGGTTCCTTATATTTTTAGAAGAATTATTAAAAAATTCTAGGTATTACCAAAACGCATCTTTCGAGAATTTAAAAGGAATAACATTGAAAAGCACGTTTGCTCTGAAATATTTACCTATAAGACTTGAGCAGAAAAAGCTTACTTACTTCAGAGCAGCAAATCACTTTTCAGAACAAACTTAAGAGCTTAAGGTACTTTCACACGCCCAGGAGAAACGGAAGTAGTATTTAAGATAAATCCAATTGTAGATATTATTCTTGGGTCTTATCATCTGTGATCCTCTTAAATAAAACTTACCTCTTTTTTTCCTCGTCAGTTTATTCTATACTTTACAGTGTGGTATCGTGAACTGTGAACAATCAAAGTCCTCCCACCTTCTTTATAGTCATTGCGTCCCAACATGGAATGCCCTTATTGCATAGAAAAAAAAATCAATTTTCAGCTTTGAATAATGGACCCGAGGCACTCATAAATAAGTGCTTTTTTTCACGCGGATGATTTCATAAGTTCGAAGTATATACACAAATCCACACATAAAGACTATGATGATTATTATTATGGCATTTGGGCAGCCAGAGAGATTCCTCCTTCATCATATTTATATAAAGCTAAGGCAATTTCAGTCCTGGTCTGGAAGCAAAGGACAGAGAAGCGAAGGTCGTACATAGAAGAGAAGAATCAACACGAAAGATATCCATCGGATTTCTCAATTTTCATACCCGCAATACAAAGTTGGTAGGAATATACGAGAGTGTGCTTGAAATACACCTTGTGGGTCGAACGAGTGAAAGACGCTTATGTCAATATTTGTGCCCCAAAAGGTTTCTCTATGGACAAAAAAAAAAAGCTATGTGAATCTGGAAAAATGGAGGTAAAGATAGACGACCGACGACGCTAGTATACGCTGAATGGAGGCCATGAGTCTTCTTGAACGAAAAAAAAATAAAAAAAATCATAGAGACATGGTAAATGTATAGGCTGCCCAGGCGACCTTTTCTAGTTAGGTGGTAGGTAAAAGTCTTTTTTTTTTTATTATATCTCTTATTAATAGTGATTTAATGAAAAAAAATATTAAGTATTAACTTAAGTATTTACTCAATACTTATTACAAATAACATTATATACAACTAGCTGACCCGCGTGACGTTGTCCTGCTCTGCACAATGATATTTATTTTTAGCTTACATTAAGTTTGTGGACCACAGATACAATAGCTATTGAACCACCAGATTTTTCATTCCTTCATTTTCAATAATGAGGTAAATAATTTAAACTTTTTTATTCAAGTGCTTTTGGATACACAATAGAGGGAATAGTTTTTTTCAAAAATGCGAGTTTCTCTGCGGCACTCATGCATTTTATGTACTTTGGGTCTGTTGCTGTAATGCAGGGAAAAATAATATTTTGAAGTTTGAGCTCAATACAAGAGATCGGGAAGTCCTCAATGTTCTAAAAAGTGCTAATTTTTACTCTTTTTTTGCGCAATAATCGACAGAAAATGATAAAAGTACAATTTTTTGACTTCATTAATTTATTCATACATACTAGAAGCAATTAAATTCATTGCAGTGATATTCTGTGAATTGTAGAAGCCATGAGAACATGGCATATTTTACTACTTTTCCCCATACATTTTGCAATTCTTGTATTTTTCTTATACATATTTGTTTCAAAAATGAGGTAGGTAGAAAAATACACTTTTTTTAGAGTATTTTTTAGTCCTAGATCGAATTAAATAAATTGAAAAACGACCTGAAACTCCTAAAAAAAAATGTATAGCTCATTTTATGTAAAGGCATGCTTTTTCAGTACAATGGAAAAACATTACCCAAAATTTCTTAAAAATAATGGCAAAGTAATCAAATTTGGCATGAATGTTTTAATTGACTCCATGAGTGTGAACTTAGCGAAACAACTTTCGCAAATCAAAATGGAATTAGTTTGTTATTTTGTTGATAATTTGTTGCTAATTAGTTACGGCATTTTTGATTTTATTGCTCTTGTAGGTATTTACCGTTTTATAGGGTGCTTCGCTAACTTAAAAAAAAAAACAATTATTTTCATAGCTTTGACTAAAATAATAATTCTACTGTTAGAAGGCAGGTAGTCCCCACGAACTGGGTACAGATTGTCCACTTTAATTATATTCTTTATTGAAATGTCAAACTTACTTACTATCTCGAGCTAGGTTTCTGTTTTAAGATATTAAAATGACCTTATTATAAAGTTAACAAGTGCACACAGTGTATATTACAATTAATATAGGCAAAAAATTAAAATCCATATTTACCAATAAATTATTAAGTAAAATAATATAAACTTCGCTGTGTTCACATGAACTTAGCGAAAATTCCGGATAACCCAGGAAATAATGGATCAACAAAATTAAAATTGCCGTAACAAAATACCAACCACTTTTCAATCTGATAGAAGGGGGGGGGGTGTTTCGCTAAGTTCACATGAACTTAGCGAAGCACCCCATAAAACGGTAAATACAAGAGCAACAAAATCAAAATTTCCGTAACTAATTAGCAACAAAATAACAAACTAATTCCATTTTGATTGGTGAAAGTTGTTTCGCTAAGTTCACACTCATATTGACTTCTTGTTTCAATAGACCAATAGAGTCCATAAAAATATTAAATCTAGGAGAAAGTTTGTTTTCACAGGAAGCAATAAGGTGGATTTTGAGAATTTTATCGCAGCTTTCTACGCTTTTTTTTTAGATATATTTATGCTCTTTTCGGTATTATTGTACTATTTTTATGACTTCCTGTGCTATTTTCCGCAATATTCAATGATATTTCGACAATATTCCACGCTTTTCAAACGATATTCCGTGTTTTTTTCTCTGTGACTTTTCATGATTTATTCCACGACTTTCCACGCTTTTCGTACGTTTTTTTCTACAGTGTTTTTGTTTTATGCTTTTTATCTTTGTACTAAATGCTTTTTTTTTTACTTCTTATGCTATTCTCCGCGCTATTCCACAATCTTTCACCAGTTTTTCCGCGTCTTTCAACAGTATTCCGCATTTTGCTGTATTATACCTTTGATTTTTCTCGCGATACTTAGCGCTTTTTTATGACTTCCTATGCTATTTTTCACTGCATTTAACAATGATCAACTCTTTTTTCTGTCGTAGGTGTTCCCCATTCGCGGTAGGTATTTCACGATTCTTTCTACGGTACCAAACTCGTTCCATGCTCCTATTTTAACCATCATCGAAAAAATTATATCCTCTATTTTGGTCATTAAATTATTGTTTTTTTCGGTATACCCAACCCCAAGAATGCATATTACTAGTCAGCCTGTTACTAATTTTCTAACGTAAGAACCTTTTCAGCTTCCAAGTTCTCGAATCAGAAATGTATTTATAGTGTATACATTAGTTTATACAAAGTTCCTACATAAAAAGGAAATTTATATTTTTTAATTTTTCTGCTTTTCCTTAAAGATTCTCCAAATTTTTTTAACCACTCTTGATTTAAGACCAAGAAATCAAAAAAAAAATCATCAAAATCATTTGCGAGACTTACGCACGGAGAAGATTAGAAGATTTTCAAAAGATTTTTCAAGAAAAAATTTGTATACCTACAATTTTTGAGATAACTATTATTTAATAACATCTAAAACCTTATCGCTGCAAATTCCTCATGCCATTAAACTAAAAATTTAAGAAAACTGAGCCGATAATCATTACTCATATAATAGCGTACCTTCATAGTGATAGTATACGTCATTCAGCCTAATAGTAGTTTCTAAGGTATTATAAATTTTCTCCATCTGGTCACCCTGTTAAGAAGAAGAAAAAATTCATAGACATACAAATTGCATTGCAAACGGACCCAATTCTTATTGCATTGGCATTTAAGAGATAGCTCGTAAATTCAACTTAGCCTCGAAGAAGAAGTATATTTTTGTTTTATCTTTTTAAAAAAAATGTATGTCAGTTATATCTTTGTATCTATTTATCTTTAATCGTACAAATTCAAATACAACTAGGATGAAAAGAAACAAACAAAACATAATAATAATTGCGTGGGAAAAGTGTGATGAAATATTATTTCTTTATGGTCTCACGCAAAATCAAAGTTAGATTCGGACACTTCTGGTAATATAACTTAAATTCTTCCCTACTCAATTTTATGTGGTATGGGATTGTTAATTGATAGTCATTATGAATGGTGTGTAAAGGCTTCTTCTGTGGAAAGAAATGATAGTTGTTCTTTCAGATGATGATAGAGATGAAACTTTACAATAATTACATCAATTACCGCAGTGAAAGCCTTTTAACACAACAACAACAAAAAAAGATGCTTTCTAGTAGATTGATTGTTATGAAAGGTTTATGTCATTATTTTGAACATGTTTTTGGAATGTAAGTTGTAAGAAAAGCCGTAAACATGAGAAAAGCATTTTTATAAATTATTTTCCGCTATAGTAAAAGAATGAACAATTTACAAAATTTATTGACTTATGCTCATGAGTGAACAACTTCCTCAAATAAAGATAAAGCTTTTAATACAATTGCCATTTGCGTATTGCAAAATACAAAACAAAAATGCAAATGGGTAAAATAATGCAAGTAAAGAAAATTATAATAAAGATAAGGCTAAAGCGATCCACTTCTTTGGTGTTTACATTTATGACTCCAGACATTCTCTTCCGAAATAGGTTAATAACAGCTCCAATCCGGTGAATCTCCAATCGATAAGTCCTTTAAAAATATCCGCAAAATATTTGATAATTTATCAATACGGTTCTACCTTTTTGGGCGGTTTAATGGAACGAATGTAAAAAAACAAATGCAGAGAGAGGTGTCCGTTTGGTTGACTTTCAGAAGGCTTTTGATACCGTTTGGTTGGAGGGTCTTAACCTGAAGCTTTTCAGATTAGTAATAAATAAACCACGTTTGTTAATGCTTATGCTTATGGCATACTTAATAGTAAAACGTTAGTTTGTTATCAAAAGTGGCAACGTAACTTCTACCGTAACTTTTGATATTAACAATGGTCTTCCGCAGAGAGCTGTTAACTCGTCGATTTTATTTAGCATTTACACTAGCGATCTGGTAGGTAGTCTAACTCAGGAAATTGTGTATGCCGACGACCGACGACGATCTAACCTCGTATAAATCAGGTCCAAAAGTAGAAGCTATCAGTCTTTTTCTGCAGTGTGACTTCGGAATTATTCAGCAACATGATGATGACAGTATCATTAAATTTCAGAAATTAGAAACAATTCTGTTTAGGACCCCTTTGGGTAGGGCCTGAAGAGATACGAAAAAGAACTGGTACAAGCTGGTGACCGTAGGACAGCCATTATCGAGTAAAAATGTATTGTAAAGTACATTGGCATCTGGTTGGATCAGTATCTGTATTTCAACAGACATATAGTATAGATGCTCCTCTATCCAGAACAAGGGGAGCTTCTGCTCTGACGAAACGATTGTTTTATATAGCAGTCGGCTTAACAGCATGGTGGAGGTGATTTAGTAGGTAAATGGCCTTCACCAGGCCGATGTTTGTCTAAATTTCCTTCCTTCGTTGGTTATTACTGGCCTGGTCCCTATTCCCAACTCACCTCGGTTGTGTTTGCTTGTCCTTTCATAGCTCTTGAATCCGTGGTGACCAAATTTAAAATTTTATAATATTTCCCAAATATTAGAAGAACATTCCGAATCCGATACGAAGTCCCAATACCTTGGTCTGGGAATTTCTATTGGTATCTCTCTGTTTAACGAAGAATGCACTTAATACTTAAAGGTAACACCTAAGGTAGAACTATAATAGACGGATCCCAACGTATGCGGACGTACACAACCGAGCGAATACAAGCAATTCAATGTACGTTCCCATAATTACGTTTCGCTACGTTTCGTGCAGTTTTCAATAAGTTTTGGAGGGAAAGAATTATGACAGATAAAACTTTGCATACACCTGAACTCACACCTACCTCAGATCCTATAGTAATCCCAAGCATTGGGATTGCATGGGATTGCATATCTCAACTTTGCACCGGATTTGAGTTGTCTTATGTCGGACTACACCCAACCCACCCCCTGGTCCCTCAGGACAATGTACCTGACACTGCTGTTTTCCAATAAACTGGATAATAATATACATTATTTAGTGCATTGTAAAAACAGTGTGTTATAAATGTCAATTGCTTCCTGCGGTAGATGTCGTAGTACAATATTCGATATACCAACGTGTCCTGCTGACTTCTTTTTCTTTAAAAAATCGACGATGAACTGAAGCTCCACCTTCGTTACTAACACGGGGTACAAACTCCCCATTTTGCTCGGTACATATCCCGACTCAAGACAACTTGACGCGCAGGTGAGCATACATTTCTTGGGTTCTATATTTTTTACGACGACGGATGACGGATCAAACCTTACATGCATACACCCAACCTTGCACTGCCTTATAGTGATCTCAAGTACCTGAGTTGAGTTGTCGTGAGTTGGGCTATCTTGACACCGTCAAGACTCAAGAGTATTATACCGAACTATATTCACCCCGGTCAGATTCTACTGTTTTCGAGGTAATGTTACAAATTACACAATTTGTATCGGTTTCTAAAACAACCAATATTTTTCTTACGTACATTCTGCAGCCCATAACTTGTATTGTATCCAATAATCTGTTCTATTAGCCAATTTTTTAATCAAGTGAAATCTATGCATAAATTTTGGAAAAAAAAATCTCAAAGTTTTGAAAAATTATACTTTAAACATTTTCTTTTCCCAAAATGATGGGTTTAAAACTCGTTTTTTTTTTCAAAAACTATATGCATTAATTTCATTTGATTTAAAAATTGTCTAATAGAAAGGAGTATTCGGTAGGATAAAAAAATCCATTATCAATTTCCGGAGCCCGTTCTCGTGCCCAAATTACCATCTTATAATGCAAACAGTAAATGACCGATAAATATCTCACACAAGCTACGAAAACGCTAAAAACGCTTAAAAAAGTTCAAAGATATGCGACGGGCTGCAAAAAACAACTTTGGTTTGATGTTCAATCACGTTAATGAAATGTGGTAGGTGGTACCAAGATACATAGTAACTGCCAAATGAAGAGCTTCGAAAAAGTCAGGCAAGTTTTTTTCGAAATTCTCTCGAAACAACAATTACTTTTGTTATAGTTTCCCGAACAGGAGAAATGTTCAATACATATTTGTAAATTGCATCTAGATTTCCATTCTTTGGTAAATTGCAAGTGCAACTCATAAATTCTTTTATCGTCTCATTCAAAGACTATTAAAATTCAAAAAGCTCGTTTACACCTTCTGGCGAACATAATTTATGCATTAAGCGGGTGCAATCAATTCATTCAGAAGCATGTCTTTTTTTTTAAATACTTTCAGCCATTGATTGGTTATCAAAACCAAATAACCATCTATCATTCAGTTGTAACATCATCCCAATAAATATGCATCGCCCTCAATACTCCAACATTAATTTATTACCCTTTGATTGGTGTTTTTGTAGGCGATAATCGAACCCAATTGAATGACAATGCAATCGTTAACCTTTCAACAAAGGCCGAACCTACTACAAAAAATGTAGGCTTTTAAGATAACAAAAAAAAATAATAATAAAGTGTTAAATGGCTCTCACCTAATCATCCTCAGACTTAGACATATAGGGTATTCCGATCCGATTATTTTTTTTTTGTAAAGTCAAAATAGTTTACTCCAAGACCGAACTGAAACAAGAAATCGGTAGGCACAGGTACTTTTACGTTCGACAAACTTACTAGGTTACGTTCTTGGAATTCGCTTAACCCTTTGGAATTTTCAAATAAAAATGCTTCTCATTTTTTATTTATTAAGATTCGAAAGAACCAAAGAATACCCCTTGTGTGATTTATCCTTAAGAAATTAATGTCTTATTGACAGAATGAGATATTGGTGAAATCTTTCGAATTTGTTTATTCATATTTATTTCGTTGAATTGGTTGAATTTGTCTATAGTCTATGGAGTGTGTTGAGTTTTTTTGGGTAGAGTTATTTAAGCTCATCTCAGAAATTAAGGTTTGTCGGAGAGAGAATCAAAAGTGATAAATTAGGGCTGGGTGGTTTATTGAATCGAGATGCTATATATGTTTCTTAATTAATTTATTCGATTTTGATGAAGGAAATGATTTATAAATCGAAATGCTAATGAATATGTTTACATGAGCCTGTGCTGGACCATAGGCGAAAAGGTCAAGAGTCTGCTTCGTGTTTGGAATAGGAATTTTAGCGCACAAGTACTTTGTTTTTACCTTTATAGATGCCGGGAGAATTTATACCAGCAGCAGTTGAATACTAAATTTACATAAGTTAGTATGTTGTTTTCCAATATCTACATATTTTGGATGATGTTTTAGGATTTTAAATCTCTGCTACTATCCGACTTAATTGTTGGTTTACTATCCCATGTTTTGTAGAATGACTGCTGTGCAAAGATTCATAATGCTTTGAAGAGTCGAAGGAGAGTGATGACGTCAGATGGACAGGCACAGGATCACATTCTTAACAATGACGGCTATCAGGCATTTCTTCATTGGGACAGATTGGACGCAGATGTCACAGTAGCCAAAAAATCAATAGAAAATGAGAAAGGTAACTTTAATGGTGTAAGCGAGCGCCTGTAGGTTACAACCCGTAAAAAAAGCTAATTTTAAGAACTTGAAGTTGATCTTTGTTCACGCCCCCAAGAGAAAGATGCTTCGACCTTCAACCAAGACATTGTTGAGCTGCCACTGATGTTTTCAACAAACCCCCTGCTTCGACGGAAAATACCAGCTTACGGATGTGCAGCTAAGAATGGAGCCTACGGCCTACCAGACAATGCTGCAGTTTGCAGACATCAATCAAAGTTACTGAGAGAGCATTCCGGAAACTCTACTGGCAAAAAAGAAGAGAGGAAAGCCGATTTCTTAGGAACAAAATAAAGGAGGGGAAGAAGCGGGTGGTCAAGAATGTTCGAAATTTCTATCAAAGGGTAAACAGATCTTACCCAAGGCTACAAGAACAAAATGGAAGCCTTGCGAGTTATGGTATTGGATACACGAAAATTGCTGAAGATCTGGAAGGAACGCTTATCTAGACTGCTAAACGGTGGATATGTGATCAACAATCCTGCTGGGCGATTAATACCATCCAACCTGGTTGATACTGCACATTATTTCCGTCCAGCCGACCTAAATGAAGTGCGGTCAACGATTAATGGTATAAGGGTACGGCCATAATATTAAAATGTAAGAGAGCGTCCACGTATACCCTGAGCGGCAAACGTCAGGATAGCCTTATTCCGTCAATTTACATCAAAGGCTTGAATGAAACAAACCTTTCTTCTTTTTGGTTTATGTGTCTTATAGAATATACATTAATGTGCATCCTTAGCGGAGGGTCGAGGCTCCTTCAAATCTTATAAAATTTTTAACTTACTGCTGTCTAGTAAAAAACGAAGTTGTCTTAGGTGCATACAGTTAAATTTCAATGAGGCGTTCAAATTAAATCCAGTAAAGCCTTAAACTAATGTATTATAAAAATCGAAGCTACTTTTTGTGCGAGAATTAATTTTTACGAAACTGCAGGTGCCCTACGTTTATTGCATAGAACAAACATTTAAAACGCATTATTAAACCTTTTCAACGGTGCTTTCTAAATCGACGGCCAACGAAATTTTACACTTGAACAAAATTTTAAGCAAAACTGTGTGACAAAGAGCAAAATTAAAATAATATTGGTCGGAAATAATAATTTCTTTGGTAAAATTTAATTTCTTTGGTAAGTGTCTTTGTACCAATTTAAGATTCGGCTTGGTTTTTGAGATAAATCCAAAAAAATAAAAAAAAAAACTATTTGTGTTGCCATTTGTGAAATGCACCAAGGGATTTATTAGCGTTTTTGGTTGAAGCATGCTTTGATGGCAAATCATCATATCCAGCAATAAAAAACTCTCTAAAGAATTTGTTCGACTCAAATGGTCTTTTCAATAGACTTTGAAACTCTTCGAATCCAAAAATAAATCTGTTGTGCGCCTGTAAAACGTAAAAACGATCCGGAAATGTCTCGAACAGACTAATTACCCATTAATTAGTTCCTGGCCCTGAATCTATTGTGAAGCTGTGGAATATGACTCACCACTGAGGAAACATAATGACAACATAGCGGAGAATTCCTTCGCCTCTTGCGGGTGGATGTGGAATAATCAGCGTCTAAAGCGGGTCAATACCAAGAAGTATTTCCTCTCTTGCGTACAAAAGAATTTGCCGTCGCGGGCTTTTCAAAAAATCTTGCCAAAATTGTTTTTAAGTGAATCCAGTTCGGGTCTTCGAGTACATCTAAGAACAACAATTGCCTTATAAATAATAATTCAATAAGATAGAGTTCAATTTTGAATGGTTAAATTTATTTATCTGTTATCATAAAATCGGGAATCATATTAAATCAATTAATTTTCTTATAAACACATTCCGTTCAGCATTCCTTACGACTACGATACGACAACAAACAGCATGCTAATCTTGCTATTAAACTAAAAATACCACACAACCAGCTGATTTATGACATTCGTTTTGTTTTTACCGGTAAATTCATTCGTCTTTGTTGAGTTGATGAAATGAAAATATTCAGTATAATCAAGAAACAAGAAGCAGAAGCAAAAGAAAAACATCTCACACTACATGCATACTCTCCAAGTAGGTACATTCATCATTCGATACCACCAAACTTACGATCTTAGCTCAAAAAATTCATTCCATCTCAGCATCGAAATCATCTTCTCCACAGAAATACAGACGATGAACTTACGATCTTAATAAAAATGACTCTCCAGACTCCATCGCATGTCATCGCAATCCCCCTAGCGCAGCCGTGTAGCTACAAAACCCCAAACATCCCATGCGCCAAGCTCCAACCGCTCCATGTGTTGTGTACCAAACATTATTTTGCCGGCTGCGAACAACTGCGACGCGATCTTCCAATCAGTTGTGTATAAACAAACGCGGCGTGTGGTTGCCTCTGATCGGTTGGGAATGTTAACGGAACGTCTTCTTTTCGTATTATTGTTCGAAAATTGTCTTCTTTTTTTGTTTTGTTTTGATTCTGTTGCGATCGAGACGAGATAAATAACAAAATCGGTGAAGCGACCAACAGGCGACACGTTCCTGTGTCCCTTTCAACGGAAAATAAAAATAAATAAAACGTGCTACTGATCTATTTTTGGGGTGCGGTAATCCCTTGCGTAAGAGAGTTGTTGTCCCCTCGCTTTTCAGATGTGTGTGCCTTTTCGGTTTGGTGATTTGTGAGTGTATATTCTGAAAAAATCAAAAAAGTGTATGTTTTTTTTATAAATTTCCTTTGCTATTAAAATAGCAGTCAGTCTGATGGTCTTCTTTAATGCAATAAAGTGTTTGTTCACTCTCAGTTTGGATTACATTATTAGGCTTTAATTAAAGGATTATCATTATCATCATCATCTTTAAGAGGTCTGGACTCTGGAGGGAGGTCTTCAGCGGATAACGTTGTTGCATTTTGTAAGTAGGTACATGAGTTGATGATATCTTTGCATCATCTGCATAATCTAATCTATATGCAAATAGAATCGAGAGAGTCTTGTATGTTTTTTTTTTGTAAGCAACTTAGTAGGTACCTTTGAATATTTTTCCATGTGGCCTCCCGCAATAGCACACAGAATAACAAAAACAAATCTAGCTACAAATTGAGGCAATTGTGTTAATCACGGAAGATTACATTAACGACCTTTACCACGTTAGACCCTTCGACGTCCACAGTCTGTCCGTCGACAAAGTCCATTCCGTAGCCGTCGCGTCGTTGGTTGTGTGGATCGGAGGAGTCATCGTAGGTTTTTTGTTGAGTATCTGTTGTTTTTTTTTTTGTGGTGTATAGGTACTTTGTCCCATCTCCCATAGTCGTACTTGAAGCTAGAAGTCGTCACAAGATTTTATATTGGTTCTCATGTAAACAGGTCCATTTAACCGGGGACTCGTGAGAACATCTAGAATCACGACTTGCAATTCGAATTGGAGGTAAATCTACAGAAAGAAAGAACATTGATGTGGTGGCGGTAGTAGCGGCGGCGGCGATTATTCTTAAAGCAAAAAAAGCCAAAACCATTGATGGGAATTATTGGCAAAACAGACAATTTCTTCTTCTTCTTCTTCGTAGAACACAATCGATCAGGTAGATCGATACAGGCAGGTGATCTATGCACACTAAAAAGAAAAAAATAAAGATTCTTGTTCCTGGGCTTGGATAGGTAGCTTTTTTTTCTGTACCTTGCAATGATGGTCGGTTTGTTGGCGTTCAGTTTTTGTGATAGGTACTAGTCCCGGTAATGGGAGCTGCTAATTTGTGTTGATTTATGTTTTGTTGGTTTTCTTGATTGGGATTTTTTTAGACGTGGGATACTTTTAAAACCTTTTTCCTTAGGCGATTGAGAAACGTAATGGAAACAGTTCCTAATAGTAATTTTACTGCAATTTTTGTTTTTACATTATGCTCATCTGAGCGTTCAGAGAGTGGTAGCCGCAAAATTTATCACTTGAGTGAAGATTTCTGAGATTTTTTCTGTGGTAAAAAAAATCATTATTAGTTCTGACCATCATTTTTTGTGGAAATAAATTCGCAGTCTGTGCGATTTAAAAAAAATGGGAAAATCTCCTGAAAGAGTAAAGAAAGTCTCCTACCCCTATATCTGTGGTCTTCTTTTCAAGACATTTAACTTGCTCGATACTAACTAAGACATCAGTTCCAATTTCAACATTTAGGAATATCGTATTGAACATTTTTTGGAAAGAGAGGTCAATTAGGGTGAAGTCTGGTCTGAAAGAAATTGGCACCTTGTTTTTTGTAATTGGGTAAGATTTACAGTATAAGCAATTGCGCTGCGCTGTTTCTTTTAGAAGGATAGATTAATTTACACTCAGAGAAATAACATTTTTGTTTTCGTTTGCGGCTAATGAATATGCTTTGAATTGAATGAAAATCATTTGCTGCAAAGCAAATACATTCCCCCCAAACGTTTTTTTTTATTTGTATCAACTGTATTACATTTGACCCAAATTGAAATTCTGTTACGACAAACATAATGCAAAACAGCCCATTCGTTTGGAGCTTATTCTTATATGTTGATTGCGGAAAACGATAATGCTTCCCACGTCTAAATATCTCCAGAGAGTAGTTTGTTGCAAAGTATTTCACATGTGGTGTTAATATACAATTCATTTACAGCAAATGACTGCTGGAAACAAATTTTCTTAATTATTGACTTTTGTGGTCTTTTATCTAGATCATGGCGCAATAGCAACAGCCTTTGTTCGAAATCAGGAGGTCATTTTATTTTTATTTATTCGTTCGCATAAATTATTTTTTCGGAAACGAATTTAAGAGTTTGCTGCAAAGGAAGTTGAATTCGAAATAGTACAAAAAGTTGTTTGACGCAAACGTACTCTCATTTTGTTTATATTCATTCTACGCTACTCATAAATTATACAGTCCGTAGCGGAACAAGATACTCGCTTCGGAAGCCCGAGGTCCCCGGTACAGATGTTATACCAATTTGCTGCAAACGAAGCCGAAAAATTATCCAGCAAACGAAAAAGTCGATTGGGCAATTTGTTTTGGTTTGCCACAATCGTTTTGTTCGCTTAGTGCAGGTTAATGGGTTGATAGTTGATATTCTTAGAATATAGGAGTCATATAAAGTGCTATACAAAGTGTTGAATATTGTTAGATTAAGAAACTCAAATAACTTTTTTTCAGTGTATGGAATTTATTTTTCTTTTATTCATGTTAAAACGCATTTAATATATATAAATAATGTACAATTAGTTTTAAAAATAATGGATTTGAAATGCCCCAACTCAAAAAGTTGTTCATTACTGCTAGTAGAGTTGAGACTGCATTGCTTTAGTTTATTCGAATTTGTTGGTTTTCCTTTGTAGACATTGTGTTTGCAAGAACCCCACAAGAAAAAGTTGGGTGGAGTCAGGTCATAAATAGTTTTTGAAAGAAATTATTTTAAACTAAAAAAAATATAGGCAAAAAAAAAGTTAAAAATAACATTTAATTCTGCAACGAAACTAACTGCTTTTGTTTGTCCATCTCGAATCCTCGCCACCCACCATGGTGATGGTCGTTTGTCCACCCTCCATTATCGAGAAAATCAAAAAATAAAATTTGCTCTTTGGACCATCCTCAGTAGGGATTACCGGCTCGTCTAGTGTTTTTAGACCTCTCATCACGGCTGCTCTCCTGATGTAGTTGATTACTGCGTTATGTCTTTCAATTCGAGCACCATGGCATGGGTGCGAGGACATTGCTGGACGACCGACCGACATGGTTAAGTGTTTCTTGTGTTGGACAGCTTGCTCTGCATGATATGTGTTTGTGGTCTTGAACGGCTCGCCTCCTTATCGTCCTCCACCTAGTGGGAAGTGCGTTGATCCTCTTCTTCACGCAATGGATAATTTCGCGATCTGTTAATAACTTAATCGGTTCCTGGATCCATCGATGTGTTGACTCATATGCTCCTTCTGGTTTAAAACCCGTCCCGGCGCGGCGGTATAGCAATGCAGCTTCCTCGTCCCGTAGTCCGCTAGATTTTGTTTGCTGAGAGTGCTCGTTGAATTGAGTCGCTTCTTCACGGTATCTTTTTTTTTTGCCATTGAAGTGTTAGCACATGTCTCTTCTTCTAAGTTCGGCAGTTTGATTTCGGTAAGCCTCTGAAGCCTTAGAAGGGGGGCAATCAACCTGACTGATGTATGCCAAGTCCGCCCTGGTCGACTGGAGCATAAAAATAGGCTGTAGGTGCATCAGTGGTAGGAATAGCCACTTCTTCATTGCTTAGCGCACTAATAGCTGGGGATTAGAACTGTACTCAAAATGGGCAGGCATTATTTAGGTTTTAAAGGAACCACCGTCCTGCGCTGAAATTTTGGGCATAGTCATGGTTCACATGAATTTTCGACTTCTTATCCGGCTTGAACTCCAATCCCAGTTACTTCAGGGCATCTGTCCTCCGTATTGCGGGTAGTACTTGGTTATTTAGCTGGAACTGCCTTTGCTGGCCAAGAGTTCCTGAAGTCCGGCTGGAGTTGCAGCGCACAGGATAAGATCATCCGCAAAGGCCAAAGCATTGACCGCTGCAGTTACGTATCCTAGTAGAAGACCTTTCATACAAGCTGGTGGTGTATCGGATCAGTCCATTTGGCATTCCATAGGACCGCAGGGTTCCAATAACTGGCTGCGACACCGAGTCAAATGCCTTGTCTACATCTATCGTAGCTATATAGCAGCTGACATACGCTTGATGTTGACTTCTTAGTAGCATGTCGAATATGCAAGTGTTTCTACTACATTGCTCACTCTCCGTGCTAAGATGTTGTGCAGCTGGCGGAGTAGTACCGAAGACACCGGAATCGGTCTGAAGTCTCCCCGCTCGGTTGCGTTAGCGAACTTTGGGATGAGAGTTGTCCTCGACTCATATAGGTATTCGGGCACTCTTCCGCACCACATGAAGAGGCTGAAAAGTCTTATAAGAATGTCATTCGGTACTTTTCTAAGTTGTATTGCAGTAATACCGCCTGGCCCTGGTGATGTTGATGCTGAGGGTCTACAGTTGTTACTCATGAATTTCGGATGAGCTGTGTCTTTTTAGATTGGGTTTATTATTGTCTAATGTCTTGAAACATATCTTGCAAAAACTATTTCCTGTAACAATTGTTTGTTAGCCATGAAAACTCCGACTCCCATATCGGTTTATATTTAAGCTGGTATTTTTTTAATTGTTTTGGGTAAGGGCTTGAAATTTCTTGAAATTTCTTTAGGGCGTTCTCTAGTTTCGTATTTAGATTTTCCACTTCAGAGTTTGCCTTGCCTTGTTAAAAACAGGTGCTATTCTGACACCAGGTTCGTTAGTTGGTATTGTTTATAGTTAGAACGCTGTCAGTACCTACAAAAACAAAGTTCCAACAGTATTAAAAACAACGGAGTTTAAGCCTTTTATGCCAAGAGGCTAAATAAAACAGCCAAACCTTCACTTCCAATTCGACCTTCAAAAAATCAACTTCTTCCAAAGTTTTCCATCTAACGAGTTTCTTTTTCTAGGAATTTTTTTTCTGCCGCTAGAAAAAGTTTTCTACTTCGAAAAGATCAATCTTGATATATCAGCATCAGGCATAAATATAAATTCAATTCGTTCACATTCCATATTGTGTCGTCTGACTAGCCCGAAGCGTTGCCTTACATTCCTTCTCAGTAATGAAGCATCTTCTTTTTCAACAAAAACAAAAATAAACAAAATTCCCATGTAACCACCATCATCCGTCAATCGATCCAGTTTATTCTTTCTTTGCTTGTTAATTAGCTGCATTACTTATCCCATTTATGGGCATCCATTGGTATGCAATTTATGTTTGTCATTCTTGGCATCATTATGGCTTGTAAAGCAACAATAGAACCTGTCAAGTAAGTCGTGTTTGCTCTTCCTCAGGATCAGCGATACACAAAGACCATCATGAGTTTTGAAAATCCATCTAATGGCGAATAACCTTGTTCCTTGTTTAAATTGTTGTTAGTTTTGCTCTTCTTCTTCTTCTATGTAGATCACACGAAGAACAAACCCCATCGCGGCTCGACATTTCAAATAGGAAGACACTCTGGTGGATCGTGACCAGATACGAGTACAGAACGCAGTCAACGAGTCTCTTTAAGGTCTTGCACTTGTATAGTACAAACAGAGAAATTGTGTGTTATACAATTTTTTGTTCAACGTTTTGTTGTTGTTGCAAGTTGCAGACTCACTGATGCACTTTGTTATTTAGTTCGTCTTTCATTAAAATTATGTTTTTCCCGTGTTTGGAGGTCTTTGTCGTTAAGTTGGCTAGATTCAGTGTGATCTTCACTTGAAGAGGCACTAGCTTCAAAGAGAAACATATAATTCTTCTTGTTTTTATGGTAATGTGCTTCCATTGTTGGAGACCCATAAGTTGGATTTAAAACACAAATGAACTCACAGAACGATTTTAGTCTTGTTTCGTGTTGTGTTTTACATTTTAGAGTTTTTTTTTTTAGGTATTGTTTAGTGTTTTGAGTTGAGTCACCTGATAATTTTTCATTTCTGTTTTGACAGATGTAATCTCTGTTTTTTGTTATGTCTGAGATTTGGAGTATAGGCTGGGGCACGTTTTTGTGCAATTTTCTTTTGTTTTTTTTTTTTTCATATATTTTTTTTAAAGATTTATAAGATTCATCTGTGTTGTGGTTGTGCTACGATCAGTGGGAACTGAGCTGAACAAAACGTCAAACAATCGTGTTTAATGAGAAATTGAGAAATTAGGTGTGAAGATATTATTTGAATGCATATTAGTAGGTACCGTGACAACACATACCCCTTGGCGCAATGTTTAGTTTTTTAGTGAAATGGCATGAATCACGTTTGAGGTTAAAATTCCAGTTTCAATCTTACCAGCTTGTTTTCTTTTAGGGGTACTGACTTTTGGAAGATCATCTGTATTCACGTAGAGTGAAAAAAAAGTTGACCTTTTGAAGATCGCTGAGTTATTCACGCAGTGAAGACCTCTAAAAGTCAAAAAGTTGAAAATAATTAAACTTTCAGGAAGCTTGAAGGCTGTCAAGAAATTGTCTGTTAGCTGATTATATTCAGTCACTACACTGCGATTGGCACTTTGGTGCATCCGTGCTGACTGTGGTTAAATTGAAATTTCACAATCTAGACCAAAAATCAGTTAGGACCTAGCACAGCTCACTGATTCGGCACTAAGTGCGCAAAGAAAATCAGTTTGCAGGAATGATGTTGAAGATATGTTGCCAGGGGCGTATTCAGCTTTACTTCTAAGAAGGGGTTCTACCGAACAAAAATGTACACCTACAGTAATCTATACAGGGGCCCAAAAACTAAATATTACTTTTTCCTACAGACAGAGTATGAACACAGATTCTGTAGTTCTATGAATGTCGCACGAAGAGAAAAAAACAAATTAGAGTGAAATTTTGAATGCATCTCCAGGTCAACGTTTTTGGTGGCATATCATTTGATTTTGTTCTGTTTAATTTGGTTTGCAAGTTAACAAATCTCTTAAAATAGGTATGGGACTTATTTTCTTAGAATTACTCAATTTTACTATACAAAAGTTATGAAATACGTTTTTGAGACATTGAGACATTGCCATTGTCGTTGGCAAGAGAATTTTTACAGTTAAAACTATTGCAATCCTTAAACGCAAGAATTGTATGATTTGAAAAACTAAAGTTAAGTTCAAATTTAAGCCATTTCAAATAAAATTATCTTGTATTCTTCATATCGTCATCCTCATGCCAGAAGGATGAATGTGAAAAATTGAAAACTTGAGAAGGTTAGCATACAGCTGTAAAAGACTGCAGTCAATTGGTAATGCAGCCAATTCAGTCGCAGTTAATTGACTTTAATTTTAACTGCATATTAGTACTACTAAATACTTTAACTGCACAACGAGCAGTTTTCAGTAAGAACTAAAATACTAACCATACAGTTAATGAAAGCAGTTCATTCATTAATTCTTCTAGTCAGTAGAAATTTTGTTGTATTGTTTTTTTTTGTATTTTTTAACTCAAAGTTAATTTCAGAGCTTTATATGCAAGAAAGTGTCATGGAAGTGTGGCAGAACGCCTGACTAAAATTTTAAACATAACAGTACAGAAACTTTCTACTGACTAGAATACTAAAACCAGTCAAAAGTACTTCAGTTAATTTACTTTTAGTCAGATAACTGCTTTCACTAACTGTTCACTCAGTATGTTAGTACTGACTGCTGACTGAAGTTTTACAATCAAAGTACTTTTGTAAGTTAAAAGACTTAAGAAATTTAACATTTTTAGTCAATTAACTGCAGCACCGAAAAGCTAATCGCTGTCGTTAATCGTGACCGATTACCGATTTGACACATTAATATATTAATCAGACTTAACTTTTGGCACAGTTTTTCTGAAAGACAGAGATTACTGAAATAAAAATGCACTGAAGGAAGCAATTTGAAAAAAAAATCGTGTTTGTGACATGATGGGGACGATATATAAGAAGCCACCAAAAATTATACTTTTGTATGGGGGTGCTCAAATTTGGATTTTTATTTTATACTCCAATTAAGATATTTATGTTTTGATAATAAATGGAAGTTTTCGAGGAACGCTCCAATATCTCTTAAAAGTCAGTAAGTAGTAACCAATATTTTACATTTTTTACATACATAGGAACCCATAGAAAGGCTTAAAATTCGATTTCTGTGCTTTGTACTTCATGCAAATCTTTTTTGAGAATGTTTGCTTATGTTCCTCAAACTTTGGAAATGCTTTTGTATGTCAAAATATTGTTAATGCTCCATATTTGGATCATCAAATTGACATCTAATTCCCATCGTATTCTTGCTTCTTACTTTTTTTTTAGTTTTTAGTGCCCCCACAAACTAGCAGATAATTTGTGGGGGCACTATTTTGAAGTCAAATGGTACCAAATTTTTGGAAAGTGAGTTCACGCGTTTGGGCAGTGGCAGGCACCATGATGCAACCACATTTTTGGACTTCTCCATAATGGTAATGTTGTTTTTTTTTTTAGTTAAAACCACGATTTTTTTTTGACACGAAACCAATACTTGCTCTTTGAAAAAAACTTTTGAGAATTTGGTTTTTCATTCATCCAAAGAATTCCATTATTTAAAAAATCAATACAAATATACAGGGTGTCCTGTAATTAGTCAAGGAAAATTTAAGGGGTGATTCTGGGTCATATTCCAAGAAAAAAATTGTTTTACAGTAAAGCTCTATCCTCAAAGTTGATATCACTTATCGAAAATTTAAGAAAACACTCAACTTTTGTATACCTTGGGCCATATTAACGATCATGTCTCTGCAAATACTAATGGTAGGAAATTTGTTAATCACTTTAATTTTATAAAAAAAAATATTCCTTCTTCTGCGCTTAAATAATGTTGATATCTTTTTTGGTTGCTCAGGTGTTAACTTGAAAAAGTGTTTCATTTTTCCTGCCCGTGCTATTTTTGTTGGAAAAATGCGTAATAATAACGTTTTATTATTATTTTATTGTGAAGGAAACAAAAAAACGAAAAAAGTCACCTGAAAATTTGCTTAAACACCCCCACACAAGAGTCATTTTTGGTTTTTCAAATTTACAATAAACAACGACTAAGACAACGACACACGAACGAAAAAATGTGGAAACGAACGTCAAAGTCACGGTTATTGAAATATTCTCCAAAATAACTATATCATGTCGATAGTTGGCTGAAGTTAGATTAGAAAAGGCATGCATAATAATCTGGTAGGTGCATTTTATTACCTTTTTCTTAGGTTTGCAATTTAAGCTAGAAATTAAAAGAACCAACAAGAGTTGTATTAACATGAAAAGTGCTTCCTAACATAGCCTTTCTGATTTGAAAGAAAATTGTAGGTCCCTTGCGCATTCCGGTCGACAAACACCACTCTTTCAGGAAGAGAGTTGAGAGTGACATTCACTATCACTAGGCCTCATTGGGGTGTCATTGATCTTGTCGCCAAAAAAAAAAAATCATTCACATTAGGTAAAGGCAGAGCTGGCACAAAATATTATAATTTCCTAGTTTTTGATATTCAGAAAAAAATGAAAATGTTTAATTTGTTGCTTCCAAAAAGTTCTTCGCTGATTTGACTGCACCCAAGTGTCAATTTAGTATAAAGACTCTTCCATGAATATTTTTGTACCGTTTATAGAAATTTTTTTTTCAGGCTCCTTCAAATTTTTTGAACATAAACACACTTTTTTTTCTTGTAAAAATAATATATTCTTCAATCATTTATTACAAATTTTAATCCCTACATCATTAAAAGAAAATCGTTACTTATCCGTACTATAACCATTAGCTTATCTAACAAACTCAAGAAGTTATTGATTGAATATTTAAATTATTCTTTTATCAAACTAATTTAATAAGACTTTTTATGGTTAGTATAAAGTTTTAAATGATCAAATAATAATCCCTTGTCATAAAGAAATATCAAATTCTCTTAGAAAAGCATTAATCCAAACGATATCCCCATATTATCTTCCCAACCATAGATATAATCATCTTCTCCATGCTAATCATTTTGGATTAACCTATGGGATTTCATTACTTTCGTCACTGGATTTATCCATTTCACATAATTAACTAATAATAATAATAATCTTTTCCTAATGCTAACAAAACACTTAATTAGCTTCTGTTGGTGACTAAATTGTTGTTATTTTTTTTTTTTTTAAATCTCACCAAGAATGTAAAATGATTTTGCTAGATTAGTTGTTTTTTTTTTTTTTATTTCTAAAACACATTTGAAATTTTTCTATTGGAATTTCATTCAGCTTGAAATTTTGCCAATAAAAAAGCAAAACAAAAACAAAACCATTTGTAATAAATCAAATCAATTTCGTTTCTATAAAACAAAGTCGTCCAATACTTCCTTCGCACAAAGTTTGTTTTTGTTTTTATCTCAACGGAAAATCGCTACTTCATCCAAAATGTTCATATCGATGTACAGTGCTGTGCATGTTACTGCATGCCTTAGTAAGAAAAATAAACGTATCTAACATTTTGAACATTTTGAGTTAAATGCGTTTTTATGAGTTTTGTTTTGGTTAAAAGTTTTTCATATTTCAAAAAAATAATATGTAAGCAAATTATTTATTTTTGAACTAAAAATATTTGTTTTTCTATTGGGCACGTAATCTTTGGAAGTAACGTAATAATAATGACAATGTGTACGTCTATTTATTTTAATAAAAGCAGGATTCTTGTAGATAGATTACATTTCTTAAGCGTTTTTACCATTTAAGAAACAAGAGATTTCATTGAAAGATAAAGAATAAAATACTAGACATGTACAAGATGTCAAAAGTGGTCCTAACCCAAATATGCCAAACATTTAGTTACGTTTATTTAACACGGCAGATTAATATTTTTTTTTTTTGTATTTTCAAAAATCAAAGACCAATATTTACTTTTGTAAAGATTTTAGGTGTGTAGGTGTACTCGAATCCAGAGTAAAAAAAAATGTGTTAAAGTTACGTTTTTGAGATAATTTTCGTTGGAAATAGCGCAGCAGATTTCTATCTACCGGATTAGATTGGATTGGAATATATTTTACAAAAATTAAGCTAAATCCATTTTAAAAAGGTTTATTTCTCAAAATTGTTTCGAAAATAGTGTAGAGCAAAAAATTCAGCAAAATTCTGGAAAAATAGCCGAATGCTAGATTTTTGTGATTGATTGACCCGAAATCTTATGGATGAAAATTAGTTCACACTAGAATGTGCTTCTTTTATATCAGACGATAAGTTCAGAATTTCTGTAACCACGGGAATACGAAAATTACCTAGTTTACTGTAATGGCATTGCATCCTTTGCATCCAACGTCGCACCCACCCCGAATATTATAGTGGGCCCAAGCAGGGGGGTTGCAGGGGGGCAGCATACCCCCCAAACATACCTTGCTTTTTGCATATTCGAGACTTAGGGTGTGCTACCTTTCAATTGAAAAAAAGTCTTTCAAACGAAAAAAAAACATGTTTATCTTTAAACTCAATTTGCTGCCGAACGCAACACAAAATTTTAAATCTCTTTAAATAGTGTTTTTGTTCTTAAAAGAACAAAATACACAGCAGCTGCATTGACCACCTCACTCGTTGACATCCAACACGAAACTGAAGAATTCTTCAAGAAACCACTGGCTTATATTCTTTTTTGAACGACAATTTTGTTCATACCTCAGTTTCCAGTTGATTCTCATGGATCCGTGTCACCAAAATAAAAAGTATTAAAAAATCAAGGCAAGGAAGACCGAAAAACTTTCCAGTGTGGTATACCATCTCCAAGACAGCCATGAAGGAACTTCAACTATTCGAAAGGAAAATCCTAAGGATCTGCACTGGACTATTCTTCGACCAAGAGCGACAAAAATACTACAGCAACCAGAGACTCTACGATAAAGCCAACATAATGCCATTGGACCAATATCTTCTACTCTCAGCGAAGAAAATTGTAGGAAACATTGCCACCCGAACCAAGGAACCTCAGTGCCATGGAAATCCCCGTACGAATCCCAATGGACAACGCAGATGCAGTTAGATCCTACTCTGACACGGAATTAGCCTTTCATTGCGGCTATCCGACAAACAAAACCCAACCCACACCAAACCTCAACTGAACAACCGGAACTGAGTTAAACGACTTTTAATCTAAGTTTTTAACATGCATAATTAATTTTAATTCCGGAAAAAAAAATTCAAGGAATACCGTTAGGCCGTTACCGTTGTGCCAACAAACTCTAATTTAATTATCCATTGTATTTTATTAATTTAATCTTATAACAAATTGTAAACATTGTTTAATAAATAAGCTATATAAGCTATATATAAGGCTCCGGCCATAACACAGTGTGACATCGAAAAACTTAACGTAATAGAAACCTTCGTTCTTGTTGATTCTCATGAAATCGAGTGATTGAACTACTGAACAGAAAACAAGCTATTGAAACGGCGGGATTTCGTAAAGAATGTGCGAATAACAATAAACAAAGTTGACCATTTTAAAATAGTACTTGTGAAAAACTTTTAACGTTTAATTTTGGTAATTTTAGATATAACCAGCCACTAATACGTAGCTAGTTGACGAAGTCAAGAAATGAACCATAATTTTCTCCAAACAAATCTAGTTTACATAATGTAGTTAACAAACATTTACCCAAGTTGATTTTAGGATCGTTCATGAAACGTGTGTGGTAAACTCTCCCATTTTACCAGATGGAAAAGTTTATCAGGTTTCATGATAACACCTAGTGTTTAGCCTCCATCTGTCTGAAGAGTCATTCGGTCACATCTAATCAAGTCTTGTTGCGGAATTTTGCATTTACTTGTGAAGAGGACAAGGTTCATTTTTGGGTTGGGTTAGCACTTATCAACACCGACCTGCCAACTTGAGTAGCTTGTTGAGATCGGTTTGCAAGACGCAGCAGTTCTATTAGAGTCTGAAGATGCTTTCCCTATATCTACGGTACGGCTATAGAAATTTCTTCATCATTACTTTGAATCCCTTTTGTGCCTTCAGTATTTCAGTAGGAGAATAGATCATGTGGCGGCAAATGAATGATGTGGCGATCGATAATACTAGGCTAGTTCAAAAAAACGTAAGTACTTAGTTTTCTTGGCTTTTAACAACAAGCTTCAAAGACGAAAATCTTTCAAATGACGTATCCAATTAAACAACTTAGTGCGCAACAGTGTTCAGCACACCCAAATTATCTTCATAAACTAAATTTTTGAATTTGCTTTTCAACTTGTAAATTTTTTACTCAAGTCAAGTCAAAATTTCACTCAACATATTTTCTCACATCACTGTTTGAATCATGAAACAAAACAAAAAATCAAATAATTCTTGTGAAACTTAATTTTCGGTGTCAGATACTCTCAGTGTCTGATTGCGTATCCATAACCGTCAAAGAAAGCAAACACCGACACAGAAGATGAAGAGTAATAAATGTCTCGTAAGTATTCATTAAAATCTTAAGCCAATAAAAATGAAAGAAAAACCAATCAAAAATAATTTTCGAACTTAATCCAATTTGATGTGAGATTACCCACCAAACGATTATATGAAATTGAAGTTGAGGATTGACCGGAATTTATACAAAAAAAAAAAAAAAACACTGAGCTTCACTATTTATCAATCAACGGATGTTGCCTTAGAGATAGTTTTTTTGTTGTTGTTTCAAGTCATTTTCTTTCTTGGATAATTCACTCTATGCCACTTAGGAAAATAACTCGCCCACCCTTTTAATATGGTTTGGTATGGCATTTGCAGGGCTATAGACAGTGAATTTCAGTGTTTATTTTAAGTGAGTAGGAAATAAATAGGAAACTTACACTCACTGAAGTGAATATTTTTAAAGAAAAAACAAATAAAAATATTGTATCTTTCGGAAATGGATATTTTAGTTTCATGTATTTATTTCTTATTCCATTAAACGAACAAAAATATGCGGGTACGGGTTGAGTATAGTATTTTCAATATATTATGAAAACTTAATATTTTTAGATGGAGATGTTGAGTTAATGTGTGGTTTTACGATTATTTTTCAATTTGAAGTTTCCCCACAATACGAGTAGTGTAAGGTATCATTGGAAGATTCATAAATTGCTTTGTTTATGACCGAAGAAGTAGGTAACTTAAAATTGTGTACGACATGGGGGACTCATAATTATTTTGGCTATTTCAGGAAGTGTGTCAAATATGTGATGGAAGAACACATTCAATGAAATCGAAATCAAAATAAACTTACATATGTTTTGGTATATAAATACATTTTATTTGATTATAAAACAAATAAAGATATTTATTTATTTTTAGAATGTGTTTTTTTTTTGTAGGCCGGTACCTATCATGTTTCTTTAGTTTTTGAATTAAGTTGTATAGAATGTCGAAACACGCTTGACAACACATGTTTTTGTACTAAATTATTGGTTAACATAACTACAAGAGTGTTATTAGGTATGACAAGGAGATGGTTTTAAGAAAAACGAAGATCAGCAATGATTTTTGTTTCAAACGAAGATTTTTAATATGAAATTCAATCTTAAGGGTAAGACAAATGCAATTTTTTTAATAGCGTAGGTAATGCAGCAACACAGAGTTTTTAATTCTTCGTATTAAAATTATCATTTGCTACGCATTTATCAAAATATTCGATAACGTCTTCGCAGTTTCATGCGAATCAGCCAGCGACCAACATTTGTTTTAGAAGAATTCTATTCAAGGTTATAGTTTAGTGCGGACTTAAGTGCGGACTTAAATACTCTGAAGTTGGAATATTCATTTACAACATTCGGCAATTTGTATTCAAGGTTTTCCTTTTAAAAATAAGAAGATTCTTCTTTGATAAAAACCATAGAGAAATCTTATTTTTCTAAGGTGGTACCATTTCTATTTTATGTGGTCGATTTTTCTCTGTGTTGTTGCACTGATAACAAAACGGTATGTCAAAATTCCGTAACACACCCAAAATCTGGACAATTGCCAACATAATATTATTGCACATCTAAAACCAGAATTTCAAAAAAATACAAATAGGTTCCGGTTGCCGAAAAAATAATTTTTTTTTTAATTTTTTGTATCAATTAGTTTTAAGATTGTTAAGGAGCTTCCGAATAAAAAAAAAACATCAAAATTATTTCCGGCGTTTAATTGAATGTCAAAAATGAAGAAAATGGTTCTATGGTAGGTACCGTTAGTAGAATTTTTACAAACATTTCTTTCATTCCAAGAGTGTTACTAATTTAAACCATATATTTTAAAAACAACATACTTTTTTAAATATATTCTAAAATGTTTATTTCCAGACCAATTTCCTAGTCATACTTTATGAAAATCGGTTCAAAAAATTACAGAAATTCAAACCATTAATTCAAATTCGAACCAAATTAAAATAGTTTTTACATTGTCAAAAAGGTTTAAATGCCTTTTTTTTTCAAAACAGCAAAAAAAATCTAAAATTGGGGAAGGTTTGAAGAAACTAAACTTTTTGCAATGAATGTATAGGATGAAAAAGGGTCTATATTTTGGAGGTGTAGCGGAATTTTTTAATACCGTTTTGTTATCAGTGCAAAAAGCTCTATAAAACGTGATAGAATATCACCCGCGTTTATTTCTTATACCCTTTTTCTGTGTGTTATTATTAAAAAAAAATTCTCTGCGATGGAATTCATGACAAGAAAGCAGAAAAAGTGCCAGAATTTTCAAGTCTTGGCGAAGGCAATTCAAACATAAAAATGATCCAACTAAGAAAATCCGTTGCGACGTATTCGACTGATAAAATAGAAACTTTCTTATAAACAGCTTCTAATAGACGAAGATGCAACGGATGTGACGGAAAAAATGCCTTCAGGGATCAAACCATATAATCCATCGCGCAGTTCCGTCAACGAATCCGTTGTCGATGAAGTTCAAACTTCGGCTACTTATTCGATGTTCCTTATTCAAGTTTTTTAAATTTCAAATTGCTCACTCAGACCTACGTTGTAATTCAGCAATTATAGCACCCCAAAGATCAAGTTATAAGTAGAGGATATTGCTCTAGCAATGTGACCCTAAATAGGATTTAACAAAAATTATCAATTTTATTTACGTATTACCAAAATTGTTGTATTGAACCTGGTTGAAATAATATCGTGTGGGCACATTCGGCAATTTTTTTTCATTAGTCTATATTTTAGTTGTTTATACAATGAATAAATTTTTTGTTGGCTTTGTTTATTGTTTCAATATAACTCTTTAATCTTAAGGAGAAAAAGTTTTCTTTACAAATACAATTTAAACAAAACTAATGTCCTCAATTGAGGACCTTGAAGCAGAAGAGAAGAAAATGTGATTTAAAAATATATTGGTTTGGTGTGAAAGTCATTTTCGTCAAAAAATAAAAGGATCTTTAGCAAAATTTGGATCTGCTACAATCCACATACAACCAATGTACTTTGAAAATCATTACAAGGTCCTTAGTTACATTTCTCATTAATTTTTCGTTTATGTAAATCCTGTTTGTTTTCCTTTATAATTTCAAACAATATCTACCTGTAAAATTTAAAATAATAGAAGCCTTTAAAAATCCGGGGTACATTCGGCAACTCCTGAATGTGCCCCCATCTTCTCAAAATAACATTATTTTGTACACAAATTCTTATAAAAAAATCAAAATAGATTTTTCCTTAAATAAATTCCACTTCCTTATTTGTTGAACTACAAAATTAGTGAAATCTAGGTTTCCTAAAATTAAATTTTCAATATAAAAATCAGTAGATAAAATTACAAAGGAGATCTCAAAAACACAAAACAATACACAATGCTTTTTTTAGCGCGAAACTACAAAAACTGTCAAACTAGGAGCGTGTTCAGACTTTAGTAAAGGATGTGTTTTGTGTTATTTTTATTTCTTAATTCAGAACACATTCAATCGAAAATGGCTTTGACGAATGTGCCCCAGTGCCCCCAGTACCACTTGAAGATACATCTCATCATTATGTCAAACACGTAACACTGTATCTAACTGCACCTATGTATAAAATAAATACTTGTAACTAGTTGGTATTTATAATCAATTAAAATTTTAATAGTCTAATAACAGCATCTTATCTTTTATTGAAAAAATCATAATTATTCTTTCTTTATTAATTTCTGTACCATTATGTGTAGTTTTCCCCATTCATTTTGTTTGCAAAGGACAAAAACAAAGAAGTCAAAAGCTATTACTATAAGAATAATTGAACTTCCACACAGTTCTAAACATAAAGTCTTTTAATATCTTTTTTACGACCAAGAATATATCACCCAAGTTCTTATTTCTTGTTTTCTTTTTATTAGCCTTATGTACCACAAACACAGGGAACCACAACCAATATCGTCTTCATCAACTTCGAACGGTCCAATACCCATAAGCATTGACATCGACAGTATAATAATAATAATTGTTTGCATAGAACAACTCAGACAATACGACTCCTTGCGCAAAACCTCTCAATATCTTTGGCCATTATCCTTGCTGCTTGCAGCATATATAAGAATATCCCGTTCTCGTTCTCGAACATGATTTTTTATATCACAATATTTTGGTGCGTGAATATTTTTATTAAATTTTACGCTCCTGATAAAATTGATGATGATTGCAAAATCATTGAACCTGTTTGCATACCAAGTGACAGATGATGATGCGAGGACACGAAGAGACTTCTCTCACTACAACACTAGAGAATGAAGACGACGACACTTAATTTCGCTCCCCTCAAAATCTGTCCCCACGACATTTATCTACACTCAGTCAATGGCCGTCATCATCATAATCACGTACGAATTTATGTATAAAAACGGATAATAAGCTGACATCTGAAAAAAAGCGGAACGAAAATATGAAGCCGCACGAGCCTGATGATGGGTGTATAAGAATCTGAATTATTTATGAAGATTTTTTTTTGTTTTTCCAGTTGAAATGTTTTTCTATTCCTTTTTCTTTGATTTTTTGTGTGTGTTTTTTTTTTATTTGTTTGTTATCAAAATCACCACGTGTACTGCAATAAACTAAATGATATCAAAGCGTCCGTTAAGTGATATGATAATAAAGTTAAGTGAAAAAATTTGATATGAAAACATTTCGATTTGGTTTCTTTCCTATCGAGAATCTATATGCGGAATGAATGAGGAATTGAGAAACGGGTGCGGGAGTGAAATCGAAGTGGAGAAGCAGTAAGAGAATCGAAAAAGCATCAAACACTTGGCATCCATTAGATATAGACAACTGATATATTGTAGAAAGGTGAAATTAATCTTTCAGATAAAATCGATGCTTCCATGGGGAAAACAGAACATTCTTTTGCATCGCATCGCGCGCCGTAAAATTGAAAATTGTATATCTACTCTACATAAATGTGTATTTTAAATTAGTTTAAAAGATATAAAAGGGAATTTTTAAACAGGGTGCCTCTCCAAAAAAAAAAACAAAAAAAAAACAGAGTGTTATGTTAATTTGAATGAGTTATTTCATCAAACAAAATTTATAAATTATCTTTACCGTCATGGGATGTTACTCTGGGTTCTATCAGATTTAACACAAATGATAAAATTTAGTTTTCATTATAATGTATTGAAATGTGCAATTCATTTGTTTGTTAATTTTTGAAATAAAAAAGACATAAAACAATATAGTTTTTGGAAAGTTTTGTAACCTACGCAGTTTCTTGGGCAGCTTAGTAGTTTAAAGTATTGATTTCAGATGATATTGGAGTATATTTCTTGAAACCAGTAAAATGTTTCACATGTAATTGCTGTCATCAGGTCAGGATCGGTGCATTATTCACGAATTTGTTAAAATACATCTATATAAAGGGTGATTTTTTAAGAGGCTTAGAACTTAAAAAAAAAAAAAACACCAAAAAATCGAAAAAATGAATGAAATATTTATTTGAATCGATAGTTTGAACCTTGCAATTTAATGTTTAAAGATAATTTCATGCAAATGTTGACCGCGGCTGCGTCTCAGGTAGCCCATCCGCTGAGTCCAATTTTGGCATACTCTTTCACACATATCGGCCGGTATCTCACGAATGAATGCATGGATGTTGGCTTCCAGTGCGTCAATCGAAGCGGGCTTGTCCCTATAGACATTAGCCTTGACATACCCCCACAAAAAATAATCTAATGGTGTCAAATCGCACGATCTAGGCGGCCAATTGACCGGCCCGAAACGTGAAATTAACTGTTCACCAAACTCGCCTCGCAATTGCGCCATTGTTTCGCGTGCTGTGTGGCATGTGGCACCGTCTTGTTGAAACCACATATCATGCAAGTCAAGAACTTCCATTTCGGGCAAAAAAAAAGGTTGTTATCATCGCTCGGTAGCATTCACCATTGACAGTGACGCTGCGATTCGCATCATCTTTGAAGAAATATGGCCCAATAATGCCGCCGGCCCATAAACCGCACTGCTGTTGCAATGCTTCTGGCTGATCTTCACTCCAAATGCGGCAATTTTGCTTATTAACGTACCCATTCAACCAAAAATGAGCCTCATCGCTGAACACAATTTTTCGATAAAAAAGCGGATCCTTGGCCAGCTTTCCAAGAGCCCATTCACCAAAAACATCGGCGTTGTGGTAGGTCGGCTGGCTTTAGTTCTTGCACCAGCTGTATCTTAAAAGGCTTTACGCCCAAATCCTTCCGCAAAATTTTCCACTCAGTGCTGTAACAAAGGCCTAACTGCTGGGAACGGCGCCGAATCGACATTTCGCGGTCTTCTGTACGTAAACGTGTTGGTGGTTTAATGTTAAAAGCATGCAATCATCATCATCATCGGCTCGACAACCGGGGTCCGGTCCTGGCCTCTTTCAACAAGTCTCTC
This sequence comes from Meliscaeva auricollis, assembly GCA_948107695.1. Classification (NCBI taxonomy): domain Eukaryota; kingdom Metazoa; phylum Arthropoda; class Insecta; order Diptera; family Syrphidae; genus Meliscaeva; species Meliscaeva auricollis. Next base: position 26,450,532 of record OX403618.1, read on the forward strand.
CACCTATCCCGGTCTCGAGCCAACGCCATCCAGTTGCGCACCCCAAGGCTTTGGGCGTCCCGGTCTACGCCATCTCTCCAGCGCAAGCATGGTCTACCACGCTGCCGTCTACCATAGAATGTACCGCAAAAGCATGCAATGCTATGGAATAAATCAAGAGTCATTTTACTTGGTGATTCAAGTTATGAACTTACTCGAAATTGAGATAGGTATACGTACCACTGTGAAATACTTATTTAAAAAGTGTTTTTTAACGTTGTTTTGCACAGAAAAGATACGTTTTCCAATTCTTCACAATAAAATGTAGGTCAAAACAGAAAAAATATTCATCTTAGGGCTAAATTCTAAGGCTGCTTTTTACAGAAGTCAATGACGTATGACTAAATAGTATTGAAAAGTGTACCAGGAAAGCTTCCCCGAAAAATGAAAATTGCAAAAAAAAATAAAGTATTCAAGGAACCTTATTTAAAACATGCATGAATGCTTGAAATCTATAATAAGCTTGACTTAAGCTATCTATAAGAAACAATAACAAATCAACAAAATACATCTACCACAAATACAACCAACAGTTTAAACCACTCTGCAATGAAAAAATTAACAAGCGTACTACAAAAAAGAGAAGCAAAATGCCTTACTAAATGTAGGGATGACGATGAGTTCGAGAAATTAATACAAAACTGATGGCAAAGTATATCTATAGGCAAAATTGAATTTGCAGTAAATTTTATTTTGTAGTAACTACTTAAATGTACTCTCTCATTGGGTCTTGCGAATTATTTTACAATACTAATAAATTACGTGAACCACTAAATAGAGGTACATTACTGCAGCTAGTACATACTGATGCATACTGGATCTATTGTCATATAATACAAATTATTTTTCTATAGTATTGTCATGATTAAGTTTTTATTATTAAATTATTTCCATTTTTGTTCAGAATTCTCTTTAACCATAGTAAATATGGTATCCACCGGTCAGGAAATGAATAAATATCGATAATTTTTGGCCTTATACAAAAGGGGTATTCATGCAACCTTGGTAAACGTGGTAAACCTGGTATATGTGGAAAACATGTCAAAATTTGTATGGAAATGACAGTTTGTTTAAAAGTTATGTATTGATAACATACCGTGTCATCGCAGCAACAAAATTTCTACTGAGAAATTAATCCATCATTCGTGTGAAAAAAGTGCAAGGTGCAGGTGTTTTTTTTTCCATATAAAACACGAGATCTCAAAAAAGCAAAAAAATGGCAAATGACGTAATTAGCACTGCGTTGGTTGGAAGTTCGTAATCATATGTATTTACTGCGATGTAAAATTATATAATTTTTTCGAAATATACTAGTGTTTGCCAAATTCGGTTTCAATTAAAGCAAAATTAAATAAAAATCATTTAAGCACTTTAAAAAATCAACTAGGGTAGGTACTTTAAGTACTGAAATTCATTGTAGTGAAAAAAAAAGTGGCAGCACTTTTAAGGCATCCAAGTTTGATGGAAATTGTAGTAGATTCAAAGAAAGTGTGGATATTTGTTAATGAGAGGGTTAAATTGTTTATTGGTACCTACGATTCTGTTAAAGCTCTGCATTTTATTTTAATCCTACATCTAACTAAAAGTTGACATTAGTGTCTTATTTAGTAAGGCCCATCGACTTTGAGTTTGTTTTCGTTAAGTTGTAAATATTTTATATTCTCTTAACTTGTGAAACATAGAATGTTTGATCATTTAGTAAGCTTTTAATATTAAATTATATGCATTTGTTCCGCAAGCTAAAAGTCAGTTATTGTGTTTTTTATATATTTTCCACAACGTTTCGGGGATGATCATCACCATCTTCAGGTCGTATATTAAAAAAAAAAATGTTCCAAATAATTAAAAATATATATCACAGAATAAATATGAACTTACAAATAGAAGATTGTATTCGTAAGATTCTTAAAATTTGAATAATATTTTGTGTAACTATAAAATTTTCATACCATTTTTTCGATCTTAAGATATTATTTTTCAACATCTAAAAACTAAATTTGGGAAAAAATTCACTATTCCATTGAAAAAAAAACATTTTTTGCTTTTAATTAATATAAAAAAACAATTTTTGAAAATTTTATTACTAAGCCTTATTTCGAAAACTTAAAAGAATTTATGACAAAAAAAATCTTTGAAAAATATGAGAAAACCATTTATAGGCATTTAAAAAAAAATTGTTTTCATTATCCAACAAAATGATCATGATTTTGTTATCGAAATCGCAATCGCTATGTATTTTACCTTTCTCCGAAAATAGTTTCAGTTTGTTCCAAATCTTATTTATTGTTTCGATAATTTTCGGAGTGAGGTAAAATAATAGTTTTGAACTTCAAAGTAATTATTATCTTCCATATTATTTTATAACCGACAAAGCGATGCTTTTATCTTGATTAACATTCACTTCCAAATACAATAGTCAAGCTGACAAACAATTATGTTATCACTTTAACAAATGGTTAATTCTTCTTTGGTTCTGTTACTTTTACAAGTTCAATATAGGCAATAATCTTCTTGCAAGAAATATTCTATATTTGGAGTTTAAGGTGGTCGTACTGCACATTCGCAAAGTGAACCAACTTTCAAGAAAATTATTTAGTTAGACCAGCTTAAATGATACGAACTCTTACATTTAGCCTTCTTTCACTTTAGTAAAGAGAAATAAGGCTTAGTTGGTCTTATTTCTCAAAAAAAGAAAAAAATTGGCCCTATTTTACTTTTATAAAGTATAGTAAGGCCAACATTCAAAAATTGGAATAATTTCACTTGGCTTTATTTCACGGCATATTCCAAATTACAATGGTCTTAGGATCTCTATTAGACTGCCATGTTATCGTTGTGCTCATCCTCTTTGATATAATGTACATAGGTAAGGTGATAAATATAAATTCGGACTAATGGCATTGCCAGATGACAATTATTTAAACATTCTACTGCACAAAATAGTGAACATTTTTATCCCTAATTTCAAGTAGGTAAATGGCGAAAATAATGACATTTTAACACTCGTATAAACGGGCATATTTTGTGGTTGGATCTCGGATGAGTCTTATGAAATCACATCTTCGGTATCATTTTTGTAGCAGATTTTTGGCAACATGTAAGCATATTGCCTCCACTAAACAGTGCAACCGTTTTTTAAACTTAATTTTTTACTGCCAAACATTTGATATGCATATGGAAAGATCAACGACTTGCAGCTAAGTGAGCAGAGCATATCCTGATCTCATTTTACAAAAGTTGAAACACATTGCATCTCACATTCTTTGATTTCACAACATAAACTTGATACCGAAACACCCTCTTTTACTACTTCAGAAGTATGGTGCGTTGTGGAAAAAAAAACTTCCGCACTTGGTAAAGTTTAACAAAAAAAAAAAAAAAATAACAAAAATTATAATGAAAAAAAGCTTGAATCATTGTTCCTAGACTATACGACAATGCGCCACAAATCAAGTCAACTTGGTATCCTAATATGGCAACGAAGAATGACGATGACCATTGTTAGCGCAGAAAGCCATTCACTGTCACACAACTATAAATGCCATCGTTGTCGTCTTCGTCTTGGTTGACGATGATGATGACGACGAAGACGTCTTCGAGAGATGGATGCGTTCCTTCAACAGAGGAAGTCGAAAGGGAAATGAAGGAAGAATAAAGGAATCCATCATCAAAGAAGGTCATATATCACTGTTGGCTCCAACGACATTTTCCACCTGAGTCGCTTTCAACCATTATACAAAACCTCCCATAGCTACCTGATATTATGTAGGTACCTGGATCTACTGTTTTTTTTTTTTTTTCTTTCTTACTGACTGATTTCTTATTATTCTTCTTCTTCACGTGCGTTGTTGTCATCGTAGTCGTTGTTGTCAACGGTCTCAGCTGTCTTAATAGTCTGCAAGAAAAGAAGCAATCTCAGAAGCAACAACGATGATAATAGTCCAATGATAGTGGCTTGTTTTGCTGTTTTTTCCTTTTTTATTTATTTTTTAATTCAGAAGCCCATTTGGTGAAGGAATCAACGCACAAAAAAATACAAGCTGGCTAGTTGATGCGGTTGGATCGGGGACATAGATGATGATGATGTTTTTGATACTGCCAACTGCCAAGAGTGAACCATTCAACGACAACGACGAGGCGACGTGTGAAGATATCATCCAACACTAGGTATAAGAACTGGCAGAGCATTATTAATCCCTTATGAGATGTTAGATTGTGATGTATTGTGAGAGGAATTCAAAAGAGCCTTCCTTAATGAGGGGCCAAGTTTTGATCGAATGATTTATTGCATCGGCTTCTGACTGTTATATTTTTTTTTATTTATACGTTTCAACCATAAGAGATGGTAGGATAATAGTTGGTTTGACGCAAATGGTTATGTCAGTTTCGGTGGGAGCAATCATTTTAAATTGGATTTTGAACATAATAAATATGGCTGCTTTTTTATGGGAAAAAACATTCTTATCGAGAAACAAAATCCAATAATTTTTGGGACTAAAAAAGATGAATTCTACAGTAAGGCTCCAAGTTTAGTTTATTTCTGCTAACATGCATGAAATTAAAGTTTTCTATGGGAACCTAAACTGGGACTTAAACCCAGACCTCTTACGTGGTCGTCCATTGTACAAACCATTACGCCAGGACAGGAGTACTAAATGGTTGGCAAGAAGTAATTCTTTAATCGCAGCTCAGACTGTGAACGGTTCTTTTATATGTGCTTATTGCGGAACTTACACTGCTGAAATGGACCGAGAAACATGCTCGTTTACAATCACAATGGACAGTTTGCCATTAGGATTGCTGCATAAGAAGTGATTCAATTCGCAAAACTACAAACTGAGGCCAACAGATTATGGCCTCAAGAGAAAATTAGGATGTCCCGCCGGCTCTATGTAAATGGAGAAATTGAGGTAACCGCTTGTTGAGAAAGAATTGCGAAATTAAAAGTGGACGAATTAAGAACACGATTCACTTCACTACTTGCGCTCGAGCTTGCAAAAAATTCTATATGTCATAAACAATACATAAGCAATGTAACAGCCCTAAGTTAGTCAACCAGGGTTAAAATTGATAACACTGAAGGTTAAAGAGGTGGTTAGTTTGATTACCGATTTTGAATTTCCGGGGGATATGATCGCACTGCTATGAAACTATATATGGACATGGAGGCATAATTTCTGGATAAGTTCCCATGGTTAAAGATTCTGAGGTTTCCTTCATTAACCATATCTGATACTAGTGCATTACTACCTTCTTCCTTGTTAGTCTTTTGTTAACCTGCTTGTGAGCTCCGAAACTCATAATGAAGCATGAATTTCTATTGGGGTGGCCATCAGTGAATCGGATGATAAAAAAAGTAATTAATTAAGTCTTCCATTGGCAAAATTCACAACTTTTTTTCTTTATATTTTGCTTCTTGAGCTTTATCGCTTAATTGCCCAATTGGTAAAATTGCGTACTTTATAGCCTCAGCTTTCTAATACCCCATGTTTTAAAAGGAATTTATCTACTTTCATAACATGCTAAGATTAGCCTACCAAATAACATGCAGACAACTATCGAAAAACCGTATCCACCCATGAAGTGTTGATAACGCAAAGATGTAGTTTTAAGTCAGCGACTGGCAGAATATTAATTATTTCATCTAAAAAAGTTAATTTCTGTAGGTGTTGTCTTCTAGCAAATTTGGATGGATCCAGTACCTACTTCTAAATCTTCTTCTAAATCTCCCAGGAAACAGTTCTAGAATATAGTTGTTTGATCTGGTTTTTAAAAACTTCAGTTTCTTAAATAGTCATTTCTATAGGTCTCAGAAGCAAATAAGAATTTGTTTGCTCTTCAAGACTCTGCTGAAGATGAACATGGAGTTTTTCCAAATTACAACAGATTAATTGATCGATGTCTTATAAATTGTAATATAACTGCAATAGTACAATAGAAATTATAAATATAGAAGAATCATTGGTTCCTTCTTCCAGAAACCGTTGGTTGCCCTGAAGTCCCATCGTATTCCCATTTATAAACTGGGGTAAAATTTGAGTTTTCAACAAGATTATAGGATAAGTTCTTTGACACTTTTTTCTGTAAAAGAAAGGTGGAGAGCTGGGATAGAGAGAGAAAAGCTTAATTTCTGCTCAATATTTCGTAACTTGAAGATATCAGGTTGAAGGTTCAGGATTACATTTTTTGTATTGCTTTAAGGATAACATTTTTAAAATTTTATGGTAAATGTTGACGTTGCTTTAAGTCTTTTAAATAGATACTTATTATGAACAAAAGATAATCTTCATAATCTTCGACAGTGTAAGCCTTATAACCTTTTCACACCGACCCCCAAAACGCAGTTTTCGGCAAATAGTAGACCTTTTACACCGAACATTTACAGATTTTCGTTTGACATTTCAATTGTTTTGATTTTGCAGTTTTTTATTTCATATATACAAATAATCGCACTTAATAACACTCCCGTGAAGTTAGTCTCCAACTTTCCAAAATTTTCAAATGCTTTTTGCGGTTTTGCTTAGAACTGTTGGAGGATTATCTAAAAATCTAAACCAAATTTCGCACAAACATTTTTTTCTTTGTTTAATTTGTTTCCAAATGCATGCTAATTTCTTAGAACTTTTTCCAAAACCCATCCAGAGCTCTAGAACTCTTCATCCAGAAGAGAAATTTCCAATCAGAACTATTTCACATGAACAACTCTAGAGCTCTTTCAAATCTTCCCAGAACGCTAAAAAAAATGTACTTTTTGAAAGTTAGGAGTCAACTTCACGGGAGTAAAATCAAGGCGATAAGAACTTTAATGTTTGCTTCGGTCTTCAGCAGCTTCCTCAGATAATTAGACGATAGGTAGGATGATTACGGTTGGACTATGAATAAAGATTTTCGGTTTTTTTCTGTTATAAAATTTTTTTTTCGTTATAAAAATCATCAAATTCAAGGGCATTCATTTTGTGTCAACCATGGTTGGAGGCAATGAGTAGGTAATGTACAAAAGTGGCATCATTTGAGTTGTTAATTTCTGTCTTCAGCAATTCACTTCTTGATCTTCCACATACATACTTGATTTCTTCTTTTGTTATATTTACTGTTTCGTGGTGAAAACGAATGCGAATTTGCGAGCAAAAACGAGTGGAAAAAGGTGTGGAGTTTTGCCCGAGAACCTTTTGCTTTTCGTCAATATTTATACAGAACCGTAACGGCATCGAAACCTATGAGTTCTAGAAAATATTGGAATCGCCCTGAGACCTATCATCGGTGAATTTTTGCTGGTATGATGTTTTATTGAGATTGTTTACATCCCCATTTTGGATGCGTTCACACTTAATATTTTTTAGCTACCGCTCGGCTAACCTATGTAAGCGTGTTTATTGGAAATAAAACTTCGTTGCATAATTGATTCATTCGTTATTACATAAATTTTAAAAAGTATTTGACACTTTCACATACCAAATGTTCATCAAAAGCTCCTTGTAAAAGTGAGTATAAATGTGTTTTAGAATTAAAATCTGTTATTGTTGGAACACATTACCCCCGATACACCTAATTCTTATCGAGAATCCTCATAAAATATAAAATCAACGATCCAATGCAATAATCTAAAAGTGCTATATCACGCATTGTAGGCACAAAATTAACGAGGAAACTTTTATTGATAAGCTCAAATGTTATCTTGATACAAACAAGAAAATTAAGTGGAATTTTTGCCCAATGCATATAATGCTTCCATCATTCAAGTCAAACCTATATAATCAAACATTTATCTAGCATCAAATTGCTGCACATAACAAAAAATACCTCTCAGCATTTTCCACTGTTATCGCCAGGCTAATTAATTACTAATTAATTGAAACCCTCATGAAGCACCTCAAATCGATTGGACTTGGGTCATTTCACCGACACGCTTCCAATATTCTATTAGACCAACAACTACTAGAAGAGCCATCGGGCAGGCATCCAAGCTACAGCTGGTCAGAAGCAGCGTGTCATCAGTTAATGCACTTTATATGACCGTTTTTTTTCAAAATTCTTCGGATAAGGCAATCCTCTATAGGTATTATATAAATACCTAGATTTGGGTCTGCTATCATTCGACCACTACTCTATGGCTGCTTAGCGCTATATACAAACCCGCCCTATATCTCTGTGATGCATGTTAATTTTATGCATCGAATAGATGGGCTGGGCCGTATTTTGGATCAATCGAAAATAATCTATAGGCACGTAGCATGGAAGTAGAGACATTGGGATGAGATATATTTTTTTGTTTGGTGATTGTTGTCTGTTTCGGGACATGCAACCCGCACTTTTTTATAAGTAAGCGCTTTTCGGTGGATATCTACATAAATTTCTTTCTCTTTTTTTTTTGGTTAAACTTCCGCACCTTTGGCTCTTGCTGCGGAGTTTAACTCATAAATCAATATTAACTCAATCTCACACAAAAGGTATCGAACGAACGAACCACTACCGAAGCTAATGGCATTCATTATTTTAACTAAATGACGCGTCCATGACAGACATGTGGATAAAGTCTCGCGTCCCGTTCAGCGATGATGCAGGCGGGTGGCGGATGAAACGATATATATATTTTTTTTTGGTGTTAATTAATTTGATTGGATTACGGTGTCCGATGTTGAAATATCATGCAAAGATACATTGACACTGGCGCATATAGTGAGAGATACTTAAGGAAATCTGGTGCGTGACACCATACGGGACACGGGACAATCGATTGAAATACAGAACCAATGCTGTTGGATGTATTAAAAAGTGGATTCTACTACAATAGGAGCATTGTTGAGTGTTGACCTTTATTTGGAGAGAGGAATGTACAACTACCAAGTTTAACAAAATTCGAATTGATTGAAAACTCTTTAGCGGTTTTTTTCAAATCATAGATTCTTCCATGAAAAATATTTCATAGAAGTCCGTGAATCCGTTTGTAAGAAAACCAGAAAAGAAGAAATTAAAATATGGTTTTAGTAGTTTCTTCGATCTTTTTAATAGATTTTGACAAAACAAACGAAATTTTGGTTTTGCTTTTTTATTCCAAAAAGTTCCTTACTTACCCATTTTTAATTTTCTTTTATTTAAGTTTTATTTTTTTAAAGAAAAATCCTAAAACGACATCACTGGATTGGACACATTGTTTCTGTGGAAAAAATAACAAGAAGAAACAAACTTTGACTTCTGGTTTGCTAAATGGTGCTACTTAAATACACAAAGTATCTAATAGGTATTCGAAAGGCTTCAATAGATTCAGGGAAGTATTTATATACAATACATTTATACGAGAGTATCTTTGTATCTATGCATGTTTTGAATCGTGACAAATACGATATGTAGTAGAATTTTGTGTTCCATAGATACTTTTGCTCTTTAAAAGGTGTGGGCGGACGATGAACAACGATTATCGCCACCATTAACGTGGCGGTTAGTTTGGAAACTCGAAATTAATTAAAACTATTTTGTTAACACAGTCATTATGGATTATGGTGATGAGATGAGTTTTGTTCCATGGTCTTTTGTTTGCTGCAGAAGATACATATTATTATTGTAATGACTATGATCTTTTTGAAACTTGTGACATTTTGAAGGATCTTTTATAAATGATAATAATAATAATGAATTTGGAATTTGTTTTGCTAAGGTAATGGTATGTGATGATATTTAACTGTTATTTTTAATGCCAAAGTAAGATTAAAATGTTAAGGGATTAAGTTCAGGATTTGGTTGAAATTAGCCTAAGCTTTTAACTTGTTTTTAGTTAATATTAAGAGATTCCGCAAAAGTTGATCTTTAAATTAAAAAAAAAAACCATTTTTTAGACGTAACCAATTTTGTTAAACGTGGAAAAAAATTAATTAGTAGGAACTCCATTATGTTTTTATTAATAATTTTAATCAATTAATTTATTTTATTTATTTGAGAAAGCTAATGAAAAATTGTGAAAAACTTTCAAATAATAGAAATGTGCCAATAATTTTTTGAAAAAAATAAATTTTATTAGCAGGATATGGGTGATGGGAAAATTTAGAATATCAAAGGTTTCACCTTTGGTCTTAACGTACATTGCTGTATGTCTTTTTCAGATTCAATTTTTGCATGATTTTGACGAATTTATTTTGAAAAAAAAAATAGCCTAAAAAATTGATGAAAAATTTTTGATTTTGAAAATTTTGAGATGTATTCTTTATGGTTAAACACCCTTTTTTAAGACTAAGTAGGAAAAAAAGCCAGTTATTGTTGAAAACCTTCTCAAAAATTAAAAAAAAAAAAAACAAAACAAAGGATCGACTTTTTTGTAAATTACAGCCAGTGAGGAGTGGTCATATAAAACCAAATAATTAACCTTTTGCTAATTATTTTGACTATCTGAACTCGAATCTAGTATCAGAATTGCTCTATCATGCAAACTTTTTGAGATATCGAATTTCGAACTAAACAAAAGCACTTTTCTTGTGATGTTTTGGGTAAAGTCAGATTTCATTTTCAGAAACAAGACCATATTTTTGGCAAAACTTTCGGTGATTGTAGGTTATTAATTATTCGGACTTAAAAACAGTTATATGTTCTTGTTTCTGAAAAAGAAAACTCGTAAAAGAGGATTCAACCAAAAAAAATCTATGAAAATTAAAATTTAAAAAAATCAAAAATTTTTTGATAACTTTTTTGATTGCAAATTAGGCTATTTTGTTTTGGCACTAGTCTATAACTACATAAGTACCTACCAATTAATTTTTGTGTGTAGACTTTAAAATGTGTATCTTAAATTCAGTTCATATACAACTTCTTGGGAAATTTGTTCAAAAATGCATCTAACGATTTTGATTAAAAATTGTATGTCTACTTTTGATAGTTGGGTTATATTTTTCTCTTAAAAAACTGAACAAATTTTGATGATTTTATACGGAAGAATTTTTTTTTACCAAAAATTACGGTAAACCAGCCTTACCTATAACCATTAAGGAAAAGTTAATTTTTTTTCAAAAATGGCTCAAACGATTTGATTTAAATTTTTTATTTTCAGGGTCATACTTCTTAAATGAAAGAAATGTTTGTAAAATTCTACTAACCGTACCTACCATAAAACCGTTTTTTTTTAATTTTTTATTTTCTCTTAAACTACTGATCCAATTTTCATGGTTTTTCTATACTGAAGCTTCTTAACAACTTTAAAATTATTTTATAACAAAATTTTCAAAAAAATATTTATGGGTTTTGAAAAAATCTTTCAATTTTTTTTTTGAAAAATCAATTTTTCGAAAACGTGTTACTGTATATTTTTTAAATTTTGGTTTTAGATGTGCATTAACATTTTCTTGAAAATGGCATGTCAATTTTTTTTTACAATTTTTGAAAATTTGTATTAAATATATATTTAATAACGATTTTTTTTAAATACGTATCTTTCTTAAGTCAACCAAATTGCATACTTTATTTGGAGCTAAAAAAAATTTAAGAAATTCATTCAAACCTTTAATTTAAGAAGTTGTTTAAGTTATTTGTGATGAATTTTATTTTTTTATATTTCTTATAAAATTATTTATTTTCAAAACCTCAAAGAGATTTTGAACGAATAGAACAAATATCAATTGACAAAGTGAGACCCTAATATTTTGTTCATTTAACTACTAATAGAAATAAACAAAGAAAATAGTTATAGTACAGTCAAATAAGGACCGCTGTAAACTGCGGAACGGATGCTAATGGGAATTTTTTTTTCAATATCTTTATTTTGGTATCTTTTTACCTAACTCTAACGTAACAATAAGTATCATATCCGTGAGTCACTTTTTTCAAGGTCAAACCGGAAGTTGACATATGTAAGTAGCATAATTTAAGGGATTTTTTGAGGCAGAATTCAAAAAGAGTAATTCAAGGCCATCCGAATACAATGACAAACAGTCAACAGTTAACTAATCAACAAAAACCCATTAAGAGTGATGGTACTACCAATATAGTAATTTAATTTGGCAGCAATATTTAACTGGCCATCTTAACCAAGAATTAAAATAGGCCATTCAAATAAAAGTACACATAAATATACGGTTGAAAGGTGTTTTTGAGGGGAAGAGGAAATTCTAGGATGAGAACTCAAAACATCCTTGAATAACTCCGAAATCAATGCTAACACGAACATTTATGTTTTAATATCTCTTTGGTAGGCATAATAAAAGGTTTGTACTAAATTACAGAGAGGTTGGAATTATAGTTCAAACTTAATTATTTTTTGCTAATATCTACTGGACTAGGTACTTTTTTTTCGGAGAAGGCTTCTCATGCTCCAATATAGTCCCGTTTCTGCGTGAACGACGTATCTTCAAACCAAATTTTGTTTAGTTTTTTTTTTAAGAAATTTAAGTTTTTTCTAGAAATTGAAATATTGGATTGAATACAAAAACATCGAATAACCTGTAAAACATATTAGTTGAGATTATTTCACCATTTATACTTTTTCATCTCCTTACTCATGGTTTTCCAGCGATGTCTAATGTTAAGCAAAACCTTTTAAGAAAATGTAGTTACGAGGTTCACGCAGAAACGGGACGATATGTGGGTAAAATGGATCAATACAATATTCGTAGTAAATTTCCGAAGCCTATACCTATAATGTGATTTAACGTAATTATAAATATGAATAGACCATCCTATCTTGTTATTCCTTATATGTTTTTATTTAATCCTAAACCTAACCGATTGATCTTTTGTTTCATTGCAGAACTTTACCATGTACAATCTCATACTGACTTTTTGCGGGCAGAGTTATTTTAACGAGGTCTTGAGGTAAATTTATATCCAATTGTTCACACAGTATTAATTGTTATTCTTCTTCCATTTGGCATCAAACAAATTTCCAGGAAAAAAATATTTTTTGATGGACATTTTTATGGACTTCTTTTTGGCTGAATAAATTGTGAAAAAGTGAACTTATGTTATTATGAAATGTGTTGATTACAGCTAAACTATAATGATTTGGTTGAAGTTATGAACTCATGTAATAGAGTACACATTAAGGATTCATAATCTTATGTTGTTCGGCCTATCTGCCACAGAATTAGTTTCTTAATTTATAAAGGTGTTAATAGTTGTGTCTTTTTGAGGTGATTCCGATTTTTAATTTCAATAAAGTGTGTCTACATTAAACAAAATATTTTAAAAATATTAAAGAAAAAAATAATTACCAAGTTTTCTTGTTATCATTAACATTTTAGAAATATGATTAAATATTACTTTAAATGAGTACAAAAAATATTGATAATATTTTTTTCAATAAAGTGAATAGAAGTAGGAAGGTATTCTTAAATTTTAGTGTTATAACTTATTAATCTTTAAAAAAGTTAGATAACGCTTAATTTTAAAATCTTGTCTATTTAATGGCACTCATACAGATTAAAGCAGAATTTCTTGATTGTAAGATTTTTAATTCTCTCTCTCTCTCTCTTTAACTCATCCTCTCACATCTCATTATGTTTATTTTTTTTTAATTCATTAGCAAAACAAAATACGACAATCTCGTTTAAGGATGCTGTATTTTTTTTTCATCCAAGTTGATTTTAGAAAATAATGCGGGTATAGCTACTGCTGCGGCAGACACCCTCGATTAACCCTTTAATTTATATCATTCTTTCTGATATGGACCGACACGCTCAACAACAATCTCCATCAGCGGCGTCGTCGTCGTCATCGTCCTCATTACCGTCGTCGCCGTCGTTATTCAATGGAAATCCTTCTCAAGTTGATTGCTTTAAATTAAACAAAACGATAAAATGCTTTAAAAGATAAATATTGGCAACAAAAAAAAAATGTTATTTGAAAATTTTTAATTTTGTTTTTCTTTAAACAGTGCGGCATCAGAAACGGCTAAACATAATAATAAGAATTAATTTAATGTGGCACTTTGGAACATTCTAATTTATTTTTATTTTTTGTTTTTCACTTGAATAGTAGAACTTTTAATTGGATGAATCACTCAAAATGACTATTAGCTTGCAAATTGCAAATGTGTCAACTTTCAAATAAAAGAGTATCATAGCTATATATAATTCTTTTTATTTCTAGGAATTTTAAAATTGTCGAGAAAATAAACCACAGAAGGACATGCATTTAGGAGGGAAATATTAGAAGTAAAAGCTAAGTTGTAGATCGAAACCATTATATGGAAATGTGTTTCGAGTAAAAATGTAATTTTTAACCATTACGGCTCTGGATTATTTATGAATACTATATGCATTCCTCTTTCCTTTAAACCTCTATTGCTTGTGGCATTTTGACAGTAATATTTGGCTAGAAACACAAAAGTAAGGCTGCATCTTGAAAGTACCTGCTGTCAACGTTGAATCTGGATCTAGATCATTTTACCAAGTAAAACAAAAACAACACGTGATCCTGCTTTCTATCGGGATCTATTTTTATGATCCAAAAATTAGTTCTTACTGTGAAATGCAGATGGCTTTTAAAGGCCGATCAGGAGAAAAGTAAAAGATGCAAGATTATTTCAAAACAAACAACAAATATTAGGAAAAAGGAGATAGATACACAAAAAAGCCTCCATTTTGATCCGCATCATTTTATTTTCATTATCTAATCCAGATCAGATTACAATTATTACGATTATAATAAAATGCGGCTTATAATAAGTAAAAATATATAGAAGGACCGTCTTGTTGGAGCCTTACATGAACCTCAAGCATTCAATTTTGTTGATAAAAAATGCACTTATTTAGGTAATAAAGATGATGCTCTCCAACCAGTCCGGTCCCCCATCTACCTGTTTCAATTTATGCATGTAAAAATCCAAGTTGGTTGAAAACGGTCTCCACTTGGGCGCGTTACCTAAAATGAGGCCTACCGCCAGCACGTTTTCCATTTGGTTTGAAGTCGAAGCATAAATGCATATACGTTCCATTTGACTCGTTGACCATGTTGATGTCGTCGGAAAGCTCATTAATATAGGGTCTCTTTGGTTGGAAAAAATGTTATTCTTCGTTTGATTCTACACTTTTCCCATTTTGTTATGTAATAGTTGATCCCAGTCACTAAAATTTGTTTATAGTCGTTAAACTTGCAAATGCTTATATTTTGTGATGCGAAACATAAGCAAGGAGTTGAACAAACTCTTTAACAGACAATTGCTTCAAATACGGTTTTAAAGAGGTTGAATGATAGCGCATTACCCTGTTTCATACCAGAGCTGCAAAAGACTGCAGTCAATTTGTAATGCAGTCAATTCAGTCGCAGTTAATTGACTTTAATTTTAAATGGAAGTTAATACTGCTACTAAGTACTTTAACTGCAAAATAAGCAGCTAGCAGTAAGAACTAAAATACAGACTGTACAGTTAATAAAAGCTGTTAATTGACTATAAATTAATTAACTGCAGTACTTTTTGACTGGTTTTAGTCTTCTAGTCAGTAGAAACTGTTTGTACTGTTACGAACGTTTGAAGAACGTTTTCATTTTCTGCGTCTAAGTTATCTTTTTTAGAAGCTCTCGTAGTTGCTTGACATCTTGCAGTAAGTAGCGAAAGTTTCAAACGGAACAGGACGCAACTAGAACATTCTTTATTCACGACCATAGTGAGCTGAATTTGAATTAAACCCATCAGTAATTTTTGTAAACCAAAAAACGAAATTAATGAAAATAATAATGATGAACTTCATATTTTTCCAATATTGTTGATATGTTTCTAATTTATGGTATAAGTCGACCAATGTCGATCGTATCGAAAAAAAATGTTTAAAGTTGAAGAGAATTAAATTTCCAAAAACTTTTGCAAATAAAGTTTTTTTCATAAAATTCAGAAAATCGAGATTTAGACTCCTTATAAACCCTTTTACCAATTCAGCAAATAAAAATGCCATTATTTAATTACTGGAATGTCAGCCATTTTGAATAAAATCTTCTTGTACTTTTTATGTAAAAACCTTCCAAAATTGCCACTTTTGTATGGGGAGTACTGAAAATTTGCATTTTTTTAAATTGTTGCAACGAAAAATGGTTTTCAGCATAATGGAGGTATCAAAAGTTTCGGTAAAAATCAATATTTTGCACTTTTTTTGTAAACAAAATTCTTGCAACGGTACGGAAAAGTTCGGAATACCAATGTGATTCATACTTTTTTATAAATCTGTTTTAGTGCATTTCAAGGTCAAAACTTTGAGCACAACGCATTTAGCAAAAAATTAGCAAAAAAATTGCATTTTTGAAATTTTGAATTTGTAAGGGTTGCGCACATTGGGATGATATTTTCAGGAAGCAATCATAATACATGACCCATATAAAATCAATTACCTATTCATTGATTTTTGTAAAACGTTATTCATTTTTCTGTTACTCATCGTTTTTTAGACAAGTTTTTCACCAAAATTACTGCTTCTTCAATTTATTAATATTAAGATTATTTATGAAAATAATTGGGTCAAATAATTTTTGTCCTTGTTGTAAATTCATCTCATAAGACTTTTTGGCACATTAGATTCCCAATCCGTCCCACCGTGTGGCGGTGCGTGCTAACTTCATGTAAGTGAAGAAGCAAAAAATTCGGGAATGCGGCAACAAATTAGCAAAAATTCTTGCAAACTTATAGTTTTTTTTATTGTAGCGTAACCAACTTCAAGCCCATGTGTATTTTGGAATTAATAGCTATCGGTATTTTACGCATTGATGTATAGATATAGTTAAATTTAAAAAAGGAAAAAACTGATATTACTTGCATATAAATCAATATGTCGTTCATTGTGAAGAATCTCGGCAGGGTTCTTACGTTAACCTAAACTTCTAAAGGTCATCAAAAGATTTAATGTATATTTGTAGCTGATGGTGAAATATATCCAAACAATATCTCTAAATCCTTCGAGATCGTTGAATATTATGAATATAGCTATTCCAGTTGACCATAAATGGATTCATGATTAATTTCTTACTATAACCAATAATTTGTGTCTTACATTAAACATACCAACCAAACACACAAGCAATTTTCCTTCCATTGACTAGTTTACATCGTACATGGATAACACACATATCTAATTTTGATAAATCAACAAATTGATTTATTTCTTCTTGGTGCAGTTCATTGGTTTCCAATTATTTTCTCAATTCACAAACAAATTAGAGCAACATCAATTTATTCCAAAATTTCGAAATAATGTTACCTATTAGGTAATGATAAAATGTACTTTAATTTGTGTGTATACTGAGTTTATTGATTTTAAGTTGCTTAAATATTACTACTGAATAAATTTAATCTTCTTAATGGTTGAATTTATTTCAAAATAAGTTATAATACCACAAGAAAAATAGCAGCATCTGCCGTCCTCAGAATGTAAACACCAACAACCGATGCAATTTCCCTTCCCAGCGCAAAGATGGCTGGATAGCTCAGACGATTAACACGCTCTAGCTGTGCTGTGAGTGAGTCTTCTTAATATTTCAGCATTTTTTCTTAACCCCAAAAAAATGTAGATATAATAACCATATAGCCAATCACTTAGCTCCCACTTAAAAATATTTTTATTCCTCTTCGGTGGCAACCCCACAAACAGTAAGTAGCAAGTAGCAACTCGAAGCTACATCATCAAAAAAACAAAAATCAATCGATAATATAGCACTTTAGTATCTTTCAGTCTATTTCGAAGTATCTTCGAGATAGAAAAAAAAATGGTTAGCTTAGCATTTAATATTTTTATTATTATGAATTTTTTTGTTCCTCTCATTGCGCGTGAAACTGGAGAAAGCCATCTCGATTTTTGTTCTCTTTGCAACGTCAGTAAAACGTTTTTATCGAAAGATGAGAAAATATCGATAGGGTACATTTTAATGTATTCAGTTTATTGTCCCATTATCTGTGCTTTAACATTAATATTCACAGCGCATCTGAGTCCTTTGGAATGGCGTTCCTCGTAGGAACCAAGCAACAAAAAACAAAAAAAAAGTAAAACATTGATCGTTTAAATTTGTGGAAGTCTTAAATAAGTATTTTTTGTTTGTTTTTTTTTTTTCACAAAAACCATTAAGAACATGGAAAAAAAAAAGTTATCGATGATGGGGATAAGCTTCTCAAATGAATTACTTTAAGGACTTTCATGTTGTTTATTTTGAAAGGAAATTTTAATTGAAAGGGAAATTTGTTGTAACTTACATTTTTTTGTTGAAAAGGTTTGAGGGAAGATAATAAATTATAAAATTACTTTTATAATTATTTTGACGATTACAAAAAGTGTCCTTTTAATTGACTTTTGTTTTCTTAATCAAGAAAAACTTACGTACCTTTTTTAGTAGAAAGGATTTAGAAGAAATAAGTTGATACCTATGTACATATTTGTTGAAACAAAACTTTTATTTTATTGTATTGCGAGGTAATAAGGTTTTGACCCGGACAAAATACTTATAAGCCTTTTTTTAATTGCAAATTATTAACATCAATGCCCTTACTTATATTCCAAAAGTCTCAATGAATCCCATTTGGGATTTGGCCAACTATCTTAGAAAAATTGCATCAATATTACAATTTTAGGCTTAGCTTTATAAATACTATGAACTAATGATCCTTAGGCCTATTAAGATCAAAAACCAAGCGAATACGACTACTCTAAGGGCTAGTTTATTAACACAGGGTTGAGTTTTTAGCATAATTTTCAGAGGTTCTATTTAAATATCGCTAATCAACCAAAATCGGTTGATTAGCTAAATTCATGATTAACAACTCAAACTGGATTATAAGAAAAACAAACATTAGTCTAATATTCGATGATTTGCAGGATTGAAGGTAATCAAATGCAAAAAAATTTATCAAAATTAGTTCAGTCGTTTAAGTGAAAGTCAAAAATGAAAAAAACGGTTGTATGGGAGGTATCGTTAGTAGAATTTTTATAAACATTACATTCATCTCAAAAGTATGACCCTACTAATGACAGCAAAATCGTTACAGCCGTTTTTGAAAAAGTTAACTTTACCTTAATGGTTATATAACAGGTACCGTTACTTTTGGTCCTAAAAAAATAAGTTTTATGAAAATCGGTTCTGCGGTTTAAGTTGTAGCTAGATGTATTTACAGACAGACATACAGACAGATAGAATTACGGGATCCATTTTGCTGGCATTCTTTATCATCGTAATGTCATGTCTGATTGTTATCTCGAGTTCGATTTTTTGTACGCATCCTAAACTTGCCCCATAGTAACTATATCGCAAGTAAAAATGACAAAAATCTCGATTCGAACATGTGTAGTTTGACTTAAAAGCTGCGCTACCTGTTTGTTGTTACTGGAGTGTAGGAGTAAGCTTTCAGAAAGTCCCCTTCGAATAATGGTACAGCGATACAATTTGAAATGGACTTTCATTCGCAATGAGAACCAAGATCGAAAAGATTGCATCGACATATTTTGGTTTATAGGTTGTGTTTTTAAGGGAGAAAGAATGTTGTGCAGCGAGTAGCAAAACACCCTTTGTAATTAATGGTAGATTAAAAAAATGGAAGATATATTCCGGTTTCATTGCTCAAAGGGTACTTTTTTTTCAATTCAACATCCGACTTTTTCAGGCTTTAGCTATAACATGGGAAATTTCAGAAAATTACCATAAGCTGTTTTTTGAGTGTCAAATTACCTCATTTTGACATGTTAGGGAAGTAAAAAAAATCTAGTTTTACGTTTTACTCGAAGTTTTCTTTTTATTTCTTGAACAAACGTACCTGATTAAACAAAAAAATTAAAAGGTGGGTCTAATTTTTCTGTTTTTAATGGGCTTAAAATCAAAAAAATAATTTTTGCTTCTAACGAGGTCTTTCCATAGAACCAGCGATGGGGTGTTTTTATGTTGTTCTTTATTCTAATGAACATCAAAATATTGTTATTACTTTTTCGTACACGGTAGTGTAAAGGATAAGTATAGCGTTTGGCACAGTTTTTTAATTTCAGAATTAGTGTACTTTATCAGGAACCGTCATGAAACGAAAAGAAAATACGTTTTCGAGACATTTTTATGTGTGCCGTTGTCGTCGTCGTTGGCGTTGTAAATTTGTAAACACGATAACTTTTGATAGAATCAAAATAATTAGAATCTGTAAACGCCAAAAGTACCTACAAAAGTAAACTTAGATTACTCTAAGTTCTAAGTTCTACTCTAAGTTCGAAATTCAATGTTCTAAATGTTTATTCGTATTTTTTCTAAATTTGGTACTCGTTGCACAACGTTCTTTCTCCCTTAAAAAAAAAAAAACATCTTTCAACCAAAATATTTCGATGCACTCTTTGTTCATTTTCACTATTGGAATAAGTTTTTTTGAAAAATTACCCCTTTTGCACTGAAAATAGGAATTTATATGAGGAGGAATATTATAGATTATAGATATCCACTTAGAGTGGTATTACCTTGGCTTTGATCTGAATAGGCTTCCCATTTAAACAAGGTTATTTTGGCATTTAAATAAACATTCAAGAGGCATCGTTCAATACATTGTTGCAGTTTTTGTCAAGATGATGTCAAAAACCCCAAATGCGTTTCGTTGGGACTTTTGGAATATGATTAAGGACATTACTCCCAACATATTCCACTAATAAAAATTCTGTAAAGTATTTTCTCCGGGTCAGTTCTCTTTTTTGTTCAATTTCTCTGGCCTATTACGATTTGTGTTCATTATTAGGTAGTGAATCGGGAAGAATCCAGCAAAAAAGTATATTACCAGTAAGCTTTCTTTATTCGGGTATCACAGCCATAGAGTTGTAAAAACTGCAGTCTTTTCGGTACTTTTAACTTACAAAAGTACTTTGACTGTAAAACTACATTCAGCAGTCAGTACTAAAATACTGACTGAACAGTAAATGAAAGCAGTTAATTGAAGTTAGTTTTAGTCAGACGGATACTGCCACACTTCCATGACACTTTCTTAAAGGAATAAGGATACAAAAAAAGAACTGTACAAAAAACTTTCTGCTGACTAGAAGACTAAAATCATTAAACATGAATGTAGTTAATTAACATTTGGTCAACTAACTGCTTTCATTAACTGTACAGTCAGTATTTTACTAACTGCTAACTGCTTATTTTGCAGTTAGAGTAATTAATGGCAGTACTAACTTGCAGTTCAAATTAAATTTAATTAACTCCGACTGAATTTACTGCAGTCTTTAATAGCTCTGGGAGTCAGGCCGGGAGACAGGGTAGAAAATAATGACTCCCATCCTTGAGGACCAGACTTTTAATTAGCTCAAAAAGCGGAAAGCGGATAAAACCATTCCTTATACATAAGGCCGAGTTCCTGATACTGGGTAAAACCAGTGAATGAAAACTTAAAAACCGTTTTGTTTTTAGTATCTTATGATAGTGGGAGAGTCTGTCCGTAGTTTTCTGATACTATTAACAGTAATGTTGGTGATCAGCTTCGCGGGTTGTCAGCAATTTGACTACCATTTCTGGAATCAGTCCAGCATTCGCAGCTTTGTTGCTCCACTGAGGTTATGTAAAGTCGTCAGGCAGGAGCGTTTTATGTTATCAGTATTATAAATTAACAGTATCCACTGTAGGTGGCCTACTTCCCTGGTTTCCAAGATTTTAATAGCTCATTAGAAAAAGGCAATTACGCCAGCGCAGCGGTTTTTCTGCAACTTTGAAAATGCAATTAGATACGCTTTTTCGTTTTGTTTTGTTTTTGGAAAAAAAACCCTCGCGACCGTTTTGTTTTGGAAAAAAATCCTCACCAACGCAGTGCTTATTTCTTCAGAAGTTATGGAACTGCGCCTAGGAAGGCATCTACCAAATGGTTACCAGAGTCATTTTAGCTGTTCTAATGGCACGACCACGTTTTCTGGAAGATCTATTCAGTTGCTGGTCCTTCCTGGTTCTTTTGAAATTTAAACTACATTTAGGACTAGCAGAAAAGTTCTGCTGATCTGAAATTTCTAAATAACTTTCATTGATTTTTATTTCAGATATGTAGGTAATTCACATAATAAACAATTTATTAATTTCTGCCATTGTCACTCCAATTAATTTTGATAATAAAAATTATACCATTCACATCGATAACCCACATCCGTAAAACATTTTAACCCAAAATATACGCACATCACATCCTCTTTTGGCGGAAGTCAATTATTCAATCATTATATTTCTCATTGAGCTGCATTCTATACACACTATACAGTGCCTATACAATGTCATCCTGGATAAATTTCACAGGGACACTTAATTCAATGAAAATGCATCCTCCACTCATACCTATACTCCTCCACACTCTCCGAATGGAAGAAAGAGAAAGATAAATAGGAACACAATAATAAAAAAATATCAATCTGCCTCTAGCCCATTAACTGCTTTCCTGACACATTTGCATGATGTCCACTCTTTGTCTTCCCGTGTCTGTGGATTTTGCATACTTGATGCTTCATCCATAAAATCTCAGCTAAATCCCGCAGTGCATCACCTACCCTCGCAGCATCTATTCCCTTTTTTGTCCCTAGAATCTTCGTTATCGGTGGCGGCGGCGTGTAGTGTGTCGTCATTCAGCTGGAAAACTGCTGGTGCACTCACCCGTGACACAAAAACAAGGCATCCCCATTATGTGCCCCATATTAAAAAAAAAAAAAAAAATGAAGATATTATAAAGCGAACAAAAAATATATGAGGCCAATAAAAAATGCACGCATTTGTCATTCCAGTGAAGCCTGTTACCGCGTCTTAAATCATCATGTTGTCCGAGAAGTCAGTTCTGCTTTTGTTTTTGTTTGTATTTTGTTGTTGTTGTTGTCGTTGGGTTAAGCCTCTTTTGAACTCTTTTCTCAGACCACTCCAGACTGACGTACAGAGACCAATGCCGCGGCCAACAACGTGTTCAATGAGAAGTAATTCATCAAAGAGACTCACTGTTTTTTCTTTGTTAGTGGAGATGAAATGGTGACCAACTTTCTTCAATTTAACTTTTTTTTCTTCTAATTAAATACTAAATAGGATCAAAAGAAATGATTAGCAAAAAGATAGTTTCCATGTGATCTAGTTTCCATAAAAAGATATAAAATGTTCTTCCCAAATTAGTGTTCAGCACTTCACTTTTTAAAAGTTATTAGTTTTTTTTTTTTTTGCAAACGGATTAAAAACTACTCTGGTCACACTATTTGAAAAAGCATTCATCATTTCGTCCACCATTACACCGGAAGTGTTCTGTTGATTGGCAACTTTGCGAGCTCTTTCATCATTGCAAGCCTTTTTGTGATGCAGTGCAGAGCGCAAAAAGGTATAGTGACTTTCAAGAGGGTAACTGCCATAATGAAGCAATGATAAAGAAGGACAAACTATGCATACCAAAGGGACAGCTCAAAGAAAGCGAACAATTGAAAAAATAACACTGGCCTGGCCACAACTGCGGTGGTCAGGGCTTGTCAATGACAACTCATTCAAGAAGACGACATTCATTCAGCTTTTTATGAGATCGAATTTTTTTGGCATTAATTATAATTCGCAATTGTTGTGTTGAACTTGGACATTGATGGTAGCGAAAGGTAGTTGGAAAATGACGAAATGATGAATTAAAAAACTTCAACTTTTAAACTTAACTTATAAAAAAATATCGTTTTCGAAATATATCATGACCACGCCTTAACTACCTACATCATCACTGGAACGGTTAAGGTCTTAAACAGGGCTAAATAGGTCCTTTAATTCTATAATAACAACCTTCACTGATCAAATGCTTTCTAAGTCAGTGGATACAGCGATTGGCAAGGTTGATTCTTTGGTTGATCGATGGCATTAGACCTCCCTTTTCGATGCCAACATATTCTTTGTTATTGTATCCAAAAAAATGTACTTTAACTGCCGATTTTTTTTATGCAATTACGTTCACGCGCCGCGCAAGTCCATTGACAGATCAAAGCGCGTTAAAAGTTGTTCAGGATCAAATATCAAAATTATTGTTTTTTCCGCATATAATTTTTTAACGGTAAAAGCTATAGGAAATAATTTCAGGCAAAACTTGCAGATCATTTTTTCATTTTCTACAAAAAATCTTCTGCCACTCTTTTCCTCCGACTGATCACTCAGAAGATATCGCTATTTCAAAAATCGTTAAATGACGAAAATGTCGGTTTTCCAGAAGCAACAAAAAGGTATTTTTTGGCTGTTGACGAAATTTTTAAAATTATGATACCTCGAAAACTATCTTACTGAGAAAAATAAAATTAATACTTACTGGCAGAAATTTTCATAATGTATAAACTTTGTATATACAAAAAGTTTCGATAACATTTACAGTTTTTTAGTTTTTTCGTGAATAGCCGACATTTTCGTCATTTTACGTTTATCTCTAAATCTATATTTTTCGATAACTTCTACCGTTACAAATTTATATTCGAAACCAATATTTTTGACATTTGACCTGAATAACTTGTGACCCGCACACGATCTGTCAATGGACTTTCGCGTGTGTATTCCTTAGACTAAAACGAAGTTTATTATTTTTTTATTATAGCACTTCCTTTTTTTGGGTAAAGCACAATTTCCGTTGAACAAAGTTTACAAATAAGTTCGTGTGTGCTCTTCACCAAGTCTTCTCCCGGCCGCAAGGCAACCGCAGGCCCATTGCACGTGTAGCCGGAAACCGGCTAACCAGATGCGAGGACTCGTCGGGCTGGTGCGTTGGTGTCCCTACGCTCCACGTGACCCAGCCATCTCAGTCGCTGTATTTTCAGCTTTTTGACAAGGTCGATTCCGCTGTAAGGCCCGTACAGTTCGTGGTTGTATCTTCTTCTCCATTCTTCGTCTATGTACACACTGGACCAAATATCACTCGAAGAATCTTTCTCTCAAAGAAACCCAGCCTAAACTGATTGTGTCCATGCCTCTGCGCCATACAGCAACCGGGATGAATAAGGTCGTATATAGGGTCTTCTTGGTTCTTCGAAAGAGGGCTTTACTACATAAATACCTTCTAAGCCCAAAGCAACAGTGGTTGGCAAGTGTGACTCTTCGCTTGATCCCTACACTAATGTTGTTGTGCGATGTAATAGTGGATCGAAGTTATAACTGCCCATGGTGACATTTTGACCCAGTCGACGGTGTTGGGTCTTTCTTTTCGATGACAGCTTATACTTTGTTTTCGTCTCATTAACAGCCAAATCTATCTTGGCCGCCTCCCTTTGAATACTTGCATATGCTCCACTGACAGCTCGATTCGTTCTCCTAATGATGTCAATGTCATCAGCATAAGCCAAGAGTTGTGCCTCAGGTGTTGAGTTCTGACTTGAGCACAATTGCTTCAAGCACGATGTTAAAATGGTTGCATGATAGCGCATCACCGTGTCTCAAACCTTTCCCGACATCAAAGGGGTTCGAGATGTCCTTTTCGACTTTGACGGAGCAACGAGATTCATCCATTGTTATCCCGCATAAGCGGACGAGTTTGGCACGGCTGTTGAGATGTAACATGGCTCTGTATAGGTCGTCCCTATTAACGCTATCATAGGCGACTTTAAAGTCGATAAAGAGATATTGTACATCGATTTGGGATTCTTGGGTTTTTTCCAAGATCTGCTACCATCGTCTAAGTAGAATAATTATCCTCTGTCCAACAGCGGACTGTTGACTCTCTTCACAGTTGAATAGATTGGAAAATTGTTCTTTTCAGATCTATTCTTACCGTTTATCTATTCTTTCGATAGGCTATACTTTTGGTAGATTGGGTCCTCAGAATGTTCGGAAATCCGTTGAATGAATAACGCCCTCTTTTAAAAACTTGACGTTTAAAGCGATTGCTTTGAGTCGTATTCTCGAGGAGGTCGTATATCATGCTTTCTTGGTTTGGTCATCTTTCTAGACCTTTATAGTTTTTTTTTAGAGGCGTTTTTAATAAAGGGGTGATCACAAATCAGCGTAATCTTTCTCAATGTGTGCCTGATGCGGATTGCGGCAAGGCTTTTTCTTATCACCAAACTTCACCCAAATAAGCGAACATTTTACTCTTTGTGGCAATAGTGTCGATATCGAAATCACATGATTTCATCCATTGTACTTCTTAGATGTAATGGCTGCTCTGTTACTCTGAACATAAATTTTAAATGTTCTACATTCAACTTGCAGATCCCAAACTCGTGGTCAAATCTTTGGCTCTTACTAAACTTTAAACTGACTATTGAAAAATGGGGGCTATTTAAATTTTCTATTATTTAACTTTAATTGAATTTAAGCACACAAGGAAACTTAAGAAATGTTACTTTTGTCTTATTTGCATTTACGCATTGCTGCCTCGCTAGGCCCCCTATCTCCTTCATATCCATTAAAATAGAGTTAAATTTTATTGATTAATCGTGACAATATTATAAACCACAATCACAAATATTATTAAATCTCTCTTGTTCGTTAATTTAATTTGCAAGGATTAATACAAAATAAATCTGAAAATCTGAAAAGATATAAATTATCGGTTTTATTTCATATTGAAAAGATTATGAGCATAAAAGCTTCCCATTGAGTGTCAATATGTTGGCTTGGTATAGGTTATATGTATTTTCATAACAAAAAATATATTTTTATCGGCTTATATGTAGATATACGGAGCTATGGAGCAATATTAAAAGAGAATATTATTTATTGAGCTTATGTTATTGACATTTTTCATTTCAAAAGGTAATTTGTATTTCAGAACTGGTGAAATGTTATTAAAAATTATTATTATAATTGAATGATTGATGAGACAAAAATTGCTTCTCAAAAAATATAATTCAAGGATACACTTATTACTATAGTAGTCCAGTGTTCAGTTAAAGGGTTACAATTTAAAAAGAAATTGATGTGAAAAGATATTTTTGTCAACAGGGATTAAAGAGAGTGATTAAAAATGTCAAAAATAGCTAAGGAAATTTTGACAAACAAAAATTTTACATAATTTTAAAAATGTAATAGGTGGTAATGTTCTGAGGAATTCACTTTCTGATATTTATATTGAAAGGGTTGAGTTCGATATCCCGCATATGTATGTTCCCGTTTTTGGTTTAAATCCCGCTTTTTTATAATCCCACTTTTCTTAAATCCCGCTTTTAATAATCCAGTTTCTAATAATTTGCATTTTATTATAACCTTCAATAATTGTTGTAAAGATTAAATATTTTCACTTTATATTTATCCTTTTTCCAATCAAATTCATTATTTTTCAAATCGAATTCACTCTTTCGCAAAAAAAATTCACCTTTTCCTATAAAAATAAAATGCACGACTGGGTCGCACGTACTTGCTCATATATATAAAGTTACTATATCTGCTAAGCCTTTTTGATTAAAAATTTGTAAATGCAGTTTTAGAAAAAAAATTTAAAAAAGCATAAAATTCGATTTTCAAATGACTAAAACAGCTTCTTAAATGAATTTAACCTCAAAACAAAGTATGCAATCCGATTTCATCTATAATGATACATTTTTAGAAAAACAAATTTAAAAATCGTTTGAGCCGTTTTATAAAAAAAACTATTTTTTAAAATTTTGCAAGGACTTTTAAAAAAAAAAAATTGGTACGCCATTTTTAAGATATCATTTATTAACATCTGAAAACTAAATTTTGAAAAAAATATTGAGTAGTTTTAGAAAAAATGATTTTTCAAAAAAAAAATTTCAAATTTTCTTTTAAATCCAAAAAAATAATTTTTGAAATTTTTTTTCTAATTATTATTACGGCAACTTAAAAGCAATGGTTGAAATTGATTGAGTCATGAAGGAGAAAACGGTTCTATGGCAGGTACAATTAATAACGGTTTTTGAAGAAAATGATTTTAAGCGAAAGATAAACCTTATCCAAAAAAATTACCATGATTTTTTTAATCAAAATCGTAGAAACCGTTCTAAAACCGGTATATGACGGGTACCGTTATTTTTGGTCCAAAAAAATAATTCAAAAAACGTCTGGGGATAGAACAGACAGAATTGTAGGACCCACTTTTTTCTCACTCTCTATCATCGTAATGTCACGTTTGATTGCTATCTCAACTTTTTTTTTTGTACGAATGCATAACTTGATATAAGTACCTACTACCTATATCGCAAGTAAAAATTGCGACTCTAATGATTTTTAAATATTTTTTAAGTACAATGTGTTCACTTATATGAACTGATTAAAATCCTTTAACTTCTAAATCCATCAGAACATGATTAAGATGACTAAGTCGTGATGCCTTTTATTTTTTTCGATTTTTTAAAATGTCTTTTATAAAAAAAAAAAAAAACAAATTAATAAAAAAGGAAAAAACAAGTCGACAAAATTTACACAAGCAAACTTACAAATCGACAAAAAGTAATCCTCTCTGCAGCATGACACCATCAATGGATATCTAGATATTCTCCAAATCCTAACTCTCATAATAAATATAATGATACCTAACATGAAAGTGTCAAGAAACATATCAAAAATTTCTGTTAAGTTTTCTTGCAAACGTTGCAAGATGCTATACAAAATAATCAAGCAAAGCGCTTTCTGAACTGTTGTACAAATTGAACTTTTGCAAACATCCTTTTTTATCCTTGCTCCATAAGTTTAGTGTATGAAGGACTCAAATTCATAGAAAAAGTATGTTGATGCGGGTGAAAAAGAAGGACACAAAACAAAAACGTTATGAAAAAGAAGATGCATCTGTTTCTGCAACTAAAACTTTTCTCAAAAAAATTACAAAAAAGAACAAAAAAAAAATTTCAAGAACCACCCTAAAAGTGTCATATTATAACTTGCTGCCCCCCCCCCCCCCTAACCAAATTATCCTACAAATTGAATTCGTATCCTTTTTTTTCTCCCAAAAACAAACAAACAAAAAAAAACCCTTCAAAGTTAGAATGCGATAGTGAACTTGGGATTTGTTTTTCATTCACATCCTATTTCAATAAAATGAACAAGGTTAAGTATTTCTCTTTTGTTTTGGGCCCACAATGGTTTTGTGTGGAAATTTCAATCCATTTTGCAAACTAAGTCTACGAAAATTCTGATGATAATGGTGACAACAACAGCAACAAAAACAAAAATAAACACCAACCAACGAGAAGAACGGAAGAATATCTTAATTTCAACTTCCATTTAAAGCATCCTTAACAGGAAAAACTTGAGCAAAACTATTCTGCATTTAACTTCACACTTGTCTTTTGCAATATTCCCCAAAACCCCTTAGCCCAGTTAACTCACCCAAAAATGTTTTCGAAACAAAAGGATCACACACACACACACACACATACCCCCTACCCATCAAGCTTTGCAAACTCAGTCCATGCCTTTATAATTTTTGGCAAGGATTTACAAATCCTCATCTAACACTTTTCTTGTAGATGTGTGTGTGTATCTATCATTGTCCCCTTGTTGTCGTTGTCTTTCTTCATTGTGCTTTGTGCGTATATATATTTTGTAAGAAAAATTAATTCCATCTTCCGCAAGAGTTCATTAAAAAGTTATATCAACACATAACACGTCTCTCTTTCAAAAAGTTGTTTGGCAGTGGCAGCACCAACAAAATCTTGGCTTCCTCGTCCTAGAAACATAAATTACTTCTTATTTTAACCAAACGAAGACATTGAGGAGGCAGAAGCGGACTGAGGCGTGGAGGTTATCTACCAATACAAAAGGAAATAAGCCCCGTGGGCGCTATTGGTTTTTTTTTTTTGTTTGTTTTAAAGTGGCAACAGGCCACACTACAAAAATGCATTGTTTTTAACTACTCATAATTTGAACTGATCTTCAAATAAAGGAGTATCCTAAGTTCTTGAAACTCGCAAAGCGGGACAACCACATTACTTTCTATAAAAAAAAAAGCTGACAACATATGGGCTTGCTTACCGACTTTGCATACCCTAAGTGTATTGCAGAAATTGCTTTTAAAGAACTGACCTTCGAGACCTTAAATTTTGAGAATCCTGAAAAGAAAGGCATTTGCCTGACGAATTTACATACCCTATAGTCGTGGAGGCGACTTTATAATTACTTAGTTAATAAGGTTAGAGATTTAAATTGGTGTCAAATGAAAGATAAGTTGGTACGGAAAATAAAATTATAGGGTTGACTCTTCTAAAATGGGTTTATCAAGATGGCAACTCTGTTTGAACGAAAAAAAGCTACTTCATGCATCATAACTTCTAAGTTTATTAAAGGGAAAATATTAATATTATAAAATATTAAACAATAGTCACAAATGTGTAAAAAACTATGGTAACCCTGTTCAACTGAAAAACACACTCAAATAATTTTTATAGAAAATGGTATAAATTTTGGTGTGTAGTAAGAGCAAAAATGTACGTCAAATTTTAGACGTAACCCACTTCCATCTATCGGGTTTTAACTCTAAAATGAGTATAAATATGCGGTAACCCTATTTGAATGCAAAAAATCACTAAAAACACAAATTTTTCACTCAAAATGCACCACATTTGACAGAATTTAGATCCGGATTTCTAAAATTTGGTATGTCTTTCGCTTTTAACTCTTTCAAATATGGTACATTTTTAATGAAAAATTAGTGATTTTTTGCATTCTAATAGGGTTACCGTATACTTATATTCATATTACAGTTGGGATCTGACATTTATGTATATTATAAATTTTGTATGTTTTTAGCTTTTAACTCTGTCAAATATGGTACATTTTGACTGAAAAATTAACGTGTTTAGTGTTTTTTTTGCATTGAAATAGGGTTAACGCATACTTATGTTCATATTACAGTTGGCACCCGACATTTTATATATAGAAGAGGGCCTGATTTAAAATTGTGTATGTTTTTAGATTTAACTCTGTTGAATAAGGTACATTTTGACTGAAAAATTTGTGTTTGTAGTCTTATTTTTGCATTTTTAGGGTTTCTATTTTAGAGTTAGCAGCCGATATTTTTTAGATAGAAAGACTAAAATTTGATGTACATTTTAGCCATTACCTCAACCAAAATTTATTCTATTTTTGTTTTAATAAAAATTTTTGAGTGTATCTTTCAGTTGAATTGGGTTCCACATTCTGAGATTTATAGTCGTAACTTTATTTTTTGTTTTGTTTTTCTATCTTTGTGACTTTGGTTTTACAATAATAATATTTTCGTTTTTTTAATAAAACAACAAGTTATGATGCATAAAGATATGATGTAGCTCTTTTTCGTTCAAACAGGGTTGCCACGTTGATGTACCCATTTTGAAATAGGCAACCCTATGATTTTATTTTCAGTACCAACTTATCATTAATTTGACACCAAATTAAAGTTCTAACCTTATGAGGTAAGTAATCCGACGATCACAGCTTGGACTTCTAAGCGGATCAACGGAATTGCGTGAGCGTGATTAAACTTAGAGAACATATTTGAATAGGTACCCTAAGCAGATCAATCAAGTTTTGTGATAATTGTAACTGCCTTTTTGAGTCTTCTATTTATTGCTCTGATGTTTAGCGTTTGTCAAGTCAACAGACAGACAACTTATCAAAAATCACGAGTAGCTTACGAAGAACCAAAACCCAGTGAGTAGTGGCTCCCTCAAGCACTTCCTATATGTGCGTGTAGTTTAGCTGGAATGAAGGGGATCACAATTTTCTGCCGGTTCCGAATGGCTTGTTGAGATGCATTTTTAAGGACAAGCAGTACTCTTGGAAGATTTGTCAATATTTAGGCAGTACCTCCAAGGGCGTAGGTTAGAGCCCCCTCCCCCCCTGGATCAAAATCCTGCATACGCTCTTGAGTACCCCTGAAAGAAAATCAAGGTCGCATGACCGACCGGGAATTGAACCAGTCCTCCGGTGTGGTAATCAATCGCACTAACCCTAACGTCAAGGGGCTAGGGGTAATACAGCCCCTATAACCTTTGCTGTCAGTTTTTGTTTTTTTTAAGTTTTGTTTATTAAAAAGGTGCTATTACGAGGCATAAGAGCCTGTTAATAGACGACGAGACTAAAATTTGAACATGTAAACTGCATAAATGAATTTTCTGTTGCTGTAAAAAAATGATAGTCCAGCACTGAATAAAGAACAGACAGATAGAGAGTTGTAACTTGTAAGAAGCAGTGAAGAGCCACAAAACAAACTGCAAACTTTTCGAGTCTTTATGGGCTGTTCTCGTTCTGGTCATGTTACAAAGCGAAATAAGGATTGATTTGCTGTTGACAATTTTAATTGTTATTTATATACCTACACAACATTTATGCTACGGATATAGCCCCCTGCTGTTGGCGAAGATATGCGGTGACATCCTTACTCCTTGTCTCTGCGAGGGACACAACTAAAACGCTCAAATGATTTTTGCCAATTCCCTGCTGACAAACCGGGTGATGTGCCATTCCAAAAACTCTAAAACCCACAAAAACACACAAAAAAACAAAATTCAGTCAGCAACAGAAAGATTCATATAATTATTTCACATGGCGAGTGAGTGTCAAAAGGAACCATAAAAAAAAACAAAAATATAGAATATGATATCCATTGGGCTCGGGCCCGCATTTTGTGTTATAAATATATCCATCATCTGGTAATAAAGTCAAAAAACAACATGCCTCAGGGACAAGCTGCCACCACACCAACCACCAAAACACCAGAACAGAGAACACCAATGCCAAAGCTATTGACGTCTTCGTTGCTGTGTCACCGCCAATGGCACCACCATCAGCTTTATCCAATTTAGGAACATGAATATGTGTAATAAATAGCCTTTTAGTAAACAGTCGTGGGAGTAATTTGGATTAGGGCACACATTTTGTATTGGGAAACAAGCGTTAAATTACTATACTATTGTTTTCATAAAGGGGCCAATTTTATGAGTATGTAGTTGAATTGATGTATACATTTATAAAGGTACCTATTACAAGGTCAAAGGTTGTGTTTCTGACATCCTTTTATAAGGGTTTTTGTTGGGAAATCGAAGCATAACATTGATGAAACCATTGTACCCTTTGTGACAACAATTCGGTATCCCTTTAAGGCTAGGCATATAGGCATCAGGCAGGTTTTTAGAAACTCTGAATGATACTTTCCAATATTGACGTTTTTCTGAACTAATGTTGGGTGAGAGAATATGACATGTCTGTCAGGTTAGCACTACCACTTTCAAATTTCAAAAAAGTAATGATGCAATTAATTGTCGTGAATTTGTCGTAAATTTGTCGTGAAAAAAACTACTACCCCTGGAAAAGTGTTAAAACGACGATAAATACAAAAACTGGGTATGCAATTAACTGTCGTGAATTTGTCGCTCAAAAGTGGCATACTCAAAAAAATTCTAAATTTTTAATAACCCCTGGTAGTGCTAACTTGACGCACAAGTTAGCACTACCACCCCTCGAAAACTGTTAAAACAAGCTTTAATTTGAAAAAAGAACGTCATTAATTGACGTAATTTTGTCGTAGATAGATGGCGCTATCAAAAATTTTGTCCCTCCCATATTTTGTAAAATACGCCCACTAAATAGAATAATCTAAAATAAGAACTACCAAACGTACAATTCTGCTTAAAATTACCAATTTCTAATAAATTTTGCTTTAATCGATTGTTTCTCGATAATTTATAGCACGTTATGCTATACAAAAAATTGTCGCGCCTTTATTTTAGAAATAACACCCATATAGGTGCATTTTAGAAACCTAGCACTACCATATGAAATTTGTTTGTTTGTTTGGTTTTTTGCTATAAATTTGCTATAAACAATTTCGCACGACGACGTCTAGATCAAAGTTGCATCATAAAATAATTTGTTGCGCCATTACTTTAGAAACAACGCCCCCTCAACTGAATTACCTTAAAAAAACACTATCCAACACTATCATATGTAAAAATTGTCTTCTTTTTTTAAGGGTTCAGTAAGGGTTCAGTATTATATGAAGCGTATCTGTTTGTTGTTGAGCTATTTGAGTTTTGAATCGTTTTGGGTTGGGTTGCACACTAACCCCCTGCAATCCACATGCTTGGGATCACGATACGATCTAGGGTAGTTGCGAGGTTGGGTGTATGCAAAGTTTTATCCGTCATAATTCTTAATTTGAAGTGAGTGAAGTGAAGTGAGCTTCACTTGACCTGCCGAAGTTTATATCTTGATTCGTTCTCGAGATATTGAACGAATTGAACGAAAAAGAAGTGTCACGACCGTACGGTACGAACGTAATTTTAAAAACAAAAAAATTTATTCAAAATCTTTTGAACCGTTTTTGAGAACAAATAGTTTTTTATAAGTGGTATTGTAATATGCGAGGTGTCATGATTGAAAAAAACCGTTTTAATGGTTAAGGCATTAGCTCAAGATAAGTACAGACTACAGAGAGGCAGACTTATCTACACTTTTAATAAAAAAATATCTTAAACAACAAAAATTAATTTTTTGTAAGCCTTTCGAAACTTTTAACCTGTTGTAGGTTTTCCGAATTATCATAAAAAGTACAGGTGTTTTGGCAAATTTTTGTTCTTCATTCACAATAAAAAAAATATTAAACGTTATGTTTTAAAAGCATTTTTCCAAGAAAATTGACCTCAAAATCAAACAAATAGCACGGGCAGGAAAAATGAAACACCTTTGAAAATTAATATCTGAGCAACCAAAAAAGCTATCAATATTATTTAAACGTATACAAAAGCCAGTGTTTTCTTAAATCATCGATAAGTTATATCAACTTTTAGGATAGTGCTTTATTGTAAAACAATTTTTTTATTAGAATATACCTCAGAATCACCCCTCAAATTGTCATTGACTAATTACGGGAGACCTTGTATATTTTGATGATTTATAAATGAAAAATACGAATTGCAATAGTAATCCTAAACTTTTCCGTACCGTTGGAAGAATTTTGATTTAAAAAATTGATTTATCAAGAACAAATTTTGAATGTTTTTTTTTTTAATAAAATTGCTAGCCGGTTCAATGCACTTTGCTTAACAATGAAACTTGTTCTGGGTTTCGATTTATCATGTGGCAGCTCGACGTAATGCGTGCTGCATGTGCTTTGCGATCGCCAGGTCGATGGTTCGAGCCCAGTTCGGGCATTAGTTTTTCATATAAATCGAACACAAATATCGACTAAGCACCACTAACGGAAGGAATCTGATGATCGGGTGTGGCAGCCTGTGAAATAGATATAATTCCAGCCTGCCTATAAACTTGGTAGTAAAACACACAGGTTGTTGTTGTTTCATTAAAACACTTTAATGTAAATTTACGGAATAAGGTAGCCTAACTGCGCGTTTAATAAGACATACAAAACCCCACTTTAATCCAAAAATGTTTTTCTTGAAGTTCTTTGAAATCAAAGGCTATTAGGAGGATTCATGTAAGCAATTTAGTAAAAATCAGTTAAGTTGTTGAAGATAAAGTCAAAAATGAAGAAAAGGGTTTTGTGGGATGTACCTTTAATAAATTTTGTACAAACATTTACTCCAATTCAAAATTATGACCTTGCTAAAAGTAGTGGACTCAAACATTTTGATCAAAACCTATTGAGCCGTTTTTCTACAAACTTTTTTTTTTACAGTAATAAGGTTCGAACTTTTCAAATAAAAAAAATATGTATTCATCGGTTAATAACGTGGGTACCACCCGCTTACATATACCCGTTTTCCTTTTTTCTAATTTTCTCGTAGACGGCTCAACGGATTTCGATGAATATTTTTACACAAAAAATTCTTGTAAATTTTAAAATAATTTTATACCTATTAAAATTTTTAAAACTATTTTTTTTTTGTGATTTAAAAGTTTCATCGTATCGTACCCATTTTATTTAGGAGCCTTCTATCGAAGTAAAGTAAAAATATTGTTGTTTTTGTGTTCACGTGGTTCACAAACACTTTTGCAGTTCGATTTTCGATAGAATAAAACAAACAAAAATCGAAAAAATCCAATGTTTGTTACATTTAAACAAAAATTAAAAGAACGAAAAGAGTTCTAATAATCTAGAAAAATGAGATAAATCTGTTTATGTATCTTCAAAAAAAAAAAAAAAAATAATAATTTATATAAGGCATCTACTTTCCTCTCTCATTGTTCAGGAACTTAAAAGGCTGCAACAACACATTCTCTAATGGTTGTTTAAAGTAATTACTGTTTCGTTCCAATTTCTTTTTCTTTTTTTACTTTGGTCAAGTTCAGTGAAATATGAAAAAAGTTAAAGCTCAAAAAGTACCTATAATTATACCCAACACTTCTTGTAATTTTCTTAAACATTTACAATTAAAACTCAGAAAATATCATGAAAAGACCATAATTACTTTTACAACACCCCTCGTTTGTCTTTATTTTTTTTTGTTCTTCTATTTTGTTTATTAATTGATTGAACCGGCCTATTCTTAATGATCTTCTGGCGCTATGTTATGATTTCTTTCATTACCTTCAATGTTTAAGGAGGAGTGTCTACTTTATTCTATTCCCAAATGCATTATTATTATCATTATTCATTAATCAGGCAAACTTCAAAATTACCGAAATTTTGTTTTTCTCCATAAAGAAGAAAAGAAACAAAAATATAATTCATTGATGACTTCGATGTTGTTTGTTATGACTTTGCCTTTCATTTCCTTTGAAAATTATCTTAATATCATAGTCTGAGAAGAAATGTTGTCTAATGTCACATTTTTGTTACTAACGTTGTTGTTTTTCAAACAAACCAAACCTTCAATTGTCTATGTTTTTGACAAAATGGATTATTAATATTTTTGTAAACAAAATTACAGATAAGAATCTATAAAGTTTGTCTATTTAACTCCTTTATTTGTTAGGCTAGTATGAACTCTATGGGGCGTATTCATACCCGTTTTTAAACTCTAGTTTATCTTACACTGGGGTATATTTTATGTTATTTGAAAAGAATAAATCCCAGTCTTACTTATTCCGCCCTTACACGACACAATATTATTGCGTAATACTCGGTATTGTGCAATAATATTGATCATGTACGGGCTGCGTTGCTCAATATTTTCGGTTTGCGCAATATATTGAGTGATATTAAAAAAAAAAAGGAGTGTGTAACTGGTCATGTACATGCGCCAGAAGTTATACTTCCTATCATTATTTCCTTTTGTATAGTTTTTTTTTGATATGTAAAATTATTTAAGAAATGTAGGGAAAAGTTCTAAAAGGAATTTTTTTTTCAAAGAAGTATAATGTGTTTTTTTGTGAAATTAATTCAAATATTTCATTTAATTGGTATTTTATTGACCAAAGATTTTTTTACTGATGTTTTTTTTTTGTAATAATTTTGTTGGTCTTTGTTTTTAAATAAATCAATAAACTTAGTAAAGTATTGTTTAAAAGAAAAGATACATCTTGAAAGTGAGCTAAAAATATGTTCAACATTATCAAATTTTTCATTAATTTTTTAAATTTTAACGCATTCATTAAAAACATAATATTTTCACTTAATGCCCTCTGTGGCTATGTTTAATACAATAATTGTCCAATATTTTAATACAGAATTATAGTCCTTCATTTTATCTAATAGAATCTGTTCAATTTATTAAAATTCTGCAACTACAAATAAAGTTACAACTTTTAATATCCAATGAAATCAACTTTTGTTGTTTTTTTTTAACGTTTCTCTCTAAAATCAATAAATATACATTCATATGTTTAAAAATGTTTATTGCCTACCACGAAAATTTGTACCAACAATATTGTAGTACATTGTTTTATGAAATTCAAAAATATTTCATGTCATTTTGTAAAAAGAAAAAGAAAACAAAAATTGATTTTGCCTTCCATTAAGTTTTTCGCTTTATTTCTTAATGTAACTGTATAAACCTACTACAACTTTGTTGTAGCCTGTTGTGTTAGATAAATTAAGATTCCTCAATATTTACAATCTGACAATAAACAAAAAAGTTACAAGGGAACCATATTGAATCCATTTGTGAGCCAACGGTCCCCTTCTCCACTGGTGGTTGTTCGAGTCCGACGACCAAAGCAGACAATTTTGTTGAATTTTGATGAAACGTTTTTTTTCCAGTTTGTCAGGCTTGTACAGCATTTAGATTTATGTGTTATATTTGATATATAAAATTAAAGGCAATTTAATCGTGGTGCTCAATGAAGTTGAATCATAATCTTATTTTTACTGTTATTCATTGAAAAAAATGTTTAAAAACGTAATTTCTTCACACGTGTATAGACAACACATAAATCTAAGAGTTGTTTTAACCAAACATTTTCCCCGTAATTCCCTGATTTTTAAATTCAATGTGAATAATTTTTTTTTAAATACATTAACATTAACATTACCTTTACTCACACCATTATCATTTTCAAAGGTTTAAAAAATATTTGATTTTGGAAAATAATTTTTAACTTGAAAAGTTGATTTTTTAGATTTTTTTTTCAATAAAAACTCATCATCATTTCAGTTTATCTATTCAATAGAATTTATTTCATAAATCGAACCCTTATACTTTTCGAGATGTACAAAAAGTTTTTTTTTCTTTTATCCCGTTTTACCCTAACATCTCAATAGAATTTCAAAATATCGCGTAATCCAGTATAAAATGTTAATATGTTGTTACTGTTTACCTACTTATAGTGTCTTTGTAGAAAAAAAAACAGTAACAATAGGCTGAAAAAGTTTGTGTCTTAAATATTTTTTAAGCGCCGTTAAAGAAGTATAACTTCAAAAATAACAAAAAGCACTACTCCAAATTACCCGCACCATTGGGCCCACAGTTTTGTCAGTTTTGTACCTTTGTCAAACTTTTGTAAATATTAAATTCGTTTACGAATAATACTGTGACCAACATTTCAATGAACGATACAACATTTTTACCTCTTCAAAAATGCTTTAGTTTTTAAAATATTACCGAAAACAATAAGGGTAGTCCACATTCCACGGAAGGGTGCTTGACCCCCTTTGAATGCTTATACAATTTTTTTATTTGTTTTCTATAAAATCCAATAAAAATCGTTCTTGAATAACTTCCCCCCTCCCTTCTGATCAAAATTCTGCGTACGCCCTTGCCTGAGGTAACTTGCAT
Organism: Meliscaeva auricollis; assembly: GCA_948107695.1. NCBI lineage: Eukaryota > Metazoa > Arthropoda > Insecta > Diptera > Syrphidae > Meliscaeva > Meliscaeva auricollis. The sequence goes on from OX403618.1 coordinate 26,489,486, forward strand.
ATTAATTTCGGAAGCTTCCCTCTAAAATGCAACCATACCTTTCAAACTATAAGGACTTAACGATCGCATGCCCCGCATTTTATTACATAAACATAAGGTAGATAATATTTTTGGATATTGTTTTTCTGCTATTAGTATATGACTGTTCACAGTGTTCACTGTTGTAGAATACTGAAGTTGTTTTTGTTTTTCCTCTGACTTCTTCATGGCAATGGTGCTGGTGCTGGTGCTGACATAACAATAATATAGAAGAAGGTCATATTGTGCACACATGGCAGGATTACATTTTTGGTTTGACTTTGTCTATAGACGACTTCTTTGTAATCGGGCCAAAGATATCCTTTGTATATATGGTTTATATTATGTAGTAGTGCTTACTTCCTTCCTTCTTCATTTCTTTTTGTTCATTTCATTTCTATTCGAAGAAGCTGGAATATCCTTATAAATGTTGTTGTGTTGTGAATTCTGCAATTTGTCCTCTCTTGTATGTTGAAAATTGCTTTGTTTGTATAAAATTCTGAAGAATGCATCCTTTTGGAAGTGTGAACACAATCCTATTGATAAATTTTTTATTATTTGTTTTGTTTTGGTTTTTGTTGAAGATAGTATAGTTGTGTCGTCTTGAGAGAGAAATGATATTGATCAGAAAGGATTGCATTTTATTATTTTAGCTTGGAATATTGTCTCACGAATTTATGGTATTTGTGTGGTCTGAGTTAAAAACAACAAAAATATAAATATTAAAAACAGATTTTGAACTTCTATTATATCTTGAGGAATCATAAGTTTTCAATAATGATTTTAGGTTTGGGTAATTCTTGGTACACATAAAGGCTTAGGGTAACTTTAAAAGTCCAGTCAAAAGGGAACTGAATTTTAAAAATTAAAGATGCAAAAAAGTGCATTTCACCTAGTAATTCGTTTGTCTTTTAATTAGCTACCTAATGTTAAATGTGCCAAAAAAAAAAAAACGATCTATAAATTACTTTGTTTTACAAGAAAATCCCCCATTGACTGGAATGTAGGTACGTATTTAAATTAAATCTTACTGTCTCTATTATTAAATCATACTTCTTTACCAGCAGCGTTTACAAAAATATTTAACCAGTAATAAAACATAGACTCTTTCAGCCCATTATTACTATTTTTTCACACAGTCACAGACAAGTAGGTATACAGTAATAACACACTTACATTTTGTACTGTTTTTTTTTTCTGCATTTTGTGTGCAATACAATAAATTTAATAAATTACAGAAGTCGGCCATTGCTATTGATAGTCTGAATAATTCACTTTCTAAACTATGAGTGATAGAAAAAAAATAAATACGCCAAAAGATAGGTGGTACAATGTAAGATTCCGGAAAAATAGGGTAAAATGGGGTTAGAAGCAAAAAACACTTTTTGTACAATTCGAAAAGTAGAAGGGTAAGAATTATGAAATAAATTTTATTGAATATATAAATGATGATGAGTTTTAGATAAGAACAAAATTACTAAGTTATTTTTCAAAATCAAATATATTTTCAGACCTTTGAAAATGATGTTGGTGTGTGTAAAAATGATGTTTCATTAAAAAACAAATAATACACATTGATAGATAATGAAACAAACAAAAAAATTAGGAGTCTTCTACATATTATATTCAAAATTCTCCATAACGTTTTTTTAAGTTTAAAAAACGCAAACCATTTTGAAATTTTATGTGGGTGATTTAATTGATTTCAAAAGTCAAGGAATAACGGAATAAATATTTTGTCAAAATCAGATTTAGATACATATTTGTGTTGTCTATACACTTGTGTGAAGAAATTAGACTTTTAAATATTTTTTTTAATGAAAAAATGTAAAAACAAGATTTTTCAGTTCAAGTTTTTTGACCGTTTCGAACTGTATTTTATGTTTATCTTTTTTATTTTTACATTTCCAAACTTCAAATTTACACAGCCATTAGATATTAGGTAAATACATTTTTCACAATATACCTCATTTTACAATCGTTTGTATTCTGCGTGGCGAAATAATGGCAAAAAGCGGTGCTTAATTACTATTTACGCAACACATATAAAATTATGATTCAACTTTGTTGAGCATCACTATCAAATTACCTTTAAATATCACACATAACTGTTCATGCTATAAGGGCTTCACAAACTTAAAAAGAGTTTTATCCAAATTCAACAAAATTGTCTGCTTTGGTCGTCGGAACTCGACCCGCAATCAGTGGAGAACGGTACCGTTCGCTCACAAATGGATTAGAGATTGTTCGCTTATAAAATTTTTAACTTTCTTGTTTATTGTAGGATTTTATAGATTTTTATACAGTTACACATAAAAATAATGAGGAAAACGTAATGGAAGGCAAAATCAATTTTCGTTTTCTTTTTCTTTTTACAAAATGGTATGAAATATTTGTTTTCATTTAAAAAAACAATGTACTAAGTACAATATTGTTGGTACAAGCGTTCTTGATAGGCAACAAACATTTTTAAACATTTAAAAATATATAAAAAGTTGATTTCATTGGATACCAAAATCTGTAACTTTAGTTTTAGTTACAGGATTTTATAAAATTGAACAGATTCTATTAGATAAAATATTGGACTACAATTCTGCATAAAAAATACTGCAGATCTGATTATGTCTACTTAAATAATTTTAAATTTTTATAAAACTACACCTAAAATGTCAATTATTATTTTGATATACAATTTGTTTTAATATACACTTGCAAGCTTAATATCATTAAATAATATCAAAAATAGCATTAATTCGATTTCTCACATAAATCTATTAAACAATTCGAAATATACTTTTCGCGTTAACAAAATAGCTTTTAAATTTAATTAAACCTAACCGATTTCTAAAGCTAAGGTATGAATGGAAAGATTAAAGCCTCCGTAAAAATACAAAAAGAAAATCTTATACAATTGCTTATTAAATTATGTAAAAATGGGCTCAATTTTCACATTATCTACGGTATTTTTTTAATTTTTTCATTTATTATTTTTATTATAATAACAGCGTGATCAGTGGTCATTTTGAAGTACTAGCCATTAATGTGGGTCAGCTACAAGCTTCAAAAAGACCTTTTATAATTGTCCGAACGCAAAAATAATTCAAATTACTGGTCGATAAAACATCAATTATGAAATACATACTTGAATTAGCAAAACAAAACATCACATTATGCTTCTTTGAAAACAATTCCCTTCTTAAACTTTTCATTACATTTCTTGAATATTTTTACATATCCAAAAAAAACTATTCGAAAATAAATCTCGACTGAAAAGGTTAAGTATTTTAAGCCGACTTAAGATGTTTTCGATTTTCTGAATTATTCTTACTGCCTTCATTATACCGGACAAGTACCCGGTATATACCATTTTTGGGAAAATACCCAAGGTATACCCCCGGTATTTACCAAAATGGGTAAATATGTGGGTATTTATAGCAATAACACTACAAAAAATTAATTTTTGTTATTTATTAGTTTTATTTTATAAAGACGTACAAACATTAATCTGAGTTGCTATTATCGGAAAAAAAGATATGTAGAGTGTACGTAGTACGTACTGCGACCATTGCCAATCCAGTTTTCAGAGGGCAAAATTAGCAGGATAGTGCTAATAATTAAAGTCTAGTCACTATAACATTTATACGCTACTTTGGGTAGATTTACGATTTTGGGTTTATGCCCGGTAAATACCGGGTGTTTACCCAATACCTACCGGGAGTTAAAAAAAAAACTAGGCACATCACTAATCAAGCCGCACATTTGTGTCTTACGAGCATCTTCCTACTAAGCCGAATTAAAGGGCAAATTTAATCTTATGTACAAAATGTTTTTTTTTAATTTGTTAAGACTATGAAAATATAAACTAAAAATATAAACTTAAAATGTTTTAGCTTTTCAGTAGGGGTTTTTTTTTTATATAAATTTGTAAAAAAAAGTTTACGTAAAATGAAATTGTTGAAAAAAAGTTATTCCACTAGCAAGTAATGATAACGCTTAAAAATAAAAACACAACAGTATTATTTGCACACACCTTATTTTTTTTTATCGCAAAACCTGTTTAACTCAAAACGAATTTACCAATTTGGTACAAAAAAAGTCGAGCAAATTTTCCAGCAGACGAAAAAGTCATTTGGGCAATTTTTGTCGTTTGCCGCAAACGATTTGTTCTCTCAGTAATACCCAAGTTTTAGGATTTTGTAATTTTAAGTGTTCTATACATTCACAAATCACAACCCAAAAACTTCTCAAGTTGTATTTTAACTGGACAAAACTACCAAAACCAGAAACTAAAAGCACTCTACGTACAGCGTACAGATCATAGATGCACCGGCACACAGTCAAACGGACTGACGTAAACAACTTTTCTGCAATAATTCTCATGCATTGTAATTTTGGTTGTGATAAAAACATGAAAAATGTTTCGGCGTACTTTGTTTACCTATTTTCAATAGCAGTAAATTTAGTAAAAAAAAAATGTATTTATTAATAATTTTGTCTAATATGAATTTTAACAGAAACAGGTGTCAACAAGACCTGAACATTCAAGTAAAACAAACAACCCTACGTTTCATTTCCAGTCTACCAACCAACTGTCATTTGAATTTGGAACTAGAACAATCTGTCAAAAAAGTTCAGCTACTAAAAAGGACCCAACACAATACACACACAAGGGTAGAATATCTAAAATAATTCAAGGAAATGCAGAAAATGAATGAAAACCACCCGGCTGCTGGTTGCATATCTATTTCAATTCTGTTCTATTGGAAAAAGGGAAAACTCGTTGGAGAAAAGTGAAAATCTACACCCCTCTTTCTCTTACATACATTTTTTTTTTATCCTATAAGGACATCCTTGCTATAAAACAAATTTATATGAAAATGTATTACCAAAAAATCATCCCTCAACCGAATGTCATCTAACCATTTGGTGTTCCTCTCACTACGAACAATATTTCACCATAAAAAAATAGAAACACCACAAACCGTTGCGTTGCGTTGCCGGGTGCAGGGACGCGTGTTGGGTTGGGGGATGTTTTTCCTTCCTTTTTTCAACTGAAAGAAAAACGAACGAACACCATAATCATCATCATGAACACAACAACAACCACCACCATACACATTCTTCGATGCCGCAACTGCATATTGATTTTATACCCGCACTAACAGTTTCGCGTTCGTGGGAAACAGTACCTACATTACGGTTCCGGTGTCTGTTGTCTTTTAGAATATCCTTCTATTTTATATTTTTTTATTCGTTGTTATTTCGACAGCAGCGGTATACCTACCCCGTTGTAGTAGGAGTAAGTAGTATCGTAGAGCACGTTGTTTTCATTCGGTAAACTGCTCGAAATTTTTTACTCCAACAGAGACAAGTATAATCAACAACAGTTAAAAGAGCACACACAGTAGTGCATCCCCCCCATTTTCGAAACTTAACGATACGATATTAATTTTTTTTTTTTGTTTTTTCGTCAAAGGATATCCAATCCCAAGAATTCGGGGGAAAAATAAAACGGAACACATTTTTTCCCGCACGTTCCTATTGTTTTTAGGAATTTTTCTCTTGGTTGGTGAAGAATTCTTGCACGAATTTTCCCCCAATTGTGTCGATTGTGTTACTGGAGTCAGGTCGAAGTGTCGACGGTCCGTTCGGTGAATAGAAAAAATTTTTTTTCCAAAGAAAAACTAGGAAAATTCTGTAAATTTTTTCCAAATCAAACGTTTTGATCTCGTAAAATCGAATTCGTATCCGGAAAACGCTCCGAAATCTAACGGTTTAGTGATTCTTTGAGTGGAAATTGATAAAAAGAAAAAAAAAACAGGAAAAATTGAATTTTCCTCTGATATATATATGTATTACCATCAGCCAGCCATATAGCGCGGGGGGCTGGCTGCTTTAAGGGAAAAGAGCAGAGTTTGAAAAGAAATAGTAAAATTAAAAAAAAATTGTGTTATAATTTCTGATCCATTAGCAGTTTTCTTCCATTTTTTTGTGAAAATTCAATCAACAAAAAAAGTGTTCCACATAAAAAAAAAAATCAATTTGCAAAAAAAGTTCCTGTGTGTCTGGTGAACGATACAATTTAATTAAAAAGGATTAAATCGTCAGTAAAAAGGATTCAAATTTCCAACAGGAATTAAGGAAACCATTTCAATTGGGATTACCTACAAAATATTTGCAACCGAAGAAAGGAAGAAAAAAAAACATGGATGAAAACGTAAGGAAAATGTTTCTTTTAAATTCTAGGCAGACATGATTTTTCTTATTGGATGATAAATGAGGGAAAGCAAGAGAGTGAATGGTGGGGACGAAAAATCATTTTATTTTATGATTTTCATGCCAAAAACTTCCATAAAACATCTGATTCTAACGGATTTTCTAGTTTATTAAGTGTTTGTCGATGTGTAAAGTCTTGAAAAAAAGACCGAAATCCACAATAAATTAGAAAAGGAAAAGAAAAAAAAAAGTCTTAAAGAAAATTTTTTACTCATTCCGAGGGCAACACACCTTAGACTCATACATAGCCATAGGAAAAAATCGATCGATTTCTTATCAGGAGAGGAAAACTCCGACTCCGACCCGCCGATACAACGAAACCAACCCACAACCAACGTCGACACACGGACCCGACCTGAAAGTTTGCATGTATTGCAAATATGTGCACACAATGGACAGGGGGCGCTGTTGTTGGTTTGGGCTATAGGGTGGTGTAGTGGTGATGGTTGTGCTGCTGGATTGGATGCTTTGCTTGCTTACAGACTTGCGAGCTCTTTTACCCTTAAATCGTGATCCGGTAAAAATTGTAGCCGAAAGAAGAACAAAAAAAAGTTCTGTTTTTTTTTTGACAAAAGAAACTCTTCCACCCTTAAATTGGTGAAACGGTCCATTTGGGAATGAAACTTAAAGAGAACGTATTTTTGACAGTTCGAGTGCATGCGTACTTGAATGGTAAATCTTCCCATTTTCTACAATGTTTTTTTTTTTAGAATTTATGTTGAAATTGGAATAATTTAGTTTTTCTTCTGTTTGTTTTGTTCTCCTTTTTTTTTGTTCCTTCGAATAACAATAATTTCGAAAGAGAATTTGAGAAGATTCCGATTTTACGGACCTTTTCACACATCACAATAATTTTGAGGGCGAAAGCTTTTCTTTTGCGTTTTTTTTTATTCTTCATGTTAAACGTCTCTTTTGTGATGTGTTGTTTTTTTATTGAACGCTTCTTAACCTTCTCTTGTGTAGATATTTGGCGCTTATTTAGATTTAATGGAATTGTTTCTCAGACATTTTTTCTTCTCTAACGTAGCAGACGCAATAGGAATGAGAGAAGAAATATTACATAGTAGACAAGTTGATTCCGTTAAAATGGATTGTGGAAGTTGTTATGGAATAGCTATTTACAACAGCTTAAATTGTATACCTTGAAGATTTTGCAAAACGAGTTTGTGTGATCCCTTTTATTGAAAATTCAACAGTTGTTGTAGAGCATAGTGAGAGTTTATCAATTTTATATTAAGGTTTCATGATTCAGTGAACAGTGAATGATAATGGTAAATAATTGTTTCAATTGGAGGATATTTAATTTTTTTTTTCTGCTGTGGAGATTTTGTCATATGTCAATTTCTGCTAGCAACTTACTATTCTTAACAAAATAAAGAATAAATGCCTTCTAAAAAGAATAAAATTAGTTGCTTTTTAGAACAATTTTTCAGTGCGAGACTATTATAGCTTAGTACCTACAAATAACTTTGGATCAACTGGACAGATGCTTTTGATTTTGTATTCTTTGAGTTTGTTAAGCAATTCCGCATGTTTTCCATTCTCAAAAACTGATTCTTTAGGTACAAAAAGTTAAATGTATTTGGAAGAATACTAGTGCAGGAGACTGCAGAAGTACCCGACCAGGACATTTAAATAGACCTTACCCCAAAAAACTGACCATGATTTATTTAATCAAAATCGTAGGAACCATTTCAGAGAAAAATGAGTTTTTTAAAACCGGTATATGGCAGGTACCGTTATTTTTGGAAGACAAAAAAAAAATTCAAAAACGTCTGGGGATAGTCTCTAAAAAAACGCCACATACTAAGTTTGAAGTAAACTGGAAGGAGTTATCGAATACCTACTCAATTCGTCAATTGTTCCTTTAGGGACTTTTGTGAACGTTTGATGAATTGCCATGGTTCATTTCCCTGTTTTTTTTTATCGCAAACACAGTAAGTTGAGGTAGCCATTCATTTGCATCCGCCAACCGAGTCGCGGTCTACCTCTACGTCATGCCTCCGGGTAGACGGTGGAGTCGAAAACTTCCCGGGCCGAAGTATTGTTGTCCATGGCCTTCATATGATCTAGCCATTTCAGTCGTTGCACCTTTACTCGCTTTTACTAGGTGTCCTTATTCATCCCGTATATTTTCTTTCTTTGCTGTCCCCGTTTACATTATCTCATAGCGCCTTTTTAAAATAATTCTTATTTGTCAACAGAGTTACATTATGTTTCTGTTCCGTAAATATGGGTACATTATGTGGTCCAGCAGTAATTGCGTACAATGATCTTTTTTGTTATCCCGAAGCCTTAGAATCTAGGATATTAAACACCGTTTACATTGTACTTTCATTTTTTTTTAAATACACAAGTCCATCTAACTGGTCAAGTTAGGTTGGAAATACTCAAGCTTTATAAACATTAATTAGGGTAAGCTGGGCAGTTGATAATAAACAATACCTTGAGATTTGATCTTCTAAATTTGGCATCAAGCTTGAACCTCTTTCCAGTGATAAGAAACTTTTTCTGTGCCAGTAATTTTTGATCTCACAAAGCAATTTTTAGATGTCACGCTTTCTATAATGTTCCTGGTGCTGGTTCCCACTTTTACATTGAAAATTTTTACAATGAAACATTTCAACAACAACTTCGCCCGAATAAAATCCTCTGATAACCTCTGAGATCTGTTGTTTTCAACTACATATCTGGTTCGGACAAAAAGTGAAAAGAAAGTATTTGAGTTAGAGGGAATTTCTACTCAGAGAAAGTTCGACAGTCGACGTAAAAAAAGTTGGTTAGTCCAGTGGTTTCAGAATTTATCTCGTTTAATTTGTCCTCAACATGAGAAGGAGACGCTAAAGAGATGGCTGATTGAATCTTGAAAGCGGTTTTATGACAAACAAGGGAGGATATTTTTGCACTTAATTCACAATATTGAATAGAAGATAATTTTTCCAAATATTTTTGAAGCAGGAGTTCCAAAACATGGCTCAAAAAACGCTTAACGCTTTAATTTAGAACAAATAGGGTCAAAGTCTGTAGAAAACAAATGAAAATCGAGGTTCTTAATTTTGTATGATAGTGTCTGAGTTACTGAAAAGGTGCCAAATAAATACTAAGGTGCCCCCAAAGGAAAAAAAGCTGTAAAGAGTGGGACAAACCGTTTTGTCCTTCCCTTAGCTTTTCGTTTCCTTCACCTACGAAATAAAATGTCAGAATTGGTCCAACTTACTTGATCTAATGGTAAAATTTGCCTCTTATATATAATTTTTTAAAGTAAATACATAATTTTATAAGAAATGTTAGAAAATTATAAAATTCAATAGAAACTTAATGACTCAAATAACTCCTTCAATGATTTGAAGCTCGAAATTAAGTACCTATGTCATTTTATTTTATTTATGCAGATGAATTTTTAGTAAAATAAAACTAAAAATCGTTAGAGAGGACACCTTAAATTAAAATTTCAAAAAAGTACAGTGACCCGTTTTTGAAAAATTGATTTTTCTATACACAGACAGACAGAAATGTCATATTTTTTGCATTCTCATTTCTCATTTTTTACATGTCATGTCTGATTAATACCTCGAGTTCAATTTTTAGAAACCGCAAGTACAAAACATGACATTAAAAAATTCTTTTAGTACAAAAAGTCGCTTCATTAGTCACAACAAAAAAAAATAAAAGAATTTTTTTTTTTTAAATAAGAATACGTGCATATTCGATTTGTTTAAACATAGACTTTGACGCATTCTGATCATAAGTTATCTTTCACTCTTCAGTCAAAGTTTCTTTACATCAAATTTTGATACCACTCCAAAAACTGTGTTTTTCTCTTTCAATCTTCTTGTTTCAAAACATCTCGCTTATACCTCTTCGTATCTTATTACACCCCATTATGCAAACAATCCCATTTTTCTTTTCAAATTTTACAATTTTCCACGGTGGAATTGACTTTGCCTCTTTTGAAATTTAAAATACGTGACTTTCCATTGCATTAGGGAAAAGTACAATTTTCAAAATTGCACACATTTAAGGCACACAAAGAAGATAAATGCAATTTCATTATTTCAAATATAAAGTTGGCTTGATCTCCCAGGAAATTTCAACTACAAAGTGTTACAACTTTCCTATAATAATAATGCTCTTTCAGGCTTAAGTAGGATTTTAACGGTCCTTGAAAATAAATCCAACGCAACACCATAATGGTTGCATCTCTCTTTTCTTCGTTATTTACAGTCACATCGTACTGAGTAAAAAAATAAAATCCATAAAATTACGAATCTCGAAGGAATTTATATTCTTCCCGTTAACCCGAAGGAATAAGTGGTGGAAGTGCACAAGTTAAACTTTTTCATCGTCTTCTCTTGAACTTATGCAATCTCTCTCACTCTCCAGTCCGATTTGAATCAAAACCAAAACGAATTGACGGAAATTACAAGTCCAATGAACACGTACATTTTGTTTTTGTTTAAAAAGATACAAATTTTTGTTTTTAAAAGATCAAAGGTCAGATGGATTTCATTGGCGGTCTTGGGACTTAACCTCAATGGAAATTTTGTTTTATTCAAGTGGAAATCGGGTTATGACTCTGCTTTATACCTACTTCTTGTGCGCGTAGATTTGTTATTATGTATATGTTTTTTTTTTATTATTGAATTTCCAACTTTGAAGAATTTTATTATTGGATTTTGATTTATTTAAGTGGATTCAATTGAAGCGACGAGTAAATAATATTTTCTCAGAGAGTTCAGTTGGTTTGGTTGGTAATAAAAATGTGAATCGAATAATAAAATTTGTTGGTGGTCTTTACTAGCGTACGTAATTGGCTTGATTCGATTGCATGTTCCAACTTCCAAGTGGCAATTTGTGTTGACCTATAAATTTATTTGTATGCCACAATACAACAGTATTACCGCAATATCGTAAAATAATATTTTATTCATGATGAAGGTGATTATGAGACTGTAAAACTGTCACCACTTCTAATATATTTGTGTTCTTTTTTTTCTTCTCAATTTCATTGGATAATTCAATAAATGAGTGTATTTATTGTATATTTTCGGTATTCCACAAATACTTGTATCTTTGTTGCAGTTCATGAAATTGAGGTATACAAAGTTGTTTTTTTTTCTGGTACTTGAGATAAATGTTTGTTCTGTACACAAGAACAAATAGTTTTCTGTTTAGTACACTCAAAGATAAATTTGTTATTAACGGAGAACTGAACCTTCATGGATGGAAACTCTTTTAATCCTTTTTAAAGGAGCTTGATCTATGTACGTCTAGCTACTAGGTATAGGGGCGTCTCGTTAGTCGAAAGCGGGAACTACACAGAAAAAAATGGATCACATAAAATGGAAGAAGATCTATAAGATTTCCCAACTATAAGATTTATTCAGGAAGATAACCTTCTAATTTTTAATAGGAAAACCTTATTAAAAAAATACCTATAAGAAAAAAAAAATAAAAATGTGTTCATGAGCGAAAAAGTAGAAAAAGAAAAGATGTGTGTCGAAAATTGTGATTTTTTACGATTTCCATCTTAAGTAGACCAAGGGAAGAGCTGTGTTTTTGGAAAGTTCAAAATTCAATATTTCAAAAACACAAAAAATTATATTTTTCTAAAAAACAAATGGTATCTATAAGTAAAAAAATATATCAAACGCTGAAACCAAGTTTCATCAAAATCTAATTTTTTTGAAGAATACAAAAAAAATAGTTTTTGACATTTTTCACAATATTTCTTTGAGATTATATAGAAAAATTATGTGAACAAAAGTTATTACTGCGCCTACAACTCTTACGTTGAGGTCTACATTACATAGAAATCTTAAAAAAATAATACGGTTTTCGACACCCACCCCACTTTTTCGCCTACCGACTCCCTTTCCCCCAATCTGTTGGTGGGCAATTAATGTTTGCTCTTTCATATACCATTTTAACTAATTTTTCCTACGTCCATGTTTATTTTTTTTTTTTTTCAAAAAATTATTGGCGAATTTTTCGTGAGTCAATCCCAATTAATATCTAATCCCAATATAGTACCTACTTATAGTCCAGTAAATGGTGTTATAAATCGAACTTTGTCCTACAAAAAAGTCATGGAAATCTCGTTTTTATAATCTTGTTTGGGTGTTGACCCTTATGAAAATTGCAGTTATTTAAATTTTTAATTAAAAATGCAAAAAGTGCATTTCATCTAATAACTTAATTATTGTTAATTTTTTTAGGGGTTCCTTAAAAAAAACATTAAACATCAATGGATAAGGTGTAAAAAAAACCTTGAAACAAAATCTGTTTTGAAAAAACACACTCTTAAACCACAAATAAGTAAAAAAAAAAAGGGTAAACCACTACGTAATAGTTGAAAACGTCTGGTTTCTACAATCTTTTTGATGGAACAGCCCTCGGTCTCCTGTCAAATCACCAAAATCGGATATGGCATTTAAATAAAGGGTAATAATGCTGCCCCTGATGGTAGGGAAAACAGCGGTCAATAGCTGTGGTGAATCAGCAAAAAGTCAGGCAATTTTTTTTGGAGAGGAAACGCTCTCATTTTTCACTTTTCCGTTATTTATAAATACCAGAGGAAAGATTTACAAGAGAAAACGGAACAAAATTCCGGGAAGATTTTAATTGGGGGACTCCCAAAAAAAAATCGCCGGGAAATTTCGTTCCCGATAGGGGTGAATAGCTGTGGTGAAACAACATGATTTGTTACGGCCCTTGGCGGCACCCTGCACTAGAAGAATCAAGCAATTTTATCTTTTTTATGCATACATTTTTGTTTCAGTGAAACAGGTACATTTTAATTGAAAACTTGTTTTAAATAAAGGTATACAGTGGTAAAACTGGACTCTTTTGAGTCTGCCTTCTAGCGGCAAGTAAAACGTTCATGCCAAATTGTATCTATAACTAAACCGTTATTTAGAACGAATTTTCAGTAGTAAATGTACTTACTTGTTGTACCAGCTATGCATAGAAAAGGTCTTAGTACAGAATGAATATAATTTATTAATTCAAATTTTAAAACATTTGCAAGGAATTGATTTTGCAAAATATGAAGACCTCAATTTTATTTATTGGGGTTTGTTCAGAAATGCTTCAAGAAACTGGATGTTAAGATTTCGTGGTATGTATAGTTTCTCCTATTTCTATCACAGTTAAACTATTTGTGAAATGAGTAACTACCTACACTTTAGCACAAAAATTGTGCGGTCTCCCTTCAAATGATTTAATCCTGGATCTTTCACTGGGCCGACAACAGCCATTCAACCGAAAATTAAGTCATTAAATTTGCGCTTGCAAAAACGCATATCAGAATTACTGTCGGGCATTTATTTTTCTGAAAAAAAGTAAATACACACTTCCCCATTGGGAAACAAGCGGACCAAAGAAGGAAAAAATATTCATGTTCATGTTAATGTTCGAGAGGTGTGGAAAGGATTTAAAAATTAGCAGATTACATGGGAGGTTCTTTTTGATTTTTTTTTTTTGTATTTCCTCTTTGCATATTTCGCCTCAAGATATATCTGCAACAAAAATGTAAACAAGTCAAACCAACATATTTTTTTCTTGTTGGCATTTTTGCATGTTTCAGTTTCAATTTAAATTGTATGTCGAAAATTTAAAACCTGCCATTGGAGTCAGACGCGTGCTTTTAAAGAATTCAAACTGAAAACATTTTTTTTTTCGGTTTTATAAAGAACTAAGTTCCGATCATTTTGATGAGAAAAATCCTTTTAATGCAGTTGTATTGAATTTCTAAAAAAATATAATAGACTTATTTGAAATCCTCCTTACTCTTTATATAAATTCAAACAAATCCAATCCAAAGAACCAATTCAATACAAAAATATATACTAGAATAAAATATTTCATTGAAATGAATCAAAAGGAAAAACGTCCAAACAGACGAAAAACGCAATAAGCTTGACCTAGTTTTATCTCCGTTTTCATATAAAATTAAAAAAAAAAAAAAGTAAAAAATCGCCATACATTTGAGAGTAGTAGAGATACATACGAGACGAGTACATAGGTTTGTACTTGTACATTTATATCCATTCGACTATCACAAATTTAATTAACCTATTTTGTTGGCCTGAATATAATTTTACCTAGAGACGATAACTCTTATTCAAAAACGCATCTAGGTCCTATACCTGTATGCCTAGCCTATAGGTAGCAATCCCTATGAAAAATGAAAAGGAATTGAAAACCATTGGGAAAATAAATGAAGAAAAATAAGAAAAAAAGCCAATTCAGACAAAATTGTTCATTTAATTTCAGAAATGTTTTAAAATATCCATCCCCTTCCCTTTCCATATACAAAGACACAAAAGAACCGCTTTAAATAAAAACCTGTGCATTTATGTATAAATGCAAAATATTTCATTTGCAGAATATACCTAATGTAGAGTTTGCATTTGTGTTGCAACGTTGCTGATGTTTTTTTTTTTTGTGATGTTGTGGATGGTAGCATATTTAGCATTTTCTGTTACTAGACCTAAATTCCCACAAGGGCATTTACTACCACCCCCGCACTCATATACAAACATTATTACACACATCAGAAAACATGATGTGTGCATCATGGCTCTTGTGTTGTAATTTTAGAAAACAAAACGTCCTTGGTCCTTCCTGAAAGAAAAACAAAAATAAAATATAATAATTTTAAAACGTCTCTACGCCTAACTACTTACTACTATTTTGGGCAAAAGTAAAACTAGTACTTATTTTTTATTTTTTTATGGATTTTAGTTTTTTTTTGAGAACGTTTAATTACCGGGTTTTGAAATAATAATTAGGGGTTTGCCTGTTCTTTTGAATGAATTTTATATTTTTTCTGTGGAAAGGAAATGATGCATTAAAATAGGACTATTGTTTAAATTTCTAAGGAATTTTTTCTAATGCATAGCTATAGTAAATCGTTCAAAAAAAGTTTGAAAAATATATGATAAAAGAAAATATGCGCTGCTAAGCGTACTTACACACTCGTAGATGCAAGTATTGCCTTCTGCAAAATGTTTTTTTTTTTCAAGTTAACATTAAAATTTTTCTTGACCATTTTTTTTTATGTTTCAAAAATACAATTTTTTATTGGAATTACAAAATTTCTAAACTGATGGTTCCCAGTGGGAATAATACAGCACAGTTTAGGATTGAAGGCCGTAAAGCTATTTGAAATGTATTTTCTTCAATATTTTTCGCTTTGAACTGTCAACGATTACGACAAAACACTTAAATTGATTTGCTGAACCCAGATGCCAAAGTGAAAATAATAAAAAACATGATAAGTTTACGAGTAGGTTTTTAGCAAGAACATACATATATTTGATGATACTAGAGTTTGCTAAAAAGAAACAAAAAAATGTGGCAAATCAGAGTGTGGGATGCCAAAGCTTTGTTATCTTTATATAGACTAAGTATTTTTGCTCAGAATCAAAAGGTCAAATTGATAAGATTTATTTTTATTGTTTTTTTGTTTTATTAAATATCAATTTGTTTCAAAGAATAAATTAAGACAAAAAGCAAATTTTGATAAGAAGATGATATTGATATCTTTAAACCGTGGTGATGTGAAATGATTTGAAAGTTCAATTTTATGTAACCAATTCTTAAACAAATTTTATTATAATTCTTTGGTTTTGCAATTGTCAACTATCAATTGATAAATACTAAAATTTGGTACTTTAAAACCTAAAATTATTGAAAAGACGGACAACTTTTAAGTAATATTTATCAATTTTATTGCAATAAACAACACTTTGCAGCATTCTCAGCTGTCAAAACTTACATTTACATTTACATTTACATCAAATCTACTCCGAAGATAAATCTTACGGACTAGAAACACTGCAGCACTGGTAACTAACACCATTGGCTGATACAACACAAGACATTATTACAACATAGAAAGACAAATCATAGAAAGAACACAAGATGAAGTTGGTATTTGAAAGTCCCCCATCTTCCTACCAACGCCGCCGCTCAACGGTGCTTGATTTTGGTGATCGATCGGGAACCAATTAAATAATAAGATACCTTTTATAAATTTATATCAACTATTAATAATTGATAGTTGACGATTGGAATAGTGATTAATTGTTGAAAAAAATCTAACCATAATTTTTTTTAAGAAAAATCGGTGTCAAAATATTTGTTATCAAATAATGAATTGTAGGGTCAAAATAAAAATCTGAAAAAATTAGGGGGAATTTTTTTAAATTTTAATTATTCGCAAATAGTTTTGCACCGTTAGAACTTGATGCTAAAAATAACTTGAATAACGAAGGGTCTAGTATGTACGTTTAATAGAACTTGTACTTATAACTTTCAAATAAGTATTTTCAAATGAGGAGTTAATTACTTTTCTACTCAAAATCTGTACTTAATTACAGTGGTCTGCAACTTAAATCGCTTTGAAACCGAAATATACTTTTCTAAAAGATTTTGTCATGCTACAAGTCAAAAATTTTCTAGAACGTCATGTTTTCAAGATATGGTAATGTCAAAGCCCCATTTTTTTTGCGACATTTAAGGACGAATTACTTTACTGATTAATAATTTGTTATAAAACTATTAACAGAATGTGAATAAACCGCATTTTATTTTTCCTTATCATTCGCTTAATCATTTGTTAAGGTGTATAGTTAAAACTGTGAATATTTTTTCTTATAACGGTTTATGCAAAATAAAAGAAGAGAAAATTACAAATTATTTATGTCTTAACCAATTTCGAAATTTATAGTGATTTTTTTTTTTTTTTTAATAACGGTTTGAGTTGAGAGTACACATTGTTGAATAAACGCAAAACTATTTCTAGGTCAAAGCTTTTATTATGTGGAATAAGTACTCCAAGTTTGAGCTGAATCAGCTTAACGTTAACAGTTTAAAATTTATACCAGGTCAAAAAAAAACTGTACGTGGTAGAATTTTCCTGAAATCAGATTCAGATCTGAAAAGTCGAATATTATTTAATTTCTAAAAATTATATGAAGGAAAAAAAAACTTTATTTTTGCAGACCAGTGTTATTATTCAGTTCCTTTGCAATTTCTAAACTAGTACTCCTGTACTTATTAATTGTTTTAAGTACTCTTTAATTTTTCTGTAAGCGAAGATGATTTCTTAAAAGTATAAATAAGCACTTTTGAAATTGATTTTATTTCGCCAAAAATGATTTAAAATAAATGATCACAATTTGTCGAGCACAACCTATGAGTTGCACGGAGTGACCTGAAAAGAAGATACCTAGACATTTTTAATGAGGTTTTTCTGAAGTCGAAAAACCTCAATTGCTGTAAAAAAAACCTGCATTGTTTTATTAAAGAAGTAGTCAATAACCATATCATAATTATCAATCTTCCTGACGTACCTATTTTAATAAAAATGTCTTATAAATTTTTAAAATGGGGTTAGCCTTCTACCAAAAATCGATACATTTTTCTAAATTTTGACTTCAATGTAAAATCCTGCAAACTTACAAAATTTCCACTCACCATTGATTTAATGGATAAAATATTCGACGAAAAACAAAAGGCAAAGTAGCTACTATTATAGAGAACGTGATGATCTCAAAAAAATTAATATGCAGAATTTGAACTGATTTTCTTCATACATATTTCAAATGCGCTGATGGGTGAAATTTAAAAAAAAAAATGATCGCACACAGTGGAGTTATATTAATTGAAAAGTGGAGTAATATCAATTTAAAAGCCAACTGATCCATGAAATGCTGAATGCGTGCAGTCGTCGTCATCGTTAGCATAGTGCTAGTATAATAGCAAAACCATTTGCTATTACCAGACCCGACTCTCCATCGTCTCTCAGTCCAAGCATATTTATATTTGACTGAATATTGGCGCCATGCAAATGGGATGCGCATGCCGATTAATTCGAGTACTGCATTCATGCAATGTAATGCAAGCAAATAAAAGTCATTCTCATTATTATTATTTAGTCGATAACGTTTTTTCTTGCTTTACTGATGATGTTTTGACACGAAATTGGCCGTGCTTTTGGTCTCTCAGTATTTTTTTTTGATTGGAAAATTGTTTCGGCCAATATATTACTTATTGCAATTATTTTAATTTTTATTAGTCAAATATTGAGTCATCTTAGTAAAGTAAAATTAACAATCTCTCTTAGACATGATGCACACTTGTGTCTATTTTCATTGGGAACCAGCCCTTTTTTTGAACCAAATGGAACTGATTTGTGTTGTTGATGAATTTGGTGGCGTCTTCTATTAATTTCTTTCATACCTGGAATTCATCTTTTCAACACTAAGCGGACATTTTTTGGCAATAAAAACTAGAAAATGTGGTTGGGCATGTTTTGAAGCATATATAACAAAATTTCGGGCACCTGGAGCCCTATTATGTAAAACGAAAACGACCGAACGCTATCGTTATGGCCATAGCTATCTCTATCACATGTGAAGAGAAAAATAGGGACAGCAATAGTCAAAACAATATTGTTCGATCGTTTTCGCTTTCCATAATAAGATCCCTGATACGCGATGATGAACGTTCGGGAGGTCTAAAATGTTTGACAACTGACGATAATATCGAAAAGAGTTACTAATGTCGTTTTTTATTGGGAACTTTCGGAAAAGTCCGGAAGCATCTAGAAGTCTTCTGAAACTGTTTTTTGAATATTCACCAACACTGATACAAAACGTTAGAATCATTAAAATTGAGTGGTAATGTTTTAAGCTGCTCCAGATTTCAGAATGAGTGTAATTTTGAGTGAAACCAATTGAGAATTACATAAATGATACTAAACACAAATCGGATTAGAGTGAGAAATATAGCAAATGCTATTAAAGCGATTTTCTTCACTATTTGTCAACTTGCCGCAAACTCCAAAGTTGTCCAACTCTAGAGTTGACACAAACTTCAGCATGAGTCACAAGCTGAAATTTGTTTTTCTTCACTATTCTCAATCTTTACTGGAGAGTTGAAATTTAAAAGTTAGTCAACTTGTGTTTTTTTTTTAAAAATTCCAAGGAATACTCTCGCAATGACCAACTGAATTGACCCGAGTACGTAATACATCAGCAGAATGAATAATTGGGTAATTGGTTGTAATTCGCGAATGACGTTTGCTTTGAAATACCATTTTTCAATCCCGACCCGTGACCAAAATTAACAACAATTCTTCTTCTTCTTCATTTTCGCAGAAGCAGACGATGCATGATTCCAAATAATAATATTTTATTTTAAAATAATTTTTATTTAAACCGAAACTCAGTATAATTTTTGACAGAAGACACAACAAAATGTATTACAAATCTGAATTTGACAAAAAAAACTCTCAATTTTTCTATCTCAACTTCTACTATTTTCGGAAGTTGAGAATACGGGATGTTGATCAACTCGAGATTCGAAAGTTAAAACTACCAATTTTAAGTGAATAAATACAAAATTAAAAGTTGAGAATAAAAATCCTCAACTTGTGTTCAACTTATACATAGGGAAGAAAACGGCGGAAAACGTAAAATGTGTCGAAAGAGCAAGATTGTTTCATTTTGACGAAAAATTTGATTTATATTTCTTTTCAAATTTATCTTTTGTTTGTTTGAGTTGTATGGAAAATATTGAAAAGTTACCATACCAACCCTTAAAACCTCTAAAATTTATGTCTACACGTTCTATATCTTTCACCGAAAATGTTTAAGAAGAACTGATTCTACAACAAAAAACATAAAAAACAGAATCATCATCATTATGCGCTGATTTTCTTTTAATTGATCTTCTTCAAGGTCAAGTCACTGTCAAGTCAATTCCTGAACTTGAATTCCCTTTTTAGCATGCAACATTGAAGTAAGGTATATGACATAATTACTCAGGCAACCACAAAGGGCACACGCAGAGAGATCACCTGTCCGATCGTACTCAAATCAATTTAACACACATACCTAGTGTTGTGTCCATTGATGCGAAACAATCAGATACACCGCAGGTATATTATTTAGATACAATACCTACTAACCTCAGTACATGATATAAGAAAGGAAAAAAAACATACTCAAGTATAAATAAGCAATAGAAGTTCCAATGAAAGAAGAACAATGAACATTTGAATAGTCTTCTTTTCTAGAGAAACTGAAATTGATACTGTTGGTTGGGTGATCGGATCGGATCGGTGGCGCGCGGCGTGCGATTCGGAATGTTGTGTATTTTCATATTATGCGATGGTTTCATATTTCAGTGACATTTCAATGGATAAACGATGACCCAATAAACACTTCTTGTTTTTTTTTATTCATTCTCTCTGATCGAGGATCGTGTAAAAAAGTATCGAATTTCATGAGAAAATAATAGCACTCTACTGTTTTTTTCGTTCTCTTAAAATTACCATATGTTGAACAAACTTATAATAAAAAAAATAAATACAAAAAAGAAACACCACACAAACCATTTAAAAATGTGTCACCCACTAATTAGCATATAATAGGAACTTCTTCTTATACACGAGTATAGAATCACTATGCGTAACAAAGTAAAAAAAAATGTTTATCTTTTGTTTGCACCTTAATGAAATTGTTAATATTTTAAAATTTTGTGATAGAACGTACATATATAAAGTTTTTAGTTTTTTTTTTTTGTTTTTGAATTTTTGTATAAACACCAACGCCAAAAAGTTTTATTGTTTATCACACAACATTAAGCTTAATGGGTTTTTTTTAACATTCATTTAGTTGATGTTTATTTAAATTTAATTTAATGACTGAAAATATTTTTATTTTTTTTATAGTTTTTTAAATGAATGAAAAGTGATATCTAATTTTTAATGAGTTAAATAATGTTGTTGGATTTCTCTTCGATATTGTGACTCAATTTGAATTTATGAATCACGCTAACACCTTTATTGAACAGAAAAGATATAAATTAGATTAATTTTGATTTATTTTGTTTTTTTTTTAAATATTTTACGGTCGCGTTGCGTAGAGTCAGATATAAGTGTGGGATGATTTTAATGGAAGCAGAACTTTTTAGTGTGATTCATATTTTTTGTCTACCAGTTTTGAGAGTTCTAGATATTTAATTATTAATAGTATAATAGTGTCGTTAGTCGATGATTACGGAAAACATGGGAACTAACATCTTAATAATCAGAACAATTAGTCAGACAGTAAAAGTAGATAGTAGAAAAGAATCAATAGTTTTCATTGCAAATATATAAGGAACCATCCGAAATGGGGTAGGTGGTGCAGTGTACTCAGAAAGACTAATGTCGTTTTCAATTGAAAATCCGGAAGAGTTCGGAATCATCCAGAAGTCTTCTGAAACTGGCGCAAAAATGACAGATATAACAGAACAAAACAGTTTTAGAAGACTTCCTGATTATTCCGGACTCTTCCAATCGAAAAAGGCATAAAGTCTTTGGTTCCGTTTCCCTGGCCATAGTAGCCTGTTCCAAGCGGAAATACTGGTGGTGAAAGAGGTCATATCTTGTCTCAAAGAAAACCGAATACCCACGATGAATATCGAGATCTTATCAGACAGTTAATCAGTCCTTATCACTTGGTTTTGCTCCTACAAATTTCGTAACTGCTCTGCGGAAAGACGCGTATTCTGCAGTTGTTTTTCTTTGCTCAGCTTCTGGCATTCTCTTTCCCGCGTTCCAATATATTGTCAGAAATATCAATCTATTTGGAGGCGTTGAGATATGTTAGTCATTTGCATGTAGGTAATGTTCGGTAATGCTTTAAATCATTGAAGAAATGTCTTCCGAAGCCATTTATTTTGAGATGCCACAGTGCTGGCAAATGGCATAGGTAGTCAGGAGTGCCCACGTCTATCTATTCGTTACCCACATCCCTTGCATAAATGTGTTCCAAGCATTAGTAATGCTTATATGATGAGACAGTTATTTTTTGTACAATTGTATGGTTTTATTAGCCTTCTCCTTGTGGAATTCAGGTCATAATTTCCTCCCAATTTATACATATAAAATAAAAGTCATTTCTTGTTTTCTATATATTCAAAAACTTCACTAAAAATAATTGCAGTGTCTATGTACTGACATCGTACAGCAAAATTGTTCAATTTAAAATCCCAATCGATAACTTCACTCACTGTGGGATAAAAAGACACACACATTTATTGAATGTCAGCAAATAAAATGGACACTAAATTGGTTGAGCAGTCAATAAAGTTTGGAAATACCAATTGTAAATTGCTTGTGATGTATTTCAAATTTGAAAATTTTGCTTCTATTCTACGGCGTAAAAAATTTAAGTTCTCAAAATTCAGATCTATATTAATGTGTGAATCAGTACGTTTATTTAAAAAAAAACTTGACTTTAACATTGGCTGATAGACCTTAACACCGGTTTCGATCCATTGATGGAATATTGTTTTCTATTATAAGCTGTGGATCTAGTCTGTAGACTCGTTTTCTGATTTCATAAACTAGGTCTTTTATATTAGTTTGTTGTATCTGGTCCGTTGAATTTAGTGCTGTTGGCAGACATACCAAGAAATGGCAACAAAATAGCAAACAATCTTCCAATGTTGTAGCCGGAACCGGATGTCTTTTTATGTCATTATTTTTTTCAATGTTCAAATCAATAATATTCCCTACTTTCTGAATTTCGCTTTAAAGTCGCATTTCTGATTATATAAATGCTCAAAACAGGGTTCTGCGATTTTTTTTTTTTGATTTTTATTCGATTTGTATTTGAAGCAAATTGTCGGCAGACGTTCGTTTAAATAAAATAATAAATAAAATTTATTGTTCGTCAAAAAAAATTAATAAGATTTCATGTTCCTTTTAACAATTTTAAAAATTAAAAATCCTCAATTCGCACTATTAGAGGTTACTCCTTGTTTATTTTTCTTAATCTAACAATTTTGAAAATATTTAAAATATTGAAATTCCATAGGTCGCTAACTGTTTGCAAAATTGTTTGTTAAATTTAAAAAAAATATGATAATCTTAAAATAAAAGATTTGATTTTTTATTGCAATTCATGTTTGTTTGTCACTATAAATTTTTAAATTTCATAGGTACCTAACTGTTTGAACTTTGATATGTTCCTAAAAATGCATTTTATAATGTATTGATCAATTAATCGATAAATGTATCCATTTCGAAGATAGCCAGAACTATTTCTTAATTTCAAATATACCAATTCCTCTACTACTTTAACTACACAGTCTGAAAAAAAGTAAACAAAATTGTAAATAATATTAATCAACCGAGAGCCGACAGCAGTTTTTGGATGTTTTTAACTGGAACACAATGTTTCAAAGGTGTTTGATTCTAATCTTCAAAACTAAGTAAAAATCACTTTTTCGCTACAGTTGAGATGTTTTATTTAACACCATTAAAAGACTAGTTTTTTTCTTTCAATTTGTAACGAAACTCTTGTACATACATATTACAAACAACCAAAGAAACGAACATCGTATAGAAATAGCTCTACAGTAACTATAAGTGACATGATTTCTTCTGTAAACTGTTGTGACGGACTTAATCTGCGCAATGATCTTAATTTATTCTCTTTTTAAATTGTGAAAATTATAATGTATCTTTTGGTTTATATATTCATATAATACACTGAAGAAAGTTCGCTTATAAATGTCAATTTTCTGAAGAAATTCCATATAACTTGATCTTATGGATCTCTTCATTTCTGTCTGCTATTCTAAATGCATTTTGTAACTTAACTTTGATCGTTACTATAAGCTAATACCCATTGTAGAATTACACACCCACCCATGTTATAATTGCAGTAAATAAATTTTAATTTCAATCAATTAAGACGTCTTTTGCAATTCTGACTTTATCTTCAGTCTTCTTCTACATACTTGGTTTTAAATTCTTCAACCTCCTCATCAAGTGGTATTAGCTAGATGCGGCGCAAATTGGATCCAACAAAGAGTTTAATTACTCAAAAGTCAGTCAGCAAGTTCTATCTTTTATTTTTTGTTGTTGTTTAAACTTCATATTTGCTTCTTTTCGTAGTGAGTTGTTTGTTCGTATTCTTCGGTACAATTCATGGTATTATAATTACTCACTACAATTCAAATATACACAATTTTTCATTCTTTAAAAAAAAATAAAACAAAAAACTTGTCTGCTAACAAACGAATTGTAAAATATTTATTTTTTTTTTGTGCAAATACCCTGCCGAAAAAATGTTGTAGGTACCCAGTTTTTCACCTGATGGTAAAGTGGTAACTACCCATATTGGCTTCTGTATGTGAGGAAGCTGTTGCTGATGATGTTGTTGTTGATGCTGCAGGGTGCATTTTAGCTTGAGATTGCTCATTCGTGATGAGACTTTTTTTAATATTCAGGAGAAACAAAAGCATAGCCTTCGCTTCGTAACGTAACACACAAACTGGTGAAAAATGTGGGTTAATTCAGGGGCGTGTGGTTGTTTGAACAGCAAAATGAGGTAAAATGTGCAATTTTAAATAATGTTACTGAGTGTTCATGTTTTTCTTTTTTTTTTTTACCTTTGTCTCTTTGAATTTAAATGGAAGTTTTTTTTTTAATTTTTGTTTTGATTTAAACACCACAGGGGTTTTTTTTTTTTTTTTGTAAACTTAACTTTAATCGCAGGTTTCGATGGTTTTAATGGAATGCGTGATACAAATTTTAAATACAAAGAATTTATTAAAAAAAATGTGTTGTTGTTTGTTTGTAAAGCAAAACCAACAATATTTATACACCTTTTTTTAACATAATAATTTACTGATTGATTTTATGCCTGATTGAGGTGTTAAATATGTTGATGCTATATCAATGGCAGAGTTAAATTAAACAACCTATCGATTTTTCTTGCACGGATTGAAATATTGTAAATAAAAATTTGGGTCCTGCTATTAATATCATTGGGTCATTTCTCAAGAATTAAAGCTATGAGTTTTATGAGCATATAAACGACTACTGCAGTCGACTATACAGTCAATAGTGTGAAAAACGTTTAAGTTAAAACACAACTGACAAATAGCAGGGGCGTATACAGCCTTACTTCTTCATCATTTTAAATTTTAGTCATTTATTAAGTGGCTCAAAACGCAAATATTAAGTTCTTTTCCGTAACTACACTCTGTTGGAGAAAACGCAACGTAAAACTTAATACGGTCATTATTTAACTGTAAGTTGTAACAACTTACATCAAAAATATTTAATTTCACGTAAAAAATTAATTTATGTGAATATGCAATGTCATCTCAAATGTTGTCAACCCATTTCCAAAACGTTTTGTACCAATTTTTTTGCATTCAAAGTACACTTTACGTAGTTTCAAGGTGCACATCACGTTGTTTTAAATCAGAACATTTTAATAGTAGAAAAAAAAGAAACTTTAAAGTATAATCCACCTCAACGAACATTTTTGAATTATTGCGAATTTTATGGTTCAAGGTCCAGAATAAACATGTAATTTATAACAGAGAGATGGCATGATGGGTAAGTCACTGAAGAGACCCGAAGTTCGTATTCTGCTGGAAGCACTCCTTCTTTTTTTATGGTTTAGAATTGAAGATGAATGACTTTGATTCAATTATGTTTTTTTAAGCTTTGATCTTAAAATTTCCATGCCGAAAAATAACTTAATCAAAGAGGTTTTCTTCAATTTAACGTTTTTTTTCACTGAGTGCACGGTAAAGTGGAATTATGGCGATTTCTTAATTTACCAATACGCAAATAAAACACTAATTTTAATACATTTTCCTGTTCGTGCGGTGTCGTCTTTGTTGGGAATTTAATAAACACAACCGTTTTCGATGAGTCAAGATAGCTGGAACTCGTAAACACCAAAATTGTTAGATTAGCAAAACTTCAAATTTCAATCTTTTCCAATAAACCCTTCTTACACTACTTTTCAGATAAAAAGAAAATTAAATTTTGAGCCAAAAAATTAGCATTAAATTCGGAACGAGTTATGAGTACTTATATTAATTACTCTTTCAAATTTTGAGTGCTAATTTGTGTTTGTAGGACTATCTGCATGCTAGTTTCGTCACTAAATCAAGTTTTTGGTCGGTTGAATAGGCCACATAGAATATTTAAATGATGTCCATCAAGTTAGCAGAGCAAAGTGGGCAGAACATGGTTTTTTTTATTGCATCTTTTAGTGCTAATTAGGTGCTAATTAAGTGCCCAAAAATTAAATTAAGTGCTCCAGTACTTTTAGTGAAAATGAATGTTCTGCTAACTTGATTTAAAGTTAGCAGAGCAATTACCGAAACTGCCTTAAACGTTTAATTAAAAAATTGAACTTGGTCTTATAATTAGGTGCTAATTAAGTGCTCTACAAATCCAAAAAAAAATTTTCAAAAAACTCGTTTTTTAACAAAAAAAAAAAATCATAATTCAGTGTTCTGCTGAATTTTGATTTCGATTTTCTCGAAACTATCTAGCTATTTTGATCCAAATCATTTTGATTATTTAAGTGCTCCACTAATTTTAGTTAAGTGCTCCATTTTCAAAAGAATTTTCCGGCATTTTCCGGAAAAAAAAAATATTTAATTTTTTTCATACATTTACATGCTCTGCTAACTTGAATCTCGTTTTTCTCGGAAAACTCAAGTTATTTTGACCCAAATCTTTTTTATTAATTAAGTGCTCCACTAATTTTAGTTAACAGCTCCATTTTCAAAAGAATTTTCCGGCATTTTCCGGAAAAAAAAAATATTCAATTTTTTTCATACATTTACATGCTCTGCTAACTTGAATCTCGTTTTTCTCGGAAAACTCAAGTTATTTTGACCCAAATATTTTTTATTAATTAAGTGCTCGACTAATTTTAGTTAAGTGCTCCATTTTCAAAAGAATTTTCCGGCATTTTCCGAAAAAAAAAATATTTAATTTAACGAGATTCAAGTTAGCAGAGCATGTAAATGTATGAAAAAAATTGAATATTTTTTTTTTCCGGAAAATGCCGGAAAATTCTTTTGAAAATGGAGCTGTTAACTAAAATTAGTGGAGCACTTAATTAATAAAAAAGATTTGGGTCAAAATAACTTGAGTTTTCCGAGAAAAACGAGATTCAAGTTAGCAGAGCATGTAAATGTATGAAAAAAATTAAATATTTTTTTTTTTCAGGAAAATGCCGGAAAATTCTTTTGAAAATGGAGCACTTAACTAAAATTAGTCGAGCACTTAATTAATAAAAAATATTTGGGTCAAAATAACTTGAGTTTTCCGAGAAAAACGAGATTCAAGTTAGCAGAGCATGTAAATGTATGAAAAAAATTGAATATTTTTTTTTTCCGGAAAATGCCGGAAAATTCTTTTGAAAATGGAGCTGTTAACTAAAATTAGTGGAGCACTTAATTAATAAAAAAGATTTGGGTCAAAATAACTTGAGTTTTCCGAGAAAAACGAGATTCAAGTTAGCAGAGCATGTAAATGTATGAAAAAAATTAAATATTTTTTTTTTCCGGAAAATGCCGGAAAATTCTTTTGAAAATGGAGCACTTAACTAAAATTAGTGGAGCACTTAAATAATCAAAATGATTTGGATCAAAATAGCTAGATAGTTTCGAGAAAATCGAAAATCAAAATTCAGCAGAACACTGAATTATGATTTTTTTTTTTGTTAAAAAACGAGTTTTTTGAAAATTTTTTTTTGGATTTGTAGAGCACTTAATTAGCACCTAATTATAAGACCAAGTTCAATTTTTTAATTAAACGTTTAAGGCAGTTTCGGTAATTGCTCTGCTAACTTTAAATCAAGTTAGCAGAACATTCATTTTCACTAAAAGTACTGGAGCACTTAATTTAATTTTTGGGCACTTAATTAGCACCTAATTAGCACTAAAAGATGCAATCAAAAAAACCATGTTCTGCCCACTTTGCTCTGCTAACTTGATGCCAGGAGTCGGTCGTGTTCCATTTTTTGGGAGATGGTATTTTTAACATGAATGCTTCCTCGGATCTTGGTACTTCTAATTCTATCAAGCTTCGTAACTCCTGCTGTCATGCGAAGCATCGTCATCTCAGCTGTCGTTAACCTTCTCTCGTACTTTTTGAACATTGTCCAACTGCGGTGTAGAGCCTTCCTTTCAGCTAAGCGGGCATTTTTTGATCACAGAAGATATCAGAATTTTCCCGCACTACTCCATTCAATTCGGTACCCACTTCCTTCTAAAACATCCACCCATACGTCAAGTGCTCGTTGCAGGGATATCGGATCTTCACTTATGATGGCTTCATCGTCAGCAAACAATAACTGATGAACTTTGGGGTCCGTCACTTTGCCTTTAAGCAGGAAATCAAGAACGGTAATAATAATAAGAGCAGGGGACTCAATCTCTTTTCTTAACGTGACAAATTGGCTATAGGGCTTACTTAAGGCGGCAATTGGTATTTTGAGCATCCAGTGCACTGCAAATCAGCAGATTACAGAAAGTGAAAGGATCTGATTTGTGAGTGACTGACATTGTAGTTTGCTGGAAGCACACGTACTTCTTAAACCCCGATTGGCAATCTTTTTTTTACCGAAGGCACATCGAGTAGATAAGTTAGTAGTTGTCAAAGAATCTGTTTAATTCCCTTAGAACAATCCCAACAGTCGTCTGACATCTACTGACATTCTTTCTTTGTTATAATTAAAGAAATAAATACTCTTTTTCTTATCAAATAAATTTAATGAACTTTTTTTCACTTAGAGTGGTATATTAGAATCAGAAACTAAGCTGCTGACATTTCTTACAAAGAAATTCTCAACAACTTTTGCAATTAAAGCAACGCGATACGCTTTATTATCAGACTCTGGACCTGGACAGCGACAGGCACTTAAAAATGAAAATGAGAAAAAAAAACGGGGGAAAAAATCCATCTCACTTAGCGACCGAAAAAGAACTCTTAACACTTAACACTGTGTATTCTCACTCAATCGCCAGGTTTCACAGCTTCTCCATAATTAGTATTCGCTGGTGATTAAGTGTCCTTTTTCGTCGTCCTGTGTGTGCATTTTTTTCCAACTATATCCCCGAGTACGTACATAGGAATTGCTCCGGGACTAAAATGTATAATTAAAAGAAACGTGAATAAGGGGAAGTAATCAGTTTTATTATACATATATTCCAGCACTTTCCCGCAGTCTTTCTTCTACCCTGCAGTGCGTTGAGATTAAAATTTTTCTAATTTCCAACCCTCTCCATTATGGTGGTGCTATAGAGTGTGTGTATACACCGAGCACGGGGAACCAACATAGCTACCCAATTCAGCAGACCTATCTATGCACGTGCCATTTTCAACTGAAAGCGCAATATTTGACGTTGACGTTATGTCTGTCCTTGTCGTGCGTCGGTCGTGTCATCGCATCGCATCGGTTCGGTAGTTTTGGTTCCATTTTCCATTTTTATAAGCCATCAGACAATGGAACTGCAACAGCAGTGCCAGACACGATTCCCAGCGAGTAATCAATGCAAGTGCTGGAAAAGAATAGTACAAATCCAACAATAGAAATCAGCTAGGGGTTGCCTAGATAAATGTGTACCATATTTGGAGAGGGTAGGTCTAGGTAGGTGAACAGACGACGACGCGACTATACGTAAACATTCCCATTTCGGTCGATGACATTCAATAAGAATCTCGTCTGATAACTTTTGCGTTATGTGTGTGTGTCTACGAAGGGGTGATTTATGTATATTTTGGAGAAAATTCCAATATGTAATTATATTTTAGAGCCGAATAAAATATTTTACAAAAAAATATTTACCCTTATCGGGATAAACTGATCTCAATTTTCAAAAGGTACGAATTCTTTGTGGAAAGAACAGCTGCTTGTTGAGCCAAACTTATTTCAATATAATCAAAGAGGGGACCGGAAGGATGCTCTTTCGATGATGCTCTTATATAAACTCGATTCTTATTGTTATTTTTATGTTTGAAATATTCCGTTTTTGAAGAATGTGTGCATACGTATAGTGTTTTGAAAAATTATCAGAAGTGGGCAAAAAATGATCTGCAAACTGTACATAGTTTGAAAAATGATAAATCGAAACACAAAAGAAGGAATGTGTATTAAATTACGGAACACACATGTTACACATTTCCGATATTTTTCAACGCCTCTTGTAATTGAAGTTTATTGTTGTTAAAATATTGTGTATTGTGTCGCACAAATATGGTGTGATGGTCGACAGAGAAAACAAGAGTAACAAAGAATGTAAAAGTGTGCTTGGAAGTGAATTGCAGTAGAAGGTAGAAATGGAAAGAAAATGCTATAAAAACTAAAGGAGCAGGTGCATGACTTAAAATGGGATTTAAAAGCTGCATATTTCTGAACCGTGTACCCAAGTATTATAGAGAGGTCAGTTTTATTTCGTTAACGAGTACATAGATTTTTTAAGAATTTACAGAACAGATAATACTGCCAAATTCAGAACACTCCGAAAGTATACAAAAATGCAGTAAATTTGTAGTAAAACCTCTTAAAAACTGTATAAAAGTCAAGTAACTGCTGTAATTTTTGAATGACCTTAATCTTTATTCACGCTAAGTGAAAAGAGGAATTGAGCAAAGTTAAAAATTATTTATAATTAATCCTGAACAACATTTTCGTAAAGCTAGACAGAAGACGATTGAAGACTCCCATGCGTGGATACACTAGTTTCATGAAAATTCAAACCCTTGATCTGTAGAATTAATGGCCTGGCTTTCAAGAAGGTTGAAAATATCATAGGATTCCTTTTTAATATTTTTAGGCAGTATTTTCGCTGTTTGTAGCCTAACGTACTTAAGCACTTAAAAGTCCCTGCCTGTCCAAGAGTGCTTCCAGGCGTGCTTCCTCCCATCGTTGAGATCTTTCGCTGTGACTTGGTTCTTGAAACTGAGGTTCGGTTTTACTCGTTTTCTGGGGGTTGGGATTCGAAGATCATCTTTAGTTGATCAATGTTGTCCATTCGCTTGATGTGGCCGAACCCATGTAGTCTTCGTGTTTCAAATTTTGAACTATTACCACATCTTTGTACATCTCACTAATATTGCAATTTTCTTCTTCTTCAATTCGCTCTCTTCGAACACAAATACAGAACCGTTTATCCGCTGAAGAATATATCTTTTGAAAGAGTTCAAAATGCATTCACCTCTTCAGTTATAGAAGGGACAGTAAAAGGGGTTTGTATTAAACAATTTTGATTAAACAATTTCAACAATGCTAAATTTTTGATTTTTCTCAAAAAATAACTCAAACAACGAAAAAATGGAAATATTTTTTCCATTTTGACTTATTTAAATTGAGTTACTTAAATGTATCATGTAACCAATTTAGTTCAAAATGTGACTACAGTTTTACACTCATCTAAATTTTTATTTGCGATACGGACCATGACAGAAAATGTGAAAAAGTGGTCAGACAATTCTGAATGTCTGTCTGGATGTATCAGAAGCCATTGCCTAAACGGATGGTTCGATTTACTTCAAACTTGGTATATAGCGATTTTTTTAGCATATCCCCAGTCATTTTTTGAATTAATTTTGTTGGGCCAAAACTTATTTTTCTCAAAAATGCCTTCTACGATTTCGACTAAAAAAATCGTAATCATTTTTTTGGATAAGGTCTATCTTTTTATGGAAACAATTTTATTTGGTTAACCGTTTAACGGTACCTGCCATAGAACGGTTTTATTGAATTCTGATTTTCTTTCTTATGACTCTCTCGATTTCAACGATTTTTCTTAAACAAAAGCTTTTAAGTTGCCGTTTGTAAATTTTATTTTTGGATTTAAAAAATAAATTGATTTTTTTTTTTAAATCGTTTTTCGGAAACTACTCTTAATTTTTGTTCAAAATCTAGTTTTCAGATGTTGATATATAATATCTTAAAAATGGC
This sequence comes from Meliscaeva auricollis, assembly GCA_948107695.1. NCBI lineage: Eukaryota > Metazoa > Arthropoda > Insecta > Diptera > Syrphidae > Meliscaeva > Meliscaeva auricollis. The sequence continues at coordinate 26,521,579 of OX403618.1, forward strand.
TAACCAATTTTTTTTTAAATCCTTTCAAAATTTAATATATATTTTTTTTTTTTAATTTGGAGTTTGAAAATCATTTTTTCCTTAATTATTCATTGGAATGACTTGGTTCAAAATTTAAATAGAATGTCGTTATTCTGGCTATCATAAAACACGTAACGTGATCTTGTATTTAACTTCGTTCTTCTTCAATCATTTTTTGTCTTATTTAAGTCAACTTTTGAGAAATTTCAGCCTCCCATCTGAACGGATGAGAGTAGACCTCAATCTTTAAGTTTACTAGTTATTTTCTTAAACAGACCAGTAAAATTTTTGCCATAGTTTATTTTATAAAATTTTAGCATGATTTTTCAATATATATTATTTGTTTTCAAAAATCTTATTGTTAATTTTTAAAAACAATCCCATAAAAGTGGCAATTTTTAAACGGTAACTATTTAAGTATTTTTGATAACCAAAATTTGAAATATTGCACGGTTACGAGATAATTTGCCTGAGTTACTTGACTAATTCTATTGCTCCCTTTTTAATTAACTTACCAGCAAGCTGATTTTAACAATTTCGTTCTTATTTGAAATGTACAGGAGGAAGGCCTACAATTAAATTTGTATATCAAACATACATATATGTGTTGCCATTATCCGTAATCCTGCGGTCAAATTTCGACCTGTCGGCAGTACTATTCAAAATAAATATAAATATAATTTTGAGAGAATATTTTGCATGTTTAAATATAAATATTATGCTGAAACAAACCCCTCCCGTCCACTTTTACCACCCCTTTCCACACCGTTTTGACGTTGCTTAGATTAATATTAATGTTATAGTGAAAAAAATATGAATGCAACAAAGAATGTTGAAGCTTAAATTTCAAACATTTCATTCCATTAACTCGACTCTCTGTGATTAGCACCAAAAGGAAAGTGGACAGCAAATCTAACAAAATAATATATAGAAATATTTCTCGATTAAAAATCCAAAGCTTGTCATCCAAATAATTATTCACATATCGAATGTAGTGCAGAGTAACCTCGCAAAAACCGAAAATTCCTTAATCCACCTCATTTTTGAATGATAGGTTTTATTTATGAATTAATTAAATACTATTTTTGACAAGTAAAATATCGCATAAAATATGGTTTAATCTCATTGTGATGGTGACATGTTTTATTATCAATTAGCTAAAATCTTTTTATATAAAAAAAAGTCCATAAATACGAATTAAATTCAAAACCTATTCTACCATTAGAGAATAGAACATACTGCACAATTCTACTACTAAAATCTCACCATATTCCCGATGGGTATAGAAGTCAAATCAAATTTATGGAATCCAAAGGAATTTATGTATGTAGTTTTTTTTTATGTGTGTCAAAAATCCCCCAAATTATGATGAATATTATATCATGGCCTCAGCATGACAATAATCAAAATATGGACTCCCGTTGATAATAATATTCGTATATTAACACCAAACAAAAGCTTAAAGTATTCAACGAATGTCGTGTATCTCTTATATTATATGGAAACTGTGTGTATACGTTCAGATAGAAAAAAATGAGAAGAAGAATTTATGCATAGCTGATTGATTAATCAACCAATGGGTTTTAGAATTTGCATAACATTAATTGAGAATACACACAATGTTTTGGGTAATTAAAATCCAAATTTAATGATAAGATTTGTCACTATTTTATTGTTATTTCGGGCAAAGATATGGATGCAATGAAATAAATACAAGAAACACCCAAAAAATGTTAACAATCTTTTTGTTTTCTTTTTTTGTGTTTGGTTTTTTTTTCTTTTACTATCTGTAAAAAGCTTTTTGATTAACAGCTCGATTTTAATAACCTTAGAAAGGTTATCAAAAACTTATAAAAAAAAATCTAGCTATAAACTCACAATTACACGAAAATCGAATATAAATTATTTTTTTTTTAATTAAGGAACACGTAGGTATATTCTTTGAGGTTTGAAAAAGATACCGAAGGCGAATGAAATTTTTAATGCATTTGAATTGGATATAAAATCAAATTTCTCTTTTTTCTTCTGTACTGGGCTGAGCATTAATGTAAAAAGAAGACAATATAGAAACAAATAAGGCCATGTTTGTATGAAAAGAAGGGGTTCTTATAAAGGTGGTTGTCTAAAATCATGAGTTTCTGCTCTGTTCTGAGGCAAGATGTTTGGAAATAGCGTTTAAACTCCATGAACACAACACTTCCTTTCCTTGTGTTAGTTTAGGGAAGATATTTCGTTCAATAAGTCCAGATCAAAAACATTGTGTAAACTTAGAAAATCTAGTCATTCTGCCGGTGGTAGATAGAGTGGAGCACATTTAATCATCTTTTTGTATCGATCTCCACCAATTTATGGATTAAAAAGTTGGTTATATAAGCTTAAAATTATTCGCTATGCTAACACTTAGTGAATTTTTCCTTACTAAGCACTCTTAGTTTAATATTTTAGTTTGCGTTCAACTTGTTATTTCACTTTTACTCGTATTTATTTTTCAAAATCATCTACTTAATACTTTTATGTCGTTTTCGATTGTACGTCCAGAAGAGTCCAGCTGCTTTCATTTGATACCCCATTTGTCCATTGAGCCGATGATTTTGGCCAACACCAAAAATACCGTTTTTTGAGTTGGTCGGACAAACGGTAGGGCCCGTTTTTTTTTCTGTCCGACCATATGATTTGAAATCTACGATCAAATCTCTATTCACTATTGCTTAAATTTTCCATTGAATGGATGGTATAACGATAACCTGACAAAAAAAAACGTTATCGGAAGTGGCCATTTTGCATGAAAGGCATGAAAGTATGAAGTATTTCTTATTCATTTACTGAAATTAGTTGTCCTTAAACTGTTTCAGTTTGTTCGGTATTAAAAGTTAGATAAAAATACAGTACAAGGGCAAAATGGACTACTTAGCACTCGAATGCAATGCCATAGGGGCCATTTTGTACTTACCCTGACATTTCTACTTTCTTTTAAGGTAAAATTATTAGAAAATATAAACTGTTTACTGACAAACAGTCCTGGAGGAAGGAATCATTATCAAATGGTCTAAATGCCGTGCCAAAACGGAAATGGGCAAGAAGAAAGCTTTCAAAACATTTTGAGTTTCACGAACCACCCTACCGAACAAAAATAAAATTTTAAATAGATTACAGAAGGGTCTGTGGCAATTAAGGGCTAACCTTTCCAAGAAAAATGAAAAAAAAAAACTCTTCCATCGGGATTCGGTAACTTGCTTACAAGGTGGCTGACTAAAAACACACTAGCATATCAGTATGCCATTCTACCCTTGCAATTTTGATCAGTCAAATTTGAAGACGTTTTGAAAATTAAAACTTTTAAAAATTTTTAAACTTGTAAAGCTAAAAAGTGTACACGTTATTTATTAAAATTTAAAGACAATATATAAAATTTAAAGTGAAATGTCATTTTTTACCGAGTTATGGGACATTTTCCTTAGGGGGGCCATTTGAGGCCACTCTCCTCTACCTGATCCCTTAATAGATTTGCTATGACATTGTCTTTCCAAAGTCTCTTCTTCTTGTAACTTCTTGAAGTTTACTCAACAGTCTTTTCGAACAACCTGCTAAAAATTTTTTTTAAAAAACTTTTCAACAACTTTAAACTATCTTTGTTTCTGTTACACAATTCAATGTTCAATTTCTACACTGGAAATCTATCTATGGAAATATACCGGAATCCTTCACGTCACACCATTTCAATTCATTATTTTTATTTGGGGAACCACCGAACTGTAATATTGTTTGCTGTCATGTCATTGTTGTACAATTAAACGGTAATACGTTTTTAATGAAAAAAAAATCATATTGTGGATTAAGACAACGGTTTTTTTTTAATTTATGGTTTTCTCCTTAATCGATTTCAACTATTTTCAAAATTGGTGTTTTTGTATTTAAGAAATCTGTTTTTTTTTGAGAGAGAATAGTTTTCGAAAACGGTTGTATCAAAATGGGAAACTATCGATGTTAATCAAAACTAGTCCCAAGTTGACTTACTTTATATTGAGTTTAATTTTTTTGTGTTTCTACTACCTACTGCAGATAAGATCTGTCTCTTCATAATTTGGTTTTTTAATTGCCCTCCAATATATTTTTTCCTTGTTTCGGTCTATGATAGAATGGAGCACCCTTTTAAAATGTATTTCATGCACTTAATCAGCATGAAACGATATTAATAATTAAGATATAGATCAATAAATTTTTTCATTGGTGATAGCTGTTAGAAGCGAAAGACAGCTCACTTAACTTATCACCTGCCAAGCAGATGAAAACCTTAAGAATATATCGATGTCAATCACATACAGCTTGTTTTTTTTTTTTTTTGAAATTTAATTGGAAATTAATTTTAACTGGAGCGGAAAAAATATTAGTTATCGTTAATTCTGGATAAAATCGATAACGAGGAGTGTGTAGGTATAAGGTGGTTCCCATGAAATCGATTGCTAGTGGTTTTCCTTTGATTCGAATGATGTAAATGTCAAGCGTTTATTACGAAAAGTTATGATAAAATATGTATGAATTTTTGATCAAAGACAATAATTATAAAAAAAAAATGTCGACTAATTTATTTGAGAAAATATTTAAATACCGAAATAATGATGGGAAAGTTATAATTGGCTTGGTTATAGATTCCGGGATGGGATATACCATATTTGGATATAAAATTGTTTAACGGATGTTCGACAAGACCATGGGTGTCCCTATTGATTTAAAATTTAAGTAAAAATTGGTTTTGTATTTAAGTCAACGGGAAACTATAATAGTTAGACAATCAGAGTTTTTTGATGTTTTTAAATTTTCTTGTGTAGCTTGGTTTTGTTTTGATGGAAGAGATCACAAGAGCAGTTTTTGTAATTCTATTCATGGAAAATTATAAGAGTCATTGGTTACGCGCTGAGATATTATTTTTTATGAATAGAATCCGTTACAAAGGAAACAAGTTAACTCTCTATTCAATGTTAAAGTGGTGTATTTAAAAAAAAGAATGGAATATCCATCGGTATGTTATGATTGGATACAAAAAAAAAAAGGTATAGGTAACCAGTTCTTGTATTGTATTAATGTGGATGGTTGAACCTTTTTTTTTCATTCAAACAATGAACAATGAAGAACATTGTGATAAATGAAGATCCGCACGTGGAATGGAATGAATACAACATAGAATTTGTTAATCGGAATGTTGTTGCTTAGAATCAGTTTGTCTGGTATAAAGGGACTTTTGTGATGCTGCTAGACAGTCACTTAATTTTACTGACCTATACCCACAAGCAGTGTCGTAAAGTGATTTTTCTTTGGGGGTCAAGGAAATGAAAAGAAATAAGGGCAATAGGAACTGATCCGTTTTTTGAGTTTGAAAGAATAAAGAATGTGATTTGGGAAATATCATCAATTTTTTTTTTACAGTCTTATGACTTTTGTTTGTATCGCCATAATGTACTTTCGATTTTGACTTAAATTCAAAATACGTCTTTTAATTTTTTTTATTAAATGCTAGGTTTCCACTTCTTAATAAATTAAGGACTGCTAGTGGCAACGGTATAGTACAATGTAGTATGGGTTCGAGCTCTATTCTGGGCAGCTTTATTTTCCTTATCCCCCAGTTTTGACTGTTGAGGCCATATGAGATAGCTAAGCAGTTTCTAGCCAAAAGAATGTCTCATCCTCCTATTCGTCTAAAACAGTTCCGATTTGGGTGAGTTGATTCGAATATCCCGATTTGATTGTTGTAGAACACGAACAGTATGCGGATGTGGGCCTAGACTAGGCTTTTCGAACAACTACTATTGTTGGGGATGAAGTTCAGGTTCTAACAATTACTTGCACTTAGTTGCTGGAAGCTCAGGATGCTGTACTGAAATGCTCCAAATTTTGAGCTTTTGCTAACTAACCCTATTGATTTCTAGCTTCCTAATTGCAAGAAGTAGTTTCTAAAAGAAAGAATATAAAATATTACTTTTATTTGTATTGAAGGCAAGCTTTATGTGTTGAGTTTATGGACAAGGATTTTAATCCATTACGCTGTCGAATGCTTTTTCGACACCAAGGAAGCATGTGACAGTGACTTATGGTAGCCGTGTTCTTTTTTTATCGCAAAACAAAAAAAAAAATTGGACTACTCAGCATTTTTGTTTTTTTTTTGTTTTCCTAATTAAATGAAACACTGAGTAGCTACTCAGTGTTAAATAAAACAAGGCTGGTGATTGATGAAAAACTGGGGTGATGTCTTAATGAAACTTTAGGAGTGGATGCAGTGCGGAATGCTTTTTACCAAAGTCGAACTGCACGTCTAAAAATTGTTTCCTGAATATCATCTTCCAAAAAATTAATTAGGTTTTGAGAAGAGAAACTGGCCCGCAAGTTGACCGCTGTATCCATATTTGAGGGCACCGCCAACCCTAGCGGTAAGGCGCTGATAACAACTCAATTTTTCAACTCAATTATTTTGGGACAAGTTGTTTTCTTGAATCAAGTCAAGACTTCGGTAGATCCTCTGCGATACTGTAGTTATTGAGCAATTTTATTTGTCAACAGTATCATTTGCTTTTTTTCGAAATGTAAAACGTGTAGGTCTAATTTTTCCTTGAGAAATTTTCCCTAAACAAATGAGCTTTCAATATCGTTTGATGTTGTTTGAAAGTCTTCGTTGCTATTATTTTAAATAGTAGTTTAAGTTCTTCTGTATTTTTTCGGCTTCTTCTTCTTTGAAGATAATTAAATTATATTTTCTCAGTCCTGCGTCAAGCTGCGAGATTAATTTTTCATGTTTCAAACACAAAACTTCTTGTTTTTTATTATAGATTTTTATTGTTTTTATGTTGTGTGCTTGAATGATTTTAAGCAAGCCGCAGTCTAAGTTAATCACAAGATATTCTCCACACTTGTATTTTTTTTAACCGTATTTTCGGTAGATTTACTTTCCGTAGAGCAAATTTTGTGTATCTGGACTTTCTTTTAAACTGCGCAGTCGACTTTTGTTCTATGAAAAGTTTAAAGAAGCGTCAATACTATTGCATAAAAGAAATTCAAAACATATTCATTTTTATAAGAAAAAATTGTTGATCATTATTTCACGATTTGTGTAAACACCTAAATTTATGTAAAAATTTGTGTGTTTTTGACATAAATATCCACAAAACCATATGAACTACAGATTGGATGAGAGAAAATAACATTAAAAACACGATTTGTGTATCATTTGGTGTCTTCTGGTTCAGACAATATTGTGTATTTTTATTTCAAAAATACACACATTATTGCGTATACACAAGTCTTGTGATCTAAGTTTTACTATTTAAAATCAAAAAGAGTTTTTCACTTAAAAATTGTTGTTTTTGACCGTTACAAACGAGTTTTACAGATTCTTACATTTTGAATAAGATTTGCAAATCTCTCGTACCTCAAGTAGGTACGAGTGACTCAGTCGTGAGCTTTATTTATTTTGATTTTACAATGGACGGTTTTTTTTTTGTGAAATATCTTTTTTTTTACGAATGGTTTCGTAATATTTCTAAAAAATTGTTAATTATTAGTAAATTTTAAAATTTTTTTCGATAAATTTACAACGCTTTTTTGTAATTTTACGAAAACATTCGTAAAAAATATAATAAAAACTAAAATCGACGAATTTAGTAAAATGTACGAATTTTTTTACGAAGTAGGTACTTTCGTGGATTTTACAAAACTTTAGTAACGTAAATGTTTTTGTATTTTACTTTCACTACCAAAGATTTGTTCTATTTACTAAATTTCGTAGAATGCAAGAGAAAATGATTTACGAAACTATTTTCTTAATGTTCCATTTGGTGATCCAAAAAAAAATTAAAAATAGTTTTTAGAACATTGCACCACTTTTTAAACTGATTGAGGATAAGAAAATTAGGAATGAAAATGAAATATTAAATCAAATAGCAAAGTTTTTAGATTTTCATAAAATTACTATTCTCTGAAATTTTCTTTACCACCTTATACAAATAACATAATAAATTTTTATTTGTAAACTCTTAAGTTGATAATAAATAGCCATTGTCATCCAAGCTTTTTCAAAAAATAATGCACTTTAATATATATCCTTAAGGACAGACTACCTATCTGTCAAGTTACTAGAGTATATAACTCATTTCAAACAATGAAAACCACTTAAAATTTCCTCTTAATTTTAATTTAGTTTCAAGAAGTTTTGCTCATTAAATAAAACAGAACCAACAAAAAAACTATAAGAAACCCAACAAATAACAATAAATTGAAAAAGATGTCCTTCGAGGATTTATTTAAGAAAAAAACAAAAAAACTCAACCATAAGAAAATTCTTAAAAAATACAACCACTCAACGTTTCGTTGACCATTCTTCATTCTTGATTCTTGAAGTTTTGTTGAAATTTTTTTCCTATTCCTGAATAATAAAAAAAAACTATACCTACATCTCAAAAAACTTGGAAAAAAAGGAAAACTAACCACCAATCATGATGGTGGTCAGACGTTGCATTCTTAGCGCATCTGCATCAACCCAACAACAGAACAACTTGAATGGAGACACAGACAAAACAAAACAAAAAAAATCCTTCAGGAAAACCCTCAAATGAATGGGAAAAGTAATGAAAATATGGACTCTCTCCCTAATATAGGTAGTTGGATTTGGATTGCTTGCACTGCACCACAGGGATTTGGCATTGTTCATAAGTATTGGGCCATTTTCATTGGGTTTGTGTTTGTTAAACCACCACCATCATTATCATCGTGTGTCTGTGTCCTTTTTTTGTGTACCCTTGCGCCTCGCTTGGGTCTGGCTGCTGGCTGCCATGTCCTGTTTTCCCCTAATGTTTCAAATTGATATCTCTTATTCGTCTGGCGCTGGCATAAAGCAGGCAGGGTTGAATTTTCCGGGACGGATGCCAAAAAATAAAATTCGACTTGAGGTCATTGTACTTATATATTCTTTTGGTTCGGTCGCGTCGTCGTCGTCAGTCGTCGCATCAAGAAGAAGTTCTCTTCTCGACCGCAGAGTGGCGGAATGAGTTGACTTGTTCATCAAGGCATGATGCACATCTAAATTCGAGAAAATATTAGAAAAAAGCAAGTTCTCGAACAACTACTGTAATGTCTTTGTCGAGTTGTGTCGTTTGGGGTTCTCTTGTTGTCATGGTAGGTAGGTACTTTCAGAGACTTCATGTAGCAAAGTTCAGGGGTTAAACCAGACACAAAAAAAGGAATGTGTCCTTGATATATCGAAGTTTGTCGCTTTTTGTAATACATTTTGTTTTGGCTTGTGTCTATTGTACACACAACTGGTGAAAGATTTGTATCTTAACCAACATAAAAAGGTTCAGCTTGGGTGTGCTATATTTTTGGTGCGTTCCGTAGGAAAATATCAAAAATAAAGTAGGTACTCATCTAGGTCGCACTTACTTGATGATTGAAAAAATCTTTGAAACACAATTTTGATGATAATAGTCCTTTAACGTCTTTGTCTGAAAGATGCGAGAAAAAAAGGGCCATCAACGTCAGATCTCGAAGTTCTGATGTGTATTTTATTGACCAAATGAATATTATCAGTTTTTTCACCTCAACCGAAAAATACAACAATGTAAACGAGAAAAACGAAAAAAAATAAGTCTTTCAATTACACTGGTCTGCAATGAAAATCACCTTCATACCGAATTGTACTTTTCTAAAATATTTTGACAAGTTGAACCCGAATCTGATGTCAAAACTATCCTAGCACGTCATGTTTTCGAGATATGCTAATATCTGACGTTTTCGAGATATGCTAATATAAAGCTGTCAAAAACCCGTTTTTTGATACATTTAACGTAGACTTTCTTTACTGATGCTTAATACTTTCTTAAAAAACTATAAATGTGATGTGAATGCAGTGCAATTCGTCTGTCTAAATCATTTTATTTGCAAAGTGAAATTTATGATTTGTCCAAAATACTCTCTTTAGAGTGTTTTTAAAGGTTGAAAGTTCGATAGTAATAATTTTCAATGGCTAACTTAACGTTTTTTTTGGGATGCTGAGCACGAATTTGAAACTATCCAAAAATTTATCAAGGAAAACATTAGAAATCATTGAAAAACTTACAAAAACTAGTTTTTTTTTATTGTTTTTAGTGCATAATCCATAATACGATTTTTTTTTGCTAAAACCGTTTATGTAGAACAAATGAAGACAAAATTACCAAATTTATGTTTTGACCAAATAATTACTTGTATGATTTCTGGATTCTTCACAAAAAATTGTTGAAAAATCCATAAAAAAGTCTTTTTTAAAAGCACAAAAAATCCTTTTTTTATTGGTTTTCCTCTGATTACTGCGTTCGTTATACCAAAATTAACTTGGCCAAAATCAAAAGAATAAAAATTTTATACTATCCCCATAATTAGAGGTTTTTTTTTGCAGTGTACATCCGCAAAACTGCTTAATTTTGAAATTTATTGTGAGTTTTTTAAAATAACGGTTTAAATTGTGACTATAAATTGATGTTTATGTTTTTGGTCTGAATAAGTTTTCTAAATTTCAGCCGAATCGGCTCAGTAGTTTTGGATATATACCAGGTCAACCGAATCTAAGAGAGCTCTTTTCTACAAAACAATCACATTTCTAAAAATCAATAAAAAACAAAAATATACGTGATACTCGTAGAATTTTTCTGAAACCAGATTTAGTTTCAGAAAAATCCAATCTTACATAATTTAAAAAAAATTATATGAAGGACAAAAAAAAACTGCACCAACCTTAAGAAAATCCCGTTACACCCAAATTTGGTACTCAAAAATATAAAGAATTTTTGGTAGATAAAAATCGTTTTTATTTTTAAACCTCTTACTTGTCCTTAAAATGCCTTTACCACCGCCGGCCGTCATTACTAACAAAAAAAAAAAAAAACTAACAAAAAAACCCAAAAAATGTTACTGAACAGTGAGATGAAATGGGTTATTGGCCTCGCTTCATAAGCATAACAATGGAAACAATGAATACCAGCATTTTACCTACATCATCTACATTTCTTTAGAAAACTAAAAAAAAAAAACCTAAAAAAAAACTCTGATTGCATCTCGGAATTTGGAAGCTGATAGTTCAGGAGGCAATGAAATTTATAATGCAACAAAACTTTAACTTTAACATGTTAACACAAACGATTGAAAAAATCGATAGCAACAACAACAAAAAATAATAATATAGGTGGAAGAAGAAGTTAAGATTAAGTCTCTTGTTTTTTTTGGCACCTTTTGTTGTTAATTAGTGGTCACAACAAATTTTTTGTCGGCTTCTTCAGATACATCATCCAGGCATACCTACTCCTATATTATGTTGGTACAATATAATGTAGTTAACCTTTGTTTAGGGTGTGTGCTGAAGTATTTATGTTAATGGCTTTTTTGGTTAAACATTGAACACTGAAAAGGAATCATTTTATATTATTTTGTTTTTTTGTTTATTTGTGTTAAATAGGTTGTTTTAGATATATTTTTGGATTAAGGTTGTAAATAATTTAGTTTGGTTGTTTTACACGCAACATCTACAAGTAATGTATGTTAATAAGGTAAACGTAATAAATGTTTCAATTCCTTTTATATATTGGACAAGAAATTTTTGTTTCCGTGTAGAGGACAAATTATTATAACATCGAGGTTGGGTAAAGTTCAACAAAGTTCGGAGGGGTGGAGTGAACCTTTTTTTAAGAAATGTTGGTTTTAGGAATTCTTTAGGATTGTTGTCAATTTTAGTCAAGTGCCTTTGACATTTTTCTTGAAGAAATTGAGTAATAGAGGTACTTAGGGGTTAACCTTAAAGACAAATTAATTCATTTTGATTTAATCATTAAGGCCTTCGTGTTGTACAATGTAGGTACATAATGTAAAACTTTAACCTATTGAATTGACTGTACCAAATTGGGCAGATTTCGTATAAAAATACAACAAAACACTACCGTATTACACTTACAAATTAGTGCAGTCAAATAAGGATTCAACTGCCAAATGGATGCAGATGAAATAAATCTATTCAAAATAAACCGAAACGTTGTTGTTATATTCAGTATTTAAATTTACAAAAATGGATAAAATGCTGAAAAATGAAACTTGATTAAAAAAAAAGTAACTTTATAATTTCCCGTGAAAAAACGAGCTTCTAGATTTAATAAGGGTACTACCTAAATTAAAATATAAAAATTGTCATTTTTTTAAGAGGGTATACAAATTCTCTTAAGAACTTCAGAAACTGTACAAAGTCACTCGCAAATATCTTGCACTTTCTTTTTTATTTCTTAAAAAATAATTAGCTTTTTGGTTACATTTCTTTTTTTTATTGATTTAGAAGTCGTTTCTTCACTTTTTTCACTCTTAATGCCCGACGAATTTCCTTGGGCTGAATTTTTCGAAAGAGAGGAAATGAGTTTCTCTTTCATGAGAGAAATCTTGACAGAATTTGAATTGGACTCAAAAATAATAGAAGGACCGTTTGGGAACTTTTTGGGCTCAAATACTGCCGAAACTGCTCAAAAACACAGGAACACGATGAAAAAATACAAAAATTGCTAAATTTATTGGAAAAAAGTAAAGATGTACTCTACAACAAACAAAATGTCACTGCAATGGATTAAATGGCATTTGGTATATAAAATTAAATGATTTTGACCATTAGAACGTCAAAAATTGTAATTCTTCATGCTGCTGGTTTTTTCGCTAAAAAGAGTAAGAATTAGCAGTTTTTAGAACTTTGTGCCTAAATTCCGAAATCTAATTTTTCCCTGCAAAAGACCTCCAATGTGCACAAAATGTATGAGGGTCACAGAGAAATTAGAATTTTTCATAAAAACAATTAGATTCAGTCTATCTTTGAAAAACCAGCATGTGGCAACAATATAAAATAAAATACCAATTACATTATAGGGAAATGATGATTTTTCTACAACAAAAATGGAATATTTCTCAAAAATATGTATCCTATTGTTTAATATTTTTTTTTGTAATCCTTTTTAAAAACATGTTCCATTTGATTTTTTAAACATACGAAGCAGAGGGGCACGGGTCAGCTAATTTTCAGTAAAAGTTCACAGTTCCAATTTGCAAGTTTTTATTAAAGAGAAAGATTATAACAAAGTTTTTGTTAATAAAGAATGTGATTAAATAAATTAATATCCATGTATTCATCAAAAACTACTGCGTTTTAAAAGTTTGTGGCGTCTTAGTGGTTTTTAAGCAAGCAAGATAGACTTAGAAGATATGCAAATAACAATATGAAATTTTCAGGGTTCAAAACTTAAAATATAAACTAAATACACTGTAAATTTCATGTTTCTATCTCATGTCAAACATAGTGAAATCATAGCCTGAAATAGGGGTTCTGTTGCCGTTAATTTAGGGATAATTGATACCTGATTTTTTATTCTTTACTCAAAAACTACTATTTATAAGCTTCAAAATGCCGTTTCAAAAGAAAAGATATCTTTAACAGAAAAGTTTTTAGACGCAAAACTAAAACAATATAAAAATGACGTTTTTCAAAAGTTCGAATGCGAGTAGCGGGGAAGCAACGCAACTTAAAATTAAATTACAATGTATTTACTTCCATATAGTCCTATAGAGAACATCCTCACAAAATTTCAGCAAAATTCACTCAAAACCCTTAACTTTCAAGTTTGAAGAAAATCGCTTCAGTTTTTGAGGCTGTAGCTTGAGATAGATACAAACAGACTGAAAGAATTGCCGGAAGCACTTTTTTCCCATAGTATCTAGTAAAAACGAGTCAAAAACATGACTTTCAATTCTTAAAACGAATGTGAATTGGTTGTTTTAAGAAGACCAAACACTTAACTTCGGCGTAGGGTCGTTTGTCAAATGTCTTTTTGTTGTGGTTTATCCTATAATGAACATCAGATAATATTATTTGTCACACCCGTAACAATGTCAAATGAATGCTTTGTAATTATTGATTGTCTTGGTTATTATTTTAAAATTTGTCTTGATATTTAACATTCATTTATCTATAAATTTCGAAAAAGGTTTCCCACATTATTCACTTTCTCGAAGTTTGATTCTCTAATTCGACTCTTGACGTTCTTGTAAGTATACTTGTGTAACGTGTAATGAAAAAGTGAATCTCAGCCTTCGGACCCGGTAGGTTCTCTCCATTTCTTAAGATTAACAGTTACACAGGAATGGCTGAAAATGAATGTCGTTTTGCAAATTTAATATTTATGGTTTATTGTAAGTCACACCCGTAACATAATTTAATTGTATGTATATTGAAGCTAAATCAACTTATATTTTTAAATTAGTTATACGTGTTATTTAAGATAAAACCATGAGTTCGATCTTCCATAGATTATGAGTAAAAGTGTCACACCGGTAACAATCGGAACAAATACAGATATTTTAAACAAAGTTTTCTTCTTTTCTAAAAAGCCAAATCATTTCATAATGTTACCAACACAAAAATCCGAATAATCTAGTGCGGTACAGCATTCCTCTACATAATACTAAATCGTTTCAACACATTTAATTGCACAGGGTAGGTTACGCATTCATTATTATACGTCAATGTTCATATTACATATTTGCACAATAAGTATTTGTTTTATTCTGATTACACTTCAAAATTATATGAACAAACAAATTGGTATTTCATTATTCCGCACTCAACATCAAAATGACAATAACCCTTCTTTGTAATCTTATATCGATTAGGTTTGCGGTATTCTGAAAAATTACTCCCCACCAGTACTCCCTCCCTCCCCATCTCTTATTTGATTTTGAATGACATTTTAACAAATGGGTTTCGATATAAATATAAGTTTTCAATAATAGAAAAACACCACCCACACAAGGATAAATTGCCTATTTCAATATTTATTTGCATGATGAATTTCTAAATAGTTTATTCAAATCTCTTCTACGGACTTAATCAAACATAATGTTTTAATTTTAAAATCACTGCAATTCAATTAAAAACTAAAATTATAATCTTACCACAACTCCAATAATAATTATTTTTTAAATATTTGTTTTCTTTACAGATAATGCTCTAACCTCATTGCACAGATTTCCATCAAAGAACTCGCGGAATTATTCATAAACATCGAGAGAAAAAAAAAACTCATCAAAATGAACTGACTCCAATTAAATATTAGAAATTAAAAAAAAAAAAAATCAAAATTAATTATAAAAATAAACAATATTTCATTGAAATAATCTATCGGAATTTATTCAAACACGGAAAACATTAAAACGTCGAAAACGATTTGAAAAATATTTGTGAAATTGTCGCCCATTTAATAATGGCGACACGGTACGCGCACGCCACACCGGTGGTGGTGGTCGGGAATGGTAGTTTTCCAAAAAAGACACGACATCAAATAAGTTTGTTTGCCATTTTGTGTGTATTAGTGTGTAGTTGCAATTCATTCGATTTACCAAAAAACCCATCAATTAGCCATAATAATGATATGTCCTTAGTCCTGCCGCACGATACATATCCGGGATTCAGTATTAAAAAATTCAAAACCGTACCCATTTCGAATAACAACAACAATGCCAGCAACTATCATCTTCTGGAAACTGGCTATTCCAAGTTCTTCACGGTTCTCGAGGATGGCGTGGTGATGACAACCTCGGATATATCGCCGCTGGTTAATCGGCCAGTTAATTTGGTGGTGGTCGAAGAGACGCCCAATTCAACATCAACACATAATTTGCAGCTGTTTGTGATGCACCGCAAGGATATGTTGCGATTTCCCGGCTCGATGTTGGACGCAGCTGGCGAAGTGCGAGAGAATCGTCCGGCTGGCACTCGAGTGCGTGGTATTCCGCTAATGCAGGCATTCTCCAACCGCGATTCGCAAAAGATTAAATACACAATTATCGGTGGGAATGAAGATAACGCCTTTGCCTTACAGGAAAGACATCATTCCAAAGGCACTCTAAAGGACACCATAGTGGTTGATAACGACGAGGAGAGTGGAGTTTGGTTAGTGACCGCCAAACCATTGGATCGTGAAACCAAGCAATACTACGATTTATCAGTGCAAGCTTCCGACTTGGATGAAGTCGACAAAACTGTTTCGAAAGTTGTCGTTACGATATTGGATGAGAACGACAATAGGCCAGTTTTTGTGAACGAAGAGTACAAGTTCGCGGTAGCTGGTGAGAAATCCATGGATTTGAATGGCAATCTGACCACAACATGGAAAAGATTTACGATTTTGGGCAAAGTCGAGGCTAAGGATGGCGATGGTGATAAAATTGCCTATCGCTTGGTTGCACCTAGCAATATTGTCATTATTGTTCCACAAACTGGCGAACTTATGCTGGCCAGTGAGCCAGAAAAGACCGAACTTTTGCTGGATGTGGAAGCTCATGATTTGAGATATCCCAGTTTGGCATCGGCTCGACCAGCTAAGGTTTTAGTGGAATTTGTTGCACCGGAACCGGTTTCGTTTATAATGCAACATTTGAATCATGATTCGGTGAATCAGCATTCACATCGTCGCGATAAGAGGAGGGTAACGCGCGCGGTCCGTCCTACGAAACGAATTGAATTCACTGAAGCCGATGGCGATACAGAGGGTAAATCTGTTTTTCAATTGGAAAAGGAAACGGATAAGGAGACATTTAAGATACGCGATGAAAATCCATGGGTAACGGTTGAAACAAATGGAGCGGTGCGTGTGAAGAAGAAGTGGGACTATGAAGAGCTCGGCCCAGAGAAGACTATTGATTTTTGGGTCATTATTACGAATACAGGGCATAATGGTGAGTGTTTTTTTACTTCTTTTGTATTAATTTCTTGGTTTACTAGTTTTGTGTTGAAAAATACTAAAACATTTGTTAAGAACTTATGTCGCTTTTGATTTTAGGAGTCCAGAAGAGTCTGGAAACATACAGAACTCTTCTGAAACTGTTTTATTGGTGCAAAAATGACTGATGTGATGCAATAAAATAGTTTTGGAAGACTTCTGGATGCTTCCGGACTCTTCTGGATGTCCAATCGAAAATGACATTAGAAAACTATCAGGATTGTTGAAAAAATTAAAGGGGCGTGGGTTTTTGTGACACCAGGTTACTTTCGTCCGTACAGCAGCTTGAATTATTAATACATTAACGCGGAGCAGTTGTAGTTTGTGCTTTAATTTGAATAAAAAAACTGTTTTTTCATACTTTGAACAGCATTTCGAACGATACGCTCTTCATGTCTTGTTCAATTTCACTTTTAGTAGGGACGTTGCCTCTTAAAATATTGGAAGATCTAAGAGTGCCCTGAATCTCTCCATTTAGGGTCAGTAAAATTCCTTACTTAAGACGCTTTTCACTACTCCTGAGAAGCACTCGGAGGCTCAGGGTTTCTCTATGAATGGATGATGCAGTAGCTTTCTCGATGTTGTCAGAGTGACTTGTAAAGGCTCTGGTCAAAAATTTCAAGCCGTATCCGTAATTATTGATATCAAGTCTGGGCATTTTGGATTCGCCTTGTTATGCCCGTTGATTTGTCAAGTTCGCCTATTGTTTTGCTGGGTTCGCCCGTTGATTTACATGGTTCACCTGTTGATTTGCCGAATTCGTTGGGTGGATTTTCCAGATTTTCTCGTTGATTTGCCCGGTTCGCTTGTTGATTTGCCGGACTCTTGTGTAGATTTCCCGGGTTCGACTGTAGGCGTTGATTAGTCAGATTCACCTGCTGATTCACTAAAACAGGGTGTTGGTTTTTAGCGTTTGTCCGTTCATTTCCTAGGTTCACCTGCCAAAGTCAGAATTATCCATTGATTTGTTTGATTTGTTCTTTGATATGTAGAATTTGTTCGTTAACTTACTAGGTCCGACTGTTCGCCTGTTTGTTTACCGCCGTTGTCGGTTCCTCCATCCCGGTTAAACTGGCCTATTTTCTAAATCCACATCGAAGAATTCAACCCGAGATGCTAGTGAAACTTACCAACTCGAACCAATTGCAGCTATAAACCTTCTTTGATAAGAAGCACCACTGATAGCAGCACCGCTATTACCGATCTCGTTTGAACTACAACGACGAGAAAACTAAACGCTCTAGAAGCGCCATTTGGTGTCTTAGTACAAATTTAACTTCAGAATTCTCTTAATTTTTTACTATTCTTCCCATTTTGCTGATACATTCTGTACTGAACCTTCAATTGTGGCTTCTAGAGCCAGTCGTTTTCTTGTCGTTTTAGTTCAAACAACATCGGTAATAGGGGTGAAGATTCCCCCTGCTTCTAAGGGCGGAATTCATAGTCGTTGCTTAAGTCGAGATTTTTCTCAACTCTAATAAGTTAAGAAAAATCTTAAGTATTTGCTCAACCGAAGACCGTTTTCGGAGACAAAATGGAGGCCACTGAGGTGATCCTCAAGTGATTGGTCATCTGTCAAATTAGAAAGATTTTGTTTGACAGCTGACCAATCACAGAGCCAAAAATTGTCTTTATATACAGTCCCTAACGTTTCCTAAACCTGCCCACTATGAAATCCCTCCTAAGTGATTTTCTGAAGATGTCAATTTAGTAGGTACCTACTTACTACTAAATATCTTATCTACTTCGAGGAATCCTTAAGTTTACTCACTATAATAGAATCAAGGTAGGTACAACCTTATTTCAAGAACCAATCTTTATTTGAGGCTGTTACGCCAATTTCTTCACCGAATTTATTTTTCAAAACCTGGCTTTCAGGACCCTTTTACCTATGAGTTCCAATGATGTCAAGTTTTTAAGAACAATGTTGGTAACCAGCAGCCCAATACCTGATTACTGAAGCAACCTAGTGGACATATATGTTTCACCAAATCCACTTCGCGAAGCTGTACAAGATTTGCATCTTGTAGTGCATGAATATCTAGAATGTACTCATTGATTTCAACTCCCAAAAACCGATCTTCTTCAAAGCGAAGAACTAGCTCTTGCGATTTAAGAAATTTTGAGTAAATGCTGTTACAGGTTCCTTCCTCTGTGAATCATCTTGAAACCACATCAACTCAACACTCATCAAAAATAAATTAACCTTATTTTTGGCGGGTGAGCTTCATACACATTTAAAAAACAAACAAAAAGAGAAGAAAAACAAACAAAAATCTGAACCAAAAAAAAAAAAATCATGTAACTAATGTACAGCTTGGCTACTGAACAGATGTTGTCTGATTCCCAACCCACAACACGCACACGCACACCCATCATGGCTAAATGTTAAAGACCCTTTGGGATAATAACGAAAAAACGGTACCCGTTGTAGGTATTTATAGAATTAAAATTTTGTTCATGTAAATTATTGCGAGGCAAGACTGGCCGCTCGCTCGGTCGGCTGGCATTAATTCATACATTTCTACATTTCTGTGTGTGTGAATTTATGATGGAATGTGTGTTTTACCCCGAGTAAGTGTACATTCCTACCCCTTCTTCACCCCACATTTATCGTAATGTTTTCTTTTTTTTTATTTGGAGTCACTTGCTCGATTCCGCTGTCATCGTGGTCTTCATCGTTCTCGTTGCTGTTGCCATCACCATCATCCCAAAATAAACATGGTTTTCGAGAAATAATAATAAAAAAAACCGAATTCGCCCATATCACTCTGGCTGGAGATGGAGGCTGTGTTCATGAAAAAAATATAAAAAAAAAACAACAACAAAACTGAATATGACATGTATTCGTACCCTTGGATGAGTAGAATCAACCCGTTATAGTATGCTCCCATCTTGCCACCACCGCACCGTGTTGGAGTCCCCTACAGGCACCCCATAAGCAGCCACCATGTGGCAAATGTTTGTTTTTTTTAAACGCCCCCTGTTCTGTTGTGCTCCCTGAAGTTGGGGCGTGTTTTTTTTTTTTTTTGTATTCCATATAAAGATGTCAGAACATACTGACAATGATGCTACAAACTGCTTCTGCATGGCTCCTCTGATGCTGTACACTGTATTTGGTTGCACTGCCACTGTCATGTTAATGCTGACACTGGATGATGCATCCACCAGCATCCGTTTTGAATGTTTCATATGCCAAAAAAATTAAAAAAAAAAACAAATATCAAAAGAAATTAAGAACAAAATAATAATAAATAGGAGCTATAGTGATGAAACTAGGAAATTATGTAGCACCCTATGTTAATTTAAAATAATGGGTTTTAGTGCCCCGTGAACTAAATGTCTATTGTGTCCCTTTTAGGAACTAGACGATGTTGCTTACCCATGCTCTAAAACAGTGACTCACTGAATTTTTATTCGGCTATTAATTTGTTCACGGTGAGGTGCTAAACATGTAAAGGAGAAAGTGCGCCTTTCTCTTTTACAAAACGGGCCAAAAATTGAAAAGGAGGAGACGTGCCTCACGCTGCTTTGTGTGTAATAGTGCGAATCAGTGCTTACAAATTTGTATTCAGAGGAATGAAGTACCGTTCTTTTTATTCTTGTAGCTGGGGTTTTTGTTTCTGGTAAATGAGTGAATTGCATCCATCTAGGATTTGGCTTAAGGGGCCAACCCATAGAATCCGTCGTTTGCGTTACGTCTACGTTTTTAATTGACATCTCAATAAAATACACATTCTTATGAGAAGCAAGCCATAAGTGACGGATAGAATGGACGCGATGGAAAAAGTAGCCGAACTATTAACTGCATCGTCGTTTGTTGACTAAGCGGACGCTACGGATTCTATGGGTTGGGCCCTTTAATGTTTCTTCATGTAAGTTGCACATAGACCTAGCCCAAGAAAGTAAGAATTTTGAAGTGCCTTTTATGCTTTCACGGTTTACAGTGAGGAGGCTTAGTTTTAGTTGCTGAGAAGAAATTTGGTACACATATTTAAAGTTGATAGCTCTTTTGTCGATAGGCAAATCTTCAAGATTCCAGGTACAATTTTCTCTTAAAGCATCCATTTCTTCTTGCAAAGCTTGCCACCAAGGACTTCTTTTAACGTCAATGGATCAAGTAATTCACCTCTTCTTACTGAGTACGTAATGAAATTATTTCGTATGTGTATGCTTTGGAGTATACTGACTTCTGCATCAGATATCGAATGTGGGATGTTCACGTCTTCACTTGAATTACTTGATGTTTTAGAGATACATAAAATTTCATCAGCTGCACCGCTGGGAAAATCGGTTGAACAATTTGCATTCGTATTTTGGATTTCCGATTCAGTACAATGTTCAAATTCTCTCGGAAAAACAGTTTGATCAGGGTTGTTATTGTGATCTTCCTCCACTGAATCATCACCGCCTGGGATTATTTCAGAAGAATTAATTAAGCTATAATTTTTAATTACCTTAATGATGAACGTTCATCTTCGAAAAATACGACGCGACGTCTCTGCTGATGATGATTCTTCTTTTGCCTAGTTGGTACAGCCGGTAAGTCTTGGAATCTTCACAATATACAACGAAGATACACGCTTCGGATTTGGGATCCAACTTTCCACACAAAACAGAATCAAAACTTCTAGTACTTCACTTGCTCTTTGTCCTGTATGAATGGCAGTCAACATTGCTTTCCTTTCAGTTAAATTTCACAATTCCCTTTATTAATTTTTGGCCTTGTCGAAAACGATCACTCAGCATCGGTAAACTTACCACGTTGAGATGTCCCATCCTTGTGTGCCATAGATTGCAGTCGCCATCAAAATTGTTCGCAACGAAATATTGATCTTCTTCAGTTCACATTACAGAGAAGCTGTAACAACTAACTGGTTACTAGAGTAAGGTATAGATTCGAAAACCACTTTGTTCTATTTGCTCACAATTTGACTCACTGATAGGAGATTTGAGCATAGTTTAGGGATACACAAAATATTCTTAACCTTTACTTTGACATTTTGAGCAGCAATTGGCAAATATGTATACACTCCCAGTACCAGATAAACGCTTGTTGTTAGCCACTACAACTTCGCTGTTAGCAGCTTGACTAACATCTGACATTATGTTCGGATCTGTACACATATGAGCAGATGCTCCGGAGTCAATGTACCCAGGTTGCACTGAAGAGACAGCAAAATATGTGTACAAAACGTTAGAACTTCCTTGACTTCCCTTGTTGTTCTTCTATTTTCATGAAAAGTCTCTTTCGAAATGCTCATTCTGATTACATGGGAAATATCTTGATCCTTTACTGGCACCACTGGCGTTGCTATTAGTGGCAAAGTTCTTTCTTATTGGTTTTGTTTATTTTTGTTTTCACATCTTGAAGGTTTTTGGTCTTGATAACTTCGTCATTAATGGACACGCCCGAGCTCTCAATGCCGATGATTATAGGTTTATACTCTTCTGATAAACCTGCGAGTAGAATTGTTTCAACCCATTCCTCACTGACCGTAAGTCTAACGCAATTCAGTTCATGAGCTGTTTTGATTACAGAATTTTAGTAATATTCCACAGATGAAAAATTTTCCAGCATGGTCGTGATCAGCTTTTTGTGCAGTCCAACTGTGGGTGTCAGTACATTGTCTTGGAAATCCTTCTCTAAATTATCCAAAGATTCCTTCACCGTTTAAGTTGACTGTATAATCCGTTTGATTTCCTCCCCCTCATCTAAAACGCATAACCAGAAATCTTCCAGCTCCAGACATGCCTGGACAGAAAACCTCCATGAGTCGTTATCACGACCCTTTAGTTTTTTAATAGAGGGTAGTTCGCTGTGAGTCATCGTGAAAAATTGGAGATAGAAGAATTAATTTGGTTCTTTGGTTTTTCTTTATGGCATCTTAGTGTCCTTTTGGGTCCATATCCTTTTGAAATCCAGAAGTTTAACGAGATCTCTTTACGAAAATAGGAATATTTTTTATTTTCTCAAAACATTTGATATCTAACTCACAAAAAAACATAATTCAAAAAATTTGAGCTAAGTGTTTAACTTGCTACATTCAAATTTCAATACTAAACTCGTCAAGGTAGGGAAATTTTGTATTTTTCGGAAGAGCTCTGTTTTGCGAAAAACCGCATAAGAATTTGTAAATTGGGAATACAAAACCAGACTAAAAATTACCCAAAATGACTACATTCGAAAGTCTTAGACCGAGTGTGGAATAGACTGAATTTAAAACAAACTGATCTCTGATTTTGTCATAACGAAAAATGCCTATTATTTCAACCTTACCCTACAAACAATTGAGACAGAGTTCATCTAAAAAAAAAAAACAAAAACAAATTTGAATGGCGAAGGAATACTCTTGTAAAATGGTTTGTGTGCATGTCTGTTTCTGAAATTGATGGCTTTTTGATGGTTGAACTGAAAGATGCAGTTTCTTCCAGATGATGCTGGCCGGATATCAGATTTACTTTAAGCTAAGGAAGCAGTATCTGCATTCAGGACTTTATCGGTTGGCTCTCTTATTTTATTTTATGATGTATTTTCTATTTTTTTTTTCGTAATGTATTTTGGTTTTCGTTTTCCTGGGGTGGGCTATAAAAAAAATTCCATGTGTCAGGTTTTTGCATTTTTGTTTGCATATTTTCAGAACGGAAATGGAAGTCTTGCGGATAATGCATTTTGATCCCGAAGATTTCTTCCATTTTTTTTTGATGAATTCTTCGAAGTATTATTAATGATTTCCTTCATGCCATAATTTTATCAAGCGAATAATAATTTGTAGCAAAATACTTAATTGATAAAAATGAAAGACATTGACGACTGTCAAAAATGGAATATAGAACGAATAATGGATGAAATGGTAGCATGGTAGTACTGGTACATTAGGATTAAGAAAAAAAAACCAACACACAAAATAAATTGTTCTGTCACATAATTGTTAAGAGTTTTTTGAGGTCCATAGTAATTATATTTAACATTCTCAATTATTAATCTCAACCAAATAAACCGGAAAAGGGGAATAAATGTTTGACAGCAAAAAATAAAAACGATTAAAGATTGGTTCTTCATAGAACCTGAATTGACCCCAAATTTGACATTTTATGTTGGTTAACGTTGATAAAGCTGAAAAAGCTTTACAACAGTAGGTATTCTTAAACTTAATAATGAATATTTAAAAAAAGTTTTTGGTAAGGACAACAATAATAAATAATTCTTTCTGAGTTATAAATTCTCATTTCACTGGGAAAGCAATTAATTTTTAAAATACAGCGTCTTCAATTCTTCAATAAAGCACGTTTCTTTATTAATAACTCGTCCCTCCACGTCCCACGTATCATCCATCCCCATCACATTGAACTGGAAAAGTGAATTTTCAAAACCACAAAAATTCGGATTGCCAGGGTGAACCAACAGTGGGACAACTTTTTTGCAAACTAGGAATAAAAATTTAGCAACATCGCACCTCACATGTGGTCATTCTCTGCTAAGTTGTCTATCGGGATTTAATAATTTCGCTGTGTTGTAGCATTATAAGTCGCTGTATCTTCAGCTTTTTGACCAAGTCGATGAGAGTGTGAGCCAGTAGAATTCTTCGTTCAAAATCACTTAAACCATGACAATGTCTATACTTCTACTCTTGTATGGGGTAGGACTGGAAGCAGGGCTGGAATGATAAAGATCTTATATAGGTTCTGTCTGCTTAAATGCTTTCTTAGATCGAAGAAGCAGCGATTGGTCAGAGTGATGATCAAGTAAAATGGATGGGCGGAATGGACCACAGCGGATGGCAAGTGGTCTTCGTCGTTAATCATAAGCAGTTTGGAATAATGTTTCCAGACCCTGCGTAACTTTTACCTTTTTGCCATTCTAACTGTTGACTTTTGTTCTGGGCTGATATCCCATGCGTAGATGTTTTCGAACTTTGGTTTAACCTTCGAACAATAGCACTGTTGAAACAACTCTCCACTGGCTTTTAGTGTTGCTTCTTTATATTTCTAAGAAATCGGAGTCGTTCTCATCTTTTTATAACGTAGAGCTCCCGGGCTTACATATCAATAGTTCTGGTCCTAGTATGCATGCAGTTTCGTTCATAGCTGTATTGGGCCTTCTGGACTCTTAATCCCACTAGGCTTTTTTTTGTTGTTTTGGTTGCCCTGTAAAACTCAGCACATCACTGGGTGGCGTTTATGATGGCCTGTGGGCAATGCTTGGAGCTGGACAGTGTTTCCATTTGTTTTCTACGCTTGCTAAGCTAGTTCTGTACTTTCCGAGAGATATCAAAAAAAAAACAATCAGTAAAATTTCTGGCGATATCTGGCGTAAGAGCTTGTCGACGGATTAAAGCTACTACTAAGTAGCGATCCAAATATATGTTGGCTCTTCGGAGTGTTCGCACATTCAGCATTCATTAAAAAAAAATACTGCGGTCAATTAGGTAAATTTGGTTGATAAATTATTCATTATACACCAAGTTCCCTTAATATGTGGAAATATCATGATATTTCACTTCACTGCGAAGGCAATCAGCCTGTGAAGATTATCTTTTGACGATCTTCTGATCTTCAAACTGAAGATGCCCTAATTTCTTATCTTGCCGCTTAAGTCGCCAAATATAATTTGACGTAGTACTTTTGTCAACTATCAAAACTCTTATCAATAAAGTCGTTAAATGCGTCGAAAAATGGGTTAATTCTTTTTCTCTGTTATGGTGTGGCACAGATCAGCGTTCTTAGGTGAATCCATGTTGCGAAATGTGTCAAGGCGCTCTCTTTCTATGTAAAGCCCATCATTTCTAGCCTAGGTCACAACATTAATCTAAACAATCGCTGCTTCTGCAGTTAGATCCGAAGTTCATTGTTCATGTTTTGTTTGCTGATGTCGGTCGTTGACGAATGGTTCATCCATAGTCGACGCATGTAGTTGGTTCGTAACTAGGATGCTGTTCCTTAGAGCTGTTAGAGACTGCGGTCAATTGATAATGCAGTCAATTCATTCGCAGTTAATTGACTCTAATTTAAGCTGCAAGTTAGTACTGTTACTAAGTACTTTAACTGCAAAATAAGCAGTTATCAGTACTAAAGTACTGATTATTTAGTTAATGAGGCAGTTAAATGACTAAATGTTTATCAACTGCAGTACTTTTTTTTACTGGTTTTAGTCTTCTAGTCAGTAGAAAGTTGGTAATGTTCTTTTTTTTTGTATTCTTTTAACACTTTTAGAGCTCTATATTTTTACAAGAAAGTGTCATGGACGTGTGGCAGTAGTTGCGCCTGACTTAAATATAAAACACAACAGTATAAAAACTTTGTAATGACTAAAAGTTAAAAAGTACTGCAGTTAATTAACTTTTAGTTAAATATTAATTAACTGCTTTAATTAACTGATGAGTCTGTATTTTAGAATTGACTGCTGTAGTTTTACATTCAAAGTACTTTTGTAAGCTAAAATACTTAAGAAATTAAGTCTTTTTATTCAATTAACTGCAGTATTAAAAAGACTGCTGCTTCTACAACTCTGCTATTCCTTCGTTAGACTGCTATCTTAACAGTAGGAGCCCATTACTTGATGGGCCAGGTTTTTTATGACTCTAACTTCGAAAGGTCAGATTACTTGCTCGCTCGTTACAGGCCTATGCTCAGAATACTTCGGAGCAACTTACATTAAGGTGGTCATCAAGTATCTAACGTTGTTTCATCAATTGGAAGGACCTTGAAAATCCCACCTAACCCTCCACTGTGTCCAGTCCTACCCCCACGGAGAAGGGTATCTTCCAATTACAATAAAGTATTAGCTCAATATTAAACCCTATCTCTTCCACTGTAGAACGTCTGTATTTATAAATGTACTGTACATAGGTACCTACGTACCTACTTATTCCTGACTAAATGGATGGATGGCTTTCTGGCACTTTATGATCCTTCTTTTTTTTTTTTGTTCTGTTAACAATACAAAATTACGAATGGAATAATAATTGTGTTGTACATCAGAATCAACTAGAATCCATAAAAGTAAAAAAGAAAAAAAAAATTAAACACAACATTTCCCTGGCCGTCCATCGTGACTTGCTTTTGATGACGTACGCGCGTTTCCACTCATTCATTCATTCTTTCTGACGAATGGGGTAGACATTCAAAAAAAAAAAAAATACTCCACTCACTGCCACCAGGGATGACGACCCAATTAAAATTTAATTTACATTTTTTATTTATATACATATTTTTGTTATTTCATATAATTGTTTTCGTTTTTGTTGAACGCACCTACACACACAAACATGCATACGGTGTTCATTTATATATTCGTGCAGCTTTAGATACACCTGCCACAAGATAAATATACACATTTCGCGTATACCCTTTTACACTCAGTAGCCATCAGCCATCTAGTTATTGTTTCTGATAATAATAATAATTTCATATTGTAAAAAGGTTTTTTTTTTGTTTATTTTTAATTTGCCATTGCCGAGAGTTATTATGATTAATTAATGTCACACTGAAAAGTTTGCTATGGAAATCAAAACCGGAAAGTTTTTATTTTTTTACTACATTTTTAAAATGTTATAGGTTAAAAGAGTACATAAACAATAATATTTTATTTGAATTTAGCTTTGAAACATTTTTTTTAAATATTTTTCTTTGCAGTATAGAGTTGTCACTGTAAC
Source organism: Meliscaeva auricollis (assembly GCA_948107695.1). NCBI lineage: Eukaryota > Metazoa > Arthropoda > Insecta > Diptera > Syrphidae > Meliscaeva > Meliscaeva auricollis. The sequence goes on from OX403618.1 coordinate 26,549,066, forward strand.
AAACCTTGAAATTGAAAGGCTTCAAACTTTTACATTTAGCAAATAATATTTAAATTTTAATAGTGAAAGAGAAAACCTTGGATAAGTTAATTAATATTTGAAAATATTAAAAAAAAAAATTACTTTTGACAAATGTCAAGAGTCATTTAAACAATTTACTACTATTCAGGGACATTTCTGATATTACATTCGTTTTTTTTAAATAAACTAAACTGTCACTTACTTACTTACTAAGGTCCTCAGACCTTGAAAAGTCCGTTGTGATCCCGTACACGCTCCATCGTGTACGGTTTCTGGAAATATAACTTAGTTCTCTCCAACTCTTCCCCAGCTGTGCAGATTCACTTTCGATTGTCCTGCGCCATGTGCTTCTCGGCCGACCCGACCTTCTACCTGCCTGTGTGAGTGGGTTTCATTGCATCGCTTGGCCAGCAATGCAATCGTTGCCTTTGTAGAAGCGTATGACCAATCCACTGCCACTTACGTCTGCAAATAGTACTGCCTATGAATTCTTGACTCGTTCTTCTATGAAGTTCTTCATTAGAAATAGGGTTGGGCCAAAAAATCCTTAAGATGTTTCGTAGACACCTATTCACGAACGATTGCAGCATGCTTGTGACAGTTGTTAAGATATTCACCCATACAGAAGCACGGATTCAACATTGGAGCGGAACAGTCTTATCTTTATTTCTCCATAGTTTGGACAGCATTCCGAAAGCAGCCATTGCCTTTTTAATACGGCTGTTGACACCTTGTTCGGTTCTGCCTTTGGTAGAGACAAAACTCCCAAGATATTGAAAGTCTTCTACTTTCTCTACCGGTTGTCCAGAAATATTGACTTCAACAGATGAGTTACTTCCGAGGCTGATCATTTTTGTTTTTGCAGTGTTAATTTTGAGCCACAAGTTTTCTGCTTCTCCCTCCACACTTGTTGTCCTTTGATGGAGATCCATGATCCTATGAGAGAGAAAGCATACGTCCGTCGCCCGCTTAGTCCAGACGTTTTAGTTGGGATGTCAGACTCCATTGAATTCCACCATTTCCGTTTAACAGGGCTGCACGCAGCACCATCACTTATCACTAACAGGAAAAGTATTGGCGACAATATGCAACCTTGTCTGACTCCACATTTGACTTCGAATTCATCCGACAACCTTCCTCTATGTAAAACGTGACATAATAGCGATTAACTTATCTTGCATGCCTCTATTGAAGTGTAATGCTTTGTTACATGTCATGTGTTTGATGTCAAGTTTCGGAACATTAGGTTCAAGTACCGACTAATATTCCAAATTGTCCTATAATTGCTGTTAGGTGTCTTAAAATGCCTTCGATACCATTCCTTCAGCCACTATCTCTTATTATAAAAATTCAATGCTTATTCAAAAAGATGCAGGTATCTCTTGTTTCACGTCCGAAGTGACTTTTGACTGTCCAGTTTAATATAGATACGTCCTGTCCCATCCTATCGATTTTGTTGTCCAGCAGGTCCTTGTTTGATACCTACTCCAAGTCCAAACACTGTTATATCTAAGGTGCCTATTTAAGGATTTTAAACATACAGCTTTTTATGGTTGAAGTAGATCTCTCGTGTCTCTATTGCAAGGACGAATTGGTTAAGATTAATCAATATTCGAATTGCATCATGATACGAATTGCTAAGAGCTGCTGTTCCACCAGATTCATTGAAGTCAAGATAAAGCCCAATTAAGATATTCATCAGTATTTTTGAACATAAACTTCCGGGATAATGTTTTTTTGGGAAAAGGACTACCAATCGATAAAGTTACCTTTTCGTTATTCTTTACACAAGAAGAATGAGTTTCGAAGTAAAAACGAAACAAAATTCCGGGAATATTTCCCCGGGAATCTTTATTTAGAATAGGTAGCTTTGTGTTTTGTGAAAAGTTATAAGGGTCCACAATAGCCTTTTATTCGTTGTTGTTGTTGTTGTTGTTTCCAGCCACATTTTATTTAGAAGTCATCGCTATCGTCCTTAAAAACCCGCCAAGAAGATTATTTCTGAAGCAGATTCTCTCCCCTACCTACACACAAATATAAATTTACGTCAAAAAACCTTTCCATTCTTTCTGGATCTGTGACTGGATCTTGAATTTTATTCAAAATTTTAATTTTTAATTCCACCTGAATTTTTAGTTGATTCATTAATTTTGTATTCTCCAAATACCACTTTCCTATATATTTCTAGCAAACAATAAAGCAACTAAAACCCCCACAATAAGATATTCAATTTGAGTTATAAATATTAATATTTAAATACTGTATATAGTTTACATCCAACTTTGGCATTTCTCAAAATCCCAAATTTGAATAATTAAATAAAAAAAAACAATATCATCCCTTACCCTTTAGCTCCATCCAACAGTTGTTGTTGTTGTTGTTGGGTTAAAATCTCGTAAAAATTCAAATACCTATTCCTAATTGTCATTGTCACACCCTGTAAATTGAGAGTAAAAAACTTTACATATACCTACCATCAACCATCATCAACAAGATATACAAAAATTCAGGACATTGTGTATTGATTTATATTTTTATTAGTGTAGGTATAATTTTCTCTTCACTAACACAAATATGTATTTCAAACTTTTGTATATTTATTTGCATTTTCTTAGTTTCATTTTTCATCCTCCTGACTGATAATGGCGATGGAACAATATTTCATATAAGAGCAGGAGCATAAGGTACAAGAAATTCAACAGAAGAATAAGGCATATTTTTCACCATCATAATACTCACCACGGCCATTAATTCCTTTATTGGTGAAATAAAAGAAAATTTCAAGGAACGAAATGAAAATGAAACATAAAAAGCGCAGAAAACAGAACAATAATAATAAATTCTTATATCTATGGGGGTTTTTCTAAGTGTGTGTGTTTGTGTGTGTGTTGGCATTAACTAAAATTCCCAAGAGTCCTCTGATAGTAAGAGTATAGAATAGTACAAATGGTTTGTAAATTTTCAAATGCGCATGTTCCATAATTGCGAAGCCATTAAACAAAAACACAAAAAAAAAAAACTTCGTCCTGTCATTGTCATAAAGTCTGAAAGTGCAAGCAGAAAAAAAACTTTTCCCAGCGCCCAGCAGCGATTATGATGGGAGAGAGAGAGAGAGAGACCTCTTCTTTAATTTGCATACGAAGGAGAGGAGAGCAGGTGGGTCCTCTCATAAGGATCTCAATAATTTGTCAGAAAATTGATCCTGAATTTTGCATACTTTATTCTTTATAAACTCCCATACCTACCTTTCCCAGATGCAAAGTCTCACAATGGCATACTTTTAAGGTATGTGTGTACAAGGCATCACCCCCTGGGGACCACTTCGCTTTCACCAAAATTAACGAACCGTGAAAGTCTAACCTAATTCTAAAGGTGTCGCTATATTGGCTGGTTGGTTGGTTTAGTTTTGGTAAGTTAGCTTGTTTCCCAGGCTAATTTTCGAGGATATCCAATTTGGTTCCTTTGGATTTTATTTCCACACCACCAGCTGTGCGCTTTGATATTATTCACACTTTGTGCATTATTCATAATGATACGAACTTTGAGCCTTTTTGCGTCAATTAACCCGAAAATGTTGTGTTCTTCTACATCATCTATACACCATCACACTGTTTCGTATGTCCTGGACTTGGATTGTTTGAGTGTATTGTTGGTATACCCACATTTGAGTATAGTCGTTTTTCTTGGTCCTTTGATGCACTTAAACAGCTTCAGGACCTTCCTTCTCTGTTTTCCGCTCTGTCTCAGTCTCATGCTGATAAACTTTGGGAGGACGACAACGATACAAAGATGATGATGATGATGATGATGATTATGACAAAGTTGAGGGATGTGCTTTATGCAACCAGCCACTCTATCCTGTCTGAATCTCATTTTAATAATTCATTTCCTAGTTTGCATATGTGAAACAATAAAAGGCGAAACGAAATAACTAACAGCCAGAAGGAAGGAGAGTCCTCTCTGTATTGTACGAGTATAGTACATCAGCATAAGGGAAACTTAATATGCATAAGCACACATTCCCTATAGCCGGCCGAGAAACCGACCAAACCAACGAGCAACGACGACGACACACTGAGAGAACAAATCGATTGCGGCAAACGAGAAATTTGCCCAAACGACTTTTTCGTTTGCTGGATAAGATTTGTCAGCTTTGTTTGCAGGAAAATGGTAAATTCGTTTGGGTAAAACACTTTTTGCGAACGATTGGGCAGCGAGTATCTTATCATTCCGCCACGGACTGTATAATTTATGATTGGGGTAGAGCGCATATAAGCAAAATGAGAGAACGAATCGTTTGCGTCAAACGACTTTTCTTTTGTTGGATAGTCATGTTTCAACTTCAAATTCGTTTGCAGCAAACTCCTAAATTCTATTACGTTAAACAATTTATCAGAAAAAAAAGTTCAACATGCGAACTCTCGATTGCGAATCAAGTCTACTGCCATTGCGCCACGAACTAGATAACTTTCGTGTAGAATAAAATGCATATTATAAAAAACCACAAACACAGAGTCAATTATAAAGAAAATTTGTTTCTCGAAGTCATTTATTGTAAATAAACTGTATATTTTCACCAAAAGTGATGTTTTTTTGCACCAAACTACTTTCTGGAGAGGTTCTTCACAAACTATTCATTCGTTTGCTGCAAACAATAGAATTTTCTAAATAAACGAAAAGGTGTTAAGATGTGGGAAGTATTTCGTTTGCAGCAATCAACTCATGAAAATGAACTCCAAACGAATGGCTTGTTTGGCATTACGTTTGCTGTGATAGAATTACAGTTTGGGTCGAATGAAACACAGTTGCTGCAAATGAAACACTATTGCGATGATTTTATTAACTTTTCAGCAAATGTTTCTCATTTAATTCAAATGATATTCATTTGCTGCAAACAAAAAGAAATTATTTCTTATAAATTATTTCTCTCAGTGCACGACACGACGAAAACGATAGCTACTTGCAGTTTGTTCACGCTGCCTCTATGGCTCTTCCGATCCAACCACCACGATACTATAGAGAGTATATGTGGCACAATATTCATATCTTGCACCAAATGAGATGGCCCTAGCCAAGTATACCTACTATACACATGCAGATGATGTAACATGGACCAAAATTGAAATTTGTTCATCTTGACTTCCATTTTCCATATAAAGACATCGGATAGAGTTGGAGATGGAGAGAGAGGCAGGATGCCATAGTGGTTGGTGGGCCTCTATAGGGATATTATGATGGTCGCCATATGCCACGAACAACACAACACTAGCCAAGCATACACATTTCAATATGAATGTTGTGTGACATGGTTAGTTTGGCCACTTGAGATCAGCATGAGAATTTTGCGTTTTTTGGTACATTGCTCTTTGTCGGAAGCATTTAAATTTTCTCTTTAAAGGGAACAGTAGTTCTTTTTTTTATGTTTTTGCTTCTATCAAGCCTAATGAAGACCAAATGGGCACTTAAGAGTTCTTTGGTTTTCTTAGAAGACGAATACAAAAATGCAAAGTGCCATTTTTTATGTGTGACTCTCAAGGTTATACATTTATATTTAAATGGAGAGATTGAGATATATGTATCTGAAGGAAATTGCTTCCATTTATATTTTTTCGAGAGTTATAAAGACTTTAGGGATATAAGTTGAAGGCATTAATAGGTATGTTTTATTACTTCCATGTGCTCTTTTATAGTATTATATTTAGATATTGTCTTTGATATGAAGAAGATTTATTTTTTCTTGAAGAAGATAAACAAATTTAAGTATAACACTCAATTGCCAACGATACTAATTTGATTGAAGCAATTTATGTAGGTTAAGTTGGTACATGCGTTGCGAGGCATTTTAAGTGGCAATGTTGATGAATTGTTTCTTTGGCCAAGTATTTTTTGTGGAAAAATTGTGTACAGCTTAATTCTTTCTCACTCAAATTATAACATTTCTGGGAGAAACTAACATTTAGAAACAAACGAGATAAAATCAAGAATATCAGTGTCAAATCAATCTGAAAGTTCTTAATCCAAGCCGAAAATTCTTATTTTTATTCTGTTTTTCTAAGCCAAGAGACTATAAATTTTCAACAACTGTACATCCCAAATTATAAATTGTTAATCTAGTCTTTAGAAGTAGGTCTTCTGCAGAAAGAAATTTAGTAAGCAATTCAGTATTGGTGGCTCCTTCTATGATCTCCCTGCTTACTTTGAGTTTAGGTTTTGTGTCGATCACCAGCTCCTTCCAAAATATCCTTCGTCACTTTTGAGAATAGGATTTTTTCTGATCACCAGCTTCTTCCGACATCTCCCTTCTCTCTTTGAGATAAGGACGTTTTCCAATCGCAAGCTTCTTCTCCCTGCTTACTTTTGTGAATAGGGACTTTCCGATCACCAGCCCTTTCCGAGATCTTCCTGTTCATTCTTAGATTAAGACACATTGCGATGAAGAGCTCCTTCCAAGATCTCCCTGCATACTTTAAGGTCAGAGCTTTTGTGTCGATCACCAGCTGCTACCAAGAGATCACTGGTCACTTTGAGTATAGAGACTTCCGATCACAAGTTACTTTCAACATATCTCTGTTTACTTTGAAATAAGGGCTTATTCCGAAATCCAACTCCTTGCTTGATCTCCCTGTTAAGTTTCTAGCATTCTTATCGGATAGACTGTCTACAAACCATATTTAATTCGGGACCTCTATTGCATGTATTAAAACACCTTTTAGCTCATCCACCTTTGTTAGTAATTAGTAATAAGTACTATGTTTTGTCAGAAGTACATATTACATCCAAGTGAGAAGGTTCCTCTGGGGTACAGCAGTGCGCTCTGGGACTAACACAAATATCCTCCTTCAACCTTACTACTACTGCTTACTATTAATACTTCAAACATCGCGCTGTACCAAATTTTCAGTACCCCGTTATCACTTATTTATATAGATTGTAAGATCTTCGATTCCCACAAGTAATAAGCTTGACATCAACAACAAGCCCGCAACAAGCAGGCTATATTTTATGATTTGGGGTGCCTCTGGATTTCACAGCTTAATATCAATATAGGAAGTTCTAAAAAAGTGGCGTAGACAGAAAGGTGGTGACTCAGTGGCACAGCATGAAAAAATGTGGCAAATTGACACTAAAGTCGCACAGCGGTAACCCACCACCCAGCAATGTTTGAGATCGTGTCATCGATATTTCTTCTCTTAAAAGTCGGTACAATAAAATTGTCTTATCCTCGATGCATTCCTGAATAAAAGATTTGTTTCTGCATTTGCGTGCTTGGTTACCGGAATGTTTCCTTATAAAGACTGTTTACAACCAGTTCTTAAGCTACAACCACGGCCATCGTTTTTTTGCACACTGATGCTTTTAGCAAATTCCGCTTTAGCAGACAGCTCGAGTCCCCGTCGTGCTCGATTGCTGGTTTTCCACAAAGTTTCCTAAGAATCCTCTTAGATTCCAGCGCTCATAATTTAATAGGCTTAAAATCCTATTTATCAAGCAATAAAAGTGAACATTTAGAGCCCTTACAAGACTTATAAGTTTTAAGTGCTATTTCCGAAAGACCTACGAAAACTGAAGAGCCATAATGAGCGTTGATAGAACACCTACGGGCACATCTTCTCAAACAAGTTTGTTCTTTTTGAGAAAAACATAGGTTGACTCCTAGTGGAAACAGAAGTGTTTTTTCAAAAATATGCGGTCAGTAAAATGAGGTATATTGTTAGCATAAGGGTGATTTTTCAGCACCTTATGATTTAGGAATGGCATCTTATAATAGTCTGCGTACACTTTTTCAGTTCTTCCATAGACTGTGTCGACCTCGTTAGCCATTCCGTCACTTCTGTTAAAGTTCTTTTAACAAGTCACTTCCTTTTGTAAGAGATTATAATTGTAATTTGCCATTGTAAATGGTCTACAGTGCAACAACTAAATATAAGTAAATGTTAGCTGAACGTTTCAGAAATTCTATTTCAAAATCATGTTTCTCAATAAACAACTTACAAAGCATTTTAATTTGTCTTCTATTCAATATGACATTAGTTACGGTATAGAAACAGAATTAAGATAATTGTAAATTCACTTCATAGAAGTATGTATTTACAATTACATTTGCTCCAATTGCAAACTAATTCTTTTTACTGTGTCATTCATACAATCTCTTAAGCCACTGAACCTACAACAGTATCTATGTGTAAAGCTCTCCTTGGGAATAAGAAAACATACAAATATTACACATCCATTGAATCATAAAAGCTTCTATATAGGTAAAACTAGTATTAAATTGTGTTTATTTATATACTGTGACTGTGTGTAGCAGTACATTAATTTAATCACCTCAATAAATGATTTCAGGTCAATTTTAACCAAGTTTTGATCTAGGAATTGTACACAAATATAAATAAAACCAACCCAGGTCATATCAACACATAAGTTATGTTACAATTTATAGACTACATTTATAGAATGTCCATCGTTTCCAAGTCGACAAGTTGTTCATTTTCTCGATATCTCGAATGACAAATACTCCATTGGAAACCCTTTTCGCCTGGTTCGGGGTTAAAATGCAAAACCCACATCATAAAATGTTCTTTAAAAATCGATTGATGCCCACCTCTTACCTCCTTTCATGGATGGTCAATCTTTTAGAAGCTTTACAAGGATAAGACTTTTATAGAACCCAACATTTGTACTATCTTCTAAAACTAACCCAACAAGAAACCCCCAGCCCCTGCTCTACTATATAGACATTCTCCCAAACAAGATGTACGATTACACATTTCGAATGTGAGATACATTTGTATATCTGTCTCTTGAGGAAGGTAGATATTACAAATACAAAGATACTATATCCTTTTCCATGTTAAGTATATGTTGGCACCGTAAATTCTGTAAATTACTTGTTTGAATCAGTTTCGATTTTCGAAACTGGATGAGGGCTTTCTAATGGGTTGCTAGAGGATGAGCTTTCCAACCAAGGTAGTAGTATACCTACCTATATGGAAGCCCCACTTGTTAGATGGAATCATCAATCTACAATTTACGAGGGTTGGCGTTGCTGCCCTGCTGGGGTAAGATTTAGAACGATGTACGATGTAATCATTTCTAGAAAATATATATACTTTGAATCAATTCAAAATGAGACATTGTATATAGCTGTAACCTATATGGTTTTGTGTGGAAATAACTGGAATGAAAAGCAGAACGATGAGGTTTATTGAATTTTCCTTTTTGTAACAAAAATTTCAACCGATATCAGTTTTAGAAAATCATTTTACGGAAACGCGGATTTCAGTTACTATTCAAAATGATTTTTTTCTTAAATTGTATTGAGTCAAAATTGATTGGATGTTAAGTGGAGCAACGAAGTTGGGTGAGCGGGACTGATCCCTAAAAAGTGAGTTGAAATCTTGGAAACCCATCAGAGCGCCACCTTACTTTTAGAAAAATAAAAATAGGAAGATAAGTGACTTTAGATAACCTTAGGTGTCTTAAAATTCTTTTATGAATTCATGTCCCATGAGCCATGGACCTTTCAATGCGCCGTTAAGTATACCATTAATTTACTGTTTTCTTTGTTGTACTGATAGGTACTGAATTAAATAAGTTTTTGGCTGAAGAAAGAGCGGAAAAGCGGTTACCAAATTCTTATTCTTCGTCTG